>CM060984.1:167489364-168739364 GCA_030765065.1 Deroplatys truncata | reverse complement strand
ATTTACAAATTCAGGCGGTAGAATTCAGTTGCTTGTAGACAGCGCTCCTAACCGGACGCTAGATGCGTACGTATCCAGTGTGAGACAAAAATCCAATATGGCGAGAATATTATAAAATTTACATGTTTAAAAAGTGCAAGTAATTAATAAATTAATCTCACAACTCTCTATATCAGTGAAGTGTTATTTAATCGTGTGAAGGATTAATAAGTGGAGTAAAGTAAAAAATTATAATTTGTGTAAGCCTACATTCTTCAGCCGCACCACCCCCTGTTAAGAGAAACATGTTTCTACAAATTAATACTGACGCAGCCGAGGCAAACAAAAATATAATATTTAAAGCAAACATTAAAATACAATGTTGATTCCTAAAAGTTGGGGCGAAGGCCACCGGAGACTTTGTACCATTCGTGGGGCAGTTACTTTATCAAGCTTTGGCTCCCCAACAGTCGAACCACAATACAACTCCTAAAATAAACCTTCACTGGAAATGCACTTTTGAGGCTCAGAAAAGAACATTTTTGGAAAAAACGTCTTGTTTGCCTGCATGTCTTCTGTGTACAGCATAACTAAAAAACGAAAAGTCGGTTAGATATTAACTTTTCTTCTTCTTCACCTCGGGGATTAGGCATTTCTGCTTGTTCCGTCTTCGCTTTCCAAAAACTACTCCCATCATCTTCTGGGGCGCCCTACATCTCTTCTTCCACGAGGACTGTATCTTCTTAGTAACACTTGTATTCTTTCTTCACTCATTCTATTCATATTTCTTTCCAATTCTGTTTATTTTCTTCTACTTGATCGTAATTATATGTGTTTAATTCCTCTCGAATTCTTTTTTTTTTCTTATTAAACTGGTGCATTTTTTAACTCTTCTTAAAAAGCCTCATTTCTGCTGCTACTTTTGTCTCTTTCTTTAATATCCAAGACTCGGTTCCATATACGAGCTCTGGAACTGCCATGATTTTATAAATTTTCAGTTTTGTTTCTTTCCTTGTTATATTATTCAAGTGTCTTGCCATAGTTCTACATATCTGCTGAAACTTGTTTATGTTGTTTTCTAAATTCTTTTCTAAATCAAAGCTTTTACAGCGGAAATAATTAAAATTCGAGAGCTGTTCTAGGCATTTATTTTTGACCTTCGCGGATACTTATCTCGATGTGCATTATTTTTGTTTTCTTTTAAATATGTTTAAATTATATTCCTTTCCCAATAAATACATTTTATACCCGGAACGTTGGAGGCACTCTTCATTGTCTTGTGTTATTGCCATGTCCGTACCCAGAAAAAAATTTCGTGGAGGGTGGTTTCCACAAGTAGATCTAAGCTTAACAGTACCCCACACAGTTACCATGTACCTACTCCGTAGTATATAAACGTTACATGGATAAGAAAATTGCTTGGGGACATTATATACACAAGAAAAACTCACCAGAATGAAGATATTCCACCTTACAGTACAAAACATGGAGACTGCATCGAAAACCGGGATGTATGGCCACCTTACCTATGTAAGGCGACGATATTAAGTTTCCTTTTTTCTTGGAAATGTGCTACTAGCAATAGACTTACTGTTATCTAACATTTTCCCATATTGGTTTACTATGAATTTAAATAAATAAAACTGTCAGAAGTTTCGGAGGCGGGGTTTGAACCCTAGAAACCCCCCCTCTAAATACGGCCCTGTTATTGCTACATTGCTAAACATATTAACCTTGTACTTAAATTCAGCATGTTTCAAGGATGCGACTAGAAGATTTCCAAGAAAATCCTCCAGCCCAAACCACCCTTTACAGAACCAGATTTTCGTTACTTTTGATTTTCCGAAAAATTGTTAATGATTTTGATTAAAATGCCATATGTTCAGGATATTTGCCTGACAATGAAATGTATATCTTGAATTCTGGAACGTATGAAGACCTCTTCATTCTGAATAAATTTTGTATGATTTTTATACTGTAAGACACAGACAAAAGCTTGCTACGGAAAAATGTAATCTTTTTAAATTAGAGATAATTGGTTTGAAATACTTTATACTTTTTCAACTGCAAAATCGCTATTTGTTTTGAGAAAGAGTATTTTAGGAGTTGTATCGTATTTCAAATATTGGGGAACCGAACTTGAAATTCGTTGTAACCACACGTATAGTAAACAGTTTTCGGTAGCCTTCGCCCCAAATGTACTTACAGGTGGCCTTTGCCCCAAGTTTAAAAAAAATACATTAACTTTGTAATTTGATTGTTTCTTTAAGTTTTAAATAGTTATGTTTGCCTCGGCTGCGTCAGTATTTGTTTTTAGAGACATGATGTCTTGGCAGGTGTGGTGCGACTAAGAATGTAGGCTTACACAGCTTATAATTTGACGTCACTCCTTTTATTAATGCTTAATACGATTTAAATAACACTTAACTAATATAGAGAGCTGTGAGATTCTTTAATTAATTATTTGCACTTTTTAACACGTAAAACTATTTTCGTCTCACACGAATACGTATTAAATTTCTTGAGGACACTTTTTGCGTCTGGTTAGTAACGCTGTCTGCAACCAACTGAACTGATTTCAACCGCCTAAACTTGTAAATTTCTGTATTTCAAGTCTCTGATTGGCTAATCCTACTCCAATAGAATACCTTCATTTAACTAAAGCTTTTTCTGGTTGTTGAATGGCTATTTTTATAAACTGTCACTAAAATTACATTATTGCTTCCAAGAATCACAAGTAACATTTAAACTTTCTAATTCATCTAATTCATTATTGTCTCAAGGTTACCTCATTGTTAGCAACTTTTAACCTAGTATTCTCACAGCTCCTACATTATTAAATTACGTAATACATTCTCATAACATTACACATATATGCAATAATATAAACATACACAATGATTGTTACATACATTTTTTTATATATTGTTACATACACATATTGCTTTAAAGCGGGCTGTTATTGAATTTATATATTATATAATTAGACTGAAATTATTTAAGCGTTAAAAATACTGCCTCAAATGGTAGAGAAAGCTATTTGACTGCATCACATCACACTTTTTTACACTACCAAAATGAATTACTTGTTAATTTTGGAAATGTTATATGCATATATTGTAGAGAGAAGGGAAGGATATACCTCGTCAGTGAATAATTACATAAGTGGAACTCGGGTTCTCTGATAAATACTACTAAACATTTTCCTAGTATTTATAAGTGGGTCCCATTTGACCGATAGCGGGGCCTGCAGTTGAGTGCCGCTGTGCTGTGATCACCTCAACATCTGCTCCTCCGCTTTGTCTGGAGCCGACCGCCCTCCACAAGGTCAGGGAAGACCCGCCGCTCGACCTGGTTTTGGGGGTCCCTTCATTTCCGCCACATGACTTCACTACACCCTTTCCAGCGGGGTTATGGATCTGTGCACGATAACTGTCATTAAGAGCAGCTGTGGGCTCGGCATATCAAGTTGCCTTTCAGGGAAAATTATTGCAGAAGAAAGAAACGCTTAAAGGCTTTTGTATTTTAAATTCCTATTCTACATCGCGCGGGTGGTTTTAAATCTGACGATATATATTTTTTTCCCCTTTGTTCATATACAGGGTGTAATTGAAGTAAGGTTTCGTCTTTAAACAAACGAAACTAAAATTCCATTATGAGAGTAATTTTTGTTAAAGTGTTCGTATTTTTAAATGTAATTTATATGAATAAAATCAATGCATGGCCTCTTTTAAGGCGACATTACTTTTAAATTTCAGAATTACGTATTAATCGTAAAGGATAAATGAAATATTAGAACAACCTTCAAAAATAATATTCCACAGGCGAGATGTGAATTATTATTATTCATGCTCTTGAAATTCGTAACATGTAACTGTGCTACATTACCATATAATTTTCAAAAATACTAAAACATAAGTGATGCACAGAAGCTTATATTTTTGTGGTACCAAATCCAATTCCAGCAGCAATTACTTGGTATGTTTCATGCTATGTCAGGAATTTTTTCGATTATACAGGTTTTTGAACCACTTAACGTTATATTTTAAAGGCGGAAAGTTGAATTTCATGCATTCAATGCTGGCACCCTATGTACTTAATTTTTCGCCTACTTTACTGCACGTTTGTGCAGGAACTATATTAAATCCTCTAACTTTTGATAATGTATTTATTACTGGAGGCATGGAATATAATTATAAATGGTAGTTGAATTTTATCATTGAAATCTTACCTGAGTTTTTACTTTATATATATATATATATATATATATATAAAGTAAAAACTCAGGTAAGATTTCAATGATAAATATATATACGCACGCGCGTGGGTGTGTTAATGTTGTACTAATGATTTTATTCATGCATCAGCTAAGTATGAGCTGCAAGTTATTTATTTTCTTTAAAGTCAACAACCAGGAATGTATAATCATTGATCGCCAGTTTGTTACCACGGTTAATGTTTGCGAACTTTCTACTGGAACCACCATGTTCAATAGCTGATAGCAACTAATTTTATTTTCGCTTAAGGTCTAGTCCACACCTGCATACGATTGCCCACCCACAAGCAAACAAACATAAACTGTTTAGAACCTGTTAGCGAACATTTGTTTATGAATGGTGTGCTGATGTTTGGGGGGTGGGTTTTGCTTTTACAAAGGACCTAAGAACCGATAACTAAGATTGGAAAATGCTCAAAGTCTTTCTTGAGTGATTTCATTCTGGATCAATCCATCTTAATTGTTTAAGTTAGATCGGTAAAACCCTGACATGGGAATGGTTACGCCTCGAACAGGAATTTTTTGTTGAAAAAATTGTGCAGAGACTTACCTCATGGTAATAAAGACTGTAGAAGCGTTCATGTAAATATTCGTTTGACTGGTGTCGACCAACATCATCCTTGAAGCAAGTATACATAAGAATTCTGCATTGATGAAAAACCAAATTCCACCCGTGTAGATGATCTATGAGAATGGAACCGTTCCAAAAACAACCATACGCCCGGTTGTATAGTTCTAAATTACGAATCCTTCCAAATTTGTATTAACGCTATCGTTCGAACATTTTTACTTTCTCTACTACGTATAGTAAGTAGGGGAAGTATTGTATTCCACCCAAAAATTCGATAACGAAATTTCACAGGAAATACATGCTTTGAGACATCCAGAATCCAAAATAAAACAATAACAAAAATTTTTTTTTTGGAAACGTGTGTGTGTGTGTGTGTGTGTGTGTGTGTGTGTGTGTGTGTGTGTGTGTGTGTCTGTGTCTGTGTCTGTCTGTGAACAGCATAACTCAGAAACGAACAGTCGGATAAACACCAAACGTGGTATTTAGGTTCAGTATCTTCCAGAGATGCGACACGAAGGTTTACAAGAAAATCCCCCCACCCCAGATTACCTTTTACATTGAACATTTTTCGAAAATTTTAATTTTCTCAAAAATGGCTAACGATTTTGATTAAAATATCATATGTTTAAGATACTTTCATGACAAATGAAATGTATATCTCGAATTTTCTAGGAATGTCTCCAAAAGTATTCTTCATTGTGAACGACTTTTGCATAACTGGTAAACCATAAGAGATAGCCAAAATTTTACTACACAAAAAATGTAGATCGCGTTAAAATACACAATTTGTGATATACATTTTTTGTTTTGTGGAGTGAACCATTTTCGAGATATTGCTTGTTATTCCCTTAAATTTTCCAATACATATACTTTTTCTCAAATTCGTTATTAATTTTTTTTTATCCTGGACATGCAAAGAGAATGGAATACTCCATATAGCAACCAGCTCTTAAAATATTTGACTATCGCTTAAAGGCTATCAATTCCCCTTGCATCTACAAGAAAATTGGCAATAAGATTAACATCTCGATATCTCGATTAACATGAAGCATATGGAGAATAAGCGTTTGTAAAAATAGTTTGTACAAGAGTAGAGAAAGTCATGCGAGTGTAACACATCAGATTTTTTTTATAGAGAGTCAAAAGTAATGCTCTGCTCGTAATGAGTTAATTTATGGACGCTCTTTAACTACTGTGACTCTTTGCGTCCCATTCTATATGAGCTTGAAAGACCGGAGTTTTGCTCAGAGGCCTCTTTATCAGGCTTGAGGTTCTTTTACCACCTTTACTTGCCTTCCGAAGGAAGCTATGCTAAGGATTTTATGCCCGAAAAAAATCCATCGCCCTCCGCCGGGTTTGAACCCCATGGTATCCCTAGATCACAGAGGATGACGGTCTGATCATAGAGTACGTTGTGTTGCAATACAACAGCTACAAGTATGTGCATTATGTGAGATCTTGTAACTGTCTGCTTCAAAGCTCCAATAGAGGGCAAAATCCACTAGAAATCTTCCAGCCAATCAAATTTAATTATGCCCTTGAGCTCTTGTTATACACATACATAAGGCAAGGTGCTGTTTTGGAGTATTAAAGCGCGTTCCTGTCTGTTTCATTGGGAGGTTATCCGTTCTAAAACTCCCGCGTTATTTACTGATGAATGATAGTAGCATGCACTATAATGACTACTAACCTTGTTATAAGTTGTGTTGAAAGTGGCCCATCGCATTGAGACATTCCTGGCATTCCTCGTCGTCACGAGGTTGTAATTCATGAACTATAGTCACTCTGTAGAGTTTCAATTTTACAAGTTTAGCAGCTCTATGAACAGAGGTTTTTGAAAGACCCACTTGCTGCGTAACACGTCTTAGAGACTTATTTGGAGAGCGTTCGAATGATGCAACAGTTTCTTAACTTTTTCCTCCGTTAGAACATTTCTGTTTCGCTTCTTAGGTTCGCGATCCCGTCATCCAACTTATTAACCAAGCATCTAACAGTTTCTGTATCTGGAACTGGAATACCAGGAAATTTCTTTAGAAATTGTCTACACACCTGTCTGCATGATTCGGTTTTTACCTATGCATCGTACATAAAAGTTCTTTGTTCAAGCGTGAACTTTCGGTATGCATTTCAGTGAACTAATAAGAATAATCTAATGTAATTTACACACAACATAGACGTCTTAATAAACTTTCACTTTTGAGATACAGAATGGACAAATTTTAATCTTTACAGCTCGAACTGAAGGCAGCAACTGACATAGAATAACACAGCTGATAAACGTAGCCTTGAGCGGACCATGCACCGATAGTGCGCTGCAGAAAAATACCGAGGTCACCGCAGGGAAAGCGAACTACGCATATATGCGATCTATGGCATGTCTATAAATAAAACACATGGTATAATACATTGGAATCAAGGAAACTGATCCATGATGGTTGATGTTATGTCGTTGGCGTGAATTTCTTTAACGTGATTTAAAGGAACAGTAAATATAACAATATTACGTGTATTGTTAACAGTACATTAAGATTTCGCGCGGCTTTGAGGAAGGGAGCATGTATTTCGATACCGGAAGGAAGAATCACGACTAGGTGGAAGTAACAGTGGCCCAAGAATATCGCACTGTTACCGTTAACGTAAATAGTCGTGACGTACTTGATTGTTATAATGGAAGGTTTATTTTGTAACGTAGTATTATTTTGGAACTGCTACTGAAAGAAAGAACAGTTTTTCCCGCTTTTAGCCATTACACAAATTCTTTTGGACGGACTACAGAGTTTTGTTCTCTTCGAGAAGGAATCAGTCAAGCTCAATGGTGGCTTTGAACACTTTCCCTCCAGAGTTCTGACTCCCTGTCATTAGGTTGAAGGAAGTTCCTGGGCGACTCCCCACGAAACCCTAACAGATGCGGCGTGGTGACCTCCATGAACTCTTGCACCAGCTGCGACGCTTCGACAGACCCTGTCATTCTATTTTTGTACTATTTTTCCATTCTGAAGTTCTTGTTAGGGAACCTAATTTCCTGCTTTCCAAGCGCATTCTAATCCTTTTAAGACCAACAGAAAGCCTATTATTTGCGTAATCGTGTATTTATTGCATTTTCTAAGCATTTTAGCTTGGTTTCCAAATAACATTTTATCGAGGTTTGGTGCTAGATGCTGCATTTAGAATTATTGCGCTTTCCTTGGTGCTACTCCAAGTCTGCTGAAGCAAGCAACGCTAGGTAGATATTTCTTAAATATGAAGAGCTTTTCAAATGCTTGTGCAAAAGGTCAAGGCATTACAAATCATATACCAATACTACTATTTTTACCCGGCGTTTCGCTACCATGCTAGCCTCTAGTTCCTGAGATCGCGGGTTCAAACCCGGCGGAGGGCAATGGATTTTTTCGGGCGTAAAAATCCTTAGCATGGCTTCCTTCGGAAGGCCGGTGGTCCCATGTAGTAGATTTATGGCACGTAAAACAACCTCAAGCCTGATAAAGAGGACTCTGAGCAAAATTACCGGTCTTTCATGTCCAACATAGAATGAGACACTAAGGACCACAGCAGTTAAAGAGCGTCTATAAATAAAACTCATTTAATTTAATTCAAACGCGTTTCGCGCATTGCATTTTAGGGGTACTCAACACTGACTTTAGAAACGATTTCGAAAATAATCCACTTTTTTTTAAAAGTTTCATGCCAATAATCCTCAAGTATAGTGGAATCAGGACCCAGTTGCGGTTTTGCCCCTTTGACGATTATTTATTATTATTATTATTATTATTATTATTATTATTATTATTATTATTATTATTATTATTATTATTATTATTTTTATTTATTTATTTATTTATTCTCCAACATTATTTGAATCCTAGTGCACCAAATGGCATGTTAGGGTTATAAATACATATACAAAGTCAAGCAAATAACAAAGTAACTTGTTACAAAAAAATATATGGATGAATAAATGCCAAAATAAAGGCTATAAAACATGATTTAGAGAATAATTTTGTCAGTGGCTGTGAATCATTGATTTTAAAATGGTAGAGATGTTCTTCTGATATGTTGTCGATCGCACTATAACAGCAGATGGAATCTGCTTCTTCTGACATTTCACATTTGCAAATAAAGCCATCTGGTGACTAGATGAAATAGTTGCAGGTAGCTTTTAAATTTTGACGATTTAAATGCTCAAACGTGACGCTTTAGTATACCTACATGCGTAGGTCTGTCCAAACAGTATATATATTTTAAAAACTAAATTTTCTCTGTAATCTTGTTTTTTTAGGTCTTTGGTACTATTAACCCCCCTCCCCCAATTATGCAATTTTTGATCATTTAGGGGTTTAGTGTGCTTTCTTTGAAATGTGATGAGATCTAAAGAGCCTTTTCTTGATGTCAAGTTTGGTTTTGAATTTAGGTTTTTTAATTAATTGAATACATTATTGGGGTTTAGAAAATTAAGTGCTACATTCTTTAGTTTTTCAGGAGAACTTAGCTACGCATTGATTGGAGTAATATGCAAACTTTAAATGTTTAGACCCGATTTTAGTTTTTCTAAGTATTATTACAAATTAATTTTGAAAGCCTAATTTTGTAATATAATTATCATAACATTCGTTGGAATTTGCAGAAATCGGGAATTTCGATACCACATATTGAATAGCAATTTATTTTCATTTACTTCCCTCCCCAGTTATCTTATGAAATACATATTGTATAATTATGTAAAAGATGTTTATATTCCATTTTTTCTTAGAAGCACAATTTTGTACTGTCTTATGGCATTCATAACAACAAACAAAAATTTCACTGATACAGTGAAATAAGAATGAAATAGTGGCCCGCATTCGGGAGGTCCCGGGTTCAAATCCCGTGGGCCGACCAATCTGACAGGGATTTTTTAGTGGTTTCCCTGAGTCTCCAAGGTAAGTACCGGATTGGATATTTAATACCACGACCCAAAGTTCCACTTTAAATCTAAAAGAACACTAAAAATGAAAATAGGTGGTAATAGGAAATTCTCGGCCATTTATCCACAAATAACGAAAACAGGTAGACTGGACGGCACCCTAATGGCATCTGCCCGGCACGTGTAGAAGTAGAGATACGGTTGCCTAGCACTAAGGACTCTGTGAACACTTGACAAAGCAAGATGGTATGGTATAGAGACGATACCTAAAAGGCTAACTGTCCAGCATGTACCGATATACAGGGTAGGCCAAAGCCATAACGCACATGATCAAAAAAGAGAAGTTTTGGTAAACAACCGAAAACAATTTGTATTGGTTCAAGTTATTTCCCTTTGGGTGGAAGCTACTATTATGAGCAATAATGCCTAAATATCATGAATTACCTTTTTAATGGTGTTTATTTGTGAAAGAATGAAAATTATTGGACTTCAGGATCATGTGAGTTTTGATTCTAGCCTCCGGATCATTAGAGTTTTAAAAAGTACCCTTTTGTAACACGTGAGTTTAGAAAATGAGCAATCTGGAACATGTAAACTTTGATGTTAAACATTTGAGATAATCAACATCATTTGAAGGACGCTAACAAAAGGTGCTAGCTGAACATAGACATAAATAAACAAATTAATTAAACGTTTAAATAACTGTTTAGAAATGTAATGGCCTTGTTAGATAGGAACTTCTGTTGGCAACTTCTCATTGATTGTCTCTAAAAACATTATAATTGTATCTTCAGAACAAAAGGATCACGGTTTACAGTATGATAGAGCCAAAACTTAATTTATAATTAGAACGATGTGAACACGAGAGCGCGCTTAAAATAATACGTTATTGAGCGTACAGATGTCGCCACATTGTTAATTATCGTAAAAAATTTGACTACGTATTTCTGGAATGTGTAACAGAATGTTACAAAGATTAGGTACGTTATCAGATGCCAAAATCCCAGACCCTGATTTCTTTTACTTCATTAATGTCCGGTCACATGTATGGTCGGGGGAAAAGCAATACCAACCTTGCTAATTTGGCTTGGTTTCTTTTCCACGTTTCTGTGGTTGTCCTCTTGCTGCCTTTGCTTCCATCAAAATGGCAATCTCATGTAGCATCAATTAGAAAAAAAGATAAATAAGGGCATTTATGTAATGAGACAATTAACTAAAATAATGGATAATAAAACAATGAAACAGGTCTATTATACTTTTATATGTTCGCATGTAAGATACGGAATTACGTTATGGGAAAATATTATAGCAAGAGAAATGGCTAAAGTCTTTAAACTGAAAAAAAATGCCATTAGAATAATAAGCAAAATGGAAAACAAACAAACTTGCAGGGGAGTGTTTCAGAATCAAAACTTGTTAACAGTGCCGTGTGTGTGTGTGTGTGTGTGTGTGTGTGTGTGTGTGTGTGTGCGTGCATAAAAACTGTGATAAATATAAATGTGCAAAAACATTCCAGTGTACATAACCATAATTTAAGAAACAATGATGATTATTATAGAATAACATTAAGGGGAACTCTAAATAATCGTGCCATATAAGTCAAAGGAAGAGAATTATTCAATAAATTACCTAGAGAAATAAAGAGCATAAACCAGCCAAATGTAATGATGAAAACAATAAAGAAATAATTAATAGAAAATGAATTTTATAGTATAGATGAATTTAGACATGGTAAAGCAACGTAAAGTGAAAATGATATATAAGGTAAACTTAATGGAAATGCAATGTAAAAGAAGTAATGTAAAATTATAAGCTGTACTTGTTAAATTATTTTATATTTGTAATTGGAAATGTCCTTTCAATGTATTTAAAAGGATGATAATAATTATTAATAATAATAATAATAGTAATAATAATAATACAGTAAAAAAACTATGCGTGAAAATCTCTTTCATTTTAATCGCTAAACTTGGTGGTATTTGTTTAAAAAAAAACAGAGCACATGCAGATCAGTCCTTCGTAAACCTACTTAGAGCGATACTGTGGTTGAAGAGAGATGAGAGAACTGATTGCTGAAAAAGCGATGGAACAAAACTCACTAGATACAAGGGATCATGAGACTTTTGACTCAAGCCGAGAAGTTTGTCGCCTGTTTTATCAAGGATCAAGTGAAAACTGTAATCAACTCTCTCTGGAATAGTAATCTACGCAGAAAACCGTATCGCAATACATTACTATCTCCATTTCTAACTTTTTGGATCATGTAAGTTATGACTTTACCCTGTTCATTTAGGTATCTCCTGGCAGATCCGTTGCGATATGACCACGTAGTTAAAGAGACGTAAAATAAATAAGAAAAACAATGAAATATCTGTGGATGTTCTGTGACCAGTGGTCGAAATGGTCGAATGATTAAAAAAGTCTCTTCCGTGGCAGAAGAGAAAAAACATTGAACTTGATGTTTCGCCCCGCGACTATAGTGAAGTATTTAGACGGCTGAGGCTGTACATATATGACTGCCTCTGAAGATATCCACCACATTTCCAGTCGAAACGTAAAGTTCATATATTGCATTCCACCCAAAAATCTGATACCGAGTTTTAACTGGAAATACATGTTTTTATTCTTCCTGGGGAGGGGAAAAGCTTTTTTTGGAAAAAGGTCCGTGTGTGTCTATACCTTTTTGGATATAAGCTGAAAGGAGAAGTAAACAACTTAAATGTATTACTCCGCCGAGCACATGGCAGCACCACGTGGAGGATGACGGGAGCTAAGTACCCGTGAGAGGAAATTGCTTCAGACAGAATGCGAATACAGTATATTGTGCAGCTTGGGAATCATTAGCTTTTAAACATTGTATGTCTTATTCCTATATTTTGCCTTACATCCTAAACTTATAACACACAATACTAAGAGTAGACAAATAAAATGTACCTGAACAGTTCGGCTTCTGTGATTAAACTGTTATTAACTTCAGGCTTTAGAAATCATTAATTTAATGACTCGCATCACTATACCACTTTTGCTTTAACCTTTTATGAGTCAACAAGTTAAATAACGATTAGCACTACAGGTTACAACACAAACAGAAAACAAACGCGACCCAAGCTATCCGAGCAACACATGCGTCACTAACAAGGAAGTTCAATTATTGCTAAACAATGGCCAACCATATTCAGCGTCGATTAAAGGTGGGTACTTTTCACAGAATTTGCTAAAAGCATTTAACACAATTGTTTTCTTTCCATTTCCCTCGTTTATGTTTTCTACGTTGGTGGAAGATTCCCAGCCGGAATCCGGAAACGAACTGCAGCGCCTGCGCATAGCTACGATATGAACCGATCTGTTTTTTGTTGAGGAAGAGACGACATGCTAAGCGGGGAAGGTTGTAATTTGTCCACCAGCCAATGAGGTGCTGTCTTGTCACGTAGTTTTGTTTACTTTTCTTTTCAGCTTATAGTGAAAAAGGTATAGCCGAAGCTGCAAAATAACGATTTGAAATAAATTGTGTGTTTTAAAGTCTTCTACAATTTATGGTAATACGTTTTTGTCTGTTTCTAATTGTTTACGAGTTATACAAAATTCCTTCCTAATGAAGAGGCCTTCAGAGGCTATTCCCAGAAAATTCAAGATATGCATTTTATTTGTCATTTACATATGTTAAACTATGGTGCTTTAATCACAATTATGAAGCACTATTACTTAGAAAATAGAATATTTTTTAAAAAAATCTTCCAATTAGAGAGTAGTTTGGGGAGGGGAGAGTTTCTTGAAAATCTTCGTGTAGCATAATTGGAAGAAGCTAGGCTACTAAAAATTTTGGTATTTATCGGACATTTAGTTTTTTGTGTTATGCTGTAAACAGAACACGCGGATTTTTCCTAAATATGCGTTTTTGGATTCAGGGATCGCAAAACACGTATTTCCGGTGAAATCAGGTATCGAAATTTTGAATGGAATGCAATACCTTCTCTACGTACTACGTAGTGGTAGAGACAGTAAAAAAATCTACTTGTGATGTGAATAGTCGAATGTTTCCTCATTTGTTTAAAACCACAGTAAATGGAAGATAAAGTTAATTCATCGTGGATTTATGCAACAGATATGCATAACTACGGATTTTGGGGGCATTTGAGGCAAGTATCTTATTCTAGTGGGTGTGAAATCATGTAAGCGTCGCATTTCGTAGGAAGTAGTAGTAACTAATGAAAATGAAACCATTAATCCGCGGCAAACACACGAAAGGCATGTTTCTTCTCCTTAGATAATTCCAGTAACAATGCAGGTTATTTGTGTGATTCTCATTAAAAGTTTCATAAAATGTGATAGCCGGAAGTGTGAGGTGTAGAAAGCTTTCTGGGAACTTTGAGTTGTTTGATAAAGGCAAGGTTTTAACACCGATATGAGGCTTTATCTTATTTGCCAAACATCAACATTTGTTTGATTACACATATGTATCGACTTATCGATTCAGCCTATCGTTATCGAAGATTCAACAGCCTTATGCTATATGAACGCGGAAATCTCAGCATTTTTATTAATAGTGCAGTATGCTTTAAGGAATATCATCAGTATTAAGCAGGCAGAGGGGTTTTAGTAAGTAAACAGAGCAATCGCGTTACTGCACGGAATATAGGTGACAGATGTTGTGACGGACATTCTGCTCCCCTTCACAGCAGACTGTTTCGTTGCGAACTGTTCCATTTATTAGATGCATATATAGACTAGCGGAGAGCTGTGCCAATATGTCTAAAGTAAGAACGAGTTTATACATAAAAAACATCATTATACACTTTATGTAAGTTACCTCGGAGGGGTATTTTATGAACAATATTACCGGCTGCGCGTTGTTGTTCCACTGGGCGTGTGAAAATATGATAAAAACATGATAACGCACTGCTGCTATAAACAAAGTCACGCTGTTGTGGTTTTACTCTGCAGTGTGAAGTGCAGTTTTGAGTTGACGGTGATGTGATGCAGTTCAGTTATTACGAATTATTTATTATTTTGTCCTGTACTTGGTCAAAAAGTGTATTACGGCCCAGTGTATGTTTTCTAGTGCACATCGTGTATTTATTTATGATTAGTATGTGTTAACTCGTCAGCTCGCCAAGTGAAAGTACGATTTGCAGAAAGATTTCCAGGTGTAAAAGTTCCAGGCCGTACAACAACCCATGAACTTTACAGTAAATTTCAGGTCACAGGAAGTGTTCAGGGTAAGAAATCTAAAAGACGGCGTTCGGTTCTTGCCGAAGAAACTTTAGACGACATCGGTCATCGTTGGGAGAATTCCCCCCAAAAATTCCATGATGGATAGGGTCCTAAAGAGGTGCCAAAAATGTGTTGTCAACGTGTGGGCAATACGAATGTTTATATATAATATCGTAATATATTAAGAGATTATTTCAGAAATTTGTAGTGTTTATCATTGTTATTGCTATTATTATTATTACTATTATAATTGTTAATTTTAAATTAACTTGTTCTCAAAAAATAGAAAGCTTCTCCCTTCTCAAGATTAGAAAAAATTACAAGCAATAGGAAATAATAGAGAAAAATCTGATGTGTTAACAATCACATGACTTTCTCTACCCCCTATCATTTATTTTAATAACTTACCTTATGGATTATTCCTACTTAAGAAGCTGTTTTTCTATCCACTTACTGTTAATCATGATACAATATGTTGGCAGAAATGGTTGCAATACATATTTTGTAACAAGTACACAACAGCATATTATAGGCTGATATGAGCCAACTTTTTTGCATTTGCCTGCCTTCATATTACAAAGTCTTTGCAAGGAGAAACCAAAGGAGGACTGGAACATTTCAAAACGAAATAACTAATGCAACGAAAAAGCTAATTTGAGATAAAGCTTTCTAACAAGAATTTCATTTTTCCTGAAATAGGTTTTGTCCTATCTATTGTAGTTTCCCACCAATATAAAAGTATACGAAACTAAATGAGACTAAAGAGGACTTTACAGGCTATTCACAGAAAATAGTGCATATATTTAATTTGCCTTGTTAATTACTTAAACATAGATTTTGACCAAACTCTTAAGGATCTTAATCGATTGGTGAAAAATTATAATAAATGGTAAATAAAAAACAATGTTTGGCATTTCTACATATTGTCTTATATGCTTCCTCTAGAACATTTTGAACTACTTGTGTTGAAATTAAACCCATTACATGACAATTTAAAAATCTTGCGTTATGTCTCCATTGCTTTCTTCACCAATTAATATCGTTAAGCATTGTATTCCATCTAAAAATTCGATTTCGAGATTTAACCGGAAATAAATGTTTTAGGCCCACCGAATCTAGAAAAAACATTTTTTGAATATTTGTGCGTGCGTGTGTGACAGAGAGATGTTAAATATACCATATTAAACGTTTGAAAATTCAAATTAATGGCAACAAATATCTCGAACATCTCGAATGCCACAAGAAAATTTGACTTAAAATTGTTTTTTTTTAAAGACATTTACATTTTTTGTGTAGTAAGGTTTTGTCTCTTAGGGTTTAAGAATTATACAAAAGTATACAAAATTCATTGAGAATGAGATAGAAAATTCAAGAATAGATATATATTTTGTCTTGTAATTGTGTTAATTACTATTATATGACATTGTAATCAAAATCGTTATACACATTTTGAGAAACTCAAGAATAGCGAAATTTCTATGTAAAGGTTAGTTTGGGATACTAGTAAAGTACGTGTAGCATCTCTGGAATACATATGCTGATTTTAAATACCAAGTTTGGTATGTATCCGACATTTCGTTTTTGAGTTACGCTGTTCACATACACAAAAACAAAAAATCAATTTCGAAACCGCCTGTTTGATGGTAGTTTGAGATTGGAGATTTGTCCTCAAATTTTTCGTCTGGTATCAACCTCTAGCGTCCACGTGTATCATTTTTGATATATCGGATTTCGTAATTTTTCTCGCTCTATGAATGAGTCAAATCATGACAGCCAGTTGTATCGTATTTTTTGCACATTCTATATTTCGCGCTGAATATATATATTTTTTCATTTCCATCTTTGTGTATCGATGGGGCGGCGCCGGGCCGAGTGGTTAGACCGCTCGCCTCTCACCGAGGCGGCCCGGGTTCAATCCCAGGGACCAGCATGTGGGATTTGTGGTGAACAAAGCGGCGTCTAGGAGGGTTTTCTCCGGGTTCTCCGGTTTCCCTCGCCATTCATTCCACCAACTGCTCCATCATCACCTTTCCTTTCAGCCATTTCACCATCATTTCGTTTCATCTACTTCGTTCCTCGGGCTGATCACCCATCCTGGAGATTCTGTCTGACCCATGAGTGTCTGCCTCTCTGACCCCAGGCACCCGCCTGTAAGTCCTGGGGGGGGGGTGTAAGTCCTACATAAGAGAGGCTAAACAGAGAATGAATGAATGAAGTGTATCGATGGTGGAATTGAAAAAAAATCCTAAAAAATTATATATCACATTACCTAAAACGCTTAAAATTAAAACAAAATTTTATCTTTTGAATATTCGTGTTTGTTTGTCCTTATTAATATTGTCCACAGAATAACATTTACATATGGCTAAATATGGCCCCAGGTAGATCCCCCCCCCAATTTTCATTATTTTATTCCAGATTTTCATTTTCGACTCATAAATATTAATGCAACTATCTGAATTTGGTCTCGGCTCTCTAAGCGCTTTCTGAAGGTTGGTATTTATCCAAGATTTCCTTTTTGAGTTCATACATACACACTTATATTTTTCTAAAAACTCTTTTGGGTTCAGAGGACCTCGAAACGAATATTTTCGATGAAATCTAGGCTTAGAATTTTTGGGTGGAAAGAAATACTCTTATCAGTGGTAGGCAAAACAAAAGGCGACTGTATCGTAAAGACTGCTTTCAAAGCAAACGGAACGTAGAAGCAAAAGACAGATATTATGTACGATAGAAGGACAAACCTGTAGAGCGGGTGTAAACAGATAGCATCGAGCCGATGTGCGTGTCAAACAACTTGCTTCACTTCTGAGGGATATTTAAAGGTCTGGCGGAGTTAAAAGGGACAAGAATAATGTTAACATTTCAAACACGCATTCGGTCTCGTCAAAACACGATATTAATATTTGTACCTAGTGATGGCCGTCAGATATATGCCTTTCCTTTCTTGTTATCTTTCGTGTCGCATCCTTAAGTCACTTTGTGAGAGCTTTGGAACTGTTGGGACTGCAGATTCTGAGAATCCTGATTTTTGGACCAATTTGCATAGGCTTTTAGCCTGCTCCCTAAAACAGTAAATTAATGTTCTTTGTATGCAACATTAATGTTCGCTGCTTTCACTCACCATTTTCAAAGTGCACCTCAAACGCAAATCTAGCCTCCTTTATTCCTCCCTTTTTTCTCCTTTCCTCTTCGTTCCTACAAGTTAACATCTGGTTGACATTATCACCTGATATTCTCTTCTGACCTAAGCTTTATCCCATTCGCCATTCCTTCCTTCACATCTTTTAGCAAGTATTTCTTCCTCGTCTAATGACCTAGTCAATTTCTTTTCCTCTTCCTGGAGAGTTTCAGCAGTTTTTATGCTCTCTCTGCTATTTATCTGCAGTAAGTAAGAGGACTTGCATTGTATTCCACCCAAATATTCGCTATGGAGATTTCTCCGCAAATATATGTTTTGAGATCCCTTGGCTAAACAGTATTATTAGAAAAACGTGTTTGTGTGCGTGCGCAGCATAACTCTAAAACGAGTGTCAAGCAAGTACCAAATTTGGTATTTAACACCTTAATGCCCGAATTAATTGATTTTGAACTAAATCCGCATTATTAGCTTAGTGCAATTGGATGTATTACTCGTAATAACTTAAATTGTTTTCTACTGTGAGATCTTGGTTTTATCTCGTTTCATTTACAAAACGTGAATGACCCACTCAGCATACTGGAATGCATTAAGAGTTTTAGACTTTGTTGGATCCCCTTACAATAACATTTCATGTTTATCCCTGTATTCTTACTTTCAGACAATTTGCCCATAGCATTACTTGTTCTGTCCTTTTCCTGCCCATAGAGACCTTCTATGATTCGGATTTAAATCCCACTTGCTTGTGGAAAACATTTTTCAGCTGTCGCAGGAATTTCAAACGTAGACGTTTTAAAAGAGATTAATTTGTGTGATGCGAATTCGCGAGTTAGGCATTAAGGATTTGAGCTCAGCATCTTTTAAAGATGCGATACGAAAACCTTCAAGAAAATTTCCCACCCGAAGTTACGCTTTACTCGGAAAACGTTTCCTTATTTTTGATCTCCCCCAAAATGGCTCTTAACCAGTTTGATTAAAGTACCATATGTTTGATATTTGCATGACTAATATAATGCATCTTGAATTTTCTGCCAGTAGCCTGTGAAGTCCAGTTCATTCTAAATTAAGAATGTATTACCGGTAAACCATAAGTCAGATAAGAATTTACCACAAAAGAAAATGTAGATATTGTAACTTTGTCCATTTTTGCAACTTTCCGTTCTCAGTGTCACTGTTTCGCTTTTATGCAGTTCACCTTCACTGGGAGTTAACTTCATTAATGCCACTTCACTAAAGTGAACCAGTTCAATTCTGTCACTTAACTTCCTTCGTGACGTAGCCTCTTCAGTTCACTCGGGAGTCGAGCACAAGACTCGCACACAAGCCGTAACACTCGCTGCACGTCATAACAATCGGAGATTCGCGCTTCATGTCGCATCAGAAATGCAGTCGCTAACTCGCTTGCACACTGACTCAACTCCACTCTGTCGCACTCGACACACACTGCCTGACTGCCCGCGAGAGCGCTCGCTTATATAAGCAGAATATTCTACAGAAATTTCTCGAACGTTCTAGAACTGTTTCGACACTCTTTCTGGAGGAGGGGGAGATAAAGCTTCCAGAAAGTTCTAGTATCTCCCGATAGCGCTGCCGGTGTTTATGCTGGCAAGCGGCGTTATCGTTGTTTACTCGGACTGCTCGGCGCCGACCTGCCGATAACCTTGGGCATAACCGCTGCGTCACAGTATTGTTAAAAAAACCTATTTATGGCAAATATGTCTTGTGTCATTAAGAGTTTCCGAATTTTGAAGTGCTAAAGTTCGTTTCTTGTGGTCCTGCAGAGTGGAATTTTAACGGCACACATTATGACCCGTTTTTAAAGATTTCACTATCGCTTCAGTCTACTATTTCCCACTTGTACCTATAATGAAGTATGAAACAATTTCTTTCAATCATACGGGGATTTTCTTGTAAATTCTCGAGTCCAGTTTTTCGAAGATGCTGAACATATATACACGTTTGATATTTAATCAATGCGACATTTCATTTTAGAGTTTTGCGCACAGACATTCAGATTTTTACTTCCTCTACCACGTACATAGTAAGTAGAGAGGATATAGCATTCCACCAAAAATTCAGTACCAAGATTTCACCGTAAATAAATGCTTTGATGTCCCATGAATCCAAATTTTTAGAAAAATGTGTGTGTGAACGGCACTCAAAACAAACTTTCGGATAAATAGAAACTTGGTATTTAAGTTCAGTAACTTCCAAAGATACGACACAAGATTTTCAAGACAATCCCTCGAAACCCAGACTACCTTTTACCTGGAACATTTTCGAATTCTTTGATGTTCTCAAAAATGACTAACGATTTTGATTAAAAGACCACATATTAAAGATATTTACATAACAAATGTATATCTTGAATTTTCTTGGAATATTTTTGAAGTCCTCTTTATTCAGAAGGAAATTGTATAATCTTCTATAACTGGTAAACGTTAAGCGATAGATGAAAACGTACTACATAAGTAATGCAGATCTCTTTAAAAAACACAATTTATCTTAAATAACTTTTTTATGGCATAGCCATTTCCGAGATATCCGTTAATGGTTCGAATCGTTCAGTACTTGGCCATTTTTTTAAACTCCTGTTGATTTTCAACTGTTTCTCATGAAGTCGTGGAAAGGGTATGGAATTTTAAGGACAGCGTCCGGTTCTGTCGTTATTCCCTTTGTATCTATAGTTGTCCTCCGTGGTATAAGGGTACCATGCTAGTCTCTAGGTTCCCGAGGTCGCGGGTTCAAATCCGGCTGAGGGCGATGGATTTTTTTGGGTTGTAAAAGTCTTTAGCATGGCTACCTTCAGAAGAGAAGTAAAACCGGTGGTCCCGTGTCGTAGATTTACGGCACGTAAAAGAACCTCAAGCCTGATAAATAGGCCTCTGAACAAACTTTCCGGTCTTTCACGCTCAGTATAGAATGGGACGCTTAGGACCACTGCAGTTAAAAAGCGTCCATAAATAAAACTCAGTTTTTAATTTTATTTTGTACTTATAACGAAATGTGTAAATCAAGTGCTTCCGGAAAGATTTATCTTAATTAAAACGAAGTAAATAGGAAAATAAGCTTCGTAAGAGTAATTTGTATACCCCTAACAAGCGATTGAGGGTAGAGAAAGTCATGTATAAGTAACACATCATACTTTTCTAAAATGCCGTTGTTTTATATTTAATATTCGGGGAACCGGAAACGTATGTTTCCCAAAAGTTTGGATATCAATTATTTTTAGGTAGAATACAATACTTCCTCTACTTACTACAGGTAAGAGGTAGAGAAAGGTCTAGCTTTCTACCAGATAGAAGGTATTCAATTTAGAGCCCCCCTCCCTTTTACCAGCTACCGCCTGCCATAAGTAAGCTATTTATATGGTATTTAGTAGGTCGGTGACCCGTGTACCAGCAATAAAAACTCGGGGGAAACACGGAATATGATGACGCGTGCCGGAAGGGGGTCGCGTTCCCTGTCAAGTAGCGCGGAACCGTATCATGGAAATGCTATACGTCACAGCCTGCTGCGCTGTTCCATCAGATAAACGCAGTTTTTATTCCTCTCCAGTACCTCTTTATGGAGCAAAACCGGATAAAATAAAATAAAAAAAAGGAGAAAGCGCTTTAATTGATAAAAGCTGGCAGACGTGTGACGTCAGAAGGTGCGTCAACAGACGGACATGACTCAAGATCTCTGTCGCCGATAACAAACGCGTGACGAGCGATACTCTTCTGTTCATCAAATTACGAGCGCACAGAGAACAACCCACATCGAAGTGTTTAAATTATCCCATTTCATAATCCACCCTACAATCCAACATATGCCAGCGGATATACTTGCACACATTTTCATCCTTCACAGGGGGGGGGCGTGTCAGCGGCGCCATCTGGGAGAAATTCGTCAATCCCTTCCCAGCCATTGTATTTTATAGGGAACAACCTTATTCAGGTTACCATAGACAAAAATGGCTGATGCCGCATGTTGGGCCGTCCAACATTTTAACTTGAGTCACAAGATGCATGGCGAGTTGAGTCAGCTCCAGCTTGTTTACAGCAGGATCGTTCTAGTCTGAGATAAAGTTGTAAAAACATAATTGTAATACAGGGAGAGCGAAAAGTCTACCAACTGCTTGCGCGGCGTTTTTCCTGCCGGCGTCCTCGGTGCTCGTTGCCTACTGCCGCTATCATAGAAAGGCGCGGATGAAACCAAACACTATTTTTAAACCTACCGTTAAAGGCTTCAATTAACAACTTTATGAAAGTGTATTTGAGGACAGAATTATTAGTAGAGATTTGTGGCCCCTCGGTCCCCCGACCTAATCCCCTTCGATTTCTATCTCTGGGGTAACTTAAAACAAAGTGTACAAGACAAACCCATATACCCTGGAAGAATTAAAACAAAATATCCGCCAGCAAATTGCCAGCATTTCTCAATGTGAACTACGACGAGTGATGGATAGTTTCCTAAAGAGGTGCCAAAAATATATGGACAACGACGGTGGCCAGTTTCAGCATCTCCTTTCATAAAGTTGGTAAGTAAAGCCTATAAAAGTAGTTTTAAAAATGTTGTATGGTGTCATCCGCGCCTTTCTGTGATAGCGGCAGACGGCAACGAGCGCCGAGGACGTGGACAGGAAAAACACCGCACAGCCGGTTTAGTTTTTTGGCTCTCTCTGTAGCTTCTTTGGTGTATCTGTGTATAAAAAAATCGCCTAATGCAGTGATTATTTTGCTTTCTAAAGCCTGGCATTAGCCATTTTTAAACTTTAAGTTTGCATGCATATCAATTTATGACCTTAGTTATATAAAGGTATAGTATACACAACGGAGGGGGACCCTCGCGCGCTGCGACTACAGAGATCCGTTGTGGCTACCACC
Source organism: Deroplatys truncata (assembly GCA_030765065.1). Taxonomy (NCBI): domain Eukaryota; kingdom Metazoa; phylum Arthropoda; class Insecta; order Mantodea; family Mantidae; genus Deroplatys; species Deroplatys truncata. The sequence goes on along the minus strand of CM060984.1, from coordinate 168,716,420 downwards.
TCCTTAGGAGGATGGAATGAAGTGAGGGAATCACAGGAGGCTACAGGTCGCAGGCAGACAGGACACAGAGACGAGATCCGTCCCACTCCTGGAGCTATATAGAGAGGGCGATGAACGACCCGTCGGCCAAGCAGCTCTCTTAAGTGTCCACGGGGAGTATTCTTTCCTTTGATGAAGCATCCGCGCCATCTGTCCGGCACCACTGCACCAAACCTAGAAGAACACTTGAAAGATGAGAAGTAAACGGAACGAAAGGGAAATGATGGAAAGGAAATTGTGGTAGATGAGAAAACCATCCCATTATTCGCCTACCAACCAGGGAGAACATGAAAAATTCAAGGTAAGTGGGCGGTGGTCGACGGGAATCGAACCCGGGACCTTCCGAATGCGAGCCTCAACATTACCGTGGAACATCTCACTCGTACCTTAGTTATGTAATCTCTCCCCATACCATCTGATTCAGTAACCTGTTGGAAGGTTATGTGTGCCATATATTATTATCATTTATATCGTAGGAGTGGTGAAACTTTGGGTCGTGGCACTGAAGGATGCAGTTTCATATTTATTCGAAACCATAAACTATTCCAAGCAGATTGACCTATGGAATATGAACCAGAAATCCCCCGAATGCGAGCAATATTGGGGAAATAATTTAATGACAGTTACCAAGAATTCAAAGTGACCGACTTTACACTAACGTTTTGCAGACCTTAAATTAGGAATTACTACTTTCAAGTCGGTCAGTAAGCCAAAACTTGTTTTGAAACAACACTAGTTGATTAAATCACTCCCCAGCGCTAAATAGCGCATCATATTGCATTAATGGGATATTGTGTTGTATAAACAACAATTAAAAAGTGTGAAACACTTTATATACTCACTAAAACAATTCGAAATAAACGCACAGCTGAGGCACAACGGCCTCTACCCAAACCAAGGATTATTTGCTTCAAACTCAGTAGATGACGTCCTACAAAATAATGCCTGCACCACCAAGTAACAGCTGTAATTAATACCAACCGGTTATATCATTACAATGCGTATATTTTGGGAGCAGTTGCTGGTATTGATGTAAACTGAGCAAGCAGAATGTCACCAAAAATAACCAGAGAGCGAAATTATTGGGTGAAATATGTCACGGTTTGTTTTTGGTGAATTCCAATAACTTGAGTTCCTTAAGCCCTGTCCACACTGATTAACATTTAACAAAACTTGTCAAGTGCAACATGTTAACAGTTTGCATGTTGACGAAATTTCGATCACAGAATTGACTTAACATGTTAACCGAAAGAGTTGTGTTTGACACTTTTAACATGTTGGATGTTTTCCGGTTTTAATGGAAAATTTGTTAAGTCAATTCACTCTGTGTATGTGATTGGGTGAACTTCGGAAGTTTTCAGACTGTAAACATGGCAGCTATTGTGATTCCTTCGTGCTATTGTGTTCGGTAATTCCATGTTGACTTGTTCTGTGCTTATATCTTTGATTTGGCTTGCTTCATGTGAAGTTATGGAATGGACGAAAGAAAAGACACTTTCATTAATAAACTTTTTGAGGCTATCATTATGGAACATTGCAATATATGTAATGAAAAGGATGGACAAATATACCAAACTATGTGCAATTTATTGTTGTTCCAGAGGCAATATAAGAAAAAAAATAATAACCTCATTTTGCTAGAGAATTGCAAAAAGGCTCAAGTCTGGCAGCTGGAATGGCTGCTCTCAAATGTGTGTCCTTTTTGTAAATTATAGGTTAGAAACCTTGCTCAAAACAAAGTTGAAGTCACTTTGACTTGTTCTCAAGAAATTGAAGTCAAACCTGCTCCGAATTTAAACCCATTCAAAATATTTTCACTCCTGTGCCGATTAACAAGATAGAGCCTCATCACCTTCCACTTTTCTTTTTATTACATACCAGATACAAATAGCAATTGTCAAATCCTAATCACTGGAGTCCATTTTGCTTTTAGTTAAGAGATTTTGTTGTCCCAACAAGTCAACTGGTGTGGATAGAATGTTACGTTCACAGTTACATGTTGAATGGGACATTTCGTAAATTGTTGAATGTTAACTGTTGATATGTTGAACAGTGTGGACTCACCTTAATAGGCGCTACCTGCCTGAAACAACTAGTGCAGGGTTATCATTGAATTGTTCATCATGCACGGTCACTTTTTGGAATGTACGAATTATTGATTTATCTCCAAAAAGCACACAAATACTATAGTATATACGCAATAAGTTCTAGCACACCGTTCATATAAATGTTATGGAAAATTGAGATACATTTTACTGGCTTAATACAGATTAAGGTATGCGAGAGCCAAGCTTTGGAGACTAAAACGGTTGACCTGCAAAGTTTGAACTCCTGCTACTCTATCAAAAGGGCGCCAACGTAACAATACACCTTCGCAATAATGTAACAGGGGTCCGTATTTTAGGAAGAGTTGCCCGTTACGAATGAAATCAAAGAACTCGAATATCTCCAGATTCTATTGACTTAATCCATAATGGTGGAAAAATGTCAAAGTTGTAGGTAACCTGTAGTAAAATTCATCAGGATTGCGAAATGAGGGACTTAGTTTTGTGTAAATAGCGAGAGAACTTCAAATAGTATGCTGACTCTACATAAGCACAATATGAAGAAATAAATTCCAAAAATCCGATGTGTTATACTCCTCTAAATTGGATGAAATGTGGCAACAGGCTCGGAAACACACATGTTTTAATCTCAAAGAGGACATATTTACTAAACATTGGAATCATCTGTCCAATCCAAATATACAACTAAGGAAAACAGATTTGCTCAATTTTTCCATGAAAAAATTTGATGTGTTACACTCACATGACTTTCTCTACTCTTGTACAAACTATTTTTACAAACTCTTATTCTCCATCTACGATTTCATATTAATTGCAGAAACGATCTTTTGACATGCAAAGAGAATTACATTTTACACATAGCGACCACTTCTAAAAATATTTGACTATCGCTTAAGGCGTACTATGTTCCCCTTGTTTTGTATTTGCAAGGACAATATAGAAATACAGTAGCCTTTAAGCATAGACATGTCTCTTAATAACTGGTTGCTAGGTGCAGCACCATTCTCTTTGCCACAGATTAAAACTCTTTGCATATCCAAGACAACAACAAAAATGAATAACGAATTCCCATTTGAGAAAAATTGTATTGGAAAATTTAAGGGAATAACAAGCAATATCTCGAAAATGGTTCACTCAAAAAAAAAATATATGACATAAATTGTTTATTTTAACGCGATCTACATTTTTTGTGTAGTAAAATTTTGTCTATCTCTTATGGTTTACCAGTTATGCAAAAGTCGTTCACAATGTAGAATACTTTTGGAGACATTCCCAGAAAATTCAAGATATGCATTTTATTTGTCATGAAAATATCTTAAACATATGATATTTTAATCAAAATCGTTAGAGCCATTTTTGAGAAAGTTAAACTTTTGAAAAATGTTGAATGTAAAGGGTAATCTGGGGTGTGGGGGATTTTCTTGGAAACCTTCGTGTCGCATCTCAGGAAGATGCTGAACCTAAATACCAAGTTTGGTGTTTATCCGACTATTCGTTTCTGAGTTATGCTTTTCACAGACACACACAAGGACATGTTTCCAAAAATGCGTTTTTGGATTCAGGGGGTCTCGAAACATATATTTCCGGCGAAATCTCGGTATCGAATTTTTGGGTGGAATACAATACTTCCCCTACTTACTATACGTAGTATAGAAAGTAAAAAGTATTTTTATGACAATATAATGTAAAACGGAAGTAATTTATATATTTATTTGACAAAGAGATGAACAGGAGAGACACACTCACCTGCCCTTATCACTTAGGTGCTGGAAAAACTCTGGCTCTAAACGCAAATATTCCCACATTTCATGACTATCCAAAGGGCGACGAGTGACTCAGCACCTAGGCAGCTAAATCAGGTATTGGACAGATTATTAAAAATATCTAGTATCTAAATAATGTGTCCTCTTTGAGAGTAAAACGTATAATTTACTTTGGTTTTACATTGTATTGTCATTAAAAATAGCTTTTCGTGGAAAAATTGTGCAAAACAAGGTTTTATTTGGCTACATGTTTAAGCATCGTTATTATAAATGATGACGAGCAAACTTTGTTGCTCAAAGTTTTATATTGATGTGTGAATAATCTAGAATTGTGCATGTAAAACAGGACGCCACCGCATGCGCGAAAAGGTAAACAGATACCTTGCTATTCACCTGTGAAGGCCAATAGAATGCTTCCCAAAATTGCGTGGCATAAATGGAAGCGAGTGTAACAGGAAGAATTTCAGCGTATGTGACAGAAGCAGTAATACCAGGTCCTCCAGGATTCTAATAAAACGGAATTCCTATTTATTTTACATGTACATTTACTGTACTGAACATGTCATGCATTCTAAATTGCATGTAGTCGCAAAATTATTACAATTTGCTGGACAAGAGTACGTTTTATGGGTTTCAATTTCAGTAGGTGGCAAGTATGTGTAAGTAGCAAGGGAAGTAATTACTAAAATATTCTGGTATCGCTACCACCACAATAGTGTACTCTACGTGACGCGGTTAACAAACACACTAAAGTGTTTGTAGTGACTGCACCCTATGGTATGTGTAATTATAGAGCCAAACTGGTGGTAATATGTTCAGCTATTTCGACTGGGAACTTAAAAGTTGGCTTACCCAGCCTTACAGGATGTATTATTACTTCCTCTACTACGTATAGTAAGTAGGGGAAGTATTGTATTCCACCCAAAAATTCGATACCGAGATTTCTACGGAAATATATGTTTTGAGGCCCCCTGAATAAAAAAAAAAGCATTTTTGGAAACATGTCCGTCTGTGTGTGTCTGTGAACAGCATAACTCAGAAACGAACAGTCGGATAAACTGGTATTTAGGTTCAGTATCTTCCAGAGATGCGACACGAAGGTTTTCAAGAAAATCCCCCCACCCCAGATTACTCTTTACATGGAACATTTTTCGAAAATTTGAATTTTCTCAAAAATGGCTCTAATGATTTTGATTAAAATATCATATGTTTAAGATATTTTCATGGCAAATGAAATGTATATCTCGAACTTTTTGGGAATGTCTCCAAAAGTATTCTTCATTGTGAGCGACTTTTGCTTAACTGGTAAACCATAAGAGATAGACAAAATTTTACTGCATAAAAAATGTAGATCGCGTTAAAATACACAATTTATGTCATATACATTTTTTTGTTGAGTGTACCTTTTTCGAGATATTGCTTGTTATTTCCTTAAATTTTCCAATACTTATACTTTTTCTCAAATTCGTTATTCATTTTTTTTGTCCTGGTAATGCAAAGAGAATGGAATACTCCACAGAGCAACCAGCTTTTAAAATATTTGACTATAGCTTAAAGCCTACCAATTCCCCTTGCATCTACAAGAACATTAGCAATAAGATTAACATCTCGATATCTCGATTAACATGAAGCATATGGAGAGTAAGTGTTTGTAAGAATAGTTTGTACAAGAGTAGAGAAAGTCATGTGAGTGTAACACATCCGATTGTTTTTCTTTCTCTACCACGTACATAGGTAGAGAAGGTATTGCATTCAACCCAAAAATTCGATATCAAAATTTCACCGGAAATACATCTTTAGAGGCCTCCTGAATAAATAAAAAAAGTATTTTTTCTTTCTCTACCATGTACATAGGTAGAGAAGGTATTGCATTCTACCAAAAAATTCGATATAGAGATTTCGCAGGAAGTATATGTTTTGGGGCCCCTGAATAAGAAAGACATTTTTAGAAAAATGTCCATGTGTGCATCTGTAAACCGCAGAACTCAACAACGGAATGACAACACTAAGGTTTTAAAGGAAATCCCCCCCACCACTGACTACCTTCTATATGGAACATTTTTTCAAAATTTTTGATTTTATAAAAATAGCTCTTAACAATTTTGATTAAAATACCATGTACTAAATATATTTAGATGACAAAATGCATATCTTGAATTTTCTTGGAATAGCCTGTGAAGTCCTCTTCATTCGAATTGAATTTTGTATAATCTTGTATAACTAGTAAGCATTAAGCGATTGACGAAAATGTATTGCACAAAAAATAAAGATCTCTTTAAAACACACAGTTTATTTAAAATATTTTTTGTGGCATAAGCCATTTCCGAGATATGGTTCGATTTGTCAGTACGTGTTAAGTTCTGTCGAATTTCAGTTGTTTTCCGCGATTGCACGGAAGCAGTATGGAACATGTTCGGTTCCCTTTTTATCCTAACGAATTGTAATGTAACTATTTCTGCCAAGATTTATTTCAATTAAATGGATTAGATAGAAAGATAAGGTTTTGTAAGCGTAATTTGTATAACCTCTAATAAAAGATAGAGGTAAATTTTCGTAATAACCGATGAAAAATTCCCTAATATTCTCACAGATGGGTATGTTGATCATTGGATGTTGTGTATCAGATTTTCTTAACTTTCTCCCCTCTCCGAAGTATTCCAAATTCTGGAAATGTTGATAGCCAGCAAAGTATCTTTTGAGGCAGTATTTTTAACACTTAAATGATTTCAGTCTAATTATATAATATAAAATTCAATAACAGCCCGCCTTAAAGCAATATGTGTATAAATAAACATATAAAAAGTATATGTAACAGTCGTTGTATTAATGTTTATATTATTATGTACATGTTTAATAATGATATGTGAATGTATTACGTAATTTAATAATGTAGGAGCTGTGAGAATATTGGTCAAAAGTTGCTAACAATGAAGTAACCTTGAGGCAATAATGAATTGGAAAGTTTAATAATTCTACTAGTAATTCTTGGAGCAACAAGAATGTATTTTTTGAGACAGTTTATAAATAGCCAATCAACAACCAGAAAAAAACTTAAGTTAAATAAAAGTATTCTATTGGATTAGGAATAGCCAATCAGAGATTTGAAATAGATGAAATTTGCAAATTCAGGTGGTAGAAATCACCTTGCTTGTAGACAGCGTTCCTAACCGGACGCTAGACGCGTATGTATTCAGTGTGAGACGAAAATTCATTATAAAGTTTACGTGTTTAAAAAGTGCAAGTAATTAATAAATAATCCACAGCTCTCTATATCAGTGAGGTGTTATTTAATCGTGTGAAGGATTAATAAAAGGAGTTAAGTAAAAATTATAATTTGTGTAACTCTACATTCTTCAGCTGCACCAACCCCTGTTAAGAAACACATGTTTCTATAAATTAATACTGACGCAGCCGAGGCAAACATAAATAAATATATAATATATAAAGAAACATAAAATACAAAGTTAATTCCTAAACATTGGGGCGAAGGCCACCGGAAAGTAAACTTGGGGCGAAGACCACCGGAAAGTGAACGTTGGGGCGAAGGCTACCGGAACTTTGTACCGTACGTGGTTGTGACATCTTCACTTTTGGTGGTGAAACAGTTATGGATGGACGAGAAATGTTTTGAGATAATTAACTGGAATCTCTGTAACTTCTCTTTAGATAGTTACTGAACAACATAAAGGCTCCATAGTTTTCACATAATGCAGGAACAGTGCACAAAATGATTGGGGAATATGAAGATCCCCATTTCCAAGTCACCAAGTTAAACATTATGGAGATGGTGCGTAGTCTGTAATCATCGGGGGAGGATGCTTCTCGGTTATTAATTATGAAATACCGGTTGAATAATTTTCTCTTTATATAATTATTTAGTATACGCTGGTAATAAACGCAATTACATCAAAAGTAGGGGAATACTTTCGTATATAAGGACTAGATTTAGGCATAGCTGCATACATATTATCGTACCGTTACAAGGAAATCAAATTGTTTTTGTTTTGAGGTGTCCCGTTTTCTCAGTTGCAATCGTGACGCCGAAGGATATTCTTGCTTGGAATGAAATATCTTCAGCTTTTCTGTTACGTTTATGCATATTCTCTCTAGAGTAACAGTTATTTTATATTATATACATTCTCAACGAAAAACCAAAGCCTCCTTCTACAGAGTGAGCCAAAAAACTACGAACCGACTGCGGTGTTTTTCCTGTCCGCGTCCTCGGCGCTCGTTACCGTCTGCCGCTATCATAGAAAGGCGCGAATGAAGCCATACAACAGTTTTAAAACTGCCTTTAAAGGCTTTACTTACCAACTTTATGAAAGGAGATGCTGAAACTGATCACCGTCGTTGTCCATACATTTTCGGCAACTCTTTAGGAAACTATTCATCACTCGCCGTAGTTCACGTTGAGAAATGCTGGCTCTTTCCTGGCGGATATATTGTCTTAATTCTTCCAGGATATGTGGGTTTGTCTTGTACACTTTGTTTTAAGTTACCCCAGAGATAGAAATAGCAGAGGGTTATGTCGGGGGACCGAGGGAGCCAATAATTCTGTCCTCAAACACACTTTCAATTTTTCTCATCGAAATATTGGCCGTATAAGCTGTTGCAGAGTCTTGTTGAAAAAAGGCAAAATCACGCTCTCTGTTTGTTAATTCTCTAAAAAAGGAAGCAACATTGTATTCGCATATGTATGGGCGTAAACTGTTGACTCAAAAAAAAATTGGCGAGTGATGGATAGTTTCCTAAAGAGGTGCCAAAAATGCATGGGCAACGACGGTGGCCAGTTTCAGCATCTCCTTTCATAAAGTTTGTAAGTAAAGCCTTTAAGAGTATTTTTAAAAATGTTGTATGGTTTCATCCGCGCCTTTGATAGCGGCAGACGGCAACGAGCTCCGAGGACGTGGACGGGAATAATACCGCAGCCAGTTCGTAGTTTTTTGGCTCTCCCTTCAGTATTTTATTTATGGTTCATTGGGTTCTTGTTTTAGTAGGCAGGCCTTGTAAATAGGTACTGCTTAGTCATTTAGCAATTCAAGTTAGAGGCTCTCTTAACCCTCAAACGGAGTTGCGACTACTTTGTATCATAAATGGTGTTGTGGGGTCCAAAGGATACCGCTTTGTTTTAATCACGAAAAGCAATTAATTTTATGTTCGACACAAATATCTATTCATAATTTTCATATTTGTTTACATTAGAATACAAAACATCAGTTTAGCATCAAAAACTCAAAATAAAGCACAAAAGGAAAACAAGCTTATATAACTTGCACAACAGCGAAGTAACAGTATACAAAAAAATATGATGTGTTACACTCACATGACTTTCTCTACTCTTGTACAAACTATTTTTACAAACGCATATTCTCCATATGCTTCATGTTAATCGAGATATCGAGATGTTAATCTTATTGCTAAGTTTCTTGTAGATGTAAGGGGAATTGGTAGGCTTTAAGCGATAGTCAAATATTTTAAGAGCTGGTTGCTATGTGGCGCATTCCATTCTCTTTGCATATCCAGAACATTAAAACAAAATGAATAACGAATTCCCCTTTGAGAAAAAGTATAAGTATTGGAAAATTTAAGGGAATAACAAGCAATATCTCGAAAATGGTTCACCCAACAAAAAAAATGTATAACATAAATTGTGTATTTTAACGCGATCTACATTTTTTGTGTGTAAAATTTTGTCTATCTCTTATGGTTTACCAGTTATGCAAAAGTCGTTCACAATGAAGAATACTTTTGGAGACATTCCCAGAAAATTCGAGATATACACTTCATTTGTCAAAATATCTTCAACATATGATATTTTAATCAAAATCCTTGGCCATTTTTGAGAAAATTAAAATTTTCGAAAAATGTTCCATGTAAAGGGTAATCTGGGGTGGGGGAATTTTTTTGAAAACCTTCGTGTCGCATCTCTGGAAGATAATGAAACTAAATACCAAGTTTGGTGTTTATCCGACTGTTCATTTCTGAGTTATGCTGTTCACACACAGACACACACACGGACATGTTTCCAAAAATGCTTTTTTTGGATTCAGGGGTCTCAAAACATATATTTCCGGTGAAATCTCGGTATGGAATTTTTGGGTGGAATACAATACTTCCCCTACTTACTATACGTAGTATAGAAAGTAAAAATTCGAACCATGTTATTGGAGTAGAAATAACATGGAACAATAAGAGAATGGTATAATATAAACATATGTATGTGTGGTGAAAATTAGCAGCCTATAATGAACTGCACATCTGAGTGATACGCAATATTCCACAAATGTTCAATATTAACCGCAATAAGTAAATTTTGACAACACGCTTAATACAAATACTCTCAATAATGGCACCACCCAAAATTTACAGCCGTGCACTGAGAAAACGACCACTCAAAATGCTTCTATACCTTTTTCATTATAAGTTGAAAGGAGAAGTAAACAAAACTTAATGTATCACTCCGCCGAGCACATGGCAGCACCACGTAGAGGATGACGGGAGCTAAGCACCCGTGAGAGGAAATTGCATTAGACAGAATGCCAGTACAGTATATTACGCAGCTTGGGAATCATTAGCTTTTAAACATTGTATGTCTTATTCCTATATTTTGCCTTACATCCTAAGCTTCTAACACACAATGCTAAGTAGACATAAAAGTTGTACCTGAACAGTTCGGCATCTGTGATTAACGGTACTGGATTAAACTGTTCCTTACTTCAGGTTTTAGAAATCATTCATTTAATAAATAATATCAGTATACCGCGTTTGCTTCAACCTGTTATGAGTCAGCAAGTTAAGAAAATGATTAGCACCGAGCGGGATGGCTCAGGCGGTAAAGTCTGTGGCCCGCATTCGGGCCGACCAATCTGTGAGGTTTTTTCGTGGTTTTCCTTAGTCGCCAAGGTAATTACCGGATTGGATATTTAATACCACGACTCAAACTTCCACCTTAAGGCTAAAACAATAGTAAAATGAAAAATAAGTTGTAATAGCTAGTGCTATGCCATCTATCCACGACAATGTAACCAATTAGACTGGACGGCACCCTAACGCCATCTGCACGGCACGAAGCAGAAGATCCGGCTGCCATGCGCTGAGGGTCTCTGTGGGCACGTGACGAAGGAAGATGGCATTTCCAGGGATGAGACCTATAAGGGTAACTGTCCGCCTTTCTGTGTGAGGGGGGCGGTTGGACTGGACGGCACCCTAATGCCATCTGCACGGCATGAAGCGAGTTGTTATAGGGATGAGACCTAGAAGGCTATCTGTCTGCCTTTATATGGAAACGGCGGCGGTTGGACTGGACAGCACCCTAATGCCGTCTGCACGGCAGGAAGCAGAAGATTCGGGAGCTATGCGCTGGGGTTTCTGTGACACTGACGGAGCGGTGATTACAGCGATGAGACCTAGAAGGCTAACTATCCATCACATATCGTTCTAAAAGTTATCCACCAACAGATCCGTCGCGATATGACTAAGGAGTTAAAGCGAGTAAAACAAAATAGAGAGAAAAAAAAATGATTAGCACTATAGGTTAGAAAACCACAAAAAACAAACGCGGAACCAAACAATCCGAGCAACAATTCTGAATCACTAACAAGGAAGTTCAATTATTGCTAAATAATTGCCAACCATATTCATTGTCAATTAAAGGTAGGTACTTTTCACAGAATTTGTTAAAAGCATTTAACACAATTGTGTTTACATTTCCCGCTTCTATGTTTTCTACAGTGGCAGAGTACGTTGCCAAAGTACAGACGGCTTATCCGGAAACCGGAAGTGAACTGCAGCGCCTGCTCACAGCCTCTTAAACCTTCTTTATAACGTTTCATGTAGTTTATAGGTGAATCCTAGCAAACACATTTTGTTTCATAACTAGAACTGTTACAATGGTTTTTCAAATTTCTCTGCACGAGAATAACCACAAAATACCATATTTACGCGAATCTAATGCGCATCCCATATTTGAAACTTAAACTTATGAAAAAAAAATCTGATGTGTTACACTCACATGGCTTTCTCTACTCTTGTACAAACTATTTTTACAAACGTTAGTCTCCATATGCTTCATCTTAATTGAAATATCGATATGTTAATCTTATTACTAATTTTCTTGTAGATGCAAGGGGAAATGGTAGGCTTTAAGCGATAGTCAAATATTTTAAGAGCTGGTTACTATGTGGAGTATTCCATTCTCTTTGCATTACCAGAAAAAAAAAAGAATAAGGAATTCCCATCTGAGAAAAACTAACTATTGGAAAATTTAAGGGAATAACAAGCAATATCTCGAAAATGGTCCACTCAACAACAAAAATGTATGACATAAATGGTGTATTTTAACGCCATCCACATTTTTTGTGTAGTAAACTTTTGTCTATCTCTTATGGTTTACCAGTTATGCAAAAGTCATTCACAATGAGGAATATTTTTGGGGACATTCCCAGAAAATTCGAGATATACATTTCATTTGTCATGAAAATATCTTAAACATGTGATATTTTAATCAAACTCGTTAGACCATTTTTGAGAAAATTAAAATTTTCGAAAAATGTTCCATGTAAAGGGTAATCTGGGGTGCGGAGATTTTCTTGAAAACCTTCGTGTCGCATCTCTGGAAGATACTGAACCTAAATACCAAGTTTGGTGTTTATCCGACTGTTCTTTTTTTGAGTTATGCTGTTCTCACACACACACACACACACACACACACACACACACACACACACACACACACACACGTTTCCAAAAATGCTTTTTTTTTAATTCAGGGGTCTCAAAACATACATTTCCGGTGAAATCTCGGTATCGAATTTTTGAGTGGAATACAATACTTCCCCTACTTACTATACGTAGTAGGTATCGAATGTAAAGCAATTAATGACAGAAAATAGATAATAGGTATTTTATTTAAATTTATTTGATACAATGGATTTATTGTATATATAAACCATAAGATTATACAATACCGTAAATTACAAGCGTGAATCACCATTATTCACTGATGCTTTTATCACTGGAATCCTCGGAAGTGTCCACATCAGAAACGGGTTGATTTCCTCTGTCCCCGTCATCCTCGCTGCCATCTAAAGCATTTGAAATGCAGCATTTCTTGAATGACTAGCTTTAGTAGCAAATAATGCCAATTTTTGTTTTCGCCACAAGCGAACGTTGCTCTCGGATACATTGAACTCCCTTCCTGTCTTTCTATTACAATTTTTTGCAACATAGAGGATTACTTTACACTTTAAAGAAGCATCATAAGACGTTCTTCTCTGTTTGTCCTAGCCCTCTATATCGTAACTAAAAACGCTCAATAATAGGCCAATGATAAATGAGCGGCTAGCTTGTCGTGAGTTTCCAGACGTATGTTAACTCCAGCAATCCATTGTGACGTAATAAAAAAAACCTCAATGGAGTTACCGGCATTCTACGGAAGGGATTTGCACTCGAATCTTATGCGCACCACAATTTTTACATTTGGTCAAAAAAGGTGTGCATTAGATTCGCGTAAATACGGTATTAAGGGTAGGCCAAAAGATTCCGAACTGCCTGCGCGGTATTTTTTCTGTCCGCCCCCTCGACGCTCGTTGCCGTCTGCTGCTATCATAGAAAGGCGCGGATGAAACCCTACAACATGGCTCTACTTACCAACTTTATGAAACGAAATGCTGAAACTGGTCACCATCGTTGTCCATACATTTTTGGCACCTCCTTAGGAAACTATCCATCATAGAATTTTGGGGGGAAATGTCGTCTAATGCTTCTTCGGTAAGAACCGAACGCCGTCTTTTAGATTTCTCAGTCTGAACACTTCCTGTGACCTGAAATTTACTATAAAGTCCATGGATTGTTGTACGGCCTAGAACTTTTACACCTGGAAATCTTTCTGCAAATCGTACTTTCACTTGGCGAGCTGACAGAGTTAACACATACGAATCGTAAATAAATACACGCTGTGCAGTAGAAAACATATACTGAGCCATAATATACTTTGGGACTAAGTACAGGACAAAATAATAAATAACTCGTAATAACTGAACTACATCACATCACCGTCAACTCAAAACTGCACTTCATACTGCAGAGCAAAACCACAACAGTGCGACTTTGTTTATAGCAGCAGTACGTTATGTTTTTATCATATTTCCACACGCCCAGTGGAAAAACACCGCGCAGCCGCTAATATTGCTCATAAAATACCCCTCCGGGGTAACTTAAAACACAGTGTATAAGACAAACCCACACACCCTGGAAGAATTAAAACAAAATATCCGCCAGGAAATTTCTCAGTGTGAACTACGACGAGTGATGGATAGTTTCCTAAAGAGGTGCCAAAAATGTATGGACAACGACGGTGGCCAGTTTCAACATCTCTTTTCGTAAAGTTGGTAAGTAAAGCCTTTAAAAGTAGTTTTAAAATGTTGTATGGTTTCATCCGCGCTTTTCTATGATACCGACAGACGACAACGAGCGCCGAGGACGCGGACAGGAAAAACGCCGTGCAGGCGGTTCGGAGTCTTTTGGCTCACTCTGTACAATCTGAACCGAAGTATTTTGTGTAGAGTGAAGAGACAACATACTAAGCGGGAAAAGTTGTTTGCCCACCAGCCAACGAGATGCTCTCTTGTTACGTGGTTTTGTTTTTAACTTCTTTAAACTTAAAGTGAAACCACTTTAGTTTGTCTATAGGTGGGTTTTCAACTACCAACAAGATGTGTAGAACAGTCATGAATAGAATGACCAGCAGAGGAAATGAAAAGGGATTACAATTTCACTGGTATCAAAAACGATCCCACAACTCCCTTTTAGAGTTAAGAGTCTGTCCGACGTAAAGAAGTGCTTTTCAAAGATGAAAGCAGTATAAAGTCGTTGAGCGGTTTTAGAGATTATAATACACATCATGCGAAAAATCGCTAAATCTGGCAACCCTGGGTGTGAGACAAAGCTGTGATGTTCCGAAGTACATTATGCAGATGTCCATCAGACTTAGCTAGTACTGACCAAATGACTTTGAACATTCTAGAATCTGTTTCGCAAGAGGAAACGCGGTCGTCCTGATTAACATCTTGTTATCACGAGCACATTAAGGTATGGTTTTAAATAGCGTCATTTGCTCGAGTGGAGTCAGATGTTGGCTATTATCTTGCGAGCGACGGAACTGTGACCTTGGCAAGGTCGACTCCAACTTGTTTACTGCGGCAGATGCAAGATCAGTAAAAAAACTACATCATCTATTAATATCAACCTGTAGAGTAACATTGCAAACAATAAGATGAGAGACCAAGTAATATTTGAGGATTTCATTTTGGTTATGTCCTGTTAAGGGTTCTAACTAGACATCGGTTTGTATGGAGTAAAATTAACCGAAATATGCATGCATTTATGCTGTCAAAATCTTTAAATTATGCTCTATAATGTCGAAAATATGCACTAAATTATGCACTAAAATTCTTATCATTATACCTATAGGTTTTAGTACTAGCAGTGTATATTCTTTAGACTTTCGTATCGTTGTAACCTGATTAGCAGTATACAATGATCATTTTCACCAAATGCTCAGGCGTAAATTGTGACTTTATCTCTTTAACATAAGCTTGTATGCTGAGAAGGATCGTTCCACGTCTACAGATGTTATTTGGTAAAATTTGAAAGCACTAACTCAGAAAATTTCTTCAGGAAGAACACGAAACGTTTATGTCAGAACTTCTCCCGAACACACTGCACAATTTACGTCATAATTTTCCTACATACTTTAAAGGAGCACTCTCATGATTTCACCAATGTTTTTAAATATTAATTTTGGAATTTAAAATTTAAAAATCTTGTGTTGCATCACATGAGTTTCTCTACTCTTCTACAAAATATTTTTACAAACACTTATTCTCCATCTAATTCACGTTAATCGAGATAAACATTCAGAAACTATCTTATTGCTAATTTTCTTGTAGTTGCAAGGGAAATAGGTAGGTTTTAAGCGATAGTCAAATCTTTTAAGAGCTGGTTGCTATGTAGAGCATGCCAAGAACATAAAAAAGAACAATAATTCCCATTTGAGAAAACGTTTAAGTATCGGAAAATTCAAACAAATAACAAGGAATATCTCGGATATGGTTCACTGGACTAAAAAAAAAGTATAGGACATAAATTGTGTGTTTTAACGAGCTCTACGATTTTTATGTAGTAAAATTTTGTCTCTCTCTTACGGTTTACCAGTTATGCGAAGCACATTCAGAATGAAGAGGACTTTTGGGTACATTCCCAGAAGAATTCAACATATACATTTAATTTGCCATGAAAATATCTTATACATATATTTTAATCAAAATCGTTAGCCATTTTTGAGAAAATTAAAAATTTCGAAAAATGTTCCATGTAAACGATAGTCTGGGGTGGGGGAATTTTCTTGAAAATCTTCATGTCGCATCCTTGGAAGATACTAAACTCAAATACCGACTTTTCGTTTTTGAATTATGCTGTTCACAGAGTGACACACACACACACACACACACACACACACACAGGTCCAAAAAGTTTTATTTGGATTCAGGGCACCTCAAAACATGTATTTCAGGTGAAATCTCTGGGTGGAATGCAATACTTCCTCTATTTACTATACGTAGTAGAGAAAGTAAGAATAAGTATATTATATGTCGATACATGGCAAAATGATGAAATATGCATTTATATGCACTATAAATTTTACATTATGCACAGAAAAACATGAAACATATGGCAAACTTAATTCCATATCAAAAGTAAAAAAAAACTAAATACACATTTGCATACAAATCCGATGACTAGTTATAACGAAGAAATTGCATGCAAAACATTCAGAAACGAAATGTACGGTTTTCTTGCAGTTTTGCCATCCCGCTCACGCTTTAAGACGTAATTAATTTTTATCCGCAATGTCAATCTCCTACGACTACTTATTCTCACTGTGATTAATAACCCACAACATATTTGGGCCTGATTTGAAAGAATTGTTTCCGCAATAAAGAAACTATAACGTAACTTGCTGTGAGTCACTAAAATGCTTACCGGCAAAACCTCTCGCGATGGCCGCTAAATCTTGCTCACACAAGCGCGTAGTTGACCACTTAAAATAACACACGAGTCGTCGCAAGTATCCAAAGTGACGAATGTATGCACGAATGTGTGCATAAACGAATGTATCTGATTAGATTGCACGCTCTTACGTTACCTAAGCTCAGCCTACTTTACAACTATCCCACCATTTTTCCTTCTTAGCGAGTACAGGCTACTTGAATGTAAACACGATAACAGCCACCAATCCAGCTATTGCTAAATGTCCCGAGTAGTAATTAAACGACTTTCAGGTGTCACTAGGGGGATAACAGAAATGTAAGCAAATGAACTAACGCGCAAATGAACTAACGCTACTGGCTTTAAACATTTCTTTTTGAACAGTTGATGCACACAAATTAAATTAAATTGAGTTTTATTTATGGACGCTCTTTAACTGCTATGGTCCTTAGCGTCCCATTCAATATTGGGCGTGGAAGACCGGTAATTTTGCTGAGGCCTCTTTATCAGGCTTGAGGTTCTTTTCCGTGCAATAAATCTCCGACACGATCACGAGTTTTACTTCCCTTCCGAAGGAAGCCATGGTAAGGCTTTTTACGCCCGAAAAAATCCATTGTCCTCCACCCGCAACCTCGGAAGTTGATGCACACGGGATGTTTTACTATCATCAATGGCGCTGGCATCCAAATTACTCTGGCGCATCATTTGTCAGCAATTTCATAATCAAAATACCAGAAAGTCGCTAAATTTTAAGCATGATTTTTAATTCCATAAACTTTTCATATATCTTGTTCATGTTTTAAGATCTTGTCCCTAAATCCTTAGCCATGCCATCCCTGGGCGGTAGCACGGCTCAACCCACCTTGATCCGGCCCTGATAACCTGTCTCTATCAATAAAGAGAAAATTTGTTTGTAGTGTAATCTCAAACACCACTTAATCGATTTTGATAATTCTTTCACCATGAAAAATCATTCTTTCTGGCGGACTTGCGTTGTAATTTCAATTCATATATTACTTAAAGACTAAAAAGGATTTACTGTACTAGAATACTGACACAGTGGAGCATGTTTGCGAAGAATGCTTTGACTTTTCGTTGAGAATGCCATGGAGTAGGAAATTGTTGTTGCTCCCCCAAAAAATAAGAGCAATGCCCAATGCTGCGATATTTCATTCCGAGTAGTAGGTGGTCACGATTAAAGGAATAAGACACAGCAAAACGAGAATCGATTCTCTTATGACAGTACGATACCCATGCGATACCAATGCCACAATATTTGAATAAACTAAGATTGTAATCAAGTTCGTTAGCAGGGCATGCGGCACAATTGTACAAAGAGAAAAATTGAAATTGAGTTTTATTTATGGACGCTCTTTACTACTATGGTTCTTAGCGTCTCATTCTATATTGGGCGTGAAAGACCGGAAATTTGCTCAGAGGCCTCTTTATCAGGCTTGAGGTTCTTTTACGTGCCGTAAGTCTACGACACGAGACCACCGGCTTTACTTCCTTTCCGAAGGAAGCCGTTCTAAGGTTTTTTTACGCCCGAAAAAAATCCATCGCCCTCCGCCGGGTTTGAACCCGCAACCTCGGGAACTAGAGGCTAGCACGGTACCACTAGTCCACGGAGGACGACTACAAAGAGAGAAAATTGCTAACATTAGAAATCAGTGATGCAATATTTTTTAATTAATAACTAAGATTATTTTTCTCGATGGTCACAGACTATGCATCCTTTCCATAGCGGTTAACTTGGAGGCCTGGGAGTGGAGAATCTTCATATTCACCAGCTTCACCTTATCTCGGCGTAGATGTATCTTAAGCGTTTCTGTATTACGCGAAAATATGTCGCTTTTATGCTAATAAATATCAAATGTACAAAGGTTTTAAATTTTACGTACTGTGATTATTTAAAAAAAAATACTCGACTATAAAAATATAAGTACTTGGACACTGCAAATTGCTTCGAGGTATATCTCTAATAATATTGAGATGACTTGGAAGGTTTATCCGGATACTTGAATCAGAGAAGATGAATTAATGTGCTTGCGGGTATCTCGCCATGGCAGCTCAAGTGGTAAGAACAGCGGCACATATAACTGAAGATCCGGGTTCTACTTCCGGGCGTGGCATTGGCTTTCCAAGTCTGATTCAACTTACCAACTTAGTGCTTTGCTAAAAACAAATAAACAAAAGAAAACCTTTTGTTCTTTGCCTATCGATGGAAACTAGTGGAAAAGCTGCAATCTTGAAATACAAAGATTAGAGGTTTGACTTTAAAAGTTGTCTAATTCCTGCATATTTATGGTGATTAGTAAGGAATTGTTATAACATATTTATTTAAGGATTGTTTAAATTTATGTGGAATTAGTTGTGTTTCGCCGAATTATTATTCCCTTCCTGCATTTTATAAGTAAACAAAGAAAACACGCTTGGCGTGGCATTGTAAACATTGCAAGCTTCTGTCGGTCGGTATGAAACCATGACACCAGTTTGTTGGCTAACAATAAAATGAAATATTATTTTCTAATTCTGGTAATTGATTATGAATTTGTAATACAATTTGTAATCAATTTATAACCTGAATTAATGAAAATAAGTTAGTAACGAAGAGATCCGTTTATTATAATAGTAGTAATAATAATAATAATAATAATAATAATAATAATAATAATAATAATAATAATAATAATAATAATAATAATAATAATAATAATAATCCCGTAGCGCTACAGCACATGAAGGACCTAGACCTGCCAACACGACTGCCGTCCTCACGCTCACATACCACGGCAGAGGCGCATTAAGCCAGATTAGCATCCGCATGTTTAAAAGGCACAATCATGCAAAAATATTGTATCATACATTTGTTAAGTACTTTGCAGAATCTGTTTTACTACTCTGCAAAACTCTTTTTCTGAACTTTCATTGAGATTGCATTCTGATTTAATGGAACATTGCACCCTAAAATCACAAATAAACAAAATATTGAATTCATTGTTGGACAAAAATATATTTGGAATTAATTGTTCTTCCACACAAGCCGTGTGTTGGACAGGTAGAATCAGGCGACTGAAAAATTCAATGCCATAGCCGGGATTTGAATCACGGATCTCCAGGTCTCCGTCCGGTTGCTCTAACCACTGAGCTACCATGGCAACATGCCGGCACGACTCTAAATTCTCCAGCTGATTCGTATTTTTCCCGGTAAACGACAAGGATTGTATTGAGATGACATACCCCAATGGCGACTTACAGTGCCGGCATGTTGCCATGGTAGCTCAGTGGTTAGAGCAACCGGACGGAGACCGGGAGATCCGTGGTTCAAATCCCGGCTATGGCATTGAATTTTTCAGTCGTTTGATTCTACCTTTCCAACCCTGTCCAACACACGGCTTATGTAGAAGAACAATTAATTCCATTAATTGACCTAATAGTGGTCGAAACTATGAAGCCCGGAACTTAAAGTACTTACAGCAGTCGGCTCAGGACGGAGACCGGGAGATCCGTGGTTCAAATCTCGCCTATGGCATTGAACTTTTCAGTCGCTTGATTCTACCTTTCCAAAAATATATTTACTTAAATTCCTAAGATCATTCTTTAATATCCAAATTGTATATGGCTATAAAAAGTGTGAATAAAATTCTGACCAACTTCTGTCATGTTCCTAAACATCATGTGTGTGCTTCCTTACTTTGTAAGGCCAAGGAAACGCCCAGAAATGCAAAAACTGTTTTGTACCCCTTATAAACAATAACAAGAGTGTGACCGTGGCCGTACTCCGTGTAAAGAAGCCATTGTTGAGGAAAGCGTGAAATTCTCGTTCCGAATAATTTGCGGGGAGAAGCCCCAAATTTTCTTGAAGTGGTCTCGGATGGCCGCTCCCCCACGCACTGCGGCGTCTCAGGTTTCTTACAGAAATCTTCCCTAGGTAGACCACCACCTTCTGATGTTACATGGTCTTATGTGAACCAACGGTACAGTTACTTAGCCTTCTCCATTTGTTTTCTGTATTGGATGTCAGGTTTCCATGCTCCGGATTCCAATGCTGCATAACAAATAACGCACTTATACGCGTTCTCATGTGTTTTGGAACTATAGACAGTATGTTGTAGGGTCTAAAGAATTTGTGTGAAATATTTTAGGAACTCATTCCCATAAACAAAATATTTAAAAGAAGCTCACTGAACATGTATGAAAGCCCTTCAGTTTGAAGTTACTTGGCTTCATCGCTGATGGTACAAGTGATACAGCGAATGTTACAAAAAAATTCTTGAAGCGTTTCGTATTTGGTCAAATCCAATATGGATACGCGCTCCCATAACGCCATTATAAGTACACAATTTGCATAAAGCAAGGAATGTAAAGTAATCCAGAGGAAGAAATTCTTTGGATTCAAATTAAGCGATCGAACAGACCATTCAATAAATCCCTATCGACCAATCCATTTTTTGCGGAAACGTATATTTCAAAAGAGGACAATTGAAACATCGTCATTCTTTGGATGGCTCCAAATGTGCATCATCCATTAAAGGAGGACTGAGCTGAAACTTCATATGTCTATTATATTTAATATTCTACAAGATCTTGGGTTGTACATAATAATGTTGAAAACTACAACAATGTACTACTTATTGTTCAGAATCTGCAGGATATTTTCCATATCGGCATGGTGACGTCATGCTTCATTCTTGAAGCAAGTATCTCCTGTGGGAGCAGATATAGCGGTAGGTTTCAACGGGAACGAGTAGTCACTAATGCCTTGAATATTTTCATAAATATTTAGCAAGGTGTTATACATAAAATTCATGGTGTATGTGCGGCAATTTCTTTTTCATCAAAGCTCTTAATATCCATGTGTCAGGAACAACTTTATGGGCAGGTTTTCATTCATAGAAGTCGGTATATTTTCACAAGCAGCTTTTTGAATATAACCACTTAAAAGTTCCTCTCTGTACAATTATGAAGTCTGATATTTTGTTGCCAAATTCATTATAGAATATATCCATTTTAGCAGAAAATCCTGGGGAGTCGTACTGTCTATTCCCACGTAAACAAATTTGAATCATTCATCACAATTGCAAAATTACTTTCATTTTCTTCTAACAGCTTTTGTATACAGAAGGGAAAACAAGTTTGTTAACGAGTTTATAAAAATATGATTAAAAATAATAGTCTTATTGCTTTTGAGAATGCCAAGAAACAGTTAAATGTCAGTGCGCAAAGATACATGCCTTAAGTTATGCACACATTACTTTTCAGACTTCCACTTTCGCCTCCAGAACACTACTCATAAGTGTGCCCATTCACACAATGAGTTAATGATCTTTGTGAGCTAGATTTTCTTTCAGTGACAGGCACACTACATATGTGACAGATAATGAATAGGGCAAGGAGAGCATACAAACACAAAATATTTACGGGGCATACGTGTATCATCTTCACAATCTTCACTGGATTCTCTCAAATATTCTTTATCATTTACAGCTGAAGATTCGTCTTCCTCATCAGTCAAACTTTGGTTCACATTAGCGCCGTATATAGCATAAAAATTTCAGTTCGCAACTTGCACTGTACTTCAGTATCAATCAAGACCCAGAAACTAGTGTAGCTTCACTTTCTTGCTGAGAATTGCTTACTGAATTACGTTTTTTCACTATAAGTTGAAAGGAGAAGTAAACAAAACTTAAATGTATCACTCCGCCGAGTACATGGCAGCACGACGGAGTGATACATGGAGGATGAAGGGTGACGTAAAATTGAGTTTTATTTATGGACGCTCTTTAAATGATGTGGTCCTTAGCGTCCCATTCTATATTGAGCGTAAAAGACCGATAATTTTGCTCAGAGGTCTCTTTATCAGGCTTGAGGTTCATTTACGTGCCGTAAATCTACGACACGAGACCACCGGCTTTACTTCCCTTCCGAAGGAAGCCATGCTAAGGATGTTTACGCCCGAAAATATACATCGCCCTCCACCGGGTTTGAACCCGTGACCTCGGGAACTAAAGCTAGCATGGTAACCACTACTCCACGGAGGACGACTATGAAGGATGACGGGAACCAAGTACCCGTGGGAGGAAATTGCTTCAGACAGAATGCGAATACAGTATATTGTCGGCTTTGGGATCATTAGCTTTTTAAACATTTTGTCTTATTCTTATTTTTATCTTACATCCTAAACTTCTAACACATAATGCTAAGTAGATATATAAAAGTTGTACCTGAGCAGTTCTGCGTCTGTGGTTAAAGGTACTGGATTAAACTGCTCTTAAGTTCAGGCCTTAGAAATCATTCATTTAATGATTAATATCAGTATACTACTTTTGCTTTAACCTTTTATGAGTCAACAAGTTAAGAAAATGATTAGCGCTATAGGTTAGAAAACAAACGCGACCCAAGCAATCAGAGCAACAATTCTGCATCACTAACAAAGAAGGTCAATTATTGCCAAATAATGGCCAACAATATTCATTATCGTTAAAAGCATGTAACACAATTATTGTCTTCTTTCCATTTCCCGCGTTTATGTTTTCCAGAGTGTGAGAGGATTCTCAGTCATGGCACTCATTTTCTCAACACGTAGCAAAAGTACACTAGCGGCTTATCCGGAAACCGGAAATGAACTGCAGCGCCTGCGCATAGCCTCTTAAACTCTCGGCTAAAACGATTGAATTAGTTATAGGTGAATCTGAACAAACACAGTTTATTTCATTAATTGAACTGTTACAATAATGGGTTTTTAAAATTTTTCTGCACGAGAACCACAAGATGTTACGATTTGAACCGAACTGTATTACGTAGAAGAGACGACACGCCAAACGAGAAAAGTTGTAGTTTGCCCACCAGCCAATGAGGTGCTCTGTCACGTGGTTTTGTTTACAACTCCTTTAAACTCAAAGTGAAACTACTATAGCTTTAACGCTTGCTTTCTTTTAGGTTTTGAGTTTCTTTTTTGGGGAGGTTTTTCTTCTAGTCCTAAAAGTTTCGAGAGCATCGCATCTTTCAATCTAGGCTTTTAAATTCCTCGTTATTTATTATTCTTAATTTTTATGACATTAAAATAACCTTGAAATAAATTCCACATACTCCAGCATTTTTGGTTTGCACAAAGTTTTTGCGTTTCAGAGCAGCAACCCATTTGTTGTATACATGTGGATTCTTATCTTCATCAGGGAATGAATTTCTGCTTACTCCGGAAGTATTTGCACAACCATAAGCACTGCATATAGGCATATATAGCGTATATAGCACTGCATAATCTGTGATATAGGCATTCTTGACCTAACACCTCACAAACAGTAGGAAGGAAAACTGTCCTATAATCACAACAAAGTAACAGGAATTAAATGCAACGCAAGGTTACCTAATACAACTGACATTCAGTAGCGTGGTGCGATGACGTCACTGCGAGGTGAGCATTAAACATAAAAGTGCTTCCAGAATAAAAACGAAAGGTCGTAGAACCACGCGGTTTTCAACAATATCCTTAGAATTGCTTATTTTTACCACTAGAAGTCTTAAAAATTTTAATTCAGTCTTGCTTTAAATGATGCATCTCATTTCTGAGAAACTACAGGCAAGTTTGTTCAGTGAGACATGCAGAGAAGTTGCCTAGAAAATTATCATGAACGATTTCACCCCAAACATACATATTTTGGGCTGATCTCTGTTGATGCTTGTCCTATAGCCTAGATATGATTAAGATAATTGATGATACTACACGTATAAATTTGGTGCATGATTTCTTTGTTCTACAACAAATAATAAAGAACCAAAGAAACAATTCAAAGCTAGCTTTAAAGAAGTTAGCCAATGCAATGAAAGTTTTGAGTTGAAACATATAATTGGCCATGCTGGGACAAATGTTTATGATCCCTAATGGATTATTTTCAGACCCATATTCGTATATTTTCTTTCATTCTGTATACTGATATAATTAATATGGATACACAAATCCTTGGTGACAATGGTATGTGTAATATTCTTGCATACGATTGATCCATAATATGTGACTGAAATCTCGGTAAACAATTTCTGGATCGGAACCGGCCAGATCATTTGCTTTATACAGGCTTATTAGAAGTGCCACATAAGTTACCTTTGAACCACGAGGTTCCTGAAACGAACCTCGGTATGCTATCACTAAAAATGATACAATTTACTTCCTCTGCCTTTTGTCTGTGATACGCAGAGAAGTATTTCATTCCACTCAAAATAGGATTTCACAGAAATAAAGGGAGACCCTTTTAACCAAACAAAAAAGGAAAACGCTGGAACAAGGTGTGTGTGTGTGTACAAAATTCACTCAGAAGGGAAGTGGGCTTTATAGACCATTTATGGAAAAAAAATTCAGATATTGGTACATTTTATTCACCATGCAAATACGTTAAGTAGATCACGTTTAATTAAAATCGATTGACCCATTTTAGATAAAATAAAACTATAACGAACATTTTTACATGTAAAAGACAGTCTGGAGTGGGGGGATTTTCTTGAAATATCTTTGTTACATTCTTGGAAGATTCTAAATTTAAATTTGAAGTTCGGTATGTATTTTACTTTGAGTTATTCTTTTCTTTCTCTCTCTCACCCTCCCCTACACACAGAGTTTAAGATTATACATCTTTTAGGGTTTCAACGTCTGAAAAAAGAAAGAAAAGAAAACCTTTAAGGGGAGGAACGTCTTAGAAGTCTTTTCCTTTTCCTTGTTTACTTTGAAAGTTTTTTTAACTGCAGATGTTTACAGTGGTTTGTCGTCCTCCGTGGTGTAGTGGTTACCATGCTAGCCT
The DNA here is from genome assembly GCA_030765065.1 of Deroplatys truncata. Classification (NCBI taxonomy): domain Eukaryota; kingdom Metazoa; phylum Arthropoda; class Insecta; order Mantodea; family Mantidae; genus Deroplatys; species Deroplatys truncata. The sequence continues at coordinate 168,690,713 of CM060984.1, read as the reverse complement.
CTAGTTCCCGAGGTCGCGAGATCAAACCCGGCGGAGGAGATGGATTTTTTCGGGACGTAAAAACCCTTTGCATGGCTTACGTCGGAAGGGAAGTAAAGCCGGTGGTCCCGTGCCGTAGATTTACGGCACGTAAAAGAACCTCAAGCCTGATAAAGAGGCCTCTGAGCAAAATTACCGATCTTTCAAGCCCAATATAAAATGGGACGCTAAGGACCATAGTAGTTAAAGAGCGTCCATAAATAAAACTCAGTTTAATTTAATTTACAGTGGTTTAATTTTTGGGGTATTAGGTGCAGTCACAGGCCTAAAAAAATTAAGAAGATACACTTCTAAACCTCAGAACTTCTCTACTATTGAATTTAAAATCGGGGCTTAGAAGAAAGCTTATTGTTCCACAAGTGGTTTTGTGTGTGTGTGTGTGTGTGTGTGTGTGCGTGTGTGTGTGCGTGCGTGCGTGTGTGTGAGTCTAATTCTTCATGGGAAATTTAAATTTACTAAACATCTTTTCTTTAATTTTTTTGAAAAAATTATTTGTTTAAAGCAGTTTTCTGCCAAACTAATGCATTTATGGAAATTTGCCCTGGAAGAATCGTTTATATGTTTGAAATATACTGTATAAATCCCACGTCTGTAGGTTTGTAGGATTTTGAGTTTTAACGTTTCGAAACTAAGAGGCAAATATTGTTAAAGTTTTGGGTAATTTCCTCTTTTTTCCTTAAGATTATAAAAATGGCGTGATTCATGGGCACAGGTATTTTTAAATGGCTGCCAATCAGCTTTGAAGGTAATGATATTGAAACTTCACAAAATTGTTTAAAGACATCATGTAACCGATACGGGAGGAGATCTGTCCCAGTATCTTGATTCTCCAGTCGGAATGTTGGCTTCCGTGGCCGAGATCGCTTCTTATCGCAGCTCCTCACTTGCCTCACGATGCTGAGAAGGCACCCGGGACCCCCATGAGTGGGATCGAACTCCGGCGCATTCCATGGCCGGGAATTAGAGCTCCATGCTTTTGCCCACTGCCACGGCGAGAGTTTTAAAGCATGGTGCTCAAAAAAGCTATGAACTGATAGTTCTTTTACTCCTATATTCATTTGTTTATTCCTATAATCTCTACCTTCAGTTCGATTAGGCATCTAGGAAGCGTATTGTCATGTATTTTCCGGTTCTTTATTGACGATTGGTACAAACATGGTAGAAACAAATCAAGAAATGTTGGACCTCAAGAAAACATCCAAAATCAGACGAGCTTTTTACTATAATAAAAACATTAAACAACATGATTTAAATGAAATAATAAATAAAACGAGTAACCTTGCAATTGAACTTACATTCAGTGTTAACGTAAATAGATTTACCATGAACTGTTATTAATCTACAATGTTCATTCTTTTTAATTATTCAATTTTATTGCAGATATCTTTGTATTCTTGGAACAAAAACAAATAACATTCTATCATCTCATTACAAGATGTATAGTTCAGTTGTATTTCATTTGATTCCTATCTGTGGTTCTACTTGTAATAAAAGCTAATAAAATTAATTAAGGTTTTCAGAAAGATGAAACAGATAAAACTTCAACGATTACACAAAAAGTACCCCCTCCTCCCCAAAAAGCATCATTCTCGCATTATCATCATCTTACCCAATCTCCCTCTTGCCTATGGTTGTTTCACGTAATTTAATTGAGCTTTCAACCTCACACTTTTCATGATAAGAAACATTCCTTAACCTCAACCGAAAAACTATCAGTTCTCGTGGTATTATGAAGATAGTTCTTGTTGCGTGTTAAGAGTTCTTCATTGCGGCGGCATGACAAGTCACTAGGAATCTGCCCAGACTGTTATCAAACCAGGAAATTTCTAGGAGTTGCACTCTCTCATTAGAAAACATTCCATTCAGGTGAAGTGGGCACGAATGAGTCGCATTGCATTTGCACTGCATGTTCGTGTTATCGGAGGTTTGCAAGGAGATAGTCTGTCCAAAGTCTCCTCTAGTATCGGCTTGCTGCGTCAGTCATTATTGGATCGTGCCGGATAGATATCGACCTTTGTGACTGCGCACACGTGCAACATCCGTAGACGTCTGGAGCAATTGTATTATATAAACAAAGCTGAGCCTAGAAGTTCTACCTCTCTATTTGAAAAGCTTACAGAAAGGTAATTCATTTTGATGCATGTGCCAGGTGCCTCGGAGCCCCTTGAAGCTTGGGTGGATCCAGGGACACAGAGGGACTACAGCCCTCGCTTTAGCTTCAGTAGGCACTATTTAAATAAAATTATGTACATATACAGTTATTTTGTGACATAATTCCAGTATCTACCATATTCATTGGAAAGAGCGCCTTTGATTTCTAAAGTACTTTCTCTACTGCTTACCTACGGTACATAAAGTACTTACTGTATTCCACACAAACATTCGATATCGAGATTTTACCGAAAATACACTTTCACTGAACACAAAAATATATACCAGTGTTTCTATCAGGACAGCATAACTCAAAACCAAAAAGTCAGATGAACAGCTGTGTATCTGTCTTGTGGACAGCATAACTCAAAACCAAAACGTCAGATAAACAGCTGTGTATCTGTTTTGTGGACAGCATACTTAAAACCAGAAGTCAGATGAACAGCTGTGTATGTCTTGTGAAAAAATTAAATTGAGTTTTATTTATGGACGCTCTTTAACTATTATGGTCCTTAGCGTCCCATTCTATATTGAGCGTAAAAGACCGATAATTTTGCTCAGAGGCCTCTATCAGGCTTGAGGTTCTTTTACCTGCCGTAAATCTACGACACGGGAGCACGGGCTTTACTTCCCTTCCGAAGGAAGCCATGCTAAGGATTTTTACGCCCGAAAAAAATCCATCGCCCTCCGCCGAGTTTGAACCCGTGACCTCGGGAACTAGAGGCTAGAATGGTACCACTACACCACGGAGGACTGTGGACAGCATAACTGAACCCCCCCCCCAAAAAAAAAAAAAACAGGATGAGCAGCTATGTGTACAGCATAACTAAAAACCAAAAGTCAGATGAACAGCTATGTATCTGTCTTGTGGACAGCATAACTCAAAGCCAAGAAGTCGGACGAACAGCTGTGTATCTTGTCTTGTGGGCAGCATAACTGAAAACAAAAAAAAAAAAAACAAAAAAAAAAACGGATGAACTACTGTGTATCTGTCTGCGGAGAGCATAACTAAAAACCAAAAAGTCTGTTGAACAAGCGTATATCTACTTGAGGACAGCATTAACTCAAAACCCAAAAGTCAGATGAACGGCTGTGTATCTGTCTGAAAACCAAAAGGTCAGATGAACTGCTGTGTATCTATCTGTAGACAGCATAACAACTCAAAACCTAAAAAGGCAGATGAATACCAGCATCTCTCAAGGATGCAACACGAAGATTTTCACGAAATTCCCCCCACCAAACTATTGTTTACAAGGAGAAACTACATCACTTAATACAAAAGAGAAGGCAGGTCCTGAAATAAGGCTCTGTTGTACCGGCAAAATTAAGCAAAACATTTAAAATTTGCTATGAAAGGATAACGACTAAAATTGCTTTTTCCAGGTTTTGAAAATTAGTAACATTGATGCAGTGCAGGCTCGTTTTTGTTTCACATACTTCATTTACATTTAGAAAATAATAAAACATAGTTGTACCTGAAGCTGGCCGAAAGCAAACAAAGGCGTATGGAGTGCATATGTACTGCCGGGAGGAGGGAGAAGGCAAAGGAATGTCAAATAAACAGCAGGAAGCGCTAAAGGCAGGGTTACTCAATTGACTCCATTTGGCCTCATCTGACGGACAAACCTCGTCATTGAATACCGGCGTCGTATTACATTCCTTGGTGCATCAGGTTCCTTTCTGCTTGCCCATGTCGAGCTTGTCTTTTGAAGGTACTCTCTGTTTGAATGTCAACTGTATCCATAAAAATCTGATGTGTTACATTCACAGAGCTTCTCTACCCTCTATCGCTTATTTGGGCATACAAATTATTTTTACGAAAGTTTATTTTTCTATCCACTTTATTTTAATCGAGATAAACCCTTCCGGAAATAGATGCATTGCACATTTCGTTATGGATACAAAGGGAATAGTGGTATGAAATATTTAAGAGCTGGACGCTATACGTCGGCCTTAAAAATTCCGTCCACTTTATTTTAATCGAGATAAACCCTTCCGGAAATAGATGCATTGCACATTTCGTTATGGATACAAAGGGAATAGTGGTATGAAATATTTAAGAGCTGGACGCTATACGTCGGCCTTAAAAATTCCGTCCACTTTATTTTAATCGAGATAAACCCTTCCGGAAATAGATGCATTGCACATTTCGTTATGGATACAAAGGGAATAGTGGTATGAAATATTTAAGAGCTGGACGCTATACGTCGGCCTTAAAAATTCCGTGCTCTATGATATCGCCAGAAACAACTGAAAATCGGCAGGACTAAAGAATGACAAAAGTATTGAACAATTCGAACCCTTAATAACGGATACCTACTAAGGAAATGGCTAATGCTACAAGTTATTTGAAATACTTATAAAGTGTATGGTTTAAAGCTATTCACATTTTTTGTGCAGTACGTTTTCGTTTATCGCTCAACGTTTACCAGTTATGCAAGATTACATAAATTTCCTTTCGAATGAAGAGGACTGCGCAAGCACTTCCCAAGAAATTCAGATATACACTTTGTTTGTCTTGTAAATATATTTAATATATGGAATTTTAATCTAAATCATCAGTCATTTTTTCAGGAAATAAAAAATTTCGAAAAATGTTGCATGTAAAAGGTAGTTTAAGGTGGGGAGATTTTCATGAAAATCTTTATTACACACACACGTGCACGGACCCGTTTCTACGCTTTATTTGGATTCAGGGGGCCTCAAAACACACATTTCAGGCGAAATCTCTGCCTGCTATGTACATGGTAGAGAAAGCAAAAAAAATCTCGATTTAAAAACGTGAGGAATAATGTTGCAGAAGAAAAAAAATGATATAAATATTGATTTCTCGTCTAATATGAAGCAGCAGAGGTTTTAAATGGAACATTTGAAATATAAAATTGGTATTTTATGAAAGTTCATAACCCGAGAGTGAATTTAGCGTGTGAAATATAACAAATATGCATTGTAGTGCTCATAAAAAATATTCTTACATCCACGTTGCCTTATTCACCGTACATTCTGCCTAGAAATGATTTCAAATTACTCAGTTACATAGCACATACGGAAACAGCGTTCGGATGTTTAAATCAGAAACATGAAAGTGTAAATCAGAATTCTGTCAGCTGACACAGTTACACTTAGAAGAATGTGAACGTACAGCATGGATATTTAAAAAACATCTAAGCTACGAAAAAAAATGTGTTGCATTCATATAACTTTCCCTACTCACTCTTCTACAGACTATGTTTACAAAACCTTATTCTTCTATCCTCTTGTTTGTACAGATTCTTTATTACTCATTCATTTCGTTGTAGGTATAAGAAGAATAGTTTGGATGAAAAATTCGTAATCGTGGAAATAGTTCCCGAGATCGCAGGTTCAAACCCGGCGGAGGGCGATGGATTTTTTCCGGCGTAAAAGACCTTAGCATGGCTTCCTTCGGAAGGGAAATATAGCCGGTGGTCCCGTGTCGTAGATTTACGGCACGTAAAAGAACCTCAAGCTTGATAAAGAGGCCTCTGAGAAAATTACCGAGAAAATACATTTTTCACGCCCAATATACTAATGGGATGGGATCCCAATATATTAGTACAATGGGATGCTACGGACACAACAGCTAAACAGAGTCCACAAAATAAATAAATAAATAAATAAATAAATAAATAAATAAAAAATAAAAGCTCGTATTATTTTACATCAACATATAGTTGATGCAAATAAAGGCTGCTGTACTGATTATTACACATTTTAGACGTTTCTTAAAGAAGTTACGTGTCAGTAATACCAAGGAAATGAATACTACGTGCAAATTTCGGTAAGTCTCCGTAAGAGTAATGTGGTTTTTTGGAATCCTCATGGCGGAAGGTGGGTGTGTCCGCTCCAATGGCCACACTATGATTAATAGAGCCACTGTAACCCAAACAGCAGGACACTGCACCCTGGCGTTTACGGGGAGAAATCTTTCATATGTGCAACCATCCACGCCATCTGCCCGACACCACCAGCCCCGCACCTGAAACATGAAAGGGAGAGAGGAAATGGGGGGAGGAGAATCTTGGTAGAATACACCACCCCAGCATTCGCGTAGGCGACCAAGGGAAACCCATGAAAAAACCTTATGATCAGAATGGGTGGTCACCGGGAATCCAGCCCGGGACCTCCCGAATGCGAACTACAGACGTTGCCACCTGAGCCATCCCGTTCGGTGTAATGAAGCTACTTCTGCAAAGGAGTGGGGGGGAGGGAATTTTTCTCTAGCCAAGATTGATCCCTATCGTCCACAGGGTCTGGAAGTATGAATGGGAGTGTAAATGTGTGTATGATCTAATGAAGGTGCAAGAAACCCAACGACAAGAATTATACAAGTTAACACCATTGCCAATAGGCAATGAGTTCCAAAGGAAAGGCCGCCAATAAGACCAGTGTAGTTAAATGGAACTAAAAAAAAGTGAACAATTCCAATCATTAATAACGGATAACTCTGAAATATCTTGTGCCACAACAAAAAACGTATTTGAAATAGTGTGCTTTGAGTTCTGCATTTCTTGTGTAGTACGTTTTCGTCTATCGCTTAACATTTACCAGTTATACAAGATTATACAAAATTCCTTCCGAATGAAGAGGACTTGAAAGTTTATTCCCAGAAAATTCAAGATGTACATTTTATTTGCCATGCCAATATCTTTAATATATAGTATTTTAATCAAAATCGTTAGTGATTTTTTAGAAAATCAAAATTTTCGAAACATATTTCATGTAAAGGGTAGTTGGGGCGGGGGAATTTTCTTTAAAATCTTCATGTCGCATCCTTGGAAGATACTGAACTTAAATACCAAGTGTGGTATTTATCCGACTTTTCGTTTCTGAATTGTTATTCACAGACACATACACGGATCTTTTTCTCAAAATGCTTCTTTTTTGGATTCAGGGGGCCGCAAAACATGTATTTATCTCGGTATCGAAGCTGGAATGCAATACATTCTCAACCTACTATGTACGTGGTAGAGAAAGTCGTCTGAATCTAATACATAAGATTTTTTAAAAATTATTGCAGCTTTGTGATTTAGTTTCTCAAGTGCACATGATGAATTACAATTTTCATTTCGGAAACTAGCTACTGTAGAAGTTTGTGGTTTGTTATAAAAATGAGAGTTACTGTTCTTCCTGACTGACCTTTCTTTGGTCTATTTGCTGTTAACTGTGTGCGGTTGCTTTCAGACTCCAATTTCTGGCAAATTGATGCTTTTAAAAACAAATGACCAACATTTTTCAAGAAACATGCCTGCTAGTATTTCAGTATTTTACATTTAATAAACAGTTTTTGCTTATAATGTATATATACAGGGGTTGATAGCCACGTATTAATGCTGTGAACATTGTAGTATAAGCCAAAAATGCAAAACGTTTTAACCTTTATAAAGTTATATCTTGCTAAAAGAAATACAGCGATGGACGATCAGTAGACGCATAAAGCATCACAGTATATTTTGAGAAAATATCGTTAATTCATATTCTCATTCATACTTTCTAGACTCTAGACCCAGGGAGAACAGGTAGTAATCCTAATAATGAAACATTCTCCGCAACTAACAGGGTGTAGAACTCTGAATGTCTGGGCATAGAAGTGATATGTTGTATACATAAGTTGTTGAGGAAGAAAGGTGTATTTTAAAACAAATTCCATATAACATGTATGCACGTGGTACATAATGAAAATTTCTTGAATATGTTAGTTTTCAAATTCGGAAGTCTCATAAGTTCGTGAGGTGGTGTCAAAAATATTATTATTATTATTTATTATTATTATTTATTATTATTCAGGAGCGTGAATTCGATTGCTAGGTAACGTGAAGTAAATTTTCTGAATTTTTATGTTGCGAATTCCTAACGACACATTTGGTCTAAAAATCTTTTATTTCCTAAATGTGAAATATTTGTATTAAAAGTGGGTGCAGGGTCACAAGTTTTCTTTTGGTAGAGCAGTAATAATCAGAAGCCTAATTATCTCTCATAACTTAGGGGGTCAGTTGCCCCTGCATCGCGTAAATGACGCAATAAATAATAATAATAATAATAATAATAATAATAATAATAATAATAATAATAATAATAATAATAATAATAATAATAATACACTACATGTTTCCCAAAGTAAAATTTCCCAGTTAAGAGCAGAACTTGCCTAAAGCGGCGACTTTTTCAAATAAAAATGGGAGAAAATGTAATTCGAGAAAGTTTTATTGCTGCTTGGTTATTCTACACAAATCAGACGTAGTATATTGTGTTTTGAAACATTTTTCGTTTTTATTGTTCCATTTATACCCCGCCTTTAACGGTGGCTTTCAACTTTAGAAATATTGCCTATCGGCAATGGTGTTAACTCGTATACAATTGTCATTGAATTTCTGGCATCTCTTTTAGGTTTTATAAATAGATCACACACATTTAAACTCTCATCCATACTTCCAAACCCTAGGATAGGGATTAATCTTGGCTAGATACAAATTTCTGACCCCAACCGGGAATCGAAATTGAGACCCCTGGCACAGCAGGCAGGTGCGCTTTGAAACATTGTTTCATTTCTGAAGTTATAAGTAAATCATTTTAATTAGGTTCAATATGTTTATTATTTTATATGTTAATGTGAAAGCATAACATAATAAAGTATAACTTTTCTCGACATGACCTTGGCGTAATGCACCACAGAAACAATATGTTTCTTGCATTGTTGCGGCGAATGACGCACAATAGTCTTTGGGTGCCGTCATCTGTTGGTTGTCATTGTTTAATTTGGCAACTAATTTTAGGTCGATGTTTGTTGACATTGTAAAAGTGGTAATGCATTTTTGATCTTAAAAGCGATAGAAGTGATACGACATTCCTAATAGTTGATTGCAAATGTGTTGCAGTGTGATGGTGTAGCACGCGATGGTAACCATGACTCGGGGGCGGCTGGTTCAACTGTTGCTGACGGTGTGGGGGAGCTGGTCGCTGGCGGCGGCAGACTGGACGGATTGTCCTACGCCTTGCCGATGCAAGTGGATGTCCGGAAAGAAATCGGCTGACTGCACGAACTCCAGCCTTAGCGCAGTCCCGGATGGTCTCAGTCCCGACATTCAGATCCTAGACCTGTCAGGCAACGCCCTCCAAGAACTTCCAGCCAGCACATTCCGCCACGTCGGCCTCGTCAACATCCACAAGGTCTACCTGCGATCTTGTGGCATCAGGGAGTTGCACAAGGAAGCTTTCCACGGCCTGGCCATCGTCATCGAGATCGACCTCTCCCACAATGACATTCGCACACTTCACCCAGGCACCTTTCGCGATAACGTTGCTCTCAGGCTGCTGAACCTGAACGGGAATCCTATACAGAAGCTGGAGAATGGGTTGTTCAGTGACCTGACCAATCTTCAGACTGTGGATCTGAGCAATTGTCAGCTCACTCATGTTGCTCGCAAGACATTTGTGAATGTGCCCAGGCTGAAGACACTGCTCCTCGATGGTAACAACCTCACCACAATGAAGGTGGAGACATTGGATTCTCTGCATGCCCTTGGTGGTCTCACTCTGCATGACAACCCTTGGCACTGTGACTGTCACTTGAAAGACTTCTGGGAGTGGACATTAGACAAACATTTGTATGCTCAGCCCACAGCTTGTGCAGAGCCCCCAAAACTTAAGGGAAAGCTGTGGATTGATTTGCATTCAGATGATTTGGCCTGCAAACCTCAGATAATTTCCCCACCAGAACAGTCTGAAGTTGAGGTGGATGGAGGTAATGTGACCCTGGCATGTCAGGTTGTGGGCAACCCTAGGCCTGTAGTGCAGTGGGTGTTCAACTCCAGGCCTCTCAGCAATGACTCCAGGAGACACTTCGGAGACCAAAACTATGTGGTGAGTGAAGGATCTGCAACATCTCGCTGGGTGAACCTCACGCTGGTAAATGTACGTCCCGAGGATGCAGGAACATACATGTGTGTAGCAAAGAATGCAGGGGGCATGGAGGAGCGTAATGTGGCTCTCACTATACTGGACTCCAGCACAGGAATCGGTAAGGAACATATTTATTCACTGTATCCATGATATATAAGCTCAACTCTGGTTTGAACAGTAAATATAGAGAAGAATAAAAAATGGTTCACATTTATCTGTAATATCAGAAACTGTTTCAAATATGTCGAAAATCAAGGAAACAGCTAGTGTTCAGGAAAACGTTCACATGGATTCTCTTATTGTAGGTTTTAGAAAAAGGAGAAAGACAGATGCAGATTGGTAGAGGATTCATTGGAAGTGTTGATATTAAATTAATTTTACTGATTTATTTGTATTTGTAGTTAGGAAAATGGAAACAGTTTTGTTTGTATTATTCTTAGCTTTTAATATTGACAAGTAGTGTTTTGTTAGATATAACACAAATAAAATTACAAGGAGAGCATTGGAAGGCTATGGGATATTGGAGGCTGATTGAAAAAATAAATGAAACAAAATTGCACAGTTTAAATTAGTTATTTCCTTTAAACTTAAAAAAAAAAAAAAAAAAAAAAAATTATTACCCTATGATTCGATACATTTGATGATATTTGGAAAAATTTTACAGTACCATGTTAAAAAATCTTGTTTGCCAGGGAAAATTTCTCAAAATAGTCATGGAAAATCAGTGAAATCAATATATGAAAATAGTGTGAACCATGTAAAAGTGAATTTAAAATAATAACCAATAAATAACTTAAATCAGCTCTTGTTTTAGAACATAACAACCACCTGCTGTTTCTTGAGATTTAGAAAATGATTGGTTGCCCTTGGTTGACGTTTTCTAAAGCATATTTACTTAATCTGCACATAGGATGGAAAGTGTTATTCAGGATAGGTGAAATTTTTCTGTATACCTTGGGATATAAATCCTTTAAATCCTGTGCAAAATGCTACGTGATGTCCAACAAATGCTGGATTTAAAATTTTAAGAAACATTAAAGTTACACAGCTATAAACAATATTTCATAAGTTTTATTCATGCTCTATAATTTTCAAGGATTTTCTGTTGTTGGATAGATATGACACTTTATACATATCTCATCTAGTGGTATCACATCTGCCTCACATTCAAGAGGTCCCAAATTAAAATCTTTGGTTAAAGTGGATACGGTTTTCCTTTTCTGTTTTGTATAGCTTTAAGCTCTATGGACCCTGGGTAATTTAAGCATGTCAGTTACGTAGCATATGGGTCTATTGTTTTGTACACTATCCTCAAAGTTAAATTTTTGAAAATGTGTTTCCGAAGAGTATTTGCTCCCATCAGTTCTTGACTGTCTGGTTGCTCTGCTTGTCATTTCTTGTAAAGCGAAACAACCAGTCAATCAAGAACTGATGATGGGAGTGAAACATGTTTTCAAAAATATAAATGTGAAAATAGTTTTACAAAACAACCGACTCTGATACCACATACCTAGTTATCTTCCTCACTGTGTATAAACTTGCATTTATGAAGTTATCCTTTCAATTGTTTCATTCAGTCACTGGTTAGACTTAACCCAGTTGAAGGATGTTAAAGTGATAAATGTATGAAAACTTGGTAACATGATGCAGAATATCCACATATACGTTGCAACAATCAGATACTTGGTAAACATTGCACATGCCTGCTACCACAGTTTTTCATACAGATTGTAGTAATAACTGCTACTGATAAAAACACATACCGAGAACTTGCAGGCATAAACAAAGCAATACTGGAAACAGGTAGCAATATAGATCTCACTGCATTTTGGGCCAGTGGAATAATGAAATGCATTGGTAATCTTTATTTTCTGATTTACTCTTGACTTATTTTATTCAATCTTGGATGCAGATATGAAAACATTGCCATAAAATACTTTAAACATAAATCATTAAGTGAATTTATGAATAAAAGCTAAACAAGTTTACAAAGTATAGAGGCATGAAATAATTATGCATTAAGATCATATCGGACAAATGAAATGGGTGAAATGATGCTTATATGAGCCTGGGGTCCATAGAACTTATAGTTTCTCAATATTCAACTTTCAGGATAAGGGAAAATCCCAGAAAAAACCTTATCCGGGTAACTCACCTAACCGAGATTTGAACTCGGTACCTCTTAAATGTGAGGCAGACATGTTATCCCCACACCACAGAGGCAGGCATCATCTGTATTGTTGTCTACACTGTTTATATCACCTGTATTAAAAGAATCACTTCAGGATGAAGAGGTTTGAAAATAATACCATTTTCACAATGGCAGCACTTATATTTGTTTAGTTCTAATCAAAATCACCTGTTTCTCTAGAACCACATGTGGAACTGTTACTTATTATCTTAGTGCTTGGGCTGTGTGCATGGAAACAGTTTCCGAGAATGGTGCATCATTGTGATGTGTAAATAAATACAAGCATTAGCTCATATCTCAATAATTCCAAGCAATTGCTCGATTTAGTATAAATAAAAAATTTATCCTCAAACTCCTCCCAAGCAAAAGCTTGCTGACCTTGATCGCTGAGCTATTACAATTTGGTATAAATAAAACTAATCCCTCCTCGCTTTTAGTAAGCTTTGCTTGCTACTTCTTGAGGTACCTCCGTAAGTACCTCAGCTTGCTCAACTGCATTTTAGGACCATGGGGAAGTTCCTGATCGTGGTTACTGAGAGGAAAATAAAATTCTGATACGTTGCATTCACATGACTTTCTCTACTCACTCTTTTACAAACAATTCTTACAAAGGTTTATTCTTTTCTACTTCTTGTTAATCGAGATAAACTTTCATTACACATTTCTTTATAAGCGAGTCGCTATTGGTGGATTTGAAATTCTGTTCTTTTCAGATGATTGTGGAAGAAAGAAAAACAATTCTGATGTTCTACATTCACATAGCTCTCTCTAATCAGTCTTCTACAAACTATTCTTACAAAAGCTCTTTATTCTAGCTAATAACAACAACAATAATAATAACAACAATCCTGTGGCGCTACAGCCCGCGAAGGGCAGGGTCTGCCAACCTGACTGCCAGCCTCACGCCCATGTGCGCAGTGCGCACGGTAGAGGTGGACGATCATCCAACCGATACGGGAAGGTGATGTGACCAGCATCACACATACCCCAGCTGGAAATTTGGCTCTTGAGGCCAGGACGCTGCCTATCGCAGCTTCTCACTTTCCTCACGTTGCTGAGTGGGTACCAGTCCTATACCCAGGACCTAAAATCTGCAACACCATGGATGGGATCGAACTCGGGTGCATTTGCTGGCCGGGAACCAGAGCAGCACACTACAGCCCACTGCGCCATTGCACAGGACATTATTACATTTACACACTTCATTATCCGATTCAGTAGTTAAAGTGAGTCAAATTTTTAAAGAGCGGATAGTTATATGAGGGCTTTGAAATTTGAGAAAATATCAGATAAGATATTTCCCATTTAAGAAAATTATAAGTATTTGAAAATCAAAATAATAACAAGGAATATGGTTAACTTAAAAAATAAATTAAAAAAAAAAAAAGGAAAAAAAGATACTGTGACATAAATTGTCTGTTTAAATGAGACCAATATTTTTTATAGCACACAAGATTTTGCCTATCTGGTTTACCAATTATACAAAAATTACTCAGAATAAAGAGGATTAAGAGGTTATTGTCAGAAAATTCAATATATGTATTTGACATGAAAGTATTTTAAACATGTGGTATTTAATCAAAATGTTAAAACCTGTTTTTGAAAATATAAAGCTTTTTGAAAAAGTTTTCATGTAGAGGGTAGTTTGGGATGGGAAAACTTTCTTGAACATCTTCGTGACGCATGTTTGGAAGGTGCTGAGTTTAAATACCAAGTGTGGTATTTAACACTCTTTTTTCTCTGAGTTATGCCATTTGCAGATGTGTAGTAAGATTTTTGTCTATCTGTTACAGTTTAGCAATTATACAAAAGTCATTCAGAATGAAAAGCACTTCAAAGGCTATTCCCAGAAAATTCAAGATGTAGCTACATTTTATTTGCCATTAAACTATTGTAAATATACAGCATTTTAACCGAAATCACTGAGAGAAAGGGTAGTTTTGGGTGACATTTTTCTTAAAAATCCTACCACATCCTTGGAGATGTCGAAATCATTGGAAATCTCGATATCAAATTTTTGGGTGGAATGTAGTACCTCTTCTACTTATATATATTAGAGAAATTAAAAACTTGGGGATGTGTGCAGATATAAACAGTTATTTAAAAGAGAAAATGTAGAGTAGCTTGCGCAACATTTTTTTCCAGAGGAAAATGAAACACGAGGTGAACCCTTCAACAATGCTGAAAGGATCCTGAAGTGTTTTCATCTTGCCTAGGTACGATAATGCTATACAGAATGTGAGTAAGCTCAGAGTGATCTGCTTTCATTACCGGAAGACTGGCAACAATCAAAGTGATGTACAAAAGTGAACACATGCATACAGCAGAACATTTGTACAAATTAAACCTGGATTATAACTAAAGAATTTCTTATAAAACCAACTTAAATTAAATTTCAGTGAAATGAAACTCTTTCATCCAGTATATAACTTCAATTCATAATAACACTTTATAAAATCTTGGAATTACTTATTGTGATATGTATATAGATGCAGAGTATATCCATATAAAGATGTAAAACAGAAGTACAAATAATTTATTTTCAATATAACAATTGGATACATGTTTGTAATACTATAAAATTAAGTAAATGAGGGATTGAATTTTGAGAGGAGATGAACGTTATCTGTTGAAAGTAAGTCTGTATCTCTATTAGATTTCTTAAATGAGAGTAAGTATGTTTTACATACAACTGTATAAAATATGTAAGTGCAACAAAGATTTAAATCACCTCCTGACAGAAGAATAGGCATGTTTGTTTACTCAGTTGATGTGTCGTGATGAAGGTTACTGAGTAACAGCTTACTAGGTGATAGTAATGGCTCAACAAAGAGGGAAAATTTTTATTTATATCACACCACGATCTGATGCTTGATTCTCAAATTGCTTGTTTTTATGTATATCACACAATGTTTTGGTTTAGCATTTAACTGAGTCAATAGAATGAAGCCTTTTAAAACAGAACAACAACAGCATATGTGATACTTCTGCGAATGAAAGGTGAGAGGATACAGAGTGCAGAGAAATAATTTCCTGCTGACTATGGAAACTGCAGACTTGGTGGAGTGAGAAAGTGCAAGACAAGGGCTTGTTAATTTGAACCTTGATCCAACTTCATCCCATTAATATTTTCAATTTAGAGATGGATTAACTTGTCGTTGCTTCTCTGAAAAGCATTTTATCAAAATCAGATATTTTGAAGTGTATGCCTTTAGCTGAGATTTTACAGGCCTACAAATGACCCCACATTGCAGGCCCTCAGAGTCTATATGTTATGTCCCTGTTTGTGGTGCCCTTAACTTTTAGAGAGGGGAGAGGGCTAGGGGGAGACTTGTATTCTATCTATAATAAAATTATGTAGGAAATTAACTTTTTAAAATGTTCATAAAGTAAGCACTTGTATTTTTATTTTATTAGCAATTTATCTAGCATCACATATTTTTGGAACATATGCTCTATTTATTGCAGATGTGGTTGTTACAGTTGGCAGTGACACTGGAGTCAATTTGAGTGATGCATGGCCCCTGATGATTGGTCTCGTCTCTGGATTGGCTGTTCTGTTGGCTATCATAATAATCCTGTGCATCTGTTGCTGTCGTCGAAGACGTCGCCGAAAGAAGGCAGCTGAATCTGTAAATGGGGATGCTCTAAGTGTGGGAGGATCCACTGACCAGGAGAAGAGTTTGCTTACGAAGGTGAACCCTGTGCAGAAACCTCCACGTCGACTTGAACGCCCTTCTGTCAACAGTTCTGGAACAGAACTTACCGACATGAAGTCAAACCTTTTAGATAATGGATCTGTTTTCTGTAAGTCTCAAACACTTTTTCCCTTCACAAACATGTTTTTCTTGATGAAATGTAAGCGAGATTAATTTGACGGTATAAATGATCTAGAATTACTAAAGGTCTGAAGTTATTAAGGTTAAAGTAATTATTTGAATAATTGCTAAAGAAAGTGACACATTTCCTTAAGTGCAAAATATTTTGATGGAAAATGCTCCATCAAGAATGAAATGTCAAAGGCAAATATGGTAGGTTCAGTATTGGTCATGATGGTTTTGGTGAACTTTTCCACAGTGTGAAGATTATTCATTCATCATCCTGCGTTATGCAAAAATATTGTAATATATCATTCCTTAACCGCTAACATGATGGCGTGTTTGGAACATTACTACCATTGTACATAGTGACTGCTTGTACTACAAGATATAATGTTCAAAATCACAATATAGTTTTGACACTTGTCTTGGCTACAAAAGAGAAGATTTTGTAGGGTTGGACTGATAACCAGGAATTATATTTTTATTTATAATTTATATTATACACATAGTACTTCAAAAACACTCAGTAAAAATTACATAAAATATGTTAGAACTGCATTTCTATATACATGGCATTGAAAAGATGAATATATCAGCATGTTTATATCTTCTTAAGGAACCAATAATGCAGAAAAGAAAAAAAAAAATTTAAATGTAAGTAGAACCTATGAAATTGAGAGACCAGAAAATTACACAATTTCTCAGTGGAACATGTTTATTAGCAGATCATCGCCTAAGTATAGTGGCTCTCAAAACTTTGGTTTACTGAATTTCCAAAGCCATCAAAACCTGGAGTAATTTGTTCCTAAATGTGCAATGTTCTCTCAAAACAAAATAAATAGGTCTTAGTTTCGTCACAATCACTATAGCCTAATGCTGACTGTATAAGAATGCTAACCAGAGATCTGATGTGATTTTAAGATCATACATGAACTGAGATTAGCCTGGAGTCCTGTTGTAAAATGTTCTCATATCAACAGAAACTAAGTTTAGCTTTGATCGGAATTCATAAAAGAACAATGGCAACATCACATAAACAGCTTAATAGATCACTATTTGCAACCATTGATTTGTTTTAGTTAATATTTTGTATCTTCACATATCTAATGATATTAAAAGTAGAAAAACACTTGCAGAAAAGGGAAAAGCATTCAAAACATAACCTCACATTTCAATTGTAGAAACTTAAGTCCACAGATCCTCCATGGAAAACATAAATCTTAATGACATAAACATTTAAACACAGAAAATATAATGATGCTTATAAGTTCCAAATATATCTAATTATTGTTGAAAGGCATTGCCAATGTTGAAATGAAGCATATATGTTGTAAAAAAGGCTTGATGCTACCTGCTTTCATTGCAGTTGCTGTTTTTTCCAAAATGCAGCAGAGAAAGAGATCAAATAAAAATCTAGATTATAAGATTGCTCTTTCAGTATTGAGCATGACCAGCATGATACTTTGAACCATAATGCAAAAAGAACTTGTTTTGAATATCAGCTGCTGATTAAACTAGAAAATTTGCTGTAATATTTTGAGGTTAGATTTTGGCTGGGAATTTTGCCAGCACATCCTTGGCATTGGTTTACTGCAAGTTTGCATGCAAGTGGTGGTTGTATTTCTACCACCGCTCTTGGTTATAATCAGGTGTAAGGGGAACCTGTAATGTATTACATGAAGTTGTGTTTCAGAATGAGAGATTACCTACTACTGATAGCATATTATGTTGAAGTAAGAAAGTACCATGTTCACTTCTGCGTTAGATTATATTATTATACATTTTTTAATATACAGCTACAGTACATTTGTTGGCAACTATATCACAGACATGTGTTCAGTGGTTACAAGAGTAATAATATTCTTAATGAAGGAAAATATTTGTTTTTAATTGAAAATATGGGTTTTCTCATGCACAGAAATATAGGATAATCAAAGATTCAATGTAATGTTAGATTATGTTCTGTCTTTTTATGTTGTGCAACAACAGTATTGAAAATAAAATTCTACAAGTTATTAGCAGGCAGCTATATTTAAAATAAACATTTGGCTACAATATTTTCATGCATATTTTTTGTCTACCCATGTTATTTTATTTGCATCTCTAGCACAGCATAAGGTAACACAATTTTTTGGGTAAACATTTTCTCTTGCCACATGCATATCTAGTTGCACTGCTGCTGATGAATATCCTCTATTAACATGTAACGTTTTCATTGGTTATCATGCTTCTTCCTAAACTATAAAGCATGTCTGCATTTTAAATGCGACCTTCTGTTCTGGTGTGCTTCATAGTTGAAGCTTGAGTCTTTCAGCAACTTTCAAAGGCTCTTCACTGTAGTAGCAACAGTTAAGCATTTTTTTAGGACTGCAACCTCTTTAGGTAACAATTGCTTTGGAATTTTATTGTCACTTTTTCATACTTCTGAGAAGGATCCAGGGTGGGTCAAGATATTTTAAGTTTTAAACCTGCTTGTTTAAGAAATTATTATTGTTATTATTTTTATTATTATTATTATTATTATTATTATTATTATTATTATTATTATTATTATTATTATTATTATTATTATTATTATTATTATTATTATTATTATTTTATTTGAAGGTTCACTTTGATAATGACAATCACCAGATCATGCCATATTTAATTTTATTAATACACAGCTTTAAGAGTTGCAGATACACTAACAAATCTACCACAAATTCTCACACTCGGAAGAAAGATAACATTGTGTTATTGAATGATATACACGTGCCATTATTGAATGGAGATGGTCTACTATAGACTACCTACCTTGGACAGTCACAGATTGGCACCAAACAGGAGGTGTGAGGTAAAGAGAGCATGCACAGTAGCATTCTGAGCACTGCTGAAGGTAGACATTATGGCAAAATGTCTATCCAAGAGGTGCCAGAAGTGGGCTATGAAAACAATTAAAGGCAGCAGTTCAACTGCAAGTTCTGCCACTTTGCTTTAGCAGAAGCAGAGTAGACACTTAAGGAAATGTCTACCCTAGAAAAACATCCTTTTACAAGAGAACAAAATATATCTTTTTCAGTGTGTAATAATTATACATAAGTTATTGATGTACAATAAGACATACTGGCTAGCACCATAGCTTAGTCGGTAGAGCACTTGCCTGCTGTGCGAGGGATGCCGTGTTTGATTTCTGACTGGGGAGGTGGGAATTTTTCTCTAGCCAAGATTATTCCCTATCCTCCCCAGAGTCTTGAAGTATGAATGAGAGTGTGGTGTGTGAGATCTAATGATTAAAACCCAAAATGTGCAAGAAACCCAACGACAAGACGAATACAAGTTAACATTATTGCCAATATGCAATAAGTTCCAAAGTAAAGGCCGCCAATAAGACCAATGTAATTAAAGGCGGGGTATAAATAAAACTAAAAAAAGATACTCTCTAATTATATTTAATTATGATGAAAGCCTAAAACCTAACATCAGCTAAAACAATGTTTGTCTCAAAATTTAGGGTGGACGCTGTCTGCCCTGATGCTATGCCACAAGTATCTAGCTATACGATCACTGAATTTGGATTGTATGTTACAAATTTCTCCTCTCAAAGCTGAACAAGTTCAAGGAGAAACTCTTTTACTTTTTTGCCTTGTTACCCTTTTCCCGTATCTTCTCCAATTTGCTTCACATCTCTTTTAACCACTTTAACCTAATTGTTCATAAATATTTTCCTGCTTTCTCCATATATTCATTTGATTTTGTATTTAGAATCTTTCCTACTTTTTGCTCTATTGGTAAATTTTTTCCATTTATCTAGTATTAAATGCTCTCTTCCTTTATCCATGTCCTCACATTCCAGAATATAATTCCAATTATCATGTAATCCATTACATTTAGTATATCTCCCCCCTTCTTCTCCCTGTTAGACCACTAAAGTTCATTAAACCTGTCCCAACCCATGCATACCCCATTCTAGCCTCTTTGTTGCATACTTTGATGTATCTTTCTTTTCCCCATTCCATTTTAAATTATAATCCATTAATGACATTTTTCCCTTGAAACTACTATAATTTCTTGCTTTTCAATATCCTCCACTCTTGTGCTAATTTCTTTCTAGAAACCCTTACTTTTGTTGTTTCTGGCCATGTTTCCCCCATTTCTCTTTCTTTCAATGTTGTCTATATCTTGTGCATCCAAGTTTCTTTTTTCCCCATTTTCTGCTGTACAACCAAGCATTGCTTTAGTATCTCGTTTTCCTCTAGTAGCTTTATTCTGAACCAGTATTTAATTGTCCTTTCTACCATTTTGCCTTTAGCTCCCACTCTCCCTAGTTCTGCTTGTGCTACTCCATTTGTACACTCCTTGGTAATCCCAGACTTATTTTGTAAAACTTCCTATGTATAGCATCTACATTTTCCCATCCTTTTTCCAGCCTCCATATCTCTGCTGTGTATAACATCCTTGCTTCCATTACTGTGCTATATATCCTTTCTAGCCACACAATTTGCATTTCTGGTATTTTGATCACACTTGCTCTGATTACCTATATTGTTTGTTTCCCCTTTGCTAGTACTTTTTTCTTCGGTTCTCCCCAATCCCCTGCACTATTGAGCCCTACTTCTAGAATAGTCAATTGTCCTCACTTCTAGCTCTGTTCCTTCCCAATACCACTTTTCGCCTTAGTTTATATCCTTTCTTAAAGATCATGATTTTCAATTTCTTTTTGTTTATTCTCAACCCCCAATCTTTAAAGTATTTGCCAATTGCTTCAATAGCTTTACTTATTATTAATAACTGGTAAATACTGATTCAATTTTTTTTAGCTCTTCTATATTATCATGTATAAACTGGTTAAATAACACTGGACTAAGTCTGCACCCTTGTCTAAGCCCTAAATTATTCGTGTTCTCTTCAGTATTCTTCCCTTGGCTATTTTCACATAGCACTAACTATTTCATATAAATGCTTTATATTCTTTATAAATGATTTGCTCACTCCTTTCTTAATTAGTTTTAACCATAGTGCGTCCCTGTTGACAGTGTTGAATGCTTTTTCTAAATCAATAAAAATCGTGTATTTCCTGCCCTTTTTTATACTTAAATACTTATCCACCATTGTCTTTAAACTTAACATGTTATCTGTTGTTCTCCTTCCTTTTCTAAATCCTGTTTGGAATTCTGGTAGCTTCCCCTCTTTCTCCGCCCATCTCTGCATTCTGTCAACTAGTATCTCTGTGATTACTTTACTTATCACTGCTAGGAAGGTAATACCCATGTAATTTATAGGATCCTCTATAGGGGATTGCTTTGCCTTTATATATTTATACAACAATTCCATTTTTCCAGTTCTCTGGGACTCTCCCTTTCATGTATTGAGTTAAACAATTTCACTATTAACCTCAGCCTATCATCATTTTCACACCATGCTTTGTGACACATACTTAACAACAATGCATGTTAGGAAATTCACATCCAAATTTTTGTACTAACTGCCAAGTATCAGTTTTCACGATGCTAATGATAAACTTTCAAAAATGACATCTCCAGTTTGTGCATGTGTGTCACAAGAGCTCAATAGTACAATAAAATCTAATTGTCTGGAAGATTTATAGTGGTCTCTATTGGAAATAGGGACACTTTTTAAAACTATTGTATTGTAATGCAGCTTATTCTCTATAATGAGAGTATGTAACAGTTTTAAAAAATACTGTAATGATTGCGCTAGTGCAACGTTGGAAGTTTGTTTATTTTTTAATTGTAAAGCGGGACATATGACTAGTTTTGGGATAGTTCCATTCTCAATTGCATATCTATTTTACAGTGAGCGATGATAGATATGAAGAAAGATCCTTGGATTCTTTGGACAGACATTCAGCAGTTCCACAGCATGGAACCAGTCACTCAAGAGATGCCCTGGATGAAGATGCTCCTGGCAATCTACCTCCCGATCTTCTCTCCTTCTCACACCAGGTGTCTCCAGCAGGTAGTACAGCATCCACTGCTCCTGACAACACTAGACTTCCAGCTCAGCATGGACCTCAGTCACCATTCCTTCACCCCACCAGCACATTGCCATATTCTCGATCAGCTTCACCATTTGCACCAGTAGTGCTACCACGTCAGGGTTACGTCACAATTCCACGTCGTCCCAGAGTTCCCTCATGGAGCAGTGCACCCACACCAGATCCTCTGTTCAAATTTGAACCAGTCTATGACAACCTGGGGCCCCGGACAACAGCTGATGGCAGTTCTGTTTTATCTTTGAACAAATCAGACTTGATGTCTCCATCCATCCGTAACAGACCCCTTCCTTCAACACCAGCAGCCTATCCAAGTGGCACCTCAACTCTTCCTCCGTATTATGCTCCAATAGAAGAACTTGATGTCCAGTCCTCACCAGCACTTGCAAGAGCAAACAGGAGGAGCATTCCCAACACTGACTCGGCTGCAACAATGCCAGCTCGACATCGGGATAGCTGGGCAGCGAGGATTGCACCAGAAGGTGCAAGCGTGAAACGACGAGATGAGCTAACATCTCCTGTTGCACAAAAGAACTCTGAAGCTCCTCCCTCCAGTAGGCACACTTCACATGCAGGTACTCAAAGTCCCAGGGAAGTGAAGGTGCCTCCCAAACCCCCACCAAAACCAAAAAAGAAACCCATTGAACCAGGACCTTTATACGAGGATGAGGGAGAAGACGGAACTGAGGTGTAGTGTGGTGGTATTTAGTTCCTTAACACGTGTAACGGAAACAGATGTGCCTTGAAGCATAATTCGTCACAAGAGCAGTAGAGATGACAGTCAGTAGTGACCGACATCTTGAAATTGTATTACTTTACATTGGTGCAATTCAGTGCAGCTAAGTGTTGAACTTTTGAATAGCGTGATTTCATTGCATGGATGCTAAAACTGGTGCCATACACCTGAATTTTATGATGACTGCTAATGACAGTTTTCTAATACATGTTACTTGTACATATCTATTCCACTTTTTTTAAGTATTTGAAAAAAAGAATGTATACATATTTTTATAAAAGGCTTGTTATGCAGCAGATCATGCTATTTTTGGCAATGCATCTTTAGTAAGTGAAGTACAAGGAACATATACACAGATTTTGGTCAGACTGTTTTTATTTACCATAGCAGTTTTATGTTGTTGAAAATGTTGAAGTTTTTAATGTGTAGTTTGGTACTTTGCATGTTAATGTTAAGTATAGGTAACCAAATTTCAGATACATTTCAGGTAAACCAAAAAATTTGAATGTTTGGAACAGATTTGTAAAGCATATGTAGTTTTTTAATATTTGCTGAAGTAAATCAAACAAACATCCTGATGAACGTGTTTACAAAATTTTTAATTTCTTTAAATATGCAACAGTAAGCTTAGAAGGAAGTGAGAATTGGTTTTAAACATCTGACTGGTTTTGAAGATATGTTACTATCAAATGTTGAAAGGTTTTTAAATTTAGACTGATTGGATTTTATATGCATCTTTGACAGTATGACCAACAGTGAAAGGTAACAGGATATTCATTGTGATGCTCTATGTTTGACAATGCAATTAGTGATTTCCAGTATTTGTTTTTTCCTACATTTGAAAGACTTCTGATCACAATGTACTAGATTTTTCTTGAATGATGTGATTGGTAGCCTGTTATGCCCATGATACTGCTATACAAATCTGTTCATGCAGTAGCAGCAGACCAGCCCACCATTTCTCTCCTAAATAATGTTTATGATATGAAACCATATGAATATGTTATGCATACGTTTTGTTATAAAAAGTGTTTGAAATGATGCATCTATACATGCCTGGCATCTGTTAAACACATTATTGAACACTCAGATGAATTTCTTTAGCCAAAACATTGCAAAACACAGCTGTTAATTCCTCGAGTGTACTGGGATTTGTTGCATACTTTATCTTTAAGCATCCCACAGATAATAATCACATGGATTTAGATCTAGAGAGTGAGCGGGCCAGTCAATTATTCTGTCATCAAAAACATATAGTACAAAGCAGTGATTTTCTTCGGCTTCTTTCGATGAGAGTTTTATCTCGCCTATTTTTCATGAATTACAATTTGTTGGCTATTTTTCTTTATCCCGAAGATGGACCCAATCTTTTTCAATTTTTCTAACAACCTTAGATTGTGGACTTAGTAGGAATGGTGCCACCAGAGAATTTCTGAATGAAGCTGACATTCCACACGTGATTGCTTGTCATTTTGCTGCTACGTATGCAAACAAATTCATTATTTATTACAGAAAAGTCAGTAGCTTCATCTAAGACTAAGTGCAATGTAACCAGACATTTATCACAACATGTTTAGGTGGCTAATGGGTAACCTCAAAGTGAAAAGTGTGTAAATTATTATACATATTAGGTTTGGCAATATTTTCATTTATATTCATATATGCCACCACCGATAAAGCTCTTAATTATATTAACATGTTAATATATGATTTAAAAATGTTTAAAGTGTGTGATTATGTATCAGAACAGAGGTTAATGAAGAAAATATGTATGTGAAGAAGGTTATCTACTTGAATATTAGGAAAGTTATTGCTCATTGTGGAGTTCACTGAACCATAAGGGACAAAATCCAGAAAAAGTGATTTCAAGCTGAAGATATTTTTCAGTGATAATCTTAGTTCCTCTTCACCACTAAATGTGAAATTGCTAAATATGATGTATACATGATCTGCTTGCACGTTTTGTTTTATAAAAGTTAAAACTTTTTTTATGTGTTTGAATTGCCAATGAGAACAAAAGCTGTCACACATTGGTTAAACAGATAGTTTGGTAAAGGTGCTATGAGCCCTTCAGTGCCTTACATATTGTGTTGCTTTTTTTTATTTTTCTGTGCCTCAGGTATTTTATTAGCTATAATGGGGCCAAATAATGGCAGTGTTCAGTATCAGTCAAGCACAAACACAAATAGTGTATTGAAATATGCTGCTGTATTGAGTATTTATGTAGCTTTCTAATGTTTGAAATCTCATTGCATTGTTTTTAAGATTATAGTCACAGAATGAAGTTCATTTACTTTTACTGCCACCACCATAATGGAGTTTATATATATCTATCTATCAGGGCCACTCACAAAGTTGGAGCAGTGTGAAGGGCATATGCCACAAAATATCAAAATAGTGAACATATCACTTATACATGACAGAGCATTACTAACAATGAAATAAATTGGTTCATGAAATGAAGTGAAAGCTGCTAGTATCTTTCTCATACCTGCCACTGCTCTTGAATCAACTTTTCCTCATAAAATTTCTTCACTCTATTTAGGTGTGTAGCAGTGGACTGAATTGTACCTCATTTTATAATTCTTTACCTTCCCACTGCGTACAAATTGTTAGGAACTTTGTAGTGAATTTGTGAGAGGGCTCCCAATCATGGCTTGTTAAGGAAGCCTAGAAATTATGTGGGCACTGCTAATATCAATGCTTTTAAATTACTGAAAAAGACCACCTTATATACAAAATTTAGAACTACTTCATTGTAACTTTTTAAGTCAGAAAATATAAGAGAATCCCCTTAGACTCTGATCATATTCTTCATCTGAACATTTAAATTGCTGAGAAGTGATCCTACTAATACGAAAATCAAACAATGATAATGAGAATGCAATGAGGTTTCAGAGTAAGTCTTAAAAATGCAGAACAGTGAGTGTCATGGCAATCTTTTAAGGGGAAAAAAAGCAATATTTACTTGCATTTATGTGAACTTAAATTTGATAGTCTATAGCAATCTCAGGTCTTTTCAAATTAAATTTACCAGCTGTACATCTTTATTCAAATATTTTCCTCTCAGTATGTCTAAAGACCATCATATATGTCTTCCCAGGTAGCCAAGCTTGTATTTCTGTTTGCAAATAGAGAAGAAGAAAAAAGAAAACATCTACAACATATCGCCAGCATATGTATTTTAAAGAGTATCAACATTTTCCTACATAGCTTTTTTCTTCTCCAGTAAATATATTAATGACATGGAATTGGGCTCAGATTTCAGTGACCTATAATTTTATAAAAAATTGTAATAAATAAGTAACCAAGCAACAAAAATAATTAAAAATTGCTGCTGCTAATAATAATAGTGATAACATTTCTGTAGCAGCTTTTAACTTATGTGGTCATGTTGGTGGCTTTGACTTGAGAAATAGCTTTGTGTTTCAATGAATTTAACTGTGAGTAGCTTATGATTGGATATATTCCTTTTAAAAATTAAAAGATACATATATTTGCTCTTACATTTTATGTTTCTTAGACTATGGGGTTGGAGAATATTCTTAAATGAAGAAAACTTCCCTCTGTCGGACAATATCTGAACACAGGTTCTTAGACTTGGAAGGATCCAGTTACGGAGGTAGTCATTACAATTATTTGGACCTCCACTAGGATTATGATGTATGGTGCTTTGTACAGGGATTACCTGTTGTGCTGGTTGATAGTCCTTAGTCCATCATAAGTTTGTTGCCTTGTAGGTAGTGAAAGGATAAGTGTTTCAAGGAAAAATCTCTCAGGGGTTGTGCGAGTAAAGATAGTTAAGGAGTATGCAGTTTTGATAATCTCCTAATTTATTCTCCCACAGACAGGCGATAAATTCCACTATATTCAACACATTTTCTCTCCTGCACACAAGACATAATCCATGGTTACCATGTAAAATTATTAATATTACCATTTCTGCTATCATTAAATTGTGTTGAAGCTATTTGTAAAATACCTAAAGTCCACTCGAACACTGCAATAACTTAAATTACAAATGGAGGCGAAACTGTAAATACAAGAGTTTTATGAGCTTAGAAATTTTCCAAGTAGTGTCAACATTGCTGAGATGCAAAGATTTTATGTCCTAAAGCAGTGAGAAAAATGAAGCTCTTGCCTCATGGATATTCCTCCTTTCAACTAGGAGAGTTATCTATTATGTGCTGATTTTCTATGTGAAGTGGAAACAGCCCTTAACCACATGATTTATTGTAACAGTTATTCACCGCCCTATTCTTCTATCTCAATCATCTTTAAGAATTTCATCACAAGAATAGTATAAAATTCTGTTTCTCTGATTAGAAAGTTTTATAGCCCATCATTCATTTCTAGTATTAGCTTTCATGCCTCATTGGTTTCACTGCTCGATTAGGTATATATGTTTCAGCAGCTCGCTGTTGCTGTGAAATTCTAGTGATCTTTGCTTTTTAGTTTGATAGCATGTGTGCCTGTGGAAATTCTAAAGAATGAACCCATTTCCCTGTTATCGCCTGAGGCATATTACCATTTTGAACTCTCCTGCATTTAGAACTTCACCCTTCTACACCTTTTAGTATTTAGTGAAATTATTACATATCTTTATATTTTCACATTAATGCTGTATAAGTATTTTATATGCAGAGAGAGCCAAAAAGCTATGAACTGGCTGTGCTGTGTTTTTCCTGTCCATGTCCTCGGCGCTTGTTGCAATCTGCTGCTATGATAGAAAGGCGCAGATGAAACCATACAACATTTTTAAAACTACTTTTAAAGAATTTACTTACCAAGGAGATGCTGAAACTGGCCACTGTCATTGTCCATACATTTTTGGCACCTCTTTGGGAAACTATACATCACTCGCCATAATACACGTTGACAATTTCCTGGCAGATATTCTGTTTTAATTCTTCCAGGGTGTGTGGGTTTGTCTTGTACACTTTGTTTTAAGTTAGCCCAGAGATAGAAATCGCAGGGGGTTAGGTCAGAGGACTGAGGGGGCTACAAATCTCTACTAATTCTGTCCTCAAACACACTTTCATTTGTTCTCATCAAAATATTAGCCGTATGAACTGTTGTAGAGTCTTGTTGAAAAAAGGCAAAATTACACTCCCTGTCTGTTAATTCTTTAAAAAAAGGGGGAAAAATTGTATTTACGTATGTACGGGTGTGTATGGGTGTCAACGGTTGACTTGAAAAAAATTGGCTCTATAACTATTTCTCCGTTCATGGCGTACCATACACAAATTTTTTTGTCATGAAGGGGTACTTCATGAACAATATTAGGTTTGCCAGAGCTCCAATAACGATTATTTTGTGTACACACATATCCATGAAGGTGGAACCAAGCCTAGTCCATGAAAAATATTTAATATGGGTCCATTTCGCCATTGTGTATATTATTGAGACTCCACTCACATAATGTATGCCTAATTATAGGATCACTGGTTGAAGAGCATGTGCCACAGTTATTTTATATGGTTTTAATTGCAGCAATTTGGTGGCTCTTTGCACAGAGCCATAAGAAATGCCTGCCTGTTGTGAAAAATGCTTAAGTAAATTTTTGGGGGGAATGCTCCAAACGATGACCGATGTCGTCTAATGTTTCTTCGGTAAGAACCATATGCTTTCATTTAGATTTCTTAGCCTGAACACATTCTGTGGCCTGTATTGATTTTAAAGTTCATGGATTGTTGTACGGCTTGGAACTTTTACACCTGGAAACCTTTTGCAAATCTTACTTTCACTTGGCGAGCTGACTGAGTTAACACACACAAATCATAAATAAATAGACGCTGTGCATTAGAAAACATACTGAAGCACAATATACTTTGTGACTAAGTACAGGACAAGATAATAAGTAACTCATAATAACTCTACTACATCACATCACCATCAACTCAGTACTGCACTTCACACTGCAGAGTAAAACCATGTCAACAGGGTGATCTCCTTTATAGCAGCAGTGTGTTATGTTTCCACACGCCCAGTGGACAAACATTGTGCAGCCGGTTTGTAGTTTCTTGGCTCTCCTGTTATAATTATCAGGCTTGGTTCCTATTCTAATTACAGGTTTGGGAAAGATAATGAGAGATAGACTAGTAGTGTAAAAGACTTTATGAGAGCAAACCAAAATTATTGATATTTCCCTCTCCATTCTCTCATTCACATTTCCTAAATCCTGCAAATTCTAACACTATGACTGGTGTTGGCTTTCTATAAATGCACGATGGGACAAACAGGTGAAACATGGATGTAGCTGGCCACTCCATTACAATTGTTTCACTTCTTCTGTTGTTGACAGGTAATGTTGATGTTACTTCTTAGTATAGAAGTATCAATGATCAGATGTGGCTAGCAGATGGACAAGGAGAGGAACTAAATCATGCTCGAGGAGGTGACGAATGCTACTGCTAAATGATTTAAGTCCAGTGGAGAAAAAAAACAAGGTTTAGCTACATACCCTGATGTAGTAAGGATAATATTATTCCAATTATTGATCCCTATGCCATAGGTATACCATTTAGAATTGTCTTTCTTTTCCTGGTCTTTTGAGTCATTTTTCACTTCCTCTTTGTTCGTATTAGCTAATCTTAAATCATTAGTTTATGACTAAGCAGATTATCATTAGTAACTTCTCGTACTTACAAGTGCCTGTTGCCACCATGTTGGCTTTTTCAGGTTGAATAATCCTTTGGGGAGTGTCCTTAATAACTTCTGGTGTGCAAACTGAAGGAAACTTGTGTGTTTTGGCATTTTGCACTGATGCCAAACTTATTTTCTACTTTTTTGTACTGAGTAAGTCATTTTGCAGAATGCAAACTTACTCATGTAATTTGACTGATAAAATAAAACAAAATACAGGTATAAGAATGCAATAATTGATAATTGCATAAAACTGTCCATTGTTGTAACTATTTACTCAGTTTGAGGCAATTAAATATGATAAGGGACTTCAAACAGTCAGAATATCAAACGAGGGGTAGGTTATCTTTAACGGCATATAAAAATGTTTGATGTAACATAAAATGGAACTGATTTAAAGAGATATTGGGGTAGTAATATCTTATTAAGGTGTGTTACGTATAACTTTGCACTGTATCTCTTAACGGTCATGTGCACTAGTCACCTCTTATTGGCTGATGTCATGGAATAGATAGTTATGCAATACAAAATAGTTCCATTATTTAACATGATCATTTACCTTAATATATTCTAATATAATTATCAAATTTACATTTCATAACCTTATGAATTAAATATGTAACAGAGTTAATGCATCTGGAATGTATATGAACTCTTACCAATCGCATTTATTGCCTATCCTTGTACCGCACATGGCTTATTTTTCGCCATTCAAAGGTATTAACCAACTAAAGAAAAGGGAAAGGAAACATAGCATGGTGAATACATGTCTGTGGGGGGAGGGTTATGAGAAACAGGGTTTAGTCACTGAATCTGGGCCTGACCAATGAGCCTTATTGTTGTTTTTTTTTATTTTATTATTAAATGGAGTTAAGCACACAAAGAATGATGATGCTCTCAGGACTGTTGTTGGAAAACCCTGGTACTTGGATCAAACATAATCTCCTCAGAAGGAAAAAAGATGTATTAAATTCAGCTATATTGAAATACTTGGCTTGAATCTAAAAGGCTCCGAATAGTTTAATTTCAAGTTTGCATTTGCATTCAGGGCAAAAACTTGCACAACTGGAATATATTGCAGTGTAGCAGCATAGGGCTATTGTATTTTATATTTACCTTGTTCATGAAATCTTAAATGGTGTTAAATGATTCAGTATGCTATAATTTATCAGTTACTTATGAGTACGGAAAGCAAATGTAAGTGAATGCCTTTGCTGCATTTCATTGGTGTTGCAGTTTGAATGCTGTATTTTCTAAGCCTCAGAAGCTTTGTATATACTAAGTACAAAACCTAATTATCTACTACTCTTGTATCTATGGCTACATAACTGGGTGGATAGTGATGTGGAAATTATAAAAATTGTTGAACAAAAAGCATTACCTGAACACTTCTTTTTTAATATTACACTTATACTATATAATAGAGCTGCTGTTAATGTAATTGAATATTCACGTAGAATAGGAAAGAATGGCTGAAACTAGTCAAACTTCAATTATTAGGGTTTGTAAGTTTATACGTGATATTTACAAAGTGTTGCTGTCTTCCTTTTGGCCTGTAAATTTCTAAATTACAGTTAATTAATCTGTTTTAATTCATGGTGATAGTGGTTGAAGTAAATTCTACTATATTGTGTCTTTGTCCAGTTACTGTCACTTCTCCAAGTTCACTTTTTTGTTAGTTCAACTTCACTGGAACTCCACTTAGTTTACAAAGTCAGTTCATTAATGTGAACTAGTTCAATTTCCCTGTCACTTCACTTTCCTTCTTGACATAGTGGTGTAATGCAATACACATGATGTAGCTATTTAGTCATCTTCCAGATGGTTCACTCACCAGAGAGTTGAACACAGGACTTTTACAACCCCTCTTTCTGCAGTAACTTTCACAGCACATCACAGCAGTCATCACCAACTTGCTAGTAGAAAAGCACTTTGTCGTACTAGAAACACACTTTGCCAACTCAAGTTCTTGAGAGTGCTTGCTTATATAGCCAGTGGAATCTTCCACAGAACATTCTAGAACTTTCTGGACACACATTCTGCAAGTGGGGGCCGAAGGAAACTTCCAGGATGTTCTGGTTATCTGCCAATAGTGCTTCCAATGTTTATATTAGGTGAGAGCTACTTATCTTTGTTTATCTCTGACTGCCTGGGCTGACCTCCTATCCTTTGGCAATAGCCGTTCCTTCAGAATATGAAGGCAAAGATGTTCTTACATCTGAGCAGACTAAGCTCAGAAGGAAAAAAAAAAAAAAAATAATTCAGTTGTTTATTTCCACATCCCAGACTGTTAGATACCAAAAAAATGCAATTAAATACTTTTTAGCTTCATTATTTGTATTGATGTCCATAAAGGCTTAAAAGGTAGTTTCAAATGAAGATACATTTCTACTTTCCCATGATATCAAATTACAGTAGCAGCAGTATAAGAGCTATAAAACTGCAACATTGGGCAAGACATTCTGATTTTGTGTAAAAAAAAAAAGTGTTCAGCAAGAAGAAAATTATCATTATCTGTGAAAGAATGGCAGTTAATTATATGTGTACAGCATTTTCCATTCACTTCCACCCAAATGGTATTTCATATACAAAACAAACCTTCTATTATATAGAATATTTCTTGTTCTACTGTATCTTTTGTGTGCTTTAAGAAAAGTTGAACCAGATATCAATCTTTCTGGTTTTATATTTCTAAGACTGAAATCACAAATATTTTTGTTACTATTATAAACTGTATTCCTTATGGAAACTGCATAACCATTGTTTCGAATTACATATTAATTTATTGTTTACATAGGGCTGTGTGTTTGTATTGTACACCTTGCCATTCTATTTGACAAGGTGTATCAAGATGGAAAACATAGACAAATCGCTTATCAGAATAAATGATTCAGTTATACTGTAGCACTTTAGTTATTTCATAATGTAAAACTTTTGTGTAGGGTTCCTTTTTACTTTCTGTACAACTTTACACATGGTATTACTTTCCACTTACAAATTCGATATAGTGATTTCACAGGAAATACACCTTTTGAGGTCCCTGAATAACAATCAATTTTAGAAAAAGATACCTGTGCGTGTGTGTGTGTGTGTGTGCGCGTGCGCATGCATGTGCATGTGTGCACATGTCTCTCTCCCTCCTCCCTCTCTCTCCCTCTCTGTTTGTGCACCTGTGAATATAATGGTTAAAAAACAAAATGTCAGATTAATATCAAATTTGGTATTTAAGTTCAGCATCTTCCAAGGATATGACATGAATATTTTCAGTAAAATCTCCTTCCTTCACTCTACTGATTACATGAGTGTTTTTTTTTAAAATGACGACGACGATGATGATGATGATGATTATTATTATTATTATTATTGTTATTATTATTATTTACTGTCTCAAAAATGGCTAATTACTTTGATTAGAATACTGCATTACTAAAATTGAGTATTTTTGAGTCACATGTAAACACTTAAGCCCTACTTAGATTTAAACCATGCGCATGTTATGTAATTAGTAATATGATTAGCTTTCTAGTAAATTCTAAACTGTTTTGTTCTGATGTCCCATAATTTTAAGATCCAAAAAATGTAGCCTTTCATCTTTTTCAGTTTCTAGTTTGAGAGCATTGTCCATCTAATTTCCTTGGTATCATGGCAAAGATGTCAACATATCTAAACCAACATTTAAATAGAATTGGGAAAGCTTGTAGTCAATTTTATTTCCAAATTGCTCATCTATAGATCTGCTAATGGAAATCAAATAAATACCCATCAAAGTTAAAGAATACCTAAAACCAATTAACCTCGTGTTAGCAAGATTATACAGTTAAAAATTTACAAACAAAACAATAACATGATACTGCTAATAGATAATATGCATATTACCTAGATGGTTAGTGAATAAGTTCAAATCCATTGAAAAATTTGATAGGCTCAGCATAAAAATTTGTTAGAATTAATTAAAAACATATGTAAAATCACCATTGAACCAGAAGAAATTATGGTATTTTTAGACTTAATTTGCCTATTTGAAAGAATACCCACAGGAAAAATTCCAAAACTTTTGATGGAGCAGTTACAATTAGCAAAATTACCATCAAGACAAACTGATGAATTAGAAAAATTGTTGAACCTGTTGCATCAAGCTACATTTCTGTACATTCAACAAAGATAATTTTCAAGCTTAGCAATGGGGAACTCATTATCGCCACTATAAGCTGTTCTCAATCCTCTTGTAAACATATGGGAGGGAAGAGGAGAGAGATAGAGGCAGTGAGATGGAATGCTCTTAGGCCGCAGATTGGTGGAAGGAAGTTCATGGATATTTTCTTTTGTTTTTGCACACTAACTGCCTCTAAGAAGTACAGCATTGCAAGTGGTTTTTAATCACTGCTCAGGATGAATTAGTTTTAGGGAGAGAGAAGTCTACAAATATTAAGCTTCATTTCTCTGTATCCTGCACATGCAGCACAAATATGTTCTAGGTTTGTGAATTCTGAAAGGAATGTTCATAATGACAATGTAAGCATAGAGAAATAGATTAAACCAAAGACAGGCACAGTTATACACTAAGTTATTATTGTTAAATAATGTGTAGCCTAACTTTGTATGACTAATGAAACAGTTGTATAATATTCCTATACCATACAGTCCTCTTGGAACAAAGTAGGTCTCGAGATGAATGCTGATTCAGATGTTATTTTTTATCGTGTAGAGTTGCTTCTGATATTTAAGACTGTATTCCTACACCTCTCGCATGCTTCAGAAGTCCAGAACACTTATATGCAATATCAGCTTATCATGGAGCAGGCCTGTCAATCTGCGAAATAAAACACAGCCAAGGCAAACCTTAAGAAGCGGCAAGAGGCAAATGATGGTGCATTGCTTTGTGATGCTTTAGAAAGAAACCCTGAAGCATAAACTTTATGCTACTATATGATAATATTAATTCTCACAGAGATTTAATAAGCTAATGGCAATGTCACTCAATTTATTGTCGAGAAGTTAGCACTGCTACAGCTTATCTGCACACATATAGCATCAAACATGTGGCAAGTTGAGTCCATTCATCGTTGTTTACAACAATTGAGGCTATCAAGTGCTAAACTCGTCTTATCCGAAAATTAAAAAAATTGAGCTAGACATGGGATTCAATACTTCTTGCAGTTCTCTACAAACTGGTGACTTTAGGTTTGAACAAAACTCATCTAATACACCTTCAAGAGACCCCCGAAAACTGCTGTTCAATGCAAAACTTTTCAAATCCATGGTGGCGGTTGATGCAGAACTCGTCTAATACATCTTGCAATTCAGAGCAAAACTTGCCTTATCCAATACTGTTCTGCTACAATTGTGCTGTGTGAAGAGCAAAACTTGCCTTATCCAGCACTAAAAAATATGGCAGTTTCGCTTCTCTGTTTCCTTACATTGGCAGTCCTGCATGATTCCAATTGTTTTTAGTTTAGTTTTGGCTAGTCTAGGTGAAGACGTGTTATTATGAAGTCCTCTGATATTCCGAAATTGGTGGAAAGAGTAGAACTATGAAACGGGCATCCCATGAATCGAAACATGAAAGAAGAGGGAAAGGTATGTATGATCGAACTACAATTAAGTAGTATTCTTCTATTGTTGACAGATATGACTCATATAGGAATAAGCAGATGTATTTACAATACAGTCTCTATTGTTTAAAGGCATTCAGCAAGCCACACTTGCTTGCCTGCCTGCAATCACAACAGCAAGTCATTCCAATACAGTAACTTGACAGAGAAGTACATAAGGAAATTCCACGAAGCCTTCTACAGGTGCAGTTCTAAAATTAAACAAGACTGCATTATACTGACTTACTGTTCAACTGATATACCTAAATGGCAGCTTGCAGTCAAAGACTATTCTCGGAAGGGTTTTACAACAAAGTATCACGTGAAACATGTACTAGGTCTGCCAGTTCAGGTGTGTCAGAAAACTTCTCTGGACATTTTGCAAATATCGAAAGACAAAGTACAAAAGACACCTTGAAAATGGAGTGGCGCCAAAGGAATTCCGAGGTGGAGACAGAGTGTCACAAAAAATATTAATAAGAGAGAATCTGTAATTAAATTCATACAGAAGTTTAAAGTACTTGACGTCCATCATTGTAGGAGCAAAACATCAACACAGCAATACTTACCAAGGGAATTAAGCATTAATAAAATGGACGTATGTATAATGCAGAAGCATCTAATTCACTGAAAGTGTCTAATAGTTTCTTTCATAATATTTTTAATGCAAAATTTAATATATGCTTCAAAAGCCCTATTTCTGATGCATGCCCACTTTGTCTTTCTTATGATGAGAAAATAAAATTGGAAACAGATAAAACTAAATGTTCTGATTTGCTGATAGTTAAACGAATACATAAATTAGAGCTAAGGCATATTTTGATCTCCTGAAAGAAGATGTTAAAATAGCAATATTTTCATCTGACTGTCAGAAAAATATGATACTATCAAAGGGATCAAGCAGCAGCATACTACAGCAGGCAGTTATACATGTATAACTTCTCCATTGTGCAGGGTTCATCCAAAATAACACTGACAAAACAGCATGTTTGTAATTTTGTTTGAACAGAAAATGAACGTCCTAAAGGTTCAAATGAAATTGAGTATCCAGTCTTTTGTGCAAATCTGATTTTTCTGGGGTTAAGAAAGTTAGGCTATTTGCAGATGGCTGCTGTGGGCAAAGTAAAAACACCACTATGATAGGCACGTATAATAAATGGCTTGCTATTCAACGCACCGCAGAACATGTAGGTGATAGAAATGATCTTTCCTATTCCTGGCCATTCATTCATCCCTCCCGATCGTGTTTTCGGGCTAATACAGAAAGAAATAAGAAGAAACACTGTCAGTAGATCTGAAGAATATTTTGAAATATATAAAAATCATGGACAGGTAATCAGACTAGGGATAGATGTATTTGTACAAGATTGGAAGTATGCTGCAAAGGAAACATTGAAATCACCAGGATCCTGGTATTTTAAATTAAAGGCATCAAAACATATTATTTTACGTTTTACCCAAGGAAACTTTCTAGTGAAAGGTGAGGCAAATTATCGGGACGATATGTGTGTAGGCAAGCCCATTCTGAAGCGAGGCAAACCCTTAGAAATGCTTATTGCAAGGAATTTAGATGTAGGTGTAAAAGTAAAGGAGGAAAAAGTTAAAGATGTGAAAAATGTATTAAAAGCATTTGGTGATAACTGGGAGGAAAATGTATTTTACAGGAAGTTAATATCTAAAAACAATACTGCCAATGATGATAAAGAAGTAGATGTTGTTTGTGAGAGTTTCTTGAATAGTGAGGAAGAACTTAGAACTTGATATGTTTGTTTTTGAACATTAGTTATTAGTGTTACATACCTTTCTTGGATCTTAAAATTATGAGCCACCAAAACAAAATAGAGTTTAATTTACCAGAAACCCACTTATGTTCATAATGACACATTGAAAAAGGATCACAACTCAAAATCACATCAGCATGAGCCACATTTCACAGTCTGATACATCACTCAATGACAGAACACAACAAGGAATATCACTACATTCAAAAAGTTACTTCACAGAACAGTTTCAACCACCATAGTTGACGGCTAAGCAGTATATACAAAGATCAGAAAAAAGGATATCACAACACTGAATAATGGAGACAGCTCACAACAAAACTGCAGAAAATTCATTCCAGCCACAGACTTGCAATAAATTCAATAAACTCTTACAAGAGTATAATATAAAATTGGCACCTTACAACTGGTACAACCTCAGAAACTTGGAAAATAATCCTTTAAGAGGCACCATACCAAATGTAAAGAAATCAGTAGTTTTTCAGATCAGTGGTACCTACGATATACACTGGAAAACAAAAAGGAACCTACAAGCACTGAAACAACCCCTAAGGAATTGAAACTTAAGCAGACAGATAAATCAGTAGTAGCCCCATAATTTTTTATCAACACAGCAGAACAAAACAGGAAATAAGCTTGCTAAAACATACAAAATCACTCACAGAAATAACAATTTGGGAGAAAATAAAACAATTAAAAATTCCAGTAATTAAAAATACTGCCAGTTGATGCCAAAGTCAGATTTTTAACCAGATGGCAGCTCAGTCGCCTCAACAGTAGTGGCATACCCTCTGAGCATCAGTCGACAGATTGCTGATGATGAGGACAAACGACCTTGAAACATACCCAAAGTTTAAATTTAAGTGAGACTTAGAGAAAGGAAACTAATATTTGGCTCAATAATATTTTATTTTAGTATTACAAAGTTTCACTGTGTGTAACATATAATATATATGTTATGTTAAAATACTATATGTTTAAGATATTTGCATGATAATGCATATCTTGAATTTTATGCAAATAGCCTGTGAAGTCGTCTTCAGTTAATTTTGTATAATTGGTAAACAGTAAGATATAAACAATTAATCACTAGACAAAACATGTAGATCTCATTAAAACAATTTGTCATGTTTTGAGGCATTAACCATTTCCAAGATATTCTATGTTATTGGTTCAAATTTCAAATACTCGTACTCTTTTCAGGTACTAACTTGATATTCATTTTATTCTCCTAGTCTTGCAAAGAGTGGAATTTCAAAGCCATTACATATAGACCTGCTTTTAAAATACAGGGTTATTCACAAGAAGGAACAGACTTTAAACATTTATTTCATGTTAACAACAATACATGGTGACACATGCGTTACATCACTGAAAAGAGAAAAATTCAAAACACTATGTGTTATGCGAGGATGACCAGTGCTTTTTCGTTTGCATACGCAACCATGTTCTACAAATTTATTGTACAATTGTAAATTTTTTTATGAAGAGGCAGCTCATTGAACTTACAACAAAATAAGCACTGAATGGAACTAATAGGCGAGGCTTAAAACTTTGAACTTTTCTCTATTCAAATATGTGCCGTATGTGTCGCTATCTATTGTTATTCATTAAAAATGAATATTTAAAATCTGTTCCTTCTTTGTGAATAACCCTATATACAACTATTGCCTCAGCTTGCTGTATCACTCTTATACCTATAACAAAATGTACAATGAAACCATTTCTACGAACCTTAGCTCAGCAAGAAGTAGATAAAAGAATAAGCTTTTGTAAGAATAGTTTGTAGAAGAGTGTGTTGAGAAAGTCCTGTAAATGTAGTACATCAGAGTATTAAGCAACTATTTCTGTTTTATGTACGGAAACTCAACTCTCAGTATTTTGACAAAATTTTCTTAATTTTTCTGAGAAGAAAAACATCCAAAGCATATCCAAAGTAAGCCTTTTTTAAAATAGCGAAGTTAGAGTGTGATAGTTATTTTCCTTTTTTTTTCTTATCGAATGAGATGGTTCCCACTAATGCTATAATCTTAATTTCTTTCTTTTTTATTCTTTTATTTTGCTAGGTTTATGTTTTTATGTGTTTAGATTACACAATTTTCTCTTGCAACTTTGAAGCATGTTTTCATAATAGCACGCATAAAAACAAGGTAGCTTGATTTGGAATGCAGAGAAGGTGGTGTGTCTGTTGCCAGTTTGAAAAGCAAGGAGTGGTGAAAGTTCATATGGAAAAGCAATGAGTCTCCTTGACCGCATACTCAGCATGCTGAGAGGAATGGTAATATAAATTTTACAGAAGTGAATGACAAAATTAAAATTGCCTATGTAAATCATTTCAGTTTTGGACTTAATCTAAAATAGGCATAATTGAAGGTCATTAAGCTTTATTTTAATCATCTGGTGATAATATTCCTGCCTCATACTATGTGGGTGGTTTCTAATGCCAATTAGATATCACTTCAATCTGTAGCAATGGCGGTTGTTATATAACATGTAAACATCCTAAATTTTGACAGCTTGCAGATTTATTGTTTTTTCCTTGAATGTTATTAATTGGAACGTATATGTGGTAATTTAAAATCTACGACATTTAAATCTACTGTGTTACTCCTCTAAACTTGATGAGACATGGCAACAAGGTCGTTAGTTCTTGACTTATACTTTTTTTAAGGAGTTTTGCGCATGCATGACTGGTATGACATAATTACCTTATGGGTCAAATACAAACAGATTGTACACATTTTAAGGCATACATGAAGCTTTCTCTTTGCTGTGTTTCCATACTGTCATTACAATTTTACGTTAATGTACACTGCAGCAGACAGTGCCTGTATTAGAGTGATACAGTACCTGCACAAGCCCAAAAACTTCTCCCGCTATTTCCAGACCATCCATACTCTCGACTACATACTCTCATTCTTGCCTTAAAATGCAGATTATACTGTCCATTTTAAATCCCACTATCAACAGCCCGACGAAGTAGGTGCAGAAAAAAGGGCCATTTATAAACCCACTATCTTTGGACAAATACAAGTTAAATAAGATATCAGTCACAGGATTGATGATAGGAACTTGAGGGATGATCCCAAAAAATTACACAAGTTTTGGATAGATTATGGCCTAGATAAACACCTACTTTATCAAATAACAACCGGGCTATTAGAGGATCCATTCTCATCCTCAGAAAACATTTCTATTCAATATAATATGTGTAGGTACACCACTTTACAAATCCATGGAAATTATTATGTATTTATTTATTTTAACTCCATGATAGGATTTGTATATACCCCCTACTTTTATGTTCTGATTTAAATTCATTTATATTTCTATTTTAAGTTGATTGTTACTATTTTGATATATTATCAATAATTTGTGTTTATTGTTGTTAACTTAAATTTGTTAATTGTGTAGATATACTTTTCCACATGCAGCCCTTAATTGAGGGAAGTGTTAATAAATAAAAACACACAACAGACATTCACAAAAACAACCCTTTCTTTTGTCAGACAACTTATGCAATATCATAATCATTGTTTTGGTTGTTGGGAGTGGCTGCAGTTGTATCAGTTTATTCACAATCATAACTATTAGGCAGCAGAAGCTATTTCACATTTTCAGGGCTATCTGATTAAATTTTGTGAATCGCCAAAATGTGTATTTACGAGCCACTACTGGTCCCTAGGATGAATAATGGGTAGCTTTAGGAACATAGCTCATTTTGGAATTTATCTCTCTAAAAAGTGTGTTTAGGACAAATAAAGATTCAGATATCTCAGTATTTCCCTGGAAACTTACGGATCCAAATTAAATGTAATGCCGAGACAATACATATATTTTAAACTTTAGTGGCAGTCAAGATAATTCACATAGAATTCATAAGAAAGCTTATTTTTACCAGGAAAAAGAACATTATGAAAATGAGTTGTCCTGAAATGTTCCACCATTGCACCGAGGTTGTTGTGTCATACAGTTTTTCACATCATGGCATTTACAGTGGTATTGAACATGGAAACTTGATCTTGCTGAATAATAAATGACATTTTAGAAGAAGTTAGCAAAGCTAGCATTCACATACCTACTATTGAAAATGTTGAGATTGTGGTACTATTATTTGCTGATGAGTAGTGGGGTCAGTTACCAATATTTGCCTAGGGAAGTTGAAGCAACATTCAAATTTTGTAAGGAGTGGGGTTTAAAAATAAATTTGTGGAAATAAAAAATTATGGTATTTAAGAAAGGAAGCAAGTTACAAAATAATGAAAAGTGGCATTGGGAAGGGGCAGAAATTGAAGTAGTCAATAAATTTGATTACTTGGGTTTTAGGCTTAGCAATAATGGGAGTTGGAGGGAACAAAAGAATAAGGTGCCAACTAAGGGAAGGTTAGCTTTAAAAGTTATTACTGCCTGCAAGCATGAACTACCAGGAATACATATAAAGTGGTTGGAGAGAATATATTCAACATAGTAGAGGCCAAAATGATGTATGGGACTGAAATATGGAGTATTAAAGAGGGATGGCTAAACATTGATTTCATTTACAGGAATTTCTGTAAACAAATTTTGGGTCTACCAAAAGACTCACCAAATGGGGTTGCACAAACTGAACTAGTTAGAGTTGGGAGTAAAGGAAAAATAATGACAAGAAATACACAAACAACTCTTTTCGGAGATCTTTTTATCACGTAATGAATCTCAGAAAAACACGGAATGTTAATACAATGGTTGATTACTAAGCTTACAATGCAAAGAATACAGTGGAATTCGTGATTATGGTACTAGGAGTAAACACGATTTCTACATCAAAGCAACTAATATAAATTTGAAATATTTGTTTAGGATCAAGAATGGTAGAGAATAACATCTGAAAGATTGCCTAAATGTTCAAGACAAAATGATGAGTGTTAATAGAATCAGAGAGACCATGGAAAAAATCAGATTAGGTATGATGTGATGTGACAGTGAGGTTAAAGAGAGGGGTTTTGGAAAGAAGCCAAACAAAGAATTGAGATATTAAGTAGTTTCAGCAAGAAAACGTCATTGAGGATATACAGGGAAAATATGGAGTAGAGAGAATTATGTGGATAATGGCAACCAGACAGTGAGGGAGGGAGCTGCATGGGCCCAAAGAGGGATTGTGGAATTGAAAGGAATAAGAGGGAGTCTGAAAATATGTCCAATATGCGGAATACAAGATAATTATTGCCATGCGATTCTGGAATGTAAAGAAACCAAAATAATGGGAGGAAAACTTAGGATCGTGAAATGTGCTAATCTACCAATAGAGATAAAGAGGTAAAAGTTGAATTTGAAATCAAGGCAGGAAATCATAGAGTTTGGGGAGTATCTAGGCAAGGTTAATATAAAATGGAGGATCAGAAATTGTAGAAATATAACCTAAATGGGATAGAGTCCGAGTATACCTTTAAAGATAGGTGGGCCCTATAGTAGAACAACTGCAAGGTTGAAACTACACAGGCCACTTGTTTACACAGCAACTCTCGAGAAAGAGTCACTAGTATTTAGTATTGTGGGATTTTCTTTGTATGATCAAGAGATTGTAAAGTAACATTATATTTATTGTCTGTATTACTAAGTGGATAATAAATACATTCGTTTATTCATTCATAATAATAAATTGGCCTCTGAAATAGTCTCATATTGTCATTGAAGAAACAATACCATGTAACTGATATTTTATTTGATATATAATTAATTGTTCATTCACACATGCCATGTGTAGGCTAAAGTTGGAAAGTTAGAATCAGACTGAAAAATTCAATGCCATAGCTGTGGTTCATATCTTGGTTGTGGCATTGAATTTTTCTTCTGATTCTACCCTTCCAACTGTGAAAGAACAGTTAATTATTATCGAATGAGGTAACAGTTGGTAAACTATGAAGCGTGGCACTTAAGGTACTTATGAGATTGTATCAAACTTCTAATCCAGCTTTTCTTTGTTAGTCTGCGCTTCTGCCAGTAGGGGGAGCTTTGTGCCTCTCCTTGTTGGTGCACTTCTGCAGTGAAGGGTTT
Organism: Deroplatys truncata; assembly: GCA_030765065.1. Classification (NCBI taxonomy): domain Eukaryota; kingdom Metazoa; phylum Arthropoda; class Insecta; order Mantodea; family Mantidae; genus Deroplatys; species Deroplatys truncata. Next base: position 168,647,813 of record CM060984.1, on the reverse strand, counting down.
TCCGCATCTGAGTGAAGAATTTGCTGTAAAATGACAGGGCCCTGTGGTTTCAAAATTTACTCCAAGATTAGGCTATAATGCTTAGGTTAGTGTGTGTATATGAATGGGATGACAGGATCCTGTGGCATTGAAATTTACTCATAGGTGTAGCTGTTCTTGCTAATTACATTGGTACCACTCAAGTTGGAAGTTATGATTTTGCTATAAAACAAAATGTCTTAAAAAGGGTGCGCTCCAGGCTTTCTAAGTGTTCGCATCTTCTCTTAAACCTCTCATTTCTGTATTTTCATTGGTTTCGAGTATTTAAGTGCCAAGGAACAGAAAATCGGAGAAAAGAATTTTTTAATAAAAAGCGGTTGAAGGGGGATAGAAATACACTTATGATCGAAATGATGTGCAAGGACGCTAGAAGCATTGGACAGTTTTTGTGTAAAGTAAAAAATAAATGGCTTTGGACAGTGGATAGAGAAAAGTAAGAGGTAGCGATCTTACTTTGAATGGAAAACTATAGTGAATGTGTGATGGTTAAGTAATCAATAAGTGAAAAGTGAAAAACAAATGAAAATGGGACATGAAAAAAAAAACAAAAAAAAAATAACATAATTTATTGACAATAAATTGTAAAATGTAAATAATCTGTAGTGATCGTCTACAGAATGCATTGACGGGAAATTGTAAAATGTAAATAAACTGTAGTGATTGTCTACTGAATGAGTGGCCAAGGTCAAAGTGCAGTAGACAATCAAATTGTAAAACTCTTAGCACAATAAATACAATACAATAAGTCACCATTAGGGTATGTTTTTTCAAAATGAATTTGAGAACTCCTTGTAGATTACTGGGAAAAATGTAAATCAGTTGGTGAATTTAATGTTGTACCGGCATGCTGCCATGATAGCTTAGTTGGTTAGAGGAACTGCATAGAAAGCAAAAGATCCATGATTCAAATCAGGGTATGACATTGACTTTTTTTAGTCTGATTTTACCTTACCAATATTTTATTTCATACTAAGTCCCATTTTGATACTTTATTATTCTTGCAAACAGAACTTTAATAATTACAAAAGGGACACCACTTTCACCAACATATAAATTAAACATGGCAAACTTAATAGGTAGAAAGTTTACAAGTAAACAAGAGAATGTAGGAATATAAGCATTATGGATCGAACCTTATTTATTTCCAGATTATTTTATAATAAACAAGTGAGGTACTCAATAGAAATTAACATGAATGATTCCTCCTGATGTACCTGAAAATTATTTATTTCACATAAAACATTTGTGCATTCTATCAACTTGATAGCCCTGCAGCAAGCATAGTGCCTTTACTAACTAAATATTACACATGTTAATGTTTATTTATTAAAAATAATGTAATTTGCTATAGTTTGAAATCAAATATTGTACATTAAAAGAATTGAAAGTGTTCCATAGATTTGTTCTAAAATTCTAACTTCAGCTAACACTCAACTCATCCATAAAACCTCATTTTCAATTATTATAAAGTAAATTATTGTTGCATTGGTAATCTTGGAATTGTAATTTACAATAATAAATGTACCCAGTTTTAATATTTAACCAGTTAAATACTGCTTAAAGCAAAACTGTAACTTAGTCCCTATAGCATAATTTGCTGTTGTCCTTCATAAAAGACAGAGAGATGCCCAACAAATGCAACATAACTAATTGAAATGTGTATATTTGATACAAAGAAGTGAAAAATTCTTCTTTTTTATATTTTAAAGCTAAATTACAAATTTTGAAAATCCTAATGGGATTTCCATATAGTGTTTTTGCTTTTTCCTTCTCCTGAATAATTAATATTTGGTCGTGGAGTATTATTTGTTCAATAATAATGAACAAGACTCCTTTACCACAATATTCTATGGCAGATTTGACGTCTTTGAAATAATATTTTTTCTTGTGTTTCAATAGGATTGAAGGTTTCTTTACATATGTATCAGTATACATTGTAAATAACTTGCACTTTGAACTAAAATCTTCATCCTTAATGCTGGAAAGATTATAACGCATTGTTTTAAATGAAAACTTTTTATTTTTATTCAAATTTATAGACAGGGGCAGCTGTGGGGGTAGTGCCTCCTTGCCATGGCACTACCTTAATAAAATGAAGAAATGTGTATTTGAAATTATTTGTATACTCAACGATTACATCAAGAATATTCATGCTCATCCTTAAAGGTGCAATGAAATGGCTTGTCTGACTATAGAAAACCACAGAAACTGAAGGAAGCAACTGCAGATTGCAAGTTTGCAACCTTATTATATTATTATTCTATGGATCCATGCTACTTCCATCCTGGCACAGATTTATAGCACTCTGAGCTTGCACTCTAGACTCTAGCGGTATTGGAGGGGAAAGAGAATAGCCCATATTAGTGCCAGTTAGTTACTGTCATGTCTTATCTTAGCAGCATATGCAAATCAGAAGTACCAACGTTATTGTACACCTATGAGTCCTACGGCAAAGTGTACTATACTGAGAAGTGAGAAATAAGGTGCCAATCACTTGCAGTGTATAACTTAGCAGAAAATCATCCTTCGTTGTACCATATTCAAAATTAATTTGACATTGTTTATACTTAAAATTAAATTAATTTTTTATAATGCTGCCTGCACTACCAGCAGTCCAGCAGATGATTGAAAGAGAAGTAAAGACTACAGAAAGCAGCTGCACCTGGCCAGCTGTTAGTTTGTGCACATGATTTAAACGGGAACTGTGGTGTTTGGCTTAGTTTTATTGCTGTGTGTACTTGCGCTTTATAATAGTGCTTCTATAATTAATGTCTGTATTATGATCTTTGCGTAAGGTTCCAGTTAGATATTAATTGGGAGTCAGTGCAAATCTTCGTATTAGGACCTTCGGTTAAAAGCTAACTGGGAGTTATTTTTAGTTGTAGCTTGGAGGAAACTATCTAAAAATGGCACAGTGGTGGTATATTTATTGCTTCATATAAGAATTTCAGAGAAGTATTCCTGGCACTATCACTGTATTCATGCTTCAGCTGCCATTGTTATGGCCTACAAAATGGTGTAACCCTTCTTCATACAACTACTGTATAACTGGATAAAGGCAGCTGCATACTTGTGCACATCGATGCTTACTGTTAAATAAGCAAAACAGAAGACCAAGAGGGTAGTTGTAATAACAGAAAACAATGTTATCAGGCAGGGAAACAAGAGTTTCTTTTGCCACATGCTGCTATAACTTTGCTAACAATCCAGATAAAATACAGGACTTTCGCATATGTTTAGGCTTTAAGAACCTTATTTAATGGGTATCTTTACATCAGGTACAAAGGAAAACACCAGTCTTATGAATGCACCCTAGCATTCCCTTAGCATATGCCATCTTTAACTGTACCTACCTATAATTGATAAAACAGTAAAATCTTATGGAAACTAAGGCCATAGTCTATGGGTAAAATTATTTATACACAACATTTTGGTCAACTCTTTGGTTGCCTCTTTAAAGGGTAACACCCTGGGCAGCGTAATAATGACTGCCAACAAGGCAGCAAATGCTTCAAAATTTATAGTTCAGGGCAAGGTGAGAAGTGGCTCATAACTGGGGAATCTGCAGTGGCATGCCATTGCTGGTATCCATATATGGTTGAGCTTCAGCTTTTTCTCTTTTTTATATAAATATGGAGATATAACACCTTAGGGTGGCTACTATATGAACTGTTGATGTAAGAATTAATTTGCAGACCAATGTTTTTTAGAACTTGTGTTTGTTTGTTTCTGTTTGCATTGGATTAATGTGATTGTTTTATTGTAATGAAAAGAAGCTAGAAACAGTGATGTGTATTGAATTTATTTAAAGGTGAGTCGGAATTGTAACACTAACATCACTTAAGTTTACTCACTTAACATGTTTCGGGAAACCGTTGTTCCCATCATCAGAAGGTTAACTCGTCGACGAGTTAACCTTCTGATGATGGGAACAACGGTTTCCCGAAACATGTTAAGTGAGTAAACTTAAGTGATGTTAGTGTTACAATTCCGACTCACCTTTAAATAAATGATTGTTTTATGTTTGACAAATGAAATAAAATTGTTACAGCTTTGATTGGAATTAGCATTTAGTATTCAGTGGCACCAATCAACAACAAAACATTACCTCATAATCGGTTTTAATTTTTGGATCCCTATTTGTGGAACTATTTTATTCTGTTTCTTTTTATTTCTTATGGTATTGCAAAAATAAATACGATGTTCTGCAATTAGTAGGTTTTGCACTCTTAACCATGTCATGCTTAGCAAGTTTTAAAGCCAATTTTGGAACCTAAGTTATTTTAGAGCTGATCAATTTAATTTTCATTATTATTTTCATTATTATTATTATTATTATTATTATTATTATTATTATTATTATTATTATTATTATCATTATTATTATTATTATTATCATCAGCAGGTTTTGCAACTGGTTTACACAAGTTCTGTAAGGCCTTAAGGAAAAACATCTTACATAGTTTTGAATTTTAATGATGCATCGATGGATGGATGGCATAACATCTTAACTGTCGTTCTTAAAATACTTCTACCTTTAAACCATCACAGAACAGTATCAACATAACCAGAAACTGCTCACTTAATAATAAGGAAAAGTGCATAATGTTTAAGTAGTCGTGTTCAGTTTTCACTACAAAATTGTTAATGACTATGCAGTTGTTGCATTCATTACATGATATTTTCCAAGCCTTTCTTACATAAGGAGCATGTGCAGTATGCACTGGTACATGAAAACTCTTGGCCCAGTATAACTTGAAATGGAATCTGTTAATTACCATCCAGGTTACTATGTATATTAATAGTATCAGTAACTATTTGCATTGGGTTTGCAAAGTGCTGAATTCAATTTACTGTATTATAAACAGATATTTAGATTTCATCTGTCTGGGACGAGATGGACTACATCTCAATCATGAAGGGTCTTACTTTCTGTCAGGCCATAACTGAAGTTGTGAAATTGTGTGAAACATAGCAGGGAAACTATTGGATAGATATGGAGGTGGTAATTTGCCTACATTATGTATTAACTCTGAGGTGGTAAGTGGAATGCAAACTTTATAAATTGTAGATTATAATAGGAATACATTTTAGGCTGCTAAGAAAAAAAAATGATTGGAATATGCCATCAAAATGTGCAAAGCCTGGATAATAAACAGGCATCTTTAAAAGTATTGTTTGACTCAGATAAAATCAATGCTGATATAATCTGTTTCTCAGAGCATTGGATTATAGTGATGAAATTACACACGTGCATTTTCAAAATTTGGAATTAGCTTCATATTACTGTAGGACAAACAAAAACCTTTGCGGATCATGTATCTTTGTTAGAAAATATATACAACATGAAAATTATTAAAAATAAAGAATGAAAGCATTAAATCTCGCTTCTGAGGGCAGTATTATTGAAATTCTTGTTCATAATATCATCCTCATCTGCATCTACAGAGCAGCAGATGGTGATATAAACATTTTTATCGAACATTTGAGCAAACTTCTAGGTAATATTCAACATTCTAAAGATATAGTCATATTAGGTAACTGGAATGTAGGCTTTACGCAGTCAGCTCTATAAGATAATGATGGATTTCTTCTTGTTATATAATTTAAAGACTGTCATACGTGTATCCAAACATCTCATTCAGCAAAAATTATTGATCAGGTGGTAGTAAGACAGAGATATCTTAAAAATGTAATGTTATAGAAACCGGCTTCTCAGATCACTTTGCACAAATTTTAGAAATTAATATGCCATCCAAAAATTTGTAAATATAACAAAATTATATCTTGATGTTGCCTTACCAATGAGGCACATAAAAACAAGGGAGAAAGACAAATCTTGGGTAACTAAAGGTATTACAAAATCTTCATAAAGGTTAAAGTTATCTCAGTAAATTCAACAAAACAATTAATTCAGGAAAAGTTATAAATGCACATAACTCTATAAATAAGAGCACAATAATCATGTACCCTGTTTCTACAGAAGAAGTGATCACCATATTAAAAGGTATGAAAAACAAACTCTCCCATGGAGTGGATGAGATTCCAGATTCTATGTTTAAGAAATGTTCTGAGTACTTTGCAGCACCTCTTCGTTACCTGCTTAATGCCTTTTCAGCATGCGTGTTCCCTGAGAGTATGAAAGTTGCAAAAATAATTCCTTTGCATAAAAAAGGAGATAAGGAAAGAATGGAACATTATAGACTGATTGCACTGCTGTTTTCTATTTAAAAAATATTAGAGAAAGTTATGCATAGTAGATGTTTGAAATTTACTTTGAGATATAACATGTTATCATTGGCACAAAATGGATTCTTGCAAGGTAAATCAATTGAGGCAGAAATATACAATTATCTAGACAGTGTTTACACTTCATTGGACAAAAAGGAACATAATATTGGGCTTTTTCTAGACCTCTTTCTAAAGCTTTTGATGTAGTTAACCATGAGATATTGGCTGATATGAATAAACCTTAGTATGTGCTTTGGAACACTTACTGCGAATAATGTGTAGAACATACTTCGGAAATTAGAAGCTATTTCATTTTCATAATATTAAACTTCAGATACAGTAATTGAGCACCCACTTTCACTGTAGTAGTAGGTTCTGTCTGCACGTGTCAGGAAGCAGGCTATAAGCACTCTCCAACAATGAAATCTTTTATTTTCATTCTTTTCCTTATTATCCAACAAAACATGGATGATGAAGATTGTTCAAATCAGTTAAAATTTGTATGTGTATTAGTGAGCTACCCAGTGTTGTTAGGAAAATCAAATCTTCCTGATACTAAAAGAAGAAAGGTAGAAGCAGTTAAGGAAATACAAAGAAGACTATTCGAAAGTTACAAGGTAAATGAAGCACAGATATGGAAAAAACAGTGAAAAATATGAAAGCAAAACTTAAAGCAAAGACTGACAGAAACAAAATTGAAAATAAAAAGATTATCTTGAAGGAATGGGAAAAATAATTTTTTGATTTAATTTAAACCAAAACAAATCATTCAGTATGCAAATTGAAAGGTATGTACGTATATTAAATTTATTGAACATATATTTAATTCACACAATTTCTTAAAATCACTAGTGTAAACGTTTGCATGATTTTGGAAAATAACAGTCTTATTTATTAAACAAAATGAAATAATTTCACAGATATATCAGAAGCTATTGCAAGTTTAAAAGAAAGCTTTCTTTTGAATTTTTTACAGGAGCTGTGTCTGCTGGTTCAAATGAATTTAGGAGGAACACCGAATAGGCCATGGTCCACACAGTTGATGGAAGTGCTTCCAATGAAAACACTATCATCTCTTGTTACTGTAACCTTAAATTTAATGCCCCTGACATACTCATCCCGAAATTTCAGAAGCATGGAAAGAAGGGTCTGCAAGGAAAAATGTTCGAACAGAAACAGAGGAAACAAAAGGAGAACTTCAGCAGAGCTTCAATGTTCGGTGCTACTGGAACAGTTACAAATGTTCAGAATATTGAAGGAAATGCTTCTAAAGAGAGGCTAGGAAAATCAGAGAGACGTGCAGGAAAATTGTATGATTAATTGGTTCTTTTAAATTTATTTCCCTACTTATCCTAATTTATGAAGTTAGTAATGTGACTTTTCTTGTGTGTGAAAAATTAACTATTTATAAATTATTTCCAAGCTACTGTTTTATAGATTTATCAATTTTGAAAATTTTCAAATATCTGGTATTTTAAAATATTTGTTATGGATAAATAAATAAATTAAATAAATATACAATAAATAAATAAGCAATATATTAAATAACTTATTTACTGTTGGAAATTATGGCTTATTCTTGATATTTCGTTCCTTCTTTGATTCCACTGTGCCAAATGATAGACTCTCTCTTGTCTCCATTATTTACCATCAGATCATGAGCCTCTAATTCCTCTCGAGTTATACATTTAATGTATGATTGTTGTTCAACAATGGTAACAGTTTTGAAAGGAATCATATGCCACAGACTTACACCATAGCCAGAGTCTCCTAGCCATACTGCATCAACTTCATTCCATCGCATTATCTCATATGTATCTGAATTTTTTTACACATGTGAGTCATGTACCGAGCCTGGCCATGATGCATCAACGCTTGTAAATTCTTCTTTGGCATTACAAGTTGTCTGTATGTTGATGTTGCAGAAACCTTTTTGGTTAACATATTTATCACTGTGCACAGCAGTCTTTACACAAGGAACATGCGTACAATCTATACATCGATAGCTGGAACTTCTCCTGTCACATGTTCTTCTCTCTTTGAAACTTGTCAACAGAAGATGGAAATTTAATCCAGTGACTGGCTTTCCACATTATGACTGAAATCTTAGGTCCCTGATGTAGCAAAGAAAAATCCTCATTCTTTGGTTATTGCTTAAGGCACTTCCTCTAGTTTCTAAGTGTTCCCCAAAGAAATGTTCAGTTACCCAATCAGTTATCACAATCCAATCATATTATTTCTATCAAACCTGTACAAAGTGTTATAATCAACATCTTCTGACATTCTGTGAAATTTATATAACTTTCTCTGTCCAATGATGGGCATAAATTTGGCCATGACTCAGATATCAACTATGCTTAACACAGTGAAGTATTCCAATGAGCTACCTTCAAAATTCGATAGCATGTACTACCTTTTTATAGCATGTACTATTTTTTATTCTTATTAAAATGGAACACATGCTCTCCAGGAAAGCAAGTACTCCATGAGTACGTGAGCTGAAAGCTTTCATGTAGCCAACAAATACTGTGTGGAGTTTTCCTGCTCATTTAACAACTGTGTTATAATAGATGGCAAGAGAGACACACTCAAGACAATTGAATCATTGTCAGATAGTGTAAATAATGATTTATGATGATTTACAACAGGTGATTTTAAAAGACTCATTTTAAACATACAAATAAAATTCATTATATAGATTTTCACATAAAAATAATTAAAATAATAATTATCTTAAGCTCAGTATGCACTGTTATTACAACATTTTAAGAGTCACATTTTTTGTCTTATGTCAGTTTGGAACAGTACTAGTGATAAAAATGTGGGAACTGAATGTGTTTGGGTATTAAATTAATTGTTTTTATGCATATTCTCTCCCAGGGACCTAGTCCCTTTGGTGTTTGGCAGCTTTCATTAAGTTATATTTTATAGTTTTCTATTAAAAAATGGAATGCACCTACTGAATTTCCTTCATGTTTTTATATTTAATGTACCACTAATGTGCCTTGATTTGTGTGTCCATAGGTTTGCCAATGTATATTTTATTGCAAACTGAGCAATGGATCTATGATTTTCTAACGTTTTCTTTAATGCAGGATTTTTATTTACTTTGATCTTCATGCCAAGGGCTTATTGTAAGTAATATTTACAGTCTACACAAAATAATTAGGGAAAATCTAAGGCTAGATAAATGGATAACCCACCGGCAGAAGTGGTGGTAAAAAAGCTGCTGAACATAAGATCAGAGAATACCATTAAGGAGATTGATACTACGCAGGAAAAGTAAAAATCAAATGGCCAAGCAAAATAAACAAACAGGTGAAACAGATTAGTTAACAGCTCTTGAGAGGATAGATTCTCTTTTATTACCTTAACAATTAAAGCTAGGATTATTAATGTTATTAATGTTTGTATTTATGATTTAATGGAGAGGAAATAAATATGTCATATATCATACAGTCTACAGCCTACTGTAACCAAAATCAGCCAATCAACTCCAGTTTCATGAATGTTGTTAGCTTAAATCAGTATTACCTAATTAAAATGAGTGGTCTTAATATAACTAGATTTAATATCAAACATATTGTAATATGTACTGAAAGTTGATTTTAATTATATAAGTATCAAATGAACTAAATGAAACTAGCTTTAACCTTTATTATTAATCTACCTATTTTTAGTTGAAAGTGGTTTTGAATATGATATTTATGATTTTGTATAGCTATAGGTGTAATTATAGGAATATTATTATTTATCACATGATTATGGAATGGTTATTTAAGATATTGTAGTGGAGATAGTGAAGAGGTATTATTTTACTTATCAAAATGAAATTATATTTTTGTGAACTGAAGTCAAAGTTTATTACTTTCTCTACTACATATAGTAAGTAGGGGAAGTATTGTATTCCACCCAAAATTTAGATAATGAGATATTGTGGTCAACCAAGTCAATTGCTTTACTTAGATCCATAAATACTCCAACTGTAGACTTATTGTTGTCAATTCCCTCAATTGTTTGCTTTATAAAGGAGTGCATTTGTTATACTTTTATTTTTTCTGAAGCCATTTTACTGATAACAAAACACATATTTTTCTAGAAAAGGTGATATTTGATTATGCATTACAGTTTCCAGCATTTTTGAAAATCCCGATATGAGGGATATCGGCCTATAATTGTCAATATTGTTTGGATCATCTTTTTTAAATATGGGTAAAATTTTACTCGCTTTCAGATTCTCTGAAAATATTCCTGAAGTAATTGAGCTATTACATATATCGAGTATGGGATTGACAATATAGCTTATGCTTTGTTTAATTAAACATTCTAGTACTTTGTCTGATCCAGCTGAAAAACTATTCTTTTTAGATTGAACTATTTTGATTATTTCCTCATGTGTTACTGGCATAAGGTATACATGTTTATTGTTTCTATTTAGTTTGAGATTGGTAACAGTATTAGCATTGGTTTGGGATGGTAGCATTCTATCTGCAACAGTATTGGAATGATTATTAAAGATATTTGCAACTTCGACTGGATTTTCATACATTACATTATTTACTTTCAAGGTTGTATTTTTTTGTGTGTCAGGTTTAATATTGACAATTTCACTCCTAATTATATTCCAAATAGTCTCTTTTTATTTGACAAGTTGCAAACCTACTCATCAATATGTTGTTTATTTTTTTGCTGCCTTTATTACCTTGTTATAAATTTGCTTATACTGTTTGAAATATTTGATGAATTTGTGAGTTTTGTTTGTGATTTGTGTTTTGTCCAGCACATCCCTCTGAAAACAAGCTGAGATTTTTAATGGCGTCTGGAACATAGTGCTTAATGTAACTGTATAAGAAAGTGCACACCTCATTCCCACCTTTTCTTCCATTACACTCATGATAAAGATACACCACAGAGCTATCATCTTTAAAATTGTGAATATTGAACACATTTACCCATAGTTGCTGTATATAAAATATTTCTTGCACAGGAATTTCAGGCAGGGGTAGATTCTGCATATAGCTAAAGACAATTGCACTCATTTCTTCATTTTGAAAGTGTGACTTGGCCTTCTTCAGGGACTTATAAACTTGCAAGTCCTCGGAGATGAACTTCCAAATCTGACTTGGCTGCAGGTTTTGAAGCTTCATGGAGATGAAGACTGTTCAATTTGGTATTAAGTTCCTCACAAAGAGAACAAACATCTATCCGTGGCCTGCCAAATTTATAATCATAATTTCTTCCCCTCCCCCCCCCAAAAAAAAAGTCGTGTTTCTCAGCTGTATCTGGATAAGTACTACAGTACAACTGATGCATTGTTCTCATACATAGTCGAGAATCAAAGTACTGAATTTTTTCATTCCATAATGAGAGGTCTTCAGAGGAAAAGATGTTATATGTTTACTATTGTTTTCAAGATGTTCTCAGAAATGTTATTTCCTTTCAGATTCTTCCCAGGTTTATCTTTTGACAATTTTCCATTTATTAACATGTGAGTTACAGAGAACACCACTTCATACCAATGGAGTGTAAACTGTGTAATGCTTTTTGACATAGGTTCCTGCACTCTTATGTGCCCACATATTACAAAATATAAAAAACTGAAACATCCGTCTGACTTCCAGGATCTACGCTGCTTGACATCATCTGCCTCAATAAGACCCCTTAGGTATAAATTTTGAGCATCTTTGTTTGGAAGGTCATGAAAGTTTGCCAATATATGAATTTTTTCATTGTCATCTATTCTGTCGAAACAGCGTTTCCGGCAGCTACAACCAAAACGAGTATTTATAAATTTTGCATGTTTAATCAAATACTGTACTACAAAACACATTGGAAAATAATAAAAGATATGCTAGATAAATCAGAAAATAATGTAGAAGAAATAAGGTTCCTTATCATGAATATTGTTGTAGCATTAAACATTTTGTATGCACCTGCAATCTTCCTCTGTTTTCTTTTTTTCGATTTGTTTTCCATTATGACTGGTATAAGGTAGACCTTAGTAATGACTGCTTTATTACATTCTTCTTGTGAATAGAATCATTTCTTTTCCTCTTAGGTGAAACAATCAATTCAGCACAACAAACAAACAACTAAATGCATATGAAAATGCACAATAAGAATTGTGCGGGAATCACAGCTTACAGCATAGTCAGCATATCACCACTTCATGGGGCTGAAAGATACTAAGTCAGGACTTAATGCTTTTCCTCTCTGCATGCATTTTGCACAACAGCAGTTCACCATATAAGGGGAGGGCTAACTAAATGCTTTTCACTGCATTTGATGCATCTTGTCGAAGTAATTTACAATGTAAAATAAAAAAAAATATGCAAATTTTGACTTAATGTCCTTTAGCTTTGACCGATTCAATTTTTAGTCCATAAAGCCTGATATTTGATCTCTGACAAGCATTTAAGCTAATAGAGAACCAAAAAAAAAAAAAAAAAAATTATACAAAATCCTGTTCTTCCTCATCTATGAGTTCAAAGTCCTTCTACTCCCATCTGGCTCATTTTCATTCAGCTCCTCTGAACCAGGATTTTGCTGCGGCTTGATAACTTCTGTATAGAAAGTGTGGTGGAATTATTTCTGAGTGTGCTCATGCAGGGCCGTATTTAGAGGGGGGGTTTCTAGGGTTCAAACCCCCCAAAACTTCTGACAGTTTTATTTATTTAAATTCATAGGAAACCAATATGGGAAAATGTTGTTAGATAACAGTAGGTCTTTTGCTAGTAGCACATTTACAAGAAAAAGGGAAACTTAATATCGTCGCCTTACATAGGTAAGGTGACGATACATTCCGGTTTTTGAAGCAGTCTCCAAGTTTTGTGCTGTAAGGTGGAATATCCTCATTCTGGTGAGTTTTTCTTGTCTATATAATATCTCCAAGCAATTTTCTTATCCGTGTAACATCTATATACTACGGAGTAGGTACATGGTAACTGTGTGGGGTACTGTTAAGTTTAGATCTACTTGTGGAAAACCCTCCCCAAAATTTTTTTCTGGGTAAGGGCATGTGCTCATGCAGCGGGCAGGTACGCAATGAGGTTTCAAGGATTCAAAGTGGATATGTGATCTTGCATTCCTTGCTGATTTGGCTTTTCATTTGAATGCACTTAGTGAATCTCTGCAGGGGAAATGACAAGTTATAACTCAAATCTGGCACAAAATAAAGGCCTTCAAAATGAAATTTCAATTGTGGGAACTCCAACTTGTGAATAACAATACTTCTCACTTTTCAAAGCTTGTCTTTCTTCTTCAAGTTGGTGTTCAGCATGACTTTAAAGAATATGCAGAACTTATTTACTACATTGCAGGAACAATTTGAAATACGATTCCAGAACTTGAAAGGTCTAGAAACACAATTTGATATAATTCCTAGCTCATTCTCTGTAAAATTATGTTGATTCAGTTCCTGCAAACTAGAGTTAGAAATGATTGACCTACAATGTTAGAGAGAATTGAGAGACAAGTTTAATTACAAGGTGGACTTGGTTGGTTTTTAATAGTCTTTTCCTTGTTTACAATGTCCTGGCTTGCATAATCACACAGCTAAAATTGTTGTATGTTCAGCACCACTTATATGTATGAGCAACTCTTATCCGATTTGAAATAAAGAAGATGCAGACAGCAAAATAACTTGTTTGGTGAAAATCTGAATGCAGTTCTCAGAATCAAGGCAGCACAAAATATTGCCCCAAATATTCACAGCAACAGAAAATAAAACATTTAAGTTGCAGTTTCATTTTATTCTGTTATATAATTGCTATAAGTTACTTATAAATTATTTCTGATCAGTTATACCTTAAATTGTTCTGTTTGTATTATTTGTCTTGGGTTTTGTATTCTGAAATGTAATGTTATTCCTGTTACATTAAGTGTTGATCAGTTAAACACTGAACCAGTGTTTCTGTTTTACTCCCTCTGATTAAGTTACTATACATGTATAAAATAATTATATTAATCCAGTAGATCAACAGACAGAACATTTTCTGCTTTAAGTGTAATGTAGAACTAGGTGTGATAAATGTTCTGGAAAATTGTAACAAATATGTCTGTAATTCCATACATGTATTTTGTAAAGCTATACATGTAGAATATTGGTTCATCATTAATAGAATTTCAGATAAATTAATTTGGTCTGCTGTGTGTTTAGTTCTGTCATCAATAAAACACACCACTGATGCAACCCAAGAGCTGTGTTGAGACTCTCAGTCAACGGCAAGCAAGAACAAGCTCGATCAGGCAAATTCTGTTAGTGTCTGACGTAAGTGGTGCTGCATAACAGCAAATAGGTCACACAGTAGCACTGAAAGTATTGATAAGCATGTGTTGTAAGTAGGTTAGACGAGTTGGAGACCAGCTAATGCAGGAGAGTCTTCCAGTTTTGGCTGCTATTTAGGTGTGTTCATCAAAATTCTAAAAGTGTAGCTGCTTCTGGTCAACACAGTATTAAAACTGAGGTATACAACTCTATGTAGTTATTAGAGAGGTATTATTTATAATATACTGCTGTGTGCAAGAAATTAGAGTGGGTGACCAGCTTTTAGGTCCCAAATGATATTCCAGAAAGGAGTTGTAAGGTAATTTTTCATATATATTGAGATTTCCTGGCACTTTAGTTTACTGTAAAGTCAAGAGAAAGTTATATTAATTAATAATTTGCACATTGTGTCATGGGAGTTTCTTTTGAGAGAATTATAACAGTTTTAAAATGAGTTGCCTATTCATTAGTGTCATATAATTTGTTATAGTTATTTAAATTCTGTTACTTTATCCATTCAGCTTGTTTATTTTTGTAAATGTTGTATTTTCTGATATATATCTGCTGTAATTTCATTAATTGTTTATTAAAACACAGCTTCCTGTATATACAGGCTGTCACTATGGACATACTTGACAAAATTGAAATGAGAAAAACAAGAAACATATAAATGGAGAACAAGTAAGCCTGAATTTCAAAGTACAGATCAAAGTTATCAAAGAGAAAAAAGAAAAGGACATTACTACTACTATTACCATGACCACAACCACGACTGCTGCCGCCACCGCCACTACCACTAATAATAATAATGAAGAGAAGCAATAATAAGAAGAAAAAAATAGAATAATAGAAATAAATTTGTTATTAATCACATATGCTAGATTAATTTTGGATGTGCACAATTTATTCCTCACACTATTCAAAGTCCTTGGCAGTTTTGGACTTTTGTTTCAGTACCTTCCAATTTTCCCCTTTGTAATTGCAATCATCTATGAGGGAAAATCAAATGCAAGTCCGGAGTTTATTTAATACTGATAATGCAAGTAAAAGCTAAATGAAAGAAACAGTCAAGTAAATAGTTTAGCCTGATGTTTCAAAGACAAAACCTTTGGTTGGCATTCTTTTATGATCTGTTTCTTACTCTTCTGGAACTGGAAATGCCAAATTGTTATAGTTTTGTTCTTCATTACTCCTTCTGCATAATACCTCCAGCTATGCACAAGATTGTCCTTTCACAAATATATAATCATTGCTAACTTCTTGAATATTTCAATGTAGCTTGAATATTTGAATCAGAGCTACCACATCAGGTTACAAACATATCTGCCTTAAGAGATTAGAAATTCTTAAAAAAAGTGTGGGACTGCCTATCTGTGTTGCAGAGAGATTAAAGAGTTCCCTGGGACTGCCCATCTCAGACTATGCTATGTTGTATGAAGAAAAGAAAGTTCCCTGGTACTGCCTACTTTCACCTATGACAATCTTGTATGGAGAGAAAAAAAGACATTTTCCTGAATTCCTGGGACTACCTATCTTGTATGGAGAAAAAAAGGGATTTTCTTGGGACTGTCTATTCTTGAATGGAAAGTTTCCTGGGACTGCCTGTACCAGGCTATCCTACTGTGTCAGCTTAACCTACACCTGCCTTTTTCAGCCTAGGCTAGCATACTCTAAAATATATATAGAGAATTTGGTTTCCATGAGGTTCAGCCTATGCTAGCCTGTCAATAGACAATCTGACTTCTATGAGAATTGCCTCTCTCAATGAATACTAGTGTATGCAATAGGGGCATATCTACAAATCTGTTTTGAATGTGGTTCAAGAAAAAAATTAATAACTGTAATAAAACTCATCAGAGTTTTAGTTATTTGCATGCATGTGCAAAAAATTGGATAAACACCAAATTTCATACTTCAGTCATACACTGTTTAAGCATCCCAGGCAAGAAAATTTCCTCATTCCAAACTATCCGTTACATGGAAATAAATCTTCATTATTTTGTTATTTTCTTAAAAATGACTCTTTTTATTAAAACATAATATATTTTGGATGTTAATGTGACAAATTAAATGTATGCCTTGAATTTTCTGTAAAGAGCCTGTGAAGTTCTCTTTGTACTGACTGAACATTGTATTGCATATAGCTGGGAAATCATAAGAGAAATATTCACTGTGAAAAAATGTAGGTCATTATTGGTATCAAATATTTTTCATACTGTTAGTGTTTTTCAAAGTTTCCTATGTTGCATATTTACACTTTCCCAAGCACATCATCTAATGCATTTTTCCTTCATAAGAGCTTATTTCCACTACTAAACATTTGAATGCTGTTGCCTTTAACTAAGCACTTCTTGCTTGATTTGTAACCATTTAAGGCACAAATATATAAGAGTAATGTAACACAGAAAGAAGAATCACCTCATATGAATTCTGTAATATAAAATGGATATGATATGTAAATTCTTCTTGGTTAGAGACAGTTTTGTAAGCGTGTTACATCAGATGTATTAGCTTTCTTCTTGTTTTCTCAAAGTGTCAAGAGTGTATGTATAGCCTTTTAAGTGTTAGTGTTGTTTTAACATACAATGATAATGAATAAAGGTGGTGTAGACTTTAGAGATAGGTCAAATATAACATACTTAACTGTTATTTAGGAACAGCTCTGGAACCATTCCAAAATATAACCATAGATCCAGTTATGCAGTTTCAAAAGTAGGTAATGCTCTGATCATAAAATGAAATCTTCCAATCAATCAAATCTAATTGCACTACTGAGCTCTTGTGTTACACATGTGAAAGCAATTATCAGAGATGATATTTTGGAACTTTAGTATAATAAAATCTGACACAAAGCCATTACAATTATTATTATTGTTAAGTAAACAAGTTCCCAGGGTTGTGGACTGTGGAACTTGTTTATTTGTTTACTTAGTATAGACACAGGCTGTGAAAGCCTATAAACCTTTATTATTACTATTAATCTTTAATGTGAGGTAAGTGAGCGGTGATTATAAGTATTTCTATAACAAGTATAGATGTAATACGGCATATGTATTGCTAACAGTACAATACAAATTATTGTGAATGTCTGAATGTTGGATTGGCAGCAGAGAAGAAAGGAGGAGGTATCATAATGTAATTTAGCAATATTTCTAATGGAATGAAGAATCACAAAGCAAAAGAACCTAGTGTCAGTCAGGTAATAATGGACCAAGAGTATTTTGCTGTTATGGTTGTGCATAAATCTTGTGGATATTCTTGACTGTTATTTTGGAACAGTTATTTAACCGTTATTTAAATACCTAGCTATTTTTTGGAATTGTCAGAACTACTGAAAATTCTTTTTCCCCACCTCTTTTATATTTAATAGGCACTGAGCTAATTACTCATCAGTGCAGGCTCTAGTGACATTTAGGTACTAGAACACAACTGATTACAGGTCCCTTTGCTATGGAGTCATAGGAATAGGCAATAGGCTTAGGAAGAATATAAAATGCAATCATACGAGGGCAATACTGAACATTTTTAGAATGCCATGTTTCTAAAACCAAATGAAATTTATTTATATTTGGCAGCTAATTTCTAATGTTTTGTGAGTTTATTGCCATGTAGTTTGTTCGAGTTGCTCTAATAGTTTGTTAATGATGCAGTAATTTGTAACACAAATTACTTAAATGTAAATAATGATTGTAATATGAATATGCATTTTTATGTGACATTGATTTGAGATGTTTCTTGACTGTAATTATTGTTGATAAGTAAGTTTATAATGCCTTACTGAAACTGTCAATAATAGCGCGCAATAATGCAGCAAGGGGGTGAGCTGTTTATCATTATTGGAAACGAGGAAGTTACGTAATGTTGGCACGTTTTTTTTTTTCGTTGAGAACCTTCTGGAATGTTTCCTCCCTAAAGCATATGTATTCATAATTTTAATTGGATATTAAAATTGACGCTAATGTTGGCGCGTTTTATTAGCCAATTGCAGTTCAGTTATAATCTTTAGGCGTATCTGGATGAAGGCGTATAAATAAGGTAGGTTGGAGGTAAAGTCAGTCAGTCCTTCAGTTCGCCGAAAGCATTCATACATTACACGTCGTATTTAGGGCAGTTCATCAAAAATCTGTGTACACTACACGTCGTCTTCAGTCAGTCAGTTCGTCATACATCGGATATAGATTCACAATTTACGCGCAGCAGAATTATGAAAGATCTAAAGTATTGTAAGGTTAATTATATAAAAGATTGAAGTACGTGGATTAAAAGAATTATCAGTAAGAAGTTATTATAACAGTTTCAGTTTGGCGAGTGTTAAGATCAATGTATAAATGTGATAGTTAACGTGTTCGACAATAAATGTGTAAAACAAATTTCTTCATCAGTGTAATTTTTGGATAAAAGATTCCTTTCCGTTTACACAACCCTGATCAAGACACATGTTCGACCCAAGATAAGATAATAGCTAGCCGGAGGACAATAAACAAACTTAAAATTCTTTCGAACACTAACACTGATGCAAATTGCTAACACAAGATGGAGCTACAAACCGAACAAATGAATGACGTCACAAGATGGCTTCAACACTGATGTAAACAAACATTTGTAAGTAATACCGTTAAAAATTGGCTCCCATACGTGGGGCAGTTAAAAATTATGTAACCAAACAAAACAAAAGCAGCACAACATAAGATCTTCAAGTTCTAATAAATTACGTAAAAACATATTACGTAAACAATAATGTTACCGCATCATTAATTATCATCATTTGATTTTGTGTTCACCGAAAAATGAACTTGATTAGATAATATTTCCAGGCTATGAGTTTTTATGACTTTAAATCGTCATTAATGCCTAAACAATGTGAGGATTGGATTAGAAATGCATTTGGTGAAGAAACCCCATCTAAGGCAACAATTTATAATTCATACAGCAAATTCAAAAGAGATAGTTTTTTTCTTAGTGATGAATTTTGTGAAGGACACCCAAGAACTTCTGTTACTGAGGAAAATGTTGTTGCATACAGAAAAACCAACTGAGTATCTAGATCCCTAAAGGTCAGCACCATGGACCCTCTACCATACAGCCAACCTAGCACCTTGTGATCTCTTTTTATTTCGAAAAATTAAAGATAAAATGTATGGAATCACATTTTTGTTATAGATGAAGCAGTGGAACATTATAAAAGCCTGGTTTATGAAGAGTTTCAGGAAGAGTGGCATCATTGCTTTAAGGACTGGTTTTATCGAAAGCAAAAATGTATTGATGTTAAAGGGGAATATTTTGGAAAACAATAAAATCATATAAATATTTTAAAAGTAATCCTTGTTTGATTTTCTAAAAATTTTCAGTGTAGCCCTCATGGAGAAATAGGAGCCATTTAGCACACAGTGCCAAGGGAGCTGGGAAAATGAAAATTAAGTAACAAATAGTAGAAAATATTTTTAGAGCACTTTAATAAATAATACAAGCATATATGAAAAAATGTGTTGTAGGAAAGGCCATAGGGAATCATTATGGCATGACATCTAAAATATCCTTTTGCTTATCTACATTGTTATAAATAAATGAAGACACATTAGAATAAAATTGTTTTATTTGTATTGAACAGACACTGAACATCTTCCATAGAATTATATAATATACTATTTTATATAGTAACATCATTAGGCTAGATGCTTCAAGATTTGCTTTCCAGAAACTACTGGAGTATCCAGCTTGAAGAATACATGAAATCTTTTAATGCGGTCCCAGTATGCAGACATTTGTATCATATTTAGAATTATCAAATACTGTTTTCCACCATTGAGTTATTTGTCCCTTTTTAATTTCATCAATGAATAAAATGATTGCATGGATGTTGGTGCTCCATTTTTGTTATGGAAATGACTATACAAATCAAGACATTGATATAACTTGATAAACAGACAGCAATGGTAGAATATTAGTTAATCTGGAGCAACCTTTACACAGGACTGTTGTTGCTGCAAGCTCAAAGGGCTACAATCCAAGCTAGGGGAGTATAATTATATATTGGGAGCTTTTATTAACATCAGCCAAAATTTAAACACACGACAGTATTGGTTATAATAAGACATAGGTAGTATATATGGAAAACACATTTAACGGCCAATCTTTTTTATGAGCAAAATAATGCACGTTAATGAACAGCAGAGGACAAAGCAAAATGTTTAAACAAAATAACTTTGCTTTGGACAATACACTTACAGCTCAGGTTTGGAAACCATTAACAGGAAACATACTCTTTATACAAAAATATATATTGCAATGAAAACAGCATTGCAGTAATACATTACAAATTTATATTTTGCCGTGGTTGATTTAGTTTTAATGCATGCCAACTTGTGAGACAAACTCTCCTGTCCCGTATTTTTGTTTCAAAGGAATTATGTTTTAATTCATAGGAAGTTCTTGATGTTCACGGCAATTTCTTATTGAATTATTGTTTTATATTCTTTGTTATTAACATCTTTGAGAACTGAACAGTTTTCTTGTTTTGAAGAGATTCCATTGTATAAACTGTATAGAGAATATGCTTTCCTTACACATTAGGTCTGGAACATCAGTTGCCTTTTAGATATAGACCTTATTTATTTCATTTTTAGTATGATTAGTAAACATGCTGAAAAGTTGCTATAACAAATTTTGCAAACCTTAAAATAAAACAAACTTTTTTTAGAGTATTCCAACCTTTCATATATATATATATATATATATATATATATATATATATATATATATATATATATATATGCTTTGCTGGTACTATGCAAGTTTTTATAAATTGATTGGGCTCTGTAGCCTGTGCCTAATAATAAACCAATGACACTAAACAAGGAACTACTATACGTTAATAAACGTAACTTAACTATAGATTGACCTGTATTGGAACCACTGCCTGCTGTAAATATTCTAAGGAATTTAAACTGCCTGTCCATTTAAGGTAAATTTATATGTCCCTAAGATGGCACCACCAAACATTACAAATAAAACATGTTGTCATTTCTAATGCTTCCCATATATCTATGACCTTTGGGGGATACCTCATTTCACCAAGCAATGACTGGACCATTTCTGAGATGGAGGCACCCAGCAGGTAGTGTTGCCTCTGATGGTAGGGTGATGATGAGGATGGTGTGGAACGAGAGGACCTACAGCTTTTACTGTGGACTCTGAACTATGTTGAGCCATGAAGATAGTTCACATGATCAAGCCAGAGGTGAAGGCGTGGATAGGGTCAACTTAAAATTGTAACCCCAGAGCCGAGAATCGAACTCTGGATCTTCAGCACTAGAGCTGAAAATGAAACCACAGTGCTACCCTAACATCTCACAAACCAAAGATGTTATAAACCTGTTTTCTCTGGATGTTTTACATACTATGTATTATGTCCTTCAAAAGCAGTAATAAATGTAATAAATATATTATTTATTACTTAATGTTTCTGCTTCATGTTACAGCACAGCCTGATACATAAAAGTGGTTACAATTCACTTCTATGTTTGTGGTTTTTGTGCTAAACCATGGCAGAACTAGATATTTCTCCATGGGTTGTGATGTTTGTTGGTGTGGTCTAAACCAGAACTGCAAAACAATTTTTCATGTGAAAACTAATGTTAAACAAATGGAATGGGCAGGCAGTTACCATAGTTTTTGATGCAGTGGGCAGTAATTAGAACAAATAAAGAGAATTCAGAAATGGGACAAAGGGGAGTTAAATCTGATAAACAACCTATGAAGAAAATAAATCAAAGTAATTAACATCATGGCTCTTGTTCTAAATATAGTTATATAACCAAATCTTCAAATTCTTAAAATGCTTATGTAATTAGATTTCATTTTGTATGTGGAAAATCAAGTTGGAGAAGAAAAAATACATATAATCTAAATCTCCATAATAATCTGAACTGCAACATTCTTGACTTTCATCAGTCATTGACATATACAATATATGCAGCAATGAAGCAAGACAATAAAACCAAACTTTTTGTGATTAAAGATCACAGATGCTTCACTTCATTTGCAATAGGTACTACCTTTAGCTCAACAGCTCACATTTGCATATAAAGTGTGTTTTGCACATAGCATCATTTATTTTAACCTTCTGTATAAGCCTTAGAATCTTTGGTAAGTATTATCTTTTGCTCTTGTTTAAGTTTTGCACCACAATTATGATGCCAGGAACTTTTTCTGTGTTT
This sequence comes from Deroplatys truncata, assembly GCA_030765065.1. Lineage (NCBI taxonomy): Eukaryota > Metazoa > Arthropoda > Insecta > Mantodea > Mantidae > Deroplatys > Deroplatys truncata. Next base: position 168,625,061 of record CM060984.1, on the reverse strand, counting down.
GTTAGGCTTTGTATTGACACCATTTTGTTAGTGAGCTTGCTATAGAGTAACAATCAGCAAAATATGTCTTTTTTGCATGATTTGCTATTAAATGACAATGCAGAGCAATAAGTTCCTAGCTTTCCTTTGCTAATTCAAGGATTTCATTTGTAAATGCTCTTTGAGTTTATTCATTTTGACACTAAAAATATAAATGGATGGTTTTAGTAATCACATTAGTGATATACAAAATACAGAAAATCTGGATATATGTGTTCAATAGGAGCAAAGATTCTGGTCTTTATATTACTACTTTTGCATGTTGTTAATTATGTCTAAAGTAGTAATCATTTGTTTGCTTTGTATCAAACTTTAGACAATATTTTACACTGAATGTTTGTGTACCACCTTTAATAAAAGCACAACAGCTGATGCTTTTTTGAATTCAAAAAAAGTCAATTGTTCTTCTTTCCAGTCATTCAATTAACAGCCATTATAATAATCTGATGTCCTTTCCTCTTTCTCTCTCTTTCTCTCCACTAAGTGTTTCATAAAAGTTGCATTTGTAAAAAAGCGATTCAACAATTTGCCTCATGCCTTCTAATGAAAGGTGAAGGTTGATATTATCAGGAGACGGAGAATGAAGTAGAATGACTGCATATAAATGTTAAGAATAGGAGGACCAGTACATTCCAGTGAATTACTTTGGTAGTTTCTGCAGCAGAGGATAAAGCACTAGGTGCAGTTTCCAGACAACTGCGGAATTCTGGGTAATCCAACCTTGTGATAGCACAGTAATGGGTGTGGATGCAGCTTGCATCACAGCCACCAGCTTTTGGTGTAGAGTAATACTTCACAGAGTTTGCCTTGTAGTACCTGAAATCATAAATATCATAAATTGATGCTGATATTATAGAGAGTAAAAATTGATGTGTCTGCATTTATATATAGCATAATCTATACTTAATCAACCAATTCTGGTAATTTTTTCACCATTGAAAACCATTGCTCTTCCCAAAGCTCTGTCACACCTTCTACAGTGCGATCCATATAAACTTGAACTACTCTAATGGGCCATAATTTCCCTCTGAAAGCTTGTATAATTGTGAAATTTGTTTTTATGATCTAAGTGGGTCTGGGAGAAACAGTACCACTGCCACTTTTTGACTATTTTGTTGAGTTTGTTGGCAATTATGAGCATTGTTGACAGTCTTTAGTTTGCAGCCATAACAGAAACATGTAGTACTCACCTCAAGAGCGTGTTTTTATTGTAAAAAAGTATTGGAAGACAAATTTATTGATAACAACACAACGGGAATTTCAAAGAGAATTCAATGTGCACAATTTTCCAAAAAAGGCAACAATTTTATCACTAATAAGAAAACTGGTGAAAACTGTTATACTCATCAGTGAGATTGGAAAATATAGATCATCATTGAGTGCAGAGTCTGTTGATAATGTTGAAGATGCTTAATGAACTCACCAAAGAAAATCGTTGCATCAATTGAGCCAGGAGACAGGCTATTCATATGGCATTTATCAAAGAGCTGTGAAAAAATTGGGATTGCGACCATACAGAGTGCATATGGTGATAGAAGTGGATCATGAAAAACAAATGCATTATTGTCAATGGTTTCAGGGTTTTCTTATTCCATGTCCAGACATTCTCTCCATAATGTGGTTTACAGATGAGGCACGCATTCGTCTGTCACGCTACATCAACACACAAAAAGCAGATACTAGGCTGCTGTAAACCCCCATATCATCCAACACTGCATGATGAAAAGATTGTAGTATGGTTCGCGGTGTCACCTTCCAGGATTGTTGGCTCCAATTTCTTTGATATGACTTAGACACTGCAGTTTATAGGGGCATCTTCATTACATTTGTGAAGCAGCTGGATGATATGAAATTGACAGAAGGTTATTTCCAGCAAGACGGAGCAATGTGTCATACATCTAACTCCTCCATGCAACTTGTAACCAGTTTCTTTGATGATTGAATAATCTCAAAAGGTCTGTGTCTCCCCAGATCATCTGTCCTAACCTCGCTGGACTTTTTCTTATGGGAGTGTCTTAAAAAAAAATCTGATGTGTTACACTCACATCACTTTCTCTACTCTTGTACAAACTATTTTTACAAACGCTTATTCTCCATCTACTTCATGTTAATCGAGATAAACATTTGCAGACTCTATCTTATTGCTAAGTGTCTTGTAGATGTAAGGGGAATATATATTTACGAGGGCAATATAGAAATACAGTAGCCTTTAAGCATATACATATCTCTTAATAGCTGGTTGCTAGGTGCAGCACCATTCCTTTGCCACAGATTAATACTCTTTGCATATACAAGATAAAAAAATGAATAACGAATTCCCATTTGAGAAAATAAGTATTGAAAAATTTAAGGGAATAACAAGCAATATCTCGAAAATGGTTCAAACAAAAAAAATGTATATGACATAAATTGTGTATTTTAATGCGATCTACATTTTTTATGTAGTAAAATTTTGTCTATCTCTTATGGTTTACCTGTTATGCAAAAGTCGTTCACAATGAAGAATACTTTTGGAGACATTCCCAGAAAATTCAAGATATACATTTTATTTGTCATGAAAATATCTTAAACATATGATATTTTAATCAAAATCGTTAGAGCCATTTTTGAGAAAATTAAAATTTTCGAAAAATGTTTCATGTAAAGGGTAATCTGGGGTGGGGGGATTTTCTTGAAAACCTTCATGTCGCATCTCCTGGAAGATACTGAACCTAAATACCACGTTTGGTGTTTATCTAACTGTTCATTTCTGAGGTATGCTGTTCACAGACACACAGACACACACACAGACATGTTTCCAAAAATGATTTTTTTGGATTCAGGGGGTCTCAAAACATATATTTCCGGTGAAATCTCGGTATCGAATTTTTGGGTGGAATACAATACTTCCCCTACTTACTATACGTAGTAGAGAAAGTAATAGAGTATGAGAGCTGCTGAACTCCATGAATCCATTAGTAATGAAATAGGCAACATTGGCAAGGATGCTCTTTGTAGAATGTCACAAAATATGGTGAAACAAGTGCAGATATGTATGGATGCTGGTGGAGGACACTTCCAACTTTTGCTCTGAGGAACAATGAACAATGTAATCTCCAATTGTGTATTATATTCTCCCAAAGTTGCACAGGTGTCCTATTATTGGTTCAAGAGTTATGGCCCATTCAGGTGTATGTGGATCACAATGTATGAGGAGGCTTCAAAAAGTAAGTTACACATGTCCAATGCTAAGACCATTGCACAACAGGAATGGTGCATTATCAGAATAGAGTTCATGCTCTGGGCTTCCTGCTATGGTACTGATAAGAGGTGCATCATAGTGTGAGAGTAAAATGGCGTGTCAATGGAAAGCATACTCCAAAGTTGAAGTATGCAGAACAATACAATTCTCCTGGGAAAAATGTCAAAATGGCACAGAGGCTCCACTGTAAAATTCTGGTAGTATATAGATCAAATGCAATGTTGCATCCAGAAATTGTGAAATGTTGCAACAGCTTGAACAAAGCAGCACAGATGTAGGTGATGCAGATCGGGAAGGAATTCATCAACATTGACCACAGAAAATGGGTGAAATCATTGCAGCAATCCCAGAGTGAGTATTGCAGCCATTCACAGCAGACGAGCATCTCAGCAGGCAGGACTCATTCAATTGTTCAAGACTATCTGCAGTATCGAAAATTGTGCTTACACTGGGTTCTATGAACATTAACACCTGCAAAGTTTATGCCTTTTTTGGATCTCCTTCAGCATTACTCTGTGGAAGGCAATGATTTCCTAAGCCACATCATTACGGGCAATGAGGCATGGGTACATTATTTCACACATGAAACAAAGAGAGTATCTATAGAATGGAGATACATTCTTGTCTCTACAAAAGAAATTTAAAGTTGTGCCATCAGCAGGGAAGGATCTGGCCACCATTTTTGACTGTGAAGGAGTTTATTACGCAGAGTTTATGGCAAAGGATAAAACCATTAAAGGCAATTCTTACTGTCAAACACTGATGTTGCTACACAACACCATAAAAAACAAGAGGCATGGAAAATTAAGTAGTCGTTGTTTACATTCATGACAATGCAACAGCACACATGACATGTATAACACAGGCTTTGCATCAACGTTTTTGATGGGAGGTAAAGAAGCATGCAGCATACAGCCCAGATCTGCTGTTTCAATCTGTTCAGCAAGCTGAAAGAACATCTGAGTGAAAAGAGATTTGCCAGTGAAGAAGTCAAACAGCGGTTGTCCAATGGCTCCATAAGAGCAGATTCCTATTGTCAAGGAATTGAATGATTGGTGGAATGTTCAAACACTTGACTGGCTCTTTTGAAAAACAGTGTGATGTATCTGCTTCACCTTGTATTTTAGTGCCTCCTTCAATAACAATTACTTGGCCTGACATAATCACGCGTAACTTTCTTGAAAATGGCTTTAACTTTATGCTGAGAACCCCATGAAGTATATAATAGATGTTACTCCAAAGAAGATGTATGTAAAAATAAGACAAAAGCAGTGAACAAGGGATTTTTTTTGTGAATAGCCTATGAAGTTATGTTCATTCTCTTCATTCATTGTATAGTTTTATATAATGGTAAACCATAAGATATAGACAAAAATGTAAGTGAAAAATGTAAAGCTCATTAAAACATGCAATAACGTTTTCTGTGGAGTTAGCCATTTCCTAAATATTTGTTGTTACATCTATGCTCCTAGATTGGATGGTCATTTGGAATCTATGAAGCATCTTATGCAACTCTTACTTTTTCTCTACATAGTATTACTAGTAACAAAAACTAGTAATGATGATATTACTGTATTATATATGATAATATATGTACAGTTGTGTTTTGTTTTCCACATCATGCATGCAACCAAGTCCATACAGCTTAATTTGAGTTTATTTCTATCAAAAGTTTACTGAGGATAAAGTAACATGTCACCTTCTATATGAATGCTATAACATAGGTATAAGGAATTATTACTTTCTCTACTATCTACTTAGGAATTATCGTATTTTGCCCAAAAATTTGATACCAGGATTTGAGCAGAAATTTATATTTTGAGGCATCTGAATTAAAAAAAAGCAGCAATTTTTAAAAAGGCTTCAGTTTGTCCATAAATCTGTGTGTATGTGTGCATATGTGAACAACACAACTCAAAAGAAAAATTTGGATGAATACCAAACTTAATATTTATGTTTAGCATCTTCCAAAGAATGTGGCATAAAGATTTTAAGAAAATCCTCCCACCCCAAACTACTATTTTTTATTTTCTCAAGAATGGCTAACATTTTGATTGAAATACCATAAATTTTAGATATTTGAACACATAATAAAATGTATTTGTATTTTCTGTGAAGTTCTCTTCATTCAAAATCAATTTTGTATAGTTTTGTATAGCTGGTAAACCATAAGAGATAAATAAAAACTTACTACATGCAAAATGCAGATCTCATTAAAACATAATTTATGTCAAATTTTATGTGGCATTAAGCATTTCTGAGATATTCTTTGCTATAGGTTTAAATTTTCCAATAATTTATCATACATTTGTCCAATGAAATCATTTCTGCAAACACTTCTCATTTAAAGATTAAAAACAGAAGCATTATTAGCAGTGAAGTATTCATCATGATGTAGATTGAGTCACAGTTTTTTTACACTCACCTTCACTAATTAAAAGTTATATAAAACAGGAAATGTTTTCGAGGGCATTCGTCCTCATCATCAGCGACTGGGTGACTAAGGGTTGCTTTCTCCTGTGTCCTCTTCTTCCTCATCCTGCGGATTCTGACTCTGTTGACATCTGGTGTTGGGGGCACAAAGTTTTAACACATTGCTTACAGGTGGGATTTCAAAATTTCAAAATTTCCTGTTTTATATAACTTTTAATTAGTGAAGGTGAGTGTAAAAAAAGTGTGACTCAATCTATATCACTTCTCATTTAATATGAAGCAGATAAAAAATAATCTTTTGTAAGAATAATTTATAGAAGAGAGAAAAAAAAATTATAGTCGATAGAGAAAATCGTGTGAATGTAACACATCATATGTTTCTCATTCAAACTTTAAATACTACCTGGCAAAAAGGGGAGATCCTTCCTGGGTGAAGCTCTCCACCAGGTTGTGGAGTTCAGTGGGGGATACTTCATTAAGACCATAGTAGTCTGTAAGATTGTACTCCGGCTGCCAGTCTGCCACATCTCGCATGTTTGCATTGGCCAAATCCAGGTAGTACTGCCTGTAGTCTAGAACCTGCAACATAGTTAATTGATTTCATTTAGATGTATTTCTGGTTAAACCTGATTCATTTAAAAAAAAACAAAGTAAAACCATGCAATTGATCAAAAGGAAACTATAATTTATTGCGCTAAGAGTTTTACAATTTGATTGTCTACTGCACTTTGACCCTGGCCACTCAGTTTATTAACATTTTAAAACTTCCTGTCAATGCATTCTGTAGACAATCACTACAGATTATTTACATTTTACAATTTCTCGTCAATAAATTATCTTGTTTTTTCAGTTTTTTCATGTCCCATTTCCACTTGTTTTTCACTTTTCACTTATTGATTATTTAACCATCACACATTCACTATAGTTTTCCATTCAAAGTAAGATCGCTACCTCTTACTTTTCTCTATCCACTGTCCAAAGCCATTTATTTTTTACTTTACACAAAAACTGTCCAATGCTTCTAGCGTCTTTGCACATCATTTCGATCATAAGTTTATTTCTATCCCCTTTCAACCACTTCTTATTAAAAAATTATTTTTTCCAATTTTCTGTTCTTGGCACTTAAATACTATGTGTTCAATGTCTTCATTACCACCACATATCGGACATTGGTTCTGAGAAATACCCTGTCTTAACCCTCTTAGCCTCCATGCTCTGGTTCTTACCCATGCAATAGATTCTCTCTCTTCTTTATTTACTATGTCTATATATTTTTCCCTACTCCATGTATTTTTCATTGGCCTATAACAAATTAATGAGCTCTTTTCGGCAATCTCACTGAACATGATTTGTATTTCTATATCTTCCAGTCTTTTCCTCACCTTTTTCCAAAAGTTTTTCACGTTATTTTCTCATCTTCTCCACATGTCTCCTAACCCATTTTTCTCCAAGATGTTCCTTAAATTACTTGTCCATTCATCATTCATTAAGCTATTCTCTTGGTATTCTATACATAGTCTTAACACATTACTTTTTCCTAGATCTAAATTTCTGAACCAAAATTTCAAAGCTCTTTCCAGTATCTTCCCCTTAGTTGCCACCCTGCCCATCTCTAATTGTGCTACCTGTCTTACAATTGCCTTTGGTAACCCCAGTATTTCTCTACAAAACATCCTGTGCACCTCATCTATACTTTCCCATCCTCTATCTCATCCCCATATTTCTATACCATACATAATTTTTGCCTCCACAACCATCTCATAAACTTTTTCCAGTCATTTAGCATTTATATTAGGTACTCTATATTTGCAGCTTCTAATTGCTGCCATCGTCCCTTTACCTTTTGCCAATACAAACTTCTTTTGTTTCTCCCATTTATTACCTCCATCTATTTTTACTCCTAAATAAATACAGTCACGCACCATCCTGTAATCTTTATTCTCTCCCTTCCACTTTTCATATTTGCTTAATTTTCCCCCCTTTTTGAATACCACAATCTGTGTTTTCTCTTGATTTACTATTAACCTCCATTCTTTACAATATACATCAATTGCTTGTAATGATTGTTTTAAACTACTTACTGTAATAGATCCTATCACTAGGTCATCTGCAAAAAGAAGTCCTGGGATTTGGTTGTTGTTAATTATTGATGCACAGTTATTATTCCTTCCAATTTCTAGTAAGACATCATCTATGTATAAATTAAATAAAACTGGGCTTAACTTACATCCTTACCTGAGGCCTTTTTTTGTTGAATTTCTCTTGTTACACAGCCTGTCTCCACCCTTACACAGAAGGTGTTCTCAAAATACAGTGCTTTAAGAATATTCACCAATTGCTGACTTACTCCCTTACACACTAATTTATGCCACAGAAGTTGTAGCTCAATTCGGTCATAAGCCTTCTCTAAGTCTACAAAAGCCATATACAGTTTACCCCTTTTTTCTTTTAAATATTTGTCTGCTAATGTCTTTATAATAAATAAATTATCAATTGTTCTCCTTCCCTTGTGAAAGCCCATCTGGAATTCTGAAAGGATATTATATTCTTCAACCCAAAATTGTAGTCTAACTGCCAAAATGCCTGCAAAAAGTTTTCCGATATTAGATAATAATGCAATACCTCTGTAGTTATTAGGTTTATCAACATTACCCTTGCCTTTGTATATAGGATGGATGATAGCTTCCCTCCATCGTTGAGGTACATAACCCTTTCTAATAATTACATTAAATAAACTCCTTACGCTACATATAGATTCTACATTAAATTAACAAACACATATTAACAAAGCAGGAAATAGTGGCTGTTCTCAGTATATTATCTATAGTTAGGCCCTTTAATATCTTGAATGAAATACAAGAAGTATATATTATACTTATCATTTTACATGTATGAATGTTATCTGGCAATGCTGCACATAAACTCAACTTCAGGAACTACAATTGTTACATATTGTATTGTATTTATTGTGCTAAGGGTTTTACAAATTTGATTGTCTACTGCATTTTGACCCTGGTCACTTATTCAGTAGACAATCACTACAGTTTATTTACATTTTACAAATTCTTGTCACTAAATTATCTTGCTCTTTTTTCAGGTTTTTTTTTTTCATGTCCCATTTCCACTTTTTTTTCACTTTTCATTTATTGATTACTTAACCATCACACATTCACTATACTTTTCCATTCAAAGTAAGATGCACTACCTCTTACTTTTCTCTTTCCACTGTCCAAAGCCATTTATTTTTTACTTTACACAAAAACTGTCCAATGCTTCTAGCATCCTTGCATATCATTTCAATTATAAGTGTATTTCTATCCCCCTTCAACCACTTCTTATTAAAAAATTCTTTTCTCCAATTTTCTGTTCCTTGGCACTTAAATACTATGTGTTCAATGTCTTCATTACCACCACATATCGGACATTGGTTCTGAGGAATACCCTGTCTTAGCCCTTTTAGCCTCCATGCTCTGGTTTGTTACATATTAGGGCAAACAAGTTCAATTACTGGAATTTTCCATTATCAATGTGTTTAAATTTTTCCTCTGTGAAATTTGTTTATCAGATACATAATACACATAGTAAGATTGAAGTTGGAGAAATTCAGAAGAGGAAGAAGTGGTTCAAGATAAGCATTAGACTTGAAAGTGATGAATGTAGAAGGGTTAAAGTTGAAAGCATTAAGTGAAGTGTTTGGAGTGTTAAAGCTGGGGGAATGTAAAAGGGTTAAAGCTAAGGGACATGATAGGACTGGTTGAGACATGGTTGAATGAGGTGAAAGCATAGAAATGGAATCACAAGAGGTTATTAGAAGCTATTGCACAATTAGTTATCTAGGAGTTGATATAAACTTATTTACGCACTTCAATAAGCTTTTGGTTTATGTAGTTGAAGATGATAAAAAGAAAATGTAATAGAAGGAGGGTTTCTTGTGGTATAGGAATGTTTATTAATAAGAGTAGTTGAATAAAAGTGAGTGAAGTGTTATATATGCGGTTAAAGATACAATAAAACATAGAAAAAAATTAAGAATGGGGTAATAAAATAAGGGATAAAATAGAATAGAAGGCAGGGAACTGGTTGAATTTTGCAAACAGAATAAATTAATATGATAATTAAACAAACTGGAAGTGGTACACAGTGAAGCAAAATGTTGACTTATTTAAGTAACATTGAGTCAAAATTAATACTTAATGCTTTACTAAGTTTTTACTTACAGTAAAACATGTTTCACACATGTTGTGTGCAGCATCAGTTATATTCAACTGCTGGAATAATTAGATGGGTTCTGATGAACATCAGAGGTCCAATAGGAGAGCCTCAAGATTCCAGAGGGAACACGTCTAATTATTCTGGCAGTCGAATGTAGCTGATGATGCAGATGTTTGTGAAACATGTTCTACATGTAAGTAAAAAGTTAGTGAAGCATTAAGTGCTAATTTTGATTCAATATTACTTCATTAAGAATAATTTAATTTTGTGTAATGGTAATGTGTCTAAAGGGGAGGATAATTGGGGAGAGTTTACATTTGGAAATGTAGGTTGGACAGACTGGAACTGATTACGTGATGTGCAGTGAGGCATTGGTGAGATACTTGAAGATATTAAAATTATGAACACAATAGCAAATAGTGGGCACTTTCCTATAAAACCGAAGATTAAATTAGGAAAAGTTATAAAGAATATAAGTTAATGGAACTAAAACATAGAAATTATAAATTGAAAGAGGAACATGTATGTATAACTGTTTAGGAGTAATTTAATTTAGAAAATGATAGCAAATTATGGAATGGCTAAAATCAGTGGTTGGTGAGCAGGAAGCAGAATGCATGTGAACCTAAGAGTAACTGTAAAGTATTACGATGTAGAGTTCATAAAGGCAAAAAAAGAAGTGTTTAAGGAGTTGTCTAGATTGAGAAAGTCTGAAGAGGAAGATGATAGGCAAATGCTTTTGTTAATAAAAGCGAGTTATAAATGCTTATAGGAAGAAAACTGGAGGAATGGCAATATAGAATGGGATAAAAGGTTAAGGAAGCTGCTAGAGGTAAAGATAATAAATATATATGTCACTTGTAAAGGAAATTTTTAGGAAGAGTTGAAAATAAGATGGCACCATGAGACGGTAATTTGTATCACAAATTACTTTAATGTAAATAATGATAGTAATATGAATATGTATTTTTATGTGACATTGATTTCAGAGGTTTATTAATTGTAATTATTATTGGTAAATAATAATATACGGCTTTACTGAAACTGTCAACAATAACGCAATAATGCAGAGAGGGGGGTGAGTTGTTTATCATTACCGGGAACCAGGAAGTTACGTAATGTTTCGCGCCCTTTCGATAGAAGCTTCTGGAATGTTTTCTCCCTAAAGAATATGTATTCGTGGTTTTCATTGGATAGTAAAATAGACGCTAATGTTGGCGCGTTTTATTAGCCAATAGTAGTTCATTTATAATCTTTAGGCGTATCTTGAGGCAAGCCTATAAATAGTGTGGGTTCGAGGTAGCTTGTCTTCCAGTTCTACAAAATTCTCCGTACTCTCCACGTCGGTCTCTCAGTTCGTTTATTTCGTCAAGTTACGCGCAGCAGAATTACGAGAATTATTATAAAGTATTATACAGTTAAATATATAAAGTTGAAGTACGTGAGTTAAAAGTGATAAGAAGTTATTACAAACAGTTTCAGTTTGGCGAGTATCTAAAATCAATTTGTAAAAGTGTTTGTGAACGTGTTCTGCAATAAAAGTTATAAAACCAATTTCTTCATAAGTATCATTTCTGGATAAAAGATTCCTTTCCGATTCACACCCTGCAAGAGTCAAATGTCGACCTAAATAGCTAGCCGGAGAACATTTAAAGTGAATTATTTCAAAACTGATGCAAATTGATACGCCAGAGGTAGCTTCGAAACAAACAAGGAGTGACGTCACAAGATGGCAACGCGTTAAGTAAAGCAGCACAACATATGATCTACAAGTTCTAATTTCTTACGCTATAAATATTACGTAAGAAACATTTACCGTCGCATAATTGGCGCCCAACGTGGGGCAAAGTGACCAGGAAAGGAACTCAAGTAACCAGGAAAGGAAAGATGACCAGGAAAGGATCAACATAACCAGGAATGCAGCAGTGAAATGATCTACAAGACGCAGATTCAAGAAACAACTAGAGGAGCGACAAACGACGCGGATAAGTGGACGCAAAAACATCGAGACAACGTAGATTCATCATAAAACAACGCAGAAGCGACATACAAATCTAGGAGAATGGGGCAGAACGCTGGACATCAAAGTAACAGCAACGGACAGCATTAGTAAGGTTAGAGTATCCTAATTTTTAAGTGTAAATAACTTTCAATGTTATTGAGGAGTGGTAGGATAAAAAAAACAATGGCTACCAATAATTCAGAGGAAATAATTATGGAGGATGAAAATGTTAGTGCAGAAAATAGCCCAGATTTTTTAGGATTTGAAGATGAAAATGTTAGTGCAGAAAGTGAGAATAGAATAGCAGGAAATGTTAATCTTGATACTAGTATGATGATTATGGAAATGCTGAAGAATATGGAAAAGAGTCATAGGGAAGATATGCAAAAGAATAATGAGAAATTAGAAAAATTAACTCAGAATATGGAAAAAAATAATGAGAAATTAAGAGAAGATATTGATAGGAGTTTAGAACAAAAACTAGATCAGAATAAGAGAGAATTGAGGGAAGAATTAAGGGAAGATCTTGGTAAGAAAATAGATCAAAACAGGGAAGATATGGAAAAGAATAATAGGGAATTAAGGGAAGATATTGGTAAAAGCTTAGAACAAAACAGGGAAGAAATTGAAAAGAAATTCATGGAGCTAGATAGTAGTATGATTAGAATGAAAAATGAAAATCAAGAAATGATAGCAAATGAAATAGGTGAAGTTTCAAAGAAAATGTTAGACATGAGCAGGGAAATATCTAACCAAAAAAGTGAGGTTAATAATAAAATAGAGCATGTTAATGTAAAATGTACAGAGCTAGGTAGCCGAATGAGTAGCATTTCAAGTGAGTTAAAAGAGATGATGGAGGCTACAAATGCAGATTTAATACAGGTGCAAGTTAATTTCAGAGGGGAAATATCTGAAATTCAGAAGGAGTCAGAAAAACAGAGAAATAAATTGTCTGATGAAGTTAAAGATTTGTCTAAAGATTTAAATCAAAAGCTAACTTCTGAAATTAACAAACACCAAACTGTTCAAAATGAGAATAATAAAAAATTGGAACAGACAATAGAAAATCTGCAAGGTGCTGTAAATAGATTAGAATTGAATTCAAGGGCAAATATATGTGATGTGAATGTATCTGATGTACAAAATAATGATAGAGGTAGTTCCTCAGGTATGACTAATAATGTGAGTGATGCGGCAGCTTCATCTATAGCTAATGCTGAAACTCAGAGTGCACAAGTAACACTAGAGAATTTAAATATGGGAGCAGGGAATTTGCAAAATTACAATCATATCTTAAGTGATTTTCCACTTCCAAAATTTAATGAAAACTCCAGTCCAGTACAGTTCATTGCAGAATTATCAGAGTATTTTCAAATTAAAAAGATACCTGAAGCATTGAAAATGATAGTTGTCAAAAGATGTTTGGACCAGAAAACTTTAGATTGGTTACAAATGGTATCCGGGGGTGAAATATCATATGAATCCTTTAAGAGATTATTCATGAACAGATTTTGGAATGTTACGGTACAGCAGAGAATACGAGCAATGCTTAGTCATGGTCAATTTAATCCACGAGAGGGAATATCGATGACTGATTACTTACTAAAACATGCAAGTCAGGTTAGAAACTTGTCACCTCCAATCAGTGAGGAAGATTTTGTGAGTTTGCTCGCAAGGCATTATCCTATAAGGATACAAAATTACTTATTAATTGCAAAACCACGGAACATCTATGAGATGACAGAATTAATAACAGCTTTGGAACAACAGGAAGAAGATATGTCTCGGGAGTGGGAACATAGATTTTTAGATGTACGAGATAGAAGAAATTACCAAGGTAGTTATCAACAAATAAGAGGACAAGACAGACATCATGAAATTAATACCAGACAACGGTATCAATCATATGTTCCACAATTTGAAAGATCAAGGATAGATAGGAGACCAGGCCGGCAGGAACAAATAAATTATGTCAGGACAGAAAGATTGCCTGAAAGAGGGCAAAATTATGGAAGGAGGTACACTAGACAGAGGGGAAATTTCACTCACTGGAGGGAAAATAATAACCGAGAAAGATCTGAGGAACGGCAAGAAAATTACGTGCCAAGGGGACAAAATGTCAGAAATCGAGGATTTCGAACTCGAGGAAGGGGAACTCAAAACAATGGTGGCGACACTGAGATAGATTTAGCGCCTGTTAGGAATGGCAGTCCCGTACGTGAACATGGAAATAACCAGGAAAACTGTTAACAGACTCCTGTGCAGTAGGTTCTCAGGACGTCTTTAATAATTCAGTATCCATTACTAATACAAATCATACGCCTACACATACACCCTGTAATAAGATTACAGCAACAAAAGATAAGGGAGAAAATTTTGAGTCACCTCATGTTAGAATGGAAATTGCGAAGAAAGAAATCATTGCAACTATAGATTCTGGTTCATCAGCTTCAATTTGCTCACAGAAATTTTACATAAATTTGATTAATGAAGGTAACAATATTATGGCTCTTCCCACTAGTAATTTAGTTTGTCGTGTTGCAATTGGAAGAACTACACAGGTCATAAAAACACAAGCTCTACTTAGCATACTTATTGGCGGAGAGAATTTTGAGGTTATGTTTCTAATTGTAAACCATCTGATTTGTGACATAATTATAGGATGTGACTTCTTACATGAATATGAAGCATGTATAGATTTTAAACATGAAGAGTTAAAAATAACAAAAGAAGATAGAGAAATAAGGGTACCATTTATAAAAGAAAAAGTTTCTGTAATCGAGATGACAAAGGATGAGAAAAATATTTGTGACCAAGAGTTTTTTGTGCAAATAACAGAAACTGATAGAAATAGTCCGATAAAGCAGGTAGTCACAGAATATGAAGGGAATACCACGCCATATTTTCAACAGCTAGCAGAAATGCCAGAAGAAGTAGAGAAATGTGTAATCCAAACAAAAGACGACCATGTGAGCGAGACAGACAACAGAAGGAAAGAGAAGAGAAATGAGGAAATAATACACAAGTGTGAAGAAGCTTATAATCTTACGATAATGCAAAAACGAATTCTTCATGATGTTTTGATGAACAATAGTTCAGTATTTAGTAATATCCCAGGCAGATGTAATGTTTATCAGCATACATTTCAAGTAGAAGACGTACCACCATATAGGCACAAGTATGACAATTTGCCTATAAGTCTTCGAGACAAAGCTAGACAATTAATAAATAGCATGTTAGAAAATGGGATTATTGAGCAAAGTAATTCTCAATACATAAATTCAATCTGCTGGAGTATTAAACGAGATGGTAGTTTGAGATTAACTTTAGACGGTAGATATGTCAACAAGTATATGAAACCAGATCATTTTCAAAGTGAGGGAATTGAACAACTAATTACAAAACTTTCAAGAGGGAGATTTTTGACATCCATCGACCTCACTGCATCATATTGGCAAGTGGAATTAGATCCGCAAGTGCGTGATTACACTTCATTTCAGTACTCAGGGATCCAGTATCGTTTTTGTGTAAATCCTTTTGGTTTAAAAAAACTCAGGAAGTGGATTTTTGAGAGCCATTCACAGTATCTTTGGAAATTCTGCAGATGACTTTTTAATAAAGTATATTGACGACTTCTTAATCATTAGTCAAACATTTGAAGAACACACGAATAATGTCCATTATGTGTTAAATAAACTACAACAACATGGTATGACTGTGAACATACTAAAATCAAAATTTTGTGTCAAGGAAATAAATTTTCTGGGTTATGTAGTGGATGAACGAGGTATAAGACCTGATCAGAAGAGAATAGAAGCAATAATGAGAATTCCGCCACCCAGGAACGTAAAACAAATTAG
This sequence comes from Deroplatys truncata, assembly GCA_030765065.1. Classification (NCBI taxonomy): domain Eukaryota; kingdom Metazoa; phylum Arthropoda; class Insecta; order Mantodea; family Mantidae; genus Deroplatys; species Deroplatys truncata. Next base: position 168,609,274 of record CM060984.1, on the reverse strand, counting down.
ACGTCTCTTAGGGGTATTGAACTTTCAGAGTAAGTTCGTACCAAGATATTCGGCTGAAATAGAACCACTGCGGCAGCTACTCCGAAAGAACAATAAGTGGAAATGGACAGAGGATCATCAAAAATGTTTTGAGAGAGTAAAGGAACTCTTTGCTAAGTCCATATTACTTGAGAGGCCCAGAGAAGATTTGGAATATGAGATTTATGTCGACGCATCAATGCAAGGATACGCCGGAATTTTAGGACAGCGAGACATCAACAATGACTTTCACGTCATTAGTACAGCTTCTAGAGGACTTACCAATATTGAGCGAAATTCTTCAGTGACTCAGTTAGAAATTGGAGCACTATATTTCTCATTAATTCGTTTTAAAACCTATATATGTCAGCAAAAGGTGAAAGTGTATTCAGACCACATAAGCTTAACTTTCATACAACGGTGTAGATTATGTAGTGGAAAACTTGCTAGATATATTCATGCAATATCTGCATTCGATATTGAGATTATCCACATTCCTGGCAAAAATAATACTTTCAGTGATTTGCTGTCAAGATTGAACTACAACCCACAAATTCCCGAAAATATTGAAAGGCCTAGAAATGAAGTCAAAATATTGACAATTGAAATTCCTTTAAGCAAAGAAATGATTAGAAAATTGAAAAATATGGGGGAAATTCAAAATGAGGATGCAAAATTATTTGAACTTAAAGAAAATGCACCATTGATTGAGGAGGCAAAGAAAGAAATTATAGCAATTCGAGATGGGACATTATACAAGAAGCATGGAAAAGAAATGCCTAGTTGGAAGATAATGGTTCCGAAAAGCATGGAAAAGGAACTAATTAAGAATTTTCATGAAGGGTTAGCACACTCAGGGACGGACCGAACAACTTCTATGATTTTAGAGAATTTATACATATCCAAATTGCGTCAAAAAGTTCGGAAATTTATATCGTGCTGCAACCTGTGTCAGAAGGCAAAGCAAATAAATGCAGCATATGCATTTGAAACTAATTCGGTTATAAGGGATAAGCCGAGATGTGTAATTAGTATTGATATTCATGGTCCGATGCCTCCAAGTCAATTTGGAAATAAATATATATTTGTCTGTTATGATATATTCAGCAAATATGTAAGAATTTACCCTTTGAGAAAACCTACAGGTTTAGCATGTTTGAATAGACTACTTAAGTCATATGTGATAGAAGAAGGACCTATTCAATCTGTATTGAGCGACAATGCTTCGTACTTCACAGGAAAAAAATTTATGGATGGACTGAAAGAAAATGGCATTAAACAATATTTTTCGTCAAGATACAGACCGAACTCCAACCCAGTGGAGAGGGAAATTAAGGAAATTTCAAATTATTTAAGGGTGTTATGTCATCGAAAACACACCCAATGGTATGGATACGTGAACTTTGTTCAGAACCTACTAAATGAAACCATAAACAATGTGACAGGATATAAACCATGTGAACTTAAGTTGGGAAAGAAGATCAATACAATGTGTAAAAAAATTCCAGAAGCCATTCCAGATGCGCATTCAATACCACCAACAGAAGAAGAGATGTTCCGAAAAGCATTCGAGAGGATGAAGAAAAAAGCCATAAAAAGAAAAATTAAACATGAAGAAAAGACGAGAAAGGAATGGAGGATCAAAATAGGAGATTTAGTTTTGGTTAAAACCAAGAAATTATCGGATAAAGAAAACAAACTTTATTGGCGAATGTTTCTCAAATACCATGGACCATATGAAGTTGTTGAAGTGTATGGAACTAACACATATGAGTTATGTAATCCAACAACTCGAAAAAGCATAGGAAAATTCCATATTGAGATGCTTAAACCATACAACCACGAAGATCATGGTGAAATAAAAGACAAAGATGATAAATAGTAAATGCTGGATAGTTAAAGGCGAAATGCAGAGCAATGTATTGGAACGTAAGAGGGTTAAATAAAAATGTACGTCATGTGAATGGAGAAATAAATTGTGGTCATGATTAACTGTTTGAGAGGAAAATAACATTTTATTAGTAACTAAACATGTGAAATAAAGCCTGATGTTATATTAAAGTAAAGTACATAATTACTATTACAAGAGTATTGTTAAGATAAAGTACAAAATCACAAAAATTGGTAAATATAATTAAAAAAAAATATTTATGCAGTAAATAGAACATGTGAAACAGTGCCTAGATTTAAGAGATGTAAATATTTGTGTAGAGGGTGAATATTTTGGTAAATATGTATAATAATTACAAAAATCTTAAATGTATAAATTTTTGTCAACAATGTAAGAGAGTAAACAATTTTGAAACAGTGATTAAATAATTTAGGGTAAAGTATTTGCTATAAAAAAAATTGTTATGTCAGATTAATATCTAAATTAATTAAACCAAAGCCAGTAAGTAGTGGCGAGATAAAACATATGTCGTGTGTTAAATGCGTGTGAAGTGTTAAGTGAAAGTGATAACGTGTGTTCCAAGATTTAGGAGACTAAAAACACAATTTTAAAATTTCTAAACAAGTTATAAATATTTATAATTATGTTTCTAGTGGGGCATATGAGACGGTAATTTGTATCACAAATTACTTTAATGTAAATAATGATAGTAATATGAATATGTATTTTTATGTGACATTGATTTCAGAGGTTTATTAATTGTAATTATTATTGGTAAATAATAATATACGGCTTTACTGAAACTGTCAACAATAACGCAATAATGCAGAGAGGGGGGTGAGTTGTTTATCATTACCGGGAACCAGGAAGTTACGTAATGTTTCGCGCCCTTTCGATAGAAGCTTCTGGAATGTTTTCTCCCTAAAGAATATGTATTCGTGGTTTTCATTGGATAGTAAAATAGACGCTAATGTTGGCGCGTTTTATTAGCCAATAGTAGTTCATTTATAATCTTTAGGCGTATCTTGAGGCAAGCCTATAAATAGTGTGGGTTCGAGGTAGCTTGTCTTCCAGTTCTACAAAATTCTCCGTACTCTCCACGTCGGTCTCTCAGTTCGTTTATTTCGTCAAGTTACGCGCAGCAGAATTACGAGAATTATTATAAAGTATTATACAGTTAAATATATAAAGTTGAAGTACGTGAGTTAAAAGTGATAAGAAGTTATTACAAACAGTTTCAGTTTGGCGAGTATCTAAAATCAATTTGTAAAAGTGTTTGTGAACGTGTTCTGCAATAAAAGTTATAAAACCAATTTCTTCATAAGTATCATTTCTGGATAAAAGATTCCTTTCCGATTCACACCCTGCAAGAGTCAAATGTCGACCTAAATAGCTAGCCGGAGAACATTTAAAGTGAATTATTTCAAAACTGATGCAAATTGATACGCCAGAGGTAGCTTCGAAACAAACAAGGAGTGACGTCACAAGATGGCAACGCGTTAAGTAAAGCAGCACAACATATGATCTACAAGTTCTAATTTCTTACGCTATAAATATTACGTAAGAAACATTTACCGTCGCAACCAATGGAATGGAAGTCCTATTTTATGTGTGACAAATTTTCCATTGTTTAACAGTTGTGTAATGGTTAAAAGATGGAGGGATAATCTGTTTATGGTAGCATTTAAATGCTGGTAGATTGAAGCAGAAAAATTAAAATGACAGAGAGAGTTTTAGGAAGGGTAAGAGATAAGTGGATAAGAGGCCTAACAAAGGGTCCAGAGAGTAGATAAATTGGTGGCTTTTTCTCAGACATACAACCAGGGGACAGGGTTGGCTCAAAGGGGGATTGAGCCATGCCACCACCCAGTGTGGTGGATTTTAGGGGTAGCAAAATCTTAAAATACGAATAAGATATTGATAATATGATGGAATTGCACATAATGCAAAATTCTGCAACTTTCTGGAGATTTATTATGGTGACAAATAAAGCGCAGAATGATTTGGATGCAACCCTCATTAATGATCATTGTCAAAATATCCCGTGCGCATCAGGTGTTCCACAATAAACATCATGTTTATAAACAGGAGTGTTTCAAGCCACTAGCTGTAGTTTATTTGTTAACATTGGTGACTCATGAACCTCTCAGGTCAGTTATCACACTAGTGGTATTGTGGAAGTTGCCATTAGTGATTTCGGTTACTTCTTGTGTTGATAGCCCATTTTGTTAGTAACTACAGTAAACTGAACCTGTGGTTAATTTTCCCTACCTCTAATCACTAAGCCCTAGTGGACATCAAGAAGTCCATGGACTGCTCTTCTGTATTGTTAAATATGAAAGATCAGACTTAGAAGGGTATTTTAGTTACTGCTCATATGTTTATTGGATTGAGAATTACGTCCAAGGTTTGGCCAACAATATTAAAGATAAATATTGACATCAGAACCTTGTAATTTCATGAAGACAACTAACTAGAAAGATGATCTGATTGTAAAACTCCACCAGAAGCGGTTCATTCAATCATTCTATGTTTTGTTAGGTTATATTGTTGCCAACTAAAATTATAACATAAACAGGAATTTATGTTGGTACTGAATAAGGATATTTGCTGTAAAATATTCCCAATGAACTATACACCAAGCTGCAGTATGTGACATTATAAATGGAACACTTCTGTTACTTAGGTTTCCAAAAAAGAAACTCATACCATATAAATTAGTCAGAAATGAAGGAAGCTAGTCCTTTCATTAGGGAGTATAATTTGTTCTTGAATAGAAAAGTAATATATAAATATTCCCAAGGAATATGAAAATGATCTTATTGACATATTTCCAGTAAGAAAACAATGCCTAAGTCACAGGAGTAAGCATGGTAGTGAGTCTAGACTGATGATGGAGACAACAGTTTCGGAAACATGTTCCAGTAAGTTCTAGTGCAGAATGTGAAGCCAGAGTAATAAAAATTTCAGTTTATGCATGTAAATAACCTTTCTGTTTGAAGTGGAAGTTGCTATAATACCCATGTATGTGTTTTATTTCAACAATGGCAATTAGTTTGAAAGTATTTTTTTTAAGGTGTGCCTCTCAACACAAATGTAACTTTTTTACTCTCAATGTACCTAATATGAATGTAGTTTGATGTGAGAGACTACATGGTGCACTAGTACAATTGAGGTGGACCTATGGAAAACAGAGTTATGGGGGATGAAGGATGGTTGGAAAGAAATGGTTAAAATAGGTACGCAATATGTTTTGCAAAGCTGTGTTAGGTATTCCACTAAATGCTGCTAATGCCAGAGCACTGTTAGAAATGGAGAAGGTCAGTGTGAGTGGTTGGGTAATACTGAGAGTAATAAAATATTGGTTCAGACTGCAATATATGCCACATGGCCATATCCTGAGAAAATGTTTAAAACTTCAGGAATTCACTTTAGCTGGATAGGAGAAATGGGGCATGTGCTAATGAAGAATGGAAAGAGAAAGATGTGGTTAGGAAGAGCCATTTTAAACTGTAGTGATTGTCTACACCTACAGAATGAGTTGATGGGAAATTGTAAAATGTAAATAAGCTGTAGTGATTGTTTACAGAATGAGTGGCCAGGGTCAAAGTTCAGTGGACAATCAAATTGTAAATCTCTTAGCACAATAAATAATAGGTGATTTATGTAAGATGATTAGAGTCAGATTTGCGGATGCAGATAAAGAAATTGTGTATGTTGCTTACAGGAGAGAAAGATGCTTTATTATATCAGGAATTAAAAGGCGAGGGAAGGTTACATTGATTGATGTAATTAGAAAGAGAATGAAGGTTTAGCAAGGTATAGATTAGAAATTTGGAACTAAAATGAACTAGCCTGGAACAGAATATATGTATTCTGTAGGTTTAATGAAAAGCATAAACAACACTACTGAAGATAAAACTCAAATAAGGAATTTAGGAGAGTATCTGTAACATTTTAAAAATAAATGCACACATGAGGTTAATAAAGGGATGAATAATGGTTTTGTGGATGTAGATTTTTGATAGGAGTTGAGAGTGAGTTGAATAAAAATAACAGGAGTTTTATACTGTTGGTGGACTATTTCCATTATTTTTAACTATTGCTATGGTGTTAGATCAGGGTTGATAATCTGTACAATAATTATGGGGGGGCATGCAATAATTTTAGCATCAGCAGGACTTATGATACTGGGAAAATATAAAACACTTTTAAAGCTGTTGAGATAATGACTACAAAACAGTTCTGTGGCATTACTTACATCGAATTGCACTATACAATATTCTATGTCTATTAGTATTTGTTAACACTAAATCATTATTAGTTGCTTTGACAGACACTCTTAGGTGTGATGCGTATTTGTTATGGTATTTTCCATTCTAGGCAAACTCAGACCATTATGGCTTTGATAATTACACCATTATGAAGTGTGGTAGCGCATTTTGGTTGAGTCAGTGTTGGTGTAGTGTTTTAAACTTAGTTTCAAAGATTATTTTACACATAGTAGGCTTTTTTTGTGTGGTTATTTTATTCAAGAACATTAAATATTGATGCAGTACTAATGCAATACTTTCATACTTTAACATCGGCAACACTTTGTTAGATATTTATAGCTTGAGGGCTTTATGGTCAGAGCTAAAACCAGACCATAAAAGCATAACCCTAAAAGAGAACTGAAATTCCACCATGATGAAATATTGAGGGGTGTAGGTAAATCTATTAAAGCATTATTAGAGATTTTAATTAAAGGTTTATTCATCAATTTATTTGTCACATTGTGATATTTAATGTTTACATAAACTTATCATCATCAGGATAGTTGTCCTCTGTGGTTACTATGCTAGCCTCTAGTTCCCTAGGTCGTGGGTTCAAACCTGGTGGAGGCTGATGGATTTTTATGGGTGTAATAATCTTTAGCATGGCTTCCTTCAGAAGGGAAGTAAAGCCAGTGGTCCCGTGTCATAGATTTATGGCACGTAAAAGAACCTCAAGCCTGATAGAGGCCTTTGAGCAAAATTACCGGTCTTTCTCACCCAAAATAGAATGGGACGCTAAGGACCAAGCAGTTAAAGAGTGTCCATAAATAAAACTCAATTTTTTTTCATAATCATCACATATTATCATTGTCACCACCACCTAGATCATCATCATCATTATCATCATTACAACACCACTACCACCATTGGCAACACCAACAACACCATCATCACTTTCATGGATTGAAAATTGTATTGATTGATTGTATTTAGTTTAAACACAAACGTATATACTATATCTTAGAGTAACAAGCCAACATTGTTCCATAATTAACTATGCAGAATGTTTTACATAAATAATGCTTTATTATGTCAAACTTAACAAAGTAGAATTTTACAGTCTGTAAATGGAAAGGTCTAAGTTAAGTTGTCTTAGCCAATAAGTAAAATTTTATTAGGTCTTATTTATGGAAAACAAATATATGTAGCCAAAGAGAAACAGAAAATAAGTTAAAGCTTGAATTTTGTGTGGCTAGCTGAGAAACTTACTTGTCCTGTATTGGTGTCATACTTGTAAAGACGCAGTCCAGGATTATTAGGCCCTCCAGTAGGTGTCCTGCGAGGTGACACAGCTGGTGCCAGGAAGATCCAGGATACAGGTCGTCCTGTCAAATATTAGAAAACATACTATGCAGTTCATTGTATGAAATGTTATCTAAAGTATAATGAATTTTTATTTCAATAATTAAGTACCTTTTTAATATTATGCTATGTGACCTAACATCTCTTATGCATATACCTACTTGCATTACTGAAAAATTTTCAGCTAACTTTAAACTAGTTTGTACAATAATGTGCAAATGCAAACATTGTGTTTCTATTGCTGTCGCTGACAGTACATTCCTACCAACTTGGGCTAACAAACAGGATTGTAAATGTTTGAAGGAAAACAATAAGTATTATTATGCATGTAGTAATAATACAATAATGTAGGAAGCGCATGTATCTCACAGAGTATAAGATAGTTACTATAATCCTTGAGGGGTTTTGCTTTCTATATCTGAGTATATGGTAGCATTCACATTTGTTGTCACACAGTTTGCACACACATGCTTCATCTGGATTGTGAATGCACTTTAGCTTACATATTTTGTGATGAATCCCATAAATTGCCAATTTCATCACTAGATGTCTTAGCTTGTAGTTTGTGTTCATCTAATATCTGTTATGTGTGAGAAGTCGGTTCACATCTCTTCTCTCTTCTGTTGAAGTCTTTAAGGACATTTTTGTAATCTTCTGTTGCTGGCAGTAGAAACTTGTATCTGATATCCTGTATAAGGAAAGTCTCCTTGCCCAGAACATGTAACAGCCTAGATCTGGTGTATTTGGACACTCATAATAGTCTTTTAAGAAACTACCTTTCACCTTCTCTGATTCCTCAGCTGGAATTACATTTAGCTCAAACAGAATCATTTCTCTGCCACTTTGAATGTCACCCATACTTTCTACTACAACTGTTAGGTGTATTCTAGTCCCTTTGGTTTGGATAGTGATTCCTGGATACTTAAATCAGTGGATCTCTTCAGTTCTTTTTCCTTGTAGATTTTGTTAATATTTGGTAGTTTCACCCCTTTCCCAAAAATAGCTGACTGTGTCTTTTTGTCATTTAATCAGACTTCATTCCATGCTGCCCATCTGCAAGGAGGTCCATAGGCTCTGTGAATCTTCTTTATTTTCTGACGCAATGGTCATATTGTCTGTGTACCTGAAGATTCTTGTTGATCTTTCTTTTTCAGCTCTTTCTCTATGTCTCCTGTTAAAGTGTTTGAATAGAATCAGACTTAATGGGTTCTCTTGAAGGACCCATTGTTCTGCATTATCCACTTGAACTTCCCTACTCCATCAATCTGAATTTTATAACTAGTGAATTCTTCCAGGCTGTGGTCTGCTGGAGTTTTGACGTCCAAACATTTCATTCCACATCTGTGGTGAACACCTTCAGTAGCATAGTCTTAATCTTCTGGGTTCACAACTGACTCGTTGGCTGGAGCTGCTAGGGTATTTATATGCGAGCTGCTCACATGGCATTGGTTCAGCTGGATAGGGTGATGCAGTGAGTGTGGTGGGTGGGGCTTGGCCTCTCTAGTGTTGTTGGTTGCTGATCGGCTCGTGTGCTAGTATCTGTTTTTTATGCTGAAATATTGGAAGCCAGATTTTATTCAGTTTGAGAGCTTCTTCCTTTCTGTTAAAGTATTCAGGTGTTTGTAAATTTCTATTGCTTCTTGTTGTAGTCTGGTGTAATAGTGTGGCATTGAAGAATGAATGGTCATCTCATTATATTGAATTATGTGTTCCCCTTCTGTCCATAGAGCATGTCCTGTGACCGCAACTGAACCTTTACCCGTAAGATTAAGACTACACCATTGAAGATGTTCATCGCAGATGTGGGCAAAATGTCTGAACATCAAAACTGTAGCAGACCACGGCTTATTAGCCTGGAAGAATTCACTAGTTTATAATTCTGACTCTGGCATGAAAGCTTACAACCACTTAATCTGAATTTTGTTTTCCATCAACATGTTAAATGTTAATATCATAGTGTCATGTTCCTTATCAAGTTAACCACCTTCATCATCTTAACTTCAAGTTAACCTCATGTTTCTGTTTATCAAATCAAAAGCTTTTGCATAATCTAAAAGGATGACACAGAGTTTTCCTTTTGCTTTGCTCTGATATACTTAATAACAAAGCAGATTATACCTGTGTGCCTGTAATATATTTATATACACCAAATGATCCATCTGTTTCTTATAAATTAGTTTTACGAAGTCTGGCAAACAATCGTCTTATTTCATTCAGGAACTTGCTTCTGATTGTTCTTAAATTTTATAGCAGGACATATTTCATAAGGGAGTGGTTGTTAGTTTGTCCCTGCCAGTCTTCTTTCTCATGCAATAATTAGGTCCTGCATCAGTAGAAACTCTAAACATGATGATTACATGTGTGTTAACATTCATTACATTTGGTTGAAATTTTTTCCAAATTGTTAAATCTGTTGCTGTTTTATGGCTTTCAATGGATGTACTTGCCTTTCTACTTCATGTCCTTCTTCCCATTTTGGCTCCATAAACTTTTATTCGCTTATATTTTATGTTTCTCAGAAGTTCTTGTGAACTGACTTTGTCTTTCTTCATATATCCTATCACACTGAATGCAACTTTCCTTTGGATTACTAGAGGAACAATGGAGTATTAATCTCCTCAATTTCTTATTTTGTGTACAAATATTGATTTTTGTGTACTTATACTATCCAATTATATTTGAAATCAGTCTATACCTACCAGCATTTATTCTTTAAAAAGTTGTTTTTAAGTTATTGGTGCAACATATTTTGGAATACACATACAGGTTCTTGCATAAAGTACTTAAACAAAAAAGAATTATGCATGATGCAGTAATTCAATTTTTTTGGGCTCCTTTCCTGCTCACCCTTCTTACTATTTCCCATATATTTCTACTTTCTTTCTTTCTTTTTGATTGCCCCCTTTAGTTTATTTTCCATATTTTCTTGCCATTCTTTTTCTTTGTCTCTAACAAACATTTATATGCCCATTTGTAAATCATGAAATTTTGCCTATCTTCTTCTTTTTATGATCCCCTCCATTTTATAAGCTCTTTGAAAACCTCCTTTTTTGCATTTTTACACTCTTCATCATACCATCCCTTATTTGTCTGTACTTTTCCCTGTTTTATTTTCATATCTGTCCCTGCTCTTTTTACTATTAGTCCCATTAACTCTATTTCTCTGTTTTTTCCTTCATATAGGTTCATCTTTATTCCATATTCTATAATTTGGGTTAACTTTGAATTTAAATCTTTTGTGAATTTTTCTTCTAGTTCCTCCTTCCATTTATAAGTGTTATTCAATATTATAAATAAGCATACAGAAAGTTTGTGTTTAAAGTAAGACTACATAAAATAGTAAATATAACGTGCCAGCTCCTAGGCAATGCTATATACAGTCACCGCTAACATTTAGTCAAGTTTAATTATGCTTATATTCATCCACTTGGAGACAGATAAAAACAGAGAGTCTCTCCCCTGTTACCCTTAGTGATGAACTGAGTTCGTTTCTGTTACTGTAAAGTACTGGAGTCAACTGGGTTGCAAAGAGGAATACAACTTTTGTACAGCAACAGCTAATAGTCTTTTATTACCAAATGTTGGAGACATCATTAGATGATATAGCAAGGAAGATAGAATCACATTTTTACCACAAACAGGATGTCCTCAGAAGTTAAATGAAAGAGAGAAGAGGATACTTATGAGAAAATGAATGATTAATTCCAAAATAAATGTCCAAAAACTAGTGACTAAACTGCATATGGCATATTATGATAAAGCCATACATCCAGTGACAATATTATCCGCTGTGAATAGAAATATGTGATGCATCTGTAGGTTTATTAAAGGAATCAAAAAAGAAATCATCAACAACTATAGAATCAGAATATAATATTTATTTATGCTAAGCAAATTACATTTGAATATGTCATGGCATTTAGCCCAGGCTCATTGCCTGTCATATACTATTTACCTTCTAAAAAAATACATTTTTAAGAACTACTCTGTACTGTAGGTAACTATTTGTATTCTCTTTTTCACTGTCCAATTCCACTTGTTTCTCATTTTGGCCAAAAAACTGACAACTTACTACCGTTACCAAACAAACCACTTATGCCACATTTTATGCTAACTTTAAACCATTTTTCAAATAGAAATGCCTTTTTTCATATGCCAGTCCCTTTACAATCAAATATAGTATGTTCAGTATCCTCCTTATCTTCACATAAGGGGCATTGGCCATGAAGTATACCATTTCTAAATCCTTTTAATCTCTAAACACTGATTCTTAATCATGCAATGCCCTCTCACATACACCATAAAACTGCTAAAGGGTCTTCTTACCACATGGTTTAGGCTACATCCGTTCCAGCCTTACATCTGTTCTCACCAACACTTCTTTGGCCTTCCAGCCAATCTGTGTCCTTTAGGCTTATAGTTTAAAATTTGTTTAGGAATTCTTCGATCAGTCATTTGTAAAAGATGGTCTACCCATTTTTACCTATAGTCTTGCATTGGTTGGCATAATGGTTTAACTCCTAGTTCTTTTCTTATTTCTTTGTTACGAATATGTCCTTCACTTGTACATCCCTTCACTGCAAATAGGAATTTCATTTCTATTCTTGGATTTTGCTTTTATCTTTTGTTTTAAGAGTCCATCCCTTCTTCTACAGAGTATTACTGGTAGAGCCATTATTGAATAAAATCTCAATTTTATCTCTTTTCTAGTTTTATTTTTAAATGTTCTATGTACTGTTCTACAAATTACTTGAAATTAATGTAGTGTTTTAGCTATATCTTGATCTTATTCATACCTCATGTCACAGCTAGATATTGTAAGTGCTTTGTTTGTTCTATTGGATTGTCATCTATCACTATTATGTTCTCTTCTGGCATCTCCCTTGTCTTTCTTTTGATTTTGGAAATTATCATATTATTCATTTTATAAATGCTGTTAAGTTGATGCACAGACATTTGTAGTCTATCCTCACTGTCAAAAATCAGGACTATGTCGTCTGCAAATGCCAACTTATTTAAAATTTATTTCTGTCCTAATTTGATTCCCTTATTACTAAAATTTTCCATTCTTGAAGAAGTTGTCTAGATAAATATAACAAAGCACTGAGGATAGGCTATATCCTTGTTTTAAGCCTTGATATGTTATAATTGTTTCTTTTGTTAATCTTACATCATTTTCAATTACTGTTCTTGTGTTTTTATATAAAATCTGTGTGATTTTATGCAAATGTTTTGTTATCTGTATCTTCACAGTATTTCTAAATGCTAAAAAAATGGATACCATAGTACTAAAGAAGTACTATGGTATAAGTACCTTGGACTTATTTTATAAATTGAATACTGCGTATTAGTACCATTATTATCAGTAACAAGAAATAGTGGTATTGTCCTATCTATTAATGCAAAGTTAGCATTGGGGCTCCTCTATATATAAAAATCAGTCTTGAGGATTTATTGCGTGTTTGTATAGAGTATAAATTCCAAGGGTGCTTTAATTCCATGTATATTTTTAGCAGGTGTCCTTTGACACAGGGCACAAAAGACTGTCTTATTTGTAATTTGATATTTGTTCTTCTTCTTCTTCTTCTTCTTCTTCTTCTTCTTCTTCATTGTATATTGAAATAAAATAACACAAAGTATTCAACACTAATTTATACTTCATTTGTTTGTGAACAAGTTTACAATGGTGATGCATCTTCCTGGTCCAAATTGTTTTTGTCCATGTTTCCCTGTCTTCCCAATCTCCAGCTTCTAATCCTATCTGTGCACTTCTTTGATGACTTTTTCCATCCATGTAACCCTTGATTTTCCCCCTAACTCTTCCTATTGGCATCATTCCAGAACCTGTTTTGGTGGTTTTTCATCCTCCTTCATCTAGTGAATATGTAAATTTCTGACAATGAATAAAATAATTAAATATTGAGTTTTAGTAATACATCCTTCTCCTAATTCCTTAATTTTTAATTTTATATAATTTTGAATACTGAGCAGATCTTCTGAAGGAATTCATTTCTGACGACTGTAATTGAGATCTTAATATATAAGCTTTTCTCCTTAAATGATAACACCCCTAACAAGTCTGTTATTGTTTTAAATATGTGTTTATCCCATAATATAATATTTAACCCTTTTAATCATAACATCATAACTTCCTTTTGCAATTCTCCCCTTCCTTTCTGTTTCATATTCACCATTTTTGTAATTTTAACAACTAAGTATTTACACTCATTACAATCTTTGATTTCAAGTAATAACAAGTCTCTGTGTGCCCAAACATTACCATCATAATAATAATTAGGTTGAGGTTAATACCAATATGTTTGGTCGGCCATAGTTTGATGTTCAGATACTATAGCTTCTTTATAAAATATATGATTATGTTGAATCCTTTGTTTTATTTTCCTTCAATAAACAATATTATGCTTCCTCTCTCTGTCTCTGCCTGTTTCATTAAGAATGAGTAAAAGCAAAGCCAATTATACCTCAACGAGATAACAGTTAAATAATATAGATGACTGACAAATGAAACACCAGTCTTCTTTGTCATCATCACATTTTAATGCTTACTAATATCCCCGAAAAATCAATGTAAGTTATTAGATTTCCATTGTTCTTAAAACAATCTGCATCTAAATGACACTCTCAAACAGGAAAATCCTCAAGGAGCTCTACATCTATATATCTAAGTGTGTGTTAATTCTGTAAAGTTGAATTAATACGCCATTAAAGACAGTGAAACTCAGTTAAACTTTCTGATCGCTTCTCTGGTTGTAATTTAATGCCGACAACGGTCTTTAGAGACAAGCGCAAGATTAATTTGGTTTTTCTTCACAACTTGCCAAACACTTGTTTAAATTGATCTGGAACTCCACGCGCGCCATCTCCCTGGAAATGTTTCAGCACCACAAAATGGGAAACTGTAATTCCAGTATTACTTCCTTGTAGAATTAAATGGAAGAATTAATTAAAGTGGTTTTTAGAGGAATAAACCATATAGGAGAAAAAACCTGTATAGACAATAAAATTATCCAGCAACAACAACAACAACGTGGTTTTAATTATCATGCATATATTGTGTCATATATTACTAACAGAAATATGCAAAAGAATTTAAATAAAGTCCAAATTTAAGAGCTTTTAAAAGTTGTAATAAAGCAACCATGTTGAAACTTTATAAAGTGATAGCTATTCCAACATTGAGCTATGGGTGCGAGATTTGGGTACCTCAAAGACGTAACAAGCCACAAGGCTTATGCTGTGGTGATGATGCTGATTAATTAAAGTAAGGTGGATAGAAGAACAACTGTTTAAATGAATTGTATATTATATAAATGATATCTGTGAACTGTTAATGAGGAGAGAAAGTTGTGTGACTCACATAGCAGACTTGCTTTTAGAAAACATTTCTTTTACATTCAATTTGCAACACCAGCCCAGTTTTGCTTTCTCTACCACGCACCTATAGGTAGAAAAGGTATTGTATACCGTCCATAAATTTTATATAGAGATTTCACCAGAAATACATGTTTTGAGGTCCCCTGGATCCAAAAATAAATTTAGAAAAAGGTTCTTGTATGTGTCTGTGAACAGCATTACTCAAAAATAAAAGTAGCATAAATACTAAATTTCGTAATTAAGTTTTCAGTATCTTCCAAAGATGCGACAAGAAAAACCCACCACCACAAATTACCCTTTATATGGAATATATTTCGAAAATTTTCACTTTCTCAAAGATGGCTCCAACCATTTTGATTAAAATACCATATATAAAAATAAAGTGTACATCTTAAATATTTTGGGAAGAGCATGTGAAGTCAATTTATTACGAAGGAATTTTGGATAATTTTGTATAAATGGTAAAGCTTAAGAAATAGACAAAAACGCACTACACAAAAATTGTAGATTGTGTAAAACATACAATTTATTTCAAATGAGCTTTTAGTAGTATCAACTCATTTCCGAAATGTCCGTTAATATTGTTTTCAATTGTTCAATACTTCGAAAAAATTACAAAGTTTGGTTCACTATTCACCTGTTTCTCGCAATGCCATGGAAAGAGTATGGAATTTTAAAGGCACAGTGGGCCCTTTTTACTTTCTCTACTACGTATAGTAAGTAGGGGAAGTATTGTACTCTGCCCAAAAATTCGATACCGAGATTTCACCGGAAATATATATTTTGAGACCCCCTGAAGTCCAAAAAAGGCATTTTTGGAAACATGTCCGTGAGTGTGTGTCTGTGAACAGCATAACTCAGAAACGAACAGTCGGATAAACACCAAACTTGGTATTTAGGCTCAGTATCTTCCAGAGATGCGACACGAAGGTTTTCAAGAAAATCCCCCCACACCAGATTACCCTTTACATGGAACATTTTTCGAAAATTTTAATTTTCTCAAAAATTGCTCTAACAATTTTGATTAAAATATCATATATTTAAGATACTTTTATGAAAAATAAAATGTATATCTTGAATTTTCTGGGAATGTCTCCAAAAGTATTGTTCATTGTTAACGACTTTTGCATAACTGGTAAACCATAAGAGATAGACAAAATTTTACTACATAAAAATGTAGATCGCGTTAAAATACACAATTTATATCATATACATTTTTTTTAATTGAGTGAACCATTTTCGAGATATTGCTAGTTATTCCCTTAAATTTTTCAATACTTATTTTCTCAAATGGGAATTCGTTATTCATTTTTTTATCTTGGATGTGCAAAGAGTATTAATCTGTGGCAAAGAGAATGGGTGCTGCACATAGCAACCAGCTATTAAGAGTAATGTCTATGCTTAAAGGCTACTGTATTTCTATATTGCCCTTGTAAATATATATTCCCCTTACATCTATAAGAAAATTAGCAATAAGATAGAGTCTGCAAATGTTTATCTCGATTAACATGAAGCATATGGAGAATAAGCGTTTTGTAAATATGTTTGTACAAGAATAGAGAAAGTCATGTGAGTGTAACACATCAGATTTTTAAACACCTGACTATCGTTTCGGTTTTCTCTATACCTCTTGTACCTATAACAAAATGTGTAATGAAACTATATAAATGTTTATCTTGATTAACGTGAGGCAGATAAATCGGATGTGTTACATTCACATAATTTTCCCCACCCCTCTATCGTTTATTAGCGGGTATACAAATTATTCTTAAGAACATTTGGTTTTCAATCTATTTCACTTCAAACGAGGTAAACCTTTACAGAAATAGCTACATTACACATTTAGTTATGGATACAAAGGTAATGCCATTATTTAAATGTTCAAGAACTGGACGCTATACACTGGTCTATAACATCGCGAGAAACAGCTGAGAATCGACAGGATTTTAAAAGAATGACAAAGCATTGAAGAAGTCGGACCATTAATGAATGACATCTCTGAAATGGTTAATGTCACAAAAATTTATTTGAAAGAAATTGTGTGTTTTGAAGAGATCTATATTTTTGTGTTCGTCTATCGCTTAGCTTGTACCAGTTACAAGATTGTACAACATTTCCTCCGAATGAAGAGGACTTTACAGGCTCTTCCAAGAAAAATCAAGATATACATTTCATTTTTCATGTAAATACTTTTAATATATGGCATTTTAATCAATCGTTAGAACCATTTTTTTTAGAAATAAAAGGTTTCGAAAAATGTTTTATGTAAAGTGTATTTGGAAGTGGTAGGATTTTCTGGAAAATCTTTGTGTCGCATCTTTGCAAGACACTGAACCTAAATACCAAGTTTGATTTTATCCAACTTTTGGTTTTTGAGTTATGCTGTTCACATACACACACACACATACACGGATCTTTTTCTAAAAAGGCTATTTTTGGGTACATGGGGTCTCAAAATATGTATTCCCGTTGACATCTCGGTGTCGAATTTTTGTGTGGAATGCAATACCTTCTCTACATATTATGTACGTGGTAATGTAATAAGCTGGCGTAAGTATATTTTTTAGAAACTATAAACTCATTGTGTGTGAGTGTATGTAAGTGTGTGAACAGTATAATCCAAAACCGAAATGTCCGATAAATACCAAACTTTGTAATAGTTTCAGCATCTTAAAATAATGCGACACGGAGATTTTCACGAAAATACCACCCCACTATAAACTACCCTTTACATGGAAGACTTTTAAAAATTTCGATTTTCTCAAAAATGGCTCTAACGATTTTAATTAAAATACGAAATATTTAAGATATTTACATGTGTAAATGTATATACTAAATTTTCTAGTAATCGGCTGTAAAGTCTTCATTCGGAAGGAAGTTTGTGTTATTTTGTATCACTGGTAAACGTTAAGAATTAGACAAATATGTACTAAACAAAAATATAGATTTTATAATAATATACATTTGGAATTAATTGTTCTTTCACACAAGTCGTGTGTTGGACAGGGTTGGAAAGGTAGAATCAGATGACTGAAAAATTCAATGCCATAGCCGGGATTTGAACCACGGATCTCCCTGTCTCCGTCCGGTTGCTATAGCCACTAAGCTACCACGGCAACATGCCGACACGACATTAAATTCTCCAGCTGATTCGCATTTTCTCCGGTAAACCACAAGGAGATCTCAAATTGTATTGAGATGACATACCCCAATGGCGCCTTACAATGTTGTAAGCACTTAGTCCCGGGTTTTATAGTTTCAACCACTATTAGGTCAATTAATGGAATTAATCGTTCTTTCACACAAGACTGAAAAATACACAATTTATTTCAAATAACGTTTTTTGTGGCATTAGCCGTTTTCAAGATATCGTTATAATATGGTTGCTTTTTTCAACACATTTTTTTAGTTTTTTAAGGTGCCTTCTCAAAGTAGACACAAAAATAAAACTTTCGCAACCATAGGTTGTAAAAGGGATATAAAAATAAACGATGGTAAGTAGGCGAAGAAAGTCACATAGGTTTTTTTTCGCAAGTAGTTCTTATTATTTCTTCTGAGTTTATTTCTTTGTGCTTCTGATAAACATTCTAGTATTGTTTTCTCATACTGTATATAATTTAATACTTTTTTCCCAACTTGTAGCAAATTAAAACAAAACAAACAATACCTGTATAAAATATATAAATGCGAGCACTTCATTGTGTAAATAGGATAGGAGGTAGGTGGAGAAAGTCACGTGTAACTCACAGGATGCTTTCGCAAGGAGTCATTATTTCTTCTGAATTTATTCCTTTGTGCTTCTGATAAACATTCCAGTGTTGTTTTCTCATACTGTATATAATTAAATACCTATTGTTTAATGTTAAATACAAAAATGTATCATAAATAACACAACTTACTTTCTCTACTACGTATAGTAAGTAGGGCAAGTATTGCATTCCACTCAAAAGTTCGATACCGAGATTTCACAGGAAATACATGTTTTGAGGTGCACTGAATGCATATAAAGCATTTTTGGAAACATGTCCGTGTGTGTCTGTCTGTGAACAGCATAACTCATAAAACGAACAGTCGGATAAACACCAAACTTGGTATTTAGGTTCAGTATCTTCCAGAGATGCGACAGTAGGTTTTCAAGAAAATCCCCCACCCCAGATTACCCTTTACATGGAACATTTTTCAAAAATTTTAATTTTTTCAAAAATGGCTCTAAGATTTTGAATAAAATACCATAAGTTTAAGACATTTTTAAGGCAAATGAATTGTTTATTTCGAATTTTCTGGGATGTCTACAAAAGTATTCTTCATTGTGAACGACTTTTGCATAACTGGTAAACCATAAGAGATATGGAGACAAAATGTTACTACACAAAAATGTAGATCGCGTTAAAATACACAATTTATGTCATATACACTTTTTTTGTTGAGTGAACCATTTTCGATATATTGCTTGTTATTCCCTTAAATTTTCCAATACTCATACTTTTCCCAAACGGGAATTCGTTATTCATTTTTTTGTCCTGGTAATGCAAGGAGAATGGAATACTCCACATAGCAACCAGGTCTTAAAATATTTGACTATCGCTTAAAGCCTACCAATTCCCCTTGCATCTACAAGAAAATTAGCAATAAGATTAACATTTCTATATCTCGATTAACATGAAGCTATGGAGAATAAACGTTTGTAAAAATAGTTTGTACAAGAGTAGAGAAAGTCATGTGAGTGTAACACATCAGATTTTTGTTATATTGTATAGGAAGTAAACTATCCTGTAGTGTATTACTAGTCTAATAATAACTTTAGCATTTTGTATGAACTTTTAAGAAAGTATGGCATATATGAGTTTTAACATCAGAGTATATGACGCACACCTATACAATGAAATTATTTATTACGATGGAAGAGAAAGAAGCTAACAGGATGGGGAAGGTAGTGTTAGAGATAAGAGCTGCAACTTGTCCAGCAGAGTGGACTCTCCCACGGGATCTTGTTCCTGCTGCGTGATTTATCCCCGGTCTGGGAACACAAGGTGCCCTATTGAAAGGAAATTGTCGTCACTCTACTCCCTTCTGAATTAAATTTATGGACAAAGTAATCTATTATGTGATGATGTAATGTTTTCTTCAACATTTGATGTGGGGACGCGCGAGTCGTAAATTTAATACGTAACTTGAGAGCAAGGTCATAACTTAGAACACCTAGTCATATTGCACGGTCAAAATTTACGGCAGGAGCCCTTGCAAGCTGGGATGGCACTTACTCATTTACTGCAGGGTCAGCAGCCCACGTCAGAAAATATATCATGTCTTCGAAATCATTTTCCTGTTCTTTTTCGCAACCTATAGCAAATTAAAACAAAACAAAAAATCTGATGTGTTACGCTCACATGACTTTCTCTATTCTTGTACAAACTATTTTTACAAACGCTTATTCTCCATCTACTTCATGTTAATCGAGAAAAACATTTGCAGAGTCTATCTTATTGCTAATTTTCTTGTAGATGTAAGGGGATAATGTATTTACAAGGGCAATTTGGAAATACAGTAGCCTTTAAGCACATACATATCTCTTAATAACTGGTTGCTAGGTGCAGCACCATTCCCTTTCCCACAGATTAATACTCTTTGCATATCCAAGACAAAAAAATGAATAACGAATTCCCATTTGAGAAAATAAGTATTGAAAAATTTAAGGGAATAACAAGCAATATCTCGAAAATGGTTCACTCAACAAAAACAATATATGACATAAGTTATGTATTTTAACGCGATCTACATTTTTGTGTAGTAAAATTTTGTCTATCTCTTATGGTTTACCAGTTATGCAAAAGTCGTTCACAATGAAGAATACTTTTGGAGATATTCACAGAAAATTCAAGATATACATTTTATTTTTCATAAAAATATCTTCAACATATGATATTTTAATCAAAATCGTTAGAGCCATTTTTGAGAAAATTAAAATTTTCGAAAAATCTTCCATGTAAAGGGTAATCTGGGTTGGGGGATTTTCTCGAAAACCTTCGTGTCGCATCCTTGGAAGATACTGAACCTAAATAACAAGTTTGGTGTTTATCCGACTGTTCGTGTCTGAGTTATGCTGTTCACAGACAGAGAGACAGACAGACACACACACAGACATACTCGGTATCGAATTTTTGGGTGGAATACAATACTTCCCCTACTTACTATACGTAGTAGAGAAAGTAAAAATACCTGTATAAACTTTATATAAACGCGAGCACTTCACTGTGTAAATAGTGAAACTCGATGTATTATACATATTCAAAATGAAGACTGAATGAAGCCACGATAGAAAGAATCCCCCCGCCCAAAAACAAAATACCAAATAATCATGAAAGGAGACCGTTCCGTCCGTTACATCCATGAACTACAAGCTTCTGAAAAACAAAATGTCAAGATTAATGTTTTCCTAGAAACAAGTTATAATTAAGTAATACGAGCCATACAACATGAAGAAACAACACTCAAGTGTTTATAACAGATGTCGAGTTGGTGAGCGAATGCGATGAAAAAGAAGAGACTAATCGTAACTTTCAAATGCATTGCATCAGATGACACAGTGGTACTTGGGAAAATGTAAACATTTAACAACGACTTTTTCGGAAGCAGCTAAAACCACGAAAAGCAATATATTATACAAATTCTGTATTTTAATGAACTCTGTTTTAAGTAGTAGGTGCTTGCCATCTCTTATGTTATTCCAGTTATATAAAACTACGTAAAATTTAATAATCATGAAGAGGACTTCATAAGCTGAGTAACCTATTTTTGACCTAGTTTCGGTAGTAACTGTGTGACATCATTCGTGGTTTTGAACTGATTAATCATTTTTCCGAACAACCTTTAGCAGACGTAATGTGGTCGGAGACATAAGCAACGTTACTAGGCAAGGTAGGTCAGTGTGAGAACCGGCTCCCAAACGTAACCAAAACAGCGTACCTGAACTGGTAGGTGGGAGGGACTAGCGGTTTTCTTTTCCACACGACCCTTAATCCAAAAAACACGATGAAAGGCCAAAAATTGAAATTAAATTGAATTTTATTTATGGACGCTATTTAACTGCTGTGGTCCTCAGCGTCCCATTGTGTATTGAGGTGAAAAACCGGACATTTTTCTCAGAGGTCTCTTTATCAGGCTCGAGGTTCTTTTACGTGCCGTAAATCAACGACACGGGAGCACCTGCTTTTCTTCCCTTATGAAGGAAGTCATCCAATATTTTGGCGAAATGAAAAGTACAACTTGGTAGCTATTGGCCTACACTAACAGTCCTAAAAGCGTTTCTCGGTCGCTGAGTGAAAAGCATACCATATTTATGACAGCTTCACTAGTAGCTGAGTCATTATAAGCGTGCTACGCATTAAAACTCGCAGGTTTAGTGATAAAAGAACCCGAGGTGTGTTTAGGGATAATCATACTTACAGCACAAGGTTTACGAGATGCCAGCCTTTTCATCTGGTATCTCGTAATCCTCAGAGAGTGTGCAGCCAGAACAAGAAGAAGGGCAAGCATGAAATACCGTCGCCGCAGAGAAAGAAATTTTAAATCTTGTAGATGAACAACCCAGCAGCAGCATCGGGGAATAGCTCGCATGATCGGCATGTCTCGTTGGTATGTTCTCAGGACGCTGAAAGAATGTTATTGCAACCGTATCATATCCAGCGGGTAAAGTGTCTCACAGCGGATTGCGTGCCTAAGCTGGTTTTCGTCAATTGATTCCTAGAACAATGTGCGGATATGGCACAATTAATTATGATAACGGATGAAGCTACCCTTATAAAAATGGCATTTTCATAAGACCCATACATGATCGGAAGAAAACTCTCACAGCATCAGGGAGCATAATTTTCAACAGCTGTTTGCTATGAAGGTATGGACAGGAATACACGAAACGTTTGTCCATACCCATGAACCACGCGCTTATCTACTTCTGGTTTTGAAAGGGACAGTGCCACTCCCGCTCCCAGCTACCTTTCGGCTGCCGCGCACTGCCGCGTTACCAACATAATATGTGTTTTTATGTTTTCGAATAACCTAAAATATCTCCGTAGAAAATAGTCATAGAAAAAAATGGAAAATGCAAAACATGTTTCAAATAACTATATATGTATATACACACATCCATTTAGGCTCAGGATAAGGTATAGACCACTACAACCCACGAAGGCGTACGTTAAGGTAGATCATCATCAACATTCACCTTTTAAGATTTGTTCCGGTCTCATAGGTTTTCAATCAAAAAGTTGAATCCATCGCTTCTTCGGTTTAGCAATATTCCTTTCACATTTCGGCTTATAATTCAATATGATTTGGTATGCGATATCATTTCATTCTTTCAACATGCTCTTTCCAGTTATTTCTAAATTGATTTACTTTATCCATGAGCTTAAAATGATTAACCAATTTCTAATAAATTCATTTTTTCTTCCATCCAAGAATGTGCAGCGAGCCACACTCCTCATAAATCTCATTTCAGCTGCTTCTATGATTTTGTCTTCCCTTTTAGTTAAAACCCAAAACTCGCAACCATACTGCCATCACCTTCTGAAACTTTAGTTTCTTTACTAGTATTGTTTAACATTATCTTAATTGTCTATATATATTTAAATATATATATATATATAATTTAACTCTATATATAGACGAATTTGCTAAGTTTATTAAAAACATTTTCTTTTTTAAGATAGGAGATATCGCAACCTAAAGGTAGATCGCGAGTTTTATTCGCTCTTCTTCCTGCGCCAGCAAGCGTCGGCAACTTCTTCTACCTTCCTGTGTGGCGGGTCGGTCTGCCAACCGGGCGAACGATAACCGTAAAAAACTGGCAAGCTCGACTTAATATAACAAGCTATCACTGTTACAATGCATATAAATTTGACTCAAGTAACACGTGGGGGGCAAAGTCGTTTGCGCTTCTTAGAACTTACAGGCATAAAGTTTCTGGGAGACAGTGGCGGCTCATGTATTTCAGTTTGGGTTATAATGTTAACAGCATCTATGAAACAGTAGATCTGAAAAGAATCTGATGTTATAGTCACATGACTTTCTGCACCCTCTCTTCTACAAAACATTTTTACAAACGTGTAGTATTTTATTTTATGCTAATCGATATGAACGTTTATAGAAAGCGTTTCATTACGCATTTCGTTATAGATACAATACGGATACAAGAGACATGTTTAAAAAGGTGTCGCTATATGATGGCTTTGAAATTTCACTCTTTACATGTCCACGGGAAATAAGAGAATGGCGAATTAACACTCAATATAAAATATTAGAAAATTAAACCAATAGTAACGAATGCATATGGAATGTTTCATTCCGAAAAAGTTGATATTTATTGTGTGATTTAGTGATATCTAGATTTTTCACACATTGTATACTAGTTATACAAAATTACATAAAATTCATTCAGAACGAGGACTTCACTGAGTCTACGCAGAAAATTCAAGTTATTCATTTTATTAATCAATCCCAGGGACCCGCATGTGGGATTTGTGGTGGACAAAGCGCGTCTGGGCGGGCTTTCTCTGGGTTCTCCGGTTTCCACTGCCATTCATTCCACCAACTGCTCCATCATCACCTTTCCTTTAATCCATTTCACCATAATTTCGTTTC
Organism: Deroplatys truncata; assembly: GCA_030765065.1. Lineage (NCBI taxonomy): Eukaryota > Metazoa > Arthropoda > Insecta > Mantodea > Mantidae > Deroplatys > Deroplatys truncata. Next base: position 168,584,713 of record CM060984.1, on the reverse strand, counting down.
ATCTACTTCCTTCCTCCCATACCAGGCATCGGGCTGATCACCCATTCTGGATATTCTGTCTGATCCATGAGTGTCTGCTCCTCGACGAGCCTCTGACCCCAGGCATCCGCCTGTAAGTCCTGGGGGGTGTAAGTCCTACATAAGAGGAGGTTAAACACAGAAAGAAGAAGAAGATGAAAGCATGTTCAATTTATGGTATTTTGAACAAAACCGTTAGAGTCTTTTGTGAGGAAATAAAAATAACAAAACAATTTTAATGTAAATACTAGTTTGGGATGGGGGGCTTTTTTTAACAATCTTTGTTTCGAAGAAGTTCGGTATTTATCCGAAATTTCGTTTTCTAATTTATGCTGCTCACACACATATACACACTAAGTATACAGCGGGTTCTTTGGGTTAAGAAGACCTCGAAACGTACATTGTGAAATCTTATACCAAATTTTTGGTTGGAATACTCTACTTGCCAAAGGCTTGGGGAAAATATTACATAACAAAATTTACAACTATAGTTTTTGCTTTCTCTAGCACTTACTTATGTTAGAATTATATATAGATATTTCACCGGAAATACACGTATTGAAGTACCTTCAATAAAAAAGTTAGAAAAAGTTTCGTCTATGTGAAGGGCATAACTCAAAAACGAAAAGTTAGATAAATACGAAACTTCGTACTTTCAAGAAAATCTCCCTCAAACAAACTACTGTTTAGATGGAGAACTCTACCTTATTTTTTATTGTCCTAAAAAAAAGATCCGATGATTTGGATACCATATCTCTGAGTCACTTACATGACTAATACAATTTATGTCTTAAAGGTTTTGCGAATGACCTTTGAAATCTATCTCATTCCTTCTGAATGTTAAATAATTTTGTATAACTGGTAAACCATAAAAGATAGACAAATCTGTAGATCTCTCTAAAACAAAATTTATTACAAATAACTCATCATGAAAAGAGTATGGAATTTTAAAACCAGCACATAGTTATAGAAAGATTTGACTATCGCTTCAATCTCCCGTATCGGGTTCAAACCTACAACGGAATTTTAACGAAACTATTTCTGTAAACGCTTATCTCAATTAACAGAAGCACATATAGAAAAAATAAGGTTTTATAAAAATATTTTGTAGAGGCTATATAGAAATAAACGATGTGGACGTAATTCATCAAGTTTTTCTTTATAATAATTTGTTACCGATTTTGAGAGCAAATGCACGCAGACACACGGAGGGAACCGGAGCTACGGGTTCTGTTGGTTTTAAATTTGATATTAACTGCAATAATATGCGGACATGCAAACATACGACAGGTATTGGAATGTTTGGGGCTTCAGTGATCCTTGGCAGGAACCGCCCCTGCTGGGGAAGCTAAATCTTAGGAAAAGGGAGTAACATGTTACAAGCTGCGCCGAGAAAGATATTAATACGTCTGTTGTACCTCCACTCTGCCACAGAGGTGTGCGCTCGTAAATCTCTACCACCACACTTAATAAAATCTGCACGAGCTTCAGCCTTTTATGTAACTGTCACGATCTGCAATAAAAGTTCATTCTTCCAGAAAACCTTCAACATCAGCATATTAGAATACGATAAATTTCCACATCTAGTGTATACCTTGAGTACCGAATGCTGAATCTGCAGCGGTTGAGGTTTCGTTTGGATTTATAGTCTGTACTGCTATTAAAACTCAAAAGTATTAATAAAAGTGAAGTTAAAATATATTGATCTCGTATTTCTTGAGGTCGACGTGTTAACACAACTTCACTTGCGTCAACTTCTTAAAATTCAAAATGGACAATTGCTTCCTACCTGACACCTACGGTACAAACTTAAAAAGCAAGTTCAGGATGCTACTACTCTAAAATATATTGAAAAAGCAAAAAAATATTAAAAAAATCACGTACTATCCTAAACGTTTTAATACATTTCAGCCTATTTTTAAAGTCTTTGGAATAAAACTAGCTCTACGAAACCAATACAGTTTAAATAAATTACTGAAGAATCCCTTAAAAAAGAAGATTGATCCCATAAATAAATCAGGTATTTATAGCACTGACTGCACACATTGTGACAATAAATTAATCGGACAAACGAAACGAAAACTTATGTTTAAACTGAAAGAACATAATAGAAATATAAAACTAAAACAATGTGACCATTCAGCTGTAGCGCATCATTTTTGGGAAGGCCATCATGACATCGGTCAAGAAATCAAACTTCTAAAAAATGCTAATAAACACACAGATTTGGTTGATTGGGAAAAAATTCACATCATAATGAGTAAACAAACATGTTTGAATTTCGAGATCCCTCCCATAGATGACGTCATACAATTCCTTTTACAACCACCAGGTGAGGTCTCAACAAGTCCATGGCAAGAGATGGGAGAAACAAGAGAACAGCTTAGTCGACTCAACTGCTGAAGATAGGTTTTAAGAACTATACGCGAGTGGAGTTGTGTTAATATGTCGACTTAAGAAATATCAATTGTACTGCAGAATAGTAAGTTTCAGAATAGTACAATGGTTAAAAGTAGGGTTTTATTTGCGAGTGGGGATATTTGCGAAACTCGCCCTATGGTCTTCGTTTTGCAATCCCACGAGCAAAATAAAACCACTTTTAACATAAGTTTTTAGACAGCACTCGGATTTGTAAAATATCAATAATAATGTTATATTGATTCCTGAAACAAACAGAGATCATGTTTAGAACGCGGTTCTTGAAACAAGAGAAATAACGTTAAAAAAGCGAGTAGTCAGATGTTTTGTTGATTAGCTAGCAGTCATTTTCAGTGAAATTATTTTTAACAGTTTTGCCGTACGCCAGCCAATGAAGGGATTAAATGCTATATCATATTGCTTTCTGGTATTATTCTTTTTGCTGTTTCTGTAATTTCACCTGGTTGTTCCATTTCAGTTTCTTTTGAATTTATAAGTTCTGCCATTTCATCTTTATGTAGGTTATTACAGATAAAAGAATAACGTTTTAGATGAAAAAAGTAGAAGGCTGCCAATATAACGTGTAGGGTCTACAACGAATTGGATAAATTAAGTATGACGATATTTGTGTTGTGAACAGATAATGCGAGCGCTACGAAAAATTGACCATGTAAAAAGACATCATGAAAAGTAAAACCTAATCAAACCAAGTCGAGTTATTAAACATGTGCAAATATAAAGGGTAATTGCCATGTGATTGTTGAAACCAAAGGTGGCCCTAGTGCAATAATCTTTAAGCTTTTAGGCTCATGTTCACTGTCGTCCTCCGTGGTGTAGTGGTTACCTCTAGTTCCCGAGGTCGCAGAGGGCGATGGATTTTTTTCAGGCGTAAAAATCCTTGGCATGGCTTCCTTCGGAAGCGAAGTAAATCGGTGGTTCGTGTCGTAGATATGCGGCATGTAAAAGAACCTCAAGCCTGATAAAGAGGCCTCTGAGCAAAATTACAGGTCTTTTACGCCCAATATAGAAGGGACGTAAAGGACCACAGCAGTTAAAGAGCGTCCATGAATAAAACTCAAATTTAATTTTTTTTACTTTTATGCCATGCGTCTAAAACGGTATTTACCATTGGTTAAATATTGTTTAAGTATGACCGTTAGGTTCTGGTACAGTGTTTAAACACCGTTCAGAAATCTGAGGTTGTGGACTAATATAGCGGATTGGGAATTTACTCTTTAAAGTTTCCTGTGATATACAGGATGTCTTAATTTTTACTTCTTGTATTACGTAACTATTATAAAAATCTCATGTTATACCCAGATGATATAACATTTATTGTAGTTTTTATATCTCTTCTGCAAACTATTCTTACAAAAGCTTATTTTTCCTAATACTTCATGGTAACTGAGATAAACATTTGCCGAAATAGTTTCCTGATGCTTTTCTCTATAGGTATAAGGTGGATTAAATAGGCCGATCCGACAATCAAATACATATAAAGCGGGTCGCTTTATGCTGGCCTAAAATTTCCATACTCGTTCCATAACAACGCGAGAAACTAAAGGCTATTGACTTAGAATTTTTAAAGGTATTGAAATATTGGAAACTTCAAATAAATAGCAATGAATATCTCACACATGGTGAGTGTTACAAACATTATTTGATATAGGTAAACTGTGAGTTTTAAGTAGATTTGCATTTTTCATATAATAGGCAAGTTTTTATCAGTTAGATTTTACAAATATACAAAATTATATAAAATTCATTCCGAATGAACCGATTTCACAGGCTATTAGTCATGCAAAACTCTTAAAAAAACCTTCCTTTCTTCTGCTTTTTCTAGCTCGTGAAATTAGATTTGGGGCCCAATTCCACATCAAATAATTAACGAATCGTTTATCTATTGATTTTCAGTAAATGAGTTGTATACTGGCAGCGTTACGAGCGCTGCGCAAGACTAACTTGATATTATCTTAAACGTGTGTTATTTTAATAAAAATTGTTAGAAGCACTTTTGACAAAATAAAAGGCGACGAAAATCTTTTCATGTAAGGGGTAATTTGGGTTAAAGGGCTTTCCTTTAAAATCTTCATTTTGTATTTCTAGAAGATGCTGAGCTTAAATACTACGTTTGATATTTGTCCCACTTGATCCTTGCTTTTCTCTTTCTCCCTCTATCCTTATCCCTCCCTCTAAATAACACACACATACACACACACATTCTTCTAAACAGGCTTTTTATGGGTTCAGTGTACTTCGATATAGAATTTTTGGGTGGGCTAAAATATTTCCTCTACATATAGAAGAGTGGTAGAGAAAGTAAAAAGGAAAATCCGTAAAATATATCAACGAATTTCCTATTAAATATTACTTAAAGGTACAAAATTTCTGCCCTCGTTCGTGGAGGGCTTTAGAGGTTAAACTCATGGGGGTTTAACTTCTAGTCATATCGTGGCACCTTTAGGCATTTCCCATATAATTCTAGGAAATAGCTACTTAGTGCCAGACGGATGGCATTAGAGTTGCTCTCTGTCCCATTTGTTTTGTTTGTTTGTTTGATAAAGAAGCAAAACAAACAATGCTTAAGGCAGCCCTAAGAGTTTCAGTATTCTCGATACTGCGATTGGTAATTCCTAAAAAAATGAAGCTGATTTAGTTACAATTTTTATTTATTCACCTTCATTATAGTATAAAATTAATTTTAATGATCTGTGTACCTAATTTTGTAAGAAAGTGATTTTCAAAAATAAAAATGGAGTATTATGTGAAATGTGTAATGAATCTGTAAAGTTTAAATTTTTTAAATGATGCACATTGTTGATAAAATGTATTTATTTAGAATCAAAGATTAAACATTAAAACCTTTCCCGAAAAAAGTATATTAGCTGGTACTTCTAATTTTCTAATTTTGTTGAAACCCTGATACCAAAACTGTATTTGATATCATGAAAACGCTATTTAAATCTATCAACCATCAAAGAATGTATACTGAAAATATGAAATTAATGGAATAAAAGTTGCATAATGGGGAGGTTTTAAATTGACAAAAACATAAGAAAACTAGGTTAAGCACTTGGATTTAAATATAGCGCGCTTGGGCATTAAAATCACCGGAGTGCACGAGGATATTTTCCATGAAAAGTTTAAACTATTTTTTTCTCTAGAACATTCAGTATCTTTAAAATCTTTAACTAATCAGAATTCACCTTGGGGGCTGGCGAAAACCACAACGTATCCTAGTTAGGTAATTGAAAGAAGGATTTTAAACTTATGTAAAAACATTTTATTCATTTGTTTCCACGTGTATTGTGAACAAATTAATTTAGAATATTTTACACCAAATGAATGCGTACTTGAACATTCAGATATTGTGATACTCTCGCCCTAAAGCTATCTATTACTATGTTTGCATTCAAATTGCTTCATAATCAAAATGTTCCAAAATCTCGCAGTCTAATATTACACTAATACGACGGGCGTTCTAAATGTTCTCTGCCTGGCTCGGATGTGTCGCAAAGGTGGCCAAATTACTATGATAGTTTTTACAATTATTATATTTTAGATGATGTGCTGTAAAGTTTTAGACGCATAAGTGCAGTCAATTATTTGTGATCGTGTAAACAAATGGGTATTAACATTTTCTACAAAATGGATAAAACTGAAATACGAGCTATGATAAAGTACTTAGTTTTGAAGGGTAGCTCAAAAGAAATAGGAAAAGGAGTTAGATTCAAGTTAAGGTGTTAAACAGTTAAAGAATTTTAATATTCCACATAGTTTACGTTGGTTAACCCGTTATAACTATTGTAGCATATTTTATACAAAGATGTATTTTAAGGTTTTCGGCTTTTTAATTGTCTTTTTTATAATTGTCTATTTTCTAATTTCATATTACGCTACCTTAAACAATAAAATACATTCATTTATAGTTGTTTTATATTGTAAAATGAGCCAGTATTTTTAACACTTAAATGATTTCAGTCTAATTGTATAATATATAAATTAAATAACAGCCCGCCTTAAAGCAATATGTGTATGTAACAATATAAAAATGTATATAACAGTCATTGTGTATGTTTGTATTATTGTATCCGTGTGTAATAATGCTATGTGAATGTATTACGTAATTTAATAATGTAGGAACTGTGAGAAAAATAAGTTAAAATTGCTAACAATGAGGTAACCTTGAGGCAATAAGGAGTTTGAGAGTTTAACAATACTACTTCTGATTCTTGGAAGCAATAATGTAATTTTAGTGACAGTTTATAAAATAGCCAATCGACAACCAGAAAAGGATTTAGTTAAATGAAGGTATTCTATTGGAGTAGGATTAGCCAATCAGAAACTGAAAAGGAGAAAATTTTACAAATTTAGAGTTCAGTTGCCTGCGGACAGCGTTACTAACTAGACGCAAAAAGTGTCCTCAAGAAATATAATATGTATTCGTGTGTGACGAAAAATAAGTTTACGTGTTAAAAAGTGTAATTAATTAATAAAAAGAATCTCACAGCTCTCTATATCAGTGAAGTATTATTTAAATCGTGTCAATCATTAATAAAAGGAGTGAAGTAAAATTAAAATCTGTGTAAGCCTACATTCTTGTCCCATCACAACCCTGCTAAGAGAAACGTGTCTCTAACAATAATACTTACGCAGCCGAGGCAAACCTAAATATAATATTTAAACAAACAGTCAAATTACAAAGTTAATATTTTTTAAACTTGGGGTGAAGGCTACCGGAAACTGTTGCAACTACAAGTTCGGCTCCCCAACAGTTGAAATATAATAAAACTCCTTCTTTAAACTGACTTTCCATACGTGAAGCAATAATATACCTTACTTCAAATTGACGCCCAAAACGTGGGGCATATAAAAACTTCTTTAAACTGACGCCCAAAGCGTGGTGCAAATAACAATACAACAAAACACCTTTCTCAAAAACTATTAAATATTTCCAATAAAACTGTGGATTTGTATATAATAATAACAACAAAAGGTAAAACTCCATGCAACTGCAGTCAAATGTAACCTCGGTAGCATCCAAGCATGCCATCACACCAGTTATTCTACTTGGGCCCTCCTCGTTCTTTACCACAGACACATCACAGCTATTCGAATCGCTTCGGTTGTGGTGCTGGCGAAAGGGCTATGAAAGGCGGTTTAGAAAATTATAGGAAGAGTGGCATATGTATCAAAATAATTTCGGCAATAAGGGGTTAAAAGTGGGCTGCTGAGTTTAAGCGTGGTTGTACATCCATTGAATATGATGAGGGCTCAGGAGAGGGTCTAAAACCGCTACGACCTTGGGATTGTGACAAAAATTCATTATACCGTAATCAATTGAAAATACTCGAGCTGGTTGACATTGTAAAGTGCTCGATAGGCCGTGTGCAGTACACTTTACACGAAGGGTTGCGTAAGAGAAAGGTTTCCGCTCGATGTTTGCCGCGTTTGTTAACAATGGACCAAAGCGCCTTTAAATGGGCTTTTTATAAACTGTTTAAATACAATGCATTTAGGTTCTGTGACGTTTCATAATAGTAGGTGAAACATGGATTTATCATACACGTCAGAGACGAAGGAGTAGTCAAAACGTTGCCGTCAACAGGTGAAGGTGGACCAAAGAAAGCAAAAACGGTTCCATCTGAAGGAAAAATAATGAGATTATCATGGTGTGGTGTTTGTAGACTACCTCCAGAAGGGCAGAATCATCACCGGGGCTAATGCTCTTTACTACTGGCCCGATTGAAGGATATTATTCGGACTAAACGTTCACACCTTGCCAAAAAGAGAGTCATCCATCACGATAATGAACCTTCACACACGTCAGGGATTGTATAACCCTCGCTTCTAACTGCTTTCCCATCCGGCATAATCGGCGGATTTACTCCAGAATGAATTTTTGTTCCCAAATCTGAAGAAATGGCTGGGTGGTTGAAGATTCACATCACACGATGAAGTTGAGGCAGAGACAGATGCTTATTTAACACAGTTTGAGGGTATTAAATGTCGGAAAACCGCCGGACTAAACGTATTAATTTTCAAGGTGGCTATGCTAAAATATTCTTCTAAATTTTGCGTTTTGATCGTCAGGCCGAGAATTTTTAGAACACCCTATATATAGCCTAAAATGAATATTATCAGTGATGTCCACGCATTACAACAAACTTCCCAGTCATATCAAGAATGTTAGTAATTTAACTCAGTTTAAAAAACTGACAAAAAGCATACTTATTAACGTTCATTTTGTATTTATATGCTAATTATTTTATTACTGCCTTATCTCACCATTACCTAATACATTTTCCTAATTTATACTCACTATTGGTATTATGATCCATTGTTTTCTTAAGGGTATTGTTCTCCTTTAAGACTACTCAATAGCAAGTTACTCCACACTTGTGATATTCAACTATCACCGTACATATTTGACATGTTTTATTGTACCATACTTTAAAGTTATTCTACTTTTAATATAATATAATTCTATAATTATGTTTTCTCTGAAGAATTTTTTAAAATTTATTAATATTTATTATAGCTTTGTAATTTCATTTCTATTTGCACATAAGAATCATATGATTCTTAGAAGCTTGTAAGCAGTTTTATAACTGAATAACTGCCATTGCACTTTGTTGTGACTGTCACTCTGAGAAAGCTCTAGGGCTCTTTGGAGTCTTATGCAAAATAAATAAACAAGCGAACACATAAAATAATGTGTGAGACTCTCGCTCGTTAGAAGTGAAACTTCTTAGACTAGTATTGCTGACGATTTTATTATTTCAGGATTTGAAAATGTTGATGTGGAATTTGATTGAAGGAAATCTCTCATAATAAAATTAAGTATTTCTTTTATTCATCAGTTTCCACTAATTCATACTCTAAGAAAGAAATTGTGGGTTTATCATAGCTGAAGTATCATATAAATAATTTAGATTGTAAATTTTCTAAATAACGAGAGAATACTGGCTGATACTGCCTAATTTGATTGTAGACTACCAGTGTTAAGTTTTTGCTTCAATTTTTCATAAAAAAATCTTATCAATGGTTGAGCTTCGTGTGAATTGAAGTTGATGTCGAAATCACCACTCATAATCATTGGCATTTTGTCCAGATCTTTTTCCAACAATGCTGCACCTTCAATAGTGTAGGCGAATAAGACTTTATGAATTAGTTCAATTATATTGTTAACTCTTGCATTGCTTGATATAGCTAATGTACAGCACAATATGCAAGCGTCTACTGGTTCCTATGCTACTTATTAACACAGTACATGCGGCGCATGCGCGTAGACTGTCTATGACGTATGCGACGGAGAGAGTAGAAATGATTTTCCCTCTCTTTCTTCCAACTCGGTTGGAGTCTCTCGACCAGGCTAACTCATGCGTTTCACTTTTCGTCTGATCCAGGCCAATTTGCCCTACCGCACGTAAAGAAGTTTCACTTCAGTAAATAAATGTTAGTATTTGAGAGGATAAGTTGACAATTAAGTAGTTTTGTTGCTGCTACGTATTTCGACTGTTAGGGAGCCGAACTTGAAGTAGTTGCAATCGCACGTATGGTAAAAAGTTTCCGGTAGCTTTCGCCCCAAGTTTAAAAAATATTAACTTTGTAGTTTTACTGCTTCTTTATATTTATTTATGTTTGCCTCGGCTGCGTCAGATTATTGTTAGAGACGTGTTTCTCTTTGCAAAGTTGTGGTGCGACTGAAGAATGTAGGCTTACACAGATTATAATTTTACTTCACTCCTTTTATTAATACTTGACACGATTTAAATAACACTTCACTGATATAGAGAGCTGTGAGATTTTTTAATTAATTACTTGCACTTTTTAATACGTAAAAACTATTTTTAATTACTTGCACTTTTTAACACGTAAAACTATTTTCGTCTCACACGAATACGTATTAAATTTCTCGAGGACGCATCTCGCGTCCGGTTAGGAACACTGTCTTCAGCCAACACGTCCAGTTATAAGCGCTGTCTACAAGCAATTGACTTGATTTCTACCACCTAAATTTGTAAATTTCTGTATTTCAAGTCTCTGATTAGCTATTCCTAATCCAATAGAATACATTTATTTAACTTAAGTTTTTTTCTGGTTGATTGGATATTTTATAAACTGTCACAAAATTACATTATTGTTGTTCCAAGAATGACTAGTAGTGTTATTACACTTTCTTACTCATTATTGCCTCATTGTTAGCAACTTTTAACCTATTATTCTCACAGCTCCTACATTATTAAATTACGTAACACATTCACATAACATTATTGAACATGTATACAATAATATAAACATATACAATCACTGTAATATACACTTTTTATATATTGTTACACATACATATTGCTTTAAGGCTGGTTTATTATATTTTTTTATTATATAATTTGACTAAAATTATTTAAGTGTTAAAAATACTGCCTCAACAAGGAATCAAGACAGTGGTCTATTGCCGTTGATGGGGTGACTGCTTCCTCGGTTAATGCTGCCGTAGTTGCCCTTAATTCATCCGATCCATTTGCGGTTTACATTTTAGCTGCTCACACACACTCATACACACACAAATTGGCATTTATTCTACCAGAAACAGTAGTACCACGTGGAGTAAAACTAAACAAGCTCGAGTGAAATTAATTAACGGAACAGTTGTATTTGGAGTGACGTGTTTTTCTGGGACGCAGTAATTCTCCTGAGCTTTGTTTACGAAGGCAAGCTTAAAACCATCCATTGTCCCCGACGGTGCATATAGCACACGAAACCAGCAGACCTGTGGCGAACTTCAGACAGTTGGGATGCACCAGCTGCCTCTTCGCAGGGATTGGGGTCAGCTTGCCTATTTTTTTTTTACTTCTTCCTTTCATGGAAAATGAGAACTCTGCTCCAAAGTAATCGAACGGATGTCAAAACTGCGGTAGTCTCTATTGGTTTCCAATAGCTGCTATCTTATATCCTGAATGCAATCGTAAAGCGATTCCGTGAATACGTGTTTTAAATATAAGTTATTAGGTTATTAGTTTCTCTATCCTTACCCACTAGGTAGAGGAAGGGTTGCATTCCACCCAAAACATCGATATCAAGATTTCAAGAAAAATATATTTTGAGTCCCCTGAATCCAAAAGAAATATTTTTAGACAAGGTTCGTGTTTATGTTTGCATTTATGTCTGTATGCATGCAATTGTGAACAGCATAACTCAAAAAGGAAATGTTGGATAATATCATAATTTAAGTTAACTCCTTACGAAGATTTTCCAAAAGGTTCCCCTACACCAAACTGCCCTTTACATGGAAAAGCGCTTGCTTTGGATTTTCTCACAAATAACCTCAAAATTCCTTCGGAATGAAGAGAACTTCAGAGGCTATTCTCCGAAAATTCAAGATATGCATTTTATTTCTAAGTAAATATCTTGTATACACAGTATTTTAATCAAAACCGTTAGAGCCATTTTTTACAAAATCAAACATTTCGAAAAATGTTTCATGTAAAGGGTAGTTTGGGGTGGGAGGATTTTCTTGAAAATCCTCGTATTGTAACTTTGGAAAATATTGAACCTGGATACCAAGTTTGGTATTTATCTGACTTTTCGTTTTTGAGATATCGTGTTCACAGACACAGACACACACACGGACATGCTTCCAAAAATGTTTTATTTGTATTCAGGAGGCCTCAAAACATGTATTTTTGGTGAAATATTGGTATCTAATTTTTGGGTGGAATGTAATCCTTCCCCTAATTACTATACGTAATAGAGAAAGTAATTAGGCGATGTCCAAAGTGTCGTTGCAGAAGGGCAAGCGACTCCCCTGCGTTGTGGGCAACTTGATGCAACCATTATCGTTGGAAGGGTAAGTTTATGGCGCAAATCCCGCATGAACAGGGTAATAATGAGGTATAAAGGGAAAGATAAGAGTATGGACGAATGGAGAGGGCCACCGAAACTGGGGCAGAGAACCGCACGCAGGCCATTCGGCCCCTTGTGCTTCTACCAGTGATTCCCAGGAGGAAGAGATGAGGAGTTACCCAAAGAGCAACCAGATCGAATGACGACGGCGCAAGCAAAGACGGGGTCCCTAATATTTCCAGATTAGGCACATACGAAGTCGCTCAGTCCTGCCCACAAGCCACCGGACCCAGGCAGTTCCCCGGGGCGGAGCCCACTAGGAGGAGAGACCTAACTGAGCAGTCCTCAGAGGTCAGGTAAGAAACATCTTCAGAACGCACAGCCACCGCCCAGCCGCAACTCGCCGAACTCCGTCGCCTGGAACTGCAACCCTTACAACGAATATAAGGGGTACCTACAGAAAATGAGGGACAGGAGAGTCGTTGTAGAAGATGAACCACCCCAGCATTCGCCTATCGATCCGGGTAAATCTTGAAAATCCCATAAGCCAGAGTGTGTGGTAGTCGGGGTTCGAATGCGGGACCTCCTGGATGCGGACTATAGACGTTGCCGCCTGAGCCACCCCGCTTGGTATCTCCTGGTATACTGTTTGCGGTTTCTGTGCAGCATTCTCGAGAAATAAGGGCCCAATATTCCATGACCGGTGCACCAATTAATAATGGATAAAATAATCGGAATTAATATTCACCTCTTAATATAATATAATTTAATATAAACACCTATTCTTCTGTTGCGAGAACCATAATTGCAGACATCAAACAAGCCTGAACTCACAATGTCAAAATACCAATGATATGCACTAAATAAATATTTCACTGGTGTGGAAACTTGGACATCAAATGATCCAAAATTTCAGTGTTGTTTGTTTTTTGCCGCAGATTATAAATCGATGAGATTCCCCGAAGGTTTTATTTACCTTTAAGGTAGCCTTTGTACTATTTTAATTTTTGAAGACATTTCAAGGGATCCCCGGGCAAACCTCGTATTTCGGGGCGCATGCCGATGGACCTGAAACGGTTTAGAAGTCTCAATTCTTGGAAATAATTTTAAAATAAAACTTGTAGTTATGTCTTCAGCCGAGTTGCAGATAACTAAAACTCCGCTTAATCGCTTAATACATTTAAGGAGTATTAAGGTATATCAAAATTTCAACATTTAATGAGGAATAAAAGCTCCAAACTCTCGCATGACAAACTCTCGCACCAACCATTACACCTGCAGCAACTTTTTCGAATGGGAGTCTATAAATATGCAAGTTTTCGGTCCCTGACTTGATTCCATTATAATCGTATTTCGATTCTAAGACTATAAAAATGGAATAAAATTGTTAAAATTCTGATGTGTAACATTCACATAACTTTCTCTACCCCTACCGTTTATACCGTGGGTATACAAATTATTCTTATGAAAGTTTAAATTTTTTACGACTTCTTTTTAATCCAGATAAATTTCTGTAGAAATAGCTACATTATACACTTCGAAAATTGAATTTTATTTATGGATGCACTTTAACAGCTGTGGTCCTTAGCGTCTCATTCTATATTGGGCGATAAAAGACCGGTAATTTTGCTCAGAGGCCTCTTTATCAGGCTTGAGGTTCTTTTACATGCCGTAAATCTACGACACGGGACCACCGGCTTTACTTCCCTTCCGAACACATTTTGTTGAAGTACAAAGGGAATAGCGATAGTCACATGCTTAGGAACTGGACGCTATATGCTGGCCTTAAAATTCCATACCTTTTTCATGACATCGTGAGAAACCACTGAAAATCAAAGGAACTTGAAGAGAATGACAAATTATTGAACAAATAGAACCATTACTAATGGATATCTTGGAAATGGTTGATACCACAAAAAGAGTTATTTGAAATAAATTCTGTGTTTTAAAGAGATCTACACTTTTTGTATAGTACATTTTCGTATATCACCTAACGTTTTTACCAGTTGTACAATAATATACAAACTTCCTTCCAAATGAAGAGGACTTCACAGGCTATTCCTTGAAAATTCGAGATATACATTTTATTTGTAATTAAATATCTTCAATATATGGTATTTTGAGACAGTATTTTAACACTTAAATAATTTCAGTCTAATTATATAATATGTAAGTTCAATAACAGCCCGCCTTGAAGCAATATGTGTATGTAATAATTTGTAAAATGTATGTAACAGTCATTATATATGTTTATATTATTGTATATAATTATATCCATGTGCAATAATGTTATGTGAATATATTACGTAATTTAATAATGTAGGAACTGTGAGAATAAGATAAAAGTTGCTAACAATGAGATAACAATGAGGTAACCGTGAGTCAATAATGAGTAAGAAAATTTAACAGTACTACTTGGGATTCTTGGAGTAACAATAATGTAATCAACAACCAGAAAAAGCTTTAGTTAAATGAAGGTATTCTATTGGAGTAGGATTAGCCAATCAGAAACTGAAAACGAGAACATTTTATAAATTTAGAGTTCAGTTGCCTGCAAAGTGTTCCTAACCGGACGCGAGACACATCCTCGAGAGATTTAATACGTATTAGTGTGAGACGAAAATAGTTTTACGTGTTAAAAAGTGCAAGTATTTAATAAAAGAATCTCACAACTCTCTATATCAGTGAAGTGTTATTTAAATTGTATCAGGTATTAATAAAAGGAGTGAAGTAAAATTATAATCTCTGTAAGGCTATATTATTTAGTCGCACCACAACCCTGCTAAGAGAAACGTGTCTCTAACAATAATACTGACGCAGCCGAGGCAAACATAAATATAATATTTAAACAAACACTTAAATTACAAAGTTAATATTTTTTTAAACTTGGGGAAAAGGCCACCTGAAAGTACCTTTGGGGCGAAGGCTACCGGAAACTGTTTAATATACGTGCGGTTGCAACTACTACAAGTTCGGCTCCCCAACAGCCGAAATATAATACAAGTCCTTCAATACAACAAAATACCTTCTTCAAATTTAATCAAAATCGTTTGAGACATGTTTTAGAAAATAAAAAAGTTTCGAAAAATGCTCCATTTAAAGGGTTGTTGGGGTGGGGGTTCTTGAAAATCCTCGTATCGCATCTTTGGAAGGTACTAAACCTAAGACTTTTCGTTTTTGAGTTATGCTTTTAACAGACACACATAGGGAAGTTAAAAACGACTGTACGCATGCATGTCCAGTATAAAGCTTTGTTTTGCAATGGGAATGCTGTCTCCCATCATTATCTTTACAACCTATGTAAGAAAAGAAAAAGCCGGCGACATGAGAGAGGCGGAAAGACCGTTACCATGGTTACTGGTTGAACGAAACGAAACTGAAATAAATTTCCGCTTTCGAAGTAGTACACTGCTCCTGTCAGTATTAGATTCTTAGACAAGAAAGTCACCCTATGTGACGCAGGTGCATGTGTTCAAGGTTGCGGATTCGATTCCTATCCAGGATAATGACCCAAGTGTGAGAGTCTCATGTTAGCGAGTAGTGGTTTTAAAAGATCTGAGGGACAAAATTTTGGTATATTGCCCACGGCGAATTGTTGCTGTGTTGTTAAATATACATAAGAATAGTTATTACTTAAAAGTAGCGGTGGTATTCATAGGCGTTCCTCGTAGCCAGTCCTCGTGATCATGATCGCTAGAGCGTTTAGTTTTGGTGCTCCGTGGAGTACCCTGGGTTCGAGTGCACCTGAAAATATGCGTTTGTGTCTGCGTAAATGTGCGTGTGTAACAGTAAACACAGAAACACCAACCGAACAACAGGAAAACAATATAGGAAAAACAAACACGCAAAAAAGGTATAATTTAATTAGTGACTTCTGGTTATTAATACCAGCTTAGGGGTATTCCTATTTATAAACCGCGGCAGCTGGAGGATTTAAAGTCGAAGTGTAGGTTTAAATCTACTCCCACTAGAGATATTAGTTTAAGGGAGGTTTTCTCTACAAATTGGGTGGATTTTGAGTTTTAAATGTGGTCTTCGTGTATAAAAATTCATGAAATATTACAATAAAGGTTACGTGTAGCATAATTAGAAATAAAGGTTTATTTAGCTTAAAATGTAGTAGACAGAAAAAAGCCTGATGTGTTAAACTCACATGATTTTCTCTATTCTTGTACAAACTATTTTTACAAACGTTTATTCTCCATATGCTTCATGTTAATCGAGATGTTAATCTTATTGCTAATTTTCTTGCAGGTGCAAGGGGAATATGGTAGGCTTTAAGCGATAGTCAAATCTTTTAAGAGCTGGTTACTATGTGGCGCATTCCATTCTCTTTTGTATGTTCAGGACATAAAAAATGAATAACCAATTCCCATTTGAGAAAAAGTATAAGTATTGGAAAATTTAAGGGAATAAGAAGCAATATCTCGAAAATGGTTCACTCAAAAAAAAAATGTATATGAAATAAATTGTGTATTTTAACGCAATCTAAATTTTTTTGTAGTAAACATTTGTCTATCTCTTATGGTATATCAGTTATGCAAAAGTCGTTCACAATGAAGAATACTTTTGGAGACATTCCCAGAAAATTCGAGATATATATTTCATTTGTCATGAAAATATCTTAAACATATGATATTTTAATCAAAATCGTTAGAGCCATTTTTGAGAAAATTAAAATTTTCTAAAAATGTTCCATGTAAAGGGTAGTCTGGTGTGGGGGGATTTTCTTGAAAACCTTCGTGTCGCATCTCCAAACTACCCTTTATATTGAAGATTTTTCGAAACTTTTAAGTTTCTAAAAATGGCTCTAACGATTTTGTTTAAAATAACATATATTAAAGGTATAGAATAGAATGTATATCTTGAATTTTATGGAAATTACCTGTGAAACCCTCTTCCTTCGGAAGGAGCTTTGTATAACCTTGTATAACCGGTAAACATTGAGTGATAGACAAAACGTATTACACAAGAATCTAGATCTCTTCAAAGCATACAGTTTATTTCAAATAAGTTTTTTTTGTGGCATAAGCCACATCTGATTTATTCGTTATTAAAGGTTAGAATGTGAAGTAGTGGTTTTCTTTACTTTGGATTTGTTTTTATTTATTTAGCTTCACGTATGGACACCAATTTGAAGCAGAATTGTTCTTTACGTTGTTTGCAGCTACGTATAAAAAGCCGATTTGAAGTAGTTTGTATTGAAGAAGATGCATTATATTTCAACTGTTGGGAACCGAACTTGTAGTAGTTGCAACAGCACGTATAGTAAACAGTTTCCGGTAGCCTTCGCCCCAAATGTATTTTTAGGTGGCCTTTGCCCCAAGTTTAAAAAAAATTAACTTTGTAATTTGATTGTTTCTCTAAGCATTAAATATTTATGTTTGTCTCGGCTGCGTCAGTATTATTGTTAGAGACATGGAAGTCTTGGCAAGAATGTAGGCTTACACAGATTTTAAGTTTTAATTCACTCCTTTTTATTAATCCTTGACACAAATTAAATAGCACTTCACTGATATCAAGAGCTGTGAGATTCTTTTATTTAATACTTGCATTTTCTATACTATTTTCGTCTCACACGAATACGTATTAAATCTCTCAAGGAAGCACAAGCAACGCATCCAGTTACAAGCACTGTCCGCACGCAACTGAATAGATTTAACCGTCTAAACTTGTAAATTTCTATATTTCGGGTCTCTAATTGGCTAATCATTCTCCAATAGAATACCTGCATTTAACTAAAGCTTTTTCTGGTTGTTGATTGGCTATTTTTATAAACTGTAACTAAAATTACATTATTGTTACTCCAAGAATCACAAGTAACATTTAAACTCTCAAACTCATTATTGCCTCAAGGTTACCTCATTGTTACCTCATTGTTAGCAACGTTTAACTTATTATTCTCACAGCCCTTACAATATTAAATTACGCAATATATTCACATAACATTATTACACATGGATAAAATAATATAAGCATATGTAATGACTGTTACATACATTTTACAAATTATGACATACACATATTGCTTTAAGGCGGGCTGTTATTCAACTTACATATTATATAATTTGACTGAAATCATTTAAGTGTTAAAAATACTGTCTCAAATGGTTCATTACTTGTCATTTCTTAAAGTCCTTTCAGTATTCAGTTGTTTCTCGCGATTGCATGGCAACTATGGAATTTTAACGTCAGCGTATAGCGTCCAGTTCTTAAACATTTGCCTGTCAATGTTCCCTTTGAATCTGTAACGAAATGTGTAATGCTACATTACACATTACAGATTCAAAGGGAATAGCGACAGTCAAATGCAAAGGTTTCTGCAAAGGTTTATTTGGATTAAAATGTAGTAGACAGAAATGTATACCCACTAATGAATGATAGAGGGTAGAGAAAGTCATGTGAATGTTTCACATCAGATTTGTTCAAGTGGTAAGTTGATAGTCGTTTAATCAAAGCCAATAAATAGCGATCCGCTTTTAAAAAAATCTCACTCGCTTTAGCCCATTGAAACTTCTTATGTTTACAACGAAATGTATAAATATTATGTAATGAAAGTTTATCTGGATTAAACCGAGGGAGGTGGCGTCGCAGTAACATGTGCGACTTGATTTGGGAGGTTCCAGGTTCGATCCCGGCGACCGCCTACTCAGACTCATGGGTTTTTCGGGTCGGTAGGCGAATGCCGGAGTGGTTTATCTTCTAACATAACTTTCCTGCCCATCATTTCCTTGCCATCTGTTAAAGGGTTGTAGGACCAAGTGACGGTGTTCGGCGGGTTGCGGCTGGACGGTGACTGTGCACTTTGTGGAGGTTTCTTCCCTGGGATTGTTGCGGAATTGCTCAGTTAGGACCCACCTCCAGGTGTTCTCGGTTGCGCCCCTTCGGGGAACCTCCGGGGATTAAGTACTTGTGGATGGGTCCGGACGTCGTCGAATGCGTTCGGTCTTGGTAGCGTTAGGGAACCCGTCCATGCTTGCGCGCCCGTCGTCATCCAGTTCTGGTCGCCTTTGGGGTCTCTCCCCTCATTCTTCCCTCCCAGGGGTCTTGGTAGCAGCAAAAAAGACCATTGTGCCTACCTGCGGTGCTCTGCCCTGGTTTCTGGGGTCCCTTTGTCTTGATTAACAAGTAGTGCATAGAAGGATAAGCTTTCGTAAGAATAGTTTGTACAGGAGTGGGTAGAGAAAATCGCGTGAATGCAGCACTTCAGATATTTATACTGTAATTTTGTTTCACCACGTTTCATAAACAAATAAAGCAACAATATAACAAGAACGCGTCATCATCTTGTTCGTCAAATATCCGACGAGGTCAAAGAGCATAAGTAGCTAAACAAATTTATCTTTTGGTTCACTTGCCAGCATGCACTTAACGTAAACTCGGCCACATACTCACAACATACATAATTCACAGTTTACAGAAGAAGTAAGCTTTCAACCGTGTCCTCATGAACCTTTGCCCTAAGTCGATGAAATGCGAGATAATACACTTTTTGATTTGAATTTCCCTTTGGCTTACCCTGTTTTCCAATTCCTTGTGTAGCAGAAGTGTTTACTATCGGTAAATAATTAAGCATGGCCATTTTAAAGAGCATCTATAATGCCCATACGGATAAAACCTCTGGATGCAGTGGTCGCTAATGCACAGGAAAGCTCTACAGATATCTCCAGTAGTGTTGTATTATTCACATGCTGGGCTCGTATGCATTGATAAAGCTTCCTTGTGATGGCGTGGTTCAGCCCTAACTGCATTTTAACATATGATTGGTCTACCTGTTGAGAAATGCCTATAAAATTACTTTCCTGCAGAACCCTGCAAAGTACATAATAGTTAGAGAAGGTATAGCATTCCATCCAATAAATTCGATATCAGATTTCACAGAAATACATGCTTTGAGGCACCAAGAATCCAAAAAAAGAAGAATTTTTAGAAAAATGTTCATGTGTGTGTGCTTACGCGCGTGTCTTTGTCTTTGAACAGCATATCTCAGAAAGGAAAAGTCATATGAAACCCAAACTTGGTATTTAAGATCAGTACTTTCAAAAGATGCAACACAAAGATTTTCAAGAAAATCCCCCCATCCAAAACTGCATTTTATATGGAACATTTTTGAAATCCTTCAGTTTTTAAAAAAGAGTGCTAATGTTTTAATTAAAATGTCAATATTTTGAATATTATGGAAATAGCTTGTGAACTCCATTCAGAATTTTGCATAATCTTGTATTACTGGTAAATATTAAACGATAGATGAAAATGTTCTACATAAAATATGTGGATATCTTTAAAACACACAATTTATTGTAAATAACTTTCTGCGCCATCAGCCATTTCTGAGATATTGTTATTAATGCTTCGAATCGTCCAAGATCGCGGGTTCAAACCCGGTGGAGGGCAATTGATTTTTTCGGGTGAAAAATCCTTAGCATGGCTTACTTCGGGAGGGAAGTAAAGCCGGTGGTCTCGTGTCGTAGATTTACAGCACGTAAAAGAACCTCAAGTCTGATAAAGAGGCCTCTGAGCAAAATTACCGGCCTTTCACGCCCAATATAGAATGGGACGCTAAGGACCACAGCAGTTAAATAGCCTCCATAAATAAAACTCAATTAAATTTTGAGGCACCCTAAATAAAAAAAATCATTTTTAAAAAATGTCCATGTGTGTGGGGGAGGGGGTGTGCGCGTGTACGCGCGTGTCTTTGAACAGCATAACTCAGGAAAAGTCTTATAAAACCCAAGCTTGGATTTAGGATCAGTACCTTCAAAAGATACAACACAAAGATTTTCAAGAAAATCCCCCATCCCAAATTACCCTTTACGTGGAACATTTACATTTTTAAAAACGGTTTTGATTAAAATGCCATATATTTTGAACTTTCTGGGAATAGCCTTGAAGTCCATTCGGAAGGAATGTTGCATAATCTTGTATAACTGGTGAATATTAAACGATAGACGAAAACATGCTGCATAAAAGATGTGGATCTCTTTAAAGCATACAATTTATTTTAAATAACTTCTTCTGTGGCATCGGCCATTTCTGAGATATGGTTATTAATCGTTCGAATCGTTCAATACACTGGTGTGCAAAACCTAAGGACGAGATGGGTAAAGTAACATAACAAATGAACTACTTGGAAGTAGACGAAGGTGCGGGATCAGGTTGCCAGAGGCCTCTCTCACACGTACACAGAAAGCTGGACGTCACATGGCGTGAGTGTAGCGAGCCTATGTGCCAAATGGATCTGGTCCAGCAACACGGGGCAGTTGACGAAACAGGACAAGGCGGTGTGTGGCAATTAGCGAGCTGTTACGGTGCACTATAATGGTGTTGTTCATTGCAACATAGCCCGTAGACACCATTTGGATGACTTCACACGGGGAAAATCATCGGGAAGCTGGAAGAAGGGCGACGTGTGACGAGTGTTGCTCAGGAGTTTGGAATTGCTCACAGCATTGTTTCACGTGCATGGGAACCTTTAAAACCACAGGCACTGCTGTCCCAAGGAGAGGTGGTGGTCGGCCACGCTCAACTACAGCATAGATGACCGCTATATTGTTCAACAGGCAAGAGGGGATCCACGCCAAACAGCGGGTGCAATTGTAACCACATTTAACAGGACAGCTAGGCACGCAATCTCACGATACACAGTGGCACGGCGACTACACAGAAGTGGTTTCTTTGCCCTACGGCCAGTACGTTGTGCTCCATTGACATCCGCGGCACCGTTTGCGATGGTCTCAAGAGCATCAAAAGTGGACCAAAGAGGAATGGGTTCGCGTGTTCTTCTCGGATAAGAGCAGATTCAGTCTAAGTAGTGATTCTCGACGTACCCTCATCTGGCGAGAGATGGGAACACGTAATGAACTCAGGAACATCCTTGAACATGATCATTTTGGAGGTCCGGATGTTATGGTTTGGGGAGGCATGTTGCATGGGCGCACCGACCTCCAAAACTTTGAACACGGTACGCTCACTGGTCAACGTTATTGTGATAGTGTACTCCTTCCCCATGTGCGTCTTTTAAGGGGTGCAGTTGGCCGTGACTTCATTTTTTAGGATTACAATGCGCGGCCACATCGAACAGCGCAGGTGGAGGATCTTGGAATGAGAGGATATTCGGCGAATGGACTGGCTTGCCCGTTCCCCCGATTTAAATCCCATCGAACACGTGTGGGATGCTTTTGGGAGACGCATTGCAGCACATCCACATGCACCAACGACCATCCAACACTTGTCAACAGCGCTGGTGGAGGAATGGAACGCCCTACCAAGAGAACTGCTTACCAACCTTGTGGCCAGCATGGGAGTACAATGCAGAGCATGCATTGCTGTCCGTGGTGATCATACATCCTTTTAAGCACCATGTATCTGTTTCTGTAAATCTAGAGACCCATCGTATGTCGTATTGACGTTAGTGTAGTTTATGGTCTATGAAGAAAAGTGGCATTTCTGTTCGTCTCATTGCATATTTCGTTTAGTTACCTGCTGTAGCATACCGTAGCAGTTCCCTCTATGTATGATTCAAGTTTCATCGAGCTATGTTACTTGGAGTGTCACAGCATGCAAAGATTACTTTTGTCCTTAGGTTTTGCACACCAGTGTACTTTGTCATTCTTTTAAAGTGCTGTCGACATTCAGTTGTTTCTCGTGATCGCATGAAAAGACTATGAAATCTTAAGGTCAGCATATAGTGTCCAGTTCTTAAACATTTGACTATCGCTATTCCCTTTGCCTTTAAAACGAAATACGTAATGTAGTAGTCCTGCGAAGATTTGTCTCGAGTAAAATGAAGCAGATAGAAAAATAAGCTTTGGTGGAATGGTTTACATCCATTAATAAATGATGGGGTAGAGAAAGTCATGTAAATGTAACACAATATTTTTTTCTATCTGAATCATGTTAATAGAGATAAATCTTTGTCGGGTTCCACTCCCGTAGGGAGCGCGGAAGGAATTACAGGAGAAATACGACATCGATGATTTCATAATCGATATAATAATCCTTAATAAAAGAGAAGTGATTTAAGCAATTTATGTTGAAGTTATATTTTTAGGTGAGGTTTTGAGGTGAAAGGTTGTCAACTAAATTTCGCCAACATATAAAAACGCTGCAAAACTAAAGTAGGGCTTTGGCTTCACAATTCCTACGGGTACGCTCTGTTATCGTTCCGCAGTTGCCGCAACTGTTTCACTCCTCTACTTATAAAAACATCCCTCGGCCACGCTTTGCAGCTTGGGGCCCTAGCAACGATCCACTTCCATGTTGGCAGCGCTCCGTACCTTTCGCTATGTTCGGATTGCCAATGTTGGCTGCAGGGCAGCACAAGCAGCGTTGCCATAATACCTCGGGTGGGATACGTATGATGTGTGTTGTATAACTTCTGCATAAGGAACAAAAGTGGCAATAATTATCATAAATGTATCAAGATATGTTATCTACAGGCTAAGTTAGTGTCTATTGTCTGTATTGATAACAGTTAAACAATAAAATAAACATGCAGATGCTTGTGTGTTGTGTGTACTGAGCAGTGATTCGGACGTTTTTTTTAAATCCATTTGTACCTCGCCTTTAATTACATTGGTCTTATCGGCGGCCTTTCCGAAACTAGCTTATTGCCTAGGGCAGAGGTGGCGAAAACGTGACTCGCGAGTTATTTTGACTCGTAGGCGCCGTTCCCTCTCTGCAACCGTCCCTTGGTTTTTCACATGCTACTGAGTGATGCAGGGCGTGTTGCATATTTGGCGACTCGCAGAAGGAAGTCGTTTTCTGCACCCTTAGCCTAGGGCGATGGAATTAACTCGCACTCACTTGTAGTTGGGTTTCTTGCACTTTGGTTTTCAGTCATTAGATCACACACACACACACACACTCATTCATACTTCCAGACTCTGGGGAGGACAGGGATTAGATAAAAATTCTCATCCCCAGCCGGGAATCGAACCCGGACCCCCTCGTGCAGCAAGCACATATTCTACCGACTTACCTACGGGGCTAGCCCGATTTGGACTTCTACTCGCGTGCGGGAGTATTTCGCTTTTGCATAATTGGTTACATTACACATTTCGTTGTAGATACAAAGGGAATAGTGATAGTCAAATGTTTAAAAACTGGACGCTATATGCTGGGCTTAAAATTCCATACTGTTTCCATGCAATTGCGAGAAACAACTGAATGTTGACAGAACTTTAAAAAAGATAACAAGGAATTGAACATTGAAATCAATAATAACGCATATGTCGGAAATGGCTAAAGCCACAAAAAGTTATATGAAATAAACTGTATGTTTTGTGCAGTACGTTTTCGTCTATCCTTAACATTTACAAAATTCCTTCCGGTTTGCGGCGCTCTTAACGTTTGTTAGCCCCACGTTGGTCGCCAGTTTGCGGCGCTCACCTCCTCATCCGTTGCTGTAGCTTACCTTGATGCTTCTCCCGTTGCTTCCAGAAGTTCTCAGCGTGTTGGTTCTTCAATTTATCCTCGGCTAGCTGCAGTAATTTTCCTTAAATTATATGGGAGCATGGACTTATCCTCGGTAAAGGAAAACGTAGATCTCGGGTGGTGATATAGGAAGACATAGACTTGCTTTGTTTATGAAAAGATGACACTGCCGTCTCTTTTTATTTAATTAACACTCGTAGTATACAAAACTGGTATTGCCGCTGTAAAATACTGTCCACCGCTGTTAAACTATGGCGTGGATATGGCACGAAATATAACTATTCTTATTGTCGCTTTCAGAGTAGCGGATCTTAGGTGTGTTGCTAAAACTATTTTGATTCCCTGTTTTGGCGCGATATCTCACACATCCTGCAGCATCTCTCCCTGACCACACATTACGAAAACTCTCGAATAAAATGCAATACTAAGCTGACATGACAAATTTGACTTGATTCCCTTTTTGGCGCGATATTTCACACATCCTGCAGCATCTCTCCCTAACCACACATGACATAAACTGCCTCGAATTTTCCCTAAACAGATCCATTTATAGTCTCAGGCTTCTGAGGCTGCTTCCTTTCCTATTGGTCCATTTTTAGCGCGACTCGACGCGTCTAACTATTTCGAATAAACTTTCAGGGATCTCATTGGTCCAATTTTAATATAAATCGCGGCTTTTCCTACATGTACCGTTAGATTGTTCTTCTCACTCACTTGGTCACGGCGAATTATCAAATAATGGGACAAAGGCTCTACACCCTCGCTGTAGGAATAATAGCACTGCGACCGAAGAGAGGTAATAAAACTAGGTTTTCTGCCTTCGAAAGCACTATTCCTGTAACTAAAACATTCCCTCGTGGACAGTATTTTAACATAGCGCTTAAATTATTTACATTAAACCATTTATAACTCTACTAATATTAATAACCTAGATAGATACATAATGTTAAATCACCCTTCTTAAAATATACAAGCAGTATGAGAAAAAGATATTTACATAGTACGATTTAACATCAATAAAAGTTAATTAATAAATTATCTGTAATTACAGTTCTTGGGCTCGGCCTAGAGTTGCCGTTTCAAATTGCCCTGTTCTGGAAAAGAATAAATTTTTCAGCACTTGATACAATTTTCTTTTCCAGAATAATTCCTCTGATTATGGCCTTTGTTGGTTTATTTTGTTGACAGAGACCCTTCGCTATACCTGTTTCTTCACAAGGGTTCTGCCAAACCAGTGGTGTTTACATTTGGGTCATTCACTCTACACTCTCCCTTTTAAAAACAGGTTTCCGAGAGACATTCTTATACACAATACATTTCCCGCACACGAATAACTTGTGACGCAAACAAATACTCTAATACCCAAATTAAGTTCTAAAATTAAGTCTATTTACATATATATTGGTACATAATTATTATGCCTTTATTTATTTCTTTACATCCTTATTTATCGGGTGTATTACCTTTACTATTTGTTCATAGGGTTGCTACCTCATTTCGAGTAAAACTAACCTGATTCTTTTCATTACGTTCTTCACCCTTCTCATTCTCTAAACATTTGTATGGTTTGAGCAACTGTTTATGATATCTCCCTACGATCTTGGAATTCTTTATTTCTTGTAACTCAAATGTATCCGAGCCAAAAATGTTAATCACCCGGTATGGACCTTTAAATAAATTTTCCATTCTATGGTACCTCTTTTTTTTTATAATTAATAAAACTAATTTATATGTTTAAAGAAAACTGTCAGCATATTGCTAGCATACCAACCAATTAATAATTTACAAATATTTCTAAATATCAAAAAAATAATAAATATTCTGACAATAAAAGCTGTTTCAACCTTAAGACAAACTTATTCAAACAGAAAGAAACTGAAACATATTAATGGCAAAGGTGTTTCTTGTTCTTCTTCACTATCACTAATGATCATTTAATACTCAAGTCTCTTTAGTAATGCAAAAAAAATGTTCTGCACAACTGCTTAAGATAATTCATTAATTTACATGTGAAAGCTCTCCTTTCCAGGCACTGTAGAGTCAGGATCAATGATATTCTGTCTTTTTTTTTTTTTTTTTTTTATACCCATACTAATTCTCCAAGTTCGATCAACCATTTCTTTCGCTTCCTGGTTTTAAATTCCTGCTTTCTTTTCTGCGCCCTCTTTGACATTCTTTCAAAAGCTTTCTTTGACGTCTCTTTTCCCGTTAGTGTTTTCGGATCTTTAGTTTCTAGTATCTGTAGTAGTTTCCCTTCAAGTGTTTCTATCAACTTCCCCTTAATCAGCTCAACTAATTTCCCCTCTAAACTCTTATTTTGTTCACCTAAGTTTCTTTCTGAGTCCTTACTCTGCTTACTTAATTTCCCTTCGAAATCCTTTTTCTGTTCACTCAGTTTTCTTTCTAAATCCTTACTTTGCTTACTTACGATTCTTTCTAAGTCCATATTATGCTCATTTGATTTCCCTTCTACATTCTTATCTTGTTCACTTACGATTCTTTCTAAGTCTTTACTCTGCTCATTTGCGATTCTTTCTAAGTCCTTATTATGCTCATTTGATTTCCCTTCTAGATTCTTATCTGGTTGACTTACGATTCTTTCTAAGTCCTTATTCTGCTTACTTATGATTCTTTCTAAGTCCTTATTATGCTCATCTGCTTCCCCTTCTAGATTCTTATCTTGTTCACTTACGATTCTTTCTAGGTCCTTATTCTGCTTACTTACGATTCTTTCTAAGTATTCATTATTCTCATTTGATTCCCCTTCTAAATTCTTATCTTGTTCACTTACGACTCTTTCTAAGCCCTTACTCTGCTTACTTACGATTCTTTCTAAGTCCTTATTATGCCCATTTGATTCCCTTTCTAAATTCTTATCTTGTTCACTTACGATTTTTTCTACTTCTTTACTCTGCTTCCTTACTTCCCCTTCTAAATTCTTATCTTGTTCCCTTACGACTCTTTCTAGATTCTTACCATGTTCACTTACGATTCTTTCTAAGTTCTTACTATGTTCACTTAAGATCTTACCCCGTTCCTTTATGTCCTTACCCATCTCGTCTATCTTTGTGCTCAAATGTTGAAGCAATATTAGCAGCTGGTTTTGACCTGCGTCAATGACCTGCTTAATCCGTGGTCTCCTTTCCAGCCTAGCTTCTCCCTTTGCTTTACCCATATTTTCTCCTTCTGGTGTTTCGCTGACAATAGCCTCCCTATTCAGTTCTTTCAAATCTTCCCTTGACCTACTCATGGTTCCGTTAGCAAGTTCTACCTCCCTAGTAATGACTTTACCCCCTCTCAATAACATGTGTTCACAAAACTGAGTCACTACTCTGCATGCCTTTTTGTTTGTTTTTGAATAAATGTTCTAACCTGTATTTTTTTTTATGTTAACTGATGCGTTCCGGGTTCAACTCCTGGTGAAGTTCTAGAAGCGATGTTCTCAGCTGTTTTGTTGTCCCACGTAGGTAGACTAGAAGTTCGCGTTGTAATTTTGTTCTGCTGTGCCCCTTTCCTCTGAAGATTCTTCGTCTGTTCGTTGTTTTCTAGTCCTCCGTTTATGTTGGTCTTCCCTTCGAGCTGGTCTTCCCTTCGAGCTCCACGTTATGGCGCCAGTTTGCGGCGATCTTAACGTTTGTTAGCCCCACGTTGGTCGCCAGTTTGCGGCGCTCACCTCCTCATCCGTTGCTGTAGCTTACCTTGATGCTTCTCCCGTTGCTTCCAGAAGTTCTCAGCGTGTTGGTTCTTCAATTTATCCTCGGCTAGCTGCAGTAATTTTCCTTAAATTATATGGGAGCATGGACTTATCCTCGGTAAAGGAAAACGTAGATCTCGGGTGGTGATATAGGAAGACATAGACTTGCTTTGTTTATGAAAAGATGACACTGCCGTCTCTTTTTATTTAATTAACACTCGTAGTATACAAAACTGGTATTGCCGCTGTAAAATACTGTCCACCGCTGTTAAACTATGGCGTGGATATGGCACGAAATATAACTATTCTTATTGTCGCTTTCAGAGTAGCGGATCTTAGGTGTGTTGCTAAAACTATTTTGATTCCCTGTTTTGGCGCGATATCTCACACATCCTGCAGCATCTCTCCCTGACCACACATTACGAAAACTCTCGAATAAAATGCAATACTAAGCTGACATGACAAATTTGACTTGATTCCCTTTTTGGCGCGATATTTCACACATCCTGCAGCATCTCTCCCTAACCACACATGACATAAACTGCCTCGAATTTTCCCTAAACAGATCCATTTATAGTCTCAGGCTTCTGAGGCTGCTTCCTTTCCTATTGGTCCATTTTTAGCGCGACTCGACGCGTCTAACTATTTCGAATAAACTTTCAGGGATCTCATTGGTCCAATTTTAATATAAATCGCGGCTTTTCCTACATGTACCGTTAGATTGTCCTTCTCACTCACTTGGTCACGGCGAATTATCAAATAATGGGACAAAGGCTCTACACCCTCGCTGTAGGAATAATAGCACTGCGACCGAAGAGAGGTAATAAAACTAGGTTTTCTGCCTTCGAAAGCACTATTCCTGTAACTAAAACATTCCCTCGTGGACAGTATTTTAACATAGCGCTTAAATTATTTACATTAAACCATTTATAACTCTACTAATATTAATAACCTAGATAGATACATAATGTTAAATCACCCTTCTTAAAATATACAAGCAGTATGAGAAAAAGATATTTACATAGTACGATTTAACATCAATAAAAGTTAATTAATAAATTATCTGTAATTACAGTTCTTGGGCTCGGCCTAGAGTTGCCGTTTCAGAATGAAGAGGACTTCACAGACTATTCTCCGAAAACTCAAGACATACATTTTATTTGTAATGCAAATATATTTAATATATGGTATTTTAATCAAATTGTTAGAGGCATTTTTAGAGAATAAAAACTTCAGAAAATGTTCCATGTAAAGGGGATTTGAGGGGTTTTCTTGAAATCTTCGTGTCGAATGTTTGGAAGATATCAATTTTAGTATTTATGCATTTCTTGTAAGATCTCCATATCGAATTTTTAGATAGAATGCAATATATTCTCTACATACTGGACACGTACAAATTGAGGCAGTATTTTATATCACAACACTGTGAATGCCAGAGTGATTGTAGTGTAAATTAACATTATTGTATGACAATGATTTTAGATGTTTGTTAGCCATAAGCATTGTTAGGAAATAAGTTTACAAGGCCTCACTGAAACTGACAATAGGAGTGGGTAACAATGAAGCGATGGGGTGAGTTGTTTATCACTTAGAAGAGACAAACAAATGACGTCAGGGTAGCGTGCCTTTCTTTAGAAATGGAGGGAATATCTTCCCTAGAGCATATGTGTTAGTAATTGTGATTGGCTGAAAAAACAGACGCTAATTTTGGCGTGATTTGGTGACCAATAGCAGCTCTATTATAATGTTTAGGCATTTCGAGGTGAAGGAGTATAAATTCTCGAGCCATAAGCATGTTTCACGCAGTTCTAAAGAATCATTCGCGAGGTACACATCATTCAGTTCTATGGAACCATTCAGAAGGTACACATCGCGTAGTCTTGAAGAATCTATCGTGAAGTGCACGTCATACAGTTTGGAAGAATTTCTCGCGTCGTAAAGTTAGTTACAAAATGTGAAGTACGCGGCAACTAATACGACAGTAATTACATTCGGAAATATAACAGTTTCAGTCAGGCGTGTATAAAGATTTAAGATGTGAACTATTAATTAAGTGTGACGGCAATAAAAGTGTGAAAATAAATTCTTTTATCAGTGTTATCTTTTAGCAACAACTCCTTTCCGTTTACACGCCTTGTTCAGAGATACTTGCTTAACTGAGTAATAATAGCTAGCCGGAGGACAAAGCACCCAAATCTTAAAATAATAAAGCAATAATAGGCGCCCAGAAAATAAGATAACACGAACAGATTACCGCGACAAAATTCAATATCACAATCGGTTAACTGAGATACGGAGAACCGAAATTCCTAAGTTCGAGTCTCGGACTTGACAGTGAATGTTTCAAGCCTGATTAAACTTTCAAAATCTTATCTGTAAGGCAAAGGGGGAGGGAAAGGATATAGACATTTGGTGAGAGGGTGATCAAATATCAGGATTATTTCTTGGAGTCTACACAGTGTAATATATAGGCTGAACCAGAACTCCACCGACTAAACTTCAGAGGTTGTTCAGAGATACCTTATGAGTATTTTGGTGTAAGTGACCCGCGGTACCCGGCGGCTCGTTACAGAGTAAGACTGTAATTATGGTTTATTCGACTTGTTACTCCAACCATCCTTGTTTCTGTGAAAATACCTTCACAACAGTGAAGAAGCCAGTATAATATGCAATAACCAAAACGCACAACACACAACACAGAGTAATACAACATCCCGCAAACGAAACACGTACACTTTTATAACAGGTGTTCAATCTGATCTGTCAGTGTACAGTACAGTACGTAACAAATGCAGAATTGTTCCCTCACAGGTATTATTCAAAATGTCGACCACCATGATAACGGTGGAGTGTACTGCGACGCAACATCGACAGTCTGACACGCTCAAGCATTCTAGGAGTTTGGCGTTCTACTTCCGCGGCTGCGATAATTCTAGCAACCAGGTCCATGCGAGTATCGACTAGAGTCTCGTAAACTAAGCTCTTCACATGCCCCCAGAAGAAGGAGTCCATTGGTGTCATGTCTGGTGACCATGGAACAGGACCACCGCAACCAATCCATTGTCGTCCAAACTGTACATTAATGTGGTTCCTAACATCGAGTGCAAAGTGTGTCGGTGCACCGTCATGTTGAAACGAATGCTGATGAATTCTGAGTGGCACATCTTCTAGGAACTGTGGGAGACATGTTGAAGGAACGTTTTGTTCATGACTCCGTTCAGTTTATCAGGAAGTACCTAAGGTCTAATCACAAAATCGTTGACAGTACCAGTCCATACATTCACAGCAAACTACTGTTGAATATGATCGACACACTAGTGCGTGTGGGTTTTGTAATCACATACATGGCTGTTCCCACTGTTGAACATGATCTCTCTAGTAAACTTGGCCTCCTCTGTAATAAGCACGAAAATTGTGGCTGCAATGACTGCACCTTCTGTAGGTGATACTGGTACAATTGTTGTTCATGTACCACTCTCAAAACGACTGATTGGCTTGAGTTCAGAGCTCGAGTGACTACTAGCGGCAGAATTGTCACCAATTGCGTGTAACACATTCTCTTCCAGATCGGGTGTTCTGGCATACTTCGCATGGCCAGTATCTTCCATTCTAACACGGAAGGACCCAGTTTCTCGTAGGCGCCTATGTACAGATGCAAAAGCACTGTGATGTGGTTGCCGTCGGTGCGGGAACAGCTCAGCATAATGTCGTTGTGCCGCTCTTCATTGCACTCTGAATTCAGACACGGATAAACCTATCCATACTGCTGTATATCACTGTTAACGCACAACTAACACTGCCGGAAAAACAAAACCCTAGATAGAACTGAGCAGTACTGAATGTAAACTTGAGGGCAACAATTTAAAGAGGGCATTACTGTTGTCAACAGCAGGCACCGTGAGCGAATGGAAACAATTTGTTTACAAACAAGAGACACAGCGCATACGGTCGACATTTGCACTGTTATGCACTATTTTCAGTGCTACATAGATACAAAACTAATTGGGGTAAGAAACACAACGAAATGCGGTTACTCTCTAATAAGCGCCGGAGACCGTAGGTCCCTGAACCCCTGAATAACTTCTGAAAGTTTGTTGGTGAAGTTCTGGTTCATCCAAAGTATAATAAAACTATAAGCAAAGATTTTCCGGTAATTTTCCATTTTGGATGAATAATCCGTAGTAACACTATACAACGTTACCGTGAAACAAAAAATAGCATGTTAAAAATTTTTGTTTATACATGTGTGTGCATGTATACTACTATTACAAGCTAAAGTGGTAGGACCGATTGTTATGAAACTTGCTATACAACATATCGGGTTTCTCTTGAATGACGCGACTGCAGCCAGCCGCTCGCACCGCACGTGTAACTGCGGCGGACCGACCCACCTTTTCTCCACTAGATAATGCGCTAACGACGCGACACAATATGAATACCATCCATTATAAAAAAATTATGTCCCTCTATGCCTATACAAGCGTGGAACCTGTTGAGCGTATTTTTGAGCATTCTGCAACGCAAATACTGGGATACACACGCAATACTGTTTCTAATTCGTTGAGCTTAAGGAGATTTGTTGTATATTACTTTCTCTACGTATTGTAAGTAGAGGAAGTATTACATTCCACCTAAAGATTCGATACCAAGTTTTCACCGGAAATACATGTTTTGAGATTCCCTGAATCCAAATATAGCATATTTGGAAGCATGTCCGTGTGTCTCTCTGTCGTGAATAGTATAACTCAAAAACGAAAAGTCCGATAAATACCACAGTTGGTATTTGAGATTAGTAATTTCCAGGATGCGACACAAAGATTTTCAAGAAAATCCCCACACCCTAAACTACCCTTTACATACAAACGTTTTCGAAAATTTTAATATTCTCAAAATGGCTATAAGGATTTTGATTAAAACATAATACGTTTAAGACATTTTTATGGCAAATGAAATGCATATATCTTGAATTTTTTGAGAATGTCCCCAAAAGTCCTCTTCATTCTGAATGGCTTTTGCATAACTAGTATACCGTAAGAGATAGACAAAATTTTACTACACAAAACACGCAGATCTTGTTAAAACACACAGTTTATGTCATTTACATCTTTTTTGTCGAGTGAACCATTTCCGAGATATTTCTTGTTATTTGTTTGAATTTTCCAATACTTATACTTTTTCTCAAATGGGAATTCGTTATTCGTTTTTTTATGTCCTGGACATGCAAAGAGAATGGGATGCTCCACATAGCAACCATCTCTTAAAAGATTTGAATATCGCTTAGAGCTTACCATATTCCCCTTATACATACAAGAAAATTAGCAATAAGTTTCTACAAATGTTTATCTCGATTGACATGAAGTAGATAGAGAATAAGCGTTTGTTAAAATAGTTTGTACAAGAGTAGAGAAAGTCATATGAGTGCAGCACATCAGATTTTTTTACGCATCCTCTACAGTTAATCACAGATCTGGAGAGTGAACAGTACACATTCTGTCATCAAATACACGTAATGCAAGGCAGCGATTTTCTTGAAATTCTTTCCACGTCAGCCCCTTTGTTGTTGAATATTTCCTCTGTTACACCTGTTTGCTGTCTATGCTCCTTTTTTATAACAGTATATAACCAGTATTTAAATATTTCTAATAGTTTATAAATTGTGGATTTGTTAGGAGGTGACACCAGGAAGTTTTTTGTGTAAATTCAAGCCGACAGTCCACATGAAGCCCCTTTCGAGCAAAACTTAACAAAATAAGGTATGCTCTTCTGTAGTGTATACCAAGATACATTAACTACACGCAATCAGCAGAAATCTTCATGTTACACTTCCAGTATACCAGAAACATTAGACACATCTGACATGCAGGGTAATGATCCCCGTACGCGCGTGAATTACGCTACCGCAGAGCAAGGTCATTCAACCCGATACCTGCTACAAGCCAGACCCGAAGGGCATTAGTCGCTTCATTCAAGATAAACCCGTATTATTTTCATAAAATGTTAAAAAATATTATTTACTTAGTAAAAACTGAAACCAAAGTAGGAATAAGGATGTTAGAGTTGACTCCAAATTGTAGTTGTCACGAATTAATGTCTTTTTTAGACTGATGTTGGCATTGTTATGCTCTGCTTAGTTTCTTAAATATTATTCTATATCAATTTTGTAAATAACAAAGTAGTCCAGAAGTGTTTAAGGGATAAATCCGAGCTTTGGAAATTCTATCCAGAATATTCTAAGGAAAATACTTCTAACTTTCATAACGTGGTGACATCTGTTCTTGGTAATAAAATTATGTACTAAGTCTACACATCAAAAGGTTATCTGTAATTTATTTATGTATTTTCTTGGGTAATGAATAAATAACATTTCAGAAATTATATATATATACTTTAAAGTTTGTCATTGTCATAAGCTTTTTTCGTATGATTTTTGCAATTAAAAATGTTCCCCATTATACAAGTTTTTTACTATTTCTTTCAGATTTTAAATATACATTTTTTGAAAGTTGATAAACGGATCTAAAGAGCCTTTCATTGATATAGGTACAATTTTGAATTTAGGGTTTAAACAATGTTTGATTTAGGCAAAATAAAATGTGTTGCCCATTAAATATTGTTTATTCACAAGAAGTTTTAATGTTAACCAAATATAATATTTGAATGTGAATAACTATATTAGTGGAACTATATGAAAAACTTAAAATATTACATTTTCGAAATTTTTATCATCTGGGTCGTTTAAAATGAGACTGATTTTAATTTTTGGAAACTATTTCTGGAAAGTTATGTACATAGCATCGTAAACATTAACTTTATATTACAATTATGTTAAAAACTATGATACAAATTCAGTTAAATTGGTTAAAATTTGAAGAGGTTTGTATTGATGGAGTTGTTTATTAATTTAGCTCCACGTATGGACGCCAATTTGAAGTAGAATTGTTCTTTACGTTGTTTGCTGCTACGTATGAAAAGTCAGTTTGAAGATGATGTATTGAAGGAGTTGTATTATATTTCAACTGTTGGGGAGCCGAACTTGTAGTAGTTGCAACAGCACGTATAGTAAACAGTTTCCGGTAGCCTTCGCCCCAAGTTTAAAAATATTAGCTTTATAATTTGACTGTTTCCTTAGATATTATATATTTATGTTTGCCTCGGCTGCGTTAGTATTATTGTTAGAGACATGTAAGTATTGGCAGGGTTGTGATTAGACAAGAATGTAGGCTTATGCAGATTTTAATTTTTAATACACTCCTTTTTATTAATCCTTGACACAAATTAAATGGCACTTCATTGATATCGAGAGCTGTGAGAATCTTTTATTTAATACTTGCACTTTTTAATACGTATACTATTTTCGTCTCACACGAATACGTATTTAATTTCTCGAGGACACATCTCGCGTCTGGTTATGAGCACTGTCTAGAGGCAACACATCTGGTTATGAGCACTGTTTGGAGGCAACTGAATTGATTTCAACCGTCTAAACTTGTAAATTGCTGTATTTCAAGTCTCTGATTGGCTGTTTTTCTCCAATAGAATACCTGCATTTAACTAAAGCTTTTTTTGGTTGTTGATTGACTATTTTTATAATTTTTCATTCATTCATTATCTGTTTACCCTCCTCTTATGTAGGACTTACACCCCCCCCCCCCCAGGACTTACAAGTGGGTGCCTGGGGTCAGAGGCCCGTCGAGGAGCAGACACTCATGGATCAGACAGAGCAACCAGGATGGGTGATCAGCCCGATGCCTGGTATGGGATGAAGGAAGTAGATGAAACGAAATGTTGGTGAAATGGATGAAAGGAAAGGTGATGATGGAGCAGTTGATGGAATGAATGGCGGGGGAAACCAGAGAAAACCCGCCCAGACTCCGCTTCGTCCACCACAAATCCCACATGCAGGTCCCTGGGATTGAACCCGGGCCGCCTCGGTGGGAGGCGAGCGGTCTAACCACTCGGCCACGGCGCCGCCCTGACTATTTTTATAAACTGTCACTAAAATTACATTAATGCTTTCAAGAATCATAAGTAACATTTAAACTCTCAAACTCGTTATTGCCTCAAGGTTACCTCATTGTTAGCAACTTTTAACCTATTTCTCACAGCTCCTATATTATTAAATTACGTAATGCATTCACACAACATTATTGAACATGTTTACAATAATATAAGCATATGCAATAACTGTTACATACATTTTACAAATTATTGCATACACCTATTGCTTCAAGGTGGGCTGTTATTGAATTTACATATTATATAATTTGACTGAAATCATTTAAATGTTAAAAATACTGCCTCAAATTTGAAGTAACGAGTACTTTCAGTACAGAGTACCATTAACATAATGTAAACGAATATCCACGCCTGCGAAGCCGCGGGTAAAAGCTAGTACGTAATAAAATTGATTTTTTTCGCCACGAGCTACCTGAAAACTAAAATTTAATCCAAATTGATCGGTCATTGTTGGTGAGCCTCCCTTATAAGCCAGATGCATCACATTTCCGCAGCGACGGTACTGAGACAATTACCCCATGGCCATTTCTGCGCCAAAAGTAAACACGCCTGGGAGGTACAGAATGATGAAACAAGAAGCCAAGGTAATCTCTGTCCTGGGTCCTGTTACAGTGTTTAGAGAACGTTCTGAGCACAACAACAAGAGAGTAACGCAAAAATCGTCTCCACTTGTTTCAAATCCAGATGAGAAAATGGAACAAGTTCACAAATGAATACTTTAAAATTAAATAAAAACAGCGTTAATTTCCCTTTTCTACTTTTCTACCACTTGATGCAGTAATTTGTATCACAAATTATTTAAATGTAAAGAGTGAATATAGTATGAATATGCATTTTTATGTGACATTGATTTGAGATGTTTGTTGATTGTAATTATTGTTGAGAAGTGGGTTTATACTGCCTTACTGAAACTGACAATAATAGCGTGCAATAATGCAGCGAGGGGGTGAGCTGTTTATCATTATTAGAGACGAGGAAGTTACGTAATGTTGGCGCGTTTTTCTTTAGAATGTGCTGGAACATTTTCCCTAGAGCATATGTATTCATAATTTTCATTGGATATAAAAATAGACGCTAATGTTGGCGCGTTTTATTAGCCAATAGCAACTCAGTTATAATCTTTAGGCATATAGGGGTGTAGGAGTATAAAAGGGCTAGATTAGAGGTAGACCCCGTCAGTTCATCAAAAATCTTTATGCATTACACGTCGTCTTCACGTCAGTTCACCGAAAATATTTGTATGCTACACGTCGCCTTCAGTCCGTCAGTTCGTCGAAAACATTTGTACGTTACACGTCGCCCTCAGTCCAGCAGAAATATTTGTACAGTACACGTCGGCTATCGATTCGCAAGTTACGCGTAGCAGAGTTATGAAAAATCTAAAGTGTTGTAAGGTTAATTATACAAAAGGTTGAAGTACGCGAATTTAAAGTGATCAGTAATGAAGTTATTATAACAGTTTCAGTTTGGCGAGTGTCAAGATCAATGTGTAAATGTGATAGTGAATGTGTTCGACAATAAAAAGTGTAAAACAAATTCCCTCATCAGTGTTATCTTTGGATAAAAGAATCCTTTCCGTTTACACAACCTGTATAAAGAGAAGTGCTCGACCAAAAAGATCATAGCTAGCCGGAGGACAGTGAACCAAAATTAAATAAAATAACAGTAGCATTCTTTAAAACAAACACTAATACTGCCACAAATTGCTAACACCAGATGGAGCTAATAAACCTAACAAAGAATCACGTCACAAAAATGGCTTCACCACATGGAGTAAACACAAATACACAAACAACGTTAATAATACCGTCGCAAATTGGCTCCCAAACGTGGGGCTCAACAAATTAAATAATATTACAAGTATACCACTACAAACTTTCCTATTGTAGGCAGACAGAACGGGATGCCTCAAGTGGTAGAATGCCAATTTACATGCTGATAATTCAAAGCTTGTCATTAGGTCACCGTTCCGCCACACCCTCCATATTGACTTGATCTCGCACCATGCGATTTCTACGCATTTCCCCGCTTGAAAGAAAAGCTATACGCTGAGGCAATATTTTATATCATAACATGCTGTGCATGCCAAAGTGATTGTAGTGTAAATTAATATTATTGTATGTACAGGATTTTAGAGGTTTGTTAGCCATAAGTATTGTTAGGAAAGAAGCTTACACGGCCTCACTGAAACTGACAATAGAAGTGAGTAACATTAAACCGAGGGGGTGAGTTGTTTATCACTAAGAAGAGATAAAAAATGACGTCAGGATAGCATGCCTTTTTTAGAAATGGAGGGAATATCTTTCCTAGAATATATATGTTAGTAGTAGTGATTGGCTGACCAAAACAGAGGCTACAATGGGCGCAATTTGGTAACCAATAGCAGCTCTATTATAATGTTTAGGCAATTCGAGGTGAAGGAGTATATATTCTCGAGCCATAAGCAAGTTTCGCACAGTTCGGAAGAATCTCTCACGAGGTGCACGTCACACAGTTCGGAGGAATCTCACGAGGTGCACGTCACACTTTTCTGAAGAATCTCTCACGAGGTGCACGTCGCAGAATTAGTTACAAAAATGTAAAGTACGCGAAGTAGTTACAATCAGAAATATCACAGTTTCATTCAGGCGTGTATAAAGATTAAATATGTGAATTATTAATTAAGTGTGACGGCAATAAAAGTGTAGAAACAAATTTTTTTATCAGTGTTATCATTTAGTAACAACTCCTTTCCGTTTACACGCCCTGC
Source organism: Deroplatys truncata (assembly GCA_030765065.1). NCBI lineage: Eukaryota > Metazoa > Arthropoda > Insecta > Mantodea > Mantidae > Deroplatys > Deroplatys truncata. Next base: position 168,545,537 of record CM060984.1, on the reverse strand, counting down.
TTAGAAATTCTTGCTCGACTGAGTTATAATAGCTAGCCGGAGGACAATGATCCCAAATTTAAAATAATAAAGCACGAGGCGCCCAGCAAATAAGATAACGCAAGATATTGAGAATTGCGACAACGCCTGATGACATAACTGCGTACTATCTTAGAGCAGTGCTCCCAACAGAAGCTATACCAATGTTACCAGACTTGTATAGTGGCTAACGTCAACTGTTTTGAAGGACGGCGTGGATCTATGTAGGAGTATGACTATGTGCGGAGGGGGACTTAGCACCTTGACCTACAAGATCTTTTGTGCTTAAACCCCTGACGATGTGCCCCGAGGATGGAGGGGTGAGCTGGAATGAGGCAGAAGGCGACCGGACCAGAAGGCACGACAAGGCAGATGGCATGGTTCCTACCGTTTTCAGATTGAAACTCCCCAGATGGTGCAACCGGCTCCCCTTCCCCCTGCAGGCTCCCCGTAGGGGAGTTCCGACCCCTTCAGCTGCTCTGGTGCGGGCGCTGTTGACCCTGAGCACTCGTGGTACTTCTGACGTTACTAGACGTACGCCGGGCCGAACACTCGAGCCCCTCCCGTTAGGGAGTTGTTCGGATTGGGTTGGACTCGGTGGGGCAGTAGTTCCCGATACCCATGGGAGATTGTGTACGCCTGTCTTGTTTTCCGCCTAGGGGGGTTGTGAGATACCAAGATGTTCTCCGGCACCAACCATGAGTGAGAGCTGGTAGACGGTACCTAGATATACTGTCGGTCTCACCGAGGTTATTCGGTAGTCTTCCCTGATAGGGTTTTCCCTATTGGGCTGACACGCGTAAGTGGCTTATCCACTTCCGTCCCAATCTCGGCCACTCAGGGGGGAGGCAGTATATATAATAGGTGCTGTCCTAATGGAAAAGCCCTACGAGCATGACTCCTGGGGTGCGGACTGAGTACCCGTCCAGATCCCATTGGTTTTTATGATGTTTATCCACCTGCAGGCTTGCACATCCCACTGGGGGGCGGACTCGGAGACCACCCCCATTTCGGTAGACGAAGGGTTACGTAGAACATCCTTTTCCCTTGTCATGCAATGCCGAGACTCCTGCCGACACTTTTAACCCTGAAACAGATAAAGCAGTTGAAAGACGAAGTGAAATGATAATGGAGGTGAAATGGAGGAAATTCGCGGGATGTAATGAATCTTCATAGCATTCCCCTAGCGACTTGGGGAAAAAATCCATGGGTCAGGCCGCAGGAATGAACCCACGGCCTCCAAAATGCGAGCCACAGACGTTAGCGCTTGAGCCATCCCGCTCAGTGTGGATCCGTGTAAGTAGACGCAGTGTTGCATAACCGCTAAGACATCTGGATTCAGCTTTCTCCTTACACTCCAGACGTCAGTCCACAAACTTAATGATCGTTCTTCGTATAATGTACAGGAATTTTAATGGATAAAGGGTTGCTTCCGAAAGATTAGGTTGTAAAGAGCCTCGAGTAAAAGTTGTATCTCAACCACTTACCTATGATAGGCAGAGAAAGTGTTGCACTCCCACTAAAACTCGGTATAGCAGTTTCACTGAAATACATGTTATGATTTATCTGTAGCCCCACGTATGTATGTGAGCAGCAGCATGCCTAAAATAGAACATTTATCAAGAACAAGAATGTAACATGTCAGATGTTTACTATCTCTACTACGGATGGTAAATAGGGGAAGTATTGCATTCCACCCAAAACTTCGATACCGAAATTTCGCCGGAAATACATGTTTTGAGGCCCACTGAATCCAAAATAAGTATTTTTAGAAAAAGGTTTGTGTGTGTGTATGTGTGTATCTGCGAACAGCATAACTCAAAAACGAAAACTGGATAAATACCAAACTTGGTATTTAGATTCAGTATCTTTCAAAGATGCGACACGAATATTTTCAAGAAAATCCCCCCAGAAAATTTAGATCTCGTTAAAACACACAATTTATACCATATGCATTTTTTTGCGGAGTGAACCATTTCCGAGATATTCATTGTTATTTGTTTGAATTTTCCAATATTTATGCTTTTTCTCAAATGGGAATTCGTTATTAGTTTTTTTATGTCCCGGACATGCAAAGAGAATGGAATGCTCCACATAGCAACCAGCTCTTAAAAGATTTGACTATCGCTTAAATACTACCATATTCCCCTTCCACCTACAAGAAAATTAGCAATAAGATAGAGTCTGGAAATGTTTATCTCGATTAACATGAAGTAGTTGGGGAATAAGCGTTTGTAAAAATAGTTTGTACAAGAGTAGAGAAAGTCATGTGAGTGTAACACATCAGATTTTTAGAAGTATGTATATTTGCCACACATATAAAAACAGTATTTCGTGCAGACGAATATTTAATTTTAAATATCGACCTCATGTTTTATGCTGGTTCTCATGGTAATATTCAAGTAGCCAGCCTAACCAAACCAACTCAAAACAAAACAAACTTGGAAACCCCTAAAATTCATGGAGATCAACTTGGACTTGGAAAATGAGTATTGAAAATTCATATACAGATAAAAGAAGTGTTTGAAATCGAATGAGTTGCTTCTGAGATATCCTCGAAGAAAAACATATCTACTATTACAAATGTAGTTATTCCATGAGTGTACAGCAAATTGGCCATAAAAGTGAGGGCCCCAGTCGATCACCTTTTGCCAAGAAACTAAACTTATTGTGAGTAAAGCTGGTAAAGGAGAAAACCTTTTACTTTCGCTACCACTTACTTATAGTAGGTATAGGGTGCACTGTATTCCCAATTTTTACTTTCTCTACTACGTATAGTAAGTAGGGGAAGTATTGTATTCCACCCAAAAATTCGATACCGAGATTTCACCGGAAATACATGTTTTGAGACCTCCTGAATCCAAAAAAAGCATTTTTGGAAACATGTCCGTGTGTGTGTCTGTGTCTGTGTGACTGTGAACAGCATAACTCAGAAACGAACAGTCGGATAAACACCAAACTTGGTATTTAGATTCAGTATTTTCCAGAGATGCGACACGAAGGTTTTCAAGAAAATCCCCCCACCCCGATTACCCTTTACATGGAACATTTTTCGAAAATTTTAATTTTCTCAAAAATGGCTGTAACGGTTTTGATTAAAATATGATATGTTTAACATATTTTCATGACAAATGAAATGTATATCTTGAATTTTCTGGGAATGTCTCCAAAAGTATTATTAATTGTGAACGACTTTTGCATAACTGGTAAACCATAAGAGATAGACAAAATTTTACTACACAAAAATGTAGATCGCGTTAAAATACACAATTTATGTCATATATTTTTTTGTTGTTGAGTGAACCATTTTTGAGATATTGCTTGTTATTCCCTTAAATTTTTCAATTATTTTCTCAAATGGGAATTCGTTATTCATTTTTTGTCTTAGATATGCAAAGAGTATTAATCTGTGGCAAAGAGAATGGTGCTGCACATAGCAACCAACTATTAAGAGATATGGCTATGCTTAAAGGCTACTGTATTTCTATATTGCCCTTGCAAATACAAAACAGGGTGAACATAGTAGGCCTTAAGCGATAGTCAAATATTTTTAGAACTGGTCGCTATGTGTAAAATGTAATTCTCTTTGCATGTCAAAAGATCGTTTCTGCAAATGTTTATCTTGATTGATATGAAATAGATGGAGAATAAGAGTTTGTAAAAATACTTTGTACAAGAGTAGAGAAAGTCATGTGAATGTAACACATCAGATTTTTTTATAGAGATTTCAGCGGAACTACACATTTTGAGACATGAACCCACCAAAAACAATATTTAGAAAAATATCTGCGTGTGTTTGTGTCTGTGAACAACATAACTCAAAAAACAATATACCGGATAAATACCAGACTTGATATTTATTTGCAGACTTTTGCTTAATTCACGACAAACTGGATTCCTGAAGATAAGCAAAGCTATCTAACTGCACAAATACTGCATGCAAGCGAAGTAAACATCGTCAGCATCATCTGGTACGCCACGTGACGTGTGCATTCCAGGTGCCATCCATATTTCTTCCCGAGCCGCCTCACGTTGACAAGGGTCTCCGGCGCCGACCTCTTGACAGTTCCTGGGAGAATTAATCAAATGGCAGCATCCGGATGAGACCGCGACGGTCAGTTCATCCATGTCCAAAACTAAGACTAAGAGTTGTTCACGTCATATCTATGGTTGTCTGATGATAAATAATAGCTTTAAAAACAAACCGTTTTGTTTTTAAATGTTTTTTGTCAGGTTTTAAAATGGATATGCATCTTCAAGAAAATTCGGCCAAACGCAGGATCTTAGCAACCAGAATATACATAAAATTCTCAGAAAATCCGATAACTTTTTCAGCAAATTCCTTTCTTCACTTTCTAAAGATCGCAGCCAAAATGAAGATAAACTTAAAGGTTGACTCCAGAAAATATTCGTCTCCAATTAAAAACCATTTCTAGATGTCAAATGAATGAAAAGAAAAACCCCAGTTGTGACATGCAGAAAGAAAAACGAAATAATATTTTGTGCTTTGGCGTTTTCCCAGAGTTTTCATTTAATTAGTTTTATTTTTGGGGTAAAATTCCACAAATATAAAACGTTTTCGTGTGTGATGTTTATAAAATTATTTTAAATAAATTTAATTGAGCAAATTGTTTGACATCTAAATTTGCACTGAAAGTGTGTTTTATACCGAACTTATTTATTAGCATCTCAGCTTTTACAATTTGACAAATTTGTTTCTCTGCCAGTTCAAATCACATATTCGTAACTTTGTCAGATATTAGATAAAACATTTCTACTAAATGCAGTAATATTAATCAAAATATCTAGCTAGATTAGAAGAAGAATGAGAAGTTGCTATCACGGTGGAAATGTTGAGTTGCAAATTGATGAGGCATGGCAGGTAGGATGCGCTCCTTTTGTTCCTAAGGTAGGATAGTGCGGATCAGATTAAAAATGTTTTTTGTTTAAGGGCGTTCTACTGCTAGGTCATTAACCCCTTGTAAAACGGATCATGACAAAGCCCAGAGATAAGGATCAGTACAAAATATCATGGCAAAGGCCAGAGATAAACATGAATATAAAATCATAGCAAAAGCCAAAGATACATATCAATATAAAAAATAGCACAAGTCATAAATAAAGATAAATATATAAAACTAAACCGAGAAGTATGAAACACCTACTATTAAGAAGACTAAATCCGCATTTGGAAATTTACCTTTGACACAAAATTAAAAATCCTATCAACCGCTTTTTATCATCCGCTAAGACCTGTGCAAGACTGGCCAGCAGTTGCAGTGTGTCCCGAAGATGTGTTAGAGCAATACTCTCTAGCAACACGTGAGGAACCGACAGACCTTCCTACAAGCGGACAAGTAGGAGTAGGGTCACCCTTAAAAAGATAACCATGCGCAAAATGGCAGTGGCCAATATACAACTGAGCCAAAATCACCTCCTCACGACGATATACGCGAGAGGAATTTATCCAATTTATCGGAATGTGCTTCACTACTCTAAGCTTATTTCCGCGGAGAGCTAACCACTCTTCGCGCCAGCAACCGCTCTCCTTACAACAAACCTAAAGTATTGTGACGTTACCCGAGGTATTGTAACACTGTCGTCTTAGCTGCCGAAGCAGCAGGTTCATTCCCCGGCAAGCCAACGTGACCAGGTATCCAAGCACACTCCATATTAACGCCAGAAGCGTATAAAGCATGGAGGACATCATGGATTCGCTGAACAATGGGGTGGTAGTTGTACAGCTCACGAAGGCTCTGAAGGCTCACTCAATCAGTTCAGATTGAAACACATAATGCGTTGCATTCACATGAATTTCTCCACCCATTCTTCTATAAATTATCCTTACTAACGCCTTTTCTTCTATCTATTTCATCTTAATCGAAATAAACTTTCCAGAAGTGGTTTAGTTGCACATTTCGTTATACGCACAAGGGCGATACAGGAGGTTGTACGGATAATCAAATCTTTAAATATCGGACTGGCTTTGAAATTCCTCTCTTTGTATGACTACAAGAAATAACTCAATGGCAACTTAGAACTACAGAAATGTTTAAAATATTTGAGAATTGGGGTATCAAATATCTCGGAAAATGTTAAAGCAACAAAAATTGTATCATACATACAATAATACAACATACATAAATTGTATCTTTTAACGAGATCTATTTTTTGTGTAGTAGGTTTTTATATCTCTCTTATGGTTTGTCACTTATAAAAATAGTCATTTTTCAAAATGTTTGATTTTCTAAACAAATGGCACTAACGATTTTGATTAAAATACCATACATGAAATATATTTACACGATACATAAAATGTATACTTTGAATGTTCTGGGAATAGCCAGTGAAGTACTCGGAAGGAATTTTGTACAATCTTGTATAACTGGCAAACGTGCTATAGACGAAAACGTACCATACAAAAAATTTAGATCTTTTTAAAACACGCAGTTTTTTTCAAATAACTCTTTTTTCGGGCGTAAAAATCCTTAGCATGGCTTCCTTCGGAAGGGAAGTAAAGCCGGTGGTCCCGTGTCGTACATCTACGGCACGTAAAAGAACCTGAAGCCTGATAAAGATGCCTCTGAGCAAAATTACGGTCTTTCACGCCCAATATAGAATGGGATGCTAAGGACCATAGCAGTTAAAGAGCGACCACAAATAAAAACTCAATTTAATTTTGTAGCATCAGCCATTTCCGAGATATCAATTATTAATTGTTCAATGCTTGGTCATTATTTTCAAATCCCATCGATTTTCAGTTGTTTCTCGCGATTGCATGGAATTTTAAGACTGAGTATACCGTCTAGTTCTTAAACATTTGACTGTTGCTGTTCTCTTTGTATTTATAACGAAGTACGAGGGCAGTTCCAGAAGTACCCGACCTGACGTATAGATCGCGGTTGTTGTTTCAAGCAAATGACTATGGTAGAAAGTACCACAATTATAAAGCTTAGGTTTGAATTTTGACGATGCTACGTCGTTTAGTAATTGTTTGGCAGCCATTAATAGTGGATAAAACTGGTCATCGTTATATGATACAATACTTTCATTTGAAAGGTCTTAGTCCAACTAATATTAAAGCTGAGCTAGATTCTACTCTGGGGGAGTCTGCTCCTTCGTTTACAACAGTAAAATATTGGGTGGCAGAGTTTAAGCGAGGCCGTACGAGCTGCCCAGACGAGCATCGCAGTGGTCAACCAAATGAGGTGACCACGCCAGAAATTGTGAACAAAATCCACAAAATAATATTGGATGACCATCGACTGAAAGTGTGCGAGCTAGCAGACATCGTAGGCATTTAAAAAGTGCTGTACATCGCACACTAACTGAAAATTTAGACAAAGGTTTCTGCAAAGGTTTATCTCGATTAAAATTAAGTACATTGAAAAACTGAATTCGTAAGATTAATTTGTATAGCCACTAATAAGCAAGAGAGTGTAGAAAATGTCATATGATTGTAACACATAATATATTTTTTTCTATATTTATTTGCAGATCATTAGAAAGACTTCATATGTGTTTCACTTTCACCTTAACAATAATGTAAATAATGAGCTACTTAGTAAAGAACTTACTTTATTCATGTTACTTAAATAAGGAAAACAGTATGCAGCACACGTGACTACTCAGCCACTTAACAATTTTTAGTGTACTTATCACATTTATCTTTTAATCGTCTGCTGACAGCCCGGACGGCATTATTAGAAAACAATGATTAATTAGTTTTAAGCATGAAAATGACAAATGAATAATGAATGTGACAACAAAACACGATTTTCTACTAACTTTTACAATGCAAATTATTGATTAGTACCTTATTTCTCACTTCTCAGTAAGCATACTTTGTATACGATCATGTTGGCACGCATGTGCTAAGCCGCATTAGGTACTAGCTGTCACGAGTATGAGCTATCCTGTTGCTCTTCACTACCCGCTAGACTCTAGACTGAAAACCCAGAAGCGGCACGGATGCATAGAATAGTAGATAGATAGATAAGGTATTTTTATTGGTTTCAAATTATTGAAGTTATTTCACAAGTATTTAGTGCATGGGTCATTGACCGTACATGCATATTTAAAAGATACAATAGGTGACAAAATAAACAACAGAGAAAGAAAACACAACAAAAAGGAACAAGAAAAAGGAAAATAGAGATAAATTACCTTTGTCTAACTGAAAAAGTAGCTTCGCGCACTTTAGCCAAAAACTTGCCCATGTTGTGCCAGTTCCTCTGGTCAACCAGTAGATCCCAACATGCCAATCTCTTTCTTGAGGAAGTTAGGGATTTTTCTTTCAGTTTAATCGTTCGCTGGTTCTCCCACTGTGCACATTCCGCCAAAAGATGTACCCAGTCCTCATCCAAATCACAGAATGGGCAGATTCTCCTGCCAGAATCGTCAGTCATTTTCTGTGCCCTCCAGCCCCCCCAGTCTAAACCATGCTATTCCTGATCTTTCCTTTCTTCCTAAATTAAGTATATATGCCTCTTTACTCCAGTTCAATTTTATTTCATTTGCTAGACTTAGAGAAGGTTTAATTTTACAATCCGATTCTATTTCCTGTTGGTTGATGTCTCTTAGTCTTCTTTTAACGCCTTTCCATATGTTTTTGTCATTTGTTTCAGCTCTTAGGCATACTGTCTCCATTCCTATTCTCCTCAAACCCCTTTCCAAATCAGCTGACCAAAACTTAGGAGACAGGTTTTCTCGCTGGTATTTATAACATTTGGATTTATCCCCATGCCATCAGCCTCAGCCGGTACTTCACTGCTCTTATTTTGCAGTGTATTGTGTCTTCATAACATCCCACCTCCCTCAATACCCCGGAATTTGATGTGCCTTGTGACTCCAAGAACTCTTTTCCAAAATGCCACCTGTGTTTTATTTACATGCTCTGCTCTTTCCCATCCACAGATTTCACTTCCGTATAACAAAACCGGCTCCTTCAGCTTGTATGGTTCTGTATTGTCAGGCAAGCCATTTCATTGCGCCTTGAAGAATAATAAGCATGGCTGTATTCTTGATGTAATCGTGGAGCATACAATTTAAAATACAGGGTTATTCAAAAAGAAGGAACAGATTTTAAATGTTCATTTTTAATGAATGGCAATAGATAGCGACACATACGACACATCACTGAATAGAGGAAAGTTCAAAGTTTTAAGCTCCACCTATTACCTACAGCGACGCTGTGTTTGATTACGAGAAAATGGCGACGCCACAGGAAAAGTCGTTTTGTGTGCTGCATTATGCAAAGAGTGAATCCATCGTTTCATTGCAGCGTGCCTTTCGTTGTAAGTTTAACGAGCCGCCTCGTCATAACAAATTTACAATTGATACAACAAATTCGTAGAAGATGGTTGCGTATCCAAACGGAAAAGCACTGGTCGTCCTCGCATAACAAATGGTGCTCATTTTGAATACATAAAATAAAATGTTGAACTTTTCTCTATTCAGCGATGTATCGCACGTGTCGCCATCTATTGTCGTTCATTAGAAATAAATATTTAAAGCCTGTTCCTTATTTTTTAATAACCCTGTACTATTAAGTTAGTACCATGGAGACTAACCCCCGTCGTTCTCCATGGTCTAGAGGTACCATGCTAGCCTCTAGTTCCCTAGGTCGCGGATTCAAACCCGGCGGAGCGCGGTGAATTGTTTCGGGCGTAAAAATCCTTAGCATGATTTCCTTCGGATGGGAAGTAAAGCCGGAGGTCCTGCGTCATAGATTTACGGCAGTAAAAGAGCCTCAAGCGTGATAAAGAGGCATCTGAGCAACATTTCCGGACTTTCATGCCTAAGTAGAATGGGGCTAAGGACCACAGCAGTTAAAGAGCGTCCATAAATGAAACACCATTTAATTTAATTTTGGAGAGTATCCCGGATCCGTCCCTGTCCTTCAGCAGCCTGGCCATATTTTGGGGGAGGTATAGTACCCTGCCAACCAATGGCTAGAATTATGCTCAAGAAAAGAGGTCACGCTTGGCAGATTTGTACTAGATTTTCCATTACAACATAAACAGCTGCGTTCCATTATGGGCTACCTTTTATGCACGTTCAGTTCACCATGGATAAGTGATAGAGAAGAATATAATAATGATATATTTAAACACTTGTTCCTTCATTTGCCTAATATTGTCCTCTGAAGTAGTATCTTAGAAGGAGAAGTTGTATTATAGTTCCACTGTTGGGGGGCCAAAAACTTGATGAAGTAACTGCCCCACGTATGGCACAAAGCTTCCGGTGGCCTTCGCCCCAAGTTTACTTTTCGGTGGCCTTCGCACCAAGTTTACTTTCCGGTGGCCTTCGCCCCATCTTTACTTTCAACTTTGTATTTTAATGTTTCTTTAAATATTATATTGTGACGTATGCAGGCATTGTTAGTGCATACGTCTCCTTGGTCACCTGGATTGGAGATGGCGGTTGTAGTTTAGGTGGGGGTAGTAGTTTAGTTGGCGTCCCCCACGCGATAAGCGTGGCTTGGGTTTAGGGAGTCAGTGAGTAGAGGTCAACCGGACGAGACGTGGTGTTACGCTCTCTCCATACAGGAATGTATGGCGGCCTCGCCCGACAGACATGGGACTAAGGAGATAGGTAATGTATTCTGTTTTATCTAATAAACCCCTTACCATCCAGATCTTTCCTGTTTTATTTACGATAGTATAAAGCTCCTTCTTCCCATTCTAAACCATGTAGGTGTCATTTTGTCAGATATCCAATAATATTTTGCATTTCCATTTCAGCTGCGTCCCTAGTCGTGGCCTTGCCTTGTTTAAATTATTAAAATTTGTTAACTACCTGATACCTCTTTAGCGAGTGCTCTGCCCCTTGAGCGTGTTGTTTAGAGGCTGCGACATATATATTTATGTTTGCCTCGGCTGCGTCAGTATTAATTTGTGGATACATGTATTTCTTAACAGGGTGTGATACGGCTAAAGAATGTAGGCTTACCAAATTATAATTTTTACTTCACTCCATTTATTAATCCTTCAGACGATTAAATAACACTTCATTTATATAGAAAACTGTGAGATTATTTATTAATTACTTGCACTTTTTAAACACGTAAAGTTTATAATATCCTCGCCGTAATGAATTTTTGTCTCGCAAAATTACGTATTAAACTTCTCGAGGACGTGTCTCGCGTCCAGTTAGGAATGCAACTGGCGCCTGAATTTTTACAATTTGCTCTATTTCAGTTTCTGATTGACTAATCATACTCCAAAAGAATACTTTCATTTAACTTAAGCCTTTTCTGGTTGATGATTGGCTATTTATAAACTGTTTTAAAAATTACATTATTGTTGCTCCAAGAATTACTAGTAGCATTATTAAACTTTTCAATTGATTATTGTCTCAAGGTTACCTCATTGTTACCTCATTGTTAGCAACTTTTGGCCTATATTCTCACAGCTCCTAGATTATTAAATTACGTAATACATTCACATAACATTATTAAACATGTACATAATAATATAAACACATACAATGACTGTAATATACATTTTTATATATTGTTACATACACATATGGCTTTAAGGCGGACTGTTATATAATTAGACTGAAATCATTTAAGTGTTAAAAATACTGCCTCACCTCGTATGTAGCATATGCGTTAGGTGTAAGATACAGACGATTCTGGGTTAAATAGAATGCTAACGTAACTGGGAGAGTGGCAAGCCATTTCATTGCGCCTTGAAGAATAATAATTTTTAATGTAATCTGGAGTATGCAAACAACTTAAAATACTCTTAAGTTAGTGCCATGGCACGGAGATTCCTCCCGCATCCGTCCCTGTCCTTCAGCAGTTTGGCCATATTTTGAGGGAGATACATTACCCTACCAATCGAATAGCTAGAATTATGCTCAAGAAAAGAGATCACGCTGGCAGAGGGTGGGGCTATATTTGTCATTACCAATATAAAAGCTGCGTTCCATTATGGGCTACCTTTTATGCACGTCAGTTTACCATAGAAGCGTAGAGAAAAATATAATAATGGTATTTTTAAACATTTGTTCCTTCATTTGCCTAATACTGCCCTCATATGTAGCATATGTGTTAGGTGTAAGATACAGACGGTTTTGGGTTGGATAAAATGCTAACGCAGCTGGGAGAATTACTGTGTTTTGTATGCATGGAAGGGTGGCTTTGCCAGACAGCTATTTTAGTCAGTTTTTCCTGTAAGAGTACAAAGCAAATGGTACGTACACGTTCAACATACATGCCGTGTTGCCTTGGTTCGAGGCCCAGTAGATTGGATGTTCGGACTTAATGAAACTGCTGCAATATATCAGACTGCCCTCATTGGCATGTGTGTGCCATATGTTAGTGTTTCTCATTACAGTCGGAACGTAATTGAAAAAGTTTTCATTAGCAAGAGCCATGAAGAGAAATTTATGAAATGACCCATGTGTGGCTTGCTTCGCTGTCTGCACGTATGTTGCATATATCTTCTAAATAAAGACTTTTATCACATCATTTACTCGCGCACTTTTTTACTGTCTAGAAGCTCTTCCAACGGTCATAATGTTTCACATTAAACTTTAATTTAGCACCAAATGATATTCCATACTGTCCTGCAATAAAACTATACGTCATTTTAATTGTATTATTACGCCCTATTGCTTGCTTCATTTTAAAAAATTCAAGAATATATTTTCTAAACAGGAGCTCTCTCTGACTGCCTCTGTAGTTCTCAATCCAGAGGCTCTGGGTTCAATTCCCTTGTGGAAGGGATTTTCTTTAGTTAAAATTATTACCTAACTTCCGCACAACCTGAACATTCGAATTAAAGTGCGTTTAATAGCGAAAAATAATAAAAGCGATTTAAATAAAACTTACAGCCCATGAGTCATAAGCACCATAAGTAGCACCAATCCCCCAATTGGCCATAGAAGTTAAATTGTTTTTACAAAAGCTTATTCCTCTACCTATTTCATGTTAATTCAATTAAAACTTTAATGGAATAATTTCATTTCACATTTCGTTGCAGGTATAACGTGGGCTGTAGGAAAGTAAGTTTTAATATGCAATCACTTTCTCTAGACGCCAGGCGCAGCTGTGAGCATCGCTCTGTGTTTTCCTGTTGTTAGAGCGTTTCGAAATGTTCAAAATAATCGAATGACCCGCAGACTGTGAAGTCACACCAGTGATTCGTTTTTTGAATTCGGGAAATGTTACGTCAGCAAACATTTATCGCCAATTGTTTGAGTTTTATGGGGAAGCAATAATGAGTGATTAATGCCTGGCCACACACAGCCAAAGAAACACAAGATCTGATTGCATTATTTGGTTGGGATCAATTCGACCACCCTCCCTACAGTCCGGATTTGGCACCAAGTGATTTTCACGTTTCTTCATCTGAAGACATTCCTTGATGGAAAACATTTCAACGGCGATGAGGTTGTGAAAGAAGAACTGCAGATTATAATAAATATAAGTATTTTTAACTGTGATGTTATCATATGATATTTGAAGTTGAGTCGTTATGTATTAATTCACACCACAGAGCGCTCGATGGTAACTGAGAAGCGCTTTCGAGAGACATGTTTCTCTCATCTTCAGCTTAGGCCGACTACTGTCACGTTCGCTCCCCTGTCCCCAAGAAGTATTTCCTTAGACGATTCTTCTGCCCTCTGTTGTGAAGGATTTGAAACTTGTAGTGATGGATTTGTTGCCATCTGTAGTGAAAGATGGCAGGCCAAGATGCAGACTTGGCTTTCATCACAGGCAGCATCATTCTTTGACGAAGGCATACAAAAACTGATTTCCCGTTACAAGTGCCGAAATAACGGGATAACTATGTGGAGAAGTAGTGTAAGGTGTAAGGTCATGGGTGATAATAAAGTATTTGAAAATATTTTCTGTTATTTTTTTAAAGAATTATCCATACTTACTTAAAACACGCCTTGTATAAAGAATTTGAAATCTCAAAATAATAACAATAAATATCTCGGAATTGATTAACGTTACACAAAATTATTTGATATAAATTCTGAGTTTTAACAAGGTTTAATGTTTTTTGTATAGGTTTTGTATAATTATTATGGTTTATCACTTTTACAAAAGTATAAAAAATTAATTCAGAATGAAGAGGACTTTACAGGCAATTCCCAGCAAATGCAAGACAATGATTTATGTTTCATGCAAATATAATAAACATATGGTATTTTAATCAAAGCCGTTAGTGCAAATTTTGAGTAAACAAAAACAGAAGGGTACTTTGGGAGGGATTTCTTGAAAATACAAATTATACTGTTCACACAGATTCCATTAATGCTTCTTTTTACTTTCTCTACTACGTATAGTAAGTAGGGGAAGTATTGTATTCCACCCAAAAATTCGATACCAAGATTTCACCGGAAATACATGTTTTGAGACCCCCTGAAATAAAAAAAAACATTTTTGGAAACATGTCCGTGTGTGTGTCTGTGTGTGTCTGTGTGTGTGTGTGTGTGTGTGTGTGTGTGTGTCTGTCTGTCTGTGTGTGTCTGTGAACAGCATAACTCAGAAACGAACAGTCGGATAAACACCAAACTTGGTATTTAGGTTCAGTATCTTCCAGAGATGCGACACGAAGGTTTTCAACAAAATTCCCTCACCCCAGAGTACCCTTTACATGGAAGATTTTTCGAAAATTTTAATTTTCTCAAAAATGGCTCTAACGATTTTGATTAAAATAGCATATGTTTAAGATATTTTTATGACAAATAAAATGTATATCATGAATTTCCTGGGAATGTCTCCATAAGTGTTCTTTATTGTGAACGACTTTTGCATAACTCGTAAACCATAAGAGATAGACAAACTTTTAGTACACAAAAAATGTAGATCGCGTTAAAATACACAATTTATGTCATATACATTTTTTTTGTTGAGTGAACCATTTTCGAGATATTACTTGTTATTCCCTTAAATTTTTCAATACTTATTTTCTCAAATGGGAATTCGTTATTCATTTTTTTGTCTTGGATATGCAAAGAGTATTAATCTGTGGGAAAGGGAATGGTGCTGCACCTAGCAACCAGCTATTAAGAGATATGCATGTGCTTAAAGACTACTGTATTTCGATACTGCCCTTGTAAATATATATTCCCCTTACATCTACAAGCAAATTAGCAATAAGATAGAGTCTGCAAATGTTTATCTCGATTAACATGAAGTAGATGGAGAGTAAGCGTTTGTAAAAATAGTTTGCACAAGAGTAGAGAAAGTCATGTGAGTGTAATACATCAGATTTTTTTATATCTACTGCATTTTAATGCAAATAAACATTTGTAGAAATAGCTTCATTGTACATTTCGTTATAGATACAAAGCAAAAAGCGACAGTCAGATGTTTAAGAACAGGATGCTTATTCACTGTTCTTAAAACTCCATACTGTTTCCAGGCAATCGCGAGAAACAACTGGACGTTGAAAGGACGAAAAGGTGAACAATTCGAACCTTTAACAACGGATATCTCAGAAACCGTTTATGCTACAAAAATTTATTTTAAATAAATTATGTGTTTTAAAGAGATCTATATTTTTTAAAGTACGTTTTCGTCTATGGCTTAACGTTTACCTCAAGATTATACAAAATTCTTTCCGAATGAAGAGGTCTTAATACACTAATCCCCGAAATTCAGCATATAATTTTATTTGTCATGTAAATATGTTTCATATATGGTATTTTAATCAAAATGGTTGCAGTAATTTTTAGAAAATAAAAAATTTCTAAAAATATTACATGTAAAGGGTTGTTTGGGGAGGGGGAATTTTGTTGAAAATCTTCGTATCGCATCTTTGGAAGATATTGAACCCAAATACTACATTTGGTATTTATCCCACTGTTCGTTTTTCAGTTATGCTGTTCATAGGCATACACACAAACCACAGGCAAACAATGCGCAAAATCAACTTTCCACTTTGTGATCGACATGATCATCGATGTGAATTTCCGTTCTTGTTATCGAGCTACCGTGGACCAAAATCTTGTATATGCAGTGCTTCCCGTTTCGTTTCCGTTTTGGTTACCGTTTTCGGGCTATTGTGAACCAGCCTTAAGACTATGTACTGAAAATGCAGACAATTTTGTCGGTGCAGAATTTTTCATTTAAAGATAGACGTATTATTAGTTTGTATTACTAATCTAGATCTGAGATTAAAATCTCCTTCTGCGATATAAATGAAATCACGAAGATGGTGTGGCTTTTGTTAATTTAGACTTAAAATTATTACAACACTAGAAAAACAAAATATGGAAAATGTTGAAATTTCAATCAAAATCTCGTCAAAGGGCTGGTTTTAAGGCGTGTGCGGGATATCTTCTCTGTGTTGCAAGCCGGCGCTGGCTGTTATATCAGTATTAACAATATCTCCGATGTTATCTCTCCTTTGCGTTGTGATGCATAGAGTTCATTCATTCATTATCAGTTTACCCTCCTCTTATGTAGGACTTACACCCCCCAGGACTTACAAGCGGGTGCCTGGGGTCAGAGGCCCGTCGAGGAGCAGACACTCATGGATCAGACAGAGCATCCAGGATGGGTGATCAGCCCAATGCCTGGTATGGGATGAAGGAAGTAGATGAAGCGAAATGTTAGTGAAATGGATGAAAGGAAAGGTGATGATGGAGCAGCTGGTGGAATGAATGGCGGGGGAAACCGGAGAACCCGGAGAAAACCCGCCCAGACGCCGCTTCGTCCACCACAAATCCCACATGCAGGTCCCTGGGATTGAACCCGGGCCGCCTCGGTGGAAGGCGAGCGGTCTAACCACTCGGCCACGGCGCCGCCTGATGCATAGAGAGTTCCTGAAAATCCTTACTGTGTTCCTCCTGGCTAACTGTTCTTATCTCTGGGGTGTGGTTATGGGAGAGAATTAACAGTAACGTAGATTTAAATAATCTTCCTATGACCTTTGTTTACGTTTCATTAATATAAAACTAGAACTTTGGGACCACTGCCTAATTTTTCTGACCTAATATCTTTCCCAAACCATTAGAACAACACCTCCTCTGCTTTACTGTCCTCTTTTGAAAGTCTAGCTATATTTCCTGCCCGGATCTATGACACTTGCCCTCCGTGACAATTGCTCTCCGGTACAATTTAATGACATTTGCACTCAGGATTCCGGTTCTGGGAAACCAATATTGCTTGAAGGTGGAGCGTTATTTAGAAGAGGGTAGAGGGGGTAAATCATTCCCTGTTGATACCAGAAGCTGGCCGTACTTCCTCAGTAGTGATAGGTTGAAATTCATTTTGCGCTGCTGTTTTCTCTGTGTTCTTTGTAAATTTCATGGAACTCACCGAAACATCAAGGATAAATCAATCATACAAACAAGGAAAACGTCACACATTGCCACTATGTGAGCTACGAAGAAAAACTGCAAAGGACGTGTTTCAACAAAAAACAACGCCATTTTGGAAGAACAGCTTGCATATATGTGTTCCAGAAGTTGCAGCAAATGAAGTTCGGAAACAAATGACTAATGTCCAGAAAGCGGGTGAGGGAATCCGATAAATCTATTTAAAAAATCTAACACACATGACTTTCTCTACTCCTGCACAAACTATTCTTACAAAATCTTATTCTCTTAATCGAGATAAACATTTGCAGAAACGATATTTTGACATGCAAAGAGAATTACATTTTACACATAGCGACCAGCTCTAAAACTATTGGACTTTCGCTCAAGGCGTACTATGTTGCCCTTGTTTTGTATTTGCAAGGGCAATATAGAAATATAGTAGCCTTTAAGCATAGACATATCTCTTAATAGCTGGTTGCTAGGTGCAGCACCATTCTCTTTGCCACAGATTAATGCTCTTTGCATATCCAAGACAAAAAATGAATAACGAATTCCCATTTGAGAAAACAAGTATTGAAAATTTAAGGGAATAACAAGCAATATCTCGAAAATGGTGCACTCAACAAAATAAATGTATATGACATAAATTGTGTATTTTAACGCGGTCTAAATTTTTTGTGTAGTAAAATGTTGTCTATCTCTTATGGTTTACCAGTTATGCAAAAGTCGTTTACAATGAAGAATACTTTTGGAGATATTCTCAGAAAATCAAGATATACGTTTTATTTGTCATGAAAATATGTTAAACATATGATATTTTAATCAAAATCGTTAGAGCCATTTTTGAGAACATTAAAATTTTCGAAAAATGTTCCATGTAAAGGGTAATCTGGGGTGGGGGAATTTTATTGAAAACCTTCGAGTCGCATCTTTGGAAGATACTGAACCTAAATACCAAGTTTGGTGTTTATCCGACTGTTCGTTTCTAAGTTATGTTGTTCAAAGTCACAGAGACACACACACGGACATGTTTCCAAAAAATGCTTCTTTGGATTCAGGGGGTCTCAAAACATATATTTCCGTGAAATCTCGGTATCGAATTTTTGGGTGGAATACAGTACTTCCCCTACTTACTATACGTAGTATATGCGGAAGAATTTGGAAAACTATTTAATTGCTATTACGATTTTGTGACTGCTAAACAGTAAAGGGTAATCTGGGGTGGGGGAATTTTATTGAAAACCTTCGAGTCGCATCTCTGGAAGATACTGAACCTAAATACCAAGTTTGGTGTTTATCCGACTGTTCGTTTCTAAGTTATGTTGTTCAAAGTCACAGAGACACACACACGGACATGTTTCTCCAAAATCCTTCTTTGGATTCAGGGGGGTCTCAAAACATATATTTCCGTGAAATCTCGGTATCGAATTTTTGGGTGGAATACAGTACTTCCCCTACTTACTATACGTAGTATATGCGGAAGAATTTGGAAAACTATTTAATTGCTATTACGATTTTGTGACTGCTAAACCAACGCAGACCAGCAGTAAGCAGGCGCTGCAACGCATTCAGAGGAAACACCTTGGTGTATGACAGGATCCAACTCTTGCAGAAGATGTAACTCTCTCTCAACAATTAACAATGAACGACGGGGAAAATTTCCTTTTACACGACGGCAATCTCGGACTTCAAGATAGGATACTAGTGTTTGCTAATGCAAAAGGAAGGAATATTTTGTAAACTGCCTCCTCCTTTATTATTAATGGAGCATTCAAGAGTTCTAGTGAGCAATTTAAACAGGTATTCACGATCCACGCAGGTCTGAGAAGTTCTTTAGAAGAAACCAACGTCATACCTGTGCTGTATGCACCTCTGCCAAATAAGAAGTGTGAAACTTAGGACAGAATGTTCACAGCTGTGAAGAATTGCTTGCCGGCCTGGGATCCAAAGGCAGTGGTTATTGACTTTAAGACGGCTATCGGTGAGTCAATAAATAATTTGTTACCATAGTGAAGATCTGTGGCTCTAATTACCATTTCAACCAATGCTTGTGGAGGAAAGTGCAGGGGCTAGTTGCAGAATCCACGAAAATGAAGAAATTCGCTTCATATACGTACCTTTAAACATGATCGATGATGCTTGGTTTGTCGCAGTAACCTGTTCGTGTTAGCTTTTTTTGCTGAGCGCCTGTTGTTTGTTTACTATTTTGAATTTTGGGTTCTTTGTTCTCCGGCTAGCTATTATTACTCAGTCGATCAAATATCTCTTGAACAGGGCGTGTAAACGGAAAGGAGTTGTTACTAAAAGATAACACTAATAAAAGAATTTGTTTTTACACTTTTATTGCCGTCACACTTAATTAATTTCGCATATTTAATCTTGATACACGCCTGACTGAAACTGTTATATTTTCGAATGTAACTAAAATCACTTATTTGCCTTGCACTATTAATTCGCTTATTTCACATTTTGTAACTAACCTTATGACGCGAGAGATTCTGTAGAATTGCGTAATGTATACCTCATGAATGCTTCCTTAGAACTGCCTGACGTGTAACTCGCGAGAGAGATTTCTTAGAACTGCGCGACGTTTACATTGTGAATGATTCTGTAGAACTGCGCGTTACTTGCATTTGGCTTTAGAATTTATACTCCCTCACCCCGATATGCCTAAACATTATAATAGAGCTGCTATTGGTTAATAAATCGCGCCAACATTAGCGTCTGTTTTATAAGCCAATCAAAATTACAAACACATATGCTCTAGGAAAGATATTCCCTCCATTTCTAAAGAAAGGCGCGCTACCCTGACGTCATTTGTTTGTCTCTTCTAATTGATAAACAACTCACCATATCGCTTCATTGTTACCCGCTCCTATTGTCAATTTCAGTGAGGCCGTGTAAACTTATTTCCTAACAATGCTTATAGTTAACAAACATACAAAATCATTGTCATACAATAATGTTAATTTACACTACAATCACTCTGGCATTCACAGCGTTGTGATATAAAATACTGCCTCAGGTTATGCATCCAGGAAAACCACCTGAAAATGATAAGCTTCGAAGTTTCTATGGTTACTTTGTTGAGCAATAGCTGGAGAACGATAAACTCCAAGAGTTGTATGGAACTGCTCAGGCAAACGGCATAGGGCTAATAACGTCTTTGTACGATAGAATCGAAGGCTAAGCAGTTTAGTTTCGAGAGTACATCCAAATGTATACACATTAGGAAACACCCTTCGAGAAGTTGCTGAATACCATTTACACACATGCAATAGAAAATATCTCAATTTTGAGGACAAGAAACGGAAAAAATCAACAATAAAATCTGATGAAATAATTAACAAATCATTGATAAAGCTTGATAAAAATGGAAATCTTATACATTTATTTAAGTAATTGCCTACGTACAAAAAATGTAGTAATATCAGCTCTTACTTTTTGAAAGAAGAAGCAGGGTTGTAAATATTGTACATAAAAACTGTGACGGCTCTTCTGGAAAAAATGAATATCCAAAAGTTTAAGAAAAATATAAAACCGACTACATCCACGCAAATTATTATTTTGAAACACATTTATAAAAAAAACTAATTTCTCATTAGAAAATGGTTTATAAAAAGCTGTTTATTTTGTGACGAGGAATAAGGAAATAAAATAAGAAGTGTTGGTTCCCAATTACGAAAGATAACTTGACTCTCAAATGAGTCCAACCATTCATTGCGCTCTTCGTACACAGCCATTCAGGATTTTTGTTATTTACGTTGGTGTAAAAACAATTGCAAAGTACTTTATACAAATGTTTAGTTTTATATGAGGAGTGAGAAAACAACATAAAAAAGGTAGGTTCCCATTTAAAAAAAAATTAAATTGACTCTAAAATGACCACCACAACGTCCTCCAAATAAAATACGACTAATAGCATTTACTTTCCCCCATAATATCAAGCAACTTTTATTCAAGACATTTCTTTATACAACGCTTAATTTTGGAGATATTGTACAGTCTCAATTTAAAGGATCCACCCTGTGTGCTATCTATTTTATCTAATTATTAAATACTTTATTTCGGGTCGGGTGTTACTCTTACAGGCACCGAGTGGGTTCATGTGTGGCCGGCATTCGGTAGGTCCCGGGTCGATCCCCGGCGACCGCTCCCTCTGGCCCATGGGTTTTATTGTGGTTTCCCCGAGTCACCAGGTGAATGCTGGGGTGGTTCGTTCTCTACCACGACTCATCTTCCTCTAATTTTCTGTACCCATCATCTTCCTTGTTATCTGTTTCAAGGTTTAGGACCAGATCGACGGTGTTCGGCGGGTTGCGGCTGGGCGGTGGCTTGCGTTCTGTACAGGTTTCTTTCCTGGCGTCACTGCGGTACCGCTCAGTTAGGTTTCTCCTCAGCGTGGGACTCCGCTCCGGGGGACCTTGGAGATTGGTGGCTTGTGAACTGGGACCGAGCGGTGTCGGATGCGTTCTATCTGTAAACTTTAGGGACCCCTCCATGCTGTGCCCGTCGGCATCCGATTCTGGTCGCCCTTCGGGTCTCTCCCCTCATCCTTCTCTCCCAGGGGTCACGTTAGAAGCAAAAAGGGCTGACTGACCTGTGGTGCGGTGCTCTCCCCGGTTTCGGGGAGTAGTTTAGTGGTTACCATGCTAGCCTCTTGTTCGCGGGTTCAAACCGGCGGATGGTGATGCATTTTTGCGGGCGTAAAAATCCGTAGCATGACTTCCGGTGGTAGATTTACGACACGTAAAAGAACCTCAAGCCTGATAAAGAGGCCTGTGAGCAAAATTACCGGTCTTTCACGTCCAACATAGAATGGGACGCTAAGAACCACAGAAGGTGAAGAGCGTCCATAAATAAAACTCAATTTTTTGGTTCTGGGGCCCTCCGTGAGACGTAACTTTACCCTTACAGGCGACTTGGAATGCTAGTGTGCTTAGTATATACGGAGTTTATAATTAACCATTATTAGAGTTAATTTGTGTTTTGATTATCGATCTCTCACAATTACAGTGTTTATGCTAAAGGTCGGGTGTTTGTGTTGTGGTTCATGTATTGAGGAACTTACAGCTTGTCTCTCGGTTGAACACCAGCCGTTTCTGAGCACCTCAGCTGTCAAATTCTTTGTGAGTCAGACGTAGGAATCCTTGTACGTGTGATATCCCTAGGGATGAGCCCGACACAAAAGAGATCTCTCCTGCCATCAATTGACGATGCTTTGGCATTCTGGAAACATTCCTCAGGCCGGATCGCCTCTCCCGTAGGAATGTGTCTTCGCTTTGTGATTCGGCCTCAAGAAAGTCTGCAGCATTTGCCATATTGAATTCCCAGCCAGATGTCAGTGAAATTATTTCGCAATTCATGGAGGACTGGCGTCTCAACTTGGATTCTAAATTCCGCTAATGCCTGATAGCCAGAAAGCTTCCACATAAGTTAAATGCCTACGACTTCGGGAATTAGTTAACTTTACTAGTAGACAAAACATTTTAAGTAGGTGTTTTTAATAAGCTTACCTTCAGTTAATACGACTGCATAACAATAAAGCTCCATCAGCTTTTACATCTTCTGTAGTCTGATAGCACTGGGCACTGAATACCTCAATTGAGGATATTTACAGCTGACAGCCATATAAGACGTTTGGTGCCTTTAACAACTATTTCTTTATCCTTAACAAGAGTTTGTTATGGAGTTAGCAATACAACCCATCAACTGTTAATGACTTTAACAAATTGTTAAACAATAAAAAAATCGATGTCTTATACTACATGACTTTCTCTCATGTGTTTTATTCTAGAGACTGGTAAAATATGAAACAAATTACCAAAATATGAAAATATGAGGAAAAAATCCAAAATATTATGAAATATATATTTAAAAACAGGAGAGGTTCACATCATTAGTTTAAAAAATAGAATTTCTAATTTTTTTCTATATTCAATAATACAATATGAAATAAAATAAATACATTACACGGAGTTAATGGATTTTAACCATTGTGAAACCCTTAAACGTATAAAAAATAAAACTAAACCACTGGTTGTTTTTTCCTTCCTTAATAATAATAATAATAATAATAATAATAATAATAATAATAATAATAATAATAATAATAATAATAATAATAATAATAATAATAATAATAATAATAATAATAATAATCTACTAAAAGCATCGATTCACGAAAATAAAAGCTCTTCAAGAATAGAGAGTATATAATTTCGCAGATAACGTCACATAGAATAAGTGCAACATCCTCTCAACTGTACTTGACTTATTGGAAAGGTGGTGTAGAATCTTTCCAAATACGTTTCCTGGAAAGAGTGGCTTAGGCTTTCTAAATTTTTTCACAGTAATTTGCCCGAATAGAATACTTGGAATACCAGGTTCATTTCTGAGGTAGATAGAAGTAGGTTTTATATTCTAACCAAATAGTCGATATCGGAATTTATGAGAAAATGCATATTTTGAGTCCTTCGAACCAAAATAAACATTAGTATAAAGGGGCACGTCCGTCTGTGAGTGTGCCTGTACTGGGCTATTCAAAAAGAAGGAACAGATTTTAAATATGCATTTTTAATGAACGACAATAGATAATGGCACATCACTAAATAGAGGAATGCTCAAAGTTTTAAGCCCCACCTATTAGTTCCATTCAGTGCCTATAGTGGGACTGTGTTTGTTTACGGGAAAATGGCGACGCCACAGGAAAAGTCGTTTTGTGCTGCATTACGCTGCATTGTTTCATTGCAGCGTTGTAAGTTCAACAACGAGCCGCCTCGTCATAACAAATTTACAATTGATACAATAAATTCGTAGAAGATGGTTGCATATGCAAACGGAAAAGCACTGGTCGTCCTCGCATAACAAATGGTGCTCATTTTGAACACATAAAATAAAATTTGGAACTTTTCTCTCTTCAGTGATGTATTGCATGTGTCGCCATCTATTGTCTATCATTAGAAATAAATATTTAAATTCTGTTCCTTCTTTTTGAATAACCCTGTATTTTGTGTATTTGAGTGCGTGCTCTAACGATTTTGATTGAAATTTCGTATGTAAAGGGGCTGTGAAGTCCTCTTCATTCTCACTGATTTTTATGTAGCTGATAAATCCTAAGAGATAGATAAACACTTACTACGTTAAAAATGTAGATCTCGTTAAAACATTATATGATTTATATGATTCTTTTGTCGTTAACTATTCCCTAGATATTGGTTTTTATTGGTATACTCTACGTATTGTTTTGCTTTTCAAAATTCTATGTCACTATTCTTTTATTGTGATGTAAAGCAAAAAGTAGAATTTTAAAGCTAACTTACAGCGACGCCACTTTAGCCTACATCCCCTTGTGTCATTTTATTTTTTCACCTTTCCTTCTCCCTATACATATGTATATGTATATATTTATTCCCATAATGCTATACAAAAATCTTAAAATTTTTAATACATTACTTTGAGTTGCTATTTTGTTCTTTAGTCTATCATGCATTTTAACACCGTGGTTATTTATGCATGGTGAGTCATAACAAATTCATATTGCTTTATTTTTCTAAACCATTTTTCTCTTACTCTCCCCATATATTCTCCTGTCCTTTTTATATCCCTCTCCTTTTGTATTTTCATTATCCTAACTTTTAACACTTCTTTGTTAACATTCTCCCAAAACTGATCTCTCCACAACTTAGTTTCTTCACATTCAATTATATAATGCAAATCATTATCTGCCTCTTCACAAAGAGGACACCTATCCAAATTCGCTCCCTTCCTATCTCCCCTTACCCTATGTGTACTTAATCTAGACCAGGCCCACCCTTCTCTCACTAACCTATTACCTACATTCACATACTTCTTCCTTCCCCAGTCCATCTTGAGGTAGTATTTTTAACACTTGAATTATATAATATGTAAATTCAATAACAGCCCGCCTTGAAGCAATATGTATGTAATAATTTGTAAAAATGTATGTAACAGTCATTGCAAATGCTTATATTATTGTAAACATGTTCAATAATTATATATGAATGCATTAGGTAATTTAATAATGTAAGAGCTGTGAGAATAATAAGTTTAAAGTTGCTAACAATGAGGTAACAATGAGGTGACCTTGATGCAATAATGAGTTTGAGAGTTTAAATGTTACTAGTCATGATTAGAGCAATGATAATGTAAACTTTCTAACAGTTTTTAAAATAGCCAATCAACAGCCAGAAAAAGATTTAATTAAATGCAGGTATTCGATTGGACTAGGATTAGCCAGTCAGAGACTTGAAATACAGAAGCTTACGGGTTTTGACGGTTGAAATATGTTCAGTTGCCTGCAGACCTTGGTAGTGACCGGATGGAAGATGTGTTCTCTAAATAAATGTTACGTATTCGTGTGAAACGAAAATTAAGTAAACGCGTTAACAAAGTGCAAGTATTAAAGAATCTCACAGCTCTTGATATCACTGTAGTGCTATTTAATTTGTGTCAAGGATAAATAAAAAGAAGTGAATTTAAACTTAAAATCTGTGTAAGCCTACATTCTTGTCGCACCACACCCTGCCTAAGAGAAACGTGTCTCTAAAGTAATACTGACGCAGCCGAGGCAAACATAAACATAAATACTATCTATAGAAGCAGTTTAATAACAAAGCTAATAATATAATATTTTTAAACTTGGAGCGTAACGACAAAAAATACATCTTCAAATCGGCTTCACATCCGTAGTAGCATAGTACGTAACAAACAATCTTCTTCAAATTGACGCCCAAAGCATGGTGCAAAAACTCCAACAGTAACTCCTACGTAAACAATACTACTTCAAATTGACGTCCATGGTTGGAGCTAAATAAATAAACAATTACGTAAGAAAATAACTACTTCAATCTTTAATTGTCTATATAGTTCCAAACTTTTTTTTTCTTCCTGACTTTGAAATAATTCTTGTTTCTCTATATCTTCTACTCGGTTCCTCACCTCTTTCCAGAAACCTTTAACTAACCCCTCTCTCTCTTCCCATAAGTTATCCATTCCTATTTCCTGTAAAATTCTCCTTATTCCTTGAGCCTAGTTCATTCCATCACTGGTTTTTTCTTGTATTATTAAACATTGCCTCAAGATATTATGCTCGTCCACTGATTTCAGTCTATGCCAATATTTAAGTATCCTTTCTACTATCATGCCCTTGCTACCTACTCTTCCCAACTTTGCTGCTCCATTAGGTGATGAAATAGATAAGCGTAATATACATTTAGAGAATGATCTGTGTACTTTTATCAATCAACTCCCATCCTTAATCACGCCCCCAAATCTGTGATCATAGACCATTTTTGCTTCAACTACAGCTTTGTAAACCTTTTCCAACCATTTAATTTGCATATATGGTATTTTTTAAGCATATTCATATAGCAGTCATTGATAATCTTCCCTTAGCTAAGGCAATTATCTTGTGATCATTCCATCTCCCATTACTACTTATTCTCACTCCCAAATAATCAAAGTTGTTTACTATTTGCAACTCTTCCCATTCCACATACCAATTTTCCTCCTTCAATTTATAGCTCTTTTTAAATACCATTATCTTTGATTTTTAAAATTTATTCTTAAACCCCATTTCTTACAAAATGAATATATGATATGAAACACTTTTGCTGGAAATATAACATTCCACTCGAAATTTCAATATCGATGTTTTATTTACAGTACATATTTTTAGTTTTTCTTCTCCACATATACATAAAGTATAGGAAATATTGCATTCAATCCAAAGATCTGTATTTCAGTTACAATGCATATTTTGAGGTACTCTGAAAAAAATTAAAAAATATATACGCTCCGTGCTGTTTGTGCGTGTCAAGCTATCTGCTGACAGGATAACTAAAAAAAAGCCATATTGCAATAATATCAAATTTCATACTTAATAGCCTTTTTCATAATGTAAAGCGAAGATTTTTAAGAAACTCCTCAAATTCGAATAAACTATTTTGATTGTTTATTTCTTCTCAAAAATCGCTCTAGTAAATGTATTAAAATATAAAATGTTAACAATATTGAAATGATGCAAAGAATTAAAGTTTTCAAACCCTAGAAAAGATTACATCAAACACACACACATACACAGTTATCCAAGAAAGTATTCGCCTGCACTTTAAAAAATTCTAGCAGCAAATTAATGAAGGGAAGAATCTAATTTTGTTGGACACAAATATCAATGGTAATAAAGTTTACTGTTTTGACAGTTTTTCAGAACATTAATTTTATCAGTTATATAAAACTTTAAAAATTATGCCAAAATTGTAACTTTATTGTGCGTGGTGTTTTCAAAATTATCTTTCATGCATTGGGTAGAGCATCTTTATTGTGCATACATCCACACACTTTCATCGACATGTGACTTAAACTGGTGGAGACATTTTATTCTTCCGTCAAATAAAATCCTATTTTCACCACAAAATCAGGTGATAGACAAACAATTGCTCTACTCAATGCACTTAAGATAATTTTGAAACCACGTACAAAAGAGTTGCAATTTTGACATATTATTCAAAAATTTATAAAACGGTAAGTATGAGCGATCTGAAAAACCGTCAAAACATGTAAACTGTAGCATTTTGATCTTTATGTAAAAAACATATTTTTCCCTCCAATAATTTCACTGCTAACATTTTTTAAAGTGCAGACGAATATAGTGGTGTATCTATAATTAGTAATTATTGAGTTGATTGTAACACTACATCACTTACTTGTTTTTATAACAAATCATGTTTCAGGGACTAATTGCTCCCATCCTCAGTTCCTTGTCGACTGCCTACATCCTAACTGTATATGTTTGCTTTTGCAGTTAGAGAATGTCTCTTTTTTCCCCACATGGGCGCACGTTAATTACCCGAAAAGGGTGGTTGTAAAACTGGAATTCCGGTTAGAAAGCGTAAATTTTCAGTTTAGTATGTCCAGATCTAATAGAAGAGTAACCTCTCGTTTTCAAACTTCCGGTAGATTAGAGTAAAAAACCTTCCTTTTATATATTTTTGAACACGTTTTGTTGGTTAAGATAAATAAAGTTTACTTGGAACTCCGAACTTCTTTTCTCCCAAAATAACTGACACAAAATACGTTTATGGAAGATAGAGGAGATAAAATATCTCCTTCTCTTTCTTCCTTCCTCTCTTTTGTATGTATTACTTCCTTTCCTTCCCTCGGTGTGGCGCGGTTAGTTTTCTAGCTATAAGAACCTAAATCGATTCCTGTCTCTAAATGGGATTTTATCTACGCCCTAGATACTTTCGATATGAAAGTTGGCTGAGGGTTCTGAGGGCAGGCTGAAGCTGGCATTGTCATCTGTTCTGTGTCCTAATATTCCTCATTTCATATTTCCCTTTTAAAAGCACCCTTCCTATTTTTTGGCTTTTGGAAAGCAGAGCACATTGCATCTTGTTACTTTCAATGACATCTACTTTTTGCAAGTAGACGAATTATTGCATTCCACCCAAAAGTTCGTAAATCATATTGAACTGAAAATGCATATTTAGAGGTCCCCTGAAATCCAAAATATAGCTATGGCATTCACTTTTTCAGTCATCTGATTCCACCTTCCCAACTTCGTCCTAAACCGGCTTATGTGGAAGAACAACTAATTTCGAAACATAACTTTTAGGAAGTGTGTGAGTGTGTCTGAATAATATAACTAAAAATCTGATATGATACATTCACATGTCTTTCTCTACCCTCTATCTTCTTTAGTGGGTATACAAACTATTCTTACTAAAGCTTCTTTTTCTATCTACTACATTTTAATCCAAATAAACCTTCGCAAAAATAGCTACATTACACATTTCGTTATAGACACAAAGAGAACAGCGATGGTCAAATGGACGCCATACGCTGCCCTTAAAATTACATACTGTTTCCATACAATCGCGAGAAACTGAAAATCTATGATAAATGAATAGCACATATTCAACAATACGAACATTTAATAACGGATATCTCAGAAGCGGTTTAGGCTACTAAAAACGTATTTGAAGTAAATTGGGTGCTTTTAAATAAATCTACCTTTTTTTTGAAGAAGTTCGGATTGTTTCACGTATGGAAAAGCCGATTTGAAGTAGGAGTTGTATTATATTTCAACTGTTGGGGAGCCGAACTTGTAGTAGTTGCAACCGCACGTATGATACCCGGTTTCCGGTAGCCTTCGCCCCAAATGTACTTTCAGGTGGCCTTTGCCTCAAGTTTAAACAAATATTAACTTTGTAATTTGACTGTTTTTAAGTATTAAATATTTATGTTTGCCTCGGCTGCGTCAGTATTATTGTTAGAGACACGTTTCTCTTGGCAGGGTTATGGTGCGACAAGAATGTAGGCTTACAAAGATTATAATTTTACTTCACTCCTTTTATTAATACGTAATAATATTTAAATAAACTTCACCGATATAGAGAGAGAGAGAGCTGTGAGATGTTTTTATTAAATACTTGCACTTTTTAATACGTAAACTATTTTTTTTTCTCACACGAATACGTATTATACTTCTCGACTACACTTTTTGCTTCTGGTTAGTAACGCTGACTTCTAGATTTGTAAATTTTGCTATATTTCAGTTTCTGATTGGCTAATCCTACTCAAATAGAATACCTTCATTTAACTAAAGCTTTTTCTGGTTGTTGATTGGCTATTTTATAAACTGTCACTAAAATTACATTATTGTTACTCCAAGAATCACAAATAGTACTGTTAAACGTTCTTACTCATTATTGACTCAAGGTTACCTCATTGTTAGCAACTTTTAACTTATTATTCTCACAGCTCCTACGTTATTAAATGACGTAATACATTCACATAACATTATTGAACATGTTTACAATTATATAAGCATATGCAATGACTGTTACATACATTTTACAAATTATTACATACACACATTGCTTCAAGGTGGGCTGTTATTGAATTTATATTTATATAATTAGACTGAAAATCTTTTAAGTGTTAAAAATACTGCCTCATTGTGTAGTACATTTTCGTCTGTCTCTTAACATTTACCAGTTATACACGTTTATACAAAATTCCTTCCGAATGAAGAGGACTTAAAAGGCTATTACCAGAAAATTTAATATATATATATATATATATTTTATTTGCAATCTAAATATATTTAACATATGACCTAAACAAAATCGTTGGAGCCATATTTTGGAAAATGAAAATTGTTGCATTTAAAGGGTAATAGGGATGGGGGAATTTTCTTGAAACTCTTCGTGTCGCATCCTTGGAAGATACTGAACTCAAATACCAAGTTAGGTATGTATTCACTTTTGGCTTTTGAGTTATGCTGTTCATAGACACATGCTTTTTGTTTTGGATTCAGGTGCCTCGAAACATGTATTTTCGGTGAAATCTCGCGATCAAATTTTTCGGTGGAATGGGTGGCGGAACTTTCGTGAATGCCTAGTTTTTTGACTATTTTTTTTATAAACGATTCTGAAGACGTTAATTAAAATACCATATGCCTAAGAAATTTACATGACTAACTAACCAAACTAGATGGCACCGAGGTAACGTGTGCGATTCACATTCGGGAGGTCCCGGGTGCAAACCCCCGGGGCTGCCAGTCTGACCGAAGGCTTTTTCGGGGTTTTCCTCGGTCACTGGGCGAATGCTAGGTGGATAATTTGATCCGCGAATTTTCCTATTATATCTTTCATCACCACGTTTTATTTCCTTCTTCTTCACCGCCATACCAGGCATTGGGCTGATTACCCATCCTGGATATGATATGATCTAGAGTTTTGATTGCTCCTCGAGAGACTGCTGACTCAAGACATTGACTTTTAAGTCCTACAAATAGGAGGATAATGCATTGAAGAAGAAGTAGTATGACTAATAAAATGTGTATTATCTTGAATTTCCTGTGAAGGCATCATTTTGAGAGAATTTTGTATAATTTTGTATAACTGGTAAACCAGAGAGATGGATAAAACCTTCCAACACTAAAAATAATATGTTAAAACGTACAATTTATCTCCAATTTTTTGTGGCATTAACCATTTCCGAGGTGACTGTTTCAATTTCTTTCTTATTTTTCGAATAATTTTACACAATACGTTTACAAAATACTTTTACGTAATTTCAATGTTGGCATATAGCGGTCCGCTTTTTAATGACTTGACTATTGCTTCAGCCACCAATTGGTTAGAGAAAGTCTTGTGATTGCAACACATAAGATATTTAGCTGGTATTTACTGTTATTATTATTATTATTATTATTATTATTATTATTATTATTACTGTTGCATATACAGGGTGGACCATTTAAGTCGAGACTGTACAGTATCTCCAAAACTAAGCGCGGTCTCTAATAAAAGTTGATTGATATTATAGGGAAAAGTAAATGTCATTAGTCGTGTTTTATTTGGAGAACGTTATGATAGTTATTTTAGGGTCAATTAAATTTTTTAAATGGGAACCTATAATTGGGGTCAAATTAAATTGACCCTAAAATGACCATCACAACGTCCTCAAAATAAAACATTACTAATGGCACTTGCTTTCCCACATAACATCAAGAAACTTTTATTCAAGACATTTCTGGCAATTTCAATACTTTCAAAACTTCTGCTAAGAGTTCCTTTGTAGCAACTCATTCTATTCCGTAGACTGAAAGACAAATTATACTGATGATAACACTTAAATAGTTGTGTAAATAGTATTTTATTGTCTCTAAATGGCAGATTATTGTTATGATACCTGCTAGTTATTAATAATTCTGCACATATTTACGTTTTAAAAATTTTTATGTACTGCAAATCGTATCTAAAGATGATGAGATACGTTATTCTTAAGACCTGCGAAAATATAAAGTACTTTGTAGCAAGAATGTCTTCACATGTGGATTTTATTTTATATAACTGTACACATACCAGCTCGCTATACTCAGTTTTATATACTTTTATTTATTTATTTATTTCAATTTGCTCTTTGTTCATACATTCTGTTTATATACAGGATGAACTATTTAAGTTGAGACTGTATAATATCTGCGAAACTAAACGTTGTAGAAAGAAATGTCTTTATATAAAATCTGTTTGATATTATGGGTGAAAGTAATTGACATTAGTCAAATTTTATTTGGAAGACGTTGTCATGGCCATTTTAGAGTTAATTTAATTTGACCCTAACTGTAGGTTCCTATTTAAAAAATTACATTGACCATAAACTGACCATCACAACTCCTCGAAACAAAATACGATTCATTTACTCTCCCCCATAATATCAAGCAATTTTTATTAAAGACATTACTTTCTACAACATTTAATTTTGGAGATATTGTACAGTGTAAACTTAAATGGTCCAGCCTGCATATATAGTGACCACCACTGAACACACAGAACGCAATCAAATCTAATCTAAAATACTACATTCTTATCATATTTTTATGTTTAATAAAATGTGTATCACTAACTTTTTGTGGACAACATATCTTCATTCTTACTGAATTTTGTATAATAGGAAAATTACAAGAGAGAGAGACCGAAACGTATAATTTAAAACAATGTAGACCTCATGAGGTAAAATATACAGTTAGTGTCAAATATTTTTCAGTGTTAATCGTTTCGGAAATATTCCATGTTGTATATTCCCAGCTATAAGTAAGGCATTTGACGGAACGTGTTTGAAAGTAAGCAATTCTTTTTTCGTTTCCTGTTAACGACTTATGATATAAACAGTTGAATGTAACTATGTCCATATTACTTAATTTTAAATACATTATAGGTAAACGTTTTTCCTAAATAACTTAATGTGAATAGAAAAAAAATCATTCATATGAATAATATAGATAATATATGCACAAGGGATATATGTGATTTTGTAGTGGGTAAACACTTGGAATGAGCGTTTAACATAAAATTCGACCATATCGCATTATAAGGCATTTTATTACTGTTTTAGTGTAATATGATAGAGTTAAGATGGTATATTCTAGCTTCTTCCGGGATAAATTATATATATTGAGGAATTACTGATTCCTGTAATCGCACAAAGAGAGATACACTGAAAATGCGGCATTTCAGCTTCATTTAAGCGAATATTCCCACATGAGTTTGCGGCAATTAAACATCAAAGAGAAATGATTAAAATCGCTTTTCAATAATGATCTCAGCTAATTACCTAACGCTATCCAAGTAATATTGCAAATCTGTCAGAGGGCTTGCTCATATGTACACTGATTCTAATTCTTACCTATAACTAAGTTTTTAGAAGTGTCATTTTAGTACATTTATTTTCTAACTGTACCAGCAACCTTAAACGGCGTTGCATGAATGGATTTTTAAATGTCAAAATATGTTTTCTTTGGTTTCATTAATTGCCTTTTAAACATCACATATAACGTTTATTATATATAATGTATATAAATTATTATATGTATTTAACATATATTTGTATATAATGTATATTTGAGGTATTAAATATAGATAAAATGACGAACAATGCTATGCATTCCAAGTAAAGTATAAAAAATCTGATGTGTTACACTCACATAACTTACTCTACTCTTGTACAAACTATTTTTACAAACGCTTATTCTTCATATTCTTCATATTAATCGAGATATCGAGATGTTAATCTTATTGCTAATTTTCTTGTAGGTGCAAGGGGAATTGGTAGGCTTTAAGCGAAAGTCAAATCTTTTAAGAGCTGGTTGCTATGTGGCGCATTCCATTCTCTTTGTATGTCCAAGACATAAAAAATAAATAACTAATTCCCAGTTGAGAAAGAGTTTTGGAAAATTCAAGGGAATAACAAGCAATATCTCGAAAATGGTTCACTCTACAAAAAAAAAATGTATACGACATAAATTGTGTATTTTAACGCGATCTACATTTTTTGCGCAGTAAAATTTTGTCTATCTCTTATGGTTTACCAGTTATGCAAAAGTCGTTCACAATGAAGAACACTTTTGGAGACATTCCCAGAAAATTCGAGATATACATTTCATTTGTCATGAAAATATCTTAAACATATGATATTTTAATCAAAATCGTTAGAGCCATTTTTGAGAAAATTAATTTTTTTCGAAAAATGATCCATGTAAAGGGTAATCTGGGGTGGAAGGATTTTCTTGAAAACCTTCGTGTCGCATCGCTGGAAGATACTGAACTAAAATACCAAGTTTGGTGTTTATCCGACTGTTCGTTTCTGAGTTATGATGTTCACAGACACACATACGGACGTTTCCAAAAATGCTTTTTTTTTGGATTCAGGGGTCTCAAAACATATATTTCCGGTGAAACCTCGGTATCGAATTTTTGGGTGGAATACAATACTTCCCCTACTTACTATACGTAGTAGAGAAAGTAAAAATGAGTCATGCAGGCTATATTATATACACTATTTTAAATCATATATACATATAATATACAGGATGAGTTTTAAGTCCATCGACAAACTTCAGGGGATGATTCCTGACTGGAAATGGAGCACAAAATTGCATATCACCTGTGTGCGGAAATGTACAGTTTCCACGGTAGATGGCACTGGCGACATTCTTTCATAACTTGATGCCGTTTATGTGTTGCAGATAGTATGATTTAAGCAACGTAAAAGCACAAATGTCCGGTATTCATTCCAGGAACAAGCCGAGATGGTGTTCGTGTGTGGCCAAGCACGTGGAAACGGTCGAGAGATAGCAGGATGTATCGAGCCACGTACCCTGACAGACAGCACCACTCACATTACACAACATTTGGAGCTATTTTTCGGCGTTTGTGTGAGCACGGGTCCTTTGAGATAGACGAACGTTTAGGGCGGCCACGGACTGTGCGTACGTCGGATCTGGAGTAACATGTTCTCTATGATACTGGGAAACCTGATAAAAGCTCAGGGGATTGGCCCGCCAACATAAGGCAAAGGACGGTTATCGTATCCTACATGACAACCGCTATTACTCCTATCACCTCCAACGTGTACAGGGATTATCATCCGCGGATATTCCTCCACGGGAAAGATTCTGTCGCTGGTTTGTGCAACAGGCCATCACCATTATGGAATTTCTGTCTTCAGTCCTCTTCACCAATGAAGTGACCTT
The DNA here is from genome assembly GCA_030765065.1 of Deroplatys truncata. Lineage (NCBI taxonomy): Eukaryota > Metazoa > Arthropoda > Insecta > Mantodea > Mantidae > Deroplatys > Deroplatys truncata. The sequence goes on along the minus strand of CM060984.1, from coordinate 168,510,160 downwards.
TGGTAGAGATGGCATCATTAACCTGAATTATCGTCATCCGTGGGCTATAGAAAATCCTCACGGAATGGTTGAAGTGTCTCATCATCGCGGTTCAGCATCAATGTTTGGGCAGGGATTATTGGCGACTGTCCATTTGGACCAGTTCTTCTTCCACAACGTCTGAGGGGAGAAATGTATCTGGACTACCTGCAAAACACTGAGAATTTGCCTTTGGCAATACGACAGGCAATGTGGCTGCAGCACGATGGAGCGCCAGCGCACTTCCGCGTTAATGTTCTTCGAAACCTCAAAAACATCTTCCCCAGATATTGAATAGAACGTGGAGGCCCTTTTGCATGGCCTGCTCGATCACCGGACTTAAACCCCCGGGATTTTTACTTGTGGAGGCATCTGAAAAGCATTGAGTACAGTGAGGCTGTGTAGTGTAGGTATTTCTGCAAAGATTTATCTGGATTAGAATGAAGTGGATATGAAAATAAACTTTTGTAACAATAATTTGTATACCCATTAATAAGCAATAGAACGTAGAGAAAGTTATGTGAATGTAAAAAATCATATTTATTTTTAAAGTATTCATCTCCTTTGTGGCAACTTGAAATAAAATGGGATTTTTAGGAAAATTTGTCTTCCGTTCCAATAAATAGTCTCTCATTAACAGGTCTGTGTGTCCTATTTGAACTCACGTCGTTACTGAGAGCCCTTCTGATTAATTTAAGTATCCTGAGTGCTAATTCTTCACAAGCTTTCATTTTACAAGCACTACGGAGGAAATCCACATCCATAAGTTGTTCATGATATGAATATTAATTTCACGTAACACAGCTCTTATATTTACACCTGCAAAACACTGAGAATTTGCCTTTGGCAATACGACAGGCAATGTGGCTGCAGCACAATGGAGCGCCAGCGCACTTCCGCGTTAATGTTCTTCGAAACCTCAAAAACATCTTCCCCAGACATTGAATAGGACGTGGAGGCCCTTTTGCATGGCCTCCTCGATCACCGGACTTAAACCCCCGGGAGTATACCCGAGGTATACTCTCCAAGAAATGTGATTACTAACACACGGCATTCTTTGTACTTATAATTGCCTTTGTTAGTAACTGTTCTCACTAACCAACTCATTCTGACCAACTGAGGATGTCGTGTAGGAAGATACCAAGGTTCGATTACCTGAAGTGCTTCTAATAGTTGGGTTTGGAGCGCTCTCAGTAAAGCACAAAAATCGACCATGGTGCATTTTCATGCCGTGAAAACTAGAATAGTTTATTGTGGGCTTTCAACGAAAATAGCTCCTAAAGAGACGCTATGAAATTGCGTAGGGACATAATACGAAGAACCAGTAATTGTCACAAGTTATGTAAAATACTTAATTAATAATAATTTATCCACGGGTTGAATACAACGTGCTATGCAATCTTAGTATTATAAATTTTAGCAAATAAGGCATGAAATGATTCGTCATCCATAGCTGATATAAGTGAAAGCGACTTCATATGTTACGGGAGGTTAGCTTCTTTCCCTACGTTTCATTACCTGGCGTGTTGAACCGTTAACAAGACAGGACTTGCATTGTTTTCCCTTCCTGGGAGAGAAGAGAGTAGGTGTTACAGACTGTGTTGTAGCCTATTATCAGCATAACATGGCAAGTAATTATAAATTCGGATCTTAATTATTAAATGCTTATTGCACAGAGGTTTTTGCGTATTCCCTGCTAATGGAAAAAAAATATTACAAAATGTTTGATCTTTTCTCTATAACCCACGGTAACTTGGAATGCGTATTACGTCATTGCTATAGGAAATACGTTACTGGTACTATTGGCACACGTACCATAATGAGTCAATCATACACGTATTAAATGCAGTAAACCTGTTTATAATACTAGGGATATATAAATAAATATATAGCATGTTGTGATCATTATGTATATTTACAATCATTATTTTCAGTTCAGTTTTTCCCCATAGATACTAGTCAGCCACAGTATGAGTGCGCTTGGAGGAGGGCGCCATGTTTTTGTTGACAATGCAAGGATAGGGATCAGAGGGGAGTGAGGGACAAGGCGATAGGGGAATGCACAGTCGCATAATGAAAACAGTACTACATTTGCTGGCTTCAGCCTTGTTAGTAAATGCAACTCGGAATGGTTGTTTTTGTTTACCTGGCTGGCCTTCGATGCCCCGCCCACTTGTTCCATAACCGTTTAGTTCCTCTTCCCACCGAACGCACTCATATCGTGGCTGACTAGTAATATTATTTTCTTTCTATTTCATTGGCCTCGGGGCTATTTCAAAACGTGTAATTCAGTACTTACCGCTCTCACTGTAGATGATGCGGAAGGAATCCGAGTGGAAGTGGCCGAAGAATTGACCCACGATTATGTCGGAGTACCGACGAACCAGCTTCAAATAGCGCTGGTTGAACCGTTCTTGGAAGGCGTCGATATAAGGAGAGAGAAAGGCGCTATTTTGCCTCTCATCAACCCCAGGAGGCATATGGCCTACTATGTACACCTGTAAGGAATAACAGTGTGGTGTTATTACTCAGTTTGGCGCTAAATTTCAGATAGTTCTTATTGGTCATAGTTTATTTAACTATTAACCTCATTTTTATGAAAGCTTAATAATTATTAGACCCAGAGATATTGTATTATACTTAGTTTCAACTGCGAAATATTTTTGTTTACATTTTTGTTAATTTTTAATGATTACTTTATGAAGAAACCTACTTGACAGAGAAAATAATATTGAGAAAATTACAGATACATTTAACAATATATATATATATATATATAGATACACACATAATATACACATAGTAAGTTCACCATAGTATGACTACCAATACCACCATAGGAGAGATAAAACTTTCCCTCTAACACAAAATTCCCAATGTTATGGATGTTTTAGAAAAAAAATTGTTTTTCATCCACTAGGGACAATGGGGCTGAATTTTTAAACTTTATCATTTTAAAGCTATTCCCTTGAAAACTGACACGCTTAAAATGAGTAAATAAAGAAATATGCTAAATCTCAAAGCTCCAATTTGTATAGTTTCTCATATAATACAATTAAATATTTTTAATTAGCGAAAATTATAAAACTGCCTTACGCATTCAAATTTGTCAGAGAAGTGCAATAGTGACATTTTCTAATACTTGAGTACAGTGAAAATAAATATAAGGATTTGATTGAAGTTGATGTTATTATTTTTAGAGAAATACATTTTTGTTTTTATGAAGCTGGTGTTAAAATTTTCCTAGTTTTTTTCAGTATAAATAATTTTTTGTGAACTAATGAGTAAAACAATCATAACATGCATGATTGAATCTTTAAATAACAAATTTTAATTTATGTATGCACATTTGCATGCAATCAGAGGAGAACTTAAATGCAAGGAATACATTTCGTGCGCAAAAAATATAATACTGAGAAAAAACACACTAAAAGAGTCCAGTGGAGTTAAAAGGGAGCGCACGGTTGATTTAAACATGTAGTAGTGGTAGTAGTAGAAGTAGTAGTTGTAGTAGTAGTAGTAGTAATGGCAGTTTGACAGGCGCAAAACTGCGGCGGTCATCAGCGCCACCCTCTGGCTATAAATTTATTCAGATCAACACATAAGCAATAAAAACAAAACAAGTACAGGTTAAGCAACTCAGATTACAGAAGCAGAAAGAATAAACAAAACAAAGATACAAAAGTTAAGACACAAAACAGCTCATAAATGAAAAGGTACCAGAACTAATTCTCAGCAAACACAAGCACTTTAGTTAGTACTGACACAGTTGGAAAGGCAGTTACACACCAGAAACTACACTATTAAATTTTATTTAGGAAACACTGAATTTAACGTAGCGAAAAAGCTTGGCGATAGAGGCAGAGTCATCCCCTAAAATCTCAATTAAACTAGGAGAGAGTCCAAGTTGTTCGCGAATGACAGAATAGAAACAAAACTGGGTATGGAAATGATTCGCTGTGAAGGGCATATTGCGGTGGAAACAGCGAGGGGGGTGGGGGGTTCACCCCTAAGGAGGTGACCAATACAGTCAGGTAACAGTGGCAAAGCTGAGCAAGCACGGTCTCCTCGCGACGTGAAAGACGAGAAGAACAACGCCAAGGAAGCGTTGTAGCCTTGACCTCCCGGAGTTTGGCGGTAGATGTAAGCCACTCCGCATGCCATTGAGAAAGTATCTGTCAGCGCAAAAACCCTTCAAATCCGTACAGAGGCAGCGGAGAACCCGTTCATCGGGTATAGAATCGCAGCCTTCGCGACCTGATCTACCAGTTAATTTCCTACAATGGCACCATGTCCAGGAACCCAGACAAAGACCACCTGAAAGCCACCAAGATATAGAAAGTGCAACTGATCATGGATTTTCTGAACAAGTGGGTGTTGGCTATAGAGATCCCGTGAACTAAGTATAGCACTGAGGGAATCAGAACAAATAACATTAGAGCGCAGGGAAAAGGTGCGAATGAAAAATGTGGCTTTAAATATAGCATATAGTTCGGCAGTATAAACAGAAGTGGGGAAACAAGTCTTGTGTACAACATGGGAATCAACATCCACAGCGCAGCCTACCCCTTCATCCGTTCGAGAATCATCAGTATATAGACAATAGTATCCAGGAAAGTCTTGTTTCAAAGCCACAAAATGGACTGCATATATAGGAGCGGCAGTAGTGTCCTTAGGCAACTGAGCCAGATCAAGATAACACAGAGAGGTTTGGCGTATCCATGGAGGAAAACGATGAAAGAGCAAAGGAAGTATTGCATCCAACTTTAACAGTAAGTTCCGAAACCAACATCCCGCAGAAAGCAGTGCGGAAACGACAATCTAAGGCGGCACCAAAGAACGTAGAATAGGTGGGATGAGAAGGCAGTGCATGCAAAGCGGAGGCATAATTACAAATACGAATATCCCGACGTATCCAAAGGGATGGTTCACCAGATTCCGCGTACAAACTAGAATGGGACTAGAGAGAAAAGATCCCAGGTCTAGTCTAAGGCCTTGATGATGGACAGGATCCAGTCGACGCAGAATAGATGGCCGAGCAGAAGAATAGACCATGGGCCCCTTAGTCAAGTTTTGAACGTATCAAAGCCCGGTAGAGACGCAGCAAGAGGACGCGATCAGCACCCCAAGAAGTGCCACTAAGGACAGGAACTAAATGCAAGGAACGAGCACAGCATCCGCGAAGATATAAAATGTGAGGTCCCCAGCAAATTTTACCGTCAAAAATGAGGCTGAGAAATCTAGCTTCTAGACAAATCGCAGTTCCACTCCACCAAGAGAGAGATAGGGGGCAGGAAACTTTTTACGACGACAAACATTAAGACAGCGGGGTTTCTCCACTGAAATTTTAAACACATTCTCCAAAATCCAAGTGTGTAAGGTATCAAGAAAGCGCTGGAGGCGTACGTCCAGAGCTACAGAAAATTACAGAATCATCTACAAAGAGAAACGGCGTGACGCCCGTTGGAACGTTCGACATTATGGGATTAATGCCTATAGCAAATAAAAGAACACTCAACACCGAGACCTGCGGCACACCGTTCTCCTGTCTAAAGACAAGGGAGAAAGAAGATCCCACCCGTACTCGAAAAGTATGAAAAAGACAGGAAGATGGCCCCGAAAATTCCAATGGAAGAGCTGGCGATGGATACCCATACGCCAGGCGTATCATAGGCCTTTTCTAAATAAAGAAAGATAGCGACTGTTGTTGTCTACGCAGAAAAGTATCACAAATGTGAGTCGCCAATGAAACCAAATGATCAACAGTAGACCATCGTTGTCGAAAACCGCATTGTACAGGAATAAGAAGAGAATACGTTTCAAGACACCACATCAATCGCTTAGCGACCATCCGCTCCATTACTTTTCAAACACAGCTTGTTAGAAAAATGGGTCGGTAGCTAGTTGGCAACCGTGAGTCTTTTCCAGGCTTAAGAATAGGAGCGCCATGTAGCCAACTATGGTTAAAGGTGTCTAAAACAAAGAGCCGACTACTTGGAAGCAATTGTTTAAGCATTAGTGCATGAATACCGTAGGGGCAGTATCAGGAATGACCGACAAGGCTAATTCCAATTCAGCCAGAGAGAAGGGCAGATTATAATCTTCATGATTTTGAGAGGTGAAATCAAAACCAGAGGACTCTACCCGATCCTTGACAACAAACAATTGGGGATCATAGTGGGAAGAGCTAGAGGTAGAAGCAAAGACTCCACCCAGGGAATTGGCTGTGTGATGGGGATCAGTAACAATGTTGCCAGCCACAGATAGCCTAGGGATAGATGAAGAAGAAGGTTGATCACAAAGTCGTCGGATTTTATCACACACCCAGGAGAGGAAGTGCAGCGTGACCAAGTAGAGACAAAATGTTCCCAAGAAGACTTGTTACACTGCTGAATTATTTTCCGCAGATTTATAAAAGTGATCATATTCTCTAGCTTCGGATGACGCTCTAACTCTTTCAAGGGCTCTGAGAGCTGCACTGCATTCCTCCGACCACCAGGGTACCAGAGTACGCCGTCCAGTGAATGACATTTGAGGAATGGAAAGCACAGCGCCTTCTAGTATCTCGTCCCGGAGATATTGGACTCGTGCATCAATATGAGGAAAGGAGGCGCTATTAGCTAGAGCCACAAGTTCAGAATAAAGGAGCCGTGTGCCCTACTAAACACTCACACTGGTGGGCAAGTAGATTTAACTCCGCGAACAACCATATGAAGCAAAATAGGGTAGTGTCACTGCTGTAAGTATCAGAAACCACAGACCAGCGCAAAGAGGTAGCGAGCTGTCGCGAACAGATTGAAAGACCAAGACAAGAAACGGAGCCAGAAGAATCAGAAACAAGCGTGGGAAGCCCAGAATTGAGTGTAAATTGTGGAGATTTGCAATTGCAGCAATCTGAGTATCCCTAGGACACTCACGAACTGAGCCCCATAAACGATGATGGGCATTTAAATCACTTAAGATATGAAACGGTTGGGGGAGCTGGGTAAGCAAATCTAGAAAGCCCTCCGCAGAATTACGTGGAAGGTACAAAGGGCAAAGCGTGGAAGAAAGAGATTTTAAGGCAATACACAGAGCTTCCGCTTGTAAATCCGCAACTAGCTGGACCGGAGTGCAGTAAAGGTCCCGACGCACCAAGATACAAGTACCCCCATGGGCATGACTACCATCAGGGATAGGGAGATCTTTTACGAAAAGCCATATAGTGAAGAAAGTGCATATGATCAGCAGGGCGGATTTCAGTCCCCTGAAGGCACAAACATAAAGGCTGATAAGTAGAAAGCAGAAGGTTCAGCTCCTCCTTATGGGAGCGATAACCACACAGATTCCATTACAAACAGGCCATAAGAAATTAGGGGAGAAGAGGGAAACTAATAACAAACCGGGGAATAGGGCAAAAACCTTTAAAAGTCAGAGTTTGCCTCGACTGTTCCGAACGATTTCAATATATGTCCGTTTTTCCGTTCGTAAACCTTAGATATCGAGTTCTTCTTTCTGGATTTGGGCGACAAAGATGGTTTAGAAGGTTTCTGCTTGAAGGATTTATCCGTAATACTGACAGAGGTGGTGGACTTCACAGTAACTTTGGACTTCTTCCGAGTCTGTAATTTAACTCTGGTCACCGCAGGTAAAACGTTTGCTACAGAAATGTTGGTGGTGGCCTGGGACAGATCCACAGAAGCAGCCGCGCACGACTCCTTGGAAAAAGGAGACGACACAACAGGAGGCGTGGAAGAAATGTCCCTATCATACCACTAGTAGATGGAGAACTGATGACCTCAGTGCTGCCAGAGAGAGCGGGGAGCGAAGGCACAGCAGAAAGCACTGGTGGATGAGAAACATCCTAGGTGTCTAAATTTCCAGAATCGCTGGATGTCGATAGTGCAGTACCGGAGGTGGAACACGGTAAAACTGTGGCAGAAGGAGCACCCCTAACACACTTCGGAAGATCCCGCTGTAGTAAATGTGGTGAACAGGTAATTCTCTCGAGGAAATCAGGAGCAGCATCCTTCAGGTCGGTATCCATAGATGGGTCTGCAGGATTATCCAAGAGTAAGGAATCAAAGCGAATACCCGCTTCAAGTGACGGTCGGAATGTGGAAGGTTCCCGACACTGATGAGAGTGGGAAGTAAAACGCTGACGGGCAGGCTTGGAAGATTCCAAAGGAGTCGAAAGGCGAGAGGGCTGAAAAGGAAGGAGGGTAGGGATAGAAGAACTGCCTTTATGGCTAGCTCGTGATGTGCAGGTACAAATGCAGGTACAGCTCAATTTCGAAGAAACAGCAGCAGTAGTAGCTGCAGACTGAAGAACCTGACGGAAAGAACAAGCGAAGTTTCTCCTTCGCCTCTGGATAACCAAGTTTTTCCTTAACTCTCAGTTCTTGTATAGCGTATTCTTCTTTATACACAGGGCAGCTGCGAGAGTATGCAGGATGGCCTGCCTCACAATTCACACATTTGGAGATGGAGGTGCAAAGAGAACCATCATGCCGATTTGTTCCACACCGCGGACACTAGCAGAATAATGCTGTATGTTCGAATTTTTGACAGGAGAAACAACATAGAGGGTTGGGAACATATTGAAGAACACGCAGTATCTCATATCCAGCCATAAGTGTGGAAGGAAGCTGCCTTAAGGAAAAGGTAAAAGAGACCGTTCTGGTAGGTATCTGTTCTGCACCTTCCCGCCGCAGGAGCGGTTTAGCTGCACTTACACCTTGGCTAGAAAGGTAGGCGATAACTTGTCTTCAGAGAGGCCGTCTAAGCTGGAGGAACAATATCTCGGCAGACATTCAAGGAAGCATGTGGCTCAACAATAACTTCTTGGATTCCAAAGTGATGTATCTGATGTAAACGAAGGGACTGTGGACCATCCTTAGTCAGTAACAATAAAGACCCATTGCATTGCCGAGTACAGTTCTGAACTGGGCCAGCGATTTTGTCCAAGGTGGACTGAATCTCGAAGGGGTTAAAAGAGCTAAATGGCGTTTGGTCTGGTGTAGTTGAGCGCATGATTAAATAACGGGGAGTGTCACACTTTCCTGACGTAGAAACATTTCCTTCCGAGACAAGCTCAACCATACGTATCTTTTTAGATGTTACTAGACGAAAATCATTAGCAGTGGCCATAGCTCCAGCGTATACCATGCACGGAGAGACGTCACTGGACTCATCCATCTCCATGCCAGGTCGAACGTCACGGCGGTTCCGAACGGGATAGACCTGAGACACCGCGCCGCCCCGGCTATCCTCCAAGGGAGTATGAACATAGTTTTTTTACGGGCAGGGTAGTTAACCCTAACACAACCCCCGAAACCCGGAGGACCGGTGGCTCGGGATCCTTGGAGCGCCAATCCCGTACTTACCGAATTAAGTCCCTGGGGGGATTTAAATTGTTCTGGGCTTTTAAAAATGGTGCATCGTGGAAAATTTTTTGCCAAAATGATTCACACATGTATGTTGAATAACTGTCATTTTTACTCCAAAAACTCAGTCCCAGTGTTCCTTAAAACAACAGAAGGGCATCAAGAGGACAAACCATACATCGCCTGTTTTCCAATACATCGATTTTTGTGTTTTAAAAGATCATGCACTTATTAAATTTACTTCAGCATTATCAATAGTTGAAGAATTATAGTAGTGTTTTCCCAGATCCCCAAAAGTGAACATCTAAAATTCGGCAAATGTGATCTATCGTGTAATCGATTCACACGACAACAACGCATTTTTATAAAACAATTTGGTATACTTAAGCTCACGGTAAAAAATAAATAATGTGCATTAGGAATTTCAATGTACATTTGTTGTTTCAGTATGGGATAATTCAGACTTGAAAATAGGTAGGTTTCAATCGGGAGGTACTAGGGACAAAATTCTAATTACAACCAACCTCATGCTTGCAGGAAATGTTCGGTTGGTATTTATTTTTCACTTCGTTCACAGTCTGCGTGTCCATTCCTCAAAAAATGCATTAAATCTATGGTGATGTGTTCACAAAGAAACTAAGCCTGATGAGCCTCAACAGAAAGATCAACAGCGGTACAGAAGGCCGTCTATCTGGTTTGAGGGAACTACTTACAAACAAGTGCGAACAAATAACGGAAACGTTAGAAAAGTACGTTTACCCCCCCCCCCCAATTTTAAGTGTTAAAAACAATTTTTTTAGGTTTATAATGTTTAAATAATTCTTCATAACTGTTTTGAAAAAAAATTAAAAATTAAGAATTCTTGTTCTAGCTGAAGGGTTTAGGAGAAATACTCAATATACTGAACGTTTCACACATTAAGAGCACAGAGAATTTGATACACAGACACCACACCCTTATCTATACATAACTCTCTCCTGGAAAAACATATTTTTCTGAAAATAGATACTGGACTTTTGGGTACATTGCATTAGCTCATATACCTTATCTAAGTGACAGAAGAGAAATCGGAACATTGCACTTACATAGCCTTCTCTGCCTAATACCATTTTACAGTTGTGATAAAAGCTGATTTTTCTGTCCATTTTAAATTAATCGCGATTCAAATGGTTGACTTCAATTTAAGGTATTCAACTTAGCCGCATTGATTCACCCGTGATTGTACGCAAGATGGGGATGCAATAATTAAAACACTTAATTCAACATTACAAATTCAAGAAAAAGTAATAATTAATTTCAATCTATATAAATAATGTGGCAGTTCCTCTGGCTGCCTGTTTGCCTTTAGACAGGGCGCGGTTTCGGCGTGTGGTTGGTTGGAGAGAGGGAGAGATTATCTCAGTTTTCTTCTGCCTGAGTTCACGTGAAAAACTCTGATATGCTACATTCGCACGACTTTCTCTATCCGCTATCATTTATTACTTTATCTACTAGTATAGTAAGTAGGGGAAGTATTGCATTCCACCCAAAAACTCTATACCAAGAATTAACCGGAAATACATGTTACCAGGCCCCAAATAATTCAAATAAGGCATTCTTGGAAACATGTCCGTATGTGTGTGTCTGTGTCAGTCTGTGTGTCTGTGAACACCATAACTCAAAAACGAAAACTCGGATAAGTACCAAACTTGTTATTTTAGTTCAATATCTTCCAAAAATGCGACATGAAGATTTTCAACAAAATCACCCATTCAAATTACCCTTTACATAGAACATACGAAATTTTTTATTTTCTAAAAGATGTCTAACGATTTTGATTAAAATATCATATATGAAAGATATTTACATGACAAATAAAATGTATATGTTGAATTTTCGGGGAATAGCCTATGAAGTCCTCTTTATTCGGAAGAAGTTTTGTATAACTGGTAAACATTATATACAAAAACGCACTACACAAAAAAAAACGTAGATTATTTAAGCCACTCAATTCATTTAAAATAAGTTTTTTTGTGGCATAAGCCATTTCTGAGATATCCTCTATAAAGGCCCGAATTGTTTATTTCTTGGTCATTCGTTAAAGTCACTTCAACATTTAGCTGCTTCTCGTGATTGCATGGAATTTTAAGACCAGCGTATACTGATCTGTTTTAAACATTGACTGTCACTGTTCCCTTGGTATCTATAACAAAATGTGTAATGTAGCTATTTCTGCAAAATTTTATTTGGATTAAAATGTAGTAGATAGGAAAAAAGCTTGAAAAAGAATAATTTGATACGCACTAATAAACGATAGAGGTGGAGAAAGTCACGTAAATGTATTACATGAGATTTTTTATATAACTTCCGCAAAATATTTTGTCAAAGGCTTATTTTTCTATTTACCTCAAGTTAATCAAGATAAAATGTTGCAGAAATAGTTTCATTACACACTTTGTTGTAGGTAAAATGGAATAAAGGAGACTGAATAAATAGTCAAATATTTAAATGTGGGTCGCTATATGCTGGCCTTGAAATTTCATACTCTTTTCATAACATTACGAGAAACAATTAGATATTATCATCACTTTAGAAAATGACAACGGCATTGAAAAATTCCAACCAATAATAACTAATATTTCCGAAATTACTGAAGTTAAAAAAACGTTGTTCGAACAGATTCTGTGTTTTAAAGTGATATAAATTTGTGTAGTATTTTCCTTGTACACATCTTATGGTTCACCAATAATACAAGTATATACAAAGCCCATTCATAACAAAAAGAGAGATTATTATTCATAGAAAATTCAAGATATGCAATTTATTATCGTGTCTTAGGGATATGCTATTTTAATAAAAATCATTAAGTGCTATTAAAAACACAAGCAATTTTACATGTAAAGGTTAGTTTGGGGCGGGAAATGTTTTTTAAAACGTCTGTGCCGCATCCAGGGAAGATGCTGAATTTAAATACAAATTTGCTATTTTTCCGACATTAGTTTTTGAGTTACAAAGTTCACAGACATACACACAAAAGAAAGATAAACACATACACATACCACACACACACACACACACACACACACATCGACCCAGATCCCCATTCACCCACACATACATATATACACACAGATTGTTTCTAAAATACTTCCTTTTTTGGATTCCGGGATCTCAAAACATGTATTTTTGGCAAAATGATGATACCAAAGTTTTGAGTGGAACGTAGTATTATTGCTCTACGTGATAAACGTAGATGATAGAGAAAGTAATAAAATGGCTTTAAAGAACAACTGAATTAAAAGCTCATTATTTACCTTAATACCGTGCATTTTGAAATTGTGAAGTGCACAAACTTACCGTTTCTCTGTTGTTTTGCGACTTCTGCAGCGTTTCCTCGAGCCAGGACCACTGCCCATAAGGATCTGCTTCATTTCCCACCATGTCCGAACACAGGTTCGTGTTGAGCGCGATGATCCTAAGTCTACGTCCCTTGTTTTCTATCGTATAGTAACCACCTGAAATTAAAAATTACACACTGTTAGCTTATCGCGTCTTTATACTGTGAGAAGCCAATCTATATAAATATTGTGGCAGTGCCTCTGGCTGCCTGCCCTGCCATTAGACAGGGTTCGGTTTCGGCGCGTGGTTGGTTGGAGAGAGGGAGAGATGAGATCAGCTTTAGAATCGTCCGAAATCCTTTATTGGGACGCCTATCAGCATTCCAGAATTTCTTCCCCTTAGTCGCATACGATCTTTTGTGTTTAAGATGCAATTCTGCTGAGTCTTCAGCAAGCGGGAAGTAGCAGTTGCCTACGTGAGGAGAGAAAGAGAGTCCTGAGTTGTGTACCCTATACCCTATGACGGACCCGTCCTTAGGAAAAAACAAACCAACTGTTTGAATAGTCGCCACATACTTAGTTCCTGGAAATTAACGTTTTAGAATAAAAGGTTAATATTTATGAATATGTATTTTTTTACACATTTCATTGATAAGGAACAGTTATTTTAAATACATTGGTGACTTCCAGCTGACAAAGCTGCCATCAACGTATTGTTTTACCTTACTTCCGCGGCTTAATCCTGTTCTGGTCTGAACTGGAGGTAACTTCGAACTAGATTAATGCACACATATGTGTGGATGTTTAATATGTATGGACTTAAATAAGGAAGTATATGCAATTTTAAACTATTGATTTTGTGCAAATTATGTATGCACATAGGAGCTGTGAAATTTAACTTGTGAATGCGAGGAATAAAATGAATCATGTGTAAGACACAAATATTACTTCCGCCATATTTTTCTTCAATTAGAATTCAAAATGTTCGTGAAGGTACAGAAGGGTGATACGGGAACAATGATCGTCACAGTCCCGCGAAGGTCGCCAGTTTGAAGCAGTATAAGATCGTCGTCACTTTTGATACCACACGATGGTATGACAATTTGAATCAGTAACGATGATCGTCACTTTTAAAGCCGTTCACTTTACCTGCTTCTTTGTTGATTCTGCTGCGGTGACCTTATAGCTCGATCTGTTGTCTCGTGCGCCAGCAGCTCCAGTGGTAAGCTACGAGATCTTTCTCTCAGGGCATACGTGAATGTATTGTGACGGACAACACCCGTTTAAATTGACTCAGAAATTTATTGTGAACGAATATTTGAGTTATTGAAGTGAGTTGAGACCGTTTGAGTTGAAGAAATAGATTGACTCTGAATTGTAGCACTCGAAATTGTAATAACAGAATTATTGTATCTGCTAACTTCTACAGTATCAGTTTTACGATCTGAAATAAGTGTTTCCGCAATAAAAGAAACTAGCAGGTAACTTGCTGTGAGTCGCTAAAATGCTTATCCGGGATACCTCTCGCAATGGCCGCGAAATCTTACTCACACAAGCGCATCATTAGGCGCTTAAAATATCACACGAGCAGTACGTACCGGTGACGGTACCAGAGTAGCGAATGTATGCACAACTGTATGCACGAAAGAATGTAAGTACCGGTGTCAGAGAGAGAGAGAGAGAGTAACTCTCTGAATTAAAATTGCAGTTCTATATTGCTTTTAGCTCCGCCTACATATTATTCCCTCACCAACCCTACTTATAGCCCGGACCAATATTGAATTCTTACGATTCTTGCTTCTCTGATTGTTTCCACCCGTGCCTTTCAATTTTCTCGGAAATACCTTTAACTTCTCTTTTGCAGAATTGGCCTACGTGCCTTTTACACATGTCTTGAATTTAACTCTAAGCTGATTCCCAGGAACTTCTAATCTAATGCATTAAAATTAAATTAAATTGAGTTTTATTTATGAACGCCCTTTACCTGCTGCGGTCCTTAGCGTCCCATTCTATGTTGGGCATGAAAAACCGGAAAGTTTGCTCAGAGGTATCTTTAGCAGGTTTGGGGTGATTTTACGTGCCGTAAATCTGTGACACGGGACCAACAGCTTTACTTCCCTTCCGAAGGAAGCCATGCTAAGGATTTTTATTCCCGAAAAAATCCATCGCCCTCTGTCGCGTTTGAACCCGCGACCTCGGGAACTAGAGGCTAGCATAGTGCTAATGCATTCGCTACTCTCGGCTGATAATAACTTTCGCTAACCTAACTCCCTAATTACCTTCATTTTTCCGGACAAGCATTTCAATTCAAGCTTGTTACATTATACTTTTATTTAATATACGGAAATTATTTATTTCAATTATTTCTCTGTCTTACTGTTATTTCTTTATTTAATTATTTATATCTATCCTCAATAATTACGGCATCGAGTGTTTCAGATGTGTTCGAAATATTCTTGTGTCTTGGGTTCATTTATTTGGCAGACATCGTATATTTCTAACAGATTGCCCATATAGATAACTATTGCATTTGTATCGATTTCAGATTACGCCCTAGAATGATTGCATTACGATTTTCAGCAGTCTTTATTTGACGTCTTCACTTGTTCACTCGTCGTTTAAATAATACCAATAAAATCTATATTACATGTTCATTTCATTCATCAGTGTACTATTTACATTTGGTAAGCCTACTTCCATGGGTGGGATTTTATCGTTATGTTAATGTGATAGAGTGTTTTTAAATCTATGAAATTTCCCAAAATCATATTTACTTTTAATTGTAACTTTTGTAGTTGTAGTTCACCGGTTTCGCAACGGTTTTCACAATATTCCGGTTGCCGGACACCATTGTTCTTTAACTTTCCATTGTTCCTTCTCCAACCCTCTGGTTTCCATTTTCTGCTGCATTTCACTCCTGCAGGTAATTCCTGGACGACCTCTTTTTCTTCCACTCAAATATTTGTTTTAGAATGCTTCCTTTTTCCATTCTTTTAAAGTGTCCATACTATTTCAATTGTTTGTTTTGAATATAATCTAGCATGGTTCTGCGTACATTCACGATTATCTTAATTCTTTAATTCCTTATTCTATCTAAATGAGAAATCCTAGCAGAGCTATCAGCGCCTGTTCTTTAATACTGATAATGCTCATACTTCTGATCTTTTAATTAAGATATTATATATTTGTTACTTAGTACTGTTTTAATTTGTGAAGATAACTTACAGGTCAACCTGGCATTTCCAGGTGCTTGCCGATAGACCTAAACATTAAAAAACGTAGTTATGCATTTTAGTTGATTGCATATAGTTTAAAACACATTTAATCTATTTAAGGCTCAATGAGGTTCATATCGCATGTGGAATCTAGCTCAAATCTCCCGCGTAACAAACGAGCACAAACCATTACACCACACAGGAACTAAAAAATATGTTAACAGAATTTCGACTACTGTACTGTGTTCCATTAAGACTGCATTCTTAATAGAATTAATAGAATTTTGATTTCCTCGCGCCAGTTTGCAGTCATGTGCATACATTTTCAGGATTTCAGACTGGATTAGAAAATCCTCGGTTGCAACCACAATATGAACGCTCTTTATCTTAATGCTTTTAATTAGATACTGATTTTAAGCAAATATTGGAATGTTTCGACAAATTTTGTTCCAACTCTTGTGTATAAAATTTATACTCCACACGCGTAGTGGTTCGCCTAGGCATTCACAATGTGTAGCCTTAATTTTGTCCAAATTTCAACCAAATTTGAACCGTTGAAAGATTTTATGAAAATCTTGTTCATAGTATTTCATATCCGTACATGAAATGGCACGCCAAAACAGTGGTTCTCCCTCCAAACTCCCTTAATTTTGTACCAGTTTCAACCAAATGAGCTGTGTCGATAAACGTTCTTTAAATTCTTACGTATAAAATATCAACTTCATGCTAGCAGCTCTTGGCGAGTTGTTTGATACATTCAGATGTTCGGACAAATGGATAAAGTAACGTTAATAGGTGATCCGCTGTATCGTACGCTATTTTCTCTAGGCCTCCTGTAGAAGCTGTTGTAATCACATGAACGAGTGCGGTAAATGACAGTTGCTACGCAGACAGATACAAGGGAGGGATAGGAATAAATGTAAAGATATGGATGAACTGAGAGGCTCCCACAAACAGGGCAGAGCAGCACAAGTAGGCCGAAACGGTCCTTTCTGCTTCTACCGTGACCCCTGGGAGGGAGGGATGAGGCGAGAGACCAGATGAGTGCAAGCGTGGACGGGTCTGTGATGTTTTCAGTTCGAACGCATTCCGCGACGTCCGGGCCCACCCACAGGCCTCCTAACCCTAGTGGTCCCTTCTGGTGTGGCCCACTGAGAGACGGGTTCTAATTGAGTAGTCCCGCAACGACGCCAGGGAAGAAACCTCTATAAAATGCATAATCACCGTCCAGCCGCAACCCGCCGAACACCGTCGTCTGGTCCTATAACCTTGAAACACATGACAAAAAATCTGATGTGTTACACTCACATGACTTTCTCTACTCGTGTACAAACTATTTTTGCAAACGCTTATTCTCCATATGCTTCATGTTAACCGAGATGTTAATTTTATTGCTAATTTTCTTGTAGATGCAAGGGGAATATGGTAGTATTTAAGCGACAATCAAATGTTTTAACCGCTGGTTGCTATGTGGAGTATTCCATTCTCTTTGCCTATCCAGTGCATAAAAAATGAATAACGAATTTGAGAAGAAGTATAAGTATTGGAAAAATTAAGGGAATAACAAGCAATATCTCGAAAATAGTTCACTCAAACAAAAATGTAAATGACATAAATTGTGTATTTTAACGCGATCTACATCTTTTGTGTAGTAAAATTTTGTCTATCTCTTATGGTTTACCAGTTATGCAAAAGTCGTTCAAAATGAAGAATACTTTTGCAGACATTCCCAGAAAATTCGAGATATACATTTTATTTGTCATGAAAATATCTTAAACATGATATTTTAATTAAAATCGTTAGAGCCATTTTTGAGAAAATTAAAATTTTCGAAAAATGTTCCATGTAAAGGGTAATCTGGGTTGGGGGGAATTTTCTTGAAAACCTTCGTGTCGCATCTCTGGATTATACTGAACCTAAATACCAAGTTTGGTGTGGTTATCCGACTGTGCGTTTCTGAGTTATGCTGTACACAGACACACACAGACATGTTTCCAAAAATGCTTTTTTTGGATTCTGGGGGTCTCAAAAATGTATTTCCTCATGAAATCTCGGTATTGAATTTTTGGGTGGAATACAATACTTCCTCTACTTACTATACGTAGTAGAGAAAGTAAAAAGAAGATGGGTACAGAAAATGAAGGGCAGGAGAGTCATGGTAGAAGAGGCACCATACAGAATTCACCTGTCGACCCAGGAAAACCATGAAAAACCCATGGGTCAGTGTGACTGTCACCGGGTTCAAACCCAGAACCTCCCGTATGCTAGTCGCACACGTTAACGTGGCGTCACCTCGCAGGATTTGGTGCGAAGGGACGATACATTGTTTTGTTATTAAAGGTTAATGTACTACATAATTACGAATATTAGCTTATGTTTCGTTGTTAGATTCTCTTTCAGAGTCTGAATCTAAAGGTATTCGCAAATTACAGGCGATTTATAACTCGACATTATCAAATTTTACTATTAAACAAAAGCAAGTTCACACTGTCACACAAGGAAGTATTAAACTACGACGTCGCAGAGTTTTAGCTACTGCGCAACCGCCTCGATTCGTATTGGAGGCTAATAAAATACGCAGGGGGCGTTGATTTTGAATTTACCTTATAGTTTTCCTTAAACGCCGTAATAAAGACAGTTTTACGTGGTTAGAATACGACCGTTTTCTTAGCTGCTGCAATTCTTAACCTAAGTGTATAATTTCGAGGTAATAAATTCCGCGTTAAATACCCTTTTTGGTGGAGTGGAAACCTTATTGGTCTTCGTGTTTGACTTAGAGTGGGACATGATAAAGAATTCCGGCTAGACGTATTTAACTGCAATTTGGCTAACACGCGTTGTTTCCAAGCACGAACTGTGAGGTCACGAGTTTGCTTACACATGTCTGTTACATCACGCATTTATATTTACTCCACATTCTATCTGTGGTTGATAAGCAATCCGATTTAAAACCTGTATGTCCTGTAGCCTTGTTTCGAATGATAATGATGATTCCTACACCATTTGGCAATAATTTCAAAAAGAATACGGGGAGGTAAGTTAAATTAAGTTAATCCTCATTTTAGGTTTAAAAATCTGATGTCATAAATTCACACGAATTTCTCTACCCACCATTGTTTATTTTTATATAGACGCTGGAATCTATTTCTACGAGAGATTTTCTTTGTACTTACTTCACATTGTTTCTAACGCTCCCCATATGGCCTATGACCTTCGGGTGATACTCATTCCACCAAGCAATGATGAACGTATTTCTGAGGTGGAGGCACCCAACGGCAAAATCCGTTGCCTCCGATGGTAGGGCGGTGATGTGCTTGGCGGTGAAACGAGAGGACCTACAGCTTTTACCGTGAACTCCGAACCCAGTTGGGCCTTGTGGATATTTCACATGAGCAAGTCGGAGATGAAGGCGTGGATAGGGCCGACTTAAAATCGCCATTCCAGAGGCGGTAATCGAACTCCGGACGTGAGTACGAGAGCCGGAAACTAAACCACGCTACCCCTTCGCCTTACCCACTTCATGTTAATTAAAATAAACCGTTGCAGAAATAGCTTCAATACGCATTTCGTTGTGCCTACAAGGGAGAGACAGAAAGCAGAATCGATAGTCATGTTCCTACATGCTGGCCCTGAAATTCCACAATTTTTCTATGAAATCGCCAGAAACAACTGAATGGCGGCTGCACTTTAAAAATGATAAAGTATTGAAAGGTGTAAACCAATAATAAACGATATCTCGGACATGACTGATACCACAGAATAAGTTATTTGGAATAAATTGTGTGTTTCAAAGATGTTTACATTTTTTATGCAGTAAGATTTTGTCTATATCTTACGTTTGACGCTTTATATGAAGTTATGCATAATGGAATAATTCATTCCTCTCAAATTAAAAGGACTTCACAAGTTATACCAGAAGATTCAGATATATATTTAGTTTGTATTATAAGCATCTTAATTATATGGCATTTTAATAAAAATCGCCAGTCATGTTTGAAAAACAATTCGAAACATTTTCCATGTAAAGGGTAGTTTGAGGTGAGAGGATTCTCTTGAAAATCTTTGTGCTGTATCTTTGGAAGATACTGAATTTAAGGGCAACTGGGATGGAGTTTTTAGGTGAAAGTGACAAAAATTTGGATTTTTGAATTATATAAATATTTTATAGGCACCAGTGAATTATTTTGAAAGCCCAGAAACATGTTTAAATCATCCGTGTGTTCCCTTATAACCCCAATGGACACTTTCTATACTTTTTTCACCTCAGTTTTATTCCTTACATTTCATTTTTGCTATGATTTGTATGTAAATCTACATACATAAACTAAAATATACTATCTAAAGATTGATGCATGCGCTTTATAATTGCTTTATTCATTCTCTCACAAAAAATCACTTTATAACTTAAAAACAAGGAAAATTTTAACAGTAACAATTTCATAAAAACAAATATTCAGTACTCTGCAATCAATAACATCAACTTCAAATACTTATTTTCACGGAGATTAAGTATTACGAAATGTTATTATTATATTTCTCTGACAGATTTGAATACGCAAGAACGTTTTAGAAAATTTACATTTTTTCGCTAATTAAAAATATTTAATTACATTATATGAGAAACGGGCGGCGCCGTGCCCGAGTGGTTAGAGGCGACCCGGGTTCAATCCCAGGGACCCGCATGTGGGATTTGTGGTGGCGTGTGGGAGGGTTTTCTCCGGGTTCTCCGATTTCCTCCCGCCATTCATTCCACCAACTGCTCCATCAACACCTTTCCTATCATCCATTTCACCATCATTTCGTTATCAACTACTTCCTTCATCTCATTCCGGGCATCGGGCTGATCACCCATCCTGGAAATTCTGTCTGCTCCATGAGTGTGTCTGCTCCTCGACGGGCCTCTGACCCCAGGCACCCGCTTGTAAGTCCTGGGGGTGTAAGTTCTACATAAGATGAGGTTAAACAGTGAATGAATGAATGAGAAACAATATGAGCCAGAGCTTTGAGATTTTGCCCTGTCATTTCTTTATTTACTCATATTAAGTGTGTCACTTTTCAAGTCAATCACTTTAAAATTAAACAAGTTAGAAAATTCAGTCCCAGTGTCCCTTAAATACTGTAACGTGCTCTTGGTCCTGAGGCTTTAGAATAAGTGTGTAATAACCGCGGAACGAGGAAGTTTATTTTGGAGCTATGATTCATAATATTCAACAAACAAAGTTGCTAACAATTTATTATAAAGTGTTAATACTTTAACAGTGACATGTCCAAGATTGCCTTCTTTCAGTTACAAAAAACGCAATTTCTCTCTTTCACCAATTGAAGTTTTCAAATATCATTAACGCATAAAGCTTTAAATTTTACTGCCATCGCGAACAAATATGCCTAATTGAACTGAATGCTTCTCCCATGAAATAATACTGGAAAAAGGCAAGAGCTAGGATAGAATTTAGAGAAATTTACGATAATGTTAAATTTGAAAAGTGCGAAACGTTTCCCTTGGCTACACACGCCGAAGCAACACACCAAAGCTTAAAGCTCTCGCTGGCTGTTTGATCGATTTCTGACTGCAGACTGACTTTCGTCCTGCCTAAGTGCCGTTGCTGTAGATGGCGTAGCCAGCGATGACGTGAACTTACCAGCCAATCATGGCTCTGGACGACCTTAATATCGTGCTACCAGAACCACCTCATGGATAACGACATCGTTCTGTAACTTTCTCGCCGTAATGAGCTAGCCAGGCATGCAGCGGTGTAGGAGTGGGGACGGAAACGGCACAGTACGAAGTTTTGTATTTATCTGGTATTTATTTTTGAGTAATAATGTTCGCAGACAAACATACACACCTTCACACACATGGACAACTTTCTAATAATCTTCTTTCTTTTGGAATTAAGGACGCCTCAAAACTTCTATTCGGTGAAATCTCGACATTGAATTTTTGAATGGAACACAGTACTTCTACTTGCTGTAAGTACGTAGTAGAGAAAGTAAAACTCACCTGTTTAACATTGGGTAAGAGATTCAGTAACATATATGTGCAGACTTACGAGCAGTAACTGCCACCGCAAATGGATGCTACACTGCTGTTTGTGAAAATTGCAACACCAAGAAAGAATTTCCCGAATAACTCCAAACTTGGTGGAAATGTAGAGGAGTGTGCAAATAATACGTGATTAGATTTGCAGAGATATGGTGTACACGTAGGCCAAGCAGAGCCCTCTCGTGTCGGTCCGACAAGGTCAGTGTTGCACCCAGTGTAGTCAGTGCAGATCTGTCAAACAAGGTGGAAGCAATAAAGTGAGTGCCAGTATGGCTCGTCGACGTCAAAGGGAGCCATATCGGCATGTGGGTGAGTTCGAACGGGGCAGAATGATCGGTCTCCGGGAAGCGGGTTTGTCATAACGTGACATTTTGGCTCGTACAGGGCATGCAGCTACGACGGTGATGCGTGTGTGGAAGCAGTGGATAGATGAAGATCATACAGCGAAGTGCAGGTGCTGGACCACGGAACATGACCACAGCACGGGATGACCGTCATCTTGTCCGCATGGCCATGACGGACTTACAGTTCATCCACAATGTTGGTTCGACGCTGGAGCACTGCAACAGGCGTGTACTTGTCTGCATCAACGGTTCGTCGCTGTCTGCTGCAGGTTGGACTGGTTGCATGCATGCCATTATGTAGGCTTCCATTGTCCAGAAATCACAAGCTTTTCCGACTGAAATGGGCACGTGAACACTGTCACTGGGGTGCTGAGTGGCAAAATGTAGTCTTTTCGGACGAATCCCATTTTAACGTGTCCTACAGCGATGGTCGCATACGTGTCCGGTGGTACCGTAGTAAGCACAACCTGGAGGGCTGCATTGTTAAGTGGCATAGCGGATAAACACCAGGTGTAATGGCTTGGGGCTCCATTGGTTACAACAACCGTTCTCGCCTCCTACGAATTGAGGGCACTTTGAACAGCAACCGGTACCTAACCGTGGTTGTAAAGCCTGAGGTGCTCCCCCTGCTTCAGATGTCTCCACAGGCCACATTTCAACAGGACAATGCCCGGCCACATATGGTGAGGAATGTACAAGCCTTCTTCGAAGAGCGACGGCTACCATTGCTTCACTGGCCTGCACGTTCGCCTGACATGTCGCCCACCGAACATGTCTGGGATATGGTTGGTCGGCACCTGGAGCGTCACGGTCTTCCAGTAACCTGTGTCACGGATTTGTGGGCTCGAATACAAACTGGGTGGAGGGAAATCCCTCAGGAACTTATTCAGAACCTTTTTGATTCAGTGCCACGGCGTATAACAGCTCTAATTGCAGCGCATAGAGGCCACAGCAAATACTGAATATTAGGTCTCAAAGGTCATCTATAGATTTGAAAAGTTTATCATTTGTTACTTGTCATGTACCTAACCTGTGGTATTAAATTCATAGAATTCATGCGTTCCCTTCTTGTTGTTGCAATTTTCACAAACGGCAGTGTATAAACCAGAGTTGACACAAGCGTACTGTAATCATGATTGCAAACTAACCACGAGGATTCTTTAAATAGGTAATTCTTGTTTATATATACAAACTATCTAAAATAAATAGGAGGTTCGAACTTCAGTAAATAAAACTATAAACACTAAAATTAAAATCATTAATGACTACAGATTAATTTGTAAGTAATTGCTCTGAATTTCGGTTATAAAGGTCTTAATGTGTTGCATGACTATCTCTACTCTCTTTTCTACAATTTATTCTTTCAAAAGTACTTTTCTATCTTCTTCTTGCTAATCGAGATAAACTTACAGTATACATTTACTATTCGTTTTAAGTACAAGGATACAATTAGTCACGATTTTTAAAAAGCAGGTCGCTATGTGATGGTTTTGAAGTTGCATACTCTTTGCATGGCTACTAGGAAATAAGGATTAACGAGCTAAAGGCTGACATCTCAGCTGACGCTCTCGGGCCCCAGGGAACAAGTCCGTGGGCATCTTCCATTAGGACGGTGTCTCGTCCTCCGACTTCCTGCTTATCAGGGACGGGAGTGAATACGCCACTTACGCGCGTCAACTCCATATGGGGAAGACTACCGAACCATCCCGCTGGGGGCGACACTGTCTAGCCACCGTCTACCAGCTTTCCTGGTTGGTGTTGGAGGACATTAAGACACCTCACAACCAGCCAAGGCATTACCCAAACGTACCCAATCTCCAATGGGTTCTAAAACCACTGCACCGCCGAGTACAACCCAATCCGAACAACTCCCTTCCGGGAGGGGCTCACATGTTCGGCTAATGCCTACTATGCGGCATTTTTTCGGCCCGGGGTACTTTTAGTAACATCAGAAGTACCACGCGGGCTAAAGGTCGCAGCGCCCGCATCTGTAGTTGAAGAGGTCGGAACCCCCCTCGTTACGGGAGACCACAAAGAAAACTGAATAGCAGTTTCTCACTTGAAAAAAGTTTGTTTTTGAAGGTTCAAACCAATAGCAAAGAATATATCCGAAATCTTTAACGGCTAAAGAAATTTATACACGAAACCTACAATTATTTTGTACTAAGGTTTCGACAATCTCTTACGATTTTACCAATTGTAAAAATGTCATTCAGAGTGAAGAGGTCTTAACCAGCCATTCCCAGAAAATTCAAGATATATATTTTATTTGTCTTAAACATATTATAAACCCATGGTATTTTAATCAAAATCGTTAGAGTCAATTTTGAGAAAATAAAAAATAACGAAAGATTTGCTATTAAATTGTCATTATTGCTGTAAATATTAGTTTGGAGTTTTTTAAATCTTCGAATCGCATACTTGAAAGATTCTGAACTTAAATAGCAAGTTTGATAGTTAACCGTATTTTCGTTTTTGAGTTATGCTGTTCACATATACACGCAAAGACCTTTTTTTCTAAAAATGATTTTTTTTGGATTCAGGGAGCCTCGAAAGGTATGTTACCGTTGAAATTCCATTATTGAATTTTTGGATGGAATGTAAACTCTATAATTACTTTGATTATCGGAAAGGACTCGGCACCGATCCAGGGAGAATATTGTACCTATGCCTCACAAGAATGGCGCTGATTTTTTAACCACAAGGGGGCGCCCCCTGGAGGGAGGAGGAGATCAGGGAAGACACCGGGTGGCCGAAACCAGGAGTGACGGCACAGCAGTGACAGCCTCCCTAAAGTTACCAGATTGAGACGCCGCGATAGTCGGACAGCTACTGGGATTCACAGCCTCCACGAGACTCATGGGGTCATCAGAGTGAGACTCCCTCCAGTGGGGTTTTCCATTAGGACTAGCAACTGAAAATTTTAAACTGACCCCCCTCGCTAGCGCAGGGACGGAAGTGGATACGCAACTTACGCGCGTTAACCCCAAAGAGGAAGACTACCGAGAACCTCGATAGGGCCAACAGTGACTTAGCACACTGTCCACCAGATATACAGGACGGTGCCAGAGGACCTTGGAGCATCTCACAACCCCGCCCGGACGTCGCCGAGCAGACATATCCAATTTCTCATGGATATCGGGAACCATTGCCCTGTCGAGACCAAACCAATCCGATCGGCTCCCTAACGGGAGGGGCTCAGACGTTCAGCCAAACGTACTTCTAGTAATGTCAGAAGTACCACGAGTGCTAAGGGTACGCAGCGACAGTCGGACGGTCAGATCGGGGAGCCCGTTCCACACAGGAGGTCCAACCCCCTTTTCTGAAGGGGCGGTTCTTAAAGCCGCGCAACCAGTCGAAGGCGAGGGACGGAGAGAGTTCCACAGAGAACATCCTTTTCTCCTTTCACGCATCGAAACCCCATCTCCGATACTACCAACCCTCAAAGAGACCTAACGGTTGACGGATGAATGAAATGATGAGTGGAAGGAAAATAACGGGACAGAAAATTCAGGGCAGAACGAAATCTCTCAGCATTCGCCTGACGACCCGGGAAAACCCCAAAAAACCGGGGACCTCCCGAATGTTAGTCGCAGGCGTTACCGCAGCAGTGGTGGAACGTGCGGCGATCACCTCCTCATCCGTTGCTGTAAGGCTTACCTTGATGCTTCTCCGTTGCTTCCAGAAGTTCTCAGTGGGTTGGTTCTCTTCAATTTATCCTCGGCTAGCCTCAGTAATTTTTCTTAAATTATATGGGAGCATGGACTTATCCTCGGTAAAGGAAAACGTAGATCTCGGGTGGTGATATAGGAAGACATAGACTTGCTTTGTTTATGAAAAGATGACACTGCCGTTTCTTTTTATTTAATTAACACTCGTAGTATACAAAACTGGTATTGCCGCTGTAAAATACTGTCCACCGCTGTTAAACTATGGCGCGGATATTACACGAAGTTTAAATATTCTTATTGTCGCTTTAAGAGTAGCAGATCTTAGGTGTGTTGCTAGAACTATCTTGATTCCCTGTTTTGGCGCGATATCTCACACATCCTGCAGCATCTCTCCCTGACCACACATGACATAAACTGTCCCGAATTTTCCCTAAACAGATCCATTTATAGTCTCAGGCTTCTGAGGCTGCTTCCTTTCCTATTGGTCCGTTTTTAGCGCGACTCGACGCGTCTAACTATTTCGAATAAACTTTCAGGGATCTCATTGGTCCAATTTTAATATAAATCGCGGCTTTTCCTACATGTACCGTTAGATTGTCTTCCTCACTCACTTGGTCACGGCGAATTATCAAATAATGGGACAAAGGCTCTACACCCCTCGCTGTAGGAATAATAGCACTGCGACCGAAGAGAGGTAATAAAACTAGGTTTTCTGCCTTCGAAAGCACTATTCCTGTAGCTAAAACATTCCCTCGTGGACAGTATTTTAACATAGCGCTTAAATTATTTACATTAAACCATTTATAACTCTACTAATATTAATAACCTAGATAGATACATAACGTTAAATCACCCTTCTTAAAATATACAAGCAGTATGAGAAAAAGATGTTTACATAATACGATTTAACATCACTAAAAGTTAATTAATAAATTATCTGTAATTACAGTTCTTGGGCTCGGCCTAGAGTTGCCGTTTCAAATTGCCCTGTTCTGGAAAAGAATAAATTTTTCAGCACTTGATACAATTTTCTTTTCCAGAATAATTCCTCTGATTTTGGCCTTTGTAGGTTTGTTTTGTTGACAGAGACCCTTCGCTATACCTGTTTCTTCACGAGGGTTCTGCCAAACCAGTGGTGTTTACACTGAGGTCATTCACTTTACACTTTGTTATGGTTGACCCCCTCTCTCCCTTTTAAAAACAGGTTTCCGAGAGACATTCTTATACACAATCCACTTCGCGCACACGAATAACTTGTAACGCAAACAAATACTCTAATACCCAATTTAAGTTCTAAAATTAAATCTATTTACATACATATTGGTACATAATAATTATTATGCATTTAGTTACTTCTTTACATCCTTATTTCTCGGGTGTATTACCTTTACTATTTGTTCATAGGGTTGCTACCTCATTTCGAGTAAAACTAACCTGATTATTTTCATTACATTCTTCACCCTTCTCATTCTCTAAACATTTGTACGGTTTGAGCAACTGTTTATGGTATCTCCCTACGATCTTGGAATTCTTTATTTCTTGTAACTCAAATGTATCCGAGCCAAAAATGTTAATCACCCGGTATGGACCTTTAAATAAATTTTCCATTCTATGATACCTTTTGTTCAGAATGCTAGACTTTTTCTTGTCCCGTACCAATACTAAGTCTCCCAATTTGATCAACCAGTGTTTTCGTTTCTTCTTCTTAAACTTTTCTTTTCTTTTCTGCGCCTTATTGGCCATTCTTTCAAAAGCTTTCTTAAACATCTCTTCTTCCGTTAGTGCTTTCGGATCTTTAGCTTCTAGTGTCTGTGGTAATTCCCCTTCAAGTGTTTCCATTAATTTCCCCTTCATCAGCTCGATGGGCTTATAACCGGTAGTAGGGCTCACACTTTCATTTAAAATACTTTCGATGCGCTGATAGTGATTTGCCCAATCACTGTGTTTTTTATTGGCCAAAATTCTCAAATAAACCGAAATGTCCCGTATTATTCTTTCGCAGGGATTGCTTTGTGGGTGGTATTTTGAGCAATGATACAACGTGATTTCGTTTTCTTTTAAGGTGTCTACAAATTTTCTGCTGGTAAATATTGAAGCATTATCACATAAAATTGCCTTCATCTTTCCAAATTGTGGAACATACGACTTCATTATCTTCCTTAGGCATGTTTCACTTGTAATCTTCCTGACTGGGTAAATTTTCACAAATTTTGAAAATACATCTATTAACACCACTATATACCTAAATCCAAATTTACTACAAGGCATCTCACCATGACAGTCCAAGGTACTAACATGCCTGGTTTTTTCCCTTAGTATGGAGTTTGTCTCGTATTCATATTGTATATTCAATGGCTTTGCTTTTTGACATTGTAAGCATGTCGAAATTATTCTCCTTACTTTATGGTGTAATTTTGGAATATACAGATTTTCTTGGATCATTAAAGCTGTGCGTTCTGAGCCAGAATGTGCTAGAGCTTGATGGAACGTGCTTATGAGTTCATTCTCCATGTTCTTAGGTATATATGTCTTCCATTTCTGTATTTCACTGCCATGTAGTTTATACAACACGCCCCCTTTTACCCCTATGTTTCCCTTGATATTTTCATCTATTTCTGGGGCCTTTTTTATTAATTTATTTAACTTCTCATCTCGTCGCTGCTGGTCCCCTATTCCTTTTAATTCCTTTATCAAACTTTTACTCAAGGGTATTTCAATACTCATCAAGGTTACTTCATTTTTAGGGCGTTCTATTCTCTCCGGTATTTCACTGTTGTTATGTAACCTAGACAGCAAATCGCTAAAGACATTTGTTTTTCCTGGAATGTGTTTCACCTCAACATCATACGAAAGAATCTCATGGATGTACCTAGATAATTTAGTACTCGTAAGCCGACAACGTTTCATAAATGAAAGACTCACATGGTCTGTGTATATAGTAACCTTCTGTAGATATATATATGATCTAAATTTCTGTAGTGCGTAATACACAGCACAGATCTCTAATTCGGTGACCGAAGCATTTTTCTCTATTTGACTTAAACCTCTTGAAGCGGTACTTATCACGTGCAGTTGATTTTCCTCATCTGATTGGGCTAGGACACACCCATATCCGTGACCTGAAGCATCCACGTAAATTACATATGGTAGGTTGTCCTTGGGTCTCTCTAGTAGAATTGATTTCGCAAATAGTTCTTTTATCTTTTCAAAAGCTTTCTGGTGTTCCTCGCCCCATTTCCATCGCACTTTCTTTTTAAGTAATTCGCGCAAAGGTGCTATTTCTGCGGCGTACCTCAGGATAAATTTGCTTTGATAATTTAGCACTCCAAGAAACGACCTAACCTGCTTAACACTCTTGGGCGCTGGTATTCTTCTCACAGCCGCTACTCTTTCTTCGTTTGGCTTTATTCCTTTATCATTAATTACATAACCTAGAAATTCCACCTCACGGATGCAAAACTTGGATTTATTAATGTTCACCGTCATACCGTTTTCTCTCAGCTTTCTAAGCACATAATCTACATGTTTAATATGCTCATCAAAGTTTTCATCAACTATTAGAAAATCGTCGATATATTGGATCAAAAATTCGTCGGCTGAGTCGCCAAATATTTTATCGATGGCTCTTAATAGTCCACTACATGACGTAAGCATACCAAAAGGCATTCTCAAAAATTCGAACTGTTTCCCAAAAAATAAAAAAGAAGTATACTTTCTAACATCCTCGTGAAGCTCAATCTGCCAGTATGACGCAGTTAAATCAATAGTGGAGAAATACTTGCCTTTGGTTATTTTTGACAGCAATTTTTCTACACTTTCGCTCCGAAATCTGTCTGGTTGAGTATGTTTATTTATCTTTCGACCATCTATCGTCATCCTAAGTTCGCCATTGCGTTTCGTCACCCAACATAATGGACTGCTGTATGGAGAATTTGACTTTTGTATTATTCGGTCTCTCAACATTTTATCGATCAGTTGTTTGGCTCTCTCCCTTAATGCAATCGGAATATCCCGATACTTGTGTGTAAAGGGTGCAATATCTTGTACCTTAAAACTGTGTTTGTATGCTTTGCACTTGCCTGGGACGTCCGAAAATACCGCTTTGTTTTCTTGTAACATTCGCCTTAATAGATGCCTTTGTGTCTCTGTGAGGTTCTCGGCAAGGGTCACTTTCTCCTCTACTGCTTCTACCTGGCTGCCGGTATCTTGGAATTCTTTATTTCGGGCGTGACCATAATCTTTCTCATTGTGCTCCGTATACCCGTTGTAAAACCTGTCAGCGAACGCATGCATCTCATCGGTTTCTTCCCCTTGTACTATAGCAATTAATTTCTCACTCCTACCTGTTTGTACTAATTGTACGAAAAATCTTTCTTCGGCGATATCTTCTTCTCCTTGGGTTTTGTTATAAGTATCCGTCTTCATGCCCTCTACAAAAGGGATTTCTAATAGTTTTCTGTTCTTCTCTATTTTCAAAACTTTATCAGCAAAATCCACCCTAGCTCTTAATTCAAACAAAACGTCACACCCAATCAAAATGTCACAAATCAAATTATTGATTACCAGAAAAATAAACTCAAATTTTTCTTCTCCTATTTTCATGTTCAACATTACCTGCATTTTTATTCGGGTAACCTCATTGTTAACTGCTACCCGGCATACCGTGTTCCTTATGGGTAATGTCATTAGCTTAATTCCTTTATTTACCAGGTTCTGATATAACCTCAGGCTGCATACACTCACATTGGCTCCAGAGTCTATTAAAGCGTTATATTCTTCATCCAATAATACTACTTTTATGCTAGGGGAATCTGTCAGATCCTTTTCCGAGTGATTTTGAATAGTAGTTATCAGTTCTCCCAGTATAAAGTCATTTTTGAGCCCTGTTTCACATTTTCTGTTTATCTGAGAATTTTGCGCGCTTAGAATCCGCTCCGAGCTCCTGATTGGATCCTGTCTTAGTTTTCCGGGTTATCGACACTATTTTGTGCTCCGCTAGTCTCTTCCACATTTCCCTCTCTCTGAATTTGCCTACAGTTTCCTCTGCTTCCTCTAAAATGTCCCCGGGAAGGTCTCTCTCTCCTTTCGTTTCTTTCTGGGTAATTTTCGTCATACCTCTCTCCTATATCGCTTTCCCCTCGGTCAGAAAAATAATGTTCCCTGGATCTGTTTTCATTGTTTCTGCCTCTCCTATAGCTAAAACGGCCCCTGTATCTTGGTCTGGTTTGTATAGCATTTATGTGATATTGGTTATCACTTTCCCTCCTGAAACGGTTATTTTGACAGTTCCTGTTCCCGGATTGAGGCACGTCGTTCCAGTATCTCTCTCTGGGGTTATAGTTCCCTCTCGCGTTTCCTCTCCAGTTCGCATTCCTTGCATTATCCGGTATTGGTCGAACTGTATAGTTTTGTCCGTGGTTCCTACTACTTGTCTCGAATGATGATACCAACTCAATCAATTCGGGAATAGAATTTGGCTTCGCAATGAGTAGGTAATGGTGTATACGTTCTGGATAATGTGGTACAATCATATTAATGAAATCCCTCTCGCTTATGGGTGGCTCGATTAGTCTACTACTCTGTGCTTTAGTTAGCAAATAATCTACCATGCTTAGGTTTCCGCGTTCATCGTACTTGCCATTAACTAGGATAGATCTCACCTGGTTCTGAGTATTAGTACTCCAGTACTTATTCAAAAATGCCCTTCTGAAATATTCAAAATGATTATTCTCCCCCAAAGTCAATCTTACCCATTGGAGAACCCTTTGACGTAAACCTTTACGAACGATTAACATCTTTAGCTCGTCCGGAATCTGCTTCAAACGGAAATACTCCTCAAGGTCATTTAGGTATTGTTTAGGATTATCAGCCGAATTTTCCTCGAAAGTAGGTACCCCTATCTCATTTAATAAATGGTAGTTTGCATTACTTGCATGGTTAGATGTACATTGGTGCCCTGAATTGAAATTATATGGGTCGGCAGCTGGACTTTGGCCTCCATTTGCCTCCCTAAAAGTGGTGCTAGTTTCACTGGGTGAGCTATCATCACTCTGTCTCACACTTATCCCTAGTCTACCAATAGAGCGTTTTAACTCCTTTACACAATTTTCATGCTCTTCCACCCTCTTCACAATTTCATGATGATTTGAGAGCTGTTCAGTCATTTTTGACGAAAGTTCATTCATCTTTCCCTGATCCTTTTCTAACACTATTCTAAATTCTTTGAACTCCCTTTGAATGTTAGATTCTAAGGTACTTTGTTTTTTTTCTAAAGAAACATTTACAGCTCTTAAGTCATCATCCAATTGTTCCTTTATGGCTAAGCTGGTAACACTTAATTCTGTTTCTACATCCTTCCTTAGTTTTTCTACATCGTTTCTTAGACATAGTTGTCCTGCCTGAATTTCTTGCACTACCTTCCCTTGCTGACTGAATTTGGAGTCCAATTGACTTTGTAATCGGGTGACCTGTTCACCTAAATATTCCCTCATCTCCTGAGCTAATTCCCCTCTCATCTTCCTGTTTTCCTCTCTGACATATTCGCCTATCTGTATACTCTGCTCATTTAATTTCCCTTCTAAATTCTTACTTTGTTCACTTAATTTTTCTAAGTTTTTACTTTGCTCACCTAATTTCCCCTCTAAATTCTTATTTTGTTCACTTAAGTCCTTCCTCTGCTCATTTAATTTCCCCTCTAAATTTTTACTTTGTTCACTCAAATTTTTTGACTCCTTACTCAGCTCATTTAATTTCCCTTCTAAATTCTTACTTTGTTCACTCAAATTTCTTTTTGACTCCTTACTCTGCTCATCTATCTTTGCGCTCAAATGTTGAAGCAATATTAGCAGCTGGTTTTGACCTGCGTCAATGACCTGCTCAATCGGTGATTGCCTTTCTAGCCTAACTTCCACTTCTGCTGCACCCATATTTTCTCCATCTGTTGTTATGCTGACAATAGCCTCCCCATTCGGTTCTTCCAAATCTTCCCTTGACCTACTCATGGTTCCGTTAGCAAGTTCTACCTCCCTAGTAATGACTTTACCCCCTCTCAATAACATGTGTTCACAAAACTGAGTCACTACTCTGCATGCCTTTTTGTTTGTTTTTGAATAAAAGTTCTAACCTGTATTTTTTCAATGTTAACTGATGCGTTCCGGGTTCGAATCCTGGTGAAGTTCTAGAAGCGATGTTCTCAGCTGTTTTGTTGTCCCACGTAGGTAGACTAGAAGTTCGCGTTGTAATTTTGTTCTGCTGTGCCCCTTTCCTCTGAAGATTCTTCGTCTGTTCGTTGTTTTCTAGTTCTCCGTTTGTGTCGTTCTTCCCTTCGAGCTCCACGTTATGGCGCCAGTTTGCGGCGATCACCTCCTCATCCGTTGCTGTAAGGCTTACCTTGATGCTTCTCCGTTGCTTCCAGAAGTTCTCAGTGGGTTGGTTCTCTTCAATTTATCCTCGGCTAGCCTCAGTAATTTTTCTTAAATTATATGGGAGCATGGACTTATCCTCGGTAAAGGAAAACGTAGATCTCGGGTGGTGATATAGGAAGACATAGACTTGCTTTGTTTATGAAAAGATGACACTGCCGTTTCTTTTTATTTAATTAACACTCGTAGTATACAAAACTGGTATTGCCGCTGTAAAATACTGTCCACCGCTGTTAAACTATGGCGCGGATATTACACGAAGTTTAAATATTCTTATTGTCGCTTTAAGAGTAGCAGATCTTAGGTGTGTTGCTAGAACTATCTTGATTCCCTGTTTTGGCGCGATATCTCACACATCCTGCAGCATCTCTCCCTGACCACACATGACATAAACTGTCCCGAATTTTCCCTAAACAGATCCATTTATAGTCTCAGGCTTCTGAGGCTGCTTCCTTTCCTATTGGTCCGTTTTTAGCGCGACTCGACGCGTCTAACTATTTCGAATAAACTTTCAGGGATCTCATTGGTCCAATTTTAATATAAATCGCGGCTTTTCCTACATGTACCGTTAGATTGTCTTTCTCACTCACTTGGTCACGGCGAATTATCAAATAATGGGACAAAGGCTCTACACCCCTCGCTGTAGGAATAATAGCACTGCGACCGAAGAGAGGTAATAAAACTAGGTTTTCTGCCTTCGAAAGCACTATTCCTGTAGCTAAAACATTCCCTCGTGGACAGTATTTTAACATAGCGCTTAAATTATTTACATTAAACCATTTATAACTCTACTAATATTAATAACCTAGATAGATACATAACGTTAAATCACCCTTCTTAAAATATACAAGCAGTATGAGAAAAAGATGTTTACATAATACGATTTAACATCACTAAAAGTTAATTAATAAATTATCTGTAATTACAGTTCTTGGGCTCGGCCTAGAGTTGCCGTTTCAAACGTAATACTTCTTCTTCTACTTACTATCGGTAAGTAGTACAGAAGGTAAAAAGTAATTACACTCATCAGTAAGTATCTGATTAGTTGTTTTCTAATGAGTACTAGATTACATTCCGCCCAACTCTGGGATACCGTTGTACAGGCAAAAGTTTCCTTGTATGCTCTTTTTCCTCTCAGAATACGGCGACGCTAAATGCACGGGAGCAAGATTTGATTACATAAAACTTTTTCTGTTGGTGAAAAGGTTACATTGCGTCCTTCTCATAAGCATCCACTTCAGAAGGTTTCTTGTAGTGAGGTATCGGAAATGGAGGTACATACCGTTTTGTGTAAGTCCGACATATTTCACTGAGATGTAACCTCGTTGGCTGAACATGGCATAAATTTGCATATAGGTAGCAGCGTAACAATGCTTGTGGACTGGATACTGCCGTTCCAATTCTAAAGATTACATTCAGGAATGGGGAGTGGGTACTATGGGCCTGTTTCATGAATTATTTATGAAGAGTGATTTCTTTCAAATCACGCGGAAGTTGCATTTCTCTCCCTCCCCCCTCTCTCTGCCATTTATATCGTTTCCTCTTCTAACCTTTATATTCGTAACGCTCCTTTCTTCCAGTTTGTTTTGATGGGAATCCGAGGCTTTCTGTCTGGCGTTCGTTGCGTGTAGAAAAAAATGAAACGTCATGACGAAGAAAATTTAACTTGAGGTTGAAGAACCTTTACATTATTCGTATCCTTCCTGTAACTAAAAATGTTACACTTTGACACGAAAGTCTATTTATTTCCTGCTATTCCCTTCTCAAATATGCACGTTATCTCTTCTTCTCTTCGTATTCTGATGGTCGTTTCAAAGGCTTTGACATTCGTTTATGCAGAATGTGGTTAAAATTAGAACATCAAACCTCCTTCGGCCACTACATCGAAAGGAAACGTGTCATGTCTATCAATCATATCTGTCCGTCGCTATCAGGTTATTATTTTGTAGCTAGCTGGCTTACTTGACTTTGCAGGGTTGGTTTTCTAAACCTTGCAGGATGATTTAATTAATTTCGCTTATATACCTACGTATGCTTTATAAAATTATTGTACAGAGTTCTAAAAGATTTTATGGCAAACTTCCTATTATCCCTAATAACTGTAATTTAGTAAAGCCCCCATGACATTCCCACGGATAAAAACTCCTCTGATATTTACCGAAATGAATAAGAAATATCGACAGAAATTTCTGATTTTCTTAACCTCCTTGATAGTTCTCCCAAGTTCTGGAAATGTTGTAGAGCCCATAAGTTCCTTAAGACAGTGAAATAATTATTGGAATGTTCGAGAATTTCTCAGACTATTTCACTCATGCCATAAACGATAGATAATGACCAATCACGTTTAAAGGAATGTTGCTTTTGAACCAATTTTAGCGCAGCGCTATGGAAGAAAGGAGGAACTTCATTTGTAAACCTTCAGGGACATTCTCATCACATAAACTAATAATCGTTTCATACTCTTTGGGCTTTAAAACCACTGCATTAACCATTCTTTTTCCGGTAAGTTTTGGAGCAGTTTTCTTTTCGCGTTCCGTGCATCTCTCGCCTCCTGAAACTCCTGGTCTTCAACTGGATTGAACTTTATATGATATTCCTTAAAATAGATTTTGGTAGCATTTTAGCTGTGACATTCCACATTGCTTTTATAGTATCAATATGAGGTGATTCAAGGAGAAGAGTACAAAGAATACATTATAAAATTAACAAAATAATTGTGTTTTTAAATAATGTTCATTATAAGCCAATGAATTGAAATTAGTTGTCATTTATCAGCCTTTTTCTTTAAAGAAAGTAATAAGCTATAATGCTGATAATATAGGTCTTATTTGTTTCATATTTTCTCTATTAGGAGCATTCTTGCAATCGTAGAAAAAACAACAGCGAATTCCTAATGTAAATTCTCCACTCGAGATGGCAGAAAATAATACCTATATGATCAATTTGCACTGATCAAACAAACAAACAAATTATAAACATAGGATTCTAATTTATTTTCGAAAATAACGCCACTTATACTGAAAACAAATATAAATATTTCATGATTTTATTATAATGATGATGATTTTTGTATAAATCACTCTATTTTTATTCGTAATATACTCTTAGCAAATGCCACTCAAGATTTGGAAACTACTCGTGGCGTTACAACGGATAATCACAGCAAATAACATTTCAAAATGTTATATGCTTTGTTTGGTCCGGTAGTTATACAATAACAACGTTTTCACATAATACGAAAATCTCCGACATCAATGTACAACGAAATAAGAGACGTTGTATCAAGTTTACCCTCTTCTGGGCAACACATTAAATGATTTTAAAATTTACATATTGTCAATCATCGAGGATCTCAAGTTTTAATAACGAAATATCGGTTGCACTACACTACGTGATCAAAAGTATCCGGACACTTGCCTGAGAATGACGTACAAGTTCGTGGCGCCCTCCATTGGCAATGCTGGAAGTCAGTATAGTGTTGGCCCACCCTTAACCTTGATGGCAGCGTTCACTCTCGCAGGCATACTTTCAATCAGGTGCTGGAAGGTTTCTTGGGGAATGGTAACCCATTCTTCACGTGCGGAACTGAGGAGAGGTACCGATGTAGGTCGGTGAGGCCTGGCACGAAGTCGGCGTTCCAAAACATCCCAAAGGTTCTATAGAATTCAAGTCAGGACTCTGTGTCAGGGATGTTATTGTCGTGTAATCACTCCGCCACAGTCCGTGCAATATGAACAGGTGCTCGATCGTGTTGAAAGAAAGAAGGTGCTTAAAATAGCAATGTATCTCTGCGCTGTGATCGTGCCACGCAAAAAAAAAACAAAGGGTACAAGCCCCCTCCAGGAAAAACACGACCACTGCATAACATCACCACCTCCGAATTTGACTGCTGGCACTACACACGCTAGCAGATGACGTTCACCGGTCATTCGCCATACCCCCACCCTGCCATCGGATCGCTACGTTGTGTACCGTGATTCGGCACTCCACATAACGTTTTGCCACTGTTCAGTCGTGCAATGTTGACGCTCCTTACACCAAGCGAGGCATCGTTTGGCATTTTCCTGCGTGATGTGTGGCATATAAGCAGCCGCTCGGCCATGGAATACAAGGTTTCTCACCTCCCGCCTAAGTGCCATAGTACTTGGATTGGATCCTGATGCAGTTTGAAATTCCCGTGTGATGGTCTGTATAGATGTCTGCCTATTACTCTTTACGACCCTCTTCAAACGTAGGCGGTCTTTGTCAGTCAACAGAAGAGGCCGGCCTGTACGCTTTTGTGCGGTACATGTTCCTTCACGTTTCCACTTCACTATCACATAAGAAACAGTGGACCTAGTCAATGTTTAGGAGTGTGGAAATCTCGCGTACAGACTTCTGACACAAGTGACACCCAATCACCTGACCACGTTTGAAGTCCGTGAGTTTCATGGGGCTGTTTCACGATGTCTAATGACTACTGAGGTCGCGGATAATGAGCACCAGGCAGTAGGTGGCAGCACAGTGCACCTAAGATGCAATACGTATGTTTGTGGGGTGTCCGGATTCTTTTGATCCATAGAGTAATTTCTGATTGAGGTTAGCGTTTGAGCCATCCCGCTCGGTATGTAAAGCCTCAAGTAGGAAAAGATGAAACCTACGGTATTGTAAACCCAGAAGCAGATATTCCTACAAAGAATTTAGTTATAAACCTACTGCTCCTTATTAAAGGAATCAAATCAATGTACTTGGTTGGAAATGAGGTATGCTTTAACGCGTGTCTTTAACGTTACGATAGCTCTCTCTAAATATTGCTTTGAAACAGTTGCAGAAGACCGTGAAAGCGACCGAGGCACCAGCAGTAGTTTTGCTTATAGATTAAAGGTAAGTAAGGGTCGAAAATAAGAAGATGGGTGGTTTATAAAAGCTATGAATGGCGTATTATTTTCTTGTAAAACGTAAGTATTCAGGGTTTTCTTTTAATTAGTGAAATGGTGTAGATTTGTACAGTCGAGTGCATGGAATGGTTCCGTTATCAGGCGCAGTGGTAAGGAAATACTAAACCGCTTGTGCTACACCCCTTACCTGGTTCTAGCACTCCACGTAATGTTTGTCTTACTCCCCCTTTTCTTTCGCACTTGAGCCTTAAACCGACTTGTTTTCATAGGTTAATGCTCGTAAAACAGACGTTTGACATCAAACCAATACGAGACGGACTCATCCAGGGACTAGTGTGGACTGTTGTTGCGAAGTAAGTCTTCCAGTCATTCAGTGGAAGTGTTTCAATATTCCTCCCCTTTCGCCTCTCACCTAGGTCTGACCTTTGTTCATAGGCTAATATATCGGTCTTGCATTCAAACCAATAAGAAATTGGCGCAACCAGGACTGGAATGGGGCACAGATGGTGAGTAGTCTGTACTTTTTACCGAGTCCTTAAGTCTAAATGTGTAACTTTGAGTACAGTTGGTCATTCGGTGTAGTCTTATATGTAAGATGTTGCAAATAAGGTTAAAGGTGCTTTCTGAAATCTCTGGGTAAAATATGATGAAATTCTTTGATTTTTTGTTAGGCTCAATCCTGCGTTGTTAAAATAGTGAGTAGGATCGGTATTCTGATTCTCAGTCACAGGAAAGGTGCGCGGCTTCAGGCTGCCAATAGGGGTGTGGATTCTTCGGCCAATATATAGGACCGGTGTCCACTCAGTATCGTGATGCATTTGAGGATCTACAACAAGTACGGTTCTGTAGGTCACGAGAGGCAACTTTCTGGTGGGGGAAAGTATGATGCTGATCACATCATCTTCCCGTAATGACCGGATGATCGTCCACCTCTGCGTTGCGTATCCGGGCCTGAAGTTCGGCAGCCGGGTTGGTAAGCCAAGGTCCACAGGGGCTGTCGTGTCATTGATTTGATTATTATTTTTAGGTTCTGCACAGTGCAATTAAAGTATTTTGTCTGGGTAGGTTAAATTGTGAAGACATTAGCGACTGAACTATGGGAATAGTCGGAAATTGTGAGGTAGTGTGTAATCTCATGGGGCTGCAACTAAGAAACTAGTGAGTAGCCTGCAATTTTCGCGAGGACCCAACACCCTAATTGACCAAACGTATTTCCAAATTCCTTAACACCGACACAGGTAGCGAGGTCGTTAAGGCACGGAATCGTGAACAGGAGGTTTGCTGTTCAAATCCCGCCAGAATTATTCTCTCTGAATGAGGTTTTTCAGTTTTTACTCAGTCTTTATAACTGGAAAATGCCAGGGAGGTACTTTAAACTTAGGTCTGGAACATTTTTTTCCCAAACTTATCATTTAATGTTATAATCATCAGTGTGCAACGGCTGTATGAGTAAGAGCGGCCATTGAACACTACAGACGTTTTGCTCAAATGGTGCAGATGTGTACGTTAGGAGTTGAAAATATGGGTAGGGTTAGTTTTTGAAAGCTGTAAGATTTTTTTTCCTCCGAGTCCTATAGCTTAAGCGTACAAAGTCCTGACATGACTGACTAATCGGTGTAGTATTGTGTATAAGGAATTGAAAATAAAAGGACAAGAATAACGTTTAACGAAATATTAAAAGAAATTCTTTTATTTGGGCATCAGAGTAGCGACATGTTCAATTTGGGCTAAATCCAATCTTTATGATCAAAATCGAATCCAAAGACATATTTGTCTTTGCCAAATCATTTCTTATAGAGTTTTGCAAAATTTTAACTTCCTAAAATCATCCATGTAAAATAAAAAACATGATATAGTGTTCACACCGGGCGTGCCTAGTTTATAACAAATACTGACACTAAACTTTGCCCCTTATCCTTCGATTGACGAAACTGCGCAGCGGCTTCCGAAATTTTTATCTTGAATAAACATCCACCTATCGATATTCATTATTTATCTTTGTTTTAAGATGGAATGTTCTGTGAAAGGAATATGTTAAAACCCCAGGAATTTCACTTAGATATGTTTATCGGACCCTTAAAAGATTCCACCATCTTTATAATGTTAATGATAAACAAAGATCTGGCTATCCTCACTCGGTTCGAATTCCGAATATGATGAAAAAGGTTTGGGATGTGTCAGAAGAAATCCTGTTATGAAACAAAGAAATAATGGCGCAGCAGCTTCAAATGTCAAGAATGGGTGTCTCTAGACTATTAAGTGAAGACCTAGGACTTCGGACTTACGCCGATGTACAGGACACATCACCCTTCTTAAGAAGATTAGACTGGAGAGATCACACAACCACCTTAGACGGCACGCCAAAAATGAACATCGGAGAATATTTTTTCAGAACAAAATTTTCACAATGGAGCAGACATTCAACAGGCAGAACCACAGAGTGTATGCTCGGAGTCGTGAGGAATCCCGCCAGGTTGCTTCTTGGGTTCTTCGTGGTCATCATCCAGCATCAGTGTTGGTTTGGTTGGGAGTCTCGTACAAAGGGGATAACGATTTAAGTTTTGCGAAAAGGAGGTCAGGACTATTGCCAATGTGTTTATAGAGGAAGTCCTGAAACCTCTTAACCAGACAATGTTCCCGGTGAACACTGGATCTTCCCACAGGACAGCTCGGAAGACGCAGCAGTGGTTCAAGCATAAAGTTCCAGGGTTCATCAACCATATGGATTAGCTTTCGTCAATACCTGAGTCCTCTGGATTATAAACTGTGGGAAGTTTTGAGGACTAAGACTAGCTCTTTG
Source organism: Deroplatys truncata (assembly GCA_030765065.1). Taxonomy (NCBI): domain Eukaryota; kingdom Metazoa; phylum Arthropoda; class Insecta; order Mantodea; family Mantidae; genus Deroplatys; species Deroplatys truncata. The sequence continues at coordinate 168,469,089 of CM060984.1, read as the reverse complement.
TCTCAGCAATCTTGAAAGTCTAAAAACAAGAAAAAAAATCCCCGAGGTGAGCATTGGCGGGTGTGGGCATAAACGTCATACATGCTGCTATAGGCTCGCCAAGGCATTTAAAGACTTATGTGAAGGTTAAAGGTGGATGTTTTGAGTGAAATCATAGTACAAAGTGTTCATCATAATCTGCTCTATTAAAGGGCATATAAAACATTAATAATGTTTTCATTTAACCCTGAAATTATTCTTTAAAGCTGTGACAGAACTTATGGTATGACTAGGTAAATAAACTGACATTGCATACTGACATGCTTTGTGCATTTCGGACATCCCAATACAACAAGATTAACACACACAGATATTTTATTTTATGCACAAGTGTCATTTGAATATATTTAAGAACGAAGCAAAAATAATGTCAAATACTTTCGAAGCTGATATTGTTCTTCAGCATGGTCTCCCTTGACATAAATGCGTTTGTTCCAGCAATGCTACATAGCTTTATCCCGTCAAGAATGCAGCAGCGTAGTGTAGCAAAAAAGTTCGTACAAAATTTCTTCAAACCGAGTGTACTTTCGCAGTTGCTGTAGAATATCACTATTTCATTGCTGCCCGAGAAAGAGTTCAGACAAATAATGAATAAACCTCCTTCTTCCTGACATATAACTCATATATGTATTTTTAAGTACGCCTTCATTTCGGTGCGCTTCGTAGTCTTAGGAATTAGAAGCAGTCAGATTGAGGGGCCTCCAGTAACTGGAGCACAGCACCGCACTTAGGCCATAGTGAGCCCTTTGTGTTTTCAATTTGACCTCTGACAGGAAGGGATGAAGGGGAGACACGGAGGTCCACTAGATCCGAACGACATGCGCTAACAAGGAAGAGGTGCCTAACGATTCCAACATGACACCAATCCTGCCCTGCCTTAGTCACCCGCAATATGATGGTATCGGGTGTAGGCGAGACGCTCCCAGAAAGGAAGGGGGCCTCAGGAATCCCGCCAAGTGCCAGGGGAAATCTTTTCATGTGCAAATTCACCGTCCCTCCGAAAAACACCAACTGCCGTCGCTTGGTCTTACAACCTGAAACAGATGAAAGAAAATTCGTAATAGAAGGGGAACCACCCCAGCATTCGCCTACTTACTCGGGGAAATCACGAACTAATCCAGGGTCAAAGTGGCCGGCCTAAAGATAGTCGCACCGGATTCCTGAATGCGAGCCTCACACGTTATCGGAGAGATTTCTCGCTCCAGTTTCAGTTTAATAGTCTTTTACTAGCTCTCCATGTCTCCTTATTGCAGTAGTAACAGCGAAGCATTTTCTTAGGATTAGAACTTCTAAGCCTTCTGTATTTTAAGTATAAATTACTTTGGAGTTTTCTTGTCACATTTTCCTCTTTCTGAGAACGATCTAGGAAGAGTGCACATCCCCAAGGTTTTAAACAAGCCTTTTATAATTTAAAGTTGATTTTGATAATGAATGTTTTATAAAAACAGAATGGAGTCGAAAGTTCTACTGTCCAAATTAACTCGCCAGAATTGGCATATTTGACTGTATTAATACACGGATTTAAAAGTCGCAGATACAATAACAAATCTAACACAAACACTTACACACTCATAAGAAATCTAACACTGGGCGATTTACACGTGCCATTATTGCACGATGCACGATGATTCACTGTAGACATGTCTCACCTTGTAGCACTCTGAGTACTGCTGAAGGTAGACACATGGCAAGGTGTCTATTGAAGAGGCGCTAGAAGCCGGCTGCGGGAGGATAGTGAAGGTGTGGAGTAATATGTGCAGTCACATGTTATTTTGTCACCTTACTTTATCAGAAGCAGAGTACACACAGAAGGAAATGTCTATCTCAGAGGAACAGCTTTGTGCAAGAGAGCGAAACATTTATTTTTACTTTCTCTACTACGTATAGTAAGTAGGGGAAGTATTATATTCCACCCAAAAATACGATACCGAGATTTCACCGTAAATACATGTTTTGAGACCCCCTGAATAAAAAAAAAGCATTTTTGGAAACATGTCTGTGTGTGTCTGTGAACAGCATAACTCAGAAACGAACAGTTGGTTAAACACCAAACTTGGTATTTAGGTTCAGTATCTTCCAGAGATGCGACATGAAGGTTTTCAAGAAAATCCTTCCACCCCGATTACCCTTTACATGGAACATTTTTCGAAAACTTTAATTTTCTCAAAAATGGCTCAAACGATTTTGATTAAAATATCATATGTTTAAGATATTTTCATGACAAATGAAATGTATATCTCGAATTTTCTGGGAATGTTTCCTAAAGTATTCTTCATTGTGAACGACTTTTGCATAACTGGTAAACTATAAGAGATAGACAAACGTTTACTACACAAAAATGTCGATCGCGTTAAAATACACAATTTATGCCATATACATTTTTTTTGTTGGGTGAACCATTTTCGAAATATTGCTTATTATTCCCTTAAATTTTCCAATACTTACACTTTTTCTCAAATTCGTTATTCATTTTTTTTGTCCTGGTAATGCAAAGAAAATGGAATACTCCACATAGCAACCAGCTGTTAATATATTTGACTATTGCTTAAAGCCTAGCAATTCCCTTTGCACCTACAAGAAAATTAGCAACAAGATTAACATCTCGATTAACATGAAGCATATGGAGAATAAGCGTTTATAAAAATACTTTGTACAAGAGTAGAGAAAGTCATGTGAGTGTAACACATAGATTTTTCAATATATAACAATCATACATGTGTTATTTATGTGTCATAAAATACAAATTATATTTAAATGGAAACCAAAATCAATAAAAACAATGTATGTTTTAAAATTACTCTATCTCCCCTAACGCTACTCCACTACATGAAGGTCAGATTCCTCCAGGTCTGCAAAATAAGCCTCAACTGACGATTTAGGTTCTTTATCCGAAAATTTCATTCCATCATTTTAGGGAACAGATGTAAATCTGATGTAGCTAAGCCAGGGGAATAAGTAGCAGCAAATCTTATCTCCACTTCGTTGATTTTCACCATTGCAACAAGCCATGTTAAGAGCGGGTATTTTCTTGATGGAAGATACTTTCTTCTTTCCCCAGCCCGGATTTTTTCTCGGTATTTTGGTATGTTCAACTGTTTTAAAAGATTAGCATAATACATTCCGGTGATAGATTTTTTAGCATCTCTTGGCATCTCAGAAAATCGTCGGCATGACCTTCCCGGGCGATTTCACAAACGTTTATTTTTAAAGTGGAGTGGCTTGCTGCTTCTATTGCTTAGACTGTTGTTTTGTTTCTGGTGTGTAGCAGTGCACCCATGATTGATAACACTAGTCTGCATTTTCAAACTTTTTGTCAGATGATTTCTTAAAAGTAGATGTTCTTGAATCAAGTTTTTATGCTGATTCCAGAAATAACTTCCGTTTTTTTCTATCACGTCAGGTTTTTACACAAAATAAGTAATGTTTTGACAATTTTACTAATTAGCGCAGAAAAGTTATTCAAATGCCATTTCACACAAGGTAAGTTTTTAATCAAGAAACATTTTAAGAATACTCTCAAGAAATACCCTACATCATTTCATTACTACATTTTAAAAAAACAGGAAGGCAAAGTGTTTCATTTAATTTTTTTCAAACTTTCTCTCTTTGACTTCCTTTTAGATCCTTGAAGATGACTGTCCCTCCTCAACATAGAACAGTAGTCGGCCATCATAGTTTCATTCCATCTCCCCTGGACCTCCTCTCCATTTCATTAATATCTTGGTGAAAACTTTCACCCTGCCCTTCACTATAATGTCCCAGATTTTCTGGGAAGTAGTCGATATGTGAATGCAGAAAATGCACCTTTACACTCGTGTTACAACCCATCTTCTTGAAATTTTCCAACATTGTTTCGACAATGGCCTTGTAATTAGGATCTCTGTTATTGTCTAAGAAGTTTTCAGTAACTGATCGGAAGGCGGTCCATGCTTCTATTTCTCTCTTATTCATTCTCGTCTCAAAATCTTTATCCTTAATCAATTTCTTTATTTGAGGACCAAAACAAATTGCAGCCTTTAATTTGTCTTGTGTAATGAAGGGAAATTTCTTGGAAAGGTACTTGAAGCAGGGTCCATCCTGTGGTAGGGTCCTTACAAATTGCTTCGTCAAGCCCAATTTTATGTGTAGTGGCGGAAATAATATCTTTATATCTATATTTTTGAAGTAAAATTGTGAAAAAACTGTACGTGATAGAAAAAAAACTAAAAGCAATTCTGAAATGAGCATAAGCAAGTGAGTCAGAATCACTTATTATTTTTAAGTCATCCGATATCATGCAGACTAGTAGAATGTGTTATAAGTCTATGTATAAAGTCGGTGGAATCTCTCTGAAAATGAGCCAAACTTTGCTGAAAGATTTGCGCCCTGATTCGCTTTTGATTTGGACTTAACTTAACCGGCACCCATTTTGTAGATAATTTGTTTCATGTCCAAATCTTCTCTCAAAATGTTAAACACACTTTACTCTAAAATGCTCAGAATTTTATCAGTTTTGGACATCCTCATTCGGCGATCTTCCAGAATCATGTTGATCATTTTATTGATGCATTCTGTAGTGACGAATTTCGTTCTTTGGCTGCGGTGTTATCTTTCAAACTAGCACAGACACGTTTTAACTCTGTAGTCAATTAAATATGAAAATGATTGAAAATCATGATGTAGAATTAGAGTGGTTCTCATATCGTTATTCTGTTGCATTCATATCCTTTCTTACGAAGTAATTAAAAACCGCACAATGTCCAATTTTTTTCCATTTTTTCATACACACGTCTGGACTGAAACAACTAAGCTTAATATAATACTTACATAATCTGTATGTTTCCATGAATGATTTTGAAAACAAATTTGCTTTGAAAATACTACTGTAATCTGTGAAAACTTTTCAAATGATCCTATCGACATTGCTTGCGTGGCATTTTAAACCAAATGACGATTTAATTAATTTCATTCATCTCCTTCAGTTTTCTTAATGAAATTTTTGTGCAATGATATAGAAGTTTTTAATGGTAAAACCTCCTCCTTATCTTTTAGATCTAACATTTCATAAAGCGAAATGCCTAATATCCTCTGATACGCACTCAAAGTAAATATCGGCCATATATTTTCTGATTTCCCTAACCTCTCTACAACAGGCTTCCAAGTCTTGGAAATGATGCATAGTCTGTAAGTATCTTTTGGTGGTGAAACAATTATTGCATTGGTCAAGTAATTTTCAGATAATCACAATAAATGAAATTTTAAGTTTTTGTGCCTTTCTTTTTGTTTTTGTAGTTATTAATAGCATCAAGGCAACATATTACTTTCTCTACTACGTATAGTAAGTAGGTAGGGGAAGTATTGTATTCCACCCAAAAATTCGATACCGAGATTTCACCGGAAATACATGTTTTGAGACCTCCCGAATCCAAAAATTTTTTTTTGGAAACATGTTCCTTTGTGTGTCTGTGTGTATGTCTGTGAACAGCATAACTGAGAAACGAACAGTCGGATAAACACCAAACTTGGTATTTAGGTTCAGTATCTTCCAGAGATGCGTCACGAAGGTTTTCAAGAAACTCCCCCCCACCCCAGATTACCCTTCACATGGAACATTTTTCGAAAATGTTAATTTTCTCAAAAACGGCTGTAACGATTTTGATTAAAATATCACATGTTTAAGATATTTTTATAACAAATGAAATGTTTATCTCGAATTTTCTGGGAATGTTTCCAAAAGAGTTCTTCATTGTGAAGGACTTTTGCATAACTGGTAAACCATAAGAGATAGACAAACTTTTACTACACAAAAATGTAGATTGCGTTAAAATACACAATTTATATCATATACATATTTTTTGTTGAGTTATTTCTTGTTATTTCCTTAAATTTTCCAATACTTATACTTTTTCTCAAATTCGTTATTCATTTTTTTGTCCTGGTAATGCAAATAAAATGGAATACTCCACATAGCAACCACCTCTTAAAATATTTGACTATAGCTTAAAGCCTACCAATTCCCCTGGCATCTACAAGAAAATTAGCAATAAGATTAACATCTCGATATTTCGATTAACATGGAGCATATGGAGAATAAGCATTTGTAAAAATATTTTGTACAAGAGTAGAGAAAGTCATGCGAGTGTAACATATCAGATTGTTTTTCACATAGCACAAAGAAACTTCTAACATCAATATACAACGAAAGAGGGACAAACTAGTGAGTATAAGAATTCTACACCTCCAGCCAACCAATTAATTATTATGGAAATGGCATATAGTCTGTAACCACCGAGAAAAACAACCTTCTCAGCTGTTGATTGAACGTATCGATTGAACAATTTGTGAGGTTACGCTGGACAACATTTTCTCTCTTTATATAATTATGTAGCCAACGCTGGTAACGAACAATATTACAACACACAGATTAAATAAAAAAAAACTTCTATACATAGGCTTTATTAAAAGGTTTCGGCATACGTAATTCATACATAACGTATGGTTAAAAGCAGGATCGCATTTTATTTTGTAGCTTCAGTAGTTTCGTTCGCGGGACCGTGATACGATTGCCGTCTTTGAGGTGGCGATATCAAGTTTTTTGTATGTTTTATTGTGAAAAACGTTTGGTATACAGCTTAAGGTAATTCAATGAAGGTAATAGAAATATACAAATTACTTAGTTACACTGTATCAACAGTTCAAATGGAATCCAAAACAGATTTGACTTTAACCACTTTATTGGTTAGTAATATTCACTCTCCATCCAACACTTCGTTTTATCACTGTATATACGCGATGAACAGCTGCTGGACATCCCAAGACATGAAAGGTTGGTTCTTGTTACCCTAAAGAAACTCTGCAGGCCAGCTGAGGAGGGTGAATGTAGCACATTATCAACAATTCCAATACAGGTCTTCTCCCTAGGAAGAGCATCATTCTGCCAGATTCATTGGGATTGTCATTGTGGTAGACACTGCGAATTTTCTCAAACATCCACGTCCATGTTCACGCCGACGTGTCAGCACGCGATGGCCAGCGTGTCTATGCTGCCACACTGAATATACCATGGCGTTGACGAAATGCTGTGCTGAGATTTCTTCGCCTCAGTAGGAATGATGTCGTTTACCACTTTATACCTTATTGTCTGTAGAAATATTGAAGATGTTATATTGTTGTAGGAGTTGTATTATATTTCAACTGTTGGGGAACCGAACTTGAAATTCGTTGCAGCCACACTTATATTACCCACTTTCCGGTAGCCTTCGCCCTAAGTTTAAAAATATTAACTTTGTAATTTTGACTGTTTCTTTAAATATTATGTATTTATATTTGCCTCGGCTGCGTCAGTATTTATTTTAGAGACATGGATGTCTTGGCAGGGTTGTGATGCAACTTAAGAATGTAGGCTTACACAGATTATAATTTTACTTAACTCCTTTTTATTAATTCTTGACAAAATTTAAATAACACCACTTATATAGAGCTGTGAGAATCTTTTATTAATTACTTGTACTTTTTAACACGTAAACTTAATTTTCGTCTCACACAAATACGTATTAAATCTCTCGAAGATGTGTCTCGCGTCCGGTTAGGAACATTGTTTGCAGGCAACTTAACTGATTTCAACCGCTTAAATTTCTGTATTTCAAGTCTCTGATTGGCTATTCCTAATCCAATAGAATATCTTCATTTAACTAAAGCTTTTTCTGGTTGTTGATTGGCTATTTTGTTATAAACTGTCACTAAAATTACATTATTGCTTCCAAGAATCACAGTTAACAATTAAACTTTCTAATTCATTATTGCCTCAAGGTTACTTCCTTGTTACCTCATTGTTAGCAACTTTTGACCTATTTCTCACAGCTTCTACATTATTAAATTACGTAATATATTCACATAACATTATTACATATGGATACAATAATATAAGCATATGCAATGACTGTTACATACATTTTACAAATTATTACATACACATATTGCTTCAAGGCGGGGAGTTATTGAATTTACATATTATATAATTAGGCTGAAATCATTTTAGTGTTAAAAACACTGCCTCAATATTTGGCAGTGTAACAATCGCTCATATCCTAGTCCACCTATATCCTAGCCCTAGGATATTTGAACATGATGGAATAACGGCTTTACTTCCAGTAGATGATGGTAAAGGGTTTTAATAGACAGTGAGTCTAGGTCCTGTAAAATATCTGTTGGTAAATGCGAGAGACATCTTTTTATTCTCCTAAAAATTGGTTGCCGGAGTTTGACAAACATCACTGTATCAGGATTCGGGACATATGTTAAGGCCTGAGATCGCAGATTCGTTTTTAGAAACAGCGCCTTGCATTTGTGATTAACAGCAATGAGGACGTGTCCTCCTGTGCAGGGGCTGTGCATAATTGAGTCCTCGCAACCCTGTCCTGTCCAAAGATAATACGTGATACCCAGTTCAGTCCATTATGCAATGTCTTCAGGTAACGGTAGTACTTTTACTATATACAAGACTTTTGACAGAATGAACAGATTCACATTCCAAACTTTCTGCATGAGAGTAAGACCCTCGTGAGGTTTCTCGATAGCATATATCGAACTTTATTGAGAATGGACTACCAGCTCAATTCCAACTCATAGACCACATCGGAATGGAAGGTCATGCCGAGAATTTTGACAGTGTGGGTGACGGGTACTTCTTCCAACGTAGCATCCAAAGACCAACTTCCAAGGGCAACAATTTTGGATTTGTTACAATTAATATGAGCCGAAGAGGCCATGGCATAACATTGGAGCACCTGTTGCACACACGTTGGCCCTATACAAGTCTTCACTTCTAGCTACCTCATATGAAGAGTCCCCAAGGCCCAATGTGGTTAGGTGTCCATGGTAAAAGTTGTAGGTCCTCTCGTTCTATCACCATGTTACCCTACCATCGGAGGTAACGGCACCGCACGCCCTTTAGGTACCTCCAGCTAATAAATAATTCCCGTCATCGCTTGGTGGAACGAGGTTTCCCCAAAGATCATTTGACCATGTGGGGGGAGGGCGTTAAAACAACAATATATTTTATTACAATACGTATTGTTCTCTTAGATGATAAATAGGATAAGCTATGTATATTGCTTAGAATAAAATATCGGTGGATAATGTCTCATATTTACATGCATTTTCAGCGGAGTAACAACTTTTTACTTTCTCTACTACGTATAGTAAGTAGGGGAAGTATTGCATTCCACCCAAAAATTCGATACCGAGATTTCACCGGAAATACATGTTTTGAGACCCCCTGAATCCAAAAAAAGCATTTTATGCTGAGTTATGCTGTCTGTGAACAGCATAACTCAGAAACGAACAGTCGGATAAACACCAAACTTGGTATTTAGGTTCAGTATCTTCCAGAGATGCGACACGGGGGTTTTCAAGAAAATCCCCCCACCCCAGACTACCCTTTACATGGAACATTTTAATTTTATCAAAATGGCTCTAACGATTTTGATTAAAATATCATATGTTTAGGATATTTTCATGGCAAATGTAATGTATATCTCGAATTTTCTGGGAATGTCTCCAAAAGTATTCTTCATTGTGAACGACTTTTGCATAACTGGTAAACCATAAGAGATAGACAAAATTTTACTACACAAAAATGTAGATCGCGTTAAAATACATAGTTTATGTCATATACATGTTTTTTGTTGAGTGAAACATTTTCGAGATATTGCTTGTTATTCCCTTATGTTTTCCAATACATACTTTTTCTCAAATGGGAATTCGTTATTCATTCTTTTGTACTGGACATACAAAGAGAATGGAATGCGCCACACAGCAACCAGCTCTTAAAATATTTGACTATCGCTTAAAGCCTACCATATTCCCCTTGCATCTACAAGAAAATTAGCAATAAGGTTAACATCTCGATTAAATAAAGAATATGGAGAATAAGCGTTTGTAAAAATAGTTTGTAGAAGAGTAGAGAAGGTCATGTGAGTGTAACACATCAGATTGTTTATACTTCCTATTATTCAAAGGCTTCTTCGCAAACATGTTCTTCTTCAAATAGATCATAATTATTCTGTAATGCTTGTTAATCCATTGTAATTAGAGGCTAGAGTTAGAAGCTATTTTATAGGATATGTCCTTGGGAAGAAGAGCGCTTATCAAACGTGAAAGAATTTTCAAAATCCGTTTAGTACTTTCTGAGGTTATTACACACACATAAACGCATACACATATACATACACACATACATTCATTTACACACATACACACACACACACATTGACACATATACTCATACATACACACATACTCACACATACACAAATGTTGACACATACACATACACCCATTCATAGAAACATACACACACTTACACACATATATATATATATATATATATACATAATACAGATACATGCACACACAAGTACACACATACACGTTCACACATATCTCATAGCCTATGTCCGTCGGTAAGTACAGTGCTTATTAATCGTGAAAGGATTCTCAAAATCGCTTTAGGCTGGCCTCGTAGCTTAAGTCGGTAGAGCTATGCGAGGGGTCCCAGGTTCGATTTCCGGCTGGGGTGGACATTTTTCTCTACTGAAGATTTCTCCATATCCCCCCCCCCCAGAGCCTGAAAGTATGAATGAGAATGTGAATGTGTGTGTGTGTGTGTGTGTGATCTAATGAATAAAACCCAAAGTTTACCAGAGTACCAACGATTTAACTAATACGAGTCAACATAATTGCCTATAAGGAATAATGTTCCAAAGGAAAGGCCGCCGATAAGACGATTGTAATTGAAGGCAGGGTATAAATGGCACTTAAAAATCGATTTAGTTTTTTCTTAGATTAACCTATACACGCGCGCGCGCGCACACACACACACACACACACACACACACCATTACACAAAGTTATTCTCTGTTTAGTATTTGTATAGTATTTAATTGTTAATAGTATACGATATTACGTGAAACAGTTCATAAAAATTCTGAATCAAGAGTAAAGTAGAAAACAAAAGCTGAAGGAATGCATTGCCGTCACACACACACGCACGCACCGCGCACGCACGCACACACACATATGCAAGTTTCTTTCAGAATTACCCTCTTCGATGCCATCATATGCCGAACCCTCAGCGTTTCAAGGTTCAAGTGGCAAATAAAATATAGGCCTCGAGCACTAAAGTCGATTATTCGCTCTGCTATGTATGGAATTAAATGGAATTCGGACGAGATTCTCCGTCACGCACTGCAGTGTACGTTTTGCGTCCAACGAAACTTCGTAATGAAACGTGGCATGAATTAAATGCTGATTTTCTAACGCGTAAATTAACGTAACTATATTTTTTAATTTCTCTGCCACTTACGAATAGTAACTATTGTATTTAATTAAAAATTCGGCATCAAAATTTCAGTGGAAATACATGGAATCGAATAAATGATTGATATTTAGGTTCAGCATCTTCAAAAGTTACGACGCGAATGTCTTCATACCTTTGTATGAAAAGGAGGATAAAGGAAGGTGAAGCGATAGACAAATATTTAAAAAAGCGGGTCGCTATACACTATCTTTAAATGTTTATTCTTTGTATGACCATGAGAATCAAACGAATTATAACTTAATGCTTCAAACTAAGCGGGATGGCTCAGGCGGCATCGTCTGTGGCCAGCATTCGGGGAGTCGTAGGTTCGATTCCCGTGACTGACGTTCCTGACCCATGGGTTTTTCCGGGGTTTTCCCTGAGTCGCTAGGCGAATGCCGGGACGGTTACATTTCCCTAATTTCCTGTCCCTCCATTTCACCTCCATTCTCATTTCACTTCACCCTTCATCTGCTTGACTGTTTCAGGTTTGCAAGTGCCGGCGCGAATCTCAGCGTTGCATGGCAGGAAAAAAGGATGCTCTCTGTAACACTTCGTCCTCCAAAATGAGGGCGGGCTCCTAGTACCGGCCTCCTAGTGGGATGTGCAGGCCTGCAAGGGGGAGGCGACGCGTGGAGTTTCTACCTGAAAAATGTAGAGACCCTGCCCTCTGCCCTGTCGTGCCTCCTGATCTGGCTGCTCTCTGACTCCTCTCACCTCACCCCTGCCTCCCGGGGGCGCCCCGTTTGGGGCCTGGGCACAAAAGAATTCCATTGGTCGATGTGCTAAATCCCCCTCCACTCCTAGTCTGTTCTAGCACTTCAGAATTTATAAAAGTATTTGAAAATTCACAGCAATAATCACGAATACCTTGGAAAAAGCTAATACTAGAACAAATTATTTTACATAAATTGTATATTTTAACGAGATCTACATTCTCGTGTAGTTAAGTTTCTGTCTTACTTTCACGGTTTAGCAGTAACACAAGAGTATACGACATTAATTCAGATTAAAGAGGATTTCAAGGTTGAAAGCTCAAGATGTTAATTTTATTTACCTTGTAGACATCTTAAAAATATTGTATTTTAATAAAACTCGTAGGTCACAATAATAACGCAATATTTTCATAGTAAAAGGTAGTTTGGGGTGGGAAGATTTTCTTGAAGAAGGGTTGCTCCTTGGAAGATACTGTACTTAAATACTAAGTGTGCTACTTATTTGATACTTCGTTTTTGCGTTATGTTTTACACACTTACGAATCTTTGTTTTATCCAGAGAATCTCAAAACATATATTTTCGGTGAAATATTTTATAGAATTTTTGGGTGGAATGAAATGTCTGCTTACTATAGGTAAGTGGATGAGGAAACAATTATACAGTACGTGCATTTTAAAGTAAGGCCACACACCGGTTGTATGCGTGGCACGCTGCGCTGGAGTAACCTCGGTATTCCGCATACGCTCGATCCGCGGCCTTGCCTTAAAACGCCAACACTAAATTTTTCTCCGTTTATTTGGCTGATAGAAATTTTTAAATTGAAGACGAATACTTTCGGGGTTTCTGTAGCTCTGATCGAACTGCAAGCAGAAGAGGCACGGTTTGTGCATACAGTTAACCTTTCACATATATTTTAAATGTATTTTCACCCCAGAAAAACAGTTTTATTACTGGTCTCTAAATCATCATACAAGGCGTAAGTGTACAGGGAGGAGAGCAATGGAGGGAATCTCAAAACGTGTATTTCTGGTAAAATATTGCTATCGAAATTTTGGATAGAGTGCAGTACTTCCTTTCCTGATTATAGTTAAATAGTAGAGAATGTAAAAAGAAACGCCTTTCTTTATTGTACTAAAATTCTGATGTGTTGCATTCACATGACTTTCTTTACCTTCTATCGCTTATTAGTGGGTATGGAAAATATTCTTACTAAAGCTTATTTTTATATTTATTACATTTTAATCCAAATAAATCTTTGTAGAAATAGTGCTTCGTTATAGATACAAAGGGAAGAGCGATAGTTAAATGTTTAAGGACTGGACGTTATACGCTGACCTTAAAATTCCATACTCTTTGCTTGCAATCGCGAGAAACAACCCATTTTTTTTTTAAAAGTTCCCTTGTTTTACCCAGTTTATGATACTGTGTTTTTATTGTTTTGTTACCAATTATTACCGCAATTACACAACACACATACACACACAAACACCCATGCCCATAGTGGAACTCGAACCCGCGACCCTCAGTCGCCGGAGCTATACACTCCAGCGACCACGGCTACGAGGGCTGGCATTGTTGAAAGGACTTAAAAGAATGTCCAAGTAATGAACAATTCGAAAATGGCTGATGCCACAAAAACATTATTTGAAATAAATTGTACGGTTTAAAGATATCTACATTTCTTGTGTAGTACTTTGGGTCTGTGTTTACTAGTTATACAAGATTATACAAAATTCCTTCCGAATGAAGAGGACTTCAAAGGCTATTCTCAGAAAATTAAAGATACGAAGTTTATTTGTCATCCAAATATCATTAATATTTAATAAAAATCTTTAGAGCCATATTTTAGAAAATGAAAAATTTCGAAAAATGTTCATGTAAGGGGAGTTTGGGATGGGGGATTTTTTAAACGTTTGTGTCGCATCTTTAGACGGTATTAAACCTAAATAACAAGTTTGGTGTTTATCTCACTTTTCGTTTTTGAGTTATGCTGTTCACATACAAACATTTTTCTAAAAATCCTTTTTTTTTGGTTTCAGGGGGCCTCAAAATACGTGTTTCCGATGAAATCTCAGTATCAAATTTTTGGTTGGAGTGCAATACCTTCTTTACCTACTAGGTACGTGGTAGAGAAAGTAAAAATCGATTAAACGAGTATAGAAGTGAAGAGAAATGAGTAATGCGTTGACACATTAGAGCTTCACACATATATACTCCACCGCGTTTACTCATTTTGGATAGATTATATTTGCCTCAATTGTAGATGCATTATGCAACGTCCCTCCTGCGAGTCATTTGGCGCATTGGGACCTCGCAGTTAATAAATACATGAAAAATAATTAAAGTGAATGCTAATAAACCAAAAGTCTCCCAGGGCCGCAGGTCGTTTTTTATGTTATCATGAATTGAGTTTAATGCTCACTTGCTCGCGGCACAAGAGAACGTGAAATATCTACCGCAAGAAAAACAATACGGCAGTATCCATTTAATATTATCTTCTGTAGCTATTGCTAGAGGGGGTTTTAGTTTGTTTTACTGAGATGGCTCATCTCCCGAGCGAGATGGCTCCGCGGTAACGTGTGAGGCTCGCATTTGGGAGATTCCGGGTTCCATTTCCATCGGGCCGGCCACTCAGTCCTTGGCTTTTTTTTCGTGGTTTAATCAGATCAGTGGTACCTTTTCTACAGCAAATTTCATGTCCCCCATCATTTCCTTGTATGTGTTCCATCTCCATATTGTAACATGCTGTGTAGAGGCGTAAAGGTTCACATGGAAAATTAAATTAATTTTTAGTACCTAGTACGTACATTGAGGAGACGTATGCTCACTTGGCCGCGGAGGGTGAAAGTTATGTGGAGGTTAAGAGGAAGGCGTGGGTTTTTCACTGTACAAAATCCATGACACAAATCTATTCACACATTCCTAGATTTATTTCGCATCCTTTTGGGGTTCCTACATTATTAAATATGAAAGGTGAGGGAAGATGTCCACCGATCCAAAAGCCGGCTTGCACGCACGATCCGCTTCTCTCGGAATCCTCAGCAAAACAGACACTATTCGCACCACTCGCAGCTAGCAAAAACTCCCAGCCTGGAGTGACGTCACGAAAACAACAATATGTCTGGTAATGACAATGAAACCCCCAAGTTATTAATACGCCGAACAATATATTTCAGGGTTGTAGTACCAGACGACGGCGGTTTCTGCGTTGTGACGGAACGGTGAAATTTGCGCTGTGGAAAGATTTCTCCCTGGCGCTTGGTTGGCCGGCTGGCGGCCCTTCCTAAAGGCGGGTCGTTTCATTTCGGGATCCCCAGGTTAAATATGGCTAAGGCGAGATCGTGCGTGTCAGGATTGGTGTCATCTTAGAATCATTAGGGATCCCGTGTTACTAGCACGCATCGTCATCCGGATTTGGTCGTCCTTTGGGCCTCACCTTCATCCCTTCTTCCCAGCGATCATGGAAACAAAAAGGACCTGCTATGGCCTTCGTGCGGTGCTGAGCTCCAGTGACTAACTAAACCAATCCGAATCCATGAATCTGTGGTCAGTTCATATAGGAATATAGGTATCATCTCTGTTGTCCAAAGTTGTATGGATGCCTTTAACAACGTCGAATAATGGTTCAATTAATTTCCTTTACCATCTCCCGTGCTTTTTATGAAATTATTCTACAAGGATGTAGTGCTGTTAAAAAGGCTTTGCAACACATAACCTCCTCCAATGATGAACTTTTCCTAGTCTTAACAGATTCCCCCGGTGCATTGCAAGCTCTTTAGAACGGATATACACCCCATACATTAGTACAGGATGTTCGCAACATATGTCGACCTGCAACGTCGTGGCAAAGAAGTAATATTCTGCTGGTTACCGTCCCATCTGGGTATAATCGGCAATGAAACGGCAGACGCAGCTGCCAAAGAAGCCATCAAATACCCAATCCTTGACCATTCAATACCAGTGACACACACCGACCTGTTTCATCACATTAAGCACGTCTGAGGCAACTTTGGAATCCAAATTAGACAAATTTATCACCCACCAAACTTCACGAAATCAGAACTTACTCTGAAACAGTCTGAACTACGATGCCTACTCTAAGAAGAGAACAAGTGGCACTAACAAGACTACGTATTGACACACTCCTACCTGCTACGCAGAGAAGACCCACCCATCTGTTCAAACTGCAATACTCCTCTCACAGTCAAACATGTCATCACCGAATGCTCCAAATTTAAGAGAGAAAGAAAACTTCATGGCATATCCACAGATATGGTTACAGCGCTCACGAACCTGAAAACACTTGAATTCTTTAAGGATATACGAGGGGCATTATTTATATTTTGAGCCTTGGCAACCCTGAATGACGTAGGTGAAATTTGACGTTTCCAATGGAAAGTTTGACATTTTTGGCCATAATCTACTTCAAACATTTTGTCAATAGACCGTCATTTGTTTTTTTTTACACTAACTTGAAAATTGTGTGTCAACAAAAACATGGAATTAACTCGTGAAAGTGTTCGTGCAATGATTTATTACGACTTTCGTGGATTATCAAGACAAGATTGCATCGATCAACTAACTTCCACATTTAGCGACGAAGCTCCATCCTTTGCCATTGCGAAACGCTGGTATAGCGAATTTAAACATGGCCGCCGTTCGCTCAATGATGAAGTTCGTGAAGGTCGTCCAAAATCAGTTGTTGTGGCACAAAACATTGATACTGTGCAAAACCTAATAATGAAAGATCGTCATGCGACATATTGTGAGATTGAGGCAACCCTAGGAATTAGTTCCACCAACATATATAAAATATTGCATGATTATTTAGCCTGAAAAAGGTTTGCTCTCGTTGGATCCCACATAATTTGACGAAATCTCAAAAAGATGCTCGTGTCGATTGGTGTACAAAAATGCTCAAGAAATACAATGGCGGTGCCTCAAAAGACGTATATAAGATTGTAACAGGTGACGAATCATGAATCTATGCGTATGAGCCGGAACGTAAACAGCAGTCGACTGTATGGGTGTTTCAAGATGAAGCAAATCCAACAAAAATTGTTCGCTCTCGAAGCACTTCGAAGCAAATGGTCGCCTGCTTTTTCAGCAAAACTGGCCATGTGGCAACATGCCTTTAGAGGAACGTAAAACAATCAATGCCGAATGGTACACAACCATTTTTTTGCCGGAAGTCTTCAGTGAAGTAAGGAAAACCAACAAGAACCGTAGGATCGTTCTTCATCAAGGCAATGCGAGCGCACACACATCTCGTCTAACAACAGAGTATTTGAAGGCTCAAAAAATCGAATTGATGGGTCATCCGCCATACAGTCCTGATTTGGCACCCAATGACTTCTTTTTGTTCCCGAACATCAAGAATAATTTGCGTGGACAACGATTTTCGTTGGCAGAAGAAGCTGTTGATGCCTTCAAAAACCATGTTTTGTAGGTGTCTCAAGAAGACCGGAATAAATGCTTTGACAAATGGTTCAAACGGGCGCAAAAGTGTATTGATCATAAAGGAGAATATTTTGAAAAACAATAAAGCAGCGTTAAATCAGACATTACATTGTTTTAATCATTAGGCTCAAAATATAAATAGTGCGCCTCGTACTACTGTACCACAGGCTCTAGCTCTAATTGTCAACAATTTTATTCTGATTTATTTAAAATGTTAATGTAAATAATTATCACTGTAAACCGTTAACGTTTATGAACCATTGATTGCAGCTAAGTTATGTCTTTGTCCAAGAAAAACATTGTTGAGATTAACATATGAATGCTAACATTAACCATTGTATCTACTGTAAACTACATAAAACGTATGTGTTACGTTAGTTGTAAAATCCTGGTGCGCTATGACTTTACTGTTTAAGCGAACATAAACAAATAAATTAAAAAATATATTAACATAAATCCCCCCTTTAACCCTTAGAATTATAGTTTCATAAAGTCCCTGAGTTATTTCTAATAACCGATTAAACATCCCCCGATATTCATGGAAATAACCATGAAAATGTAGTATCTATTTAATATGGACAGATGTATTTCTGATTTTTTAACCTCCCCCGAGTTTGATCTCTCGAAATTTTGTGCAGTGTTAAATAACTTTTGGCTGTGAAAGAATAATCGGAATGGTCCAGTAACTTCTTATATAATTACACGCGAGTGCCTTCCAGCCAATGTACGGTCTTATTGATACCTTATTAATCATTCAGAACCGAGTTTGATCCATAGTTTTAAAGCATGATGCTCAAAAAAACTAATAGTTTTCCTCTTATATTCGTTTATTTATTTCTATCATCTCTGTTCCGAGTTCAGACTACTTAGTAAATTAAACAAGGATTAAAGAAGAAAGATAAATGTTACCAAATGAAAACATTAAATAAATATCGTATAGAGCTGCAGAAGGCCACATGCATATAAGAGATTAGAAATCAAAACTTAATCCTTAGGGATTTCCGTACCTCTCTTGATTCATTAAAATTGTTACATAAAAAAGATATCTGTTGCGTAACATTCTCACAAAATGTTTTGCCCATTACCATTATGAACGTCTTTATAGCGAATTAGGTGCACTTTATCCTACACGCACAGAAATCTTCACTCATGTATCCAGACTTGACGGTCACAATGGATGTGTAACAGGTATTCCCTGATTACACCGTACAATATAGTCTTACCAATTATTTTTCTGTTCTATTCTTGCGAAGTGTTCGCAATTAAACTTTCATTGGAATATATAGGTGCTTAAAATGATATCGCAATTAACTATATAATATTTTCCGACTCTGAGTGCTTTTACAGCCCTCCAAGTGAAGTAGTATTTGTTGTTCAACTGTTGTAGTTTATTGTTGAATTGTTGTTTATTTATTTGTTTCCACACTTGGGAAACAATTTAAAGTTGTTCTTTACGTAATTCAGCACCATGCTTTAGGTGTTCATTTGAAATAGATTGTTGTTGCGTAATATTTGAAGGAGTTGTTTACGTAATATGCTGCTACGTTTGTAAAGCGGATTTGAAGATGTATTTTTGTTGTTACACTCCAATTTTAAAAATAATATATTAATTTTTTTATTAAGCTACTTCTATAGATATTATTTATGTTTATGTTTGCCTCGGTTGCTTCAGTATTGTTTTAGACACGTTTCTCTTAATCAGGGCGTGGTGCGATAAGAATGTAGGCTTACACAGATTTTAAGTTTAAATTCACTTCTTTTTATTAATACTTGACACAAATTAAATAGCACTACACTGATATCAAGAGCTGTGAAATTCTTTAATTTAATATGTTGCACTTTGTTAACACGTATAAATAATTTTCGTTTCACACGAATACGTAATATTTCTTTAGAGAACACATCTTCCATCTGATCACTACCAAGGTCTGCCAGCAACTAAACATATTTCAACCGTATAAATGTTTAACTTTTTGTATTTCAAATCTCTGATTGGCTAATCCAAGTCCAATAGAATACCTGCATTTAATTAAAGCTTTTTCTAGCTGTTGATTGGCTATTTTTAAACTGTCACAAAATTTACATTATCGTTGCTCTAATCATGACTAGTAACATTTAAACTCTCAAACTCATTATTGCCTTAAGGTTACCTCACTGTTAGCAACTTTAAACTTATTATTCTCACAGCTCTTACACTATTAAACTACTTAATGCATTCACATAACATGTTTACAATAATATAAGCATATGCAATGACTATTACATACATTTTAAAAATTATTACATACATATTGCTTCAAGGCGGGCTGTTATTGAATTTATATTATATAATTTAATTTAAATTATTCAAGTGTTAAAAATACTACCTCAATCCCTCTCAATCAACAGTAATCACTGGTAAATCGTTATCATTCGCTTGGTCTCTGGGAAATTCTGCGAAATGAATCACTGATCAGGTAGCTAAAGAAGCTACCAAACATCCCCCTCAGGACATCAAGATTCCACACATCAAAAGGACTTGTATTAATAAATGGAAACAAACATAGAAAGCCACATCTAGAAGCAAATTATACGATGTTATATTTCCTAGTCCAGACTTCAAAACTATCATTTTAACCGCAAAGACCAAGTTGTATTAATCCAACTACATATTGACATAACACACAAACATGTCCTCAACTGTGATCGACCTCATCTGTGCGATCTCTGCGGATCTAACCGCAAAGTTCATCATAGCCTGCCGTTGATGTACAACACAAAGAAAGATGTGACATCCACAAATGCCTACCAGATGCCCTAAACTCAGCGCAACAAAGAACTATAAACTTCATCAAATCGACAAAATTGTACAATAGTGTATAGTTAAGTATTATTACTGTTTCAAAATATTGTATTTCTCATTGTTATTATGTGTACATTCTAAAGCAGCCTCGATATGACTTTATAGTTGAAGCGACAATAGACAAATAAAGAACTATCAGTTGTTAGTTTTTGAACACTACCCTTTAGAGACCTATCAATTAATTTCGATTCTGGTTGACTGGTAAGGCATTAATGAGACCGTACATTAGCTGAAAGGTGCCCGCGTGTAATTATCAACAGTAGTAGCACTAGTTCTGGTAGTTTTATAACAATTTAATTGAGGTTAACGAAAGCTTGTTTTCATGACAATTAGTTCGAGACCGAAGGCCGAGAAGTAATTATCTTATGAAAAGATGCATAAGCCTGAAACCAAAATTAAATTTTCATATAAAACCAGTAGCACAAGTGATACTCGGCTAGATAATCACACGAAAAACCTATTTTGAAGTTACCTAGTCTAGCGCCAACCATGTTTGTGAGAACTGTAGAATGGAAGCAATCTCTGTCGCTAACTGAGCTGTCAATTTTATAATTTCTCTCCGTACAGATTTCTGAAAACTGGTTCCACTCCATAGTTTTGTTCTTCTTTGTGTTTTCTGCCGTTAAATTATTTACAGCTGCTTTTATATTACCAATATTACTTTCTCTACTACGTATAGTAAATAGGGGAAGTATTGTATTCCACCCAGAAATTCGATACCGAGATTTCACCGGAAATATATGTTCTGAGACCCCCTGAATCCAAAAAGAGCATTTTTGGAAACATGTCCGTGTATGTCTGTGTTGTTATCTGTGAACAGCATAACTCAGAAACGAACAGTCGGATAAACACCAAACTTGGAATTTAGGTTCAGTGCCTTCCAGAGATGCGACACGAAGGTTTTCAAGAAAATCCCCCCACCCCAGATTACCCTTTACATGGAACATTTTTCGAAAATTTTAATTTTCTCAAAAATGGCTCTAACGATTTTGATTAAAATATATATTTATATGACAAATGAAATGTGTATCTCAAATTTTCTGGAAATGTCTCCAAAAGCATTTTTCATTGTGAACGACTTTAGCATAACTGGTAAACCATAAGAGATAGACAAAAGTTTACTACACAAAAAATGTAGGTCGCGTTAAAATAAACAATTTATGTCATACACATTTTTTTGTTGAGTGAACCATTTTCGAGATATTGCCTTAAATTTTCCAATACTTTTTCTCAAATGGAAATTTGTTATTCATTTTTTTTGTCCTGGTAATGCAAAGAGAATGGGTAACTGCACATAGCAACCAGCTCTTAAAATATTTGACTATCGCTTAAAGCCTACATCTACAAGAAAATTAGCAATAAGATTAACATCTCGATATCTCGATTAACATGAAGCATATGGAGAATAAGTTTTTATAAAAAATAATTTGTACAAGAGTAGAGAAAGTCATGTGGGTGTAACACATCAGATTATTTTCACTTCCAAAGCGCGGCATTTTCAGATGCTATTATTGTAGTCACAACCTACGTGATTTCACTCACAGCATTCATATAAATTAAAAACAATTGCACCACCATGAAATACCATCAGTGTAGTTATCGAAGGTGAATTACTATGAGTGTAGTATGGCTTTGATTGGCCAACTGACTAGTATACCTGTTATTGGCTAAGGACATATTGAGTGCGATTATACAAACGAATTTTATTCGCGCTAGATAGTTTTCATTGATAATTTAATTTCGCTTTAAACTTCGTGTTTATTGTTATAAAAGAATTATATCCGCTCAATTAATTTGTGGAAAAATTAGCATTTGTGATACTATTGTTGAAGGTCTACGTTCCTGCATCCTTGAAAATGATACAAGGTTGGCATTTATCCACTTTTCGTTTTACAGTAGTTCGTGAACTGAAAGTTAAGTTTTATTGAATCTCTCTATCGCTTTAAAATTTAAGTATCTACAAAAATACTCATATGCATTAATACCTGTAAGCAGTACGTATGTCTCTCCTGGCAATCGATCTCCTGAGAGAAAACAATAGGAGGTCCCAAAATTAATTCAATTACACACTGTAATGTCGTGTAAATAATTATACAGTCATAGCCTTTGCGTATCAGCATTCCATAATTAATTTTGGTAAGAGTATTGTATACTAACTATTCCATATAATGTTTAATAACAACATATTTGCATATGTAACTTTGCCGAAAGTGAAATCTAAAAGCAGTCTAATTAACCAAAATTTGATTACATATTGCCACTATGTGCTGGAGGTAAACATTGCATACAATGCTTGTTAATAAGACAGAAAATATTGAACTATTTTTACTTTCTCTACGCTTATTTATAGTAGGTGAAGGAAATATTACATTCCACCCAAAAACTGGATATCCAGATTTCACTGCAATAAGACGTCGTGGGATCTTTTAAAATAAAAAGAATATTGAAAAATCTGATGTGATGCATTCATATGACTTCTATGCCAATAAAAAACGAGCATGTATCCGTGCATATATATAGTGCTTTCAAAAGTCCTGTATATTTTATGCTACAGCTAAAAGGAACGTCAAACAGTATACTTTAAAAGACACCTTTCACAGAAACAAACCATTCTAAACATCATTGTTGTGCAGGTTGTGACATTATCGATAAAGTTTTTAAATAACATCCTATATTTTTGTATACCACTTAAAGATTTTACTATTGTGTATGACCGCACAAGTTATGAACTGTTTCATACAGCAAACGTTGCTGTAACCAAAAAGTAACTGAATTTCCTAACGTTATTGATGCAGTTTATTGTAGAAAATAACATAAAATAACAATGTTTTTAAGTGAAAATAAGCGAATTGAATTGATTAGATGGTGACAGGAGAGGTATACAGGATACAGAAAAATAAAAGAAAATCAGAAATGCTTATAAAGTTATGATTTGCATTTGTAACTTCTTTATTTTAATGTTAACGATGTTGTTCAGTTGACATATGAATAAAGGTTCTCTTTTTTGAAAAAAAATCCATTAAGTGTAGCAGAAAATACGCGGGACTTTTGAAGCGCACTGTATATATATAGCTAGAAACGATTTCGAATTAAACAAAACGTGTCTTACTTACTACATGTTTAGAACATGAGGAACCAGCGTTCAAATGTTCATTCGTGATAGCAAGCTCTTTTGTAGAAAAGAAAAGAATCCTACACCTTAAAGCATTTTCCTAGATTACGCTTTGGTAAGATCTAAATGCCAAAATGGGATATCTCGAAAGCAAGGGTTACTCGCAGAAAATTCAAGAAATACATTTCATTAGATATGAGCATATCTTAAACCTACAATATATTGTCGCGATCTAAAACAAATTCTAAAACACCGGAAACATTTTATATTAATATAGGATCGAACATGGGAAGCGTAGCCTAACTATTCATGTATTATTATTATTATTATTATTATTATTATTATTATTATTATTACTATTAATATTATTAGCGTATACATAAATTGGATGGGAAAATGCCTTCAAGAACTTAACACAGATTAAAAAAAACAAATAAGCTAATCTGTTATAAAAATACAAATGCGAAATCAGTACCTGGTAGTCGGAAGAAGGGGTGCGTGTCTCACAATAGCACACGGAAAGAGGAAAATAATTATATACGCGTTAGTGAAATAGGTGTTGACTATGCCCTCTAATCTCTACATCACAACCGGCCAATACTCCCAGCCCCTGAATATACAACGCTCCTAAATATATTACAATAATCCCTAAAAAAGCGCTAAATATCACAATATATATAAAATTATAGCAAAATTTTAACAACATAAAAAATGAAAAAAACCTTGAACTCAAAGGTAGCTTGGGGTGGAGATTTTCTTGAAAATTGTGTCGTTTGTTTGGAAAATACTTAATACTAAAGGTGAAATTTCAATATAGACTTTTTTGGGTGGAATACAATATCTTACCTTCTGTAGCAGAGAAAATAATAATAAAACAGTGTATATATGCACATTTGTGTGTCTTGAGTAGAACAACTGGGAAAAATGAAAAGTCGGATAAATTTCAAACTTTTAAGTTCAATAAATGGGACCCAAAGATTTTTTTTGCAAAATCCTGTATATCTCCAATTACCCTTTATCTGGAATATCTTTCGTCATTTTTCAAAGATGGCTCTTACGATTTTGTTTAAAATAACATAGTTTTGACATATTGATTTGAGTAATAAAATGTTTTCTTGAGTATTCTGTGAAGACCCCTTAATTCTGATTGAATGTTTTACAAGCAATAAACCAGAATAAATACACAAAACATAGTCCATAAAAACATTAAATATACAGCTTGTATTATAAAATTAATTATTTTTAGCTTTAGCCGTTTACGAGCAATTTCCTGGCAAGCGAAATTTACATATTTCAAAATCCTAAACGCTTCTGAGATGTCATATCGAATCTTTTGTTTCTTATCATGAAATGCAAACAGTGTTCAAAATATCAAGACCAGCATATATATAGCGAGCTTCTTTATAAACATGTTATCGTACCTGCACCTGTATGCTTCTATGTAGCTTCAACAATATGTGTAATGAAATCATTTCAGAAAATATTTATCATGATAAACAAAAATAGAAAAAACTTTCTTTTTGCGAATAATTTGCACAATAGATACAAAAGTATATTATAGTGGTTAGAGAATGTCGTGATTGTAATACATCAGCTCTTTCATGTCCAAACAGCTTGATTAGAGGTAATTTGCAGTAATGGCTTTACTTGTCGACTCGTTGGGGATTCACTCTTAGCCACTGCACCAACCCTAGGGCGCCGATTGATACATACGTTTGGACTTCTAAAGGAAGAACAAATATAGGATTGGATTGGACTGGATTGATTAAGGAGGGGACTCGGCAGCAATCCAGAGTGTATATTGTACCTACGCCCCGAGAGGAAGAATGAGGCGAGAGGAGACACCGGGCGCCCGGAGCCAGGAGCGACGGCACAGCAATGACAAGATCCCTAAGTTTCCAGATAGAGACATCCGGGCAGACGGACAGGTAGACCGGAGACCCCACCCCACACAGAGGGCGTCGAAAGCCCCTCAAGGGGGTTGATACCCCGGCAACCAGCGAAAGCCGAGGGACGGAGAGAGTCGTAAAGAGCATCCCTTTCCACTGCCACGCTGCACCAAAACACCATCGCCAACACTCGCGACCCTGAAAGAGAAAGATGGGATGAAAGAGGAATGAAATGAAGAATGGAACGAAATGAAGGGACAGAAAATTCGGGAGATGAAACAGACCACTCCAGCATTCGCCCGACGACCCGGGAAACCCCGAAAAGTCCATAGGTTAGAATGGGCGGGCGCCGCGGATCGATCCCGGCCACAGACATAATGCAGACCATAGACGTAACCGCCTGAACCATCCCGCTCGGTGAGAGCAAATATGGAATTTGCAAATAGATCCTGCTGTATAAACCCCTCCCCCAAAAGAACTATATATGAATCTACAACATTGTTATACCAGAGGTCCTGGGCTCAAATCTTGGTAAGGGAGAAACTTTTCTTTAATCATTCCCTAACCTCCACAGAGTCTAGAATTATGAATATACGAATGAATGTAGGTGTGTTTGATAGCAACAGTAAATATAAAGTTAAGAAAACCTACTGTTTGACCAATAAAAACACCATTAGCTACTTCTCAACCCCGATTTCACCATAAAAGTTAAAGGAGGCTATACAAATGAAAGAAAAGTAAACATAGTTACAAATACTGACGTTAAATGAAAACAAATGAGGTTTAAATTAACAAATTCGTTCTTGAACAAAGGAAATGAAACATAAAGGAAATCCTGTTGTAAGCGAATTAAAAGGACTGTGAAGGGAGGTGCTGACTTTTAGAACCTGAAAGTCTTTAATGTACGAGGGCTGATCAATAAAGGCTGAGACTGATTTTTTTCACAGATATTTATTACTCCATTTCAATGTTGACATGATCTTTTTCAAAGTAGTCCTCTCCAACTGAATGCACCTTTTATAGCGTCTCTACCAGTCCTCGGACACATGGTGCAGGGCATTCTTTGTCAGGTCTTTGAGAATCGCCTCACTTTTCTTTAGCACTGCTTCAGTGCTCTCAAATCGAATGCCCCGGAGCTTTGCCTTTAGTAATGGGAATAAAAAGAAATCGCAGGGGGTAAGACCGGGGCTTTAAGGCGGATGGGGCACACAGGTAATGTTGAATTTAACCAAAAATTCCTGGACTTTATTTGCGTGAGGCCGCGCGTTGTCGTGATGAAGTCACCACCCATTCCGATGATGTTCTGGACGTTTCCTTGTAATGTGCTTCCTCAATGTGGCCAATACTGACCTGTAGTAGCTGCTGTAACAGTAGTGTGAGGGGGGAACTGCATGCTGGTAAATCATTCCATTCCGAAACACCAGGCCCACCTTGCTTAGCACAGAGGACTCGCCCTTCTTTGAAGTCCTTGAACCACCTAAACACCGTTGCACGAGGTAGTGCATATTCACCGCATGCTTGCTTCAGCTTTTCGAAAGTTTCAAGGCTGTATAATTTAAACGAAAATAAAATTTTATTGCGCTGTATTGCTCCTCTCGTGTCACCTCCATTTTGTGGTATGCGAAATTCAAGTAGGGACAACAATATACAGCATCACTACCAACCTATCGTTACGAGAGTGCTGTCGCTTATGGACAATATACATGAAACCCTGCTCTTTTCAAGTATTTGTGGTAGGGACATAAAACTATCAAGGAAACTACAGAAAAAAATCTGTCTCAGTCTTTATTGATCAGCCCTCGTACCTTATGAAAAATATATTGTATGATTCTAAAAAGAGTTTAAAAAATCTAGTTTGAAAAATGACATAACTTTCTCTAACCATTATAATTTCTACATTATCTACCACGTACCTAGTAGATAGAGAAGATATTGCATTCCATCCAAAAATTTGATACCGGGATTTCACCGGAAATACAAGTTTTGAGGTGTCCTGTATACCAAAAAGCATTTTTAGAAAACGTCCGTGTGTGCCTAAGAACAGCATAATTGTTCGGATCAACACCAAACTTAGTATTTAAGTTTAATACCTTATAAAGATACTACACAAAAATTTTAAATTAAATAACTCCACCCTAAACTACTCTTTGGATGGAACTTTTTTCCAAATTTTTTATTTTCTAAAAAATGGCTCCAACGATTTTGATTAAAATAGTATATATTAAGAATATTTACATGACAAGTAAAATGTATGTTTGAATTTTCTGAGAATAGCCTGTGAAGCCTACTTAATTCGGTGGGAATTTTGTTAATGTTGTATAACTGATAAACGTTAAGCGATAGACGAAAATTACTACAAGAAATATAGATTATTTAAAACTGCCTTTTATTTCAAATAACGTTTTATGCCATCAGCGAAGATATCCTTATTAAAGGTACGATTTGTTCAATACTTAGCCATTCTTTTAAAGTCCTGTCAACGTTCAGTTGTTTCTCGCAATTGCATGGAAACTATGGAATTTTAAGGCCAATGTCTAGCGTCTAATTCTTAAACATTTGACTATCGCTGAAGTAGATAGACAAATACGCTTTAGTAAGAATAGCTTGTATATCCCCTAATAAACGATAGAGGGTAGAGAAAGTCACTGAATGTATCATATCGGATTTTATCTATTACTTCCTATTAAATGTGATAAATATTCACGAGAAATCTGTTAAATACGAATTTTGTTGCACGTAAAATAAGCACTCAGAAGGATGAGGCAGTAGCCAACTGTTTCGAATATTCTAGCTGTAATCACGTTTGTCAGGGTCACGATAGACGAAAATAGATCACTTAAAATTTCAAACAATGCATACTGCTAAAACGCTGTAAAATTAAAACAAACAGCAATGACTTCACGGAAAGGGCTAATGCCACAAAATTGTATGTTGCATACGTTGTATATATGGCTGTTTCCCTCCTCCTGCTTAGAGTGTGTTTTAACCGAGGTGCTGTCTGCTTAACAAACTGTTCGGAACTCCTATCGAGACGCGGGTAGAAAACTCCGGATTTTCTTCTCCCCTGAACTTAAACTTCTAGAAGGCATCGCTCTGTATAAAAGAAAGGGTGATTACTGGCCCTTCACTGTTGGGTTCGATTTAGTCCTGTCCTGTTGTTTCCTCAGCGAGTTCTTACGGTATGCGGGCAAGTAGTATCTACGCGAGAGTCGAGGGGAGTCCTGACTTCGACATGTTAGCGTGCGACGGAAGAGAGAAGAGGCTGGGTTGAGTGCCATGTGCAGGGAATTCCAGATTGTGACTAGAGAAAGAGAAGACAGTAATAATTAAAAAAAATCTTTTGCTCCTTGTATCCGGGTTCTTTCCCATTTACATGATGTTCAACAACAGTGAAGTTGACTTCACCGACTACGTACAGAAAATTCAACATACACGATTTATTCGTCATAACAGTATCTCAAACATATAATATATAAATATAAATGTTTGTAACTATTTTTGGAAAACTAAAAGTAGCGAAATCTTTTCCATGTAAAACATTGTTAGAAAGGAAATTTATTTATTGAAAAGCTTCGGCTTTAAATGTTTTCGTGCGGCATTTTTTTAAAAACAGCTTTTTGTTTATTTTTTTGCTTTTATTACTGACTCATGAGTGTCCAGTAAATCTTGATATCGATGTTTCTGGGGAACGAGTTTTATCCACATGACTTTCTCTACCTATTCTTCCGTAAAATATTCCTACAAAATCTTGTTTTTCTATCTACATTATGTCGGTTGAGATAAACTTTTCTAGAAATGGTTTCATTACATGTTTTGTTGTATGTACAGGAGGCTGAAGTTGTCAAATCATTAAATATGCACGCTTTAAAAATATCTGTGCATGCCCGCGAGAAACAAACGAACGGCGACTTAGCTCCTCATAAAAGTGTATAATACCAAGAACGATTTTCTCGAAAATGGTGAATGACACAACAATTTTTATTTGTGTGCTTTAACGAGATCTATTATTTATGTGGTGAGGTTTTCTGTATCTCTTATAGTTTATCAATTACACAGAAGTGTACAACATTCATTCAGAATGAAGAGGACTTCATAGGCTATTCGGCGAAAATTTCAGTCATACGTTTTATTTATCATGCAGATATCTTAAACATGTGTTATATAAATAAACAACGAAAATATACCATGTAAGGCTTACTTAGTTGGGGGATTTTTTTGGACATCTTCATGCCTCGAATTAGAAACAGTATGAACTGAAATACCAAGTTTTGCATTCATCGGACATTTCGTCCTTGAGTTACCTATAGTGGTGACACTCATACGCAAACGAATCCTTTTCTAAAAATCCTTTTTGCTTTCTCTACTACGTATAGTAAGTAGGGGAAGTATTGTATTCCACCCAAAAATTCGATACCGAGATTTCACCGGAAATATATGTTTTGAGACCTCTGAATCCAGAAAAAGCATGTTTGGAAACATGTCCGTGTGTGTGTGTCTGTCTGTGTGTCTGTGAACAGCATAACTCAGAAACGAAAAGTCGGATAAACACCAAACTTGGTATTTTGGTTCAGTATCTTCCACAGATGCGACACGAAGGTTTTCAAGAAAATCCCCCCACCCCAGATTACCCTTTACATGTAACATTTTTCGAAAATTTTAATTTTCTCAAAAATAGCTCTAACGATTTTGATTAAAATATCATATGTTTAAGATATTTTTATGACAAATAAAATGTATATCTTGAATTTTCTGGGAATGTCTCCAAAAGTTCTTCATTGTAAACGACTCTAGCATAACTGGTAAACCATAAGAGATAGACAAAAGTTTACTACACAAAAAATGTAGATCGCGTTAAAATACACAATTTAAGTCATATACATTTTTTGTTGATTGAACCATTTTTGAGATATTGCTTGTTATTCCCTTAAATTTTTCAATACTTATTTTCTCAAATGGGAATTCGTTATTCATTTCTTTTGTCTTGGATATGCAAAGAGTATTAATCTGTGGCAAAGAGAATGGTGCTGTACTTAGCAACCAGCTATTAAGAGATATGTCTATGCTTAAAGGCTACTGTATTTCTATATTGCCCTTGCAATTACAAAACAAGGGAAACATAGTATGCCTTAAGCGATAGTCAAATATTTTTAGAACTGGTCGCTATGTGTAAAATGTAATTTTCTTTGCATGTCAAAAGATCGTTTCTGCAAATGTTTATCTCGATTAATATGAAATAGATGCAGAATAAGAGTTTGTAAAAATAGTTTATACAAGAGTAGAGAAGGTCATGTGAGTGTAACACATCAGATTTTTGGAGACGTGATACAAGTTTTTCCAAGCCAGTGTTGTACCAGGTCGGGTCCTGTGCTCGTAACCAGCTGTTCACTTCTGATGTATCTTCGTCACGGTGTTAAAGTGCTTACCTCCAAGATGGCCTTTGAGTCGGGGGAACATGTGAAAATCACTTGGGAAAAAGATCTGGTGAATACGGAGGATGCGAGAAAACTTCCCAGTTGAATCTTCTGGGCTCCGCCTGGGTCACGATTCAACTTCGAAGTTTTCTTGTATCCTCCGTATTCACCGGAGCTTGCCCCAAGTATTTTTCACATGTTCCTCCAACTCAAAGGTAAGCACTTTTAACATCGACGAAAAACTTGTGTCACGCCTCCAAAAATGCTTGGAAAAACATGTCGGCTATGTATAGAAGTAACAGAAGGATTGTAGAATATATATATAATTAATTCAACATCATCAATTGTGTATAATGTTTTTTTTATAAAATAGGAAAAAATACATATTGGACGCTCCTCGTATATAAAGGAAAAGGAACCCGAGAACATCAAACGATGAGATGTAAAGATCAATTAGCAATCTGAGGCAGGAACAGGCCAAGAGGCCTAAACCATGAAGAAGAAAATGATGATGATAGGTAGAAGATGAAGGGGAAGAAGAAGCCGGTGTAACAGCGATATGGCTAAGGGCTTGGACGACCTGTATGTATGCAGGCTAATTCCGTGTACTGCACGGAGTTCTTTATCTGAAATTGAGGCGGCGGCTTAATTTCACTTTTTGAGTGACGTGCGTGAGGCAGAGAAGGTAAAGTATTGCCTTAATTATTTACATAACTCTATTTTCCTTACGTGCTATCTGATGTGCGTGCGGGTAAGTGTGCAATGAGTAATGGTCCCAGAAACCAATCACGATTAACTCGGTCTTGCTGGCCATAATTCCACGTGTTGACGATAAGGCACCAGTGAATATGATCCTATAGTTACGGCCGGATCGGTATCGGAGATTTAATTACCAATAAGAGACGATATTTTCTCTATTATATAGCTTTCTGGCTAATAAACATGATATCACGAAGAAATTTCGCAGTAAAATGAATGATGGTTTAGGTATACGAAGTACTCTGGAAATAAACACTGGGTTAACTCGCTAGGTTTTAATAGATAAAACAGAGTTTTCTTATCATCACATATTGTAAAAGAAGCAAAATAACCGAAACTCTAAAAAATTATAGAATACCAGCAGATCCTGTTGCTCTGCCAGTGTTTTTATCTTAAATGCAAACTTTATTCTACGTGTTTCTCCCTCTATCCCCCTCTCTCTTTCCATTCTATTCCTTCCAGTTTCTCCCTCTCACTTCCTATCTTCCTTCATTAACAATACCTCACTTTTCCCGCTACATCGCCCTAAAATCTTCTCTCTCCTTCTTATCTCCCTATCTTTGTGCATAAATGTCATGCGATGTTTTGAAAACCGGCAATTAAATGCTACTATATTTTGTATAAAACAAAGCAACACTCTGGAATTATAAGTAATTTGATATTAAAATTTGAGTTTAGTAACATTTTTTTCTGAACCTTTAGCACATTAAGAACCTTGCACAAGATGAATTATTTTATGCAATTCTTCTGTAATGTCCATGCATATTCGAAAAGTCAAACAATTAAAATCATCGTATAAATATTTTGTGTTACGAATGGTTTTTGAGCTATTAATCTTTTAAAATAAAATTTAGCTGTAAAAATTTACAGTGATACTTTATTAGAAATCGACTTCTTCTGAACATTCTAATACAAAAAACCAATATGTCAATTCTGCGTTGTATGATCAGATAAATGAGTTAATAATATTTAAAATAAGATCATTTTTGAAATGTCATCTTGTGGAACCTTTCACATAGAACAACAAAATTTTGTTTTTAAATTCAACAAATTGAAAAATAATAAAAATGCTATTGAAACTTAATTTAAACAGTACATTGTTTACGTAAAAAAAAACTTACGGTTAAATTTTCAGCCAAACTGTCTAAAAATTTTAGAAAGCAGTATTTTCAGTGTGCATACCCTTAACAGTATATAAACTTGTACCTGTTCCTTGTGCTTGCAATGCCACAAAAAATCGTACTGTTCCTCTGGCAACTGTTTACGCACAGGAATAATAGTAACGAAATGTTTATATAACTTCTTTAATATTTAACCTATCGAAACTATGTAAATAACAAAACGTGCCAGAAACATTATGCTTATAAACTTTTGTTGTGTTACATTAAAAATGAAAATGGAAAAACAATACGTTTTACGGGTAGAGTCTTATTATATGAATAGACAAAACAGTAAAGTACTTAAGCTCACTTTCCAAAAGAAGTTTGCTGTTAAAATCAAATCATCATCGTGACAACGAATTAATACGAGGGCTGTCCAGAAAGTAACCTCCGTTCATGCATAGCACGAGAAGTAGGGGGGATAGTGTCGCCATTTCGACATCAGCTTGCGCAGTGGCTCAGTGCGCTTCTAGCTGTGCAAGGTGGAACATCGTACTGTCCCTGTTTGCCAGTTATAACCTAACAACATGAGCACCGAAATAACAAATCCCGCCAAGTGTGAGTGCGTGTGAATTGTGAAAAGGCTAAGAAGAGTAATCCAAAACAAGTGTCGTGGTCTTCTGACATCTGCTGCTGTGTTTTTGCATGACAACGCTCGCCCTCACACAGCAAATCACATAAATGAACTTTTCGCAAAGTTCAAATGGGAGTTTTTGACCAACTTGCCCCCTAACGACTTCCATCTGTTCCCATACATGAAAAAATGGCTTGCAGCTCAGCGCTTTGGCAATAACGAAGAGATTTAAAATGCCGTTACAGGTTGGGTTAGCTCACAGGTGGTGGAATTTTATGCAGAGGGTATTAAAAAAAACTGTGAAAAGGTATGACAAGTGCTTGAATCTGTTTGGAGAATATGTAGAAAAATAGACAACAGCAGTAGTTTTCAGATGTATATAATAAAACTTTTATATGTATACCGGTTTCATGTTTATTTTAAAACGGAGGTTACTTTCTGGATATCCCTCTTACAAGCAGCGTAAATGAGAGTATGCATAACTTCAAGCTACAGGAATAAAAGTGGTAATTAAGAAGATCCAATCAACATTAAGCATTTTAAAGGCACAATTATTAAAAGTAAAAGCCTAAGCTGTAAACAGAACTACGAAAATCCATTGTAACTAGATCCTCTTCTGGCGCTCGAAGATTCTTTTGATAAAATGGAACAAATTCATAATGAAAAAATGTAGTGATAGACATCTATGACTAGTCGAAATTCAACGTTGCCTTCTTTATATTGACTGAAAGCAGTAAGACGTAGTGTGAGTGAAATATGCTATAACATAATAGTACTAGTGAATTTCATGAGCAACCAGTTTTTATAAATCATATAAGGCTGTATTTCGAAAACCGAGCGAGATGCCTCCGCGGTAACGTGTGAGGCTCGCTTTTGGGAGGTCCCGGTTCGATTCTCGTCGACTGCCCACTACTTGGGTTTTTCATTGTTTTACCCGGTCCGTAGGCAAATCCTGGGGTGGCACGATTTCCTTTCCATCATTTACTTTTCAATCCGTTTCCTTCTCATCTTTCAAGTGTGCTTCTAGGTTTCGCAACGTATACCGGTGCCGGACAGATAGCGCGGATGAATGCTCAAAGGAAGGACACTAGAGGGCTACTTGATCTACGGGCGGGTCGTTCATCGTCCTCTCCAGGCAGCTCCAGCAGTGGGACGGGTCTTCGAGCCTGGAACTGTTAGAGACTTCCGCGTGTCTCAGTGGCCTAACTGCTTGCGACCAGTAGCATCCTTAGGTTCCTTCACTTTCTTCCTTCCTCCCCTTTAGGATCTAGAAAAAGTATTGTATCCCACCCTAAATTTCACATGAGATGAAAATACATGTTTTGAGGTCTAGTAAAAAGAATTAGATAAAGATGCGTGCGCGAGGAGCATAACTCAAAAACAAAACGTCGTATAAACAATAAACTTCGAATTTAAGTCGGCATTTCCAAGGATGCCACACGAAGATTTTAAAGAAAATTCCCTACCCAAAACTATCCTTACATGAAATATTTGTCGGTAGCTTAGATTTTCTCACAAATGGCTTTTACCATTTTGATTAAAATAAATGTTTAAGATATTTGCATATCAAATAAAATGCATATGTCTAACTTACTGCGAATAGCCTGTGAAGTCAGTTTCATTGAACAGATTTTGACTAATTTTGTATAACTGGTAAACCATAAAACATAGACGGAAGCTTATCTATGGTTAATCTTGCTTAAAATACATTTTTTGTGACATTATGTTTCCGAGGTATTCTGTTTTTAGTGCCTTGAACTTTCAATTAATTTATACTTTTTACTTTCTTTATTAAGTATAGTAAGTAGGGGATGTATTCCATTTCACAAAAAATTCGATACGGAGATTTCGCCAGAAATACATGTTTTGAGGTGCCCCGAATCTAAATAAAACATTTTTGGAAACATGTCCGTGTGCGTGTCTGACTGTGAACAGTATAACTCAAAAATGAAAAGTCAGATAAACACCAAACTTGGTATTTGAATTTAGTATCTTCCAAGGATGCGACACGAAGATTTTCAATAAAAATTCCCCACCCCAGACTACCCTTTACATTGAATATTTTTAAAAAATTTTGATTTTATCAAAAATGGCTCTAACGATTTTGATTAAAATATTATATGTTTAAGATATTTTTGTGACAAATGAAATGTATATCTTGAATTTTCTGGGAATGTTCCCAAAGGTCCTCTTCATTCTGAATGACTTTCACTTAACCGTAAGAGATAAACTAAGGTTTATTACACAAAAACTGTAGATCTCGTTAAAACACACAATTTATGTAATATACATTTTTTTTTGTCCAGTGAACCATCTCCGATGTCCTGGACATGCAAAGTGAATGGAATGCTCCATATAGCAACCACCTCTTAAAAGATTTGACTACCGCTTAAAGCCTACCATATTCCCCTTGCACCTTCAAGAATACTAGCAATAAGATTAACATGAAGTAGATGGAGAATAAGCGTTTGTAAAAATAGTTTGTACAAGAGTAGAGAAAGCCTTGGGAGTGCAACACATCAAATTGTTTTCAAATATAGTCGCCATTCGTTTGTTTCTCGCGATGTCATAGTTGTTGCGTATGGCTTTTAAGTTACCTTCTGATATTAAGAAAAAATGGCTGCAAAATTAGTTTGTTTGATTTGTCTATTTCTGAAAGGTGTCAGATATACGAGATTCTTAAAACATTACGTTGTTGAATTTGCCCTTTCATCCACAACGAATCAAACTGGAAATATCAAACGTCCCACATTTAATATTGAAGTACAACTAGCGTCTAGACTTTACGCAATCAAACATGCAACCTCGTTACAAATATGTACAAATTTTACGGTACCTTCATTGAACGTTTGTATTGCATCAGTTGGAAGCCAGTGCCGCCACAAGTTGGCAACATCCTTGTATCCTTGGCCATACTGTAGCGCAGGGTTTGGGTCATCGTGGCCCAGAACGGGGAAGACAAACTGGCTGCTGAAGGTCTGTTGTAGAAGGTGTGTGAGATTCTGCAATACCTCTAGCTGATGTTCACCTCCCAGAGCTGAGTGGGACACCCCGTCTCTGAAACAAAACATACATTAGGTCAGACTTCGTAGCCCAGACAACAACTCCAGCTGATGTTCATCCCCTGGCTTACTTTGGAACAAAAACAGTCTAGGTTCAACACTGGATTCTCAAACCACTCTGCGGTCGAGTGGCCAGCATTCTGGTTTCTCAATCCAGAGGTTGCCCCGGGTTCGATTTCTGACTGTGTAAGGAATTCTTCTTTAACCGAAGTCATCTCCTACACCTACAAAGTCTGGAAGTATGAATGTTGAGAAAGGAGTATTTTAGAAGGAGTTGTATCGTATTTCAACTGTTGGGGAGCCAACTTGTAGTAGTTGCAACCGCACGTATAGTAAACAGTTTCAGGTAGCCTTCGCCCCAAATGTACTTTCAGGTGGCCTTTGCCCCCAAGTTTAAAAAATTATATTAACTTTGTAATTTAAATATTAATATTATGTTTCTTTAAATATTATATATTTATGTTTGCCTCGGCTGTGTCAGTATTATTGTTAGAGACATGGATGTCTTGGTAGGGTTGTGGTACGACTAAGAATGTAGGCTTACACAGATTATAATTTTACTGCACTCCTTTTATTAATACTTGATACGATTTAAATAACACTTCACTGATATAGAGGGCTGTGAGATTCTTTAATTAATTACTTGCACTTTTTAACACGTAAAACTATTTTCGTCTCACACGAATACGTATTATATTTCTTGAGGACACGTTTTGCGTCTGGTTAGTAACGCTGTCTGCAACCAACTGAACTGATTTCAACCGCCTAAGCTTGTAAATTTCTATATTTCAAGTCTCTTATTGGCTAATCCTACTCCAATAGAATACCTTCATTTAACTAAAGCTTTTTCTGGTTGTTGATTGGATATTTTTATAAACTGTCACTAAAATTACATTATTACTTCCAAGATTCACAAGTAACATTTAACCTTTCTAATTCATTATTGCCTCAAGGTTACCTCATTGTTAGCAACTTTTAACCTGTTATTCTTACAGCTCCTACATTATTAAATTACGTAATATATTCACATAACATTATTACACATGGATGCAATAATACAAACATACACAATGACTGTTAAATACATTTTTTATATATTGAAACATACACATATTGCTTTAAGGCGGGCTGTTATTGAATTTACTTATTATATAATTAGACTGAAATTATTTAAGTGTTAAAAATACTGCCTCAATGTGAGACTGAATGCAAGCGTGCTTAATACTTAAATACTGACAAAACCAATATTAACAAATCGTACGGTTCAGCCAGCAGTAACACCATCAGTTACTTCTCAAGACGACATATCATATATAATCGTGGCTAACGAGATAGACCGGCTACGGCGGAACTGAAATCAGCTGATACTTCTAGTGCTCGATGAAGTGAAACTACAGTCGCCTAATATATCCATATTCTAAACAAAATCCATATTCTAAACAAACAAATAAATTAGTCAATAACGCTTGGAAAACGCACAGTTATGTCATGAAGCTATTCAGTGCTAGCCATGTGTAAGGCCACCATTACTACGTAACTCTGGTTCGCACCGTAGCCTATCTCGTGATATACACTATGTGATCAAAACACCCCCACAAATATACGTTTTTTATCTTAGGTGCATTGTGCTGCCACCGACTGCCTGGTACTCATTATCCGCGACCTCAGTAGCCATTAGAGATCGTAAAAAAACAGCAGAACGGGACGCTCCGTGGAACTCACGGACTTCGAACCTGTCATATGATTGGGTGTTACTTGTGCCAGAAGCCTGTACGCGAGATTTCCACTCTCCTAAACATCCCTAGGTTCACTGTTTCTGATGTGATAGTGAAGTGGAAACGTGAAGGGACATGTATAGCACAAAAGCGTACAGGCCGACCTCGTCTGCTGACTGACAGAGACCGCCGACATTTGAAGAGGGTCGTAAAGAGTAATAGGCAGGCATCTATACAGACCATCACACAGGAATTCCAAACTGCATCAGGATCCACTCCAAGTACTACGGCAGTTAGGCTGGAGGTGAGAAACCTTGGATTCCATGGTCGAGCGGCTGCTCATAAGCCACACATCACGCAGGAAAATGCCAAACGACGCCTCGCTTGGTGTAAGGAGCGTCAACATTACACGATTGAACAGTGGCAAAACGTTGTGTGGAGTGACGAATCACGGTACACAATGTGGCGATCCGATGGCAGGGTGTGGGTATGGCGAATGTCCGGTGAACGTCATCTGCGTGTGTAGTGCCAACAGTGAAATTCGGAGGTGGTGGTGTTATGGTGTGGTCGTGTTTTTCCTGGAGGGGTGCTTGCACCCATTGTTGTTTTGCGAGTCACGATCACAGCGCAGACCTACATTGATACTTTAAGCACCATCTTGCTTCCCACTGTTGAAGAGCAATTCGGGGATGGCGATTGCATCTTTCAGCACGATCGAGCACCTGTTTATACTGCATGGGCTCTGGCGGAGTGGTTACACACAATAACATCCCTGTAATGGACTGGCCTGCACAGAGTCCTGACTTGAATCCTATGGAACACCTTTGGGATGTTTTGGAATGCCGACTTCGTGCCAGGCCTCACCGACGTACATCGATACCTTTCCTCAGTTCCGCACTCCGTGAAGAATGGGCTGCTATAACTTTCCAGCACCTGATTGAAAGTATGCCTGCGAGAGTGAACGCTGTCATCAAGGCTAAGGGTGGGCCAACACCATATTGACTTCCAGCATTACCGATGGAGGGCGCCACGAACTTCTGCGTCATTTTCAGCCAGGTGTGCGGATACTTTTGATCACGTAGTTTATCTTAACAATCTGTATAGTGAGTTAGGCTAGTTTAAGAGAGCTAGTCTAATCTAGGATGTAGATTACTTCAAAACTACATACATTGTGTACGTTTGTGAAAATAAACTGTAACTCTTATGTAGAGTATATCACAGCTAAAAACTACAAATGAAGCTATTTACATTTACAATATTTATAAATTATTTATAATTAATATTTACAAATAGACAATTTTTTAAATAAAATTAGTAGTAGAATTATTTCTTTTGAATCAATGAAATTCTCCTCTGCATAGAAACTGTGGGTGATAAGGTGTCTTTCTAATGCTAACTTGAATTTGTTTTTATCAGTTTTTAGTTCCTTTATATGTGATGGAAGTGAATGAATATTACTCTGCTGTTGTAGTAAATTCCGTTTTGGTAACCTATAGGTTATTGCTTGGCCTGTATATGTCCTGCCTGTGTCTGGTTTGTTTGCTGTATATATCTGACTTTTTGATGAGAACTCCTGG
Organism: Deroplatys truncata; assembly: GCA_030765065.1. Lineage (NCBI taxonomy): Eukaryota > Metazoa > Arthropoda > Insecta > Mantodea > Mantidae > Deroplatys > Deroplatys truncata. Next base: position 168,429,434 of record CM060984.1, on the reverse strand, counting down.
GTTGCTGACTACAATTAAAAGTACAGCTAGAATATACTCACAGGCTAATGGTAAAATTCCAAAAGTTTTTAATAGCGGTTTACAATGAGTTGACTGTTTTATACATGTCATTATCTTATTACATACCATTTTTGCAAGAGAAATATATTTTTAGCATCTACTGAGTTTCTTCGGAACGTTATTCCATAAGTCATAATTGGATGTAAAGAAGCTGTTAATATACTGTTTTAGGATGTTTTTATTTGCAGAATGAATTAATGATCTCATTACAAAACGTGCAGAGCTTAGTTTCGGTAGGATGTAGTCAATGTGGTCTTTCTAATTCATTTTATGATGTATAATAAGACAAAGAATGCCCCCGATATGACTAAAGAAGTTAAAGAGGTCTATAATAATGAAACAATTAAAGACAACAAAATACTAAATTCTGTTCCCGAGGTCGCGGGTTCAAACTCGGCGGAGAGCGATAGATTTTTTCGAGCGTAAAATGCTCAGCATGACTTCCTTTGGAAGAGAAGTAAAGCCGGTGGTCCTGTGTCGTAGATTTACGGCACGTAAAAGAACTTCAAGCCTGATAAAGAGGTCTCTGAGCAAAACTGCTGGTCTTTCATCCCCAATGTGTAGAATGGGACGCTGAGAACCACTGTACTTAAAGAGCATCTATAAATTAAACTAAATTTTAAGGAATGGAAAGACGAACCATTACAGAAGAAGTATAAGGATTTATAACTCCTTAAACCACCAGCTGATGTTTACTTCACAATTTAAGTGAGACTTACTATCCCTGAAAAAAAACACACACACATTGAAGGCGAGACTTCGGGTTGTCGTGGCCTGGAATAGGGAAGACGAAATCTTGTAGACGTGTCAGGCTTTGTAACACTAACTGTAATTTACTTTAAGCCTGAGTGGTACACACCACATTAGAACAAAACACCTTCTTGGTCAGGATTCATGTGGCTTAAAACAAGGAAGATGAACAGCTGTACAAAACTTTCAAGTTCTGTAGCATTGCCAGCTGATTTTCACCATCTACATTGAGTCGAACGCAGCATTCTTTCTTTATTTCCTTCTTTCCTTCTTTCTTTCTTTCACTATTTAACTCCGCTTATGTAGGACTTACATGCATAAAAGATTCTGGTCAGAATGCAGTACCAAGTTTGGAAATTATTTTTGGCTCAGTACCGGGAATATCGTACCAGCTGTTGTAGAAAATGTGTCAGGTTCTGTAACGCCTCTAGCTGAAGTTCTCTCCTTGATCTTAGTGTGCCTTATGGCCCAAAATAGGGAAGGCAAGCTATTGAAGAAGATATGTTAGGTTTTGTAACACCTCCACTTGACTTCACTGCCTAGACCTGAGAGGGACGCATGATAGTTGGAGCTCAAGATTTAGCACTCAGTTTGGAATTTCGTGGTTCAGAACACGGAAGCAGAATTGCTGTAGAAAATGTATGAGATTCTACGAGGGTAATCCAGAAAGTCCCATACGGTTTGAAATAAACAATTAACAAAATGCAAATATCAACGTTTATTATCTAAATTTAAAAGGTACAATCTTAAGCTATTTTTCTACATAATCGCCATTCAAATTGAGACATTTATCATACCGTGGCACAAGTTTTTCAATACATTCTCTGTAGAAATCTGCTGCCTGCGACTTCAACCACTGGTTTACAGCGGCATGCAGTTCAGCGTCAGTATCAAAGCGTTGTGTACCGAGCCATTTCTTCATCGCTGGGAAGAGGTGGTAGTCGCTCGGTGCCAAATCCGGGCTGTATGGTGGACGGTTAAACATCTCCCATCCAAAACCATCCAAGAATGTTCAGGTACGATTGGCCGTGTGTGGGCGTTGCATTGTCGTGAAGAAACAACACCTTGGTGCTAAGTTTTCCCCGAAGGTTATTTTGTATGGCACGCCTTAACTTTCTTAGTGTTTCACAATACCTCTCTGAGGTTATTGTTGTTCCACGTTCCAGAAACTCGACGAGAAGCACTCCCTTAGAGCCCCAAAACACAGCAGCCATGACCTTTCTTGCTGACAGCGTTTGCAAATACTTTCTTGGTTTCTTGGGAGAATGTGTGTGTCCCCATTCCATCGACTGCTGTTTTGTTTCAGAATTGACATGCTTTACCCAAGTCTCGTCCCCGTCTGTTTTTATGGTCTGTTTTAGGATTTTCGGAACCCTCCTAGCACAACATTTGTGGTAACCAAGCTTCTCCACCACAATTTGATGCACCAAACCCCGTGAAATTTGGGGAAAACTTTCCGAAAGTTTTGTAATCATGAAACGACGATGTTCACGAATTTTGTCATTGATTTGCATTGACAGTTCATCAGTTATAAGGCTAAGCCTACCACTGTGATCCTCGTCATGAACATTGGTACAGCCATTTTTAAAGCCTGACCTGGCTTTCATTCATTATTCCCTGCCCGTAAACATCACAAAGTTGACGATAAATTTCAATTGGCTTGTTCTTTTTAGCCAACAAAAACCTAATCACAGACCGCACTTCACAAGTGGCGGGATTTTCTATTGCAGCGCATACCTTAACAACTCACAGAGAGTACAATAAGGAAGGCACAGTCCTCACGCTACCACAGCTGGATGCGTACTGAATGTAGGAACGTTCTGACACAAAGATAGCCCTATTCATCACCACGTTAGGCCAAAACGTCTGGGACTTTCTGGACTGCTTTCGTATATTCCTACCAGCTGAAGTTCCCTCAGTTGTACGTACCAAAGCACTTTCTATATTAGTATTCAGTACTGAGTTTGGATTTTTGTGGCCCACAACAGGAAAGGCAAACTATTTAGATGTGTCTGGTTTTTGTAACATCTCCAGTTGATTTCACTCCTAGACCTTAGTGGGAGAACTGGAATAAAACACCTTATAATTCAGAATTCAGCACTGAGTTTGGAATTTTGTGGCTCAGAACAGGGAAGAAATACTGTGTAGAAAATATGTCAAGATCATGTAACACCTACAGTTGATGTTCATGAAAAGTCTGATAAATACTAAACTTGGTATTTAAGTTCAGAATCTTCCGAAGATACGACAAGAATATGTTGTTTGCAATATTTGCATGATTAAGGTAACCCATTGATGAAATGTTGTCTAAGAGTAGTCAAAATTTATATTTTCATATTTTTGGTATTGTATTCTGTTTGTATGTATTTTTAAATTTAAATTACGCTTTCAATATTCCAAAGGTATGATGTTTATGAAGTAATTCATAAATTTAAAGGTTGCCGTGTATGTACTTTGTCTGATACTTCAATTCTCAATTTTTTTTCTTCAATAATTTTTGTTCAGTCAAATTACAAAGTTAATATTTTTAAACTTGGGGCGAAGTCTAACGGATACTTTTTACCATACGTGCGGTTGCAACTACTTCAAGTGTTTAGCTCCCCAACAGTTGAACTACAATACAACTCCTACTTCAAATCGGCTTTCCATACGTAAAACAACAACCTACTTCAGCTTCAGCTTCCTGTATCCCCTTGCATCTACAAGAAAACCTGCACTGAAGCTATTCAGTTTATCTCGATTAACATGAAGTAGAAAGCTTTGTAGGATTAGTTTACAACAGAGATTTATACATGAACGTCAGTGATTGGAGAGATATGACACATCAGATTTTGAGAATTATGTCCCAAAGTAGTCATGATAATAAATATTTCTAATGCTACAGCTTTATTTTCACCACGAGACGAACACATCTGAAATTCAACGCAATGCTTACATTTACTATGTTGTAGTACTGTAAAGAAATATCTGACGGTTACAGTTGCAATTAGACCAAAAAAGAAAGGAAAGATAAGGATATCTGGGGTCACGCAACGTGTTGGGGGAAGGGGCGGATCGATGGCCGATACGTTTAAGAACGACATCGCAGATTGCGGCATCAACTTTTATGTCCGATAGTAAAGAGGGTCATGGTGAACATTCTGACACTTGCCGATCAATACGCGTGACCGTTGTACCGTGGTAATGACCCTACAGCCCGACGCCCGCCCGCGAGTAACTGTTTATTGTTAACTGCTCCCTCAGCCAATTGTACATGCAGTTATACGCAATTCATGTTTGTTTCCTTGTTGGATTAGATCCTCAAGAAACACTTGGTGCAAACACTAGCGAGGTCTCACTGCCGTTGCTACGATTTTCCTCTATTAGATGAAAGTTGAAGATAACTTCCGTGTCAACTAAATTTTTTACTTTCAGAGGAAGTATTACATTCACCCAACTATTCGATATCGAGATTTCACGGAAATACACGTTTTGAAGGTCCCCGAATTAAAGCCGGATTTACGACGGACTTAACGTAACGTGACTTAACGCGACGTAACGCAAAAGTTGGTGCCATAATTATTGACAGGAAGATACAAATAATTAAATAAATAAATAATAGTAAGATGGAGAAATAATTGCAATAAATAATTTCCATATACTAAATCAATGTTTAATGAAAGATTTTTCCGGAAAGAAAAATGTAATTAGCAAGTCATGTAAGGAAGACATTAGTAGCAGCCGAGGATAGAAAACGTTAGCCTAAAGATTCTTGGAATGCAATTAGGATTTTGTTCAATGCGTTTGAACAGTCACGTAGATAGAATTTCTGTAAAAGAGAAACGTAAATGAACTTCTTAGATTCGCGAAGGTTCCGCACAGTAACAAAATAAGAGTCGTTGTTTGATATTATGGGGGGAAAGTAAATGTTATTATTCGTGTTTTGTTTGGAGGACGTTATGATGGTCATTTTAGGGTCAATTTAATTTTTTAAAATGGGAACCTCAATTAGGGTCAATTTAAGTTGACCTTAAAATGCCCATCACAATGTCCTCCAAATAAAATACGACTAATCACATTTGCTTTCCCTCATAATATCAAACAACCTTAATCCAAGATATTTCTTTCTACATCACTTAGTTTTGGAGATATTGTACATTCTGAATTTAAATGGTCCACCCTGTATATATATATATATATATATATATAAATGAAAGAAGAAATTCCATTAATACGACTCCATAAAAACAAAAAAAGTATTATTTTTTTGGCAAATTTGGCCGTTTAATCTGGTTATAGGTTATATAAAGGACGGTGAATATCTTCCGCACTGCGACCTACATAGATCTATTGTGGCTATCACCTCCCCCAGTAGGAAGCGATGAAGTGAAGAAACCACAGGAAGCTACAGGCCACGGGCAGATAAGTCACAGAGACACTCGGAAGTTCCTAAAATGTGCACCATTATATAAAATGTAACTCTAATAATAATTATCCTATGGAATCCCAAGTCATATTGAGAGAATAGTTGATTGTCTTTACGTTGTTATTTATCTGCCCCACGTTTTGGGAGGCAATTTGAAAAAGGGTTGTTGCTGCTACGTATGGAAAGTCAGTTTAAAGATGTATTATATTTCGACCTTTGGGGAGCCGAACATGAAGTAGTTGCAACCGCACGTATGGTACCCGGTAGCCTTTGCCCCAATTTTTAAAAATATTAACTTTGTAATTTGACTGTTTCTTTAAGTATGAAATATTTATGTTTGCCTCGGCTGCGTCAGTATTTGTTAGAGACACGTTTCTCTTATCAGGGTTGTGGTGCGACTAAGAATGTAGGCTTACTCAGATTATAATTTTACTTTACTCCTTTTATTAATGCTTGACACGCTTTAAATAACACTTCACTGATATATATATATATATATATATATATATATATATATAGAGAGAGAGAGAGAGAGAGAGAGAGAGCTGTGAGATTTGTTTTTATTAATTACTTGCATTTTTTTAACACGTAAACTATTTTTGTCTCACACAAAATACATATTAAAGTTCTCGAGGACACAGCTCGTGTCCGGTTAGGAACACTGTCTACAAGCAACGCGTCCAGTTATGAGCGCTGTCTACAAGCAACTGACTTGATTTCTACCGCATAAATTTGTAAATTTCTGTATTTCAATTTCTGATTGGCTAATCCTACTCCAATAGAATACCTTCATTTAACTAAAGCTTTTTCTGGTTGTTGATTGGCTATTTATAAACTGTCTCAAAATTTACATTATTGCTTCCAAGAATCACAAGTAGCATTAAACTTTCAAATTCATTATTGCATCAAGGTTACCTCATTGTTACCCCATTGTAAGCAACTTTTGACCTATTTCTCACAGCTCCTACATTATTAAATGACGTAATACATTCACATAACATTATTACATGTATACAGTAATATAAACATATACAATGACTGTAATATACACTGTTTATATATTGTTACATACACATATTGCTTTAAGGCGGGCTGTTATTATATTATATAATTTGACTGAAATCATTTAAGTGTTAAAAATACTGCCTCAATATATACCTGAATAGGCGTAACACCAAAACACGAAATAGTTATGAAATTCTACCTCTTAGTTAATAGCTTACGCAATCATTTGAAAAATTCTTCTGTTTGCTATTTTAAAGCAAAGAAACTAAGTGTTTTAACCTGTAATCCTGGCCACAAGAACCAGGATTTTAATTCTGTTGATTGGATATATCTTTTTACTGTTTCTGACGTTGCTATACAATATAAAAATGAATAAAATAACGGTTCGAGACCCGAAGACCCGACCAATTACTGGAGCGGGCTAAAGAAGGCGATGAACGACCGTTGACCAAGCAGCCCTCTAGTGTCTATGTGGAGTATTCTTTCCTTTGAGCAAGCATCCACGCCATGTGTCGGCACCGCCATACGCCACGAAACCTAGAAACACAACTGAGAAATGAGGAGGAAACGGAGTGAAAGGGAAATGATGGAAAGGAAATCGTGGTAGATGAGAAACCATCCCAGTACTGACCAACCAGAAAAAGACACGAAAAACTCAAGGTCAGAGTGGGCAGCTGACGGGAATCAAACCAGGACCTCCTGAATGGTCCTCACACGTTACCGCGGAACCATCTCATTCGGTTAAATCTCCCGTTAACGCGACGTTTGGAAACGTCAATGTTTTCCATCCCGTTAAGTTCCTTCACGTTAAGTTTGATGTCACATAGTAATTAGAACCAATCGGCGTGAAGCAGTAGCATGGCGTAATAAAACGACTACCAATCCACAGTCACAGGCTACAGAGTGCATCCTAAATTAGACCTCTACTTTAGCAGCATTTCTTAACTTCACGTTACATTCCGCCACGTAAAGTAAGCTCTTCGTAATGCCGGCTTAAGAAAAAGAACCCGCATGTGTATGTGCGGAACAGTATAACCCAAAATCAAAATTACGATGAATACGAGACTTACTATTTAAGTTCAGCGTCTTCGAAGAATGTAACACGAGTACTTTAAAAACCCTCCCCACCCCAACACCCATCACATGGAGCATTTTTCGATATTTCTGATTTTCTAAAAGATGGCTCTAATGATTTTGATTAAAATACCACATATTAAATATATTTACACGACAAACAAAATGTATATCTTGAATTCTCTGGGAATAGCCTGTAAGGTCCTCTTCATTCGGAAGGAGTTTTGTATAATCTTGTATAACTGGTAAACGTTAAGCGATAGACGAAAACGTACTACACAAAAAATGCAGATCTGTTTAAAACACATAACTTATTTCAAATAAGTTTCTTGGGGCATAAGCCCTTTCTGAGATATCTGTTATTAACTGTTCGAATTGCTTCATTGCGTGGTCATTCTCATTAAAATCCTGGCAACATTCAATTGTTTCTGGCGATTTCCCCGTAAGGGGGGAGGTCCGACCCCGTCAGCTGCTGTGGCGCGGGCGCTGGGATCCTGAGCACTCGTGGTACCTCTGACGTTACTAGAAGTACGCTGGAGCAAACATCCGAGCCCCACCCGTCAGGGTGTTATTTGGATTGGGTTGGACTCGGCGGGGCGAGGTTTCCGATACCCATGGGAGATTGGGTACGTCTGGGCGGTTTTCCGCCCAGGCGGGGTTGGGTGACGCCTCAAGGTCCTCCGGTAGATCGCATGCTAGATTACTGTCGGCCCTATCGAGGTTTTCGGGAATCTCCCTTTTGGGATGACGCGGTAAGTGGCGTATCCACTTCCATCCTCGCGCAAGCGGGGGATCCATTTAGCTTCTAGGTATTGGCCTCATGGGAAACCCCACGGGCGGGAGGGTCACTCAGCTGACACCTTCCCTAGATTTAGGAGGGGAGCTTTGGACTTAGACTCTGGTTCGGGTAGACCTTCGCTTAAACTGTTTCTGGCGATTGCATGGAAACAGTATGGAATTTAAGGCCTGTGTGTAGCATCCAGTTCTTAAACATTTGACTATCGCTGTTCCCTTTGTGTCTATAACGAAATGTGTAATGTAGCTATTTCTGCAAAGTTTTATTTCTCTTAATATGTAGTAGATAGGAAAATAACTTTTACTAAGAATAGCTTGTAGCCACTAATAAAAATAGAGGATAGAGAAAGTCATTTGGATCTATCACATCAGATATTTTTTTGTTTCTTCTTTCTTTCAATTGCAAGAATTTTGTTGTCACGAATAAACATTTGAATATTGTTTCCGCATGTTGTAACTAAGCATTTGTTATTTTTTTTAAGTCATTACTAGCCAAAAATATATTGTGAATGACGTAACGTGGATGAAAACAACACTTTTTATATGAATACTGTAACATATAACGAATATATGTGAATTTGTCGTTAGAGTTCACAACTTTGCTCGCGTTATTGCGGTAAATACGGAGATTATTCCTCTCTCCCTCACTCCCATGCTGCTGCATTTACTCGTCCTATCTTTTCCTTCTCTATCTCTCCCTCTTATCTTCCACATTCGCCCGCATCACCTCTCTTTCCTCCTCACTGTGTAACTGAGATGGGATGTTTTGGCAACTGTAATACAGCTTTTTTTCTGGTGTGTTAAAACATTAAAATATGTAGAAGAAGATAGACTGGAATTTCATTTGTCAGCTGTTTGTTTAGTTTAGCTCTTACCTCGTATATTTATATATAGATGGCTTTGCTTTCGCTCATTCTTAATGAAAAAAATCTGATGTGTTACACTCACATGACTTTCTCTACTCTTGTACAAACTATTTTTACAAACGCTTATTCTCAATCTACTTCATGTTAATCGAGATAAACATTCGCAGAGTCTATCTTATTGCTAATTTTCTTGTAGATGTAAGGGGAATATATATTTACAAGGGCAATATAGAAAAACAGTAGCCTTTAAGCACATACATATCTCTTAATAACTGGTTGCTAGGTGCAGCACCATTCCCTTTGCCACAGATTAATACTCTTTGCATATCCAAGACAAAAAAATGAATAACAATTCCCATTTGAGAAAATAAGTATTGAAAAATTTAAGGGAATAACAAGTAATATCTCGAAAATGGTTCACTCAACAAAAAAATGTATGTGACATAAATTGTGCATTTTAACGCGGTCTACATTTTTTTGTAGTAAAATTTTGTCTATCTCTTATGGTTTACCAGTAATGCAAAAGTCGTTCACAATAAAGAATACTTTTGGAGACATTCCCAGGAAATTCAAGATATACATTTTATTTGTCATAAAAATATCTTAAACATATGATACTTTAATCAAAATCGTTATAGCCATTTTTGAGAAAATTAAAATTTTCGAAAATTTTTCCATGTAAAGGGTACTCTGGGGTGGGGGGATTTTCTTGAAAACCTTCGTGTCGCTCCTTGGAAGATACTGAACCCAAATACCAAGTTTGGTGTTTATCGGACTGTTCGTTTCTGAGTTATGCTGTTCACAGACACACACACAGACACACGCACAGACACACAGACACACACACGGACATGTTTCCAAAAATGCTTTTTTTGGATTCAGGGGGTCTCAAAACATGTATTTCCGGTGAAATCTCGGTATCGAAATTTTGGGTGGAATACAATACTTCCCCTACTTACTGTACGTAGTAGAGAAAGTAAAAATATAGGCATATATAAAGAGAGGGAGAGAGAAGGGGGAGAAAAAGAAGTGTTGTATATTAAGATAAAACAGTACAGTGCAGTCAACATAATCGTATAATTTATGCAGAAATGTAACACAGGAACGTCGGAGTATGATCGCCGAATATATCGTTATTAATGTTATAATGATATTGATTAATTTCTATTTCTTTGTTATTCTTACTTGCCAACATTTGAGTACCACAGAAACTTGTTACTTTTACAAAATAATAATAATAATAATAATAATAATAATAAAAATAATAATACATAAGGCTTATTCATATACAGAATTACAATGTTTATACATCATTCTGTTCCTAAAACTTTATTTTTCTTCTCCATTCATCCCTGTCATTCCATTTTTCGTCCTCCAGCCCTATTGTTTTCATCAGTTTTTATTTCCTGAATTCCAGTATATCTAGGTCTATCCCTTCCTTTTATTCCAGGTGGGCACCATTCCTAAACATTTTTTGGGATATCCCTTCTTCATGGTGTGTCCATACGTGTTTAGTTATTTATATCTTATCTATTCCACCCCAGCATTCTAAACTTTTATTTATTCCACAATAATCGTGTTCCTAACTTTCTTATAATTTTGAATGTCTTGGTGACCTTCTTAAAAATTCATTTTTATAGACAATAAGTTCCATATTACTTCTTTATTGAGTTTCCAATTTCAACCCCATACGTAACGGAACTTCTCACTATTGACTTGTAAATTTGCAATTTAGTTTATTTGGTTATATTTCTGTCCAATAAAATACTATTTAATATGGCTTTTGTTGCTCTACCATTGTTAATTCTGTCCTTTATGTCACTCTCCTATCTTCTTTATAAAATATAAAGCAAGAAAATAAGAATAATTTGTGTTTAAAATACTTTTCCACTGAGTATGAATCCTATGTCTATCAAAACATAAGCGAGCTGTAAAGTTGGGGAGGACGGGCCTAAGACACATGTTCCGTTTAGGAGATTGCATGGAATAAATCCTTGGGAAGGCACTTCATCTGCTATATTTTCCTTGTCTACATGGAGAAATTCCAAGAGTAGAGGCGGCCAGGGTTCATTCCCCCTGACTGCTTTCATCATCTTTGGACTAATGCCAGTGTTATTTTACAACGTGTTAAAGTTGTAAAGTAGGTTTGACGACTCACAATCATGTGACGTAACACTGTTTTGGGGAATCATAGGCAAGATGTGTTAAGGGAAGGGAAGAACAGTTTTTTACTTCCTCTGCTACGTATTCGATACCGAGATTTCACCGTAAATACACGTTTTCAGGCCACCTGAATCCAAAAAAGATACTTTTAGAAAAAGATCCGTGTGTGTGTATCTTTGAACAGCATAACTCAAAAACGAAAAGTTATTGGTATTTATGTTCAGCACCTTTCGAAGATGTGACATGAAGATTTTTAAGAAAATCCCTCCACCCTTTACATGGAACATTTTTAGAAAATTTTGATTTTCTAAAAAATGGTTCTAACGATTTTGATTAAAATATCACATGTTTAAGATATTTGTATGGCAAATGAAATGTATATCATGAATTTTCTGGGAATGGCCCCAAAAGTCATCTTCATTCTGAATGACTTTTGCATAACTGGAAAACCGTAAGAGATAGACTAAATTTTACTACACAAAAAATGTAGATCTCGTTAAGACACACAATTTTGCCATATACATTTTTTGCGGAGATATTCCGTATTATTTGATTCAATTTTCGAATACTTGTATTTTTTCTCAAATGGGACTTCGTGATTCGTTTGTTTTTCTATTTTTTTTCTTGTAATTATGTTCAGAAATGCAAAGAGAACGGAATGCTTCACATAGCAACCAGCTCTTAAAAGATTTGACTATCGCTTAAAATCTGTCAAATTCCCCTTGCATCTCCAAGAAAATTAACAATAAGATTTTAAGTTTCTCCAAATGATTATCTCAATTAAGATAAAGTAGCTGAAGAATAAGCGTTTGTAAAAATAGAATTATTTGTTTTTCCACACAAGCCGTGTGTTGGAGAGGGTTGGAAAGGTAGAATCAGACGACTGAAAAATTCAATGCCATAGCCGGGATTGTACCGGAAAAAATGCGAATCAGTTGAAGAATTTAATGTCGTGCGGGCTTGTTGCCATGGTAGCTTAGTGTTTAGAGCAATCAGACGGATACCGGGAGATCCGTGGTTCAAATCCCGGCTATGGCATTGAATTTTTCAGTGGTCTGTTTATAAAAATAGTTTGCATAAGAGTAGAGAAAGTCATGTGGGTGCGACACATCAGATTATTCACCTTAAAACCATGTAAGGTACAAAGCACTTTCCTCTTACGGCATTAGTCCCTCACCTCATCTCCCTACATTTCTCAGCGAGCTCCTAGCTGAGAGTCAGAACCTAAAAGAGACTTTCTCGCGGATGTTACAGAGCTGATACTGTGCTATAAGGGATAAACACTTATAAGTGGCGACTAACGTTATGTAACAGAAATGCAACTATACTTAAGCGTTAGCTTCGAAAATACAGCCCTAAGTATTCTGTTTTAACCAATGCTTTACTGAAGTGTTAACTTTACCAAACCTGATAATTTATGTACATAATACCGTGTGTAGTTGAAGACGTTATTTTTGTTTAATCTCGTGGCTAAACAATTTCCACAGAAAGAGAAACGAATACAAAAATGAATTAGAGGCATAAAATCCTCTGTGCCTTTATTTTTTCTTTGAAATATTCTTGCAGCTTAAAAAGCATTTTCATTTGCAGTTATGAGTTTACAAAGCTGCCAGAAACATTGATTTAGACTGGCCTGGATTAGCAAGAATTACTCTGGTAAGAAAACACTGCTGTTATATTTTCAATTATCCGACCAAAACGCTAACGTGTAGCAGGGATGCTGGGATATCTCCCCCCCTCTACTTTATCCAGTTCAAAGCCATAAAAGCGAGAAGGGTGGGAGGTTACGTATACCACTATATTTTATCAACACAGGAAGAATTTATATCCATGTTGTATACACTGGAATGAGTTTAGCCCTATGATTGCATTACGAAAAAATAATAAAGCACCTCCACTATTGGTGTTATGCCTCCCCAAACCCTTCCTGTTTCAACAAATCATACTAATCGAGGTATTTGTATTGGCTAAAACCAGATGAGCTAATTTTTGTTACTGGTGAAATAGGTGTGGCGGTGTCGCAGACAGGGCTTGCATATGGGGTCAGAGGTACATCACAGGCTATTCATAATATGATGTTCCACATCCAAAATCACAAGTGAGATACAGACGACCAGTAATGTAATGGGCCGGGATATCCTCCGCCTCTGTATTTTATATCTTTATTAGTTTCCCTTTTCCCTACGCAGGATAACAGCTATGATATCACTTCGATTTACTTTTGTTTTGTACTACCCAAATATGGCAGTATCATTGACGTTCAGAGTCCAAGCAAATGGTGGTTAGGATGCAATTCACAGTCAGTCACCGTATTTATGTCAAAGTAAAGCAAAGCATTTTGGTATTACCCTGTCCATTTCGATATGTCAGATAGTGAAGTAACATGCCCCTTGCAAAAAAAAGTATGTGTTATATTCACGTTACATTTTCTATCCATTCATCTACAAATTATTCTTACAAAACCTAGAGGATCTCGATATCGATATTTCACCGAAAATATATGTTTTAAGGCCCCTGAATAAAAAAATAATTTTTAGAAAAACGTACCTGTGTGTGTGATTGTGAAAAGCATAACTCAAAAACGAAAAGTCGGATAAATACCACACTTGGCATTTAGGTTCAGTACCTTCCAAAGATGCCGCAGACAAATTTTCAGGAAAATTTGAGGCAGTATTTTTAACACTTAAATGATATCAGCTGATATCATTTAAGTGTCATTATACCTAATATATAAATTCAATAACAGCCCGCTCTATATCTATAATCTATAATATCACAGTTCTCTATATAAGTGAAGTGTTATTTAATCGTGTGAAGGATTAATAAAAGGAGTGAAGTAAAAATTATAATTTGTGTAAGCGTATATTCTTTAGCCGCATCACCCTCTGCTAAGAGACACATGACGCAGCCGAGGCAAACCTAAATATATATAATATTTAAAGAAACATTAAAATACAAAGTTGATTCCTAAACTTGGGGCGAAGGCCACCGGAAAGTAAACTTGGGGTGAAGACCACCGGAAAGTGATCATTGGGGAGAAGGCCAACGGAAACTTTGTACCATACGTGGGGCAGTTAGTTACATCAAGTTCGGCTCCCCAACAGTCGAACTACAATACAATACAATTACTAGTCTCTCAAATTCCCCACCCCAAATACACTTTACATGGAATATTTTTCAAAAATTTTGATTAAAATCATATTTTACAGATATTTACATGAAAAATAAAATGTATTCTTGCATTTTATGGGAATAGCCTGTAAAATCCTCTTCATTTGGAAGGAACTTTGTGTTATATTGTATTACTGGTAAAGGTTAAGCGATAGACGAAAACGTACCATACAAAATGTAGATCTCTTTAAAACATTTTTCTGTGGCGTAAGCCGTTTCTGAGATATCCGTTATTAAAGGTTCGAATTGTTCAATACTTGTCATTCTTTTAAAGTCTCATAAATTTTCAGTTGTTTCTCGTGATTGCATGGGAACAGTATGGAATTTTAAGGCTAGCATATAGCATTCAGTTCTTAAACATTTGACTATCCCTGTTGCCTTTGTATCTATAACGAAATGTGTAATGTAGCTATTTTTGCAAAGGTTTATTTGGATTAAAATATAGTAGATAGAGAAATAAGCTTTGGTAAGAATAGTTTGTATACCCACTAATGAAGATAAAGGGTAGAGAAGGTCATGTGAATGTATCACATCAGAAATTTTTTTGTATCCACTTCATGGAAATCGACATAAATGTATGCAAAAGTGATTTGATTAGAACTCTTATTGTATGTATAACGGATATACAGAAGGCTGAAACGATAGTCAAATCTTTGAAAAGCAGTTTCCAACTGCTGGATTTGAAATTCCATACTTGTTGCATGATCATGAGAAACAAACGAATGGCGAATTTCAATAAAGCATGAAGTATTTGAAATTTGAAACTAATAACAACGATTATCCTGAAAATGGTTAATGCCACAACGAATTTTTACTTTCTGTACTACGTATCTCGATACCGAGATTTCACCGGAAATATATGTTTTGAGACCCCCTGAATCCAAAAAAAAAAAACATTTTTAGAAACATGTCCGTCCGTGTGTCTGCGTGTGTGTCTGTGAACAGCATAATTCAGAAACGAACAGTCGGATAAACACCAAACATGGTATTTAGGTTCAGTATCTTCAGAGATGCGACACGAAGGTTTTCAAGAAAATCTCCCCACACCAGATTACCCTTTACATGGATCATTTTTCAAAAATTTTAATTTTCTCAAAAAGGGCTCAAACGATTTTGATTAAAATATCATATATTTAAGTTATTTTCATGACAAATAAAATGTATATCTCGAATTTTCTGGGAATGTCTCCAAAAGTATTCTTCATTGTGAACGACTTTTGCATAACTGGTAAACCATAAGAGATAGAAAAATTTTACTGCACAAAAAATGTAGATCGCGTTAAAATACACAATTTATGTCGTATACATTTCTTTTGTTGAGTGAACCATTTTCAAGATATTGCTTGTTATTCCCTTAAATTTTCCAATACTTACACTTTTTCTCAAATGGAAATTCGTTATTTCTTTTTTATGTCCTGGTAATGCAGAGAGAATGGAATGCGCCGCATAGCAACCAGCTCTTAAAACATTTGACTATCGCTTAAAGCCTACCAATTCTCCTTGCATCTCGATATCTCGATTAACATGAAGCATATGGAGAATAAGTGTTTGTAAAATAGTTTGTACAAGAGTAGAGAAAGTCATGTGAGTGTAACACATCATAATTTTTGTATTATAAAAATTCTATTTTAATAATGGACTTTCCCCAGAATTTATTTCAGACTGACTTTCAGTTTGGTGTTTTCTATTGCTAAGATATGATTCAAATCACTTTAATGGAATTCCCTTTATACCATAAAATGCACAATTTGTAAATTAATATATCATGGTCAACCAGGTCAAAAGCTTTAGATAACTATATGTTTAAAATGCCAAGACTGCAGAAATAATATTTATGTTCTCTTGACAATTAGCACATAAAATGCTACGCGATGTACGTTGGATAGAATCAGTGCTATTAAACACTTGCGATTTTGTCCCGAAACGTTTCATACACTGCGATTTAACGTGCTCGACAACCCTTCGCTTTATCAGGGAAATGGATGGATAGGAGCGTTGTACGACCTGGAACCAATGAACTGTGCTAATTTCAGAACAAGGGCTCAGGGCTTGTCGAAGCGTAGTTTTTCACAAAACGGGGCAAATTCTTGTGCAGCTGCTGGGAAATAAAAAAAGTGAGGTAGGGGAGGGATACCGCGGGCTCGTGGAGAGCAGTAAAAAACTTTTGATGAACTACCGCTGCGGTGCAGAACATTACTGATTGAGAAGGTCCATCCATCACGTGGAAACTGATCGATTGCACACTTGTGGTTCCCTTGGCTACCGGATTACCTATTTTGTCTTCGAATGTGTAATTGTGCCTTCTGTCGTCTTAAAGGATACATAAACTCCGTATCTGATGTGCCTTCCATGTTATGGAATTATATTGGTGTGCGGACACTGATGATAATTACGTTGTATAAGGGCAACATTTAACAATTTTATAAAATCAAACAAGGATTACTTTAAAAAACTTAAACGATTTTATTTTTTTCAAAACATTCCGCTTTAACATCAATACATTATTGCATTCGACGAAACCAGTCCTTAAAACTATTATGCCACTCTTCTTCAGACACTTAGAAACCACGTTTTTATAATGTTTCATTGCTTCATCTGATAAGGAAAACGTGATTCCACGCATTTTATCTTTAATGTTTGAATACAAAAAGAAACCTCAAGGTGATAGTTCAGGGCTGTATAGTGGAGGATCCATTGTGCTGACCTTTAGGGCATACAGATACTCAGTTGTTAGTTTTGCTGTGCGACGATGGATTGTAATGATGTAAGATTATTTTTCCTTTTTGGTTATTTTCTAATGCTAGTAGCAATATGGCCCGCATTAGAAAACAACTAGCAACCAACTTCTTATCAGAACTGAGAGTTCATCAGAATTTTGCAGGCTTACGTTCTTTTCGAAAAACCCATTGGGCCGATTGAATTTTCTTTTCTGAATCCTAACAGTAAATCCAAGATTCATCACCAGTAACAATATTTCAAACCAAATTTGAAGTGCTGCTTTGGAATTTTTCCCAGAGGTTTACTGAACCAACCAATGCGTCTAACTGTTGTAAAATGTTTTGGATTTGACTCGTACGAATGTAATAGCGCTCGAATCAATTCATAAGATGTCCGTCGATCTTATTCAAGCATTTCTTGAACAGCAGCAATATTTTTATCAGTAATAGGAGTTCTTGGGCTCCTTCACGAAATTCATTACTTAGAGAAAATGGATCTATTTTGAATTTGCTGTACAGATTATAAATTGTTACCTTAGATAGGACTTCTTCGCTAAATTAAATTCTAAGCCGATCGTCACATTTGGGCGTTAATGGCGATTTAAAATCATAAAAATAATAGCCCAGAAATTTTCTCTGGTCAAATTCAGTTTTGGGTGAACATAAAATTCTTAGATCCTGGTGATTAAAAAACTATTGGAGAAATTGAAAAAAAAACTATAAGGCAATCAACTCCCAAAAACAGTAGGAAGGAGCTGTCAAGTATAAATAAAAGTCATTTATTTTTAGAAACATGGCATTCTAAAATTTTTCACTACTGCCCTCGTAATAGCCAGCACATAATTGCTAGATTGTACATTATTGGAATATCTACCAGAGATATCAGTTTGATTTTATCTATAGCAGCCATACGAATCATTGTGTTACACCATTAAATTCGATACTGACATTTCGGTGGATATGCGCGCGCGCGTGTCAACAGTATAACTCAAATTAGACGTTCAATGTACACATAGGCACTTTTACATTTCAGATGCATTCTCAACGTTTTGTGTCTTGTGTTCTGCAGTTTACTGACACATGAAGAAGTTTTATTTTATTAGCTTTACGTTGTTTGCTCCAAAATTTAAAAATAGTATATTAACTTTGTAATTAAACTGTTTCTTTAAATATTTAATATTTATGTTTGCCTCGGCTGCGTCAGTGTTTATTTTAGAGACATGGGAGTCTTGGCAGGGCGTGATGCGACAAGAATGTAGGCTTACACAGATTTTAAGTTCTATTTCACGCCTTTTTATTAATCCTTGACACAAATTAAATAGCACTTCACTGATATCAAGAGCAAGCTGTGAGATTCTTTTATTTAATACTTGCACTTGTTAACACGTATACTATTTTCGTCTCACACGAATACGTAATTAATTTCTTGAGGACACTTTTTGCGTCTGATTAGTAACACTGTTTGCAGGCAACTGACAAGGTTTCTACGCCAAAATTTGTAAATTTCCGTATTTAAAGTCTCTGATTGGCTAATCCTAGTCCAATAGAATACCTGCATTTAACTAAAGCTTTTTCTGGTTGTTGATTGACTATTTTTATACACTGTCACTAAAATCACATTATTGTTACTCCAATAATCAGAAGTAGCATTATTAAACTCTCATATTCATTATTGCCTCAAGGTTACCTCATTGTTACCTTATTGTTAGCAACTTTTAACTTATTATTCTCACAGATCCTACATTATTAAATTACGTAATACATTCACATAGCATTATTGAATATGTATACAATAATATAAGCATATGCAATGACTGTTACAAATTTTACAAATTATTACATACACATATTGCTTCAAGGCGGGCTGTTATTGAATTTACATATTATATAATTTGACTGAAATTATTTAAGTGTTAAAAATACTGCCTCACACATTTTAGGAAACAAGTCTAAAAATCGCACATGTTTTAACAATCAATATTCATTGAGTAAAACCTCAAGTTAGAGGCTATAAAATCGTTAGTTACAAACAATATAAACATAAAAATAACAATAAATTGCTATACCCAATAATAAAATAGAATAGTTATAATTAGCTAATTATACATCGCAGTCTTAATCTAGATAGGTTTACATTAATTATTGATCAGGCTAATTTATTAAACATTTGTACACCAAGTAGTGAGTGTACCCAAGGTTCAGTTTTGACACGCCTTACCCTCGTCGAATGGATCAAATATTGGTTCTTAGTAGGATAATTATATGCACCATTTGTAGACAAATTAGCATGAGTCTTAGTTCTTAATAGTTGTTATTTAACACCTTCACTTGTTTCCTTGCCATTTAACAAATAACATAGATAACGATATAATATCTTTACATCAGCGTGCCTACCTACATGAGTGGGGATTTACCGTTACGTTGTCTGATATGATGTATTCAGATAAAACCAAGCTTTTATTTACTTTTATTTATTTTATCCTGTTTTAATTTATGAAAACTCTTAAAGAGGACTCAGCAAGACCTGGCATTTCCGTTGAAGGTGAAATGGTTTTATAAAGTCTCAATCTTCTTCTTCCTCTCCTTCAACGAATTACTCTTTTCTTTGTACGACTTACATCCCTAAGGACTTAAAAGCCAATGCGTTGGGTCAGTAGACTGTCGAGGAGCAAGCAAACCCTGGATCATAGCATATCCAGGATGGGTGATAGCCCAATGCCTGGTATGGTGGTGAAGGAAAAGGAAATGAAATGTAGTGATGAAAGCGATTATAGGAGAATTAGTGGATCAAGTTATCCAACCCAGTTGTCGCCTAGCGACGAGGAAAACCGCGAAAAAGCTTTCGGTCTTATTGGTCAGCACCGGGAGTTTGAACCCGGGATATCACGAATACGGGCCACAGATGTAACCCCCTCAGGCATCCCGCTCGATTAAAGACTCAATTCTTCTTATTCCTCAACGGATTACCCTCCTCTTTGTAGGAACGTACACCTCAAGGACTTATAAGCCAATGTCTTGGGTCAGTAGTCTGTCGAGGAGCAAGAAAATTCTAGAAAATAGCGTATCCAGGATGTGGATCATCTCAATGCCTGTTATGGTGGTGAAGAAGAAAGAAATGAAATTAAGTGATGAAGGGATGACACGAAATTCGCGGATCAAGTTTGCCGACCCAGTATTTACCTAGTGAATAAAAAGCTTCGGTTAGATTGCTCGGTCCCGTAGGTTTGAACCCGGGATCTCCTGAATGGGGGCCTCAGACGTTACCGTCTGAGTCATTCTACTAGGTCAAAGTCTCAATTCATGAACCTAAATTTAAAATAAAAAGCTAAATTATTTCCTTTACCCAAATTGGCGAAGGTTAAAAATAATTAATCGCGTTTTATCTTACGCATTATTTCAATGTACAGTACAAAAATATAATCTCCATCAAAAAACGAAACCTGATCATCCGCATGATATACGCAGCACGGACCGTATTGAAAGCGCACGAACGATTGTATCTTTACAATCAAAAGCGTACTGGAACAACAAAGAAAATACTGTGGAAGCGCACAGCGGAAAGCATGAAAACCGCACTAAATTCTCATTCCCGCTTCCACAGACATTCTACTACTAACCACCCACAGCTATGAGTAGGTGTAGTTAAAACACCGGCGCGTTAAAATATTGTACAGCGAGCACCAGAACTCCACCGAGGTTGTTCAGAGATACTTCTGAGTATTTTGGTATAAGGGACCGGCGGCTCCTTACAGAGTAATAATGTAGTTACAATTTATTCGTTTTGTTTCCCAGTCAACCTTGTTTCCGTGAAAATAACCTCAGAACGGTGAAGAATCCTGCATCATATGCAATAACCAAAACGTACAACACACAACACAAAATAATGCAACATCTCGCAGACGAAACACGTACACTATTATCACAGTTTTCTCAATCTGATGTCAGTGTACAGTACAGTACGTACCAATACAGAATTGTCCCCTTGCAGGTATTGTTAAAAATGTCGGCCGCCATGATCATAGCACAGAGGCCCCATCGATAGTCCTACACGCTCAAGCATTCCAGGAGTTTGGCGTACGACTTCTTCGGCTGCGATAATCCTAGCAATCAGGTCCATGCGAGTATCGACCGGAGTCTCTTAAACTCGGCGCTTCACATGCTCCCATTGGTGTCATGTTATGTGACCGAGCTCACCATGGAACAGGTTCCCCACGACCAATCCATTATCGTCGAAATTGTACATAAACGTGGTTCCTATCATCGAATGCAAAGTGTGCCGGCGCCCCGTCATATTGAAGCAACATAAGCTGACGAATTCTCAGCGACACATGTTCTAGGAACTGTGGGAGGACATGTTGAAGGAACGTTTTATACACGACCCCGTTAGTGTATCAGGGAATCAGGGAATAGATTGTAGATTTTCGTAATCCCATACTGACTATTGCTACTTTTGAACATGCCCTCACTTGTAAACTTGGCCTCGTCTGTATACAATACCAAAGCAGGAAAATTGCGGTTTTCTGCACATTGCTGTAGGAACCAATTTGCAAACTCCACCCGAAATAGGAGGTCCGCTAGCTGCAATGATGGTACCTTTTTAGATGATACGGGTGCAATTGTTGTTCATGTACGGTAGTTAATTGGCTTGTGATCAGAGCTCGTATAACGCGCCGACTACTTGCGACAGGACTGTCACCAATCGCTGTAAGACATTCTCTTCCAGATCGGGTGTCCTGGCATATCTTGCACTGCCAGTATCTTCCATTCTAACATGAAAGGATCCAGCTTCTTGTAGGCGCCTATGTGCAGATGCAAAAGTACTGTGATTTGGTTGCCGTCGGTGCGGGAACAACCCGTCATAGCGTCGTTGTGCTGCTCTTCCATTATATTCAGTGAACCCATACACGAGGTGCATATCGGCCAACTCTTCCATCAGTAAACCTATCCATACTGCGTGTATAACTGTTAACGCACAACTAACACTGCCGGAAAACAAAACCCTAGACAGAACCGATCAGTACTGAATACAAAATTGAGGGTAACGCGTTAAAGAGGGCATTACTGTTGTCAGCAGCAGGCACCGTGAGCGAATGGAAACAATTTGTTTACAAACAAGAGGCACAGTCGCATACCGTCGACATTTGCACTGTTGTGCAGTATTTTCAGTGCAATACAGATACAAAGCTAATTGCGCAAGAAATCTAACAAAATGCAACTACTCTATAAGAGCCGCCGGAGACCGTGGGTCCCTTATACCAAAATACTCAGAAGGTATCCCTCAACACCTAAGTTTGTCGGTGGAGTTTTGGGTGAAGAAGTTGTTTTGTTGTAATTGTTATTTGCACCACGCTTTGGGCGTCAATTTGAAGTGGGCTGTATTGGAAGGAGTTGTATTATATTTCAACTGTTGGGGAGCCGAACTTGTAGTATTTGCGACCGCACATATAGTACCCGATTTCCGGTAGCCTTCGCCCCAAATATACTTTCAGGTGGCCTTTGCCCCAAGTTTTAAAACAATATTAACTTTGTAATTTAACTGTTTCTTTAAATATTATATATTTTTGCCTCGGCTGCGTCAGTATTTGTTAGAGACACGTTTCTCTTGGGCAGGGTTGTGATGCGACTAAGAATGTAGGCAAACACAGATTATAACTTTACTTCACTCGTTTTATTAACACTTGTAACGATTTAAATAACATTTCACTGATATAGAGAGAGCTGTGAGATGTTTTTATTAAATACTTGCATTTTTTAATACGTAAAACTATTTTCGTCTCACACGAATACATATTATATCTCTCGAGGACGCACAAACAACGCATCCAGTTATGAGCACTGTCTGCAGGCAACTGACTAGATTTCAACCGTCTAAATTTGTAAATTTCTGTATTTCAAGTCTCTGATTGGCTATTCCTACTCTAATAGAATACCTTCATTTAACTAAAGCTCTTTCTGGTTGTTGATTGGCTATTTTTAAACTGTCTCAAAATTTACATTATTGCTGCTCTAATAATGACTAGTAGCATTTAAACTTCCTTACTCATTATTGCCTCAAGGTTACCTCATTGTTAGCAGCTTTAAACTTATTATTCTCACAGCTCCTACATTATTAAATTACTTAATATATTCACATAACATTATTGAACGTGTTTACAATAATATAAGCATATGCAATGACTGATACATACATTTTACAAATTATTCCATACACATATTGCTTCAAGGCGGGCTGTTATTCAAATATATATTTATATAATTTGATTAAAATCTTTAAGTGTTAAAAATACTGCCTCATGGGTCATCCTGTATACATAAGCTATTTAGTAGATGACGGGCAAGTCTTTAGGAACTCTAATGGACTAATATATTTTTCGGTCGTACTCCTGATGTTTACGAATATATGCATACTTTATTTCCTGCTTTCTTATTAACTGCTTTCTCTGGCATATTATAGTTTGAAACATGTCTTAGCTTGAAATTTCATTAATACACCAATGGCTATGTTGAGGCAGTATATTTAACGCTTAAATTATTTCAGTCTAATTATAAAGTGTTAAAAATACTGCCTCAAATTGCCCCCTTTTAGAAATATTTAAAAATGATGTTCTTTTTGTTTTGTCTTTTTAAATTTTTAAATATTTCCTGAAAGTCTCCTGAAAGAAAGAAACATAACAGTTGCTATTTTTCAGTGTCACTTTTATTTAACACTGACTGGTTTTTCACTACACTCGTGTATAGCAGAATACTTTATTTATTTGCCACATGTTTGACACATTTAAGGTCAATGACCTGGTGTAAGGTCAATGATCTGGTGTTCAATGACCTGAGTGAAGTTTGTTTATTCACTAATACAGCCACTATTAAGTATTTTATTTGCTAGACATTTAACATTTAATTAGGCATATTAATATTTGTTACCCTTTCTTTTAAACTTATTTCTTAAACATATTTTTTATTTTCTTACAATTTCTAACAATTTATACCTTATACAATATAATTGCAGTTGCTATTAAGATTTATTATGTTTTTCTTACTAACAATGCATTTTCTTCTATTACATCTTTTTATCTAAACTCTCTTTTGTTATATTGACAATTTGTTACATTTGTAAAGATATTATTATACATTTTTAAATTACATTGCTATCCCCTTGTATGTTGCAGTTACTTTATTTTCTTTTTCTTATAAACTAGTTAAATCCCAAAGTTCAGGAGGAAAGGAACTATCTTTCACTAAATAGATTTAAAGAATATTGTCGGAAAACTACTAATTATGACCACTTGCAATAAAACGCTGATGAGGTCCAGAAATGCTTCTTCAGTTCTTCTTCAATCATAATTTATTTATGACTATGAGTATTAATTTCGTTTAATAGAATATTTATGTTTGCATCTATATGGGTATCTGCATTACTCTTGCATCAAGTACATCTCCATGAAATTTCACTACCAACTAACACACAGAACTTCCTGTATTTATAATTGGAGATAACGATAGTGCTTTATTAGTAATAATTCTCACTAGCTTATTCTGACCAACAGACGGGGTCATGTAGCAAGATCCCCTTGATTAACTGAAGTGTAATGCGCTTCTAATTGTTGGGTTTAGGAGCGCGTTCAGTAATGCATAAAAATCGATCATGATGCGCTTTCAATGCTACACAGCACAAATCATTAAGCCATGAAGTTTTTAAAAGAGAAGGGAGTAGTGTACGTTACACCGTGCAAGTGTGCGACTTGCTTTCGGGAGGTTCCGGGTTCGATCCCGGCGACGGTTCACTCTGACCTGTGGGTTTTTCATGGTTTCCCCTGGTTGGTAGGCGAAAGTTGGAGGGGGTTCATTTCTACCACGACTCTTCTGCCCTTCATTTCCTTTGCCCATCATCTTCCTTATCATATGTTTCAGGGTGATGGGCGGTGGCTATGCGCTCTGTGGAGATTTCTTGCTGACGTCATCCAGGAACCACTCCGTTAGAAATTTTCATCTGGGTGCTTTTGGCAGGCGCTGCGTCGGGGACTCTCCAGAGGCTCGGGGCCCAATGAGTTGGCTCGGGCGGCGTTCGAGGCATACAATCGGAAACATTAGTTTCCGCATCACTGCTTGCGCACGTTGTCATCACGTTCTGGTCGCTCTTCGGATCTCTCCCCTCATACCTCCGTTCCAGAGGTCACGGTAGAAACTCAAGGAGCCGGATTGTCTGCGTGCGGTGCTCTGTACCGTTTTCGTGGGCCCCTTCCGTTCGTCAGCACCCTTTAATATAATTGTTAACCCCTTTGGGCTCCTACACTGAGTTGCATCACGGTTGTATTCCGCTTCTAATGATAATAAAGATGAAACAAAAGAGCGTGTTTGTTTTCCCCCGGCGAGTTTCAGTCAATTAAGTGTTGCAGTATTTCTTTTGGCCTCTTTCTGCAACCTCGATTCGGGATTGTTCCGCTTTGTAAGTGATTGACAAATGTTTTTGGAGGCCCTTTATCTAAACTACCCTTAATTTGTAACAACTAAATTTGAAATGTCTTATATACCGGGTGTAAATTAATAACACCGCACAAATCTTGCTGAGAGACAATCAATTTGAGACACAACACCTATGGTCTACGAAAATATTATTACTGAGTTGCGCCTCAAAAGTGCTAGGAAGTCTGCACGCCACTGATCACTTCAACTTTAACTGTAAAGTATGATTAAAAAAACAAGTGAAGCAACTCGGAACGTACGTCTTTAGCGCAATAGGTATTACCAAAAGGATGCAGATAAATAGAAATGTGAATTTCGGGTTCGGATCCCAATGGGCGCGTTGTTTTGCTTTAGGATTTATTTCTTTATGAGCAAGTGATAATAATAATAATAATAATAATAATAATAATAATAATAATAATAATAATAATAATAATAATAATAATAATAATAATAATAAATGCAACCCATGAAACCCGACTGCCGGCCACGTACGCATGGCAGAGTTGGGTGATCATCCAGCAGATACAGGGAGGTGCTGTGGCCAGCAACACGCATCCACCAGCCAGAATATTGACCTGCATGGTCGGGACCGCTGCCTATCGCAGCTCCTCACTTTCCTCACGGTGTGGAGTAGGTACCGGCCCTATAGCAAGGACTTAACATCGGCACTGCCATGGGTGGGTTCGAATCCGGTCGCATTCCGTGGCCGAAACCAGAGCTCCACGCTCTAAGCCACAGCGCCATATACTTAGCTTAATTTCAATTTACAGGAAATGTTTTTGTTAGTGTGTGTACAGTTTTAAAGTTAATCTAAGCTCAAGTTTTTCATTTCAAATTCTTTTGTCATTTACACTTTAATGACCTAAATAGTAGACACTGAAAACTAAATATGTACATTAATGTTAAATGAACTGGTAGAAGTCTACGCAAATAACAACTAACAAAAATGTTTTATAAGTACTTAAAAGATGTGACTGAATTATTACAAAAAATCTGATGTGCTACACTCACATGACTTTCTCTACTGTTGTACAAACTATTTTTACAAACGCTTATTCTCCATATGCTTCATGTTAATCGAGATATCGAGATGTTAATCTTATTGCTAATTTTCTTGTAGATGCAAGGGGAATTGCTAGGCTTTAAGCGATAGTCAAATATTTTAAGAGCTGGTTGCTATGTAGAGTATTCCATTCTCTTTGCATTATCAGGACAAAAAATGAATAACGAATTTGAGTAAAATTATAAGTATTGGAAAACTCAAAAAAATTTATATAACATAAATTGTGCATTTTAACGCGATCTACATTTTTTGAGTAGTAAAAGTTTGTCTATATCTTATGGTTTACCAGTTATGCAAAAGTCGTTCACAATGAAGAATACTTTTGGAGACATTCCCAGAAAATTCGAGATATACGTTTCATTTGTCATGAAAATATCTTAAACACATGATATTTTAATTAACAGCGTTAGAGCCATTTTTGAGAAAATTAAAATTTTCGAAAAATGTTCCATGTAAAGGGTAATATGGTGTGGGAGATTTTTTGAAAAGCTTCGTGTCGCATCTCTGGAAGATACTGAACCTAAATACCAAGTTTGGTGTTCATCCGACTGTCGTTTCTGAGTTATGCTGTTCACAGACACACACACGATTGCTTTTTTTTTGGATTCATGGGGCCTCAAAACATATATTTCCGGTGAAATCTCGGTATAGAATTTTTGGGTGGAATACAATACTTTCCCTACTTATTATACGCAGTGGAGAAAGTAATTAGTTGTCTAAATATGAGCGTTACAGTACAACAGATAGCTGCAATAAGAATAAAGGTAAGTAAACAAATGAAGAATTTGCAGTGGG
Organism: Deroplatys truncata; assembly: GCA_030765065.1. NCBI lineage: Eukaryota > Metazoa > Arthropoda > Insecta > Mantodea > Mantidae > Deroplatys > Deroplatys truncata. The sequence continues at coordinate 168,402,110 of CM060984.1, read as the reverse complement.
TTCAAAGGAATTGCTCAAAATAATAACCTGTAAGATCAATGTATAGGTGACATCTATGGAGAAATGATTCCTGAACCCTGTTGGGCACTCCGTGCGTTACGAATCTTAGCACTCGTTGAAATAATGCAACAACCAGTGCCTCTTCAGAATCAATCGGTGATGTATGCACCGTAGTCTAAAGGTGAGCCAGAAAGAGAAATCCATGGGGTCCGGAGAACGAGGTGACCAGGGTGCTGCAGGACTTCCTCTTCCGATCCAGCGATTGTGGAAGATCCGATTTAGATGCTCCTGTACGTTTATATCGGGTGAGCAATCCTTGGCAGTACCGGTTTGGCGGCTTGCGGCCGGCCGGCGAGATTAGTTGCTGTGTCGCCAGTGCGAGTGACAGGAAGTTCGCAGTAAATATACGAGTAGTAGGGTTTGTCGCGTAAGTTATTTCTAAGACACATAATATAGACACTCAAAAATAAAAGTAGATTACTCACGCATATCAAGCATGGAATTGTTGGAATAGCCTCCCTTATTGGTTCAAGCATTTTTGACACTACTTAGGAAGTTGGCCATTAAACTGCGCAGTTTCCTCTGAGAAATGGCAGGACTTTCTTGACAGATGTTATTTTAAAGTTCATTTTAGGTGTGTGGATTTATTTCGTAAACGCTCGGTTTTATTACCCCCTCGTTCCCTGATTTAAATACCTGTGGTTTATCTCTGGGTTGTATTAAAAGAGAACGTTTATAAAACAAATCCATACGGTTTAGATGAACTCATAAATAAAAATTAGCAGCAAATTATTGACGAATGTTATTTTTACTTCATCTAAAATTTGAAGATTTGTTCTGCAAACTTTGTCTTTTAGTGTTCTCTCGTTCTCCTGATTTAATTATCTGATCTGGGTATTTTCGCGGTTTTCCCTGATTGGTAGACAAATGCAGGGATGGGTTACATAATACTACGAATTTTCCTGTCCACCATTTGCTGTCAATTAATTCCTTATCATCATGTTTCAGGTTCAAAGGATCAGGCGAGTGGACGGTGGAAGCGACGTATGATGGAGAACTGTCTGTCCTGGCATTCGGTGTATGATAGGACCCCGAGAGACCTCTCAGTGAGAAGAGGTAGGCCAGTGTAGTAGGCTCCGCGGCTGTCAAGACGTAATATCTGGAGACTTCGGGACCACGCCTTAGTCTACGTAGGCTAACCTGGATCTGACCCCTCTATGTCCTTAGCTTCGTCCCTTCCTCCTAAAGGTTAGAAGTACAATTATCCTTCATTTGCGCTTAAGTACCGAAATCCTCTTCCGCTTCCTTATAACCATAACTATTGCTCCAAACACAAGCACATGAGTTCACCGTTGTAATATAAAAGCTGAAGTCCAACGGTGTAGATAGGCTAAAATGCAAGTCGTTATTAAAAAATAAGCTCCAACTCATAGAAGAAGGGTTTATGCAAGAAGAGTAATGCGGCTTCTGTAAACGGAGATCATGTATAGATGCAATATTTATACTAAAACAATTAATAGGGAAAAGAGAGTTCAACCTACCATTGCAACTACTGTTTTTAGACTATCAGAAAGCCTGTGATTGAGTTGAACGCCAGAAGCTATGTGATATACTTGCTTTTTATGAAATACCTGAAAACTTAATAAATGAAATCGCATTGTTTAACAATGTCCAGGTAATTTTCAACAATGAAAACACCTTAATGGTAAACCAAGGGTTTAGACAGATCAGCTAGTCACCAATTCTCCTCATTATATACATTAATAAAATGCTGGAGGAGTGGAAGCGAACCAATCCCAAGAGGATCTGCAGCCTCTTCACGCCGAACGGTTCACTTCACTCGGGAACACAAGAACCCACAACCGTCACTCCGCGGTAGCACTCGCTACACGTCGCAGAAGCCGTCATCACCTCCCTTGGAGAATCGCTCTTGATGTCTCACGGTAAACTCACCCGCCAACTCGCTCGCTCGACTCACAGTCGACTCACCTCGACTCGCTTTCAACACGCCTTGACAGCCCGCGAGAGCGCTCGCCTATATAGCCAGTGTAAACCTTCCACAGAAGATTCTCGAACATTCTATAACACACTTTCTGGAGAAGGAGGGGTGGAGATAAAGGTTCCAGAAACTTCCAGCTGTCTCTCAATAGCGCGCCCAGTATTTACGCTGGCAAGCGGTATTATTGTTGTTTACTAGGACCGCTCGGCGCCGACCTCCCGATAACCTTCGGCTGTAAAGTGCTGCGTCACAATATATTAATACAGTGTTGCTTGTAGACGACCAAGCGCGTTTGGTAGAAACAAAAGCTGGACTAAAAAGCAATGTTATGGCACTGACATTTTACAAGAAAATAATACAAAATATCTGTTAATAAAACCAAAATTATGGTAATTGAGGGAAAACATAACATGAGATACAAAATAGTTATAAATGGTGCTTTAGTGGTACAAGTTAATAGCTATAAATATTTTAGAAGTGACATCTCAGTGTATAATATAATGATATGAACGGAAAGTAATATTAGGAAACACAATGCAATCAATATGTATTGAAACATATCTACGGAAAACAACGAGGGAAGGTATAATATTATGGCTGCATAATGTGGTATCGAAACCAACGCTAGTTTATGGACGCGAAACCTTAGTTTTAAAAGGAGCATACATAAGAAGAATAGAAACGTTGGAAATGCGGATCTTAAGACCACTATTTGGATTTAGTCTAAGGAACAGAATAAGAAGCCAGGATAGAAGACAAAAATTACAACTTAACAAGACAATGTTTGAAGGGATTAAAATATATCATAGGAAATGATACAGCCATGTTAGAAGATGCCTTATGACCATCTACCGTACTAAGTATTAGTTTATTCTCCTAAGGGAAGACGAGATATGGGACAGCTAAAGGCAATATAGGTATTGTATAGGTACATATCACGGAACGGCCCCCGGAACCACGGCAGAGCATCGCACGCAGGCCAGTCGACCCATTGTGCCTCCAACGTGACCCCTGGGAGGGAAGGATGAGAAGAGAGACCCGAAGGGTGACCAGATCCGGATGCCGACGGGGAAAGCATGTTTGGGGTCCCTAACTTTTCCAGATAGAACGCATCCGACGCCGCACAGTCCCTTTCTACATACCATCAACCTCCAGGGTGCCTGGAGCGAGGCCTCATGCTGAGGAGAGACCTAACTGAACGGTACCGTAGCGACACCAGGGAAGTCACCGCCCAGCCGCAACGTGCCAAACACCGTCGCTTGGTCCTAAACCCTGAAACAAATGACAGGCAAGATGATAGGTACAGGAAATGAGAGAAAAGAGTGTCGTGGTAGAAGAGGAACCACTCCAGCATTTGTCTGGCGACCCAGGGAAACCACGAAAAACCCATGGGCCGAGTGGGCAATTGCCGGGGATCCATCCCGGGACCTCCCGATTGCGAACCACAGACGTGACTGCCTGAGCCATTCCCCTCGGTAAGAAAAGATAGGTGCAGCAATTCTTTTAAAATCCTTTGAATGTCGGAACGGGCTATAGAAGACCAATCCAGTCGTTACTGATTCAGTTAGTAGAGCACGTTATTTATCTTAGTTAAATCAATTAAAAGACTATTGTGTAAACCCATGAAGAGAACCAGTCCGGTTGATAGTTTTAGCACCTTAGGAATGATGACGCTCAAGTTTTAAAATGTACAAAATGGGAATGTCAGTAAATCCGTGTCAAACTGACCTCTCGAACCCAGCCAAACTTACCTTGAGTTCAACGAACTTATACAATACGTGGGCTCTGAAGGAAAAGTGTGGAATGGGGCCGTGAAAAGTTTCCACAAGCACATTCCATTAAAGGCGACCAAAACCGAACTGTGAAAAGAGCTAAATTGAATAGGCACCACGGCGAAGAAAGACGATGGAACAGCGAGAAAGCACCACGGAAAGAGAAGGAAAAAAAGTACTGGGTGCTTGTCAACCTTAGAGGTGCTCATCGCCAATGTAGGTAAAATATAAAACATATTGATGCGTTACATTCGGATGACTTTCTGTAGCTTATGTTTTTATAGCTTCTAGAAGCTCTTCTTACGAAAGCTAATTACTTTCTCTATCACGTACCTAGTAGATATGGAAGGTATTACATTCGAACAAAAATTTCGATATCGAGATTTCACTAAAAATACATGTTTTGAGGCATCCTGAATCCAAAAATAGCATTTTTAGAAAACGATCCGTGTGTGTCTGTGAACAGCATGACTCAAAAAGAAAAGTAGGATAAATACCAAACTTGGTGTTTAGTTCAGTACCTTCCAAAGATGCCACAAGTATATTTTGAAGAAAATCCCCCTAATCCAAACTACCATTGACATAGAACATTTTGAAAACGTTTTAATGTTCTAAAAATGGCTCTAAAGGTTTAATTAAAACATCACATATGGAAGATATTCACATTACAAATACAACGTATATCTTGAAATTTCTGGGAATAGCCTGAGAAGTCCACTTCGGAAGGAAATTTATATAATCTTGTATAACTGGTAAACTGTAGACGAAAGCTTACTACACAATAAAATAGATATGTTTAAAACACATAGTTTATTTCAAATAACTCTTTTGTGGCATCAGCCATTTCCGTTATTATAGTTCATATTTTTCAATACTTAGCCATTCTTTTAAAGTCCTGTCGATGTTCAGTTGTCAAACCACTCTTTAATTGGAAAAATATTCATTGTTTCTTATTTTATCAAAGACGATTCTGTCGTTCAGTACAGGTACAAAACGAAAGGTCACTGAGTGTAGCGTAATGCTGCTGTCTGCAGGTGTTTACGCGGTAGTTTCGTACTGATAAGCGTCGCGTGGTCGCCTGATGTAGTGCGAGCCAGGTCATTTAGACAAGTAACAGTCACCAGTAGCGAACACCTGATATGGTTACGATCTGTGCGGAGACGCAATAAAATGCAGCTGAGGCTCGAAGGCTGTGTTCGGAACATTTTCAGACGCAGCATCTGTCTTCTTCGCACTTTTTTCCGTTTCTTTTTTGACGTATAGAAATAATATTAAGAAATGATGAATCATTCCAGGTAGTACGTGGACCTGAGAGGTTCTTACGTGAATTCAAACACCAAGGCGATCATGTTTTTGCACATGCTTACTATGAATAATGCACTAAGAGAAAATAATGTAATTCTAACGCATATTTAAAGGTACATAATATATAATAAAAATAGAACTTTGTTTAATCTTGCTAACTTTGCGGCACAAATTGTTACCATATACCTGTAGACACTGATTTTAGATTAACTGTCATGGAAGTAAATGACTTATCAGGAGTGCTCAGGTTTGCGTCACGGCTACACTGAATTCTTATGAATGAGCGAATCGCTTATTAAATAATCGATACCACACCCCCACATATACATACGTACTCTCACATTGAAACTCCAGTCTCTGGGCAAACCATGAAATGTTTTTGTTTAAAGACAACTTTCTGAAGCCCAGCCGGGAGTCGAACCCGGAACACCTCATATAGCAGGTAGTTTCTCTACCGCACGAGGTCTGGGACCAGTAATAGCAGTTAAAGTGCTCGTTTTCAAGCACTGTTCTCTCATTTAGCGGTCTCCTCTCTGCGGCATGGAAGTCCACTTTGCATTTCTGCTTAGGCAAACCTTTTGGCATCCGCGCTATCCGGTATAAACTAACTTCAGCTAAGGACGGCTTGTGTGGGCCATCTGGTATATGTTTGATGTATTGAAATGAAAATTGAAACAAATATTTTGAATGTATAAGAACAATCTAGGAAGTCGTCTTAATTTTTAACTAAATTTTAAATAAATTAACATAATCGGGGAACTATAAGAAATATAAATTTATTACGGAAAAGGCTGATGCGTTGCTCTCAAATGACCCTTCATACTTACTATTCTACAAAATATTCTTACATATTCTTCTATCTTCTTCATATTAATCAAGATAAAACATTTTCGGAAATGGTTTTATTACATATTTCGATGCAGCTGCAAGGAAAATTCAGGAGGCTGAGTTGAGAGAAAAAACGAATAGTGACATACCACTTAAAAAATCTTAAATATTTTAAAATTCAGACCAATAACTAGGAATAGTACGGAAATGGTTAACGCCGCAAAATTGTTTATTTGATATAAATCGTGTATTTTAACGAAATCTCCATTTTTGGCGCAGTAAGATTTTATCTATTTCTTATGGCCCAAACAATTATACAAAAGTCATTCAGAATGAAGAAAGTTTCATAAGCTATTTGCAGAGAATTCAAAATAAGGTACATTTTATTTGTCATGAAAATATCTTAAATATGTGGTATTTTAATAAAGATAATGAAACCATTTTTGAGAAAATAAACAATTTAGAAACATTTTTCATCTAAAAGATCGTTTGGAGTGGAAAATGTGAACTTATATACCAAGTTTTGAGGCAGATTTTTAACACTTAAATGATTTCAGTCAAATTATATAATATGTAAATTCAATAACAGCCCACCTTGAAGCAATATGTGTATATAATGTAAATAACAGTCATTGCATATGCTTATATTATCGTATACATGTTCAATAATGTTATGTGAATGTATTACGTAATTTAATAATGTAGGAGCTGTAAGAATAATAAGTTAAGGTTGCTAACAATGAGATAACAATAAGGTAACCTTGAGGCAATAATGAGTTTGAGAGTTTAACAATTGTGATTCTTGGAAGCAGTAATGTAATTTTAGTGAAAGTTTATAAAATAGCCAATCAACAATCAGAAAAAGCTTTAGTAAATGAAGGTATTCTATTGGAGTAGGATTAGCCAATCAGAGACTTGAAATACAGAAATTTACAAAGTTTAGGCCCTTGAAATCAGTTCAGTTGCCTGCAGACAGTGATTGTAACCGGATGCAAGATGCGTCCTCCAGGGATTTTAATACGTATTCGTTTGAGACGAAAAATAAGTTTACGTGTTAAAAAGTGCAAATAATTAATAAAAGAATCTCACAACTCTCTATCAGTGAAGTGTTATATAAATCGTATCAAGCAATAATAAAAGGAGTGAAGTAAAATTATATTCTGTGTAAGCCTACATTCTTAGTCACACCACAACCCTGCTAAGAGAAACGTGTCTCTAAAAAAATACTGACGCAGCCGAGGCAAACATAAATATTTAATACTTAAAGAAACAGTCATATTACAAAGTTAATATTTTTAAAAATTGGGGCAAAGCTACCGGGTACCACACGTGCGGTTGCAACTACTTCAAATTCGGCTCCCCAACAGTTGAAATATAATACAACTCCTTCAATACAAACTACTTCAAATTGGCGTCGATACGTGGAGCTAATAAAATACTTCTTCAGTTTTTAAGTAGTGCTGTTTACAGACGCTCAAAAAGGCGCGCACGCGCATTTTGATTCAAGGAGGCTCAACACGTGTGTTCAGTAAAATGTCGATGTAAAATTTTTGGTTGGAATGCAATTTTTCTTCTATTTGCTATAATTAAGTAGTAGATAAAGTAAAAATTTGATGTATTACATTCACATTATCTACCCTCTATCGTTTAGTAGTGGGTACACAAATTAATCTTACGAAAGTTCATATTCATATCTATTTCATTTTAATACAAATAAATCTTTACGGAAATAACTGCATTACACATTTCGTTATAGATACAAAGGGAACGGCAATAGTCAAATGTTTTAGAACTGGACGATATACGCTGGTCTTAAAATTCCATACTCCTTCCACGACATCCCGAGGAAAACCGAAAATCAACAGGACTTTAAAAGGAATGGCTAACTGTTGAACAATTCGAGCCATTAATAAAGGGTATCTCTGAAATGCCTGATGCCACAAAAAGTTATTTAAAATGTATTGTTTGTTTTAAAGAGATCTATACCCTTTGTTGCTTCCGAATGAATAGAACTTCACAGGCTAATCCCGAAAATACAAGATATTCATTTAATTTGTTATGTAAATATCATTAATATATGGTATTTTAGGCAAAGTCGTTAGAGTCATTTTTTGGAAAATAAAAAATTTAGAAAAATGTTCCATGTAAACAGTAGTTTTGGGGTAGGTGGGCTTTTTTCGTGCCGTCTCTTTGGAGAGTACTGAACGTAAACGCCAAGTCTGGTATTTATTCAACTTTTCGTTGCAAGAAATAACTTCACCCTTTGCAACAAACAACTAAACCGAAGGGATCAGATACACTTCGCAAGAATCCGGATTGGACATACCAAACTCAGATTCTCCTGCATCCTCTCTAAGGATCAACCACCACGACGTGCAACACAGATAGCTAGCATGTATTTCAAAACTGCCGGCAGCACGGTCATTGGAGCAACGCCCTCAAAATTTCTGGGAGATAAGCCTCTCAAAGAAGCATTTAAGTGCTTGTAAACACTTAACGCAGTTTTTCAAATGTGAAAAATTATATAGCAAAATACCGGGTGCCCGGTTGAGAGGTATTCAAAATAAAACTTTAATATCCCGCAAACTAATGGATATACACGCGGCCAAGTTACATCACTACAAGGAGAATCTCTGGAAGTTTTGTTTTGTGTGGTTGGCAATATTGTTTGGTTTTGTTACGCGCAGTTAAAATGTCGACAGTGCAATAGCAAGTTCAGTGCGTTTTGTGGCTGGCAGAGTTGCAATCTGTTACGTCTGTACAACGACTTTTTAGAACCCGACATGGACGTCAACCGCCTATGAGGAAAATCATTCGATTCTGGGACAAGAAACTGAGAACCACAGGTAGTCTGTTACGCGTAAATTCCCCTGGAAAGCCACGGACCTCCGAAGAAAATGTCAATCGCATTAGAGAAGCATTCGAAAGAAGCCCGCAACGCCTGTTCGTGCTACTAGTTTACAGTTACAGATTCCATGTTCAACAATGTATGATGTGTTGCACAAAAGACTTCGTCTAAGAGCATACAAGATTCAAATGCTTCACGCAATAAAACCTTATGACAAAGTTGTACGTATGAACTTCGCATTAAAAATGCTACAAAGGATTGATGAGCCACTCGACTATCTCCAACATGTGTGTTTCTCTGACGAAGCGACGTTTCATGTTAGTAGAATTGTAAACAGACACGACTGTAGAATGTGGGGCAATGTAAATCCACATATCACTTGCGATCTCGAGAGGGACACCCCTAAGGTCATCTGTGGGCCGACTTAATGCATAACATGGTGATCGAACGGTTCTTCTTCTTAGAACCGACAGTGACTGGAATTTCGTACCTGGATATGCTGAAACAGTATGCCACAACTACGACATGAAATTATCTTCCAGCAGGACGGATCTCCGCCACATTTCAGTCTTATAGTCAGGGAATTTCTGAATAGAGAAATGCCCGCGAAGTGATTGGCAAGGATGGACCAACTGCTTGGCCTTTTAGGTCTCCAGAATTAAGCCCATCAGATTTTGTTTCTATGGGGTTATGTGAAAAATAAGATCAACGATCCTAAAAGGCTGCATAAGCGATGCTATGGCAACAGTTACACCAAACATGTTCCAGGCTACGAGACGCCAGGTGGAATATCGTCTGGATATTTGTCGTGGCACCAAGGGTCCCATATTTAAATCTATTGAGGACGTGACAGTCAGGAAGAAAACCTTTGACAGTTTCCTTTTTTAGCACTGTAAGCTATAAATGATACAATAAATGGTTCGCGAGTTATAGTTTGTTGATTTTGGATACCTTCCATCTGGACACGAGGTATTGTAACGCATATCAATACGTCACCTTGTTTTTGTATTTTGTCAATAGCTTTGAATATTGTAACATGCTACGAGGGGCTCTACTTATATTTTGAGCCTTGGCAACCCTGAATGTTGTAGCTGCCATCTGACGTTTCCAATGGAAAGCTTGACATTTTTGACTATAATCTACTTCAAACATTTTGTCAATAGAGCGTCATTTGTTTTGTTTACACTAACTTGAAAATTGTGTGTCAACAAAAATATGGAATTAACTCGTGAAAATGTTTGTGCAATGATTTATTACGACTTTCGACGTGGATTATCAAGACAAGAGTGCATCAATCAACTAACTTCCATATTTGGTGACGAAGTTCCATCCTTTGCCACTGTGAAACGCTGGTATAACGAATTTAATCATGGCCGCCGTTCGCCGTTCGTGAAGGTCGTTCATAATTAGTTGTTGTGCCAGAAAACATCGATGCTGTGCAAAAACTAATAATGAAAGATCGTCATTTGACATATTGTGAGATTAAGGCAACCCTAAGCATTAGTTCCACTAGCTTATATAAAATATTACATGATTATTTAGCCATGAAAAAGGTTTTCTCTCGTTGGATCCCACATAATTTGACGCAATCTCAAAAAGATGCTCGTGTCGATTGGTGCACAAAAATTCTCAAGAAATACAATGGCGGTGCTTCAAAGTACGTATATAAGAAGGTGGCGAATCATGGATCTATGGAACGTAAACAGCAGTCGACTGTATGGATGTTTCAAAATGAAGAAAATGCAACAAAAGTTGTTCGCACTCGAAGCACTTCGAAGCAAATGGTCGCCTGCTTTTTCAGCAAAACTGGCCATGTGGCAACATTGTCTTTAGAGGAATGTAAAACGGTTAATTCCGAATGGTACACAACCATTTGTTTGTCGGAAGTCTTCGGTGAAGTAAGGAAAACCAACAGGAACCGTAGGATCGTTCTTCATCAAGACAATGCGAGCGCACACACATCTCGTCTAACAACAGAGTATTTGAAGGCTCAAAAAATCTAATTGATGGGTCATCCGCCATACAGTCCTAATTTGGCGCCAAATGGCTTCTTTTTGTTCCCGAACATCAAGAATAATTTGCGTGGACAACGATTTTCGTTGGCAGAAGAAGCCGTTGGTGCCTTTAAAAACCATGTTTTGGAGGTGTCTCAAGAAGACTGGAATAAATGCTTTGACAAATGGTTCAAACGGATGCAAATGTGTATTGATCATAAAGGAGAATACTTTGAAAAACAATAAAGCAGTTTTCAATCAGAAATTACTTTGTTTTAATTACTGGCTCAAAATATAAATAGTGCCCCTCGTGTGATGTTGTAACTTTGTTAATATGCTAAACACGTGTAAAGTAATTATTTCTGAAATCGCTCTAAAACTTTAAATAAAAACGACAATAAAAAGTGAACCAATTTGGCACTGAAATGTATAACTCCCGCCTATCCAAATGTCACCTTTCTACCTCTCTTTGGTATAATTCTAACCACTTGATTGACAACTTCTTACGACATTTCTAAAGGTGGGTGGAGCGTAAAACTGCCAGTAAGCTGTGTTCTTGGTAGCTGTGTACTCTTAATAAGGCTGTCAATAAAACTCCATTTGTTTAGCTACAGTTTTTAGTACTGGGGAACATCAGTGCTATTATGCAATAAATAATAATAATAATATTTTAGATTTCCAAATGTTTTACTTTCCTTCCAGTCAAGACAGTACTGGAACAGAGGAAGAGACATCCAAAGGCTGGACCAGTTTTAATATCTTGAAGTCTGTACAAGCTAGACTTCGTAATCTTTCTGAATAATATTTATAACAATATAGGTGTAATAGCTATTATTGTTACTATCATCATGATTCTGTTTTTTATTGCATATGAGCCAAAGTAATTTTTGAAATTGACAAATATAACGAAATAATATCGTCTTGATAACAAAAATATTAGATTTTTTTCAATCAGGGCTGTTCTGTAACTTATTTGTTAAGCTTAAAGAATCGCTCATAACAAATGTGCAGCTATTTGGCATTCTGTAACTTGTCTATCGCATATTTGTTTTCTCGCGGTTTGTTAGCTCCCTGGGATCGCTAATCGAAAATTCGTGTGCTCTACCATAGCGTTTGTATTTTCACAGCCGCCAGCGCCGAATTACCGACTACCGAGCACTTTTATTACTTTTCCAAGCTAACATGGAGACAAAGCCTGCTGTGAAAACGCTGCACAAAAAATATAAAATATATGTGGATTTTTAAAATTCACACCCATTGCTTAGAATAACAATATTTACATCCTTGTCACCCCAAATAATTAGATTTAAGGGGAAAACTCGCCAAGATGTTGAACAGCTGTGGCAGTGTCCCTGTATATTTAGTTTAATTTTAGGATAGGAAAAACAGAAAATAATTAGCAACGCAGTTTGATATTATTTTGATGTAAGTTTCTCTAATTCATACCAACCTGCAGTTATTGTTTAATTTTCTTTATGCTTTTGGTTTTAGTTATACCTTTTAAAATACCAGTTGTCATGCAGATTTTTCTGAGCTGCTGATGTATACCATCAAGCATAAGCAGGTACTTATTCTTTAATTCACGATTTGGCAATGATCAGATTTAGTTCATTTCTATGGACTTGTTCCTGCATCTTAATCTTTGAATGAACATTATTAATGTGTGGATAATATTTCATATTATTTAGGTAATTGATAAGTGGGAGGTCGTAGTGAAAAGAAAGTTTAGTTTCACTGGTTGTGTTAATTGGGGGAATGTTACAGCTACAAGTATTTTATTTCAGATTATTTTCATGCCCAAATTTATTAAGTATAAATTATCATTTTATAACCCAAATGACTACGTTCTGCTATATTCTTCCCCTTCTAGCAGTATCAGTATAAATTACATTTTCTAAGGTTACAAGAAATTGGTAAATAGCCTTCTGCTAGCCACTTCTTTTAGCAGGTTGGAGATTGTCTTAAAATAATTATAGGATGGATAACGTATCGCTGTATTATCCTATAGCTCTCAAAAGTGCTCAGTTCCAAATTTAAACTAAAAATGAGGCAAATAAATTCGTGATTTATGCAAATAAACACAGGATTTATCACTATTTGTAACTAAAGTCCTTAAATTAATAAATATTAGTTTTATTGGGATACGAGGTAACAAGACATTAATTTCCCTATTAAAATTCGTCTCTTAAGTTATGTTGGCAGCATCATTTACGAATGCTAGCACACGGAACATGGCTTATCAACATCATCTGTAACATTTATATTTTACACTAAAACGAATAAATAAACATTTGATAATTAAAATGTCAAAGTTCTATGATGCTTTTTCTCTTACAGTAGCATTAACATGACGTATATGCGAATCTGTTTCGCAACAAGCGCGTTAACATGAGCGTCTCGACGTTTGTTGCGTTCAACAACCAAATCTTCATTCTTAAGAAACGCTTGTTTTGTTGCGAGGTTACAGAATGCCGCTCAATTGGTTAGTGGCGATAAAAGTTTGTTAGTCTTACAGAAGACTGTATGTCTGTTTCAGACACATCGTCTCAATTTATTGAAAACATTAGTTACACGAAATTGGGGAGCAGATCTCAATGTTTTGTTGCGCACGTACAAGACCTCCATCCGCTCCAAACTTGACTATGGATGTATCGTCTGCTCTTAAAATGCTCGACATCGTGCGAATGACCTTAGAAACCTTTTGCTGAGTCTGTGTATAGAAGCCAATGAACCTCCATTAGCCACCAGAGGGAAAATGTTAAGTATATTTGTTGCTGTTCGTATAATGTTTAGACAAGGTACAACTAAGATTCATTCCTATGTGCTTCCCACTAACACAGGGGTAAGCTGTGGCGTGAATATATTCCAACAGGTCAGCTTCGCTAATGGCCTCACTCAATATCTTGAGGAATTTAACACCACATTACCTGAAATAATTCCCTATTGCTGTCCCCTACAGCACCTGGAAGCTCAAACCTCCCTATCTCTATGTCCAGATACAGCAAATCCACCACTGAGATCTCTACTTTGCGAAGCATGTTTAAAAATCTCTACATATCAAATTCATCTTCAGTTTGGATTTATACTGAATTGTTCCGTCTACTGGTTTGCGTAGTAGTTTTCCCTGATCACACGATGCTATACAGTCTACTACCTAATTACCTCAGCGTTTACACGTGTGGGTTATATCAATCCACTTTGCTCTGAAATACATCCTAGACAACGCACAGTGTTACTACTTGTCTTATGAATACCTTGTTAGCATTGCATCACAAAAACGCCTTGTCTCAACCACTGGTTACAGAACTATTAATGTTATACAATACAGTAATTCAATCTGGTAAATATATCAAACTTATCTGGACTCTCTCCATTTCCGATGTATGCTGAAATGTTCCGTCTAAATTGACAACTGGATTGCGCAGTAGTGTTCCTGATAACACTATGCCACACAATCTACCTAATTACCTCAGCGTCTACACATGTGAGCTATATGCAATCCGATTTGCTCTGGAATACATTCTACACAACATACAGGATGACTCTTTTGTCATATTCACGGAGTCTATGAGGGCCTTGTTAGCATTACATCACAAAAACTCTTCGTCTCACCCACTGGTTGCAGAACTATTAATGTTATACAAGACAGTAACTCAATCTGGTAAATGTATCAAACTTATCTGGACTTTCTTCATTTCCGATTTATACTGAAATGCTTACTGAACAGCTTGACAACTTGTCACAACTTGGCGACAACTGGGTTGCGCAGTTGTGTTCCCTGATCACAAGATGCTGCACAGTCTTCCTAATTATCTCATTCTACACATGTGAGCTAAAGGCAATCCCATTTGCTCTGGAATACATCCTAGACAACACACAGTGCGACACCTTGTTATATTCACAGACTATATGAATGCCTTGTTAGCATTTGCATCACAAAAATCCTTTGTCTCTCCCACCGGATGCAGAACTATAATATACAATACAGCAACTCAGTCTGGTAAATATAAAAAACTTATCTGGACTCTCTTAATTTTTGATTTATACTGAAATGTTCACTGAACAACTTGACAACTTGTCACAACTGGCGACAACTGGATTGTGCAGTAGTGTTTCCTGATTACACGATGCTACACAATTATTTCAGCGTCTACACGTGTGAGCTATATGCAATCCACTTTGCTCTGGAATATATCCTAGAGAACACAGGGTATGACTGCTTGTCATATTCTGGACTCTATGAGTGCATTGTTAGCATTGCATCAAGAAAGCTCTTCGTCTCACCCACTGGTTGCAGAACTATTAATCTTATACAACACAGCAGCTCAATCTGGTAAATGTATCTAACTTATGTATGGACTCAATCTCACGTCGACATTTTAAGGGAACAAGGAAGCTGATGTTGCAGCTAAAGAGGCCACCAAGTATTCTCTAAAGCACTGAAGAATACCATACTGTGACTTCCTCTGATACATCCACAAGAAGATCACTCAGATATGGAAGCAGCATTGGAGCAGCCCATCTGCAAATAAACTACATGATATCTACTCTTCTCGCTCTCCTAAATACCCAGTGATTTCCCTTCTTCGCAAGGACCAAGTTGTTCTCACATGATTATGCATAGGACACCCAGCCATCACCCATTCCTACCTCACGATCCCCCTCCACTTTGTAACTTCTGTAACTGCACACTTACTGTACCTCATAAGATTCTGGATTGTCATCGCCTTACGAGTGCAAGACAAGTTGTGAAGTTCCGGACAACATGTGTGACGCCATCAGCAATCCAGTGTTTAAAGAAAGGATACTTAAGTATATTAAACAAACTAAGATATACGCCAAATTATAACGTTGTCTGACGAATGTACGTTTACAATTTAATTTATTCTATGGTGGTTTGTATCCTTATGGAATCACGATATGACCAGTAAGTTCAAACGATCTAAAATAAGTTATTAAAAAAGGCAACAAAAAGGAACATTTGACATAGGTAAATATGTTCACTGCTGTGGCATTCCCATTTCTTTTCCACTCCTATTGATGCGCGCAAGCACGTACATACACACACACACATGGACAATTGTGTTCTTTGGAGACCTCAACAATTGTATTTCCGGTTAAATCTCCATAAGGAATTTTTGGGCAAGATTCATTCTTCTCTAGCTATTGCAAGGCGATAATACAAGTAAGCTCTAATACTATTTAGATATATGCATAATCTTTCACGGGCGCTATTTATAGTTTTATATTCTAAACTTTCGGCCATCTTGCCGTGGTATATAGGTTAAAATAGTTTCACCTAACGTTTCAACCCTTTCTGTTGGAGACTTGGCATTACGTCGCTTCTCTCTCAACGATTGCATCGAGTATAAAGACAGCTCTGTTTCAGCAAGAATTAATTGAGAGAGAAGCTAAGTGATGCCAACACCTCTGAAGATGTGCCTCTGTCCCCGACAGAAAAGGACGGAAGGTTATGTGAAACTATTTTAACCTACACATCACGGAAAACAGCCCGGAAGTTTTGGAAGATAAGACTATATAATATAATTTGTTCTTTTTACATATTAAAAATGAGTTCTGCCGCCTTAGCTTCTGTGCAACCTACCTGCAATAGGTAAGAACAAGGTTTGTTTTTCACCAAAAAATTCTATATTGTGATTTTACAGAAATACATGTTTTGAAGCTTCGTAAACACAAAAAGGAATTTTTAGAAAAAAGGTGCGTTTGTGTGTCTGTCTCCGTACCTCTCTCTGTGAACAGCATAACTTAAAAACAAAAAGTTGGTTAAATACAAACTTAGTATTTAAGTTTAGGACTTTCCAAGGATGTGACAGGAAGATTTTGAAGAAACTTTCCAACACAAACTACCCTTTGAGACACTATAGTCATATATATTAATAATAGTGTAAAATAATAGTAATAAACTAAATACTAGTTGTAATGAGAAGTTAAGTATAAGTTTTATGTATGCGCAGGAGTTTAGCTGAAGCTGTGGGACACTTGTATAACGCAGACAAACAAATTTTTTTTTTAGAATTAGGGGATGGCACTTGTAGGGGGATGATACAATAGGAGAACCTTGAGTCATTATGTAAGCGAAATTCACAAACTAGCTCAACGTATATTTTTGAAAAGAGATCACATGTCTGGGAATAGCGAATGATAGCTTGTTAAGTTTTCGAGAATGTTCCAAGCTGAAGGAACGCAACGAATAAGATTTTAAGAAGAATATGTTTGAATGTTTAAGTTCAGGCAGTTAGAGATAGCGTCCCCAAGCCAAAGTCAGTTGTGTGTAAAGTGCGATGACCATAGTGTAAGCTCTCTGAAGCCGGAGTTATTAATTACTCGCAAATGTAGTGGAAACTTTAAAAATATATAAATTTGAAAGTGCAAGTTATTAGAAAGGGAACTGGGTATATTTAGATACGTGTAATACATAGTTCCATTATTAATCGAGCACTTATACAATAATACTTGATTGCTAAGCGACCTTTCTACAGATCCAACTAACTCAGTTATTTCTAAAGTAACTGTGTACCTTCTTACTACAGCAGAAAATGCATGTGTAATTAAAGTATTGTGTTCCTTTACTGATTTAATCATGCGTTAGTGTTGTCAACACACACTTTCCTTCCCGTACCAGGCCCTGATAAGTTACACATGCTCTACCATAAACAATACAACAGCACCGTGGCAAGAAGTAAACATAACTTCGTTGACAATTTAATAGTAACAACCTAAACACTAAGATAATCATCATAGCTAATATATTAATTCAGATATTAATATATCAGCATGCAAACCTACTGCAAGTTAGGCTACCAGCAACAAGTATCTTACCACATCTTTATATGGGAAAACTTTGTTATTTTTTATTTTCTTAAATATAGCTGTAACGATTTTGACTAAAATACCGTAAGGTTTATCCTAATTTCATGGCAAAAGTATAGCTTGAATTTTCTGGGAATAGCCTATGAAGTCCTGTTTATTCTAAATTACTTTTGTGTTATTGTTAAACCTCAAGAACGAAACAAAATTTTAATACAAAAATGTAGGTAGATATGTTAAAGCAAACAGTTATGCCAAATAAAACATTTTTGGCTTTAACCGTTTCCGAGATATTTTTTGTTATTGGTTTGAACTTTCAAATAAATTTATACTTTTTCAGCTACAAAACGCTATTCTTTTTTCCTTCTTTTTCGTGTTCATGCAAAGAGAACAGACTTTCTAAGCCATCTCATAGGACCGGCTATGAAAGAATTTGACTCTCGCTTTAGCCTACTCTATTCTTCTTATAGCTACAACGTAATGCCAAATTAGTAACGAGGGTTTAAAACCCATATGAATGTAACACAAATATTTTTAAACTGGGGTCAGGATGGATGATATACAATAACGAAATAAAAATCATGATTACCAACTTTCCACGGTATTAACGCTGTATTCAGCTATGATAAGTATAAACCGTTGGCAATCTTTGTCACCAGAGATACTGTGATTAACAAAACATTAGTTTTTGCTGGTCTGCATGTTTACAAACTTGTAAACATTTGTAAAACAATGTTTGTTTGATATTCACTACAGTGCTTTATCAAACAAATGGGAAATGTTGTGTTTTCAAATTGTAGTCCCATACTCTGAAGGCAAACACGATAATAACGAACAGTGTAATCTTGCGTTGCGAAAATCGTCAAGGGAGACGATAACCGACCTGTCATTTAGAGCGGTATTCGGCGACCGGGATTTTTAAGAGTATCCGCTTTGACACACCGTTAAGTCCGTTCGTTCATTTCTTTGGTTGCAAGTCGCTAGGGGCATGTTGTAATAACTGTCTGGGATAGCACAGTCAGAGAGTCGGAAGAAAAAAAATCCCTTGATTTATGTCTGTGCGAACACTGACATCTGCTGACTGCTGATATATATTATTTTTTTGGAGAGGGGGCAAGTTTTATAGCCTCAGTCGTACTCGTCGTGAGCCTTTCCGTTATTCTACCCCTCTTCCGCCCGCCAACCTGTGCAACATGGAAAGCATTGTTGCGAAGTGACGCATAGGAAATGCGTTCACATTCCATATGCAGTCTAGTGCACGGAAACGTGCCCATACTTCTGGTTTCATATGAATTGAATTGAATTGAATTTATTGTACAATTTGTTCTACAATTTTGTTTACAATATATACACTGTGTATTAATATATCACTGTACCCTTACATCTTATGTGCAATTTGTCTGGTGCTTGTTTTCTTATTGAACCACTCAGACTGCTTGGCTCCCAGGCCTTTTCGCTCACTGAGCGGCCCTTCCTCTCTTACTTTTCTAGACCATTTTCCCTTTACCTACCTTAAAAATTTTCCCATGCCCTTGATTTTCTTTTCTTCTTTCCCTGTCAACATATTTATAGCTACTATTTTTCTATCCACATTTTCCCATTTCTTCTCCCAGACTTTTCCCCTCCAGCTCCTCATTTCCTTACATTCTGTCATATAGTGTTCTGTATTTTCTCTTCCTCCACACAGTGTTACCGCTAGGTGGCTTCTGAGTCTAGGCACTGTGTTTGTGAGCTCCCGTATTTTTACTTATATTTTCTTAAAACTTTCATCTCTCAGTAGTGTAAGCTTTTAGGAGTGTAGTCGAGTTTAAATTGCAGCTGCTTTCACATAAGAATATATTTTTATTATACATTGTAGTGTAAAAAAAACAAATAATACCATGTGTTAATATCAGCTGATTACGTCCGCCATATTGAATTGATCTGTTTGTGTTTGTATAGCCTATTTTTTCGTGTTTTCTGTCTTTGGACGATTAGTGACTTGTGTTTGTGCTTAATTAGGAAATTACTTAGTGCATTACTAGTGGTTTAAAAGGTGAAATTAGTGCTTGGTGTATTACCAGTAGTTTAAGAAGTGAAATAAGTGTTTTGGTGCGTTACTAGTGGTTTAAGTAAGGTAGACGTGTGTTAGATTATCTTTTTGTAATTGTATGTGATTTCTGTGCGTGTGTGTGTGTGTTGTAGAGTAACTTATTAAGATATAAAGCTGTAGGTGTATTATAAATTGGTATAACTGTAGTAAACATTGTAGTCGTAACATAAGTGCTTGCAGATTGTACTAATCTTCTGACGGTGTTAGTTTAGCTTTATTGTGTCTGTCAGTGCAGCGTGCTAATAATGAGTGGTAAATCGTGTGATCTTAGTGGTAATTGTGGTGCTTGTCGCCGGAGGGTTAGCCAGGGTGTTTTCTGTGCAGGATGTAAGTTTTGGTTTCACTGGGCGTGTGCGAACATTGTTAGTGAGAATGTGAGTAATTGTGCGGAGTGGTTTTGTGAACTTTGTAAGTATAAGGCACTGGTCAGAAAGCACGAGGAAACCATTTCCAACCTGAGAAAAGAACTAGAATTTTTCAAAAAAGAAACTAGAAGCACTGTTTCGGCTTCAAATATTTTGGCTAATGACTTTGAGGACTTCAGGATGGTTTCTAAGAAGAATCTCAGGAGGAAAAGGCGTTTCTCTGCAGATGATCAACATCTTGTCCAACTGAGCAACAGATTCAGTGTTCTTGAAACGCTGAATGTTGATCAGGCCACAAATCCCCAAGAGCAGGTCTTAGATGAATCTGTAAATCACACAAAAAGCAAGGTCTTGTTGCTTGGGAGTAGTCATGGGAGGGGCATGGCATCCCTGCTCAAACGGGACTTGGGGTGTGATTATGATGTAGTAGGCATAGTTAAACCCAGTGCTGCGCTCTCTGATGTCACTGAAGACCTGGTAAAGCTAACTGCAGGTTTTACCAAGAGGGATCATGTAGTGATAGTGGGTGGGCCAGGGAATAGCCTGGATAGAAATAGTAGCTATATTATTGAAAAGGATCTGTGTGACATCAGTGAGACCAGCAGCCATACTAATGTGAAGGTAGTGGGTCTTTTACATAGGCATGACAAGCCTCAGCTTCATTGGAGGGTGAGGGATATGAATCTGAGACTTGAGCGTGCCTTGTTAAGTCCTGCTGCATCTCACATGTGTATGATAGATGTCGACGGTATAGGCAGGAATGGTTATACCTCTCATGGCCTACACCTAAATTCTAGAGGCAAAGAGAAGCTTTCTCTTCTTATTGCTGACAGAATTAAGGGTAAAATTCCTGTTGTCACTAGTAGGAGGTCTTTTTTAGGTTAAGTATGTCCCATAGTCAACATAATCATCGACACTTAAAGCAAATTGAGATAACCATCCCAAATACCTCTGTATCCACAAGTAACTATAGAAATAATGCTTCTGACATCAATAGTAATAATGATAATAATAAAAATAAAAACTGCCTGTCTGTATTTCATCAGAATATAAGAGGCTTAAGAAACAAAGTAGATGAACTTACTATTAGTCTTAATACTGAAAACTCACTGCCACACATTTTGTGTTTATCCGAACACCACTTGACACAACAGGAATTTCAGCCAATTTTACTGCATGGGTACTCTTTAGCAGCAGAGTTTTCAAGAAAAATCTTACATAAAGGTGGGGTTTGTATATATGTCAGAAATGATGTGACTTATAAAGTTTTGGATTTATCCAAGTTTTGTAGTGAACAAAACCTTGAACTCTGTGCAGTTCAGCTAAATGAAGGTAAATTAAATTTAACTATAGTAGCCCTTTATCGATCTCCCTTAGGCAATTTTGAAATATTCAGAAAGCAACTTGAACATCTTCTAAAATTTTTATTCAAACCAAAAAGAGAATTAATCATATGTGGTGATATAAATGTTGATTATTTGAAACCTAGTCCTCAAAGGGAACAACTCAGCACTTTACTTACAACATACCACATGACACATACAGTAAACTTTCCAACAAGAATCCAAAACAGCTCCTCTACAGCTATAGATAATATATTTGTAAACTCAGATAGCATTAATTTTTGCAATGTCTCATCAAAATCTAATGG
The DNA here is from genome assembly GCA_030765065.1 of Deroplatys truncata. Lineage (NCBI taxonomy): Eukaryota > Metazoa > Arthropoda > Insecta > Mantodea > Mantidae > Deroplatys > Deroplatys truncata. The sequence continues at coordinate 168,380,428 of CM060984.1, read as the reverse complement.
CTTGTCGGATCACGATGCACAAGTTCTACACATTAAAAAGTTAAATTTAAAATCCAAACCTAAATATACTTATCAGAAATCTAGGAAAATAAATGAAAATACTCTGAGTGAGTTTAGCAAAATACTTGAACTTGAGTCATGGAATCAAACTTACCAAACGAATGGAACCAATAATAAATATAACATCTTTCTTCAGTGTTTCAAAACCCACTTTGAAGCTTGCTTCCCGGTCAAGTTAAACAAAATATCTAACTTCAAAAGAGAGAACGCCTGGATCACTTTAGGAATTAGGACGTCATGTAGACGTAAAAGAGAATTATATGAGCAAGTAAGAATTAGTAATAATATAGATTTAAAACACTACTTCAAAAAATATTGTAAGCTTCTAAAGAAGGTAATAAAAGCGGCTAGAATATTGCATTACAATAAACAGATTCAACTCTCTGACAATAAAATAAAAACTACTTGGAATATAATAAAAAGAGAAGCCGGTAAATCCTCATTACAAAATGACTTAATAACACTAAGCATTGATAATCAAGAAATTAGTAAACCTCATGAAGTTGCAGAAATATTTAACAAATTCTTTTTGGGTGTAACAAACAAAATGAGTATTAATTTTGGAAGTAAAGAGGCAGCTTTGGAATTTCTAAGATCAAATTTCACTAATGAAGTGCCTGAATTTAAAGTTAGCCTGACAACGCCTTCTGAAATAAACAAAATTATTAACTCTTTCAAAACAAAAAACTCTTCTGGTTATGATGAAATAACAATAAAAGTCTTAAAATCATGCTCATCTCAAATTTCCACTCCCCTTAGTTATTTGTGCAATGAGTCACTAAGGTCAGGAATTTTCCCTGACAGAATGAAATTTTCCATTGTTAAACCACTTTTCAAAAAAGGCAAACGCAATAATGTTTCAAATTATAGACCAATATCTCTCTTGCCAATTTTCTCAAAGGTTCTTGAAAAGGTGATGTTTAATAGACTTTATAAATACCTTGAATGTAACAACATACTTGTCAGGGATCAGTTCGGGTTCAGAAAAGGAATGTCGACCAATAATGCAACTTATAAACTTACTCATGAAGTGTTAACTGCATTAAACAAAAAAATGCATGTAGGTGGGATTTTTTGTGACTTAGCAAAGGCATTTGACTGTGTTAATCATGATATTCTGATAGCAAAATTGAAATTCTATGGACTAAAAAATGAAACTCTAAGTTGGTTTGTATCATATCTAAATGAAAGAAAACAAAGTGTTGAAGTTGTCAATGATATTGAATTTGGAAAACAGACATCAAAATGGAAAACAGTAACACATGGAGTGCCCCAAGGTTCAGTCCTAGGACCTTTATTATTCTTGATCTACATAAATGACCTATCACTTTATATAAAGGATATTGCAAGTATAATTCTGTTTGCTGATGACACGAGTGTTCTGGTGACTAGTAAAAACTTGAATGAGTGTGTAATTAAATTGAATTATGTTTTGAACTGTATGTCACACTGGTTTAAAGCTAACAAATTGTCTGTAAATTTAGACAAAACAAAAGTTGTTAAATTTATAACCCATCAATCACTACACACTCCAATAGAAATTGGGATTAATGACATGTCACTAGAACAAATAGACAACATTAAATTTCTGGGCCTCCAAGTAGACAGATATTTAGATTGGAAAGTTCACATTAGGTATATCATACCCAAACTCAGTTCTGCATGTTATGCTATCCGAGCATTGGTAAATGTCAGTTCTATAGATACACTTAAATTAGTATACTATGCATATTTTAACTCTATCATTGAATATGGAATATTATTTTGGGGAAATTCGGTAGAAAGTCAACGAATATTCCTCATGCAAAAGAAGGTTATAAGAATCATTTCCAGTACTCATAGCAGACACTCTTGTAAACATCTTTTTAGAAGACTAAAGTTATTAACCCTACCTTGCATGTATATATTTTCAATCTTAAAATTCTATGTATGCAATCGAACCACATTTATTACAAACATGGAAATTCATGAGATAAACACTAGACAAAAGGGTAACATCCATCGTCCCAGTACAAAGCTTTCTTGCTTCCAGAAAGGTGTATATTATGAGACCATAAAAATATTTAATACTCTCCCTAATGATCTTAAGAGAAAAGTTGACAACTTCAATGTCTTTAAAACTGCTGTTAAAGAATACCTATGTTCAAAAGCATATTATTCTGTACAAGATTATCTTAATGATAAATTATCCTACTGATAATACTTATATAGCTCTGTAAGTAGTATTAGTAAATATTAATGACAATTGCCAGTCATATTTGATATCTGCTCTAGAATTAATGAAGCTATTTAAATGTATGTATATTAAGAACTGATAGTAAATGCTATGCATTACACATCAAATAGAACAAAATGATCAGACTAACAAAGGTAAAATCGTAGTGAATGTTAAAATAACTGTTCTTGCCTATACGTATGTTAACCTTATAACAGTAAGGAGGTATACAACTCTGTAATAAGTTACACTTGGTTTCTTTCATTTTGTATATAATGTGTCCTTATTTTATTTTAAATGTTCTGTATACTATGTAATATTTATGTATATATGTAACTTTATTGTACATTTCCTTAACACCCATATAGTATTTGTATTTTATTTCAAATGTTCCATATTCTATGTAATATTTATGTTTATATATAATTTTTGTACATTTCCTTGACATGTTCTATGTTCACAAGTCTTTATGGCTGCTAGTGAACTCACAGAATACAATCTAATCTAATCTAATCTAATCAACTCGCATATCCCTCTTCCACTGCCTCTCATCCCTCTTAAATACATTGATCCCATTCTCATCCATGCTAAACCTTCCCTTTATTGTCTATTACAGCAATCTATGTACCTCTCTTTCGCATTCCTTCTTTATCAATTCATAAAAGCTTAATGATTTTTTAGGTTTCATATACTGTTTTCTTTTATTTAATGTTCACAGAATCTCCTTATCATCTGTGTTAGTGAGCCAATGTCTTATTGGTTTGAATTCAGTAGTAGTAAATTTGGGGATATAAGAGAGCTCAGTGGCTCTCACACATCGACCTAAAGATCTTTTGAGCTAAACCGTTTCCTTTAATAGGAATTCAAGTTCATCGGAGCTTATTTATTAGCTCCTGGACTCTCTTTTCTGAGATAGGATCTTTAGATCTATCAAATGTTGAGGCCCCAAAGAGTGGATGTCTTCTTCTCCCTAAGACCTCATAATCTAATAGTAAATGACTGGCGGTTTATTTTCGCTGCCCACAAAGTCTGCAGCTGGTATCCGCTTGGAGACACTGACGCAGTAATTAGCACCATGATGAGGCGCCAGTTTAAAGCAGTAACGATGTAATGCCGCTTTGAAGCAAGACGAAGGCCGTCACTTTTGGTGTCGTACATCGTTGTTGATTCTGCTGCCGGAATCTCGTCCTGTTGTCTCGTACGCCAGCTGCTCCAGTGGTAAGCTATGAGATCTTTCTCAGGTTATGCGTGGATGTGTTGTTAAGGACAACACCAGTTTAAATTGAGTGATAGATTTATGGTGAACTTATATTTAAATTATTGAAGTGAGTCACTGACTATTTGAGATGAAGAAATAAATTGGCTCTGAATTGTGCCACTCGAAATTGTAATAACGGAATTATTATACCTGCTAACTTCTGCAGTACCAATTTTATGGTTTGAAATAACTGTTTTCGCAATAAAAGAAACTAGTAACCTAACTTGCCGTGAGTCGCTAACATGCTTATCGGCGAGACTTCTCGTATTAGCGGCGAGCTCTTACTCACACAAACGCGTCATTAAACGCTTAAAATACCACATAAGCAGTACATATCGGTGACGGTATCAGGCAGAGAGAATGTATGTAAAACTATGTGCACAAACGAATATAAGTACCAGTTCCGGTACGGAGAGAATCTCTCTAATTTAAATTATACAACTTTTCATTAATTTTAGTTCCGCCTACATATTTTCCCACTTCCAATGTTCTTTCACGTCCGGGCCAATATCAAACTCTTCTTGTCGTCTCTGACTGTTACTAACTCAGCCTTTCACTTTTCTCAGAATTGATTTCGCCTCTCTACTTTACAGAATTGGCCTACGTGACTGCAAATGTATTGAGCTTATAACCTAACTGAATTTCCAGAATCTTTAAGCTAATGTGTTCTCGCTAATTACTTTGGTTAACATGACTCGCTAATGCTGTTTCTTTCCGGACAAATATTTCAACTCAAGCTTATTGCATTATGCATGGATTTAATATACGGAAATTATTTATTGCAACTCTTTCTCTATCTTACTGTTATTTATTTAAATATTTATATATACCCATCAATAATTACGGCATGAAAACCACAGTTCGTAGGTGCTTCCTGATTCTACTTCTACTTACATGTAGAAGCGATATAGTGAAGACGTCGTTGGGTCCTTTAACTACGCATTTGCATAGTGTTTGATGAGATATATTTTTCCATTCTTTTTTGATGTTCCTCTATTCTCCATTTTATTACTGCTGTTCTAGCATATGATTTGCTTATACCGCGGAAAGCTTTAGGTTGAGAGTAGGGGATTTTGACTCCGTTCTTGGCTAAGTGATCAGCTATTTTATTGCCTTCAATACCTTGATGGCACAGCGCCTATCCCTGCACCACAGAGTTGCACTATGGTAGGTTGGCAGGGTTTGAAGACATTCCCACACCAATTTCGATTTAGATTGTCATGAATCAAGTGTTTTTAAAGCAGCTTGACTGCCAGAGAGGACAAGTAGGTGCTTACGTTATAGCCCTTTCTAAACCTCTTTGTGCACAGACAAGATTGCATATATCTCTGCTTGAAACACAGTGCCACATTTACGGGAATGAAGCTAAGTTGTTTCCTCGGCACTGAAAATTCCTGCATCAGAGTACATTCCATCTCTTGAACCATCCGTGAACCATACCAGATAGCTCCAGAATCTTCCTGTGATTGCCGGGTTCCTATCTGGATCTCGAAAGAGTTTCAAGGCAGTTTTCAGTTATTGAGATCAGATATCATTGCTAAAACCGAGTTTCTTAGGTTTGAATTCATGTCCAACATTTACGCATTAGTCTATGCACAAAGGTCAGGTCTAGGTGAACGCGAAAGGGGAGGAACATGGAAATTTTTCATGTGAGTAGTTGGAAGGCATGAATCCGTCTCGTATTGGTTTGATGTCAACAGTCAGGCAATCAAACATTAACGTATGAATAAATGTCGGTTTTAGGCCAGAATCGAAGGAAAAGGGGGAGTAAGACAAACATTAAGTGGAGTGCTAGAACCAGGTAAGGGTTGGGACTGGGTATGCCAGAGACGGGTTTAGTATTTCCATACCAACATAAACCACTGCTTATTATATCGGCATAATTCCATTCTCGCAACTGTGCAAGTTTACTAGGTATTTCAGCTTCACGGACAGGATCTACGTAAGTTCTACGTTCGTCTCGGTAACTTACTAAAATCATTTAAAACAATAGGTACTGCAGAAAAGTGGTAATGAAAAGGAAACCTCTTTCTCGATTTATTTGTTCGGAAAGTATTTTAAATAATTGTATTTTGATCAAAAACTTTATAGCAGTTTTTGAGAAAATAAAACATTTTGAAAGTATGGAGTAGGGGATTTTCTTGAAAATCTTTGTGTAGCAGTTTTGTAAGATCCTGAACTTAAATAACAAGTTTGGTGTTTATTCGAGTTTTTGAGTTTTGCAATTCACAGCACATAGAACCGTTTTTAAAATACTCTTTTTGGATTCATGAGTTTCAAAACATGTATTTCCGGCAAAACCTCAGTATGCAGTTTTTGTATGGAATGCAATACCTTCTTCTACCTGCTACGTACCTGGCACAGAAATTAAAAGCAGCTACTGAAGCGTATTCTTTTTTTAATTTGTGGGAAAAAAACACAACGCAATTTTCTATATAATGTAGAATAAAGCATTTCCAAGGCTATTTTCGTTTGTTTACACTGCCAGGTGCGGCACACGTTGTTAGAATAAACCGCTCCTTTGATATTTCACACGCTTTCCTCTCTTAAATTCCATCTCCGACAGGGTGTGAATAGATTTCGGGTTAACACGTCTCAGACGCGTCATGTTTGGGTAGCTCCGATATTAATATAATATTAAGCTGTCATATTCGCATCAAGACACCGCAGGGGTATATAATACTCCTCAAAAGTGAAAGCTAATTCCAATACGCAGATAGCGATAGCGTTACTGGTGTAATATAGCCGTAAGTGAATGTAACCGCTATTTCACTTTAAGGGACTGGAAATTGTTTTGGGTCACTTTTCAGATAAATATGCTGTGTTTTCAAAGGGGAATTGTCTTTGCTTGGTTTTAAACTAGAGCCAAAAACTTTTACCACACGTTTAGTAATCTTTACAAATTAAATCAATATGAAATTCAGATGTATAGGTTAATTTTTGTAACCTTGACTGATTCATTAAAATATGCAAAACCCAAAATAGAAGTGCATTCTTTCGGTTAGTTACATTTTCTAAAACATTATAACATATAATTCGTTAATTATTTTAAGTATGTTTTCTACCAAGCGAGATGACTCCGTGCTAACGTGTAAAGTCCCGGGTTTGATTCTCACCGACAGCCCATTCTGACCTTTCGTTTATCGTTGTTTTCCCTTGTTGGTAGGCGAACTCTGCACTTTGTCATCTAAATATCACGATTTCCTTTTCATAATACGCCTTTAATTCCGTTTCCTTCTCAACTTTCAGTGTGTTTTTAGGTTTCGTGGCGTATAGTAGTGCCGGATAGATGGCATGGATGCATGCTCAAAGGAAAGCCGATAGAGGGTTTCTTGGTCACGAGTGATTATCGCTCTCTCTCTCTAGGCAGCTCCAGCAGTGGAATGGGTCTTCGAGCCTGGAACTGATAGGGACTTCCGCGCCTGCGGCCTGCAGCCTTCTCTGGATGCTTCACTTCATTCTCTTCCTCTGGGATGTGTTAACCACAGATCTATGTAGATCACAGTGCGTGAAGTGCTGGCCGTCGTTGTATAACCTAACCTAACATAATATAACCTAACATAACCTAACCTAACCTAACCTAACGTAACTTAACCTAACCTAAGCATGTTCTGTAATCTGTTCTAACATTGTAGGTGAGTCCCTTTATAATTTATTCTTTTACCTTGGTTTAAAACATTTTCAATACTTAATATAATTTTTGGTAAGCAATTTTTACAAGCGTATTCAATTTAGCCTCACACGAAATACTCCATGAAGTACATGCCCTCATTACTGAGGTTACTTTTATTAGGGTTCCTTTCCCTCCCTATGTGGGGACCCATCTATCTATGAGTGAATTTTAGAGGTCTGTTGAGCGAAACATGGCTGGCGGGTCAAGTTCACGGTGGGGTAGTAACCCTCAGGACTCCCAGCAAAGCCATCCCCAAATCACTGTGACAATATCTGCAACCAAATGTGTAATGAAGGGTAATCTGTAGTAACAAGAAGTAGGTAGAAAAATAAGCTGTTTTAAGAATATGTTGTAGAATTGCGAGTAGAAAACGTTATGTGAAAGCAATACATCAGGTTTTTGTTTACTCTATTACGAGGAATTACACATCTATCCCCTCCACCTGTAACGGGTGGAAGGAATCTTGAAGTTCTCTTGATTCTTCTCCTGGAATCCAGCCCTAATACTGTCTAGGTTTATATTATCTCGGGTAGTGGGGTGAGAGAAATGAATACTACTTTAGGTTCTATATATGTCTGATTTGTTAACTAATCCATGACATCTCTGCTAGCCCTGGCAACGTTACTACCAGGTTCCCCTGGAGCTAACATCTATCTTCACACGTGCTGCTACCGTACTCAGATCGACGTGACGATATCCTGATGACTGGTAAAATTGCAAGAAATAATTATTGAAAATCTCCCTTATACAGTTGACAAATAGTTTATACCACCACACTTCGTCATTGACTTTCTTATTGGTTGCTTCTTGGTGCCCTGTTTAAACATAACTATTTAAACGTGACTGTTGGGGCTTCTTGGCTGTCTCACTCTAATATTCGTTGTTGCAGTCGCACTGTCCGAGCGAGATGGCTGGTGGTAATGAGGCTCATATTCGGGATGTCCGGGTTCGATTCCCTTCGGGAGGGCCACATTGATCATGTTTTTTCGTGGTTTCCGCGAATCGGTTAGGTGAATGCTGGAATGGGTCCTGTTATACCACGGCATCCTTGCCTCAAAGGGCCCTCAAGGAGCTTGGAGCTAGTGGGCGTCGGATGCTTCCATTTGGAATCATTAGAAACCCGTTCATGCTTGCGCGCATCATCGCTATTCCGGTCTTCTCCTCATCCCTCCCTCCCAGAGGTCACGTTAGAAGAATAAAGGGCCAAACTGGCTTACGTGCGGTACTCAGGCCCTATTTCGGGGGTCCCTCCGTGATATGTACTCCTACTCCTATTCCAGTCGTACTGGTCATAACTTTACCAACTCTTTGTTCTATACGGTCAACGTTTTTGCCTAATTCTGTGCTCGGGACTTTTTCCATCTTGGGTGTGTCAGTTCTTAATTTATTTCATGGCTAGCGTGGTTTCCCCCACTGAATGTTATAATATCTTATATTTTTATATTATTATGTATTATCATTTATAACTGGCCGGCCTCTGAGACACGGAACTCGAATCGAGTACTCCGCGAGTGCTCGCGATAGCCAAGTTTGTTTACAAGACTGCATATATCTGTAGTAGTTATAATGGGGAACACAACTACAATAATCTCAAGAGTCTTCCGAGAAAATAATTCATATACAAGGTTTAAAACATAGAGATTTTCAGTGTTCCAACACTGAATATTTATAACAAAAACAGTTTGTTGATTTATGGTTCAATAGAACATGACTTAAGCTTGTTACAAAGCGCGGTTACTGCAGCACTTTTAGTTCAGTGGTAGGGAGTTAGGTAAGGGTGTTCCTGAGGATGCAAGTTCAAATATCCATGGGGTTACTCAACTTTATTTTTGCTCTTTCATTTTAAATATATGGGGAGGAGTTTTTTTACTCAGTCAATTTAATTTTACAACTACAAGTTTCACCACTATTGTAATTATATTTGTAAGTAAAAGGAATTAACACTAGCAGTATTGGAAAGGTAGAATCAGAGGACTGAAAAATTCAATGACAGTTGTCTGATTCTACCCTTCCAACCTTGTTCAACACACGGCTTGTGTGAAAAACCAATTAATTCCACAAGCAATATTAATTATAATGTAGTACCTAAAACGAGTTGTAAAACTAAAAGATGACAATCTTGGGAGACTGTCTCATTTTGAGTGGTTCCCTTAGTGCACTTCAGAGCCTTCGTGAACTGTACAACTACCACCCCATTGTTTAGTGAATCCAGGATGCCCTCCAAGTTTTATACGCTTCTGGCGTTAATGTGGAGTGTGCTGGAGTACCTGATCAAGTTGGCTTGCTGGGGAATGAACGGATTTGGCAGCTAAGGCGGCAACTACAGAACCCAGTATTACAATACATCGGGTAACGTCGGAAGACTTTAGGCTTGTTGTGCGGAGAGCGGTGCTGTCGTGCTGGCGCGAGGAGTGGTTAGCCCTCCGCAGAAATAAGCTTAGAGTAGTGAAGCACATTGCGATAAACTGGGTAACTTCCTCTCGCGTATCTCGTCGTGAGGAGGTGATTTTGGCTCGCTTGCGTATTGGTCACGGTTACCTTTTTAAGGGTGACCCTGCTCCTATTTCTCCGCTGTCTGTCCGTCACGCGTTGCTAGAGTGTATTGCTTCAGCACATCTTCGGGACACAATGCAACTGCCTGTCTTTACAAGTCTTAGTAGGTGATAAGCAAACGGTTGATAGGATTTTTAATTTTGTGTCAAAGGTACATTTCCAAATGCCGATTTAGTCATCTTAATAGCAAATGTTTAATACGTTCGCTTTAATTTTATATATTCATATTTATTTCTGACTTATGCTATGATTTTTATATTAAAGTTTATCTCTGGCTTTTGCCATGATAAGTTATACTGATCTTCATCTCTGACGATTACCCTGATCCGTTTTACAAGGGCGCTAATGACTTAGCAGTTGAGCGCCCTTAAACACAAATCATCATCAGTATCATCATTATCATCATTCATTCATTCATTATCTGTTTACCCTCCTCTTATGTAGGACTTACACCCCCCAGGACTTATAAGCGGGTGCCTGGGGTCAGAGGCCCGTCGAGGAGCAGACACTCATGGATCAGACAGAGCATCCAGGATGGGTGATCAGCCCGATGCCTGGTATGGGATGAAGGAAGTAGATGAAACGAAATGTTGGTGAAATGGATGAAAGGAAAGGTGATGATGGAGCAGTTGGTGGAAGGAATGGCGGGGGAAACCGGATAACCCGGAGAAAACCCGCCCAGACGCCGCTTCGTCCACCACAAATCCCACATGCAGGTCCCTGGGATTGAACCCGGGCCGCCTCGGTGGGAGGCGAGCGGTCTAACCACTCGGCCACGGCGCCGCCTCATTATCATCATCACTACGTAAAATCGAATTCGAGCTACTTGTGTAGAGGTTAAAGTAGCTCCAGTGGTTAAGCTAATCACGCTATGGAGGTAGCCCAAATCAGTGCCTCATGTCTAGTATTATAGAGTTAGTCAAAGCGGCGCACAGAAGCTGACGGTTGTGAATCATGCGCTCACTCGAAGCGACTTTTAGTTTGGCCGAGTGTACATACAATTTTTTTATATTTATATATGGTTATTGTTTTAATTCCGGGCCTCTGACCCCAGGCATCCGCTTGTAAGTCCTGGGGGGTGTAAGTCCTACATAAGAGGAGGGTAAACAGATAATGAATGAATGAATATTGTTTTAATTCTAACTTTTACTTTAGTAGTTTGATTGCGGGATTGGTGTTGCCGCTCATGCAGCGTGTATACAAACGTAATAAAGGGCAGAACTGCTGGATCTGAAAGTGCATTACAGCAGCATGATACTGAGAGATGAGTCCAGGAGAGCGAAGAAGTGGACAGCGACACAGGGTATTTAAAGGGTCATGGCGACCACATGTGACCAGCACAGTTTGCTCTAGAGAGGATAGCGTTTATAATTGAGTAGTGGTTCCGGCCGGGTCTGTAACGAAGTGACCGTTGCCCTCAACCTGCTTTTACTGCGGCAGTAAACGTACCCTACATCAGCTGTGCAAAATTGCTTCCGATTTCGACCCAGCGGCCACTTGCTGTTTATTTATTTATTCACTACTAGCAATAAATTGCTGCTTAAATCTTCAGCAGGGCACAGTGGCCATGAAAATGGTCTGACCTCATTATTGACACTTGCGTTGGTTCCGCTTCATGTCGTTTTCACTTTCTATGACCTTTAACCTAGTGCACTCGAATCAAAAATTGAATATCGCGGTTTTAACTGAATCACCAGTTTAGAGACTTCCGGAAAAAGACCTGATGTGTTACATTCATACGACTTTTCCTACCCAATGTTCTACAAATTATCACTACACAACCTTATTACTTTCCCTACTACTTAACTAAAGTAGAGGAGTACTGCGAATTTAATTAAATTGAGTTTTATTTATGGACGCTCTTTAACTACTATGGTCCATAGCGTCCCATTCTATATTGGGCGTGAAAGACCGGAAATTTTGCTCAGAGGCCTCTTTATCAGGCTTGAGGTTCTTTTACATGCCGTAAATCTACGACACGGGACCATCGGCTTTACTTTTCTTCCGAAAGAAGCCATGCTAAGGATTTTTACGCCCGAAAAAATTCATCGCCCTCCGCCGGGTTTGAACCCGCGACCTCGGGAACTTTCAAGAAAATCCTCCACCTCAAACTACCCTTTAACGTAAATTTTTCGGCATGTTTGGTTTTCTCAAAAATGGATGCAACAATTTTAATTAAAATATCATGCGTTTATCACATTTACATTACAAATAAAATGTATATCTTGAATTTTCTGGGAATAGCCTGAAGCTCTATTATTCTGAATGACGTCTGTTTATTTGGTAAACCGTAGGAGATTTTATAATACAAAAATGTAAATCAAGTGCATCTTATGCATTTTGGTACGTTTTCACATACATCATAATAATATCTGTATTTTCCTGTGAACATGTTTCCTGTCATCTGTTTGCCATAATGACCTTGTTCGAACTGCATGCAGGCCACCACGCGACGCTTATCAGCACGAAACCACTAACAAAACATATGTACCTATAGAGCACGCACTACCTCAGTGAACTTCGCTTCGTAATTGAATACCACTTTGAAAAGCACTGACGCGGCAACTTCTTTTGCACTTATATACGCGGGGAACATAAAACTGCAAAGAACGACTTGTTTGGACCACTTGGTTTACATATAAAATTCAATAAGAATGGAGTAGTATTCAGAGGCTATTTTCAGAAAAATCAACGTATGTTTTATTCCTAATGTCAGCATATAAAATAAAATATTTTCTCAAGAGTTTAGCACGGATTTTGAAAAAAAAAGAAGAATCTTCTTAATTGGAAAGAGTAGTTTGGAGGAGATTGTATGAAAAAGTCCAGTATGTATCCTTGAATCGTGTTGGAGTTACTCATTAAGCTTTGCATACAATCGAGGTTTTGAGTTATGCTTTGCAATACTTCACACACGCATGCGTATACACATACACAAACATGAGGTATCTCTCTAAAGTGAAGTTTTTGGGTTCACAGGACCTCAAAACTGTATTTATTGTGAAATATCAACATGGAATATTTGAGTGGAATTAATTACTTCCAATATTAACTACAGCAGGTACCGAGTTCGATTTCTATCTAACGTCCACTCTGGCCTTGGATTTTCGTGATTTTCTGTGTTCGGTAGGCGAATGCTGGTTTGGTTTCTCATCTATCAGGATTTTCTTTTCATCCAGTTTGCTTCTCATGTTTCAGGTGCGCTTCTAGGTTTCGTGGCGTAGGTTGGTGCCGGACAGATGGCGCGAATGCTTGCTCACTAGAGGGCTGCTTGGTTGAACTGATCATTCATTGTCCTCTCTGGGCTGGTCCAGCGGTAGGACGCTCTTCGAGCTAGGAAGTTTTAAGTCTTCTGCGTGTCTATGTGGCCCGTCTGCCTGCGGTCTATGGTCTCCTGTGCTTCTTTCACTTCATTCGTTCATTTTGGGGCGTGGTAGCCACAATAGATCTCCCGTAGGTAACAGTGCAGAGATGTTTCTCTCCGTTGAATAATCTATACCTATAGTATGTACTATAGATAGAAGTTAAAGGTAAAGAAATGTATATATTACAGAGGAGGCCTTGAACCCGGGGCACAGCTCCTCAAGTTTTGCTTCTAACGTGACCCCTGGGAAGGATGAGGGAAGAGACTTGAAGGGTGACCAGATGCGGATGACGATGGGCGCAAGCATGGCTAATATTTTCAGATAGAAAACATCCGACACCGCCGACCCCACCCATGGGCCCCTAACCTCGGCGGTGCTCCCGTGGTGAGCCAACTTCGTATAGGAGTCCTGACTGGGCAGTCCAGACCGACGCCAGGGAAGGAACACCTACAAAGCGCACATGCATCACCCAGCCGCAAGGCACCCACAACCCTGAAACAGATGACAATGAAGATGGGTACAGGAAATGAGGGACAGGAGAGAAGAGGAACTACCCCAGCATACGTCTGCCGAATCGGGGAAACCACGGTAAACCCATGTATCAGATTGGGTGTTCGCCAGGGATCGAGGCCATGACCTTCCGAATTGAATCGCACACGTTACCATGGCGCCACCCGCTCCGTTGGTACTATAGGTAAGTGTTAGGGAATATTAAGATGGCCTCAGTGATTTTTAGTAAACTTTTCCCCGATGGTCATTTAAACCCTGCACAGGAATTTAAGATTCTTGTATGGGGGACCTAACCTGAGTTTTGTACAAAGCAATATTGCACAGAAAGTCGCTGGAGTGTTACACATCATACGAACTTTGGACTTAGTTTATTCTAGCTTTCACATTTTCTGGTCAATTGCTGTATTCAAAAGTTTTAAGATTTCCCCTGGGGCCGGGAGTAGATCGTCTATTATAAACATAAAAGGTTTGCAAACTGAACTCTTCATTGGATTCAAAAACGATTTCAATAAGTTATATGTTATTTGAAAGACCGAATCATACGGACAGGCTTTTTCAATTAACAGCTGAACAATGGTTATAAAAATTGCACATATTCTACTGTCTGGCGTGATTTTGAAAGAGCTGCTGTTAATTCGCTCGATACAACTATCTCTTGATTACGAATATGGACCAACTTAAGAAAACATTCCACAAATAAGAACTGGCTTTAATATATTACACAATACAATTAACATACAGAACTTTTTGGTAGTTTTAATAACAAAAATTCACTGAGTATCTACAGGGACTTAAATTTATAATGCGGAAGGGAGACGTATGTGGAGAATGGAGATAAAGCAGTTGGAGAAGGAATTGTATGAGCGAGAACAGGGGTAGTAAAATTGAAAGGTTTAGGAGGGGGAAGGAATTTAGACAAATATCTAATGTGTGGAAGGAGGGATAATTATTGGCATGCGATTTTGGAATGTGAAGAAACTAAAGCAGTGAGGGGTAAATTAACATTGAGGTAATGGGTTAACTTACCAACATATATAATAGGAAAAAGGATACTGAAATTAAAACCAGATAACGACATTAAAGAAATTGGTAATTATTTAGGAAGTGTAAAACAAAAACGTATGAGAAAATTATAGGTACACTGGAAGCAGATAGAACGTAAGGGGGCTTGTATGTAATGGTCCCAGTAGTGAAGAAACCATGATTTGAAGTTGGCTGGGACTAATAGATAGGCAGCAACTCACAAGTTTGGAGTTCATTAGCTCAGGATCGAAGGATACTTATTTCTATATAATTAGATTAAGGTGTAGTAGAAGAGACAACTGAATGTAATTAGTATCTATCTAAATATGTGGAGAAATAAATCTAGAATAGTGGACCATAAGGTCCAGTGATCAAATTTAACGGATGGTAGGCCTGAATGACTTTCACGCCTGCAGCGCCGTCTACCGACTCCTGAGGAACCTACCGCAGTATTGGTGTGACAAGTAGGCGTTTGCCAATCGGTGAGAGGAAATCGACAGTCGTAGATCCCGCCAGTTGTGAAGTGCGCGGTGTAATTAGAGTTTTGCTGGCAAAAGAATCGTCAGCTGCTGATATCCATCCTGAATTATGCCTCGTGTATGGACCGGACATAATGAGTGACAAACAGATTCGATACTGGTGTCCAGAATTTATAAATGACCGCACAAATGTGCACGATGAACAGTGAGTGGTAGGCCCAGTATTCGGACCGACGACATCGTTGAGCAAGTGTACCAAAACTGCTCAGCGGTCAGCACAAAGAGCAACGAATGCGTAGCGCACGACAGTTTTTGGAGCGCTATAGACAAGATGGAGATGGTTTGTTTTCCCATATTGTTACCGGCGACAAGACATGGATAACACATATCAACGCAGAAACGAAACAACAGCCAATGCAGTGGCGCCGTTCCGGTTCACCCATACCAAAATAGTGTAAGCAATCGCGGTACACGAATCGCAAAATGATGGCTACCGTGTTTTGGGACGAAAAGGGCGTCCTTTTGATTGATTTCATGGATCGTGGGTCAACAATTACAGCTGAAGTCTACTGTGCAATGCTTACCAAACTGAGAAGCGCGATCCAAAATCGACGCCGCGGGAAACTGTCGTCTGGCATCATCCTCCTGCACGACAACGCACGCCCGCAGACCGCTGCCAAAACCAAAGAGAAAATTAAAGAGTTCGTTGGAAACTCATTGGCCACCCTCCGTACAGTCCCGACCTGGCACCAAGTGACTACATTCTTATATTTGAAACGGTGGCCGGGTGGACAACGATTTCAAACCGACGATGAACTTAAGACGAGCGTTACCAATCGGTTCAAGTCCCAGGCAGCAGACTTCTATGCCGAGGTGTTAAAGAAGCTGGTGCAGCGTTACAGCAAGTGTATAGATGTGAACGGCGATTATGTGGAAAAGTAAAGTATATATGTAGGCACATACCTATTACACTCAATAAATACTTTGCCTCATGAGCTATGTTGTTGTTATGACCAAACGGTCATATATATATATAAATTTTAAGTATAATCAGTCGCATATCAGCTGTGTTGAGCTTCCTGTCGTTTCTTCACTTCATCCCATCCTTCTGGTGGGTGGTAGCCGTAATAGATCTATGTAGTTAGCAGTGCCTGAGGAATTCCAATCTGTTTAATAAACTATACCCCTATTCCTGTTAATCGAGATAAACTGCCTTTACTCATTTCGTTTTTTTTAGTTCCATTTACCCCGCCTTTAACTACATTGGTCTTATCGGCGGCCATTCCTTTCGAACTTATTGCCTATTGACAATAGTGTTTGTAATCATTAGATCATTTACACATTCACGCTCATTCATTCTTCCAGGAATAATCTTGGCTAGAGAAACATTCCCACCTCCAACCGAGAATCGAACCCGGGACCCCTCGAACAGCAGATAGTTGCTGTCCGATTGAGCTATGGGGCCAGCCTCTGATTAATTGTACATATAGGATGGATATAATGGGCTAAAGCGATAGTCAGATTTTTAAAAAGCCGATCGCTATGTGATGAATTGAAATTGCAAGCTCTTTGCGTGACTACGAAAAAAAATAGTGACTTAGCATTTGAAAGAATGAGTTTCTCTACTCTCTATACTTATTAGTGGGTATACAAACTAATATTACTAAAGCTTATTTTTATATCTACTACATTTTAATCCAAATAAACTACTTTGCAAAAATAACTAAATTACACATATCATTATAGATACAAAGGCAACAGCGATAGTCAAATGTTTAAGAATTGGACGCTATGTACTGGCCTTAAATTCCATACTGTTTCCATGCAATCGCGAGAAGCAATTGAAAATCAACGAGACTTTAAAAGAACCTTTAATAACGGATACCTCAGAAATGGCTTATACCACAGAATAACTTATTTTTAAGTAAATTGTGTGTTTTTATGTAGTACGTTTTCGTTTATCGCTTAACGTTTACCAGTTATACAAGGTTACACAAATTTCCTTCCGAATGAAGAGGACTTCACAGGCTATTCCCAGAAAATTCAAGATGCACATTTTGTTTGTCGTGCAAATATCTTTAATATATGGTGCTTTAATCAAAATCGTTTTAGCCATGTTTTAGAAAATCAAAATTTTCGAAAACCGTTCTATGTAAAGGGTAATTGGGCTGGAGGAATTTTATTGAAAATCTTCATGTCGCATCCTGGAAAGATACCAAGTGCGGTATTATTCCGACTTTTCGTTTTTGAGTTATGCTATTGTGAGAGAGATGTGTGAAATATCGGTAACGAAATTTTGGGTGGACTACAATTTCTATGCCTACTATGTACTATCTATAAGAAAGTAAATGTGCACCTTTATCCCGGGTCAGTATCATTCAGGCGTTCCGTGAGTAGGGGGTATGAAAACTAAATCGACCGTGGTCGTAGATGTATACTGTCGTGGTCGCCATTTTAGCCAGCCACTCACTTCGAGGATTTCTCTGGCTATATTAACTTGTGACTTGTTTTGTGATATTTAGTCCATGTTTCGCCATACTGGGTTAATATAGCCATAGAAATCTTCGAAGTGAGTGACAGGTTAAAATGGCGACCACGATAGTATAGATCTACGACCACGGTGGATTTAGTTTTCATACCCCCTACTCACGGAACGTCTGAGTGATACTGACCCGCGAAAAGTGTACATTTACTTTCTTGAAAGATAGTACGTGGTAGAGAAAGTAAAAGGTATGAGTATTTAATAATTCAAGCAATAACAAGGAATACTTGGGAAATGATCAAAGTCACACAAAAATTATTTGACATAAATTGTGTGCTTTAACGAGATTCAGTTACACAAAAGTCATTCAGAATGTAGAGGTCTTCACATAAAATTCTAGATGCCTCATGCAAATATAAACTTATGGTACTATGATAAACATTATTGAACTATTTTTGAGAAAATAAAAAAACAACAAAGCTTTTTCCATGGAAAGAATATTTTGGCCTTGGGGATTTTTTTAAAAATCGTGTCGCATCCCTGGAACATATTGAACACAAATATCAGGTTAAATTACTTTTATTTTTGAGTTATATTGTACACAGACCTGCGCGCGCACACACATACACATATGCAAACACGGAACTTTTTCTAAAAAATTTGTTTTTGGTTCAGGGGCGTCAAAACAAGTTTCATTTATTTTAGAGTTTCTCGACATCGAACTTCTGGGTGGAGTATAATACTTCCTTTATTTAGTGAAGGTAAGCAGCAGGGAAAGTAAAAACGAATAGTGACTTACTACTTGGAGAGAAGTATAAATATTTGAAAATCAACCAAATAACAGAAGCACACCTCGGAAGCGGTCAAAGCCACAAAATATTTGTATCTTACATATATTGTATACTTTAACCAAATCTTCATTTGATTACTTGTGTGATCTGGTGGTTACATGTTAGCTTCCAAATCCATAGGTCCTGGGTTGATTCCCTGCTGGAGGAAGGGAAGTTTTCTTTAGCCAAAATATTCTCTATTATCTCTAGAATCTGGAAGTATGAATGAAAGTGTAAATTTGTGTGTGTGAATTTAATTTAATATATTTCCGATGAAATTTCCATATAGGAATTTGGGTGGAATTCAGTACCTTCTCTACCTACTATATACCGGTAGAGAGGGTAAAAAAGTGTACATTTTTTGTCTATCTTTTATGGTTTACTCGTTATACAAAAGTAATTCAGAATGAAGAGGACTTCACAGGTTATTACCAGAAAATTTAGCATATATTATTTTATTTGTCATGAAAATGTTTTGAACTACTGTATTTTAATCAAAGTTTAAAGAACCGTATTTGAGAAAATAAACAAAACACATTTTATTAATTAAATTTGAAGATTTAGAACAGTGATGTGTCATAATTTAAAATAAAAACACGTTTTAGTTTCCCTACACGAAACCTCAAAGTAGGTAGAGAAGGTATTGCATTCCACCTAAAAATTTGATGCCAAGATTTCACCGGATATATGTTTTAAGAACGCCTGAGTACAATAAGACATTTTTAGAGAAAGCTCCGCGTGTGTATCTGTGTGTGTGAACAGCATAACTCAAAAACGAAAAGTCGGATCAACACCAAACAAACTTTCAAGAAAATCTCGCCACCTCAAACTAACCTTTATATGTAAACTTTTACAAAATTTCCGATTTTTTAAAAAATGGTTCTAACGAGTTCGATTAAATTACCGTGTATTAAAGGTATTGATATGACAAATAAAATATATGTTTTGAATTTTCTGGGAAAAGCCTTTCCTTAATTCAGAAGGAATTTTATATAATTTTGTATGACTGGTAAACTTAACGATAGACGAAGATATACCACACAAACATGTAGATCTCTTTAAAACACACAATTTATTTAAAATAAGTTTTTGTTGGGTCACAATCCATTTCTGATATATCCGCTATTAAATGCTCGAATTTTTCAATTCTTGGCCAAACTCAAGTCCAGTCAGCATTCAGTTGTTTCTCGCGATTGCATGGAAACAGTATGGAATTTTAAGGCCAGCGTATAGCGTCCAGCTCTTAAAACGTTTGACTGTCGCTGTTCCCTTTGCATCTATAACGTAATGGGTACTGTGGCTACTTCTGCAAAGCTTTGTTTGAATTAAAATTTAGTAGATAGAAACATAGGTGTAGTAAAAATAGTTTGTATACCACTAACAAACGGAAAGAGGTAGAGAAAGTCATTTGAATGTAACACATATGATTTTTTCATATGAAGTTTAGTTTGGGTTGTGGGGATTTTTTGAAAATCTTAGTGTGGCATCCTTGGAAGATGCTGAATTTAAATACCAAGTATAGTGTTTAACCAAATTTTCGGTTTTAAGTTGTTATGCTGTTCACAGACAGACAAGCGACACACTAAACTTGCTTTTTTGGATTTAGGCAGTCTTAAAACACGTATTTCCGTTGAAAACTCGGTATCGAATTTTTTGATGGAATACAATACTTGCTTTTCTTGCAATAGTTGTGAAAGTAAACATTAAATACCATTTTAGTCGGTGAACGATTATCACTATCCATAATTTCGTTACAAATGATGAAGGAATAGTAATAGATAATAAATATAAATAACATTTTATTATTTACAGATGCTGTTGTTCTTATGACAAAATCTAAAAGAGACTTTTAAGTGTTGGCATATTAAGTTCCAATGGACAACTCAAAACATATAGTTGTAAAATATCAACAAGTAAATCGAAGGTAAGAGTAAGATAGAATAATAGAACAGGTATCACATTTTCAGTACTTGGAATGTAATAACTTGGAAGTATTAAGGTATAGAAAATAAGATATCAAAGTTCCAGGCAATATGTGGAACCATCAAAAGAACCCTAGACTGAAAAACCAGGAAAGACACAAATATCAAATAATATAAACCAATGGCCGTTCCCTTGTTATTATATGGAAGCGAAAACTGGATAATTAAATCGAAAGATGAAAGTGAAATACAAGCCGCCGAGATGCTTTTTTTTAAGTTATATTAAAGGACGTACAAGAGCGGATAAGATAAGAAATGAAACAATAAGAGAAGAATTAAATATTAATAAGATGGAGATAAAATTAAAACATATAAAAGAAAGTGGACGAAGCACCCAATTTGAATGAACGACTAAAGAATACCAGAAAAAGATCCTTCCTATACAATCCGAGAGGAACGAAAGATGTTGGCCGGACTCCACAATAACTCCGCCGGAACGGGCTGCATAGCCTAAACCTACAAAGAAGAAGAAGATATTTCGTAACACACATACTTAAATATGTACTGATTAAGGGAAGTCTTGTTGAAATATATTACACCATATGGCCCAAACGCGCCGTATTTGACGTGTGTAGAAAACCCTTCGTGCGTTAAAAGAGTTGCAGAGTTCAACGGGGCATTCCAAATAAACACAGGTCAGCTGGGAACTGGCCCATTAGCGCCCCAAAATCCACTGTTACTATACTACTACAACAGCGGTTCTCAGAAACGTCCATATCGATCCTATCAATTAGTAGGGGCAAAATTTGGAACACCTATTCAGTGAGCTTATTATAGCTTGTATAAGCTATATAAGCTTACAACAAGCTTATAATAGCAAGGAAAAAATGGCAGTGAAACGCTGCGTGCTCTCATGTTGGTTGCTTATAATCCGCAATGTTAGACAAGAACAATTAAAATATAGCTATGGGCGGATACAAATAGATCAAATAAAGATATTTTAATTATTTTTCAGTCTAAAAAGCGAGTCTATTCCCTCAAAAATAAAATCTGTTAACTGAAGTGGACAACATTTTCAGACCTATTCGGTTTATCTTTGTCTATCATCATGGACTGTGCACTATAGTGCAAGGGTCTATTTTTGTCTATCATCATGGAGTGTACACTCTATTGCAAGGCTAGGAAGTGCCTCTCAATGAGCGCTAGCCGTTCTTCGCCTTTGCTGCTAACCAAGAGAAGTAGAACAAAGCTCGGCTGGCTCCGTAGTTCAGTCGGTAGAGCACCTGCTTGCTGTGCGAGTTCCAGGTTCGATTCCCGGCTGGGGTTGGACATTTATCTCTAGCCAAGATTATTACCTATCCTCTCCAGAGACTGGAAGTATGAATGAGAGTGTGAACATGTGAAACACAAAGGTAAGCGAATATGAGTTAACATTATTACCTATAGGCAATAATATGTTCCAAAGGAAAGGCTGCCGATAAGACCATTGTAGTTAAAGGCAGAGTGTAATTTGCCAGTTCCTCACTGACTTGTGTTCACTTGGAATTACCGCGTTGAGTTCTGCAACTCTTTTAACGCACAAGGGGATATCTACACACTTAAATACGGCGTGGTTGGGTCACCTAGTGGAGATGAAAGTAATGCATTTTTTTATTATCACCAATTTCTGTCTTAAGCTCCTTGTTGAATTTCTGGCCACACACACGTGTGGGCACTCACACAACTAATACAAAAACATTAAATTACATATATAGATGATACCGCCAATTTGGGAGACCAGGAACAAGATGGAATGATATGTTTAACTGACATGTTTGCATGACATCTCGAGAATCAAACAATGATCACGTATCACTTCAAAAGAGTGGTATAAAGTATATAGCATTCCAGAAGAAAGATAATTGGAAATGAAAAATGTTACAAAACTTTTATTTGGCATAAATTGTATGCTATAACGATATCTAAATTTTTGGTTGGTACGTTTTTATTTCTCTTTCACGGTTTATCAGTTACAAAAAACTATATTGAAGTGGGAAATTTTCTTGAAAGCTTGGTGTTATACCCTCTGAACATGTTAAACGTTTTGGGATTCATCCGACATTTTGTTTTTCAGTTATGCTATTAACATGCGCGCGTGTACACAGGCAGACTGCTCTCTAAAAGTACTTCGTTTTGTTGGAGGGGGTAACATATTTTTGCGGTGAAATTGCGATATAAAACGGTTTGGTAGAGTATAATACTTCATCATTAAATACCACTAATATATTTAATATCATTTCCGTAATGCAGTAACAACTTCGCAGCGGCATGGGAAAAACGGAGCGTTATGCTGGACCTGAATTTGCGCAAGTGTTGTTTTCCCAACCATCTGCATGGGAATACGCGCTGTTGTCAAACTTCCCTGCATTTGTAGCATTTGTTTACATCATTACTCATCAAGAACTATTTCTTATTGAAGTGTATGACAGCAGCTGATATACACAATTTGGTATCTTGACTTTATTCCTTAAATGTGTTTCCCCCACAAAATGCCACTTTCGTCTTGTACAAATCGTGATATTCGCGAGAGTTAGTAAATGGCAACCGAGTGTTAAACCCTTGTACTGCCACGATGATCCAAACACTTGTGTTACAACTCTCTACGGAAGCATGACGGTCATTTGAAGTTTTCTTAGAATTAAGCATAACATTCGTACTTTTAAACATAGTCTCTCTTAATATCAATGCACTTGGTCCAGCGATGTTCCATGACCTTTATCCCATCATGAATGCCAGATTTCTCTAGTCCTACAAAAAACGACTTAACTGACATTCCTCACTGGACGATAATTTCAAGGACTTTCTCAGTTTAGGGAACAGATGAAAGTCTGATGGCGCTGAATCAGGGTTGTAGCAAATCATACCCCATTTCGTTGATTTTCATCATTGCATCAACAAATGTAGGAGGGGTAGCATTTTCTTGATAGAAGACGACTTGCAAACTGGAGTTTTCTTCCTATTTTGGTGTTCAATTGGTCCGCAAGATCAACACTGCTCCAATGATAGATTTTCCTGAAGAAGATAGTTAATTATAAACACGAATGAAAAAACTAAATTGAGGTTTATTTATGGACGCTCTTTAACTTCTATGGTTCTTGGCGTTCCATTTCATATTGGGAGTGAAAGACCGTAAATTTTGCTCAGAGGTCTCCTTATCAGGCTTGAGGTTCTTTTACGTGCCGTAAACCTACGACAAGGGACCACCAGCTTTACTTCCCTTCCAAAGCCAGCTATGCGTAGTAATTGTATGCCCGAAAAAAAATCCATCGCCCTCCACGTGTTTGAACCCGCGACCTTGGGAATCAGAAGCTAGCATAGTACCCCTAGACTACGGAGGACGACACAGCACGCATTTGGCATACCAGAACCGACGCTATGATCTTCCCGCCCGATTTCACCCACTTTATCTGCTTTGGCGGTGAAAAATGTTGATTCCATTGCTTAGACTGCCGTTTTGTTTCAGGTGTGTAGTAGTACACCCATGTTTTATCACTTGTTTCAAATCGATGCATACAGCAGGAGGTTTGACCCTGATTGATCCAGAGTCTGCAGTCGCGGCATCACCCTTGCATTTAATTCTTGTATGTCCAAATTTTCTCTGAAAATATTAAACAAACTTTCTCTTGAAATGCCTAGAACTTCAGCAATTTCTTACAGCTTCATTCGGCGATCCTGGAGAACTGTGTTGTGTACTTTATTGATGGTTTCTGTTGTTGTAGCGCATTTCGGTCTTCCGCTGCGTGCGCCATCTTCCAAGTTTTCACGGTCGCGTTTTCACTCCGTGCATCACTTGAGAGTGGTTGAAACGGATGGTGCAGAATCTTCTAGCTTTTTTTATAATATCGATGCAGATTTCTGTTACATTTATACCTTTCCTTACAGTAAATAACAACACACGATATTTGTCATGTTTTCCATATACACACGTCTCCACTGATACCTGCTAGGCATCTTTAACCATCTTTATGTTACTACACAAATAAAAACAAAACTGATTCGGAAATATTACTACCATTTGTGGGTCATTCTGGTATCTTTTCACATATCTCTCATACTCTATGTCGCATCCTTGTTACCGACACGAATGGTCGAGGTCGTTAGGGCATGAACTCGTGAACGGGAGGTCTGCGATTCAGATCCCACTAGGGGCGTTCTTGCTGACTAAGGTTTCTTCCAGGTTTTCTTAGTCCACATAAGTGATAAATGCCGGCTTAATCTAAGTTATACCTGGAGCGTTTCCTTCCCAAATTCACTTTCTAAATTATAATTTATTTTCATGTGTCATCAGCGTCCATCGCCTGTCGTGCCGTATGTAGCAAGGCATGTTTTATGCGCTATAGATTTCCGTCCTTGCTCCGGAGGTACTTCAACATTGAGCTTATTGTGTTAGGCATTAAACACTTCTAAACCAAGCATCCTTGCTTTCTTTTATCGTAGGTTCAAATATTAGTAATTTTAGTCTCACCATTAAATGTAAAAGCAATAACATTATTTGCAGTTATTATGGCCATATTAATTACAAAATAAAACACTCATTTTTAATTTTTTATGTATTGAATAAACGCTTCATTTAGCTGCGAAGTTTTTTTTATAGATATTAAAAGCTGCTGTACCTATTTTGTTTCTACTTTGAGTATGCTTAAGATTACCTTTAAGATAAAGCCTCTATTTTCTCTTGTTTCTTTGCTAAAATTTAAAAAAGCGTTTCAACTTTAATTTATTTCTTTAAATAGCTGCAAATACACTATAAAGGGTGGACCATTTAAGTTGAGACTGTGCAATATCTCCAAAACTAAGCCTTGTAGAAAGAAATGTCTTGCATAAAAGTTGTTTGATATTATGGGGGAAAGTAAATGCCATCAGTCGTCTTTTCTTTGGAGGACGTTGTGATGGTAATTTTAGGGTCAATTTATTTTGTCCCTAATTGTAGGTTCCCACTTAAATAACTTAAATTGACCTTAAATGACTATCATTAACGACTAACAAACACGATTAACGGCATTTACTTTCTCCCATACCTCCTTTTTCCATAGTCTTTTTACTTTCTCTAATACGTATAGTAAGTAGGGGAAGTATTATATTCCATCCAAAATTCGATACCGGGATTTCACCGGAAATACATGTTTTGAGACCCCCTGAATCCAAAAAAAGCATTTTTGGAAACATGTCCGGGTGTGTGTGTATGTGTGTGTGTGTGTGCGTGTGTCTGTCTGTCTTTCTGTGAACAGCATAACTCAGAAACGAACAGTCGGATAAACACCAAACTTGGTATTTAGCTTCAGTATCTTCCTGAGATGCGACACGAAGGTTTTCAAGAAAATCCCACACCCCAGATTACCCTTTACATGGAACATTTTTCGAAAATTTTAATTTTCTCAAAAATCGCTCTAACAATTTTGATTAAAATATCATATATTTAAGATATTTTCATGGTAAATAAAATGTGTATCTTGAATTTTCTGGGAATGTCTCCAAAAGTATTCTTCATTATGAACGACTTTTGCATAACTGGTAAACCATAAGAGATAGACAAAATTTTACTGCACATAAAATGTAGATCGCGTTAAAATAAACAATTTATGTCATATACATTTTTTTGTTGAGTGAACCATTTTCGAGATATTGCTTGTTACTCCCTTAAACTTTTCAATAATTTTCTCAAATGGGAATTCGTTATTCATTTTTTTGTCTTGGATATGCAAAGAGTATTAATCTGTGGCAAAGAGAATGTACTGCACATAGCAACTAGCTATTAAGAGATATGTCTTTGCTTATATTGCCCTTGGAAATACAAAACAAGGGGAACATAGTACGCCTTAAGCGATAGTCAAATATTTTTAGAACTGGTCGCTATGTGTAAAATGTAATTCTCTTTGCATGTCAAAAGATCGTTTCAGCAAATGTTTATCTCGATTAATATGAAATAGATGGAGAATACGAGTTTGTAAAAATAGTATGTACAAGAGTAGAGAAAGTCATGTGAGTGTAACAGATCAGATTCTTTTCTAAAACTCTACATGGGATAGAAGTAAAGTGCCCATAAACTTTTTAAATGTGCTCATTGCGATGCCTCTTTGGCCAAAAGCAGTTTCTGTGCCCCTTTCAAGTGGAAGTTTAGGAGACTTTCCAAAAAAACCACACATTGTTTTAAAAATTCAGTAAAATGTCGTCTAAATGCGGGAACGATCACACCATGAGAACTTAGAAGAATTAAGCTGTGATAAAACTTTAAAGTAATTATTTGTGTAAGCAAGAATATTTTGTTTTTTACCATTTTCAGTTGCACGTCCGCTTAACTGAAAACCGTTCTCGTTTGGGTATTGATTTGTTTACCTTTACGCGCATCTGTTAATTACGTGCACTAATTACAAATCACAAGTATCAAAAGTAACTTTTCATCAGTGAAGAGAACAGAGTTTCCCCCACCCTGTTATAATGCAACAACCTCCTCTGCTATCTGATTTCCATTAACAGAAATTTTTGTTAGTGAGGCATTCAATCCAAACTCTATTAAAAATACGACACCCATTGACTTCTCCCCAACTTGGCTGCCCTCGATAATTGGAACACAAAAATAATAATAACGATGTTGGTTTTTCGTGTCAAAGCAGCGGTAGGCACCGTTATCATCACCACCAGTTTAATATTCCATTGTTTCTGCATGTATTCAAAACAAGTGCGGTTGACGTCATTCGAGGTGTGTATCGGCTGGCCGCGCGGCGCTCTTCTACTGTTTTAACGCCTGATAATACACGCTTAAATTTTGTGGCGCGTTTTTGTCAGGCTAAGATGCCAATTGTAGATTAGAAGGGTCACTCCGAAAGTTTTGAGAATGAGAGAGATTCAGCATAAAAATTAGTTAATCGTGATTTTAAATATATTGGCCTGAGAAGACGGATTTATATTCATCTGATGTTCCAGTTATCTGTGATGTGGACTGTACTGGCCTAGAAAACACCTTACTTTCACTTTGCGCTCTAGTTAGTACTGATGTAAACCACTCCTACCAGAGAAAAATCCTTATATTGACTGAGGTGCTAGCTAGCTGTAACGTGAACTGTACGTGCCAGAGAAAGCTCTTTACTTTCGCCTGAGGATCTAGCTAGCTGTGATGTGAATGGTACTCGGCAGGGAAAGCTCCTTACTTTCACCTGAAATTCTAGCTAGCTATGATGTGAATTGTACCTGCCAGAGAAACCTCCTCACTTTCGCCTGAGATTCTAGCGAGCTGTGATGTGAATTTTACTTGCCAGAGAAAGCTCTTTACTTTCGCCTGAGGTTCTGGCTAGCTGTGATGTGGGCTGTACTTGCCAGAGAAAGCTTCTTACTTTCACCTGAGGTTCTAGTTAGCTGTGATGTGAACTGTACCTGCCAGAGAAAGCTCCTTACTTTCACCTGAGATTCTAGTTAGCTGTGATCTCGACTGAACCTACCAGGGAAGGCATCTTACTTTCACCTGAGATTATAGCTAACTGCGATGTAAACTATACCTGCCAGGGAAAGCTCCTTGCTTTCATCTGAAATTCTAGCTAGTATGATGTGGACTGTATTTCCAAAGAAAGTACCTTACTTTCTCCTGAGGTTCTAGCTAGCTGTGTAGTGGACTGTACTTGCCAGAGAGAGCTCGTTACTTTTGCCTGAGAAAGCTGTTATGTGAACTGTACTTGTCAGAGAAGACTCTTTTTTGCCTAAAGTTTTAGCTAGCTTTGTATGAACTCTACTTGGCAGAGAAAGCTCCTTGATTTCGCTTGAGGTCCTAGATAAAAGCTGTGATGTGGAGTGTACTTTCTAGAGAAAGAACCTTACTTTCATGTGTGGTTTGGACTGTTATCGCCAGAGAAAGCGAATGTCACACGAGGCTCTAGATTACTATGATATGTACTATACTTTCCAGAGAAAGCACATAAGTGTCACGCGAGATTCTTAGCCAGCTATTATGTGGAATGTGCTTTCCAGAGGAAATACTTTATTTTCACCTGTGATGTGGACCGTATTCGCCAGAGAAAGCAGCTTACTTTTACACGAGCTTCTAGATAGCTATGACATGGACTGTACTTTCCAGGGAAATACCTTTCACCTGAGTTCTAGTGAGCTATGATGTGAAATGTATCCGCCGAGAAATCATCTTAAATTCAGTGGGATTCTAGCTAGCTGTGATGTGGTCTGTACTCATCAGAGAAAGCACCTTTAACATGAGGCTCTAGCTAGCTGTGATGTGGACTATACTCATCAGAGAAAGCACCTTACTTTCACATAAGGTTCTAGCTAGCTGTGATGTAGACTGTACTCATCAGAGAAAGCACCTTACTTTCACATAATGTTCTAGCTAGCTGTGATGTGGACTGTACTCATCAGAGAAAGCACCTTTCACATGAGGCTCTAGCTAGCTGTGATGTGGACTGTACTCATCAGAGAAAGCACCTTACTTTCACATAATGTTCTAGCTAGCTGTGATGTGGACTGTACTCATCAGAGAAAGCACCTTTCACATGAGGCTCTAGCTAGCTGTGATGTGGACTATACTCATCAGAGAAAGCACCTTACTTTCACATAAGGTTCTAGCTAGCTGTGATGTGGACTGTACCCATCAGAGAAAGCACCTTTCACATGAGGCTCTAGTTAGCTGTGACGTGGACTGTACTCGTCAGAAAAGCACCTTACTTTCACGTGAGTTTCTAGCTAGCTGTGATGTGGACTGTACTCATCAGAGAAGTCACCTTACTTTGACATAAGGTTCTAGCTAGCTGTGAAGTGGACTGTACTAGCCGGAGAAAGCACCTTACTTTCACCTGATGTTCTACTGGTGTAAATGTATAGCATAACAAGTACTCCCTGTTTACATGCACTGCTATGGCTCCGTCCGTGCAACGTAGAGAAATTAACGTGGCGTTGCCAATTGGGCAAGTGCAAACAAGAACACCAACTGTGCGTTTCAAATAGTTATTTACATAAAGTGACAAACTTTGGGGAGGCAAAGGGCAGTTCCCAGGCTAAACAAGCGCTAACCTATCCCAAACCTGCGTGTACCTGCGGTGGATATTCACAATAAGCACCCGCTAACATCACTAATGAGTTTTGCGAAGCCAGGACGCTTCTGCACTTTTGCGCTTATAGCATATTGCCAGCATCTCACTGCTATCTATTGTAACAGAACATTTTCTGGAGTTTTTTGATTTTGTGTATTTTAAATGGTTCAATTTATTTTAAACAGGCTTATGTATGTGTATTATAAAACTTTCAGTCAGAATAAAGGAACCGTCACAGAATGTTTACAGAACATTCAAAATATTTTATTCAAAATAACTACAGTTATATTTGCAAAAAATCTACGTAAGGGCTAATTTTGGTTGGGGTTATTCTTAAAAGTTTTCATGTCGCTTTTTTGGATGATGCTGAACTTAAATATTAGGTTTGGTATTTCTCCGAATATTCTTTTTTGTATTATGCTGTTTAACCAAACATACGCTCTTTTTCTAAGATATACTTTTATTTAGGGACCTAAAAACCTGTATTTCCAATGAAATCTCAGTATGGAATTTTTGGATGGGATTCAACACGTCCTCTGCGGTAGAGAAAATATATATTTAAATACATCCTGGATTACTAAGTCTTTTAATGCTCATAACTAATATTTCTGCGGATTTTGTAATTTTAAAAATTCCATAAGAATGACTATTTAAGAAGTTATAGTATTTTTTCGTTATTATTGTTTCCCTATCTAAACTTCTACAACGAGAAACAACATATCATCGTTCGGATTACTAATATAGGATAAGGAACACGTTAGTGTAATGTTAAATCTTTTGCTTACGTTTTGGCTTTTATTACCAGCTTTCAAAACATCATCTGACATGTAAGTGTGGGTGACAGAGGGGAGTGAATGGAAATGGATGAGATGTGGAAAGTGAGAGGATAGTTTGTTACGCTATTTGCACCACGCTTTGGGCGTCAATATGAAATAGTTCGTATTGGAGGAGTTGTATTATAGTTCAACTGTTGCAGAGCCGAACACTAGAAGTAGTTGCAACCGCACGTATGGTACCCGGTAGCCTTTGCCCCAATTTTTAAAAATATTAACTTTGTAATTTGACTGTTTCTTTAATTATTAAATATTTATGTTTGCCTCAGCTGCGTCAGTATTTGTTAGAGACGCGTTTCTCTTAGCAGGGTTGTGGTGTGACTAAGAATGAAGGCTTACACAGATTATAATTTTACTTTACTCCTTTTATTAATGCTTAATATTTAAATAACACTTCACTGATATATAGAGAGAGCTGTAAGATGTTTTTATTAAATACTTGCACTTTTTAATACGTAAACTATTTTCGTCTCTCACGAATACGTATTATACTTCTCGAGGACGTGTCTCGCGTCCGGTTAGGAACACTGTTTGCAGGCAACTGAATCGATTTCAACCGCCTAAACTTGTAAACTTCTGTATTTCAAGTATCTGATGGGCTAATCCTACTCCAATAGAATATCTTCATTTAACTAAAGTTTTTACTGGTTGTTTATTGGCTATTTTATAAACAGTCACTAATGTTACATTATTGCTTCCAAGAATCACAAGTAGTATTGTTAAAATTTCAAATTCATTATTGCCTCAAGGTTGTTAGCAACTTTTAACCTATTATTCTTACAGCTCCTACATTATTAATTTACGTAATATATTCACATAACATTATTGAACATGTATTTAAGTGTTAAAAATACGGCCGCAAATGAGAGAAGTAAAAAGGAAGGTAGTGAGGAAAATTAGAGACAGAGAGGTAGTGAGAGAAAGGGAGAAGGGGACAGGGAAAGAGAAAAAGCGAAGAAACTCCACATTTAATGCTGGCTCCCTTCCTTTTCACTACATCTTATCTGAGGTAGTTAAGTGTCGCAGTTTGATGTATAGCGATTGATACTGTAATCATTGACGAGGATATATAAATAATTAAATAAAGGTATAATAGTAGGGTAGAGAAATAATTGCAATAAATAATTTCCGTGTATTAAATCAATGTATAATGTAATAAGCTTGAGTTGAAACGTTTGTCCGGAAAGACAAGGTAATTAGGCAATCAGGTAAGCGAAAGTCGTTAGTATCAGACGAAGTAGCGAACGCATTAGCTTAAAGAAGCTAAGAATTCAGTTAGGTTTTAAGCTCATTACCTCTGCAGGGTCACGTAGGCAGAATTCTGGAAAAGAAAAAGGCATTTAGAATACGCGATTTTTACCAAGCCCTGTGGTAACTAATTAAGACGTGTAATTTTAGATCAGAGATTTACTCGGACTCTGGTAACGTCAGTGGTACGTACTGATCGTGTGATATTTTAAGCGCTCTTGAGTGAGTAAGGTTTCGCAGCTATTGCGAGAGGTCTTGCCGATAAGCATTTCAGCAACTCACGACAAGTTACGTTATTAATTTCTTTTATTGCAGAAATAGTTATTTCAAAGCTTAAAATTAATACGGCAGAAATTAACAGGTATAATGATTTAGTTGTTACAATCTCGAGAACTACCATTTATAATCGGTTTCATTCTTTTTCTTAAAACGATCGGCAACTCGCTTCAAAAGCTCAAGTATTAGATCACATTAAATTTATTAGTCAATTTAAATTTGTGTTGTCTTTTCACAATACATCCACGCGTACCCCGAGAGAAAATTCTCATAGCTTACCACTGGAGCAGCTGGCGTACGAGACAACAGAATGAGCTACGAGATCACGGCAGCAAAATACACAACGAAACAGATAAAGTATACTGCTTCAGAAGTGCCGACCATAGTTCACGTACGAGTATCACGATTATAAAAATCTACAGCTATGTTACCAAGAGGGAATCAACTTATAGGTGAGGCAGTGTTTTTTAACACTTACATGGTTTCAGTCAAATTATATAATATGTAAATTCAATAACAGCCCTCCTTGAAGCAATATGTGTAAGTAATAATTTGTAAAATGTATGTAACAGTCATTGTATATGTTTATATTATTGTATCCATGTTTAATAATGCTATGTGAATGCATTACTAATTTAATAATGTAGGAGCTGTGCGAATAATAAGTTAAAAGTTGCTAACAATGAGGTAACCTTGAGGAAATAATGAGTTTGAGAGTTTAACAATGTTACTTGTGATTCTTGGAGTAACAATAATGTAAATTTTAGTGACAGTTTATAAAAATAGCCAATCAACAACCAGAAAAAGCTTTAGTTAAATGCAGGTATTCTATTGGAGTAGGATTAGCCAATCAGAAACTGAAATATAGCAAAATTTACAAGTTTAGGCGCTAGAAATCTTATCAGTTGCTTACAGACAGAGTTACTAACCAGTGTCCTCAAGAAGTATAAAATGTTTTCGTGTGAGACGAAAAGTAAGTTACGTATTAAAAAGTGGAAGTATTAAATAAAATAATCTCACAGCTCTCGATATCAGTGAAGTGCTATTTAATTTGTGTCAAGGATTAATAAAAAGGAGTGAATTAAAACTTAAAATCTGTGTGAGCCTACATTCTTGTCGCATCACGCCCTGCCAAGACTTCCATGTTTCTAACAAGTACTGATGCACCCGAGGTAAATATAAATAATATACATATATATATATATATATAGAAAAAGTTTAATTACAAAGTTAAATAATAAATATTTTTAAATTTGGTGCAAATAACTTCTTTCTTCATAGGATACCAAGTTTCGTTCCCTGAAATAATTTTTTAACGTTTTTGAAACTGGTCAGCAAGAAACTATGAAAACATTATCTGATACACGCAACGATTTCCAAAAACTCCTAGAGCTTACTTTAGGGATCATAAGCTGGTTGTATTCACATCCACCATGCTACATATATTATCTATTTAAGTTTTACCATATCCTTATTTAAACATTTAATTTAATATATTTAAACCTTAGCACTCATTACCTTGCTTCACAAGAGCGATTAGAAACTTGCATAAAAAGTTTTGTTTTTGTACTAGTAATCCAGAGAACATCCATAGAACAGTATTGAATACAGAAAATGGTATCACGCACCAGATTTTTATTGGGGGTCTAATCAGAGCGTTAACTACTGCTATTCATGAGGAGGGGTAGTTTTTAATAGAGTTCGTGATTTGTGCTGCACATGCGTGTAGCTTTAATGTTTGTTAAATGGTTTTATGACCCATTTGTACGCACGCACATTGAAATAAACGAGACTGCAGGGGATTTGTTGGCAGTCGATTGTTTTTGTGACAAAGTGAAAATTCGTAACTGAACTAATGATTTGAAGACAAGTAAGCATACTGATATGTTACAAATACACGATTTTTTATTCCTATAATTTATTTTGACATGTATTCTACGAATTCTTCATACAAAACATTACATGTCTATCTACCTCACGTTAATCTATTTAAATTCTCGAATAAATATTCTTCCTTTTAATAATTTGTTGTATAAAAATATAATACAGTTTCTCTTGAATGACGCAACTGGCAGCCCGCCTCTTCCCCGGCACTGCTATATCAATCCGTTTGTGTAGTAGCAGCGGATCGATCCGCCGTTTCTCCCCTAGATAACGCTAATGAGGCACACAATTTGCTTACCTTTCAATATAAAAGGTATTCTAAATCATACCCCTATGCATACACACATGCCTGGTTTCTGTTGAACACTTTATTGAACACCTGATGAATTTCTGCAAATGAAACATTGGAAAAACGCACACCAAATCACAAGGATTTGTCAGT
Organism: Deroplatys truncata; assembly: GCA_030765065.1. Classification (NCBI taxonomy): domain Eukaryota; kingdom Metazoa; phylum Arthropoda; class Insecta; order Mantodea; family Mantidae; genus Deroplatys; species Deroplatys truncata. The sequence goes on along the minus strand of CM060984.1, from coordinate 168,346,313 downwards.
TTTTATCATAAACATCTTTAAGCATTCTCCACAGATAACTGGATTACTTGAATCCGGAGAATGAACATGCAAGTTCCATCATTGAATATGATGCAGTAATTTTCTTGGATTTGTTTACACGACAGTCCCTATTTCATCTAACTTTTTCCAATTAGAAATTGGTCTGTCGAACATGGATATAGACTGTAAATGCTTCTAATCGTTATATATCATGGATTTGTGAGGCACGGTGACACCAGGGAATTTCCATATAAACTGAAGCTGACAGTTTACATGTGACACGGTTGTAGTAAAAGGTAACGCAATAAACACACGCTGATAACTTACAAACCAACAACAAAACAACTTACAAATACACATAACGATATTACCACTATACACAATACCAAATAATATTAGACTGAACAACAAATGCACGTGAACTAACTAGGCTACTGCAAACCGATGGCTTCAATCTGAATTCCGCTACGAATTGGACCTGGCGGCCGCCACTCGCGCCATCAAGATCAACCCGGTATATCGCAATACATAACCTCAAGGTTCCATTTAATGTAATGTGTTCCTCTCAAACAGTTTTCAGGTTTTCAGTAACGGTCTGCATTATATTTACAGTATGTGAGTACAAGCCTGGCAAGGGAGAGCTTAAGGCAGTATTTTTAACACTTGAATAATTACAATTAAATTATATAATATGTGATTTCAATAACAGCCCGCCTTGAAGCAATATGTACGTAATAATTTGTAAACAAATGTATGCAACAGTCATTGCATGTCCTTATATTATTGTAAACATGTTAAATAATGTTATGTGAATGCGTTATGTAGTTTAATAATGTAAGAGCTGTGGGAATAATAAGGTAACAATGAGGTAACCTTGAGGCAATAATGAGTTTGAGAGTTTAAATGTTACTAGTCATGATTAGAGCAACGATAATGCAAATTTTGTGACAGTTTAAAATTAGCCAATCAGCAGCGAGAAAAAGCTTTAGTAAAATGCAGGTATTATATTGGACTAGGATTAGCCAATCAGAGACTTAAAATACGAAAAGTTAAAAGTTTATACGGTTGAAATCTTTCAGTTGCCTGCAGACCTTGGTAGTAACCGGATGGAAAATGGGTTCTCTAGAGAAATATTAAGTATTCGTGTGAAACGAAAATTTGAATACGCTTTAACAAAGTGCAAGTATTAAATAAAAGAATCTCACAGCTCTTGATATCAGTGTAGTGCTATTTAGTTTGTGTCAAGGATTAATAAAAAGAAGTGAATTTAAACTTAAAATCTGTGTAAGACTACATTCAAGTCGCCTCACGCCCTGATTAAGAGAAACGTGTCTCTAAAGGAGTACTGACGCAGCCGAGAGCAAATACAAACATAAATATATCTATAGAAGCAGTTTAATAACAGAGTTAAAAGTTAATAATTTTTTTTAAACTTTGAGCGTAACAACAAAAAAAAAAATACATCTTAAAATCAGCTTTTCATACGTAGCAGCAAATTACGTAAACAAACAATCCACTTCAAACTGATTCCCAAACTCATTCCCTACGTAAATTATCAACAAAACATCTTCAAATTGACGTTCATACGTGGAGAAAACAACGTAAACTCCAGAACAAAACCTTCTCAATTACCTTCCGTGGCACGTGAACTAACTAGGCTACTGCAAACCGATGGCTTCAACCTGAATTCCGTTACGAATTGGACCTGGCGGCCGCCACTCGCGCCATCAAGATCGCGCCGGTATATCGCAGTACTAAGATCAAGGTTCCATTTAATGGTACGAGTAAATATTATGCAATCCCCGGAGAACAGATGAAGTCTTAGCCTTTTCCATTACATTTATTTCCACTCAAGCGTTGCCATTCGGCAATCTCCGAAGGGCTGTCTTTAATCATGGCAGTCAGTCCAACCGTCCTTTTGGCCCATACCTCATGACACTTCATGGAAATTTTCAAAGTGGTACCATGTGGATCTCTGTCACTCTAACGACTTTTATTGTCTAACACTCATTTATTTATTCCCCATCCACCTTGCAATAAAATACCCACTCTTAACCCTAGAGAGGTGGCGCGGGGTATTTTCTAACCCCAGTCAGTTTTATTTGCAAGTTATATATAATGATTTCGTATACCTGAACCCTGCCTTTCCCTTACCTTTCGCTGCATTCCTTGGCTTTTGTTAGAGGTCATTAGCATTGAAATACAGGTCATACATTCCTAGAATATAGGCTATTTGTGTTCTTCGGCTGAAATGAGGGCAGGAAATACCCCACGCCACCTCTCCCGTTGCCTGTTATGTGTCTCTCTGCATGTTGTTTCTGTGGTTACAGTGTGTTTTCAGCTGAACCTTCGAGACGTTGTGGTTATAATATTTACGTATTTTTTAGTCTTAAACGTAGTGCTGTTTTTATATCAATATGTGTTATGAGGAACATCAGGCAAGGTTATTAGCCCTAATAAGGGAAGTGGAAGAAGAGGAAGCATTAGGTGGTGAAGGCAGCGAAACCGAAGATGAACTTGAAATACTGAGTTCAAATAGTGTAAATGAGCAAAGTGCAGAGAAGGATCGAGTTACGACATGGAAAATGGTTCAGCCTCCTCAAAATCTGCAGCTAAAAATGCAAAATCTCCTATAGAATTATTGCTTGAGAAAATACGGCATTTTATAATTGCAGCACAGCCAGAAAATCAAGAACAGGAATTGCCAGTGAAGAAAAGAATGAGGTGTAATGTTTGTCCGAGAACGCAGACAGAAAGACAAAACTTTCGTGTGTAAAATGCAAGCAGCAGGTGTGCAAAGACCATAGTGTAGTCGTGTGTAGGAGCTGTGTGTGAATTATAATATGAGCATCAACATATGTTGTTACTGCCGAGATAAAAAAAAGCAAAAACAAACACATTAACTGTGATACTTTATGATTATGATTAAAGTGAACATTTAAATATATTTTTTGTGCTGCGCATCAGTCCAAATTGCAAGGAACTGTCAATTCAAAGTTTTTGTTTTATTTTTTTAAAGTAGATTTCTAAAACCAAGAGTTATTTTAATACATAATGTATTACTCGGTATATGTAAGCAATAATTAAATACATTCATTAATTCGGTCCATTACAACAATCGTTTTATTCCTGGGGTCGCGAGTCACCCCGCGCCACCACTAATGTAAGACATACATGCGCCACCTGTCTAGGGTTAATGATCTCTGTATGCTACACACTGATAGTCCCGAGAAAAAAAATTGTAAAAGACAAAATAAAGCGTTAGCTATATATTTTCTCTGTATTGATATCTGGATCTTTTTTCACGCGAGTTTTCTTCGAAGCCAGTAATGTGCAGATTTGCTGCAGCAGAGGACTCCTATGTTGGAGATAAGAATGATGTAGATGGTGCGAAGGGTTGTAGTGACTTCGGGAATGCCTGAGTCGCTATGCAAGGAAGTGAGCAATTTTTTTATACAGGATGGACCATTTAAGTTGAGATTGTACAGTATCTCCAAAACTAAGCGTTTTAGATAGAAATGTTTTGAATAGACGTTGCTTGATATTATGGTGGAAAGTAAATGCCATTAGTCGTGTTTTATTTGGAGGACGCTGTGAAGCTCATTTTAAGGTAAATTTAAATTGACCCTAAAATGACGACTAATGGCATTTACTTTCCCCCATAACATCAAGCAACTTTTATTAAAGGCGTTTCTTTCTGCAACGCTTAGTTTTGGAGATATTGTACAGTCTCAACTTAAATAGTCCACCCTGTATATCCTCCTCTCACTTCGATCTACGCTTAGGACATTTCCAGAAACTTCCAGATTTAAGACGGTAACTGAACTACTGGTTAGGACAATTGGGGAACGTGTTGAAAGCAATTAACCAAAAGGCATCTTATTTTAACATAGGTTAGCATAGTTAACCGCTAACAACGGAGCGGCTTTTTTTTTCGAGAAAAGTGGCACAACATGTAAACCTAATATTGTTTATTTTTTCTAAATATTAAAATGAGATTTTAGCTGCTATAACTTTATTACTTTCTCTACTACGTATAGTAAGTAGGGGAAGTATTGTATTCCACCCAAAAATTCGATACCGAGATTTCACCGGAAATATATGTTTTGGGACCCCCTGAATCCAAAAAAAGCATTTTTGGAAACATGTGCGTGTGTGTCTGTGTCTGTGTATCTGCGAACAGCATAACTCAGAAACGAACAGTCGGATAAACACAAAACTTGGTATTTAGGTTCAGTATCTTCCAGAGATGCGACACGAAGTTTTTCAAGAAAATCCCCCACCCTAGATTACCCTTTACATGGAACATTTTTCGAAAATTTTAATTTTCTCAAAAATGGCTCTAACGATTTTGATTAAAATAAGATATTTTGATGACAATTAAATGTATATCTCAAATTTTCTGGGAATGCCTCCAAAAGTATTCTTCATTGTGAACGGCTTTTGCACAACTGGTAAACCATAAGAAATATACAAAAGTTTACTACACAAAAATGTAGATCGCGTTAAAATACACAATTTACGTCATATACATTTTTGTTGCTGAGTGAACCATTTTCGAGATATTACTTGTTATTCCCTTAAATTTTCCAATACTTCTTCTCAAATAGGAATTCGTTATTCATTTTTTTCATGTCCTGAACATACAAAGAGAATGGAATGCGCCACATAGCAACCAGCTCTTAAAATGTTTGACTATTGCTTAAAGTCTACCATATTCCCCTTGTACTTACAAGAAAATTAGCAATAAGATTAACATATCGAATAACATGAAGCATATGGAGAATAAGCGTTTGTAAAAATAGTTTGTACAAGAGTAGATGTGACGGTATTATTTGTTGTGTTATTTGTGTATGTGTTTACTCAACGTGGTGAAGCCATTTTGTGACGTGATTCTTTGTTAGGTTTGTAGCTCCATCTGGTGTTAGCAATTTGCGGCAGTATTAGTGTTTGTTTGAAAGAATGCTACTGTTATTTTATTTAATTTTGGTTTACTGTCCTCCGGCTAGCTATTATCCTTTTGGGTCGAGCACTTCTCTTTATACAGGTTGTGTAAACGGAAAGGAATCTTTTATCCAAAGATAACACTGATGAAAGAATTTCTTTTATACTTTTATTGTCGAACACTGTCACTATCACATTTACACATTGATCTAGACACTCGCCAAACAAACTGTTATAACAACTTCTTACTGATCACTTTTAATTCACGTACTTCAACCTTTTGTATAATTAACTTTACCATACTTGAGATTTTTCATAACTCTTATACGCGTAACTTGCGAATCGTTAGCCGACGTGTAATATTTCTGCTGGACTGAAGGCGACGTGTATCATACAAATATTTTCGACGAACTGACGGACCGAAGGCGACGTTTAGTGTACAAAGATTTTAGATGAACTGACGGGTTCTATCTCTAACCTAGCTCTTTTATACTCATACACCGCGATGTGCTTAAAGATTATAACTGAGCTGCAATTGGCTAATAAAACGCGCCAACATTAGCGTCTATTTTTATATCCAATGAAAATTATGAATACATATGCTCTAGGGAAATGTTCCAGAAGATTCTAAAGGAAAATGCGCCAACATTACGTAACTTCCTCGTTTCCAATAATGATAAACAGCTCACCCCCTCGCTGCATTATTGCACGCTATTATTGTCAGTTTCAGTAAGGCCGTATAAACTTACTTCTCAACAATAATTACAATCAACAAACATCTCAAATCAATGTCACATAAAAATGCATATTCACACTATAATCATTCTTTACATTTAAATAATTTGTGATACAAATTACTGCATTACAGAGAAAGTCATGTGAGTGTAACACATCAAATGTTTATAGATGAAACGAATAATTTGCGGAGTTACTTATGATCAGAGTTAGGACAAACATCCTTTGGCTTACAATGTGTACACGTTGCCAGTTTGTATCGACAGTGCGGCGAGGGGAATGGGGTGCCACAGGTAACCTGGGACTGGTCAGGAGGGGAACATAATATAAATACAGAGCTCACGAGAGCAACTCTACTATACCAGTAACGCAAGCGAAAACTGCTGTCTTTGGCTGTGCGGCCTTGAGTCGGTGTATATAGTACGACGTCACGTGTACTAGGTAGGATGGTAGCTATGTTGATTCCTCGCTCAATAGATATTGTCCTAGCAGTAGTTATCAGTCTAGGGACTCTGTGTTGTGGAATATAAGATTTTGCTTTACCTATTAGAGATAAATAAAATGGTGTCAATGCTAACTCTGTGAGAAGAGTTAGAGGGAGCTAAGCGATAGTTCCAATGTTTAAAAAGCATCGCTTTATGCTGGCCACTCAGATGTCTTTAACGCACACCTTCAAGCTATTAAGAGATTTAATTGTAGCAAATAGAGAAGGAAATGTGACCAGAGTGACATGAACAGCTAAAAAGTTAAATCTGGGGCACTGCAATCTTTGGGCTTGGCTCACCAACCCCGCCATTGACCTCACGCCCACCACACAAAACAGAGGTAGACGGTGATCCAGTCGATATGGGGAGATGACGTGGTCAGCATCGTGCTTCCCCCAACTGGAACATTGGGGTTCGTGAACTATAGACCGCTACCTATCGTAGCTCCTCAAATGTATCACTATGCTAAGTGGACACAGGTCCGAACCCCCTCGTATTTCGTGGCTGGGAACTGGAGAACACCTCAATCCACTACTCCTCGACGTAGGACAAAGTCAACAACTATACTCGTAATTAAGCCTGGAGGTTTGGATAGGAAAATCTTAGATAGGGGTCAGGTTACGAGGTACTAAGCTATGTCCTCTATTACTATACGTCAATGCTGTACGTGTGACGGAATTCACAGAGTAGTGTACTGTCATTCCCTTCTCGATTATTGTAAGCAGCTCACTATATGTGGTTCGCGATGCTTTTATTATCTGTACAAAACAAGAAGGAATCTGTGGCGGAGCTAGATAACGCTGGTGAAACTCGCTCAGCCGATAGCGCTAGGGCGAGGTTGCCTAGTTGAGTGCCGCGTGGTCTCGCTGTAAGCTTCGGTTTCTTATTTTCAATTGAGCTGTTAAAAGTTGTTAAGTACTCATCATTTATAGTATTATAGGTGAGCAGAGCTAAACATTTTGAATCAGACTGTCCAAAAACCGTGTCTCTACGATGTTTGGTTCTTTAGTTATGTGTCAAAGCAGATATTAATGAGGGTTGCTGAAAGATCTTGACCATTGTACACCATCAGCAGTGTTGTGTTTATGTTCGGCTCTTTGCAAGAAGTGAAGACGTGTCAACCTCAGTTCTTAATCTGTTGGTTGTAATTTACCTTTTACACAGTGCATTTACACGCAAATATATAAGCTTAAATTTTCAAAGTTAGTGTTATAAGTGTAGCGGTTTTAGTTAAGTGTTTAACAATGATGAAAGCATGCCCGCTGTCTACGCGCCAAGTGATAGGGGTGAATGTGTATGCTACACTGGCCGTATCTTGCTTCACGCTGTGTGTCTTGTCTCTCACTGTCTCTGTCACACTCACAAACCATCTGCCAACGCAGCGCTCCTGCTGGCGCTCCATTGGCTTGCTTCAGATTCCATCTCGTTCCGTACGGATTAAACTTCATACGTTCGCTGTTCAAACTTCGGTTTACTCATAATTAGCAACTGTCTGCCGATTGGGCACATAATTAGTGGTTTAGATTTTCTCCGGGAGCGGTGTGGCTGTATTTTTACTGTGTCCTTATCTTCACTGCTCTTTGCACCACGGTCGCGTCTTGAGGTTCAGCAGGAGGCGTTTCTTTTTTCTCTACCTCTAAGTGTACAAATCTCGGGTAATTTTCCTGTAATAGCGTTCTCGCCGTATTGCAGTTTTCATCCAAGGGCTTTCTGACTGCTGCTTTTACTTGAGTTTGCATTGCATTTTGTGATTATTGAATATAAGAGAATGGATATGCGGAGCTACACACGGTAAACGGCCTATATTTGTGTTTCTATTGGAGCAGTTTAACTTCTGATATTCGGTATTCTGGCTTTTATTTAATGTGCATCGTTTTATTCTTGTTATTCAACATTCAGAATTTATGAAAATTTTAAAATATTTAAATTGATATAGCTTTAGAGTTTATTCAAATTGTTATGGAGTTTATTTAAATTTGTTAAACTTCAGAGATTACCAACAGTTTTAATAAAGACGAAGTTCATTACAGAGCTGTGATTAGAATGCATTTAAATTTAGGGTCTTTGTTCTTCATTTGGGCTATTTACGTAATGCCGATGTCATGTGAGTTGGAACGGTTTCTGCGGAGGTATGGAGGCATGCGTCACGCTAAATTTGTGTACTGCAGATTTATCTCAAACTTTGTTTCTTTTCCAAAGTGTTTGTTACAAGGTTTCTGGTCAAGCAATGTAAACATTTATATATACACCTTTCCAAAACTATTGTGTCATTAATTGTGTAACATTTCCATTCAATATTCGGTTTTCTTTGGCTGAATTAATAATATATGTATGAAACCCGGTGTTCACATACAGAAATTAAAGGGCAGTGTACTTGACTTGCGAGTTTATTATGTATACATTTTTTGAAGGTATTCCTATACCTCGTAGTGAGTGTTGCCACGACCGGTTCCTGGATCCGAACGTTTTCACGATTAGGTTCCTCCATCATAGATATGAATAAGCCAAGGTAGCTTAGCTGGAACTATTACTATATAAAAATTTACAATTTAAGTTTCTGGCTTGTGTGAGGTGAGCAGATACTTCAGACCGTCAGTTTTGCTTCTATGTCTTTGAATATTAATATCAGGGAATTATGATTTCTCTTAAGCTGAAAATTGTGATGTATGATTAAATACTAATTAAAAAAGCGCATCGTGTGGAGCATTTTGGGTATGGAAAAATGCTAAGAAAAGGTTTGCGAGAAAACAAGATTTAAAGTTGGGCGTGCCTGTTAATAAGGATGCTTTTTATAGCTTTATTTAAATGATAGTTTAAATGTCATTGTCGTTTCTAACGCTCCCCTCATGGCCTATGATCTTTGGGGGTTTCTCATTCCACCAACCGAAAACTGGACCGATTTCTGAGGTGGAGCCACCTAGCGGGCGTAATCCGATGAGTATGGCGGTGGAATGAGAGGACCTAGAGTTTTGCCGTGGACTCTGAATCAAATTGTACTTTGGGGAAACTTTACATGAGCAAGTCAGAGGCAAAGGTGTGGATAGGGCTGACTTAAAATCGCCACCCAGAGCCGTGAATCGAACCCGGACTCTCAGTACGAGAGTCGAAAACGAAACCACTGGCTACCCCGGCGCCCAGAGTAGTTTAAATGTGCCAAGTGGAGAAAACGATGTTTTCTTAAAGCTTAGAATTTATATTATCTTATTATGAAATAAAAACATGATGTGGCACATTCACATGATCTTTTCTATCCTCTTATTTATTAGTAGATATACAAATTATTCTTACGAGAGTTTATTATTCTATCTACTTCATTGTAATCCAGAAAAACCTTTGCAGCAAGCTACATTACACATTACGTTAGGATACAAAGAGAACAGTGATAGTCAAATGTTTAAGAACTAGAAACAAGGTGGTGGTCTTAAAATTCTATTCTGTTTTCATGCAAACGTCAGAAACAACCGAAAATCGATGTGACTTAAAAGGAATGAGAAGATTAAAGAATTCGAGCCTTATCTCAGAAGCGGCTTTTTCTACAAAAAACTTACTGGAAATAAGTTGTGTGTTTTAAAGAGATCTACATTTTTTTGTGTGGTACCTTAAAGATATATATATATATATATATATTTATATATATATATTTAGTTGTATGTAAATACCTTTAATATACGGTATTTTAATCAAAATCGTTTGAATAATGTTTTAGAAAATCAAACTTTTCGAAAAAATGTTACACGTAAAGGGCAATTGGGGGTTAGGGTATTATGTTGAAAATTTTAATGTCACATTCTTGGGAGATACTGAACTCAATTACAAAAGTTAGTGCTTATCCGATTAGTTTTTGAGTTATGCACATATATGCTTCCAAAAATGTTTTATTTGGATTTAGGGGCCCTCAAAACAGGTATTTCAGGAGAAATCTCGGTATCAAATTTTTGGGTGAAAAGTATTACCTTCTTTATCTACTATTTACGTGGTAGAGAGAATAAAAATTATTTTTAAAACATTTTACAGTATTTGGTCAAACTTTACCTTAACATGTCGTCGTCCAAGACGCCTTTAAATACATTTTAAACAAAGTTATTCCGTAAATCAATATTTTGTAAGCTTACAGGGTATTTATTTATCGTGTAGCAGTAATGAACGGCGCGAGTTAGCTAATTATTTACAGCCTGTGAGTCCCTTTGCAAATATTGTGTAGACCGTATAGTGGTCGTGCGGCATTCCCCAGAGAACCCCCCTCTTTCTCTCTTAATTACAAATGCTAGAGTGCCTGCCCATGTTTAATTCATTTGCACATCATTGCGGTTTTTGCTGCAAAGGCGACAAGCAAAGATAGAAAGTGACGGCAACAACAATTTGAGCACGTGTGGGATTTTTATAAATATATTTTAATATATGGAAAACTTGTTACGACGAAGCAATTAAATGGAGTGCTCGAGTGTGGAACGAACTCCAGTTCTCTGGTGAGCAAGGTACGAGCAGCTGCATAATGTGCTGTTTTTAAAACTACATTTAACAAGAACTGTGTGCAGTGGAAAGAAAGGAAAAATGAAACGGTTAGTTTTTGTTTGCAATTAAAGTGCAATAGTTCACGTTAACCCTCTGGGTTTTACATAACCACAGTGCAGGCAATCTCTGCATTAATTCATGCGTGTGTGAAATCTGAAAAATCCAGAGCATATAAGGTATCATATAGAAAGTTGATATGTTGCACTCACGTGACTTTCTCTACTCTTGTACAAACTATTTTTACAAACGCTTATTCTCCATCTACTTCATGTTAATTGAGATAAACATTTGCAGAAACTTATTGCTAATTTTCTTGTAGGTGCAAGGGGTATATGGTAGGCTTTAAGCGATAGTCAAATATTTTAAGAGCTGGTTGCTAGTGGAGCATTCCATTCTATTTGCATGTCCAGCACATTAAAAAAAAAAAGAATAACGAATTCGAGGCGGCGCCGTGGCCGAGTGGTTAGACCGCGCCTCCCACCGAGGCGGCCCGGTTTCAATCCCAGGGACCTGCATATGGCATTTGTGGTGGGCGAAGCGGCGTCTGGGCGGGTTTTCTCCGGGTTCTCCGGTTTCCCCCGCCATTCATTCCACCAATTGCTCCATCATCACCTTTCCTTTCATCCATTTCACCAACATTTCGTTTCATCTACTTCCCATACCAGGCATCGGGCTGATCACCCATCCTGGATGCTCTGTCTGATCCATGAGTGTCTGCTCCTCGACGGGCCTCTGACCTCAGGCACCCGCTTGTAAGTCCTGGGGAGTGTAAGTCCTACATAAGAGGAGGGTAAACAGATAATGAATGAATGAATAACGAATTCGCATTTGAGGAAAATATAAGTATTGCAAAATTCAAACAAATAACAAGGAATATCTCGGAAATGGTTCACTCCACAAAAACATTTATAGGGCATAAACTGTGTGTTTTAATGAGATCTACATTTTTACCTTCTCTACTACGTATAGTAAGTAGGGGAAGTATTGCATTCCACCCAAAAATTCGATACCGAGATTTCATGGAAATACATGTTCTGAGACCCCCTGAATCCAAAAAAAAAAATTCTTAGAAACATGTCCGTGTGTGTGTCTGTGCCTGTGAACAGCATGACTCAGAAACAAACAGTCGGATAAACAGCAAACTTGGTATTTAGGTTCAGTATCTTCCAGAGATGCAACACGAAGGTTTTCAAGAAAATCCCCCTGCCCTAGACTACCCTTTACATGTAACATTTTTCGAAAATTTTAATTTTCTCAAAAATGACTCTAACGAGTTTGATTAAAATATCATATGTTTAAGATATTTTCATGACAAATGAAGTGTATATCTCGAATTTTCTGGGAATGTCTCCAAAAGTATTCTTCATTGTGAACGACTTTTGCATAACTGGTAAACCATAGGATATAGACAAAATTTTACTGAACAAAAAATGTAGATCTCGTTAAAATACACAATTTATGTCGCATACATTTTTTTGTTGAGTGAACCATTTTCGAGAAATTGCTTGTTATTCCCTTAAATTTTCCAATACTTATACTTTTTCTCAAATTCGTTATTCAATTTTTTTTGTCCTGGCAATGCAAAGAAAATGGAATACTTCACATAGCAACCAGCTCTTAAAAGATTTGACTATAGCTTAAAGCCTACCAATTCCCTTGCATCTACAAGAAAATTAGCAATAAGATTAACATCTCGATATCTCGATTAACAAGAAGCATATGGAGAATGAGCGTTTGTAAAAGTAGTTTGTACAACAGTAGGGAAAGTCATGTGAGTGTAACACATCAGATTTTTTGTATAGTAAACGTTTGTCTATCTCTTACGGTTTACCAGTTATGTGAAAGTAATTCAGACTCAAGAGGACTTTTGGGGACCTTCCCAGAAAATTCAACATATGCATTTCATTTGCCTCAAAAATATCTTAAACATATAGATTTTAATCAAAATCGTTAAGAGACATTTTTGAGAAAATAAAAAGTTTTCCATGTAAAGGGTAGTCTGGGATGGGGGATTTTCATGAAAATCTTCGTGTAGCAACTTTTGGAAGATAGTATACTCGTGTACAAAGTTTGGTATTTACCAGACTTTTCGTTTTTGGGTTATGCTGTTCTTATGTTGTCACAGACAGATACACATACACACACAGCGGGACATGTTTCCAAAATACTTAATTTGGATTCAGGGCACTTCAAAACATGTATTTACGGTGAAATCTCGATATTGAATTTTTGGCTAGAATGCAATACTTCCCCTACCTATGCTAGTAGAGAAAGTAAAAATACTTTCGACATGTTTCAAAATTTTAGTTTACATGCTTACTTAAGTGGTCATTTTTACTTTCTCTGTCATATACTGCATAGTAGGTAGAGCAAGTACTGCATTTCATCCAAAAATTCGATACCGAAATGTCACTGTAAATAATGTTTTGAAGCCCCTGGATGATAAAAAATAGCATTTTTATAAAAAGGTCCGTGTGTGTGTGTCTTTGAACAGAATAACTCAAAAACGAAAAGTCGGATAAACACCAGACTTGGTGTTTGGGATCAGCACTTTTCAAAGATGCAATACGAAGATTTTAAACAAAATCCCTCCATACCAAACTAACCCTTACATGGAAGATTTTTCGAAATGTTTGATTTTCTAAAAAAATGGCTCTAACGATTTTGATTAAAATACTATTTATTAAATATATTTACGTGACAAATAAATCTATATCTTGCATTTTATGGGAATAGCCTTTAAAGTCCTATTCATTCGGAAGGAATTTTCTATAATCTTGTATAACTGGTAAACGTTAAGCGATAGATGAAGACATACTACACAGGAGATGTAGGTCCCGCTAAAATACACAATGTATTTGAAATACAATCTTTCTGACGTTTACTATTTCTGAGATATCCGTTATTAATGGTTAGAATTGTTCAAATACTGCCATTTTTTCAAGTATTGTCAAATTTAAGGTGTTTCTTGCGATGTTATAGAAAGAGTTTAAAGACAATCGTGCAGCGTCCAATTCTAAAACATTTGACTATCGCTGTTTCCGTTGTGCCTATAACAAAATGTGTAATTTAGCTATTTCTGCAAAAGTTTATTTGGATTAAAACGAAGTAGACAAGAAGATAAACTTTTGTCAAATTAATTTTTATACGCTTTAATAAGATAAAGAGAGTAGAGAAAGTCATGTGAATGTAACACATCATTTTGTTTATTGTGTACATTGTGTACTATAATCAAAATGTACCACACGGCTGGATTATTCCTTACCTCTAGAGAAGGTACATAGAGAAGGTATTGCATTCCACCCAAATACACTCACATAACTTTCTCTACTCTTGTACAAACTATTTTTACAAACGCTTATTCTCCATATGCTTCATGTTAATCGAAATGTTAATATTATTACTAATTTTCTTGTAGGTGCAAGGGAAATTGGCAGGCTTTAAGCTATAGTCAAATATTTAAAGAGCTGGTTGCTATGTGGCACATTCCATTCTCTTTGCATGTCCAGGACATAAAAAATGAATAACGAATTCCCATTTGAGAAAAAGTATCTATAAATATTGGAAAAATTAAAGGAATACCAAGCAATATCTTGAAAATGGTTCACTCAATAAAAAAAATGTATATGATATAAATTGTTATTTTACCGCGATCTACATATTTTGTGTAGTAAAATTTTGTCTATCTCTTATGGTTTACCAGTTATGCAAAAGTCGTTCACAATGAAGAATACTTTTGGAGACATTCCCAGAAAATTCAAGATATGCATTTCATTTGTCATGAAAGTATCTTAAATATATGATATTTTAATCAAAATCGTTAGAGCCATTTTTGAGAAAATTAAAATTTTCGAAAAATGTTCCATGTAAAGGGTAATCTGGAGTGGGAGGATTTTCTTGAAAACCTTGAAGATACTGAACCTAAATACCAAGTTTGGTGTTTATTCGACTGTTCGATTTCTGAGTTATGCTGTTCACAGACAGACACACAGACACAGACACGGACATGTTTCCAAAAATGCTTTTTTTGGATTCAGGGGGTCTCAAAACATGTATATCCGGTGAAATCTTAGTATCGAATTTTTGGGTGGTATACAATACTTCCCCTACTTACTATACGTAGTAGAGAAAGTAATTAGACACGACATGTCACTATAAATAAATGTTTTAAGGCACCTTGAATCCAAAAAACGTACTTTTAGAAAAAAAATCCATGTCTTTGTGTGTGTGTGCGTGTCTGTGAAAGGCATAACTTAAAAACAAAAAGTCAAATAAATAACAAACATGGTATTTATGTCCAGTAATTTTAAATACTGCAACACGAAAATTTTCAAGAAAATTTCCCACCCAAAGTACCATTTTTATGGGACATTTTTCGATTTTTTTATTTTCTAGAAAATAGCTGTAACGATTTTGATTAAAATACCATATATTAAAGATACGTGCAGGACAAATAAAATGTATATCTTAAATTTTCTGGGAATAGCGTGAGACGTCCATCTCATTCGGAAGGAAATTCACATAATTTTGCATAACTGGAAAGCGTTAAGCATAGACGAATACTTACTACAAAAACTGTAGATATCTTTAAAATACAAAATTTATTTCAAATAATTTTTTCTATAGTGTCAGGAATTTCCGATATATCCCGATATTAAATGGTTCGAATTGTTCCGTACTTAGCCATTCTTTTACATTCCTTTTGGTTTTCAGCGGTTTCTTGCGATTGCATGGAAAGAGTATTGAATTTTAAGTCCAGCATAGAGCGTCCAGTTCTTTAACATATGACTATCGCTGCTCCGTTTGTATGCATAACAAAATATGTAATGCGGCTATTTTTGGAAAAGTTTATCCACTTTAAAATGAAGTAGATATGAAAATAAACTATAAGAATTCTTTTAAAATATTCACAGCAATAATTCAGGTTTTACGGTTAGTAAGTTTACAAAAGTATGCATCATATTCCAGGCTTTCTATTAACCCCTAATTATCATAAAAACATTTTTCTTTTTATACCTTAGAAAATTTTTTCAAATGCTAGTATTTTTCTCAAAATTGAATCATTACTTAGAACAAAGAGTATGGTCGCTTTCTTTAATATACTTCTGAGATCCGATACACATTGTTTGAAACAAAGTGGTAAAAATTTTAATGACGTGGAGGATTTTCAGTACGGAAAAATGCTGTTGGGGGAGCCTGTTAATAAGCGTAGACACTTTCCTTGACACTTCACTAATTGGTTGTTTAAAAGCGCCAAATGCAAAATACTGCATGTTCTATTAGGATTTAGAAGGAATACTTAATTATAAAAACAATTTAATTGTTTATAACTTTGTGTTCCACAATTTTCGGGCTGTTTTGCCGTGATCTGCAGATTAAAATACTTCCTGACGTGTCACCCCTGTCTGTGAGGGATGTTTTCAGAGATTTCGCCATTGTCGCTTCTTTCTCTGGGTTATAAACATGCTAAAATAGAGCCGGTATATATATATATATATATATATATATATATATACACACTCGTGGCCCAGTGGGTGGAGTCAAAGGACAGGGCTATATTATTATTTCTTGGATGTATGGAGATTACATAGTTGAGAAGGTATTCGTCTTTATTAAAGTCATTGGCGTGTTTATAAATTTATTTAGCCTACTTGTGCAAACGGGGGAAATGCTGCTTGGTTGTAGCTTAAACCTCCACTTTATCGTACTCCATACGGTAGTCGCCCAGGGATAAAACATGCTGTGCTACGGCTGACTTCTCTGTTTGTCCCAGGTGGCAATTTCTTTTGTGTTTGGTTATACGCGTGTTGTGTGTTTATACTGCATACCACGCCAAAACAGCTCGCAAGCCTTAGAACGCAAAGCTATAGACACCGGCCGTGAAAGCTTACGCATATATTTAATTTAGTTGTTTAATTTTTACACAATTTTTTGTGAAATGCATAACCATAACTATGCACTTCAGCAGAGATTTCTGCCTGTCGCTCTTACTTTCAGAAGGTTCCAAGTTCGAATCTCGGCTGGACGAGTTATTTTATCTTCTGTTACGGAGAAGACTCGGCACCAATCCAGAGGGGACATTGTACTTACGACCCACGAGGGGGCGTCCTCGGGAGGGAGAATGAGGTGAGAGGAGACATCACGAGCCGGATCCAGGAGTGGTGGTACAGCAATGACAGTGTTCCTAAGTTTCCAGAATTAAACACCCTGACAGACGGACAGGCAGACCGGGAACCTGGTCCACACAGAGGGGCTCCAACGCTCCTCAAGGGGTGAGGCAGTATTTTTAACACTTAAATAGTTTCAGTCTAATTATATAATATATAAATTCAATAACAGCCCACCTTGAAGCAATATGTGTATGTAATAATTTGTAAATTGTATGTAACAGTCATCGCACATGCTTATATTATTGTATGCATGTTCAATAATGTTATGTGAATGTGTTACGAAATTTAATAATGTAGGAGCTGTGAGAATAATAAGTT
This sequence comes from Deroplatys truncata, assembly GCA_030765065.1. Classification (NCBI taxonomy): domain Eukaryota; kingdom Metazoa; phylum Arthropoda; class Insecta; order Mantodea; family Mantidae; genus Deroplatys; species Deroplatys truncata. Next base: position 168,329,149 of record CM060984.1, on the reverse strand, counting down.
AAAGGTTGCTAACAATGAGGTAATAATGAGGTAACCTTCAGGCAATAATGAGTTTAAAAGTTTAAATGCTACTAGACATTATTGGAGCAACAATAATGTAAATTTTGAGACAGTTTAAAAATAGTCAATCAACAACCAGAAAAAGGTATTCTATTGGAGTAGGATTAGCCAATCAGAAACTGAAAATGAGAAACATTTACAAATTCAGAAGTCAGTTGCCTGCAGACAGTGGTTGTAGCCGGATGCGTGATGCGTCCTCGAGAGATTTTATACGTATTTTGTCTGAGACAAAAATAGTTTGCGTGTTAAAAGTGCAAGTATTTAATAAAAAGAATCTCACAGCTCTATATATCAGTGAAGTGTTATTTAAATTGTGTCAAGGATTAATAAATAGAGTGAAGTAAAATTATAATCTGCGTAAGTCTACATTCTTAGTCACACCACAACCCTGCTGAGAGAAACGTGTCTCTAACAATAATACTGCAGCCGAGGCAAAAATAAATATAGTATTTAAAGAAACAGTATAATTACAAAGTTAATATTTTTTAAAAATTGGGGCAAAGGCTACCGGGTACTATACGTGCGGTTGCAACTGCTACAAGTTCGGCTCTCCAACAGTTGAAATACAACTCCTTCAATACAAACTACTTCAAATTGGCTTCCATACGTGGGGCAAATAACAGTAACGTAACAAACCAACTTCTTCAGGAGCTTCGGATACCCCGGCAGCCAGCCTAAACCTGAGGGATGAGAAATTTTACACAGAACATCGTTTTCCCCGCTGCATCGAAACACTATCGCCGACACTTCCGACCCTGAAGGATACCAGCGTGATGATACATGGAACGAAGTGGAGGGACAGGAAATTCGGAATCTCAAAGAAATCATTCCAACATTCGTCTGACGTCTCGGGAAAACCCTCGAAAACACCCATGGGTTAGACTGTCCTTCGCCGGAGACGAACACGAGATCTCCCGAATGCGGGTCAGAGACGTTGTCGCCTGAGCTATCCCACTGGGTGGTTGGATGGTTACTTAGATGTGTATTTTATTCCCAAAATTGTCACTTTTATCTTCGGAAAACGAATGCCGGAATGATATGTTCCATGGACTCTGGGCTAATCTGAACTTATTTCATCCAATTCATTCATTCATTCATTCATTCATTCACGGCATTCACCCTGCTTTCTCTACCTACTGTCGTTTATTTGTATATCTCTACTGAAAACGATTCTTAAGAAAACCTATTTTCCTATCCATTTTATGTTAAACGGGATTAGTGTTTGCAGAGATAGTTTCATTACAGATTTCGTTGTAGTTACATGGGGAATACAGGAAGCTGAGGCTGTAGTCAGTCTTTACAAAGCGGGTCGCTATGTACTGGCTTTGAAATTCCATATGGTTTACTTGAGAAATAAACGAACCGCGATTTAGTACTTCAAAACACACGATAACGCACTAGAAAACCCGAACCAAGAGCAACGAATGCTTGAAAATGTTTAATACCTAAAAATTGGACTTACAGTGTGTGTTAACGATGTCTAATTTTGTGTATAGTAGCTTTTGACCTAAATCAAGTGGAATGGCTCAGGCGGTAGCGTCTGAGGAATGAATTCGGAACCTCCCGACTTCGATATCTCTAGGACCGGTCACACTAACGTTGGTTTTCTTCCATGATTTGCCAGGGCAATTCGTGAATGAGGGAGTGGAATTATATTCTACCACGAAATCTGCTGTTTCACATATCCTGTTGTTTCAGTTTCCTCTTTCAGGATTGCAGGGTCGGGCGGGTGGGTGGCGGCGTGCGGCGTATGCGGTGAAATGTGTTTTGAGTAGAGATATGTTTCCTATTTGGTTTGGGACCCTTTGTTTGAATTTGTTCTTGAGAAGAGGGGTTATCGAAGGGCAGTGTTCCTCAATCCCGAAACATTAGATTTTTCTGCTGCACTCTGCGTAAAATCAGCATTCTGGTCACCCTTCGTGTTCTCTCACATCATCCCTTCTTGCAGGAGGTTTACCAGACGCAATAGACTTAGCCTTGGCCGTAGTGCTGAAGTATTTGTCCGTTTGTAGTTCGTATCCCATACGTATCGTGTCCATAAGCGTTTGTTTATCTCCTGTGATCTCTGAGTTATATAAAATTATACGAATTCAGTCTGTATGAAGACATCACGGCTATTTGTAGAAAATTCAAGACATATGCATATATTAGTCATGCGAATACTTAAAACATAACTTATTTTAATCATTAAGAGCCACTTTTGAAACAGTTTATTTAAAAGGTAGTTTGGAATGGTGTTTGTTTTTCATGGTAGTTGCTGTACTTAAATATCAGGTGTAATGTTTATCCTATGTCTTGTTTTTGAGTTGTATTGTTCTCTCTCTCTCTCTCTCTCAAATACACACAAATCTGTTTTATTCAGGGGACCTCAAAACAAGTATTTTTATGAAATATTGTTACCCAATTTTTAGGTGGAATGCAGTATTTTCTCTTCCTACAGATGGTAGAGAAGGTATAAATGTGTAAGGCCCCCGAAACTTCTACATTCTTTTCTTATGTAGCGATTTTTCATCTTAGAACATAGTAATAATAATGTTTTTAAGAAGAGAAAATAAAATATTTTATATAAACGCTTTAAGGAATTTATTGCCTGACTTATTTCTCCACTTTGTTTCTCTGTGGATTTCTTCCTGATATAAGGCACGACCCATGTGTACTGTTGGCAGGATGTATGATCTGAGACAGGTGGCGCTACCCTCAAGTCACGCGGCGACAGTTTCACACTCCAATTGCTATTACACAGTTCCACTTGCTATTCACTCGAACGGAACCAACTGCATCAGAGAGCAGAGCTTCAGTTTAATATTCCAGCAGAGATCATAGCCACGCAGAAATGTTGTACCTTCGAGATTCCGAAAACGGTTGCAGATACTACACTGTTTCATTACGTCAGACGGTGCATCTTGTCTCAAAAACCTTATAGTATGTAGACAAAGTATTTGGCTCTCCAAACCAATTAACTCATGAAGTTATTCAAAACAAATAGCAAGGAAACGAACAGAGGTCAGAAAAAAGAACAAAACATTTTGTTCCATATCCAAGAATTTCGCTACAATAAAAGGTTTGCAATGCAATATTTGATAACATTGTACCTCTATTACACTTTCAAGTATACTTTATACACCTATCCGCGACAGGCTAGATGTTTAAACCATCAATGGATGAAGTAAACATTTTCGTTCTCATAGCTTGTACAGTCATACACAATAATAACCTCTAGTTCCCGAGTTCGCGTGTTCAAAACCAGCGGAGGGCGTAAAAATCCTTAGCATGGCTTCCTTCGGTAGGGAAGTAAAGCCAGTGGTTCCGTGTCGTAGATTTACGGCACGTAAAAGAACTCAAGCCTGATAAAGAGGCCTCCGAGCAAAATTACCGGTCTTTCACGCCCAATATAGAATGGGACGCTAAGAACCATAGTAGTTAAAGAGTGTCCATAAATAAAACTCAATTTAATTTAATTTCACAATAATAAAATATTTGAGATTGAATACAAAAAATTTGAAGTGATGCATTCACATGACCTTCTCTATTCTTGTACAAACTATTTTTATAAACGCTTGTTGTCTATCTATTATATGTTAATCAATGTAGACACTTGCAGAAATTACCTTATTGCTAATTTTCTTGTAGGTGCAAGGGGACTATGGTAGACTTTAAGCGATATAGTCAAATCTTTTAACAGCTGGTTGTTATATGGAGCATTACATCTTCTTTGCATGCCCAGAACATACAAAAACGAATAACGAATTCAAACAAGTAACAAGGAATATCTCGGAAATGTTTCACTAAAAAAAAAGTATGACATAAATTGTGTGTTTTAACGAGATCTACATTTTTTGTGTAGTGCAATTTTGTCTACCTCTTATGATTTCCAGTTATTCAAAATTCCTTCAGAATGAAGAGGACTTTCGGAGACATTCCCAGAAAGTTCGAGATATACACTTCATTAGCCATAAAAATATCTTAAACATATGATATTTTAATCAAAATCGTTAGAGCTATTATTGAGAAAATCAAAATTTTCGAAAAATATTCCATATAAACGATAGTCTAGGGTAGGGGGATTTTCTTTAAAAATTTCCTGTCGCATCTTTGAAACATACTGAACCTAAATACCTAGTTTGATATTTATCCGACTTTTCGTTTTTGGGTTATGTCTTTCAGACATACAGACACACACACGGAGCTTTTTCTAAAAATGCATTTTTACTTTCTCTACTACGTATACTAAGTAGGGGAAGTATTGTATTCCACCCAAAAATTCGATACCGAGATTTCACCGGAAATATATGTTTTGAGGCACCCCGAATCCAAAAAAGCATTTTTGGAAACATGGGCGTGTGTGTGTCTGTGAACAGCATAACTCAGAAACAAACAGTCGGATAAACACCAAACTTGGTATTTAGGTTCAGTATCTTCCAGAGATGCGACACGAAGGTTTTCAAGAAAATACCCCTACCCCAGATTACCTTTTACATGTAACATTTTTCGAAAAATTTAATGTTCTCAAAAATGGCTTCTACGATTTTGATTAAAATATCACATGTTTAAGATATTTTCATGACAAATAAAATGTATATCTCGAATTTTCTGGGAATGTCTCCAAAAGTATTCTTCATTGTGAACGACTTTTGCATAACTGGTAAACCATAAGAGATAGAAAAAAATTTACTACAAAAAATGTAGATCTCGTTAAAATACACAACTTATGTCATATACATTATTTTATTGAGTGAACCATTTTCGGGATATTGCTTGTTATTCTCTTAAATTTTCGAATACTTATACTTTTTCTCAAATTCGTTATTCATTTTTTTATGTTCTGGACATGCAGAGAGAATGGAATGCGCCATATAGCAACCAGCGCTTAAAAGAATTGACTATCGTTTAAAACCTACCATATTCCCTTTGCAGCTACAAGAAAATTAGCAATAAGATTAGCATCTCGATTAACATGAAGCATATGGAGAATAAGCGTTTGTAAAAATAGTTTGTATAAGAGTAGAGAAGTCATGTGAGATATTTTTTGGATTCAGTGGGCCTCAAAACATGTATTTTCTGTGAAATCTCGGTATAGAATTTTTGTGTCCAATGCAATACTTCCCCTACTTGCTACACGTAGTAGAGAAAATAAAAACGACCCTCGTACCTACACAGTTAGAACAATAAGCTCTTATAGGAATAGTTCATAGTAGAATAAATAGAGGTCATGTAAATGTAGCACATCATAGTTTTTAAAACAAATGCTGGAATATCAGATACCATGCATACCAATACAATGGCATGATACCGCCTTCTCCGCAGCGTAGCTTATAAACGGCCATTAATATTTGAAGCTGGCATCGAATCGAATACGGTGTTCCCCCGAGAAATGTAATAATTACGGTGCCTACGTATAGACAGATCGGCGTAATGGCTAATAAATGTGTAATTATGCGGAAGGACAAAGCTATTTCACGTATTCAATATCGCAGCAAAAAATAGATAGCCGCTCTGTTTAGATTAAGAACGCAGAGCAGCGTAATTGGTTCGGTTCGGCACAAATAAAATATTTCGTACCTGAAATATTCCTAAAACAGCAGGCAAATTATGAGAAGATCCTACGGCAGCATTTTCACATAACAATAAATTTCGGGTTTTCAGAGAATTAATTACTACTCCTCAACTCGTGCGTAAGGATTTCTAAAAGCTTTGATGTGTTATTTGCGTATACCTTTCCTTACGCATTATCGTTTATTTTTATGGCTCTACTACAAACTATTATCACAAAAGCTTATTACTTTCTCTACTACGTATACTCGCATGCATAAAATGCGGTCCTTAATGGAAGGGAGATGTTTATGTCGACACTGACAAAATCTAGTCACACCCCTTACCAGCTGATAATCTTTGATGATAATTCTAGCCTCTGGATTAGCAGGATACGTTACCTACCCGAAATCAGATATGGCCGAAGTGCCGAAAGTTAACATTACAACTAAACCTTATGTTTTTATGCTACACTACCGTTTTCTTAATGCCAGTTATGTTACTGCCGTTTAGTAGCAGCAAAAACTTAACCTTCGTCTCCATGTCGCTGATGAAAGCCCTCATATAAATTTCGTAGCTGTCATTCAGTTTAACCATACATACAAATGATTCTTCACAACAAGAAATATTAAAGAAATAAGAAGTCTAATTAAAGCAGTTGAAACTAGAAATTATGTCACTCTACAGTGGATCCCAGCTCATATCGGACTTTTGAGCAATGAACATGCGGATCAATTAACAAAGAAAGCAGCAATACAACAAATAAAACCTGCAGCACAAATATAAATAAATAAACGATTAAATAACATTAAACAACATTTCAAAAGACAGCAGAGACTTGATGAAGAAGATAAATTAAAGGATAAAGGTTACAAGAATATTAAAGTTAGAGTTGATATACAAAATATGCCAAGGGAAACTGCAGTGGTCTTCTTTAGGATGGCAACTGCCAGGATTGCCTCGAAGAATGCGCTACCTACCTACATGCAATTGCACTCTCTGTGAAGATGTCATCCTGAACAAACAGCATCTCGCCAAATGCAAAGGCCTTAAAAGTGATAACTTACAGACTTTATATTGGGAAGCCAGAGGGAAAATGATGCAGATCAACATTGGTGAACAACAACCACAACAAATGATTCTTCACCCCTTCCTCTAGAATGTCGAATTATTTGTAATTGGTTTAGCCCTTCTTTGTGTGCCAATCTAGCGAAACTCTTTCATAGAGGGGTATTTGAACTACTCTTTCATTCCACATAGATTACAAACATCGTTCATTGGTTAGTTTTTGTACTCAAGAATTGTTTTTCAGACCAATCACATAGAGAACTGATTCCGGCCGGGCCGAGTCAAAAGTTGGTTATCTGAAGATGGAAACCTTACAGAGAGAAAAACACTATGGCGATCTAGGGGAATGGGCCACGTTTTACCCACGTGGGTAGAGCAAGTACCGTATTCCAGCCAAAAATTCGATATTGCATCCTCGTTGGAAATACGCATTTTGAGACTCCCTGAATCCAAGGAAAAAGCATTTCTATGTCTGTGAGCATCTTAACCAAAAAATGAAAAGTCGGTAAAATGCAAGTTTGGTATTTAAGTACAGCGTGTTACAAGGATGCGACACGAAGATTTTAAAGAAAATACCCCACTTAAAACTACCCTTTACATTAAACAATTTTCATTAATTTTTATTTTCTTAAAAATAGTCTTAACGACTTTGATTAAAATAGCATACATCTAAGTTATTTACATGACAAATAAAATGTATACTGTAACAAATGAAAACTTCAGTTGTTCCTAAACATAATACTTTATTCATCACTTAGATGCTCAGCGTAGCCCAAGCTTATTACACTTGAGTCACTTTTGACACACAATCAGAACAGAACCCAACTAATCCGTCGAATCGAATCACAACTAAATTGCATTCGGCACTGTCCACTTTTAACTACCCAAACTCTCTCGCTTGTTAATTTCGCAACTTCTTAACTAACTCCTTTCGGACAAGAGCAGCATCTTATATATGCTTCGCAAACAAAGAGGAATGTTCTAGAAAGGGAGGCTACTAGAAGACGCCGAAAGGAATGTTCTGGAACAGGGAAGCGGCGCATCATGGGTTATGGTTTCGAAGCGGACTGGTCATTAGCCAGGTAGATGAGCCGGGAGGTTCTCGCACCGCCGGCTTGTAGGTAACTTCGTGCGCGCGGTCACAATATCTTGAAGGCCTTTTCGTTCGGAAATCATTTTGTATGATTTTTACATAACTGGTAAGCCATAAGAGATAAATAAAAGGTTATTACCAAGAAATGTAGATCTCTTCAAAACACTTATTTTACTTCAAGTAACCTTTTTGTGGATCAGACATTTCCGCGATTTCAGTTGCTATAGGTTTGAATTTTCAAATACATTATTTTTTGAAGCAGTCATCATTCAATTGCTTTTCCGATGTCATAGAATGAGTACCTATGGAATTTCAGGGTCACCATTTAGTAATCTGCCTTTAAACATCTGACTATTAATTCAATTTACTGTATCCCTGTTGTCCCCACATGGAAATGTGTAATAACATATAACGGCAAATGTGTATTTCGATTAATATATAGAAAAATATACTTTTTAAAGAATATTTTGTAGTAGCTAATTACAATAAACGTAAGTAGAAACAGAAAGTCATGTTACTGTAACATCAGATTCCTTCAAGTGGTTAGTCACCATTAGTTTTTTCTGGTGATAATTCAAGGAGTATAATATTTCAAAGCCGCCACGTAGCAATGCGCTTTTTGAGAATATAATTATCATTATCACTGTCTGCAGTATCCTTATACCTACAAGAAAATGTGTAGGAGTAGAAGCAGGACTCGTTACGGAGGGGGACTTAGCACTTCGACCTACAAGGTACTTTGTACCTAAGCCTCTGACGGGGTGCCCTCGGGAGGGAGGGTTGAGATAAGAGAAGAAAGAAGGCGGCCCAGCCAAGAGGTACACAGGGCAGAGGGCAGAGTCCCTCCCTATTACAGATTGAAATTCTCCGGATAGAAGCTGGTGCAACCAGCTCCCCGCCACCCTGCAGATCCCATTGGGGGGCGCGACTCTAAGACCGCTCCCTTTCCGGGGAGATAAAGGGTTACATAAAGCATCCTTTTCCCCTGCCAAGCAATGCCGAGACCCCCGCCGACACTTTCAACCCAGAAACAGACCAAGCTGATGAAAGGTGAAGTGAAATGAGAATGGAGGTGAAATGGGAGGGCAGAAAATTCGGGAGAATTAATGAACTTACCCGGGCATTCGCCTAGGGATCCGGGGAAAACCCGAAAAAATCATGGGTCAAGAAGGTAGACCGCGGGAATCGAACACACGACCTCCCGAATGCGGGCCACAGACATTACCGCCTGAGATATCCCGCTTGTTTGGAATGTGTAATGCAAATTTTGTCTCGATTAAGAAGACGAAGATTGAAAAATTAAATTTTGTAAGAATAATTTGTAGAAGAGAAGAGTGAGTAGAGAAGGTCAATTGAATGTAACTCATTTTTAGTTATACTTTTCGGACCTTTTCTAAAAATCCTTTTTTTATTTTGGAATCAGATTACTTCAAAAACATTTATTTCAATTGAAATTTCAATATCGAGTTTTGGAGTGGAACAGATTACTTCCTCTGTACTTCATTATGACTAAGCAGCAATGCGAAAGAGAATTAATAAATATTTTGGAGCATGTTTAAAGCCTTGAGATACAAAAATATTTATTTACGCTGATGATGTCATCACCAATTTTTGCAACCTCGATACAGCCCACGATCCATTATGCCTGACATTTCATTTAGTGGAAAATAAAATAACCTTATTATATATATTCTACGCCCAAATATGTTTTAATTACGCTAATTAAATTTCAAAATACATAACATTACTGAAGTAAACACGGAATTCCTTTTCATGCTGGCAAAGGTTTCTAAAGTGTGTGTTATACCCGTTTGGTGTTGTAACGTAGCTCGTAGAGGAAAAATTGTTGCTGTTGTTGTTCTTATAATACGGATTACCCTCCTATTTACAGGACTTACACCCCCAAAGACTTACAAGCCAATGTTTTGGGTCAGTAGCCTGTTGAGGAGTAAGCTAACTCAAGATTATTGAATATCCAGGATGGGTGATCAGCCCAATGCCTGGTATGACGGTGAAAATGAAGGAAATGACTGTAGTGATGAAAGGGATGCTAGGGAAATTCGCGGATCAATTTACCCAGCATTCGCCTAGCGACCGAGGAAAACCGCGGGAAAGCCTTCCATCGAGCTGGTTGCCCACGGGGTTTGAACTCCCGAATACGAGTTGCATCGTAGAGGAAATCAAGATTAATAATTATCTAAATATTAATGCCTAATGCGAGGACAGTGCCATACACAAAATGCTGTCATCAGGTCTTTCATTGGAGTTTGGCATATTTCAACTGCAACAAAAAAGGATTTAAGATTAGTAGAACCGCAGCATGTTTCGCGTTATTAAGGTGAGAGTAAATGTCAAAAGTTTTGGAAAAATTACATTTTTAGTTTTTAATGCAATATTTTAAATTTGATATAAATTTTAAAATTGTGGGCACAATACTTGTATTTTAAATGCACTTTTAAAAATTATACTGCATCTGGTAATTTCGACTGTGAATTCTGCAACTTTCAATCTTGTGTGTTACATGCACATGACTTTCTTTACACGTCATTGTATATTAATGGGTATATACATTATTCTTACAAACGTTTATTATCCTGTGTGCTTCATTTCAATCGATATAAACCCTTCCAGAAATTCCTGCATCATACATTTCGTTATAAATACAAAGGAAATATCGACAGTCAAATATTTAAGAACTGGGCTCTATATGCTGGCCTTAACATTCCATACTCTTTCCATTAAAGAAATGAATATTGATAGGAGTTTAAAAGAATGATAAAGAATTGAACATTGCAAACATTAATAACGGATATCTTGCAAATGCCACAAAAAGTTATTTGAAATAAATTATGAGTTTTAAAAGAGACATGTTTATTGTGCAGTAAGTTTTCTTCCATTGCTTAATGTTTACCAGTTATGTAAGCATATATAAATTTCCTTCCAGATGAAAATTAAAAATATATATTTTATTTGTCATGAAATATTTAATATATAGTATTTTAATCTAAATCGTTACAGCCAGTTTAGATAAAATTAAAAAAATTGAAAAATGTCCCATGTAAAGGATATTTTGCAGTTGGAGGAATTTCTTGAAAACCTTCTTGTCGAATCTTTGGAAGATACTTAACTTAAATACCAAGTCTGGTATTTATCTGACTTTTCGATTTTGAGTGATGCTGTTTACAGAAAGACATACAGACTCACAGGCACACAAACACAATTTTTTTCTAAAAATTCTATTCTTGGTTTCAGGAAGCTTCAAAACATAAATTTTTGGGTGGATTTTAATATCTTCTCCACCTAACGTGATAAAGAAAGTATGTCATAACTCCTACACACTTTGGAGCAGAGTGGTAAACTTTAGCTCATCATTAAGAGGATCTATTGGTAGAGAAGCAGCTTTTGTGTGGTTTGTTTATTTGGAAATATGCAAGTTTGTTTTCTCCATTTGTAAATATAAGCAAAGTTTTGGAAGAATAGTTTGTGGAAAGTATATTAAAAATATCTGATGTGACACATTTACATGCCTTTTTCTACCCTCTCTTGTATGTTAGTGGGTATACAATCTAAACTTAATAGATCTTATTTTTATATCTACTACATTTTAATCCAAATAAACTTTTGCAGAAATAGCTGCATCATAGATTTCGTTATAGATACAAAGAGAACAGCAACAGTCAAATGTTTAAGAACTGGACGTTAAAACTCCATAATGTTTCAATGGAATCGTGAGAAACAACTGAATATTGACAGAACTTTAAAGGAATGGTTATGTATTGAAAACTCGAACTATTAATAACGTATATCTCGGAAATGATCTATGCCACAAAAAGTGTACTGGAAATAAATTGTGTATTTTAAAGCGATCTACATTTCTTGTGTAGTACGTTTTCGTCTATCGCTTAACATTTACCAGTTTTACAAGATTATACAAAATTCCTTCCGAATGAAGAGCACTTCTAAGGCTATTCCCAGAAAATTCAAGACATATATTTTATTTGTAATATAAATATCTTTAATAATTATATTTTAATAAAAATCGTTAGAGCCATTTTAGTGTTGGGTGGAGGATTTCTTGAAAATCTTCGTGTCGCATCTTTGGAACGTAGTGAAGGTAGTTTGGCATTGATCCGACTTTTTGAATTATACTGTTCACAGACAACACGCATACACATGGACCATTTTCTAAGAATGCCTTTTTTGTATTCAGGGAGCCTCAAACATGTATTTTCGATGAAATCTCGGTTTAGAATTTTTGTGTGGAATGCAATACCTTCTCTACCTAGTAGTCACTTGGTAGAGAAAGTAATAAGCGATAGTGGGTAGAGTGAATGTAACACATCGGATTTTAAAATTAAATTAAACTGAGTTTTATTTATGTACGGTCTTTTGCTGCTCTGGTCCTTAGCATCCCACTGTATACTGAGCGTGAAAGATCGGTAATTTTGCTCAGAGGCCTCTTTATCAGGCTTGAGGTTCTTTTACGTGCCGTAAATCTACGACACGGGGCCACCGGATTTACTTCGTTCCGAAAGAAGGCATGCTAGGGATTTTTACGCCCGAAAGGATCCATTAAACCCGCGACCTCAGGAACTAGAGGCTAGCATGGCTAAATATTCAACATTAATCATCGATCTGGATCAAAATTACAGTTTTGGATCTTATCGTGGAGTGTAGAAAACAGTTAAGACCGAAGGCACAGAATGTACAGGGTTATTTATGAAGAACTGACGCATTTCTTTCTTTAATTATTCTGTTCGAAATTCACACAATACCCCAATTTTAGTACCAAAATAAGCAGAATGTTATAGAGTTTTGATTGCTTGTCACTAGATGCGCAGATGTTCATGTTTTATTCGTAATTGTTAATTTTATTTTCGGCAACTGTTTTTGAGATTTTGTTCTAGTCAATGTGAAAATGGAGTACACATTAAACGAACGACTCTTCCTTATAAAGCTACACTGGGCTACAAATTCAATTACAGCTACTCATAGGGCATACCAGAGAGAATTTAGTGTTTGGAATCCTCCCCAAAGAAACAATACTGGGACTGATAAGAAAATTGGAAACACCTGGATCTCTGGCGAGTGTAAAAGGCAAAACTCGTTCATCTAGGCTTCCCACGGTTGTTGTTGACATAAGAGCACGAAGGATCAGTCACCCCAAAAATCATTAAGACTTTGTCGCAGAAGACAGGGTACAGCTACTCAATGTGTCAGAGAGCTGTGAAAAGTGCAGGCCTAAAACCGTATAGAATTACGTTGCCCATCAGTTATAGGAACCAGATAAGGATAGATGACTGAATTATTGTGGTTGGTTTCAGGCGTTCATTGTGCCATATTGTCCATCACATGGTTCACAGATAAAGCATAGCTCCATTTATCCGGCTATGTGAACTCAAATAATTCACAATTTTGGGCCAGCGAAAATCTACATGTTATTTTAGAAGCACCTATGCACCCGGTTAAAATCGAAATTTGGTGCGCAATATCCGCACAGAGAATAGTGGGACCAATTTGTTTTTTGAAAACAATGTAAAGCATCGACGGATTTTCATGGAGCTTGCTGAGCAACTAGACGATGTAGAGCTGAGTCAAGGATATTTTCACCAGGGCGGCGCTATATGCCATACATCAAATGAATCCATGGCACTAATTGCAAGTTTCTTTGACGACCGGATAATTTACAAGAATCTGTGTCCACCGAAATCTCCGGATTTGACTTCGCCGGAATTCTTTCTATTGGGTTACTTAAAAGACAGGGTTTATGCCTCACGTCCCCAGACATTAGACGATCTGAAGCACAACATTACACAGGAGATTCAAGCTATTGACGACAGAGTCCTCCAACGAGTGGCCAGTAACGTGGAACGACGTGTTGAGTTGTGCCTTATGCAGGATGTAGAACATTTTCAACTTTGCTATAGAGGTAAATAATCTCCCAAAATTCCTCTGTATTTCAGGTATAATAAGTTGTCGCTAGCATAACTCGTGTTTAAACAATTAACGAAATAAATGTGTCAGTTTCTCAAAAATCATCCTGTATAATCCAATACTTTTAATAATAGTTATTTGCAATACCAGTATCGCAACACGCCATATTGCCAGTCCCACCGTACTGCTTCAGTTACAGCACTGTGTGATGTTACTTGAGTTTGAATAATATTTACGCTGACATAAGTACAACACTAATGTAAATATTTTTAGTACACGCTCTCTAAAACAGCTGCTTGTCGGACGATTAACATACGAAAATTGCCACTTTAGCGGCGTAATAAATAAAATCCAGATGGCAGTGACCAATCATGGCAAGTTTAACAGGCTTTTATACAAAATACTTGATCATAAAACAAGAAATATAAGTCAACATATTTTATGCTAATCATAAACTTTACCAGCAGTTTTAAAAAACAACTCATCATTTAAAAACAATATATATATATTTTTTTAAGAAGAGTTCCCTTGTTTTACCCAGTTTATGATACTGTTTTTTGTTACCGCTTATTACCGCCGTTATACAACACACATGCACACACAAACACCCACGCCCAAGGCGGGACTCGTACCCGCGATCCTCAGCTTGACGGAGCGCCGGAGCTATACACTGCAGCGGCCACAACTACAAGGGCCCGCAGTATGTTAGCGAGCTACTTTTAACATAGAATGCGTATCATTATGCGCCTCGCTTAGAAACGCAATTACTTACTTCCTAGAAACAACCTTCGATTGTTTTGCTTTCTCTACTACGTATAATAAGAAGGGGAAGTATTGCATTCCATCCAAAAATTCGATACCGAGATTTCACCGGAAATACATGTTTTGAGACCCCCGAATCCAAAGAAAGCACTTTTAGAAATATGTCCGTCTGTGCGTCTGTCTGTAAACAGCATAACTCAAAAATGAAAAGTCGGATGGATATCAAACTTTGTATTTTGTTTCAGCATCTTTCAAACATGCGACACGACGATTTTAAAGAAAATCTCCGTACTCTAGACTACCCTTTACATGGAACATTTTTCGAAAATTTTGATTGTCTCAAAATGGTTCTAACGATTTTGATTAAAATATCATATATTTAAGATACTTTCATGACAAATAAAATGTATATATTGAATTTTCTGGGAATATGCCCAAAAGAACTCTTCTTTCTGAATGGCTTTTTCATAACTGATAAACCGTAAGAGATAGACAAAATGTTTCTAACAAAAATGTAGAGCTCGTTAAAACACACAATTTATGCCATACACATTTTTTTGTGGAGTGAACCATTTCGGAAATATTCCTTGTTATTTATTTGAATTTTCCAATACTCGCCGAAATGGGAATTCGTTATTCGTTTTTTTATAAATGTCCTGGACATGCAAAGAGAATGGAATGCTCCACATAGCAACCAGCTCTTAAAAGATTTGACTATAGCTTAAAGCCTACCATATTCCTCTTGCACCTACAAGAAAATCGGTAATTAGATAATTTCTGCAAATGTTATCTCGATTAACATGAAGTAGACGGAGAATAAGCGTTTGTAAAAATAGATTGTACAAACAACAGATTTTGTTTCCTTCGCATCCCTCAGAATTACGCTTAAAAAGCGGCTATTTTTACAAAAAATCTGATGTGATACATTCACATGACTTTCTCTACCCTCTATCGTGTATTAGGGCTTGTACAAATTATTCTTACTGAAAGTTATTTTTCATTTACTACATTTTAATCCAAATAAACTCTTGCATAAATAAGTATATTACACATTTTGTTATAGATACAAAGGGAACAGCGAGTTAAATGCTTAAGAACTGGACGCTATATGCTAGCCTTATAATTCCATATTGTTTTCATGCAATCGTAAGAAACAACTGAATATTGAACGGACTTCAAGATAATGACCAAGAAATGAACAATTCGAAACTTTAATAGCGGTATTTTAAATAAATTGTGTGTTTTAAAGAGATCTACATTTTTTGTGCAGTGTGATTTCGTCTATCGTTTAATATTTACCAGTTATACAAGATTATACAAAATTCCTCCCAAATGGAGAGGGCTTCATAGGCTATTCCAAGAAAATTCAAGATATACATTTTATTTGTCATGTAAATATTTGTCATAAATGGTATTTTAATTACATTCGTTAGAGCCATTTTTTTAGAAAATAACAAAATTCGAAACATTTTCCATGTAAAGGGTAGGGATGGGGGTTTTGTTGAAAATCTTGTGTCGCATCTTTGGAAGACATTTAATCTAAATAGCAAATTTGGTATTTATCGGATATCGTTTTTAAATTATGGCGTTCACAGACACACAGATGCATACATACATAAGTGTTTCAAAAAATGCTTTATTTGGATTCAGGGGGCCTCAAAGCATGTATCTGCGGTGAAATCTCGGTAACGAAGTTTTGGGTGGAATGAAATACTTCCTCTACTTACTATACATAGTAGAAAAGGAATATTTGATAACAAGAGAAATACTGCTTACCTTATACCAGTCTTTAAATGAAATGTATAGCTTCTCATACTGCTGTAGTGATTTTCCTGGCAGCATGTCCGATTTAATGAAATTTCCCCAGATTTTCACATATATTTCTAGTCACAAGCTTACTGTTTAGAAAAAGCGCTCAGAATAACCACTACCATCTAGTCCGCATCTCGTATTGCTACGGTCAACGCTTCCTAGGAGGCGTTGTTAGGAGTTATAGCCGTAGGCGGCTGTAAGAATATGTCAACAAATGACTGACTATTCGTTTTCTATTTATACGGTTATTATATTGCATTTATTTCAGAGATACAATTTAGTGAGCTTTTATCAAAAACTGTTGTATGCGCCACCTCTTTAGAGGGCTCTTCTAGCATTTCGGGCAAGGCGTAATTCGTCCGCAAGGCTTATTTTGCCTACTTGATACTAAATAGCTGTTTTCTCACTAGTGCGGTAAACAGGACGCTACCACATTCGTTTGGATATAACAATGCTTTATATCACATACGTAGCTGCTTACGCGGCACAAGGGAAGCCTGACGATCTTACCCTGCGGGTTGTGTTTACCCGAATCCATTAGAGGGACGCCTCCGAGCGATCCTCCCGTGGCCGGGTGGTTAAGCTTGCAACTATTAGAGAACTCTGCGTGCCTCTATCGACTTGCGCCGGCCTGTTCTGCAGTCAGTATGTCCCCTGCGATTCCTTCATCCGTTCCTAACGGGGGTGTATACACAAAAGATTAATTGGTTATTGGGGTCCCCTATGTCACTGGTCAGACATATCCAGCATTGCATTGGTACATTATATAAGTAAGAATTGTACCGCACAGTTGACTGTGCTTCCCTCTCCATCTCCGACGAGATCTCAAGTTCCAGGCTTGTAATAGCAGCAGCAGTGGTGATAGCATCTCCTTTATGAAGTCAGGATTACTTGTGACATCATGCTTGAAGACACCATATTAGCTACTCGGTGGACAATGGCAATGCCAGCGCGTACAGAATCGGTGTCCAGGCTGGTAAACTCCCGGAAAATAAAGGCAGGACAAGTGCATGACTAAGCATCAGCAAGGCGACTCATTTTACGGAGGCTAACAGCTCGCAGCGGCCGGCTGACGTACGAGGTGCGATAGTTAAATTCCGAAACTGGTTCTGTAAATGGAAATACAATTCTGATTTAAATTTGGCTGCCATAATTTTCAAAGTGGTTCCTTTGGGCAGCTATGCACTGATCCCAGCGCCTCTGCCATTTTTGGAATGCAACCTAGAAGTCTCCTTCTAGAAGCGTGTTAAACACCTGCTACGATTCGCGTTGCCTCCAGCGTGTCAAAACGGCGACTCTTCAGCTTCAGTTTCATCTTGGGAAACAAAATGAAGTTGCAGGGGGGCAAATATAATGAATACCGGGGGGGGTGAGGAAGGAGGATCATGTTGTTACGAGCAAAAAGCTGGAGTGTTGCGAGAGCTCTGTGAGCTGGTGCATAGTCATCTTGGAGCATCCAATTTTTCTCTGCCCACAGTTGTAGTCATTTCCGACGAATGTACTTCCTGAGACGTCTCAAAAGTTTGCAGTAAAAACAGCAGTCACTTTTTGACCTGCAGGAACAAATTCACGGTGCGCAATCCCGTGAATGTCAAAATAATCTTGCTCTTGGTTTTCTCCAGCGATGTGCTGCCGTTTGTGAAACGTAAATGTCACTCAACACATCTCGTTCGACTCATTCCCGTAAACTTGTTTCATTCCATGCATTTCGGTTGACGATTTCCCGAGTTTCACACAGAATTTGATGTTTGCCCTCTGTTCCAGTTTCGAGTCCATTAGGATTTCGTCAAGGTGAGCGTGCATGTGCTAGTATAAACTTGTGTAACACAGGTAGCAATGAGGCTATCGCTTTGAAACTTTGTGTAGTTTGTCTTCAAGGTTATTGCTCGTCTGTGCTGCAGTGCATGTCAGTCACGTAATCCGTTCGGTCACAGCAGACACAGTCCCTGAATTTAATGGTTGTACCTCGTAAGCTGTATGCACAGCGCATCTTTGGGACATTTCAAGATTTAAAAACATCAATATTTTCAGTGAGTAATTTTCTAAAGTTGATCCTTTGTGCCTGTGAAGCACACCTTACTATAGCTCGGAGATGGAATATATTTAGGCTCTGATTCGTAATAAATATGTTATTTTACGGGCACCTTTAGCGAAACAGAAAAATCTATACGCATTTGTTATCTTCAAACTTATTTTCAGAAATAAACTTGCAGCGAAAGACTAAAGACATAATGTTGAACTTGGATTATAATTCTCAATTGATTTATAGACATACATGTCGTGAGAACCAAATTTTATTCACAAATATGAATAGCTGTTTAATATTTTTCATTGTTTGTCACGAGTTTATAAATGTTTGTTGAGAACTTTTCTCAATGGCAAATCACCCAGAATTCTTTATCATGCTAGACTTTTAGTCATCCCAAATTTTACGTCCTTTGAGGAAAAAGAAATAGTTACAAACAGAATTGTTTGATCCCAGAATGCATAATAGTCATAGTATGTACCAGGGAGTAAGTTAAATGAGTACAGTGCAAAAAATCTAATAATAATAATAATAATAATAATAATAATAATAATAATAATAATCATAAATGCTACAAAGCTGACAAAATATCGAAATGGTGCAGGATATGGGGTGATTTTTGAAAACCTTAAGTAGTCTGTAATTTGTAATTGTGCCTAAAGCGTAAGTTTTGTCCAGATTGGTCAAATAGAGACAATTTGTGTACAAGGTGTTGAAAAACATGAGTTGGGTAGATTTTTGATGTGGTATAGTATCCTATAATTTTTGCCAAGTCCTACAGTCCAAGTGCACAAATTTATACCCTGTTTGACCAAGAAGTATACTCTTATCTATAAGGGGTTGAACATAAAGTAAGGTTAGCTTTTAAAACTTTCGAGTACCATTATAACTCAAAATAAAGAATAGTGTTTTCGAAAGTTGTAAATAACCTATACTTTTTTTCCAAATCCTATTGTATAATTGTGCAATGTTTTGACCTTGTGGTTTAAACAGTGCAGATTTCTACATAAGGGATTGATGTTAGGGTTTTTTTAGAGTCATAATTTTGGTGGGTTCTATAGTATAAAAGTAAAGTTTAATATAGTTAGGCCAAAGAATGTTATTTGTATGTTAGGGGTAGACAATAGTGATTGAATGTAAGGGCAGCTCATCATTTTTGGCAGTCTATATGTACACGATTTTGTCAAAATCATACAAAAAATATTACTTTATAAAACGTTTGAGTGAAATATGAGGGAAATGTGGCGATATGAAGGATATACAACGTCCTAAAATAACACAATTTTAAAATAAGCTTCCCATTTATCTCTTTGGGCTCGAAGTCATCAAAAATCTGCCATATTTCCAATAAACTGCAAAAAGTACCTCTGATATCCATATTCAACGAAGTGGAATTGAAATTCGGTTACATGAATATGAAAAATAAACAGCACTTTTCAAAATTTTGGAAATATTATGTAGCCTATGATCATCTGGTGGAATAGGGCTTTTAAATAGTGAAAGGATTATCAAAATTGGTTCAGAGATTTTTGAGATTACCCTATATACACACGTACACGCACTCAAATTTTCTCTCGTTATAATATTAATTTAAATAACCAAAATAGTGAAATTCAGCTAACAAACAGAAAAGCAGTGATCATGTAAGAGTAACGCATGACTAATCAATAACCTTGAAGACTGAACCAATATGTTTGGGGCAAAGTGCGCGTTTTATGTTTTGCCATAGTGTGGTTATTTTGAAGATCTACATGTTTTTAATTTTTACTGGCGTTTTCACCTGTAGTGTACTTTACAAAGCCTTAGGGAATCGATATATCGAGTACTAAATATTTGTGTAATGAAGTTCTACCGCAGTGTTTTTACCGAGTTCGATAAATCGTTGCGGCAGAATATTTGATGACACGCGTTAAATTTTAAATAGAAAAAAAGTAAAACATGCAAACACCGCTTTGTATCGAAGCGCAGAGGCCACCTGATCTCTTTTAGAATGCAAAACAGAATGTGAAATATTTGTCATAATTAAATATTCAACGCCTTCCCGTTTTAGGTTTATGTTATGAGTTCATCGAAACGTACAACTTACATTAAATATTTTGTGTGGCATTAGCCGTTCTCGAAATATTCTTAAGTTTTCCCAGGTTTAACTGTCACACGACATCTATTAAGTGTTTTACGCGATTTTTCTTTTTCTCCCGCATGGGGTCATTAGAAACAAAACCTGACCTTCGATATGCGAACGGCTTTCCGTGTTATGCATGCAACCAAAATGCTCTTCTGGCCTCTTTTCAGGGATATGGCGAATTCGCTGTTCCCATCTCTAATATGAAACCACTATTGCCTGTGTACCAAAAGTTATCCTTCCAGTTGCTTGATGGTTTTATCAATGGCATTCTGTCAATATATTCTTTCCATTTTATTTTACACCATCAGTTTTCTCGTAAATTGAAGATATATTAAAATATGATTTTGTAGTTTTTTTTCTTTTATCAGCTCTAGTACATCCTCTTACATAACTGATAAATTTTGATAATGTACTGGACCACGATGAGGCGCCAAATTTTGATAGCGTATGAAGTAGGTATTATTTACGTAGTTTATTAGCCACACGCTTGGGAAGCCAACTTGAAGTAGAATTGTTCTTCAACTGTTGTAGTTTATTGTTGTTCCACGTATGGGAACCAACTTGAAGAAAGTATTATTGTTCAACTGTTGTTGGAGATGTTTGCACCACGCTTTGGGCAGATTGTTTGTTACGTAATAGCTGCTACGTATGAGAAGCCGATTAGAAGATGTATTTTTGTTGTTACGCTCCAATTTAATATATATATATATATTAACTCTGTTATTAAACTGCTTCTATAGATAGTATTTATGTTTATTTTTGCCTCGGCTGTGTCAGTATTGTTTTAGAGTCACGTATGTCTTAGACAGGGCGTGGTGCGACAAGAATGTAGGCTTACACAAGTTTAAGTTTAAAATTCACTTCTTTTTATTAATCCTTGCCACAAATTAAATAGCACTACACTGATATTAAGAGCTGTGGGATTCTTTTATTTAATACTTGTACTTTGTTAACGCGTATACTTAATTTTACGATTCACACGAATACGTAATATTTCTTTACATAACACATCTTACATCCGGTTACTGCCAAGGTCTGCTGGCAACTGAACATATTTCAACCGTCCAAACCCGTAAACGTTTGTATTTCAAGTCTCTGATTGACTAATCCTGGTCCAATAGAATACCTGCATTTTACTAAAGCTTTTTTTAGCTGTTGAGTGGCTATTTTTAAACTGTCACAAAATTTACATTATCGTTGCTCTAATCATGACTAGTAACATTTAAACTCTCAAACTCATTATTGCCTCAAGGTTATCTCATTGTTAGCAACTTTAAACTTATTATTCTCACAGCTCTTACATTATTAAATTACATAATGCATTCACATAACATTATTAAACATGTTTACAATAATATAAGCATTTGCAATGACTGTTACATACATTTTTACAAATTATTACATACATATTGCTTCAAGGCGGGCTGTTATCCAATTTACATATTATATAATTTAATTGAAATTATTCAAGTGTTAAAAATACTGCCTCACGTACCACGTTATCTGAATTTTTAAAGTCGCGCGATAGTGCGACAGTTTTAAAGCAGTATACTTTGCCTGCTTCTGATGTTGTCATTATCTCGTAGCTGGTTTTGTTGTCTTGTGCGCCAGCTGCTTCAGTGGTAGAGCTATAAGTCCTTTCCCAGGGTATTTGTGAGTATGATTTAAAGGATAACACCAGTTTATATTTACTGAGAAATTTAATTTGATCCTATACTTGAGTTGTTGACGCGAGTTGCTGACCGTTTGAAAATAAAAGATGAAACTGATTATGAATCGTAGCACTCGAAACTATAAGAATTGAATTACGTATAATACATGCTAACTTTTGTAATATCAATTTTACGGTTTGAATAGCTGTTTCCGCAATAAAAAAACTATAAGAGTAACTGCCGTGAGTCCTAAAATGTGTACCGGTAAATCCCCTCGCGATGACCGCTAAATCTTACTTACACGAAGGCGTCACTGAGCGCTTAAAATAACACACGAGTCATTACAAGTATCCAAAATGACGAATGTATGCACGAAAGCGAATGTGTGTCTGATTAAACCTCACGCCCTTATGTTAACTCAAGCTCCTCCTAGCTTAGAACTCCCTCTACCAACGTCCCTTCTTGCGCTGGCATATACAATTCTTACACTGGCGTCTTTGAACTGTTGCTATGGGAACCTAGGTAAACTCTAAGAAATACCTGCTCTAATTTACAGAATTATTGTCTACGTGCCTTGCAAACGTGTCGAACTTATAACCTAATTGCATTCCAGGAATATTAAGCTAATGCTTTCGCTACTTCGGCTATTGCTAATGACTGGTATTTAAATTCAGTAGCTTCCAAAGATGCGATACCAATATTTTTAACAAAATAGTTCCATCCCAAAATACCCTTTATGTGGACAATTCTTTTAGTTGCAAAAACTGCTCTAACCACTTTTTAGTAATTTTCAATACTCGCATATTTTAGGCATTTACATGGCAAATAAAATGCATATTTGAATTTCTAAAAATAGCTGTGAAGTCTATCTTCTAAGGGCATGATAGTAGAAAGGATACTTAAATATTGGCATATATTGAAATCATTGGACGGGCATAATATCTTGAGGCAATGTTTAATAATCCAAGAGGAATCCAGTGCTGGGATGAACTGGGCTCAAGGAATAAGGAGAATTTTACAGGAAATAGGAATGGGTAACTTATAGGAGGAGAGAGAGGGGTTAGTTAAAGGTTTCTGGAAAGAAGTGAGAAACAGATTGGAAGATATAGATTATAGAGAAAAAAGAATCATTTCAAAGTCTGGAAGGAAAGAAAAGTTTGGAACTATATAGACCATTAAAGGTGGACAGGGGAAGGGAGAAGTATGTGGATGTAGGTAATAGGTTAGTGAGAGAAGGGTGGGCCTGGTCTAGATTAAGTGCACATAGACTAAGGGGAGATAGGAAGGGAGCGCATTTGGATAGGTGTCCTCTTTGTGGAGAGGCAGATAATGCTTTGCATTATATAATTGAATATGAAGAAACTAAGCTGTGGGGAGATCAGCTTTTACCTAAAGAATGGGAGAATGTTAACAGAGAAGTATTACAAGTTAGGATAATGTAAATACAAAAGGAGAGGGATATAAAAATATAGGAGAATATATGGGGAGAGTAAGAGAAAAATAATTTAGCAAAATAAAGCAATATGAATTTTTAATGAACCACAATACATAAATAACCACGGTGTTAAAATGCATGATGGACTAAAGAAAAAATAGCAACTCAAAGTAATGTAAAATTGTAAGATTTTTGTATAGCATTATGGAAATAAATAAATACATACATTCGTAGAATTTCCTGTATTTTCTACATTTCCTATATTCGTAAGGAAATTGGCATGCATTTGCATACGAAATAGATAAACGCTTACCACACAAACAAGTGCAGACCTATTTAAAACACAAGTCTATTTCAAATAACCTTTATGTGGCGTCAGCCATTTCCGGGATGTCCATTGTATTGGTTTGAATTTTTCTACTCTTTGTCATTTTTTGAGGTGCTGTTTGTTACCATTAAAACAGGATATGGGGTTTAGGATCTCGGTTGCGGTCCTGGATGCTGGAAGATCGATCTGGTCGTCCCATTGTTACGTACACTGTAACGCATAATTGGCTGATTTGTATTTATCGCTCCAATAACTAAGTTGGTATTATTGTATCCGCCTAGTGGGGAGAAGTCCTTGGTGGTATACGAGCACAACTCAATGATATTTGACCCGTGCTAGCGAACGTTACGTTATTAGGTTTTTGTGGAAGCTTTTGTTTAATTTGTTGTGTATTTCCGGGTATTTTAAACTGTTTTAAAATATTTTTAGCTCTGTTGCATCTGTTTAGGAAAGGTAAGGCAATTTGGATTGGAAATTTGGAAGGCATATTGGAAACGGAGAAGACTCGGTACTGATTCATATTAGGGGTATTGTACTATCTTTCAAGAAAGTAAATATAGGCTTTTCGCGGGTCAGTATCATTCAGGCGTTTCGTGTAGGGGGTTTGAAAACTAAATCGACCGTGGTCGTACATCTATATCGTGGTTGCCATTTTAGCCTGTCACTCATTTCGAGGATTTCCATGGCTATATCAACCCAGTATGACAAAACATGGACTAAATATCACAAAACAAATTGCAATTCTCTTGTTGCTGAGCTATTAACTTACATGGCATTGGCAAGGAAACGAAAAACACGTGAAATGATGATTTTAATAGAACCAACATCTATGTTATATATAAACCACACACTAGCATCTGCTGCCGTAGCTCATTGGTAAAACTGACGCTGTTTAAAGTGTGCCGAGGGTTCACGGTTCGAACCCCAGCACGTGGTCATGCTTTATATTCCAAATTTTTCAATTTGTAAGGCGCAGTAATAAACAAATTTACAGTTGTCTTGTAGCTAAGTTATTACTACATGATAAAATCAAGATATCAGTTTTGTTTTCCATTCGTTGTTTCGACAAGTTACTTGTTTCAGAAATTAATTTATTTCTTCATATATGGCGTGGCCTCAGTTATGAAATAGCAGTTGTTTAGTTTGATTTTTAAGCACCATTATCCTTATCTATCGTTTTGTTTTTGTTATTTATAATAAGTGGAGTAACTATATTGTAACTAGCAGTTACACAGAATATACCTTTTCAGTTTTATGCATTATACTCCATCGAATTATACACAATTATATTTGCAGCAGTAAGTTTGCTTTTCTCAAGATGAGATTTATCAGTGCCTTGTTATTTTATGTTTTAGCTTATTGTTGTGATCAGATGCGTTGTGTACAGCATTTAAAATTATTATTCAATCTCCTCGCAACTTCTTGGAAATCGTGTAGTAATAACTTAGCTATTTGTTTATTACTGAGTTTACAAGGTGAAAAAGTTGGAATAAAAAGTATGATCACATGGTGGGATTCGTACCGTGAAACAGCGCGCCTTTTACCAATGAGCTACGACAGCATAGAGTAGGATGTTGGTTATATTAAAATCGTCATTCCAGGTGCCTTTCTTTTCTTGCCAATGCCATGTAGTTAATAGCTCAGCAGAGAGAGATATGATTTTGTGATATTTACTTCATGTTTCGCCATACTGGGTTAATTTGGCCATAGTAATCTTCGAAGTCAGTGACATTGTTAAAATGGCATTGGCAAGGAAACGAAAAACACGTGAAATGATGATTTTAATAGAACCAACATCTATGTTATATATAAACCACACACTAGCATCTGCTGCCGTAGCTCATTGGTAAAACTGACGCTGTTTAAAGTGTGCCGAGGGTTCACGGTTCGAACCCCAGCACGTGGTCATGCTTTATATTCCAAATTTTTCAATTTGTAAGGCGCAGTAATAAACAAATTGATCTACGACCACGGTCGATTTGGTTTTCATACCCCGTACTCACGGAAAGCCTGAATGATACTGACCCGCCAAAAGTGTTCATTTACTTTCCTGAAATATAGTGCCTATTCCCCACAAGGAGGCGTCCCCGGGAGGAAGGATAAGGCGAGAGGAGATATCGGACGGCCGGAACCAGGAGTGACGGCACAGGAATGACATGGACCCTAAGTTTCCAGACAGAGACTTCCCAACAGGCCGACAGGTAGACCGGGGCCCCACCATGCACAGAAGGGGTCTAACGCCCCTCAAGGGAGTTCGGATATCCCCGGCAAGCCAAGGGACGGAGAAAATCACAAAGAGCAACCTGTTCCTCTGTTACACTGCTCCGAAACACCATCGCCAATAATTCCAACCCTGAAAGAGACTATCGGGAGAAAGATGAAGTGAAATAATAATGGAGATGAAATGGAGGGACAGGAAATTTGGTGATGTGAGAATCATTAATAGCTTTCGCCTGGTGACCAGGGAAAACCCCCAAAACACCCTTGGGTCAGGAAGGTCGGCCACGGGAATCGAACTCATGACCTCCCAGACAGAACCGCCCGCTCGGCAATTGTCCAGCTCTTAAAATATTTGACTATCATTTAAAGCCTACCGTATTCCCCTTGCACGTACACAAAAATTAGCAATAAGATAGTTGCTGAAAATGTTTATTTCGATTAACATGAAGTAGATGGAGAATAAGTATTTGTAAAATAGTTTGTACAAGAGTAGGGAGAATCATGTGAGTGCAACACATCAGAATTTTAGAAATTCAAGAAAATCCCAATTCAAACTACCCTTTACATGGAACAACGTTTTTAGAAATTTTTTGTTTTCTAAAAAATAACTAACGATAGCATATATAAAAATATTTACATGACGACTAAAATGTGTATCTTGAATTTTCTGGGAATAGCTAATGAAGTCCTCTTCATTCAGAAGGAATTTTGTATAATCTTGTATAACTTGGAAAACGTTAAATGATAGACGAAAACGTAGATCTCTTTAAAACACACAATTTGTTTCATATAAGGTTTTTTGTGGCATAATCCTTTTCTGAGTAATCCATTATTAAAAGCTCGAATTGTTCATTTCTTGGTCATTCTTTAAAGTCCTGTCAACTTCATGTTTCTGGAGATAGCATGGAAACAGTATGGAATTTTAAGGTCAGTGTATAGGGTCCAGTTCTTAAACATTTGACTATCGCTGTTCTCCTTGTATCTATAACGAAATGTGTAATATAGCTATTTCTGCAAAGATTTATTTGGATTAAATTGTGGTAGATAGAATAATTAGTTTTAGTGAGAATAGTTTGTATATACATTAATAAACGATAAAAGATAAAAACTCTACGATAGAGGGTAGAGAAATTCATGTGAATGTATCACATCAGAATTTTTTATAGTGTTTAACGACTATTCTTACTATATAGGGCACCAACGGCGAATGGATGCTGATGATACATGCAATGAAATGGTATTTAGGAAAGGAAATTTGGGGAGAAAGCGTTCCAGGTCTACGTTTAGGGAACCTCCCTGACATTTGCCAGTTACGAGCACTCAAAAGCTGAAAGAAAACCTCAGTCAGAGAGGACGGTCCTAGCCCCTTGTGAAAGAAGGAATGCAGAAGCATATTGGGCTGCCTTTCTAACAGGAATGAAAGAATAGCTTGGTGAAGACTGATATTGTATTAAAATTCTGAAGCCTTTGAAAGAGACGGCTATACTTGGGTTTTGCAAACCGAGCGGGATGGCTCAGGAGGTAACGTCTGTGGCCCACATTCGGTAATTCCGGCGACCGCCAACTATGACTCATCGGTTTTCTCAATGTCCTGTCGTTCCATTTCGCTCCATTAATTATTTCATTCCCCCTTCACCCCGTTTGGTCTATTACGGGGTTGAAAGTGTCGGCGATGGTGTTTCGGTGTGGCGTGATAGGGAAAAAGGATGCTTTCTATGCACATTCCCCGTTCCTCGGCCTTCGGCTGGTGGCCGGGGTATAAGCACCCCCCTAAGGGAGGCGTTGGACCCTGTGTGGGATGGGGTCTCCGTCTACCTGTCCGACTGCTGCGGTGTGTACATCAGGAAAATATAGGGACCTTACTATTGCTATTCCGTTACTCCTGGTTCCGGCCGCTCCCGGGGGCGCCTCCTCTTGGGGAGTCGGTACAATTTCCGGATTCACTGCACTGGTGCTAATCCTCTCCACTTCACAGTCCTATCCAACGAGTTTTGCAAGCAATATTGTAGGAAAAAAGACGGCAAGTTTATTGTAAAACAAAATATGACAAATGAGATTTCGATTGTGTGCATTCAGTATACTGGTATTAAATTATGAAAAAGTGAAAAACTTTCATGATTAGAACTTTAAAGTCTAGACTTGTAATATGCTGTAGGTTTAGAATGTAATTATCCATGAAAATGCGAGCTTTAAAGAATTTTGTTACCAATAACTCTTAAATTTTGTTACCAATAACTATTCATTGCTTTAGTATTTTATATAATTATTCTGCTTCCGTACAATAGGCATGCGATTTCGTACATCTTTCCTTTGGGGTACACCAAATGGTATTCCATTTAATTATTTTTAGCTTGACATACAGAAGCTTACTTCCTCTAAATCGTTGTCCAATTCAAAACTAATCCTAGCTGTTGTAAGTAAAATACTCATAAAACGTTTGCATGTGCTAACTTTTTCGATCTAAAAGGACTCCTCCCTTTAAAATCCATAGTCTTTGTTTTATTTGTATATATGTTTAATTTTTCTGTATTACATTTTGGCTTAAAATACCCATAAATCTTCGTTTATCTTGTAATTTCATATTGCTTAATTTGAGATTGCCAAAATATACAGGATGTTAAAGAAAAAGTATTCCATATTTTGAGAGGTGGTAATATGGACGAAAACAAGAAAAAGATGTCCAGCAAACATTTGATATTATGTATGACTTACGTAATGCAATAAAGAAATGAGGACACATTACTCTGTTACTGTGTAAGAGCAAAGCTTCTAATGTAATCTGCTTACAATTGCATATGACCTGCACTTGTGAACCATCGCTAAGGGAGGTGCTCAATATGGTGCCCATTCATAGTAAGGCATGCCTCTGTCAGACGTCTTAGGGAATCACACACTCTTACCACTCCAGGTTGGTCACGGATGCTCTGGCAGGCATTGATGACGCCTTCCTATAGTGTTTGTACGTTATTAATGGAGGTTGCATACATTAAAGATTTAAAACAAACTGAAAGGTAAAAGCATTTCACAAAGTTATCATAAGCCAAATTGATTCAATTAGAGCTAATAAGAATATGCGTTGCACTTACCCAGAACCGTGAATACGGTTTACAGTAACAACACTAACACATGTTTACTGCATGCTGCATCCATGGATAATAACAGAGTAATGTGACCTCATTTATTTACTGCCTGCTGCAGGTCGTACGTAATAGCAAAGAGCTTGCAGTAGAAGAGATATTTCATAGCGAAGATGAACAAGAGCCCACTTGTTTACTGGGCATTTTTTCTTGTTTTTGTCCACACTATCATATATCAAAATATGTAATACTCTTTTTTTTAACACCTGGTATAGTAACGTACCTTATATATGAAAATGAATACTATAATACATAAGGGATTATGTGAAGTTGTAACGGGCATATAAAGTCATGCGAGAATGACATATAATTTTTCTTTTTTAAACAAATTCCTTTGTATTACGTTTTAGTACGCTCCAAGAGTAAATGTATACCTTATCCAGGACCTCCTGTACCTTTATGTTTTTTTGTACGCTCTCTCCTTTTTTCTCTCTATCTCTCCTTCCATGGAAAGACAGAGGCTCCATTTGGGAACTAAATAAATAATGAGTGTTAATGGTAGTGACTAAATGGGTAATTTACTTAATGTGTGCGCGCACTTGAGTGTGCTTGTATGAATACATACAAGCACACCTGAAAAGAGGAAAGAAATTGTTGGTGAACCGAAAAACATTAGTACTTCCGCAAATTTCCATAAATTATAGATGTTTTTATTTTACCTCTGGGTTGGATGTTTGCTGCTGTCTCCGTTTGCTTTTTGCACCCACTCAAGTTTAAGCGGAAGTATTTCATTCCAAAATGTCGACATCGTTATATTACAGGCTTTGAGATCTGCTTGTTAAATAAAACACATGTTTGTATACACGTAACACAGCGTAACTCAAAGACGAGAAATCTGAAGCATTGTTTGAAGTGGTAGAATTTCTTGAAAATCTTCATTATGCGTAGTTTAAAATACAGGACTTAATCAGGAAATTTCGTACTTGTGTATTTCTTATCTTATCTACCACTTATCTAGACTAGGTAGAGAATTTACTGTATTCCACCCAAAAATTTTATGTCAATATTTCACTGAAAATAGTAGTTTTAAACTCTTCGAGTTTAATGAATGAATTTTTAGAAAGTTTCCGACATGTGTACCTGTGAACAGCATAATTCAAAAAATATCTGTTGTGTAACATTCACACATCTTTACTTACCTTCTATCTTTATTAGTGGGTATACAAACTGTAATTACTAAAGCTTATTTTAATCTAAACAAACCTTTGCAGAAATAGCTGAATTACACATTTTGTTACAGATATAAAGAGAACAGCGATAGTCAAATGTTTAAGAACTATTTGCTAGCCTTAAAATTCCGTACGGTTTCTATGCAATAGCGAAGTACAACTGAATATTGACTTTAAGAGAACGACTAATAAATGGACAGTTCCAACCTTTAATAACAGATGCCACAGATGTCTTATGCCACAAAAAACTTATTTGAAATAAATTGTTTGTCTTAAAGAGATCCACAGTTTTTGTGTGGTACGTTTTCGTCTATCACTTAAGTTTACAAATTATACAGGATTATACAAATTCCTTCCGAATGAAGTGGACTTCACAGTTACTCCCAGAAAATTCAAGGTATACATTTTATTTGTAATGTAAACGTCATTAATATATGGTATTTTAATGAAAATCGTTAGTCATTTTTAGGTAATGAAAAATTTGGATAAATGTTCCATGTAAAGGTTAGTTAGAAGTAAGGGAATTTATTTTAAAATCCTCGTGTCGCATCCTTGGAAGGTCTGAACCTAAATAACAAGTTTGGTATTCATCCGAGTTTTAGATTTTGAGTTATTCTGTTCACAGACACACACCTTTTTCTAAAAATGCTGTTTTTAATTCAGAGGACCTCAAAACAATATTTCCGGTGAAATCTTGGTATCGAAATTTTGGATGGAATGCAACACCTTCTCTTCCTACCATGTACGTGGTAGAGAAAGTAATAATACACTTAAACAAATACAAAAAATTGGCATTTAATTTTAATTTCAAGAAAATTTTCCCATCTCTAACTACCCACTAAGGAGAATATTTTTCATTAGTTTTTATTTATTTATTATTCCGAAATGGTCCTATCAGTTTTGATTACAATAATAATGATTTAAGTTACTTACAAAGCTAATATCATGTATCTCTTTAATTTTATTTGAATAGTGTGAAATTCTTTTCAATCTGTTTGAATTTTGTATAACTTTGTGCTACTGATAAATCATAAGAGATGGAGGAAAACTTATTACTCGAAAAGTGTAGATCTCGTTAAGACACACTTTTCTTTTTTCTCTACTTACTTCTTTCTTATTCAGTTAACTCATTCCAACCAAGATTCGAAATGGAAACCTGATGAATACGATACGCTACTACCACACTACATGATGGACATTTAGGTCCATTTAATGCTTCCAGCATTGTGGTTTCATGACTCCGATTTCATTTAGGATAAGCTGTAATCTCCGTTGGAATGACGCATAATCATTCATCACCAGGCAGAGGGGCTTTAGTAAGTAAACAGAGCAATCCTGTTACCGCACGGAGTTTAGGTGATGCCAGGTACTGTGATGGACACACTCCTCCCCTCCCCAACACCCGGTTACTTCGCGACTGTTATTTATTTACTGATAGTATACACCAGTGGAGAACTGTGGCAATATGCCTAAAGCAAAGAAGAGTTTATACATCAGAATTAGCATCATATGTAGCGGAACACTTAAGCAGACCATCCGATGTAACACAGAACTCAAAAGACTTTAAACACGTGTTAAACAACACTGTAGTTTAATGAAATACAAGGAACGTGTGACATTATTAATAAGGAACAATGAGGAAAGTAGGCGAACCTCCTTAGCCCCAAATTACGATCAGAATTTTTCGCGAACCTGCATCATACACCAATAAGAGCGGATATTTCTTTAAAAATTTACAGCTTTCGAAATGTTTGCTTAGTAGCTTTCATAAACTGATTGTAAACTACCAATAGCTAACCACAATAGACTTCTTTCTTCTAATACTACTTCTTATACCAAACACTTACCCACTTTCGAAACAGTATGTAGTGACTTCAACTGTTCATCATATTTGTTTATAGAGAATACTGCAAGGACGCAGTTGCTCCCACCTTCCCTTGCCACTAACTCTCGATGCGTTCCTAACTTGGAGGTTTACTTACTAAAACCCCTCTCCCTGTTCATCACTTGGTGTTTAATTTCAAAAATGCCTCTCGAGAATTTTCAAGAAAATCCCCTACTCCTTACTACCCTTTGTGCGAAAAAGTTTTTTATGCTTTATTTTCTCAAAAAACTAACAATTTTGATTAAAATGTCACATGTTTAATATATTAAAATGAGAAAATGTGTATCTTAATTTCAGTAATTATTCTGTAAAATTCACATTATTGAATTGAGTTGTACAGTTTACAGGAGTACAGATTTAAGGAGATATAGAGTGCTGGCACAGCAGGCTGTGGCATGTCTACTACCCAGATACAAAAGCATGTGCGAGCGGTCAGGTTTTATAACTAAGACCCTGACTACTACTTCTACTAATATTACTATTATGGTCTAAACTGGTATTTACTACAGATGTAGAAAATAAGGACGAAGTTTTCGAGTATTTTCAGTCTTCTTCGTTTTCCAACTATGTGCAACATGCATTTATGCTGCAATCTGATATTCAATTTTGTATAGAATATTGCACTTCCTCTTACATCGGATAAGTGGTACAAAAAGTAAAAGGTAGCGAAGGATTTAAAATCAGAATAATCCTAGAAAGTATCATGCAGGGTGGACCATTTAAGTTGAAACTGTACAATATTTCCAGAACTAAGCGTCGTAAAAAGAAAAATCTTGAATAAACGTTGCTTGATGCTATGGAGAAAAGCAAATGCCATTAGTCGTGTTTTATTTGGAGGATGTTGTGATGGTTACTTTAGGGCGAATTTAATATTTTTAAACGGAAACCCACCTTTTTATGTTGTTTTCTCACTCCTCATAAAACTAAACAGCATTTGTATTAAACACTTTGCAATTGTTGTTACCCAACGTAAATAGCAACGAAAATTCTGAATGGCTGTGTACGAAGGGCACAATGAATGGTTGGGCCATCCATGGATCGTCATTTGAGGGTTTCGTAATTGGGAACCAACATTTTTTATTTTGTTTCCTTATTCCTCATCACAAAATAAAGAGGTCTTTTTAAACCATTTTCTAATGAGAAAACACATGCTAAATTTGGGTTCCCATTTAAAAAAATTAAATTTACCCTAAAATAACCATTATAAGTCCTCCAAACAAAACAGACTAATGGCATTTACTTTCTCCCAAAATTCAAGCAACTTTTATTCAAAACATTTCTTTCTACAACGCTTAGTTTTGGAGATATTTTCAGTCTCAAGTTAAAATGGTCCACCTTGTATATGGTACGCATGCTATACATTATATTCTAATTATTATGTTAAAAGTTGGGGTTAATCCAACCGGAACTGAAATTTGAAAATGTCACAGTTGAGTAACGTTAATTCGGAATGTTAGTAGATTTCTTTACGACTGCCTTAACGACCGGATTCGCACAGGTACTTGGTAAACAGGCATCTCGAGAAGTTAGTTCTCGGGCTGCTATGATTTCGCCTCTACCAAATTAAGTGTAGGTGCACCAAGGCATTAAATCTCGAAGAGCCATGTTTTGCCTCGTTAAGGACATTCCTTAAGGAGGGAAATATTTATTTCCGACCCGAGTCCATTAAGATGTAAGTGGCGAGAGTTGCACGCACAATATAACTGTGAG
The DNA here is from genome assembly GCA_030765065.1 of Deroplatys truncata. NCBI lineage: Eukaryota > Metazoa > Arthropoda > Insecta > Mantodea > Mantidae > Deroplatys > Deroplatys truncata. The sequence goes on along the minus strand of CM060984.1, from coordinate 168,295,204 downwards.
GATAGAGCTTTTAAAGTAATGAAAGTCAAGTTGAGATGCGGAATAAAAGATCTGGCGTCATTTACTGCACTCATCCGTGTAGTAATTATTCTGAGTCTCAGCCAAAGGGGTCCTGGGATCGACGCTGACGCACTCCGGCTCTCCTATCTGTAAAACTGTATTGCTGTGACAGTGAATCGAGGAGGATACTTCGTAACTTAAGTGCTACCAAAGCACTTGTTAATTAAAACTCTATACTACATTTTCTAGCAAAAATTGGAAAAGATTAACTGTTTAACTTTCTCTCTCACGTACATAGCTAGTGCAGGTATTGCATTCCACCCAGAAATTCAATATTGATATTTTACCCGAAATACATGCTTTGAGGCCCCTTGAATCCAAAGTTTTTTAGAGAAATTTCCGTGTGTGCGCGCGAGAAGCATAAATAAAGAAAGACGAAATATCCGATAAATATCAAACTAGATATTTAGGTTCAGCATCTCCAAAGATGCAGCACAAGGATTTTTAAGAAATTCCCCCATACCAGACTACCTTAACATTGAGGAATTATTGAAATTTTCGATTTTATAAAAAATGACTCTAACGATTTTGATTAAAATATAACTTCAATTTTCTGGGAATAGCTTCTGAAGCCCTCCTCATTCAGAAGGAATTTTCTATAATTTTAAGTAACTGGTAAACTATAAGAATGGCGGCGCCTCCCATCTAGGCGGCCCGGGTTCAATCCCAGGGACCTGCATGTGGGATTTGTGGTGGACGAAGCGGCGTCTGGGCGGGTTTTCTGCGGGTTCATTCATTCCACCAACTGCTCCATCATCAGGAGTATCTGCTCCTCGACGGGCCTTTGACCCCAGGCACCCGCTTGTAAGTCCTGGGGGGTGTAAGTCCTACATAAGAGGAGGGTAAACAGATAATGAATGAATGGTAAACTATAAGAGATAGACAAATTGCCCCTCCCCGGAGAAATCTACTCTAGGCGACTACGGGCTGCACTAAAGGAAGGTTGACGTCTACGGGAACCACAGTGAAATGAGTATAGTGGTGCTTTGTCCAGAACAACAACAAACAACTTTGTCAACAACAAGAAGAATTCGTGTAGTACGTCGGCGAATGTGGTCGTCGACTGCGCAAGCGCCGGTTCAGTCCCAGCTCTCCTCAACATGCAGTGGACAAAGCTGAACCCTGTGTTTCTTCGACGGTGAGGAATATCACGAGGAAAACAACAAGGCAACGTTTAGACAGAAGGCATTTGGCTTAACTTATTTAAAATTATCTTTAGTAATTATTACCCGGGAAAGATAGATCGTGTGAAATGTAGACTTATTGGTATTGTAAATTTGAAATATATCGGTAAATGTGAGAGCAGAAAGCAAGTATGTAATAATTGTATTTAATTCAATGGATTGAAGCTGTAAGAATTTAAAGGAAATGTGTAAGAACAAGGATTTCTGAAATTGCAATTATCTGTTTTATAAAGTGTAAACTTATTAAAGGAAAGAAATTGGGCTTACTAATTAATTTATGTAATATATTGGGACAGAAACATACGTTTCAAAACGTAATACACAAAATGTGTAGATCTCTTTAAAATATGCAATTTATTTCTAATAACCTTTTTGTGGCATTAGCCATTTCCGAGATATCCGTTATTAGTTTGAATTTTCAATATTTCGTCGTTTTTACTTTCTCTACTACGTATAGTAAGTAGAGGGAGTATTGTATTCCACCCAAAAATTCGATTCCGAGATTTCACAAAAATTACGTGTTTTGAGGTCCCCTAAATAAAAAAAAACACTTTTAGAAAAAGGTCGTGCGTTTCTGTGAACATCATAATTAAAAAAAACGAAAAGTCGGATAAATACCTAACTTGGTATTTAGGTTCAGTATCTTTCAAAGATGCCACACGAAGATTTTAAACAAATTCCTTCACCGTAGACTACCCTTTACATGGAATATTTTTCGAAAATTTTGATTTTCTCAAAAATGGCTCTAACGATTTTGATTAAAGTATCACATATTTAAGCTATTTTCATAACAAATAAAATGTTTAATTTGAATTTTCTGTGAATTTCCCCAAAAGTCCCCTTCTTTCTGAATGGATTTTGCATAAGTGGTAAGCCGTAAGAGATAGAAAAATGCTTCTACACTAAAAATGCAGAGCTTGTTAAAAACACAATTTATAGTATATACCTTTTTTGTGGAATGAACCATTTCCGAGATATTCCTTGTTATTTGATTGAATTTTCTAATACTTAAACTTTCTCTCAAATGGGAATTCGTTATTGTATGTCCTGGACATGCAAACAGATTGGAATGATCCACATAGCAACCGGCTCTTAAAAGATTTGACTATCGCTTAAAGCCTACCATATTCCCCTTGCACCTACAAGAAAATTAGCAATAAGATCGTTTCTGCAAATATTTATCTCGATTAATATGTAATAGATGGAGAATAAGAGTTCGTAAAAATAGTTTGTTCAAGAGTAGAGAAAGTCATGTGAGTGTAGCACATAAGATTCTTCTCTATGTAAGCCCTTTAAACCCATCTTCTGAAAATGCTATGTCCCTACCAAACCATTAGGGCAGAGATCTGGACTGTTAAATGTATGTGTTGGTGTATGAAGCCAAATTTCCGAGGATTGTTTATGTTTAATTAATATTATTGACACTAAAATATGGAATTAATAATTGTTGTTTATATTTACCTGGGATAGGCAGCTAATTATTTCCCCTAAATGATAGAGTAACTTACACGCATATCTGTCAAACAGCCGAGGGTTGAAGCGATATTCGCTTATTCACCAGGTTGGATTGGTTCCTGTTGCGCTCAGGGTTTTGTAAATATTTAACATCAAAGGGAAATTCAATTACAAATAACAGCATCATTGTAATAACTGTAAGAAGAAATGCTACACATTTTAATTTTAAAAGCGTTTCTTATTTAAAATGTCATTCCTGGACAATACGTAAGTAGAAGCTGACGGCATGATATACGTATAAATATACCGTATGGAAAGTTTAGGAGAAAGATCTCAAAGTGGAAATTGAAAAAGCGCATGAGAATTTTTACTTTCCCTACAACGTTTCTAGTACGTAGAGGAAGTAATGAATGCTACAAAAAACTCCTATATCGATTTTTCACCGGAAATACATGAATAACAAATCTGATGTAACACATTCATATGATTTTCTCTATTGTTTATTAGCGGGTAAAACAATTATTCTTACACAAACTTACTGTTCTATCTACTGCATCTTAATCCAAAAAAGCCTTTGCAGAAATAGATATACTACACATTTCGTTATAGATACAAAGGGAACAGGAATAGTCAAACGTTTAAGACGCTATATGCTGGCCTTAAAATTCCATACTGTTTCCATGCAATCTCGAGAAACAACCGAATGTTGAAAGGACCTTAAGAGAATGACCAAGAAATGAACAATTCGAACTATTAATAACGGATATCTCAGAAACGGCTTAGGCGCAAAAAAATATGTTAAATAAATTATGTGTTTTAAAGAGAACTAAATTTTTCGTGTACGTTTTCGTCTGTCGCTTAACTTTACCAGTTATATAAGTTTATACAAATTTTTTTCCAAATGGAGTGGACTTCACAGGCTGTTTCCAGAAAATTAAATATATACATTTTATTTGCTATGTAAATATCTTTAATATATGGTATTTTAATCAAAATAATTGGCGCCTATTCTTAGATAATCAACATTTTTGAAAAATATTTATATAAAGGGTAGTCTGGGGGGTTTCTTAAAAATCTTTGTGTCGCATTTTTTAAAGATACTGAACTTAAATACCAAGTTTCTACTGATTTAGACTTTTCGTTTATGAGTTATGCTGTTCACAGACACACATAGGGACCTTTTTCTAAAAATGCTTTTTCTTTTGGATTCATGGGGCCTCAAAACATGTTTTTTCGGTGAAATCTCTATATTCAATTACTGGGTGGAATACAATACTTCTCCTACTTACTGTACATAGTAGAGAAAGTAAAAAAAACAAAACAAAAAAACACTTTTACATAAAGATCCACGCGTGTGTGTGTGTGTGTGTGTGTGTGTGTGTGTGTGTGTATCTGTAGGTCTGTGAACGGCAAGACCAAAAATGAAATTTCGGATAAATACTAAACCTTTTATTTAAGTCCATTACCTTAAAGAGATGTAACAAGAAGATTTCAATAACAACCTCCCATCCCAAACTAAACTCTATCTATGTTCTTTATTGTTTCAAAAACGACTCTGATGATTTTGATTATACGATAAATAAATGTCTATGTTAAATTTTCTGGAAATAGCCTATGAAATCCACCTTTTCTGAAAGAAATTTTCTATAATTTTGTATAATATCTTAAACCATAAGACAGACGAAAACCTATTACACAAAAGTGTATATATTTTTGTAACACCAATTTGAAATAATCTTTTTTGTAGCATTCGCCATTTCCGAGATATGTGTTACTAATGGTTTAATTTTTTCAATACATTTTGTTATTTTGTTTTTAGAAGTACTGCTAAGCTTCCGTTGTTTCTCGCGGGGGTCATGGAGAAAATATGGAATTTTGAGCCCAGTATATAGCATCCTGTTTTTAAATATCTTAGTATGCTATTTGTGTCTATAAAGAAATGTGTAAATAACATATTAATGCCATGTTTTTCTCCGTTAACTAGAGCTTTTGCAAGAATAGTTTGTGGAAGCTAAATAAAAGTAAATGATGGGGGTAGAGAAAGTCACAGGAGTGTAACAAATCCAATTTTTCTATTAATTCTTCCAGATTTGTAGAAACACACTCTGAAAAACAGAATTTTGGCAACTGCAAGGTTTCCTTGCATGTGGGTAGAACATTGGCAGGGTTTGTGGACGATTTGAATAAACCTTGCTCTTCAAATATCCCTGGAGATACAGAAGCCACATACAGAAAAATTGGTGGATCTTGAAGGCCATGGATCTCCATTTATGTATTCAAAGAGCCAATGATATTCAAAGAACGGAATTACGTCTGCCATGGAAATTCTAGCAGTGTGTGCTGTGGTACCATTTTGCTGTAACCACTTTTATTGTTTCCTTGTAGAGTATAAAAGACAATATTCACAGAGAAATTAATTCTCGTCCAGTTGATGTGTTAGAACATTGCCGACGATGTGAACTGCGGACTGGGAGATTTTCTTTACAGACGTAATTGTCAAGAAATTAAATGTTTCCCTGTATTACATAAAATGGCATTATTGGCATTAATAGCAGGTATTTGTCAATTTATATAAATAATATAATTACTATTTACTGCACAATTGTATAAATTTGGTTTTATTGAATCAGCACGTGAAGTGCTTGCTATTCTTATTCACTTTTATGCAGCGGAGAACTCAAAGGATAAAGAAAACTACTAATTACTTACTTGCTTATTTATATGACGGATTAAAATTACACTATGTAAACAGAATTTTTCGTAGCATTCGTCACTTATGAAATATTCCCGATTGAGGGCTACTTGGAAGCACCACGAATGCAGACAAATCTACATTACCAAATTTGGAACAGTTTTTAGGGTGTAAATTTTCCTTCTAAGTCGTAACTGAGTAGAACAACAACTTTTGGCACGAAAAGTATATCCGTAAATGGGGAAGAGTAAAGATAATTTCAATATTAAATATACAATTCCTTAAGAAGTGCAATGGTGATAACAAACTCACCGAACAGTCTTATTTGATGATATTAACAACCTTCCAAGGCCAGACTTGTACAAAAATGCCAGACCGCTGGCATTTTCTTCACAAAAAGTAAGCCCAAAGTAGTTTCTCTTTGAAATCAAACCTCCACCTGTTGGATTAATGCGCGTCTCGTTGAATACAAATGCATAAATTGTATAACACGTTTCGAGCTGTTGCTTTTCACCTCGTGGTTCAACTATCTTAGATGAATTAACCCAAGAGTTTCATTAAACTTCAGTGGAGTATGGTTTTTTTTATTTTTTATTTTCTGTACTACGTAGAGTAAGTAGGGGAATAATTGCATTCCATCCAAAAATTCGATACCGAGATTTCACCGGAAATACATGCTTAGAAGCCCTTGAATCCAAATAAGTATTTATGGAAAAACGTGTGTATGTTTGTCTGTCTGTGTGTCTGTTTGAGAACGCATAATTCAAACACGAGAAGTCAGATAAATACCAAACTTGGTATTTGTGTTAAGTATCTTCCAAGGATACGACCCGAAGATTTTTAAGAAAATATCCCCCTTTATATGGAACATTTTTCGAAAATTTTGATTTTCTAAAAAATGCTTCTAATGGGTTTTATTAAAATATCATATATTTAAGATATTTTCATGGCAAATGAAATGTATATCTTGAGTTTTCTGGTAATGTCCCCAAAAGTCCTCTTCATTCTGAATAACTTTCACATAACTGGTAAACCGAAAGAGATAGACAAAATTTTACTGCACAAAAGATGTAGACCTCGTTAGAACACAATTTATGTCATTTACATTTTTTTGAGGAGTGAATGATTTCCGAGATATTCCTTGTTATTTGTTTTAGTTTTCAAAAACACACTTTTCTCAAATGGGAATTTGTTATTTTTTTTTTACGTCCTGGACATCTAAAGAGAATGGAATACTCTACTTAGCAATCGGCTCTTAAAAGATTTGATTATCGCTTAAAGGCTACCACATTCCCCTTGCACCTACAAGAAAATTAGCAATAAGACAGTTTCTGTAAATGTTTATCTCGATTAAAATGAAGTAGATGGAAAATGAGCACTTGTAAAAATAGTTTGTACAAGAGCAGAGAAAGACTTGTAAGTGCAACACATCAGATGTTTTTAAACAGAGATATGCCTAGTGATCAAATACAAAAATACAAAACTCCTAACTTTCCTGCTCAAAACATTTGCTTAGGGTGAAGTACAAACTCTCCCGCCTTCTTTTAGCAGTGAAATTAATTATTCAAAGCAGTACACTAGTAGAATCTCTGTTATATATATATATATATATATATATATATATATAAAGAATTGAAGAAATATAGTTTGTTAACTTATGTTAGGAATGACAAAGGGGACGCATAACGGAATGCTTTGACTCTGACCTTGACTGCTTCCATCCCTTGTCTCTCTACAACTGTTTCGACACTTTCGTCAATGACAGGCTGGCTCTTCTTTTTGCTAGCTATTAATTGTTTACGATCACAGTCACAGCGTCGGACTGTCACTACTGTAGCTTAAGTATTCTCGGTGGGGAACACAGTATTGTGTACAGCGAGATATACACCATTCCGCCGCATTTTCACGGAAGGAATTTCTCAGTTGCCGTCAAGTACCTAAATTAATGAGAAGGAAGTGAATCTGCCTTTTTCTTTCTAAAAGTCCTAGCTACATAGCATTACGGTTTGTCGAAAGATGTGAAGTATCAAAGCCTTCTGACGTTCTGCTAATGAAACGGAGGTGTGACATAGCGGCTAGAAAACGAAAGTAAAAACATAAAGAAAATAGAAGACTCTTTCAAACAAAACTAGTACTGTATATATAGTTAAAAGTATTGTATGCATTATGGAACTATGTAAATACAGTAGCTTGCGTTTATTAAGTACTTTGGAACATTTAAGTTGACATTGTACAGTATCTCCAAAACTAAGCGTTGTAGAAAGAAATGTTTTTAATAAAAGTTGCTTGATATCATGGGAGAAATTAAACGCTATAGTCGTGTTTTGTTTGGAAGACGTTATCATGGTCATTTTAAGGTAAATTAATTTTTTTAATTGGGAACCTACATTTTGTATGTTGTTTTCTCATTAGAATATTTATAAAAAGCTAATTATTTTGTGATGAGGAATAAGGAAACAAAATGAAGCATGTTGGTTCCCAATTATGAAACGTAACATGACCCTCAAATGAATATCCATGGATGGTCCAAACACTCATGTGCTCTTCGTAAACAATCATTCAGAATTTTCGTTGTTATTTACGTTGGTGTAAGAGCAATTGCAAAGTGCTTTATACAAATGCTTAGCTTTTTATGAGGAGTGAGAAAACTGTATAACAAGGATAGGTTCCCGTTTAAAAAATTAAATTGAGCCTAAAATGGTCACCACAAAGTCCTCCAAATAAAACAGGAATAATGACATTTACTTTTCCCCATAATATCAAGCAACGTTTATTAAAGACATTTATTTCTAAAACACTTAGTTTTGGATATATTGTACAGTATCAATTTAAATGGTCCACTCTGTGTGTATTGTCTTCATTTACGTTCACTTAAAACTTCAAAAAACGTTTGTTAGCCCCAGAAATTAAATTTGTACCCGAAATTTTGGTTATCTGAAACCACTTCCCCCCTTTGTTCCGGTTAACAGAGATTCTACTTTAAGTTCATAAAGTATCTGATACATACACTGGTATTTTGAACGTCAGAAATGATAAAAGCTCATTAAGTAACTTAATCATCAGTGATAATTAAACAACTCCAGAAATAACTCTGTATATATTTAAAATTAGAGAAGACCTAAACATATAATCATAAAAATAAATTTTGGCTATAATTTAAAACGACCATACTTCTCTCATAACATATATAAGGGGGGAAATAAAATAATATAAATGTTCTAAATTGCAAATTACAAGTCTATACCATATTAAGTTTAACATATTATATGTAGTGACTCTAGAATAAGCTCGTATCTGCTTTTCAATATCTATCAGTTAAATTACTCCGCAGTGGGGAGAACTTTCTCATATAAAAAAAGAACATATCATATTAGAATTTACGTGTTCTGGCGTTTTAAATTTTTTTTAATTTATTGGTTTTATAATTTTCTGAAAATTGCATTCATTTACTCAGCCTTTTCTTGTGCAGCGTTTACAAAATTACTTTATTTGCAGGTTTGTATTGGATCCTGAATTGAAATTGAAATTGGACCTGATGGAGAAAAAGGCTTTTTTTACTGAACTTGCTCCCTATACAAGATGTATCTTTATTGGTGTCATATATTTGGGAGACGTCTTCCTGACATCAAAACAGTAAAAAAAATCCACATGTACATGCGTCTGAAAATCAACCGTTTCGTTGTTATAGATCAAAGAAGATGTATTTCACGAGTGAACAGACGGACATGCACTACACTTACGGGCGTGCAGACTTCAATGCAGCACGAGCACGTGAACGTTATGCAGAAAATTACTCTGACAGGCCATTACCGTGTGCAAGAACATTTGCACAATTTCACCAATGCTTGAGAAAGAATGGCGCATTTGAGAGGAGTACTAGGGATGTTGGGAAACCAAGAGCGGTACGAGGCATTCAGCTGTGGATGAGACCCATCACAAAGCACAAGATTTATGGCTGTAAGGGAAAGAGTTAATCGTATGACTGTCTGGAGAATTCTGCATGAAAATCTTCTGTACCTTATCACCTTCAGCATGTGCAAGGATTAAATGAGGCGGACTTTGAGCCAAGAAGACGTTTCTATCAACGCATGTTACAGCAGTGCGCTGTGTTCATCAATTTCCTAGCCTGTATCTTATTCGCGGATGAGGCTGGTTTTACTCGCGACGGCATCTTCAATTTTCATATCACACATAACTGGGCATTTGAAAATCCTAATGAAGTACGACAGGACAACGTTTGGGGTGGAATCATTCATGATCACCTTATTGGTCCCTACTTCTTCCCTCCGCGTCTGAATGGACAAACCTATCTCCAGTTTTTCAGAAATGAGTTGTATCACTTAACTGATAATGTGTCTCTGGACATCATCCAACGAATGTGATTTTTACACAATGGTACTCCAGCTCATTTCAGTGTGATAGTTCGTAAGTTTTTGAATGATCGATTTCCGCAAAGATGGATTGCTCGAGGGGGACCCATTGCATGGCCTGCTCGTTCGCCTGATTTGAATCCAATGGATTTCTTCATCTGGGGACATTTGAAGTCCTTGGTTTATGCAACTCCGGTACCTGATGTTGACATTTTGAGTGGACATACCCAAACTGGACTTGATCAAATACGAAACACACCAGGAATTTTCAACAGAGTACACCAGAGCTTGGAATGCAGGCTTACTGCATGCATCGAAGCAAGAGGAAGCCACTTCGAGCAATTTTTGTAACTTTCGATTTTGTGTTGTAACTCTGAAATAAATGATTTTCAGACCCATGTTCATATGAACGTTTTTTACTATTTTGATGTCAGGAACACGTCTTCCAAATACATGACACAAATAAAGATACATCCTATATTTTACGACTTCATACATTTAACTATCAGTTTAAATAACATGTATGTGATATTGTATTATTTAAAACTTGCTGGACTAAGTGTATTAAAATAATTTTCTAAGCATGAAAAGGTTTAAAAAAGGTGGCATTTTCAGAAACATTTTAAAAGTCACACACCACAGACACTTTTCTAAAACATGTGAATTTTTATGCGTTCAGGAGGCCTAAAAACATGTTTTTATTGTAAAATGTTGACATAGAAATTTGAGGTGGAATACAAAACTTCCTATATTTACTGCAGTACGTATTAGTAGAGAAACTAAAACAAGTTTATATGGTCTATGGAGAGTAAGTGTATTTTCGTGCAGTTTATTCTAGAATTGTGGAAGTTTATAACATGTAATTTTAAAACAAAGTGTAGATAGATAACTGCGTTTGTCGACCAATACTCGTTGTTGCAGACAACAAGAATCTTCACTTGTTTACGAGATGAAATGATCTCTAATGTACGTCTATTCACGTGATGTTTTATTGTACGAGTGTAATACAGAACGCATTATTTTACTGTTTTTTAAAACTTTGCTTTCAGAGATATATTTTGAACGGTCTCTTCTCTCTAGGTCCATTTCCTTGCAGTACTTTATCGTCAGCTCCCTGTTCTTGTAAGGGAGAGAACAATGAATGCCAGGGGAACACCATCACAGATAAGATGAAGTCACGATATTCCGTTATTGGTTTTCGATTTTCTCAAGACTTTCAAATGTATGATTTCCATGCTACGAGCTCCAGCCAATAGCGTTCGATTTCTCTCTCATTGAGTGTCAAAATGGCGAAGATGATGGCTTCTTTTAGAAGTAGTGAGCCTCGCTTTGATTTGAATATTACCAAAAACAAACGACAGGCAAAACTACCAATGCCCTCTTAAGCATGTAGTTATATAGAATGTCGTTAGGTTTAACAGTGTTTTCGGAAAGAATGAAAGAATAACGCGCATAATAGTTAAAGGAAATATATAGACAAAGGATTTTAATAATAATAATCAGTGGCAGTTCGTGAGTATACATTTTGGGTGCACATTTAGATGCCCTAAAAATGTGAAATAGCATCTGCTGCATAATAGTTATGATAATGAAAACATTGATACAACTACAGCCGCTCTTAACTATAATAACAATGATAATTGTCTGACAACAAAAACGGTTGTTTTTGTGGATGTTTGTTGTGTACATAATTAAATACCTACAACGTTTTAGGGCAAGAACGAAGTAATGTGTAAATTAAATTGTATGAATGGTATGGCGAAAACGGGAGATGTTTCCACGCACGTGCACATTACCTAATTCTGCCGTAGAGTGCTACCATCTAAATGCATTGGCGTGTAATTGTAGTGATAGTATGAAAACAGAGCACGAAAGAAGTTTCGCGTGCTAGTGTACGCTTTCAATCCGTATGTATTTGGTCCATAAGTAATCCCAATTGCGCGTGCGCGAGAACGCTTTAAAACGTGCGCATTTCAAGGTGTGCTAGCCATGTTTAATCGAGTTGAGAGGAGTAGCGAGGTAGATTTAAACGACGTAGATTTTAAATTACCGCAACGTTTAACAGCAGTCAAAGAAAAAAAAATCTGATGTGTTACACTCACATGACTTTCTTTACTCTTGTACAAACTATTTTTACAAACTCTTATTCTCCATCTATTTCATATTAATCGAGATAAACATTTGCAGAAACGATCTTTTGACATGCAAAGAGAATTACATTTTACACATAGCAATCAGGTCTAAAAATATATGACTATCGGCTAAGGACTATTATGTTCCCCTTGTTTTGTATTTGCAAGGGCAATATAAGCACAGACATATCTCTTAATAGCTGGTTGCTATGTGCAGCACCATTCTCTTTACCACAGATTAATACTCTTTGCATATCCAAGAAAATCTGATGTGTTACACTCACATGACTTTCTCTACTCTTGTACAAACTATTTATACAAACGCTTATTCTCCATCTACTTCATGTTAATCGAGATAAACATTTGCAGAGTTTATCTTATTGCTAATTTTCTTGTAGCTGTAAGGGGAATATATATTTACAAGGGCAATTTGGATATACAGTAGCCTTTAAGCACATACATATCTCTTAATAGCTGGTTGCTAGGTGCAGCACCATTCCCGTTCGCACAGATTAATACTCCTTGCATATCCAAGACAAAAAATCTGATGTGTTACACTAACATGACTTTCTCTACTCTTGTACAATCTAATTTTACAAACGCCTATTCTCCATATGTTTCATGTTAATCGAGATATCGAGATGTCAATCTTATTGGTAATTTTCTTGTAGATGCAAGTGGAATATGGTAGCTTTTAAGCGATAGTCAAATATTTTAACGCTGGTTGCTATGTGGCGAATTCCATTCTCTTTGCATGTTCAGGACATAAAAAAAATGAATAACGAATTTGAGAAAAAGTATAAGTATTGGAAAATTTAAGGAAATAACAAGCAATATCTCGAAAACGGTTCACTCAACAAAAGAAACGTATATGACATAAGTTGTGTATTTTAACGCGATCTACATTTTTTGTGTAGTAAAATTTTGTCTATCTCTTATGGTTTACCAGTTATGCAAAAGTCGTTCACAATGAAGAATATTTTTGGAGACATTCCCAGAAAATTCGAGATATACATTTTATTTGTCATGACAATATCTTAAACATATGATATTTTAATCAAAATCGTTAGAGCCGGTTTTGAGAAAATTAAAATTTTCGAAAAATGTTCCATGTAAAGGGTAGTCTGGGGTGGGGGGATTTTATTGAAAACCTTCGTGTCGCATCTCTGGAAGATACTGAACCTAAATACCAAGTTTGGTGTTTATCCGACTGTTCGTTTTTGAGTTATGCTGTTCACAGACAGACAGACACACAGACACACAGACACACAGACAGACACACACACGGACATGTTTCCAAAAATGCTTTTTTTGGATTCAGTGATTCTCAAAACATGTATTTCCGGTGAAATCTCGGTATCGAATTTTTGGGTGGAATGCAATACTTCCCCTACTTACTATACGTAGTAGAGAAAGTAAAAATGAATAACGAATTCCCATTTGAGAAAATAAGTATTGAAAAATTTAAGGGAATAACAAGTAATATCTCGAAAATGGTTCACTCAACAAAAAAATGTATATGACATGAATTGTGTATTTTAACGCGATCTACATTTTTTGTGCAGTAAAATTTTGTCTATCTCTTATGGTTTACCAGTTATGCAAAAGTCGTTCACAATGATGAATACTTTTGGAGACATTCCCAGGAAATTTAAGATATACATTTTATTTGCCATAAAAATATCTTAAAGCATATGATATTTTAATCAAAATCGTTAGAGCCATTTTTGAGAAAATTAAAATTCTCGAAAAATCTTCCATGTAAAGGGTAATCTGGTGTGTGGGGATTTTCTTGAAAACCTTCGTGTCGCATCCTTGGACGATACTGAACCTGAATACCAAGTTTGGTGTTTATCCGACTGTTCGTTTCTGAGTTATGCTGTTCACAGGCACACAGACAGACACACAGACACACACACGGACATATTTCCAAAAAATGCTTTTTTTGGATTCAAGGGGTCTCAAAACATGTATTTCCGGTGAAATCTCGGTATCGAATTTTTGGGTGGAATGCAATACTTCCCCTACTTACTATACGTAGTAGAGAAAGTAACAAAAATGAATAAGGAATTCCTATTTGAGAAAATAAGCATTGAAAAATTTAAGGAAATAACAAGCAATATCTCGAAAATGGTTCACTCAACCAAAAAATGTATATGACATAAATTGTGTATTTTAACGCGCTCTACACTTTTTGTGCAGTAAAATTTTCTCTATCTCTTATGGTTTATCAGTTATGCAAAAGTCTTTCACAATGAAGAGTACTTTTGGAGACATTCCCAGAAAATTTGAGATATACATTTCATTTGTCATGGAAATATCTTAAAGATATGATATTTTATTCAAAATCGTTAGAGCCGTTTTAGAAAAAATTACAATTTTCAAAGATGTTCCATGTAAAGGATAATCTGGGATGGGGGGATTTTCTTGAAAACCTTCGTGTTGCATCTCTGGAAGATACTGAGCCTAAATACCAAGTTTGGTGTTTATCTGACTCTTCATTTCTGAGTTATGCTGTTCACAGACAGACACACAGACGGACATGTTTCCAAAAATGCTATTGTTGGATTCAGGGGGTCTCAAAACATGTATTTCCTGTGAAATCTCGGTATCGAATTTTGGTGTGGTGTGGTGGTGGTGTGGAGTTTAAGGGCCCGTCGACAGCTAGGTCGAGGTGGAATGCAATACTTCCCCTACTTACTATACGTAGTACAGAAAGCAATAACCCGTAAATCTGCAAGGAGTCAAAAGTTAGGATGCTCTTGTGCTCTTATAAAGCAGCCGTCACTGATAATAGCTCATTGAATACTAAGAGAACATGGAGTTGACGTCTACCTAGAAGGACTAACTGAATTTCTATATTATATTAATAAGTACATGAAATTTCATTAGGACGTACTCAGCTTTTTACTTTCTCTATTATTAACCTTGTATTCCATCCGAAAATCCGATATCGATATTTTACCGAAGATACATGTTTTGGTGTTCACTGAATAAAAAATCAGATGCGTTACATTCACACTGCTTTCCCTCTACCCTCTAGCTTTATTAGTGGATATGCAAACTGCTTTACTTAAGTTTACTTTTATATGTAATACATTTTAATCTAAATAACTCTTTGCAGAAATAGCTGCTTACACATTTCTTTATAAATTCAAAGCGAACAGCGATAGTCAAATGCTTAAGATCTGGACTCTGTATGCAATATGTGTCATTGCAATCACAGATAAACTAAATTTTGACAGGACTTAAAGAGAATGACCAAGAAATGAACAATTTGAACCTCTAATAACGGATATCTCAGAATGGTTTATATCACAAGAAATTTTATTTGAAATTAATTGTGTGTTTTAAAGAGATGTAGTTTTATGTAGTACGTTTTCGTCTATTCCTTAACATTTACCACTTATACAAGATTAGGTATGTAAAACTCCTTCCGAATAAAGTGGACTTCACAGGCTATTTCCAGAAAATTCAAGATATAGATTTTATTATGTAATGATGTAAATATGTTAATCAAATTCGTTATAGCCTTTCTTAGAAAATAAAACATTTCGAAAAATCTTCCACATAAAGGGTAAATTGGGATAGGAGATTTTCTTGAAAATCTTTGTGTTGCATCTTTAGAAGGTACTGAATCTAAATACTAAGCTTGACTTTTCGTTTTCCAGTTATGCTGTTCACAGACCCACATACGGATATGTTTTCAAAAATACTTCCTTTGGATTCAGAGCACCTCAAAACATTTATTTCCGGTAAATCTCGGTATCGAATTTTTGGGTGGAATGCAATACTTCCCCTACTTACTACCCGTAGGGAAAGTAAAAGTCTACCCACACGTAACTCAAAAATAAAATGTGTGATAAATTCCAAACTTATGAAGATGCAAGCGAGGATTTTCAGGGACCCCCCCCCGTGTATTAAAAAGTACTTTTGAAGTAGATCTGTTTCTGCCCCACGTATGGACGCCAAATTTGAAATAGATAGTATCTTTACGTTATTTGCATCACGTTTTGGGAGGCAATTTGAAGTTGATTATATTGAAGGAGTTGTATTATATTTCAGCTGTTGGGGAGCCGAACTTGAAGTAGTTGCAACCGTACGTATGGAAAAAGTTTCCGTAGCCTTCGCCCTAAGTTTAAAAATATTAACTTTGTAATTTGACTGTTTCTTTAAATATCATATATTTGTGTTTGCCTCGGCTGCGTCAGTATTATTGTTAGTCATGGATGTCTTGGCAGGGTTGCGGTTCGACTAAGAATGTAGGCTTACACAGATTATAATTTTACTTCACTTCTTTTATTAATGCTTGACACGATTTAAATAACACTTCACTGATATAGAGAGCTGTGAGATTAGTTTTATTAATTAATTGCACTTTTTAACACGTAAACTTATTTTTTGTCTCACACGAATACGTATTAAATCTCTCGAGGACGCATCTCGCATCCGATTACAATCACTGTCTGCAGGCAACTGAACTGATTTCAACCGCCTAAACTTGTAAATTTCTGTATTTCAAGTCTCTGATTGGCTATTCCTAATCCAATAGAATACCTTCATTTAACTAAAGCTTTTTCTGGTTGTTGATTGGCTATTTTATAAACTGTCACTAAAATTATATTATTGCTTCCAAGAATCACAAGTAGCATTATTAAACTCTCAAACTCATTTTTGCCTCAAGGTTACCTCATTGTTACTTCATTGTTAGCAACTTTTAACCTATTATTCTCACAGCCCCATCATTATTAAATTACGTAATATATTCACATAACATTATTACACATGGATACAATAATACATATACAACGACTGTTACATACATTTTTGTATATTGTTACATACACATATTGCTTTAAGACGGGCTGTCATTGAATTATATATATATATATATATATATTAATAAATTAGACGAAATCATTTTAGTGTTAAAAATACTGCCTCACTTTTTCCACGAATTTTATAGAATATGACACAAATGACTTTGATTAAAATACCATATGCTTATGTTATTCACTTGACTAATAACACGAATACCTTGCATTTTCTGCGAAGAGCCTTTTTACTCTGAATTATTTAGGTATAATTTTTACTTTCTCACCACGTACATGCAGAGAAGGTATTGCATTATAACCAAAATTAGATACCAATATTTTACCGGAAACACATGTTTTGAGGCATTTTAGGTGTGTCGTGAACAGTATAACTAAAAAAAACAAAAACAAAAACGAAAAGTTGGATAAACACCAAACATGGTATATTCAGGTTCAGTACCTACCAGAAATGGGACACAAAGATTTTAAAGAAAATCCCGTCACTTCAAACTACCGTTTACGTTGAATATTTTTCGAAATTTTTTATTTTCTAAAAACTGGCTTTAAAGATTTTGATTAGAATACCATATATTAAACAAATAATATGTATATCTTGATTTTTCTGCGAATAGCCTGTGAAATCCTCATTTTAACGAAGCCTGGATAGTCCTAAACCAATGAAAATGCATAAGAAAATGTGGCTATGTTTCATAACAAGAATTTACGCACCCTTAAGTCAGTAACCTCTGGGTCTTCCCACAAACACACCTATGAAACTATCACAACCACCCTGCAAACCGGTTGTCTTTTTTACGCAAAAAGGTTACGTTTCTTGATAATTGCTGCAAAAGTGCTTCCCCGAGTTATAGAGTAATCTACGAGGTGTGATCAAAAAGATTCCGGAATGGCTTCACAACAATGCTGACGCTGAAATTTCTTTAATTCTTACCCAGACTGTACATGCAGCGTTCCTTTCCGATAAAAATGAGAGGTCACGTGACTTCCTGTGACCATGCAGTGACGAGGTAGTGAAGTGAACACGTGTTTTGCACGTGCTGCGAATTTTCCGCGTAGCAAAAATGTCAGATTACGAGGAACATGACAACGCGCCCGCGCACAAAGCCCGTTCTATTCGCCAATTTTTGGATAAAATAGGATGAATACTGTTTCCCATCCCGCCTATTCTCCAGATTTGGCACCAGCGGACTTTTTCCTTTTACCGCAACTTGAAATGCGGCTTCGAGGACACCGTTTTGAGGACATTGCTGTCATCCATCGCGAATCGCAGAAGGCTCTGAACATGTTGAAGGAAGAGGACTTCCAGAAGTACTTCCAGCAGAGCCAGAAGCGCTGGGACAAGTGTATCAACTCCCAAGGAGACTGCTTCGAGGGTGACAGTGCAGATTAGACAAAACAAACTGTTGTATAGTATTTATGACGTTATTCAGGAAACTTTTTGATCACACCTCGTATGCTGCACCCGCCATTGAAAAGGGAGATATAATTAAATTAGTGTACATTCACTTGTGTTATAGCTAAGAGGAGGAGTTAATACCTCTCCGAACGAGAGTACCTCTACATCGTGGCAGGCCTTACGCAGCAATGCTGTTTAGTTGAGATGGAACCAACTTTTCTCTATAGGCAGCACGCGTCACACGGACTTCAACAACTGTGGCCGATTGAGGTTAATTTTTTAAGTGCAGTTTCCTTCGTACATAATGCGAATATTTATGTGTAGGACTGATGTGTCACGGCAGTTACAGTAACACCTAAATAATTATACGCAGTGATAATCTCTCTTTTGAGATATTGATAGTCTGCTCTTCACAAAATTGTAAGACTATCGAAAGGTGGTGTTCGGGTTTACCGTAGTCTTCACATTTTTCTGAAATCAATTATTTATTTCTGTCTACATAAATGGACGCTAATGAAATATATGTTCTAAGCCACTTGGCATTACTATTTGTGTTTTCGTTGTCTTAAGACAAAGCGATTGGTTTAAGCCTGCAGAGGTTTGTCGAAAATGATATTTGATTAACAACAGAATGGATAACCACACATTCTGGTACAAACAGGAGCACATGTACAATGTGCAGTGTTTTTGGGATCACTCTAGTATTAAAAATTAACAGGACCTGTTAGCTCTGCGCGCGTTATTGAATTAAATACCGAGATTTTTTATCTCTCTCTGACTGTGTCACTTTCCCTACATTTCCCACCTTCTCCCTCATTTTATCCTGAGCATTCCATGCTCTTTCTTAGTGTCCTCTCACCCTCCATCGCCCTCTCTCTTCTCTGTGCAACTTGAATCTAAGTGGTGTTTAAAAAGATAGTAACAAAACTGCTTTTCGAGATGTGAATAAAAATTAAAACCTAAGTAAAAGGTATGGTAATACACAGACTTATGCCTCTTCCTTACGCTTGCAACGCGATCAGATCTGTACTGTTTCTCTGCTAAACGGTTTACACACAAGAATAATATAAATGAAAAGTTTGTATAAATTATCAAGTATTCATTCTGTCGAAAGTTTTTGCTTAACCCATTTTTAATAAAGAAACTGCTTATAATTTTTGTTATGCGCCATTTAAACATAATAACAAGAAGATTAAGGAATAAACAAGAAATTTCAATTTTTTGTGCCTCTTTAGAAACCCCCCGTTTGGAGGAAGCAATTGAGATGCCATTTCCACTTTCTTCTCTCTCTCTCCCTATGAGCTCAAATTCATACTATTGGGTTCAAACACATGGTTTCCCTCTTTCGACAGGTGGATATTCAATATCACAATCGAAGTTCCACCTACAGAGCAAAAATAAGTAGAAATAAAAGTAGATGCAACAAAATTAAGGCTATCTATCGAGAAGTAGATAGTACAGGAAGGTGATTATGCAGTAATGGTATATGTTTAGCATCACAATATCTACGTATACACTTAAAAGAACAAGTTTAACGTTCCAAAAGTTCATATTAGCCTAAAGACTATAGGAACAAAATAAACGGTACTGGCGGGTGACCACGCAACTAAGGTCATTTTCCGACACTCGTACACTGACTCAGGTGAACCACTCTTTTTCTCGTGATAAGCGCTTTACATACAAGAAAGTATTCTATTAGTTGTTTGTTATAGTTTCTTAAATGTTTATCCCATGTAGATAACTAAACTTGTCATAAACGTTATGCTTACAAACTTTTGTTATGTAGACATTTTCGAAATACTTAATAATAAACAAGATATTTAAATTGTTTTTTTATTTTGCTACACTTTCCCACTTCTGATAAAGTAATTAAAATGCTATGTAGTGTATTCATAAGTGGTACCTAGCGTTTGTTACAAACTGGTTTTAGAGCAAGTTTTGGCCATTCTTGTATGAAAACGTAATATACACACATGGTTGCGCTGTTGATAACGCAATATAAAATCGATTTTCACATTTCACTTTGTGCTTCCATTTATTATGCAGCCGCGGTTTATGCATGCACACAAGCAAAATTAAAAAAAATGTGTTTTGGCTTTATGATAGGAATTTCTAATAGTTAATGACCAAAATCGAAAATTATTAGGAAAACATTCTTCATAGTTTCATTATATGTACATTGTTTCGGCCAACATGTTTCCAAAAGATACTTATTAAAATGATAACGTTAACAAGTTTACGTAAATGAAAATTTAGGAAAAAGACTGCCAAATGTTGTAATTAACCTTTTTTTACTAACATCAACAATATTTTGAAAAGTGTCTTCAAACTTTCTTCAACCCTTATGGATGGCATTTCAGCTCTGCGGTTCGCGAGTTGATGTTACCCTGTATCGTGAGGCAGTATTTTTAATACTTGAATAATTTTAATTAAATTATATAATATGTAAATTCAATAACAGCCCACCTTGAATCAACATGTGTGTAATAATTTATAAAAAAATGTATGTAACAGTCATTGCATATGCTTGTATTGTTGTAAACATGTTTAATAATGTTATGTGAATGCATTTATGTAATTTAATAATACAAGAGCTGTGAGAATAATAAGTTTAAAGTTGCTAACAATGAGGTAACCTTGAGGCAATAATGAGTTTGAAAGCTTGAATACTACTAGTCATGATTAGGGCAGCAATAACGTAAATCTTGTAACAGTTTTTTAAAATAGCCAATCAACAACCAGAAAAAGCTTTAATTAAATGCAGGTGTTCTATTGGACTAGGATTAGCCAACCAGAGACTTAAAATACAGAAGCTTACGGGTTTTGAACGGTTGAAATATGTTCAGTTGCTGGCAGACCTTGGTAGTGACCGGATGGAAGATGTGTTCTCTGAAGAAATATTACGTATTCGTGGGTAACGAAAATTAAATATACGCATTAACTAAGTGCAAGTACTAAGTAAATGAATCTCACAGCTCTTAATATCAGTGTAGTGGTATTTAATTTGTGCCAAGGATTAATAAAAAGAAGTGAATTTAAACTTAAAATCTGTGTAAGCCTACATTCATCTCGTACCACGCCCTGATTAAGAGAAACATGTCTTTAAAGTAAGACTGACGCAGCCGAGGCAAACACAAACATAAATAATACCTATAGAAGCAGTTTAATAACAAAGTTAATAATATTTTTAAACTTGGAGTGTAATAAAAAAAATACATTTTCAAAATCGGCTTCTCATACGTAGCAGCATATTACGTAACGAACAATCTTCTTCAAATTAACGTCCATACGTGGAGCTAAATAAACATCAACAAAATCCTAAAGACATTAACATCTTCAAATTGGCTTACCAAAGCGTGGTGCAAACCTTCAACAATAATAAACTGCAACATTTGAAGAACAATACTACTTCAAATTGGTTCCCATACGTGGGGCAGTTAAACTGAAACATAAATAATCTACTTTCACAATCGAACACACTTAAAAGAGGCAAGTTGAACAATTTCGGGCTAAAAATCATGTAAACGAGTAGGAAAGAAGTACTAACAGTCTGTGCACAGGTCTTTAACTTATCCCGGAATAAGGAAGGAGCATCACCATAAATTTGTCGATCGGAACTATACTGGCCTTCCATCAAAACTAGAATCTTCCAGGCGCCCTCTAAATAACGCTTGGGGAGGAAATGGACTGGAGAAACCCTACTTTTTCTCCAAGCATTTTTACCGTAAAATATGTATGGAATCGATTCCTGATCTCTTGCATGGCGGTTACCACATTAGGGAACGGCGACGGCGACATGGGATATCATTAAGTCCCCGTGGGAACGACAGGAAATGTTCTGTTCTACTTGGATGACTTGACTACTGGCGCTGCGATCAGGCCACCCCCGCCCCAACCACCAAGAGTAATCGTTTCTCCGTTGGTTGTTTCACCCCGTATTCGCTCTTCTACTGCTCATTTCTTACGTGCTGAATGGTGCTTGCCAGAGATAAAGAACAAAATGAGAGTCTAGGTGTAACGTTAGCATACTTACATCTTGTTTACATTCATCTCTGCGCGCCATTAGCAGCGAAATCGGTGTAACTATGGAGAGTAACATAGCTCCTAGAGGATATGTGGCTCATTACTGAGGTACGGCAAAGGGATTAACCTTTCTTCTCTTCTTATACTTACAAGAAGTGACTGTTACATTGACGTCACATTCTCGCTCGCAACGATTTTAATGAGAGAGTACAGCTACGTGCACAAAATCTTGTTTAAATAAGAGCTTGGTAGTTTCAGTTGTAGTGAAATGTCAAACAGCTCCATATCTCCTTAGTGCCAAATGTTGAGTGCTCTTACTTTTCGAACTGTTGAAAACCATATCTGTGTTTGAGAGCCCTTATTTATATAATAATAATACAAATAATAATATGCAATTGACCTAAAGCAAATCATTGATCTGTTATAATAAAAATATATATAATTACATTAGCCTTTTATTCGAGTGGAGAAGAAAATGCTTTTAGGCACTACCCCAGCCCCGATGGGATTTCGAATACAGAGTGTGGGACTCGCCAATAGTCGGCCAAACCCACTAAAAACTCCTCCACCGGAAGGGAAATAAAGGAATTGAAGGTTAAAGCGCGGTCCCACATAGCATCCGCTTTAGTATGCGAAAGCTGCTGCGCTGCCGCCCTATGGGTGGGAGCGGGTAAAGGTGAGATACTGGGCTACAGCCATAACAAAATGCCCTGACTGCAGCCGAGATCTTCATGGTAGTAATTAAGGAAGGGTAAGGATGAGTGTGTTGTAGGTGTTTAGTGGCGTCGGCTTCTCTCCTCTCGAGTATGCGCTGATGTTATAGTGGAAGTTGATGCATCTTGTTGTGCTGGTGGTTCCTGTTGCCGGAGTTGATTTGAGTTTAGAACCCGTAGGGTCTATTGATTCAAGGTGCTGTTGTGTAGTGTGGTTGCTGTTGTGGTGTTGCGTGTATGTATGGAGTTCCTCCAGCACTGATAGCTTGGCAGCTAGTTTCAGGAACTCCGCGTGGAGGTTCTAAACGGCGTCGCTTAAGCCCTGAATTTCCTGCCTTGTGCTGTCTGTGTTGATGGTGTGGGGTGATTGCTTTGGTTGCGGGGGCGGTGTCTGTTGAAGCTACGGTGGTTGTGTCCTACATCGTGGATACAAGAGACAGCTAGACTAGCCTGTGAAGGGCGAGGATCTTCCACACGTAGCACAGTAACGGCGGCGAAGAACGTGATGTTTGCACGCTGCCGTAATGGATGTGATATCATAGTAATGGCGCCTCGGTGATGCTGCACACGTTGACTCTGGTGCCCGTAGGCACAGCATTGTCGGCATGGTGCTATACTTTCCTGTCGGCTGGCCTCGACGCATAACTGGTTGCCTAATAAGGAAAGCCTCTAGATGGCAAGGCAGCCTCCAGGTCGTTGACGTTGGCCAGCTCCACGCGTACCAGTGGTGAAGGACACCGGGCAGAGGTGATTCTGATGGCCCTCAATGCAGAGGGACACTGGTACTGCGCTGCGCCGAGCATGAAATGTACTGACAAGTCCCAGCTACCACGATGCTATAGCGGCCGCGTTGATGTGGTGGCTGAAACATGGCCACTAACGGTGCGGCATCTGCCGGTTGGAGTGGCGGCGATTGCGGTCGCAAACGCGGCGAAGCAGTGACCGAGGCAAAAGTGGCCTCGGGTAGTGATGGCTGAGTCCAGCTTCTCACGGCGGATGCCAGGGAAGAGGTAGAGTTTATGGCGACTCTGCGTTGATGCCTTCTCTTCGCCGTCTCCAAGAGAAGTGGAATGGCTTTAGCATTAGTTTTAATAATAGCAGTTATACCACCCCTGCCATCGCCACTACCAATAATAATATAAAATCATAAATATAAATGGAAAGTTGTTATGTTACCGTCTCATAACTTTCTGTACTCACCAATCGTTATTTCATTTGTTCTAGAAATTATTCATACAAAAGTTTTTCCTGTGTCTTGTCTTGTCTCATACGATACAGATTTCCGTAATTCAGCCTTGGGCTTATTGTGCTACCTGTATCGTTTTAAGCCAATTCATTATGCCTGCAACTTGAAACTTTACCAAGGAATACAGTCTCATAGCAGATATGGTTTCAAAGTCTTCGAGTTCTAAAACATTTCCCCAAAAGCAACATATCTCCAAGGCCTTACAGTAACATATAATATACTGGGCAGTTTCAGCTCTTTCTTGCACCATCTGAAATCTAAGTTACCCGGAAAAATGATGCTTTTTTACAAGAGCATGTCCTATGGGAAATGTAACAATGTTCTCAGCTAAAGTGTGTTATATTTAAGTAAGCGTCCACCTCTTTTCTTACGTGGTTTTCGAATAAATAGTTTAACATATTTGTTTCCTGGAGTTTTAAGCCAGGTATTTTGGTGTTCTACTATGGATTAGAGCTACCCCAGTAAATTGTGAAGCTGCTTCTTGTCTTGCAAGTTCATCAGCTTTTTCATTTTCCTCTAGGCCACTATCAGCCGGCACCCAGATGAGTTTAACTTCATTCTGTTCTCCTAAGCCTGTGAACATGCTTAGGCAGTTTAAAACCAGACCTGGCGTTACCTTATAATTACTTAGAGCCTAGGCGTAGCCTGGCTATTAGTTTACCAATGCAAGCTCTCCTTATGTTTATTATCTACGTGCTTTTATGTTAATTAAGACAACCGCTTGCTAGAAATGTTGGCAGTGGCACTGAATGATCTCAGGAGAAGCAAAAGAATGAGAAACTTGGCACTTCGAAAACAAATGTCTACATGAAATAATGGAAGACTAAAATTAAAAAAAGTGAATATTTCGGAAACGTTTAATACTAAAAACCTTTTTATTTGATAAATTGCTATTTCAATGACATCTGAAATTTTCTTGCAATAAGCGAGTGTACAATAATGTCTTAAAGAACGGGGGATGTAAATGAAATTAATTCGTCACGGAGTTTAAAAGATAATCGTGCAACGTCAGGTAAGCCAGCTAATAATTATATAAATTGGTATACGATCCCTGTGTTGAAATTTAGAAGCGCTAGAGCTGTGACGGTTCCGAGATCTCGATATACATAACGTAACGTATGTTTTAAGCCAACATACTTTCAGAGTGTTTCTTTTGGATCAGGTCATAAAAACAGTGATCACGTTACTATAAAGTTGAAGAAGCATTACTTTGGAACTGTGTACCAGGACCTCTGGTTGTTTGGTTTCCGAAGAATTTGGTTATCGGAATTATTATATTATTTTGCATTCTTAGCATCTACGAGGGGCGTCCAATAAGTAAGCTTCCCTACTTTATAAAAAACATTACATACAATTGATCAAGTTGAATTAATTTTATTTATATTGTACAATCCTTCTGTTACTTTTCTACATAATCAACATGTTTATCCAAGCATTTTTGGGGACGTGACACAAGTTTTTCTAAGCCAGTGTTGTACCAGGTCGGTCTTGTGCTCGCAACCAGCTGTACACTTCTGATTGATCTTCGTCACGGTGTTAAAGTGCTTACCTACATGATGACATTTGAATGAAAATCACTTGGGGCAAGCTCCGGTGAATACGGAGGATACGAGAAAACTTACGAGCAGAGGTTCCGAATCCTGGTTCACATCTGATTCATCTTTGTCACGGTGTTAAAGTGCTTACCTCCATGATGACCTTTGAGTCAGGGGAACACGTGAAAATCACTTGGGTAAAGATCTGGTGAATATGGAGGATGCAAGAAAACCTCCCAGTTGAATCTTCTGAGCTCCACATTGGTCAAGATTCAACTTGGAAGTTTTCTCGTATCCTCCGTATTCACCGGAGCTTGCCCCAAGTGATTTTCACGTGTTCCTCCAAATCAAAGGTAAGCACTTTTAACACTGATGATGAAGTCAAATCAGCGAACAGCTGGTTGCAATCACATGACCGGACCTGGTACAACACTGGCTTGGAAAAACTTGTGTCACGTCCTCAAAAATGCTTGGGAAAACATGTTTACTATGTAGAAAAGTAACAGAAGGATTGTACAATATAAATAAAATTAATTCAACGTGATCAAATACGAGTGTAATGCTTTTTTATAAAATAGGGAAACTTACTAATTGGACGGCCCTCGTACTTACAGTGAGCACAGAAAGTACTGCATTCTACTCAAACATTCGATATCCGGATTTCACAAGCACTATATGTTTGAGGTGCCCTGAATAAATAGAAATGTAGGCGTGCAGGCGCGTACATATGAACTACACAATCCGAAAACGAAAAGTCGGATATATACATATAAAATTGGAATTTAAATTCAGCATTCTAAGTAAGCGACTTGAAGATTTTCTACAATCCCCGCATCATGGTACTGCCTTTTATATTAAAGAACTTAAGTTATTTGTTTTCTCAAAAAATTGATTGCGTGTGTTCAAAACCTTTGCATTAAAACCAAAATTTATAACTTGAAGCTTCTGTGAATAGCATTGGAATCCTTTTCATCCAGATTGCATTTTCTATAGTTTTCTATAACTGGTAATTCATAAGAGATATACAAAGAGTTATTGAATGGAAAATGTAGATCTCGTCAAACCACACAATTTATGTTATAAGTTTTGTGTCACTATTTCCGAAACATTCGTTACTAGTTTGTATTTTCCAGTAGTTTACATTTTTTAAAGCTCGATCGCTATTTGTTTATTTGATGTCACAAGGTATATCGAATTTCAAAGCCGGTACATCGCGAACCACTTTTTAAAAATGTGACTGTAGCGTCAGCCTCCTGCATCCCCTTTGTCCCTACAGCGAAATGTGTAACGAAACTAACTACAGGATGTCCATAAAGTCCCAATACATTTTCATGTTCCTGTTCTGATGCAACACAACAATCATTATATTAGGATATAGTAGGACCTTATAAAGCCTAACACAGTTCAACATGTCCACCCTCATTATCAACACACTTTTCCCATCGCCTTTGGTTGTACGGAACATGTGCCGTAAGATTTGAGGGCCTATCAGGATGCATTCCGCACTTATTCGTTGTTACAGCTCATGCACATCTGGCACTCTGGTAGTTTAAACTCGGCTCCTGAAGAAACCCCAAGCAAAAACTGTCAAGGGGAAATGGTAGGGAGCCCACATGCGATCCGCCGTTCTTCCAATCCACCGGTTAGGAACGGTCTCATTCAGATGGTCCCGCACAGTATTTGCATGGTGGGGTGGTGCCCCCCTTCTTGATAAATGGCAGAGGCACGGGTACCATCCTGCTGTAACTGTGGCTCCAGGAACATCTGGGCAGCATGTCTATGTAGATTGCTCCAGTAATTATCTCATGTTGACAATGGAAATAGATTGAGTTTTTATTTATGTGCGCTCTATAACTCTATGGTTTTCAGTGTCCCATTTTGTATTGGGCGTAAAAGACCGGACAGTTTGCTCAGGGGCCTCTTTATCAGGCTTGAAGTTCTTTTACCTGTCGTAAACCTACAACACAGGACACAAGCTTTACTTCCCTTCCAAAGGAAGCCATGCTAACAATTACTCCCTGCGGCGGTACTCTGTTTGCCAATTTTGCGGCACGGGATTTGCAGGAATGGCCCCGGGTTCGATGCTAGCTCAGGGATTTGCATGGATCTTGGATCTAGAGTTAGTGGTTCATACGGCTGATTCATTTTCCGCCCGTTTATTTCCCGTCACCGTTTTAACATCTGACTCCTGATATTACCTCGCAACACACACATGCATTTCTTTATTGCTGTGCTTCATACTATCGCACCTATCCGTCGACACATTGTTGAAGAACCACCTCCAAGGAACTATCACGAAGACGTGTGTCTTCTAAACTCTCTTGTTTCTTGGAAGACCGGGAGATCCGTGGTTCAAATCCCGGCTATGGCATTGAATTTTTCAGTCATCTGATTCTACCTTTCCAACCCTGTCCAACACACGGCTTGTGTGAAAGAACAATTAATTCCATTAATTGACCTAATAGTGGTTGCAACTATAAAGCCCGGAACTTAAAGTACTTACAATAAATGTAAGTCGCCATTGGGGTATGACATCTCAATACAATTTGAGATCTCCTTGTGGTTTACCGGGAAAAATGCGAATCAGCTGGAGAATTTAATGTCATGTCGGCATGTTGCCATGGTAGCTCAGTGGTTAGAGCAACCGGACGGAGACCGGGAGATCCGTGGTTCAAATCCCGGCTATGGCATTGAATTTTTCAGTCATCTGATTCTACCTTTCCAACCCTGTCCAACACACGGCTTGTGTGAAAGAACAATTAATTCCATTAATTGACCTAATAGTGGTTGCAACTATAAAGCCCGGAACTTAAAGTACTTACAATAAATGTAAGTCGCCATTGGGGTATGACATCTCAATACAATTTGAGATCTCCTTGTGGTTTACCGGGAAAAATGCGAATCAGCTGGAGAATTTAATGTCATGTCGGCATGTTGCCATGGTAGCTCAGTGGTTAGAGCAACCGGACGGAGACCGGGAGATCCGTGGTTCAAATCCCGGCTATGGCATTGAATTTTTCAGTCATCTCTTGTTTCTTTATTTCAAAATTCCCATCTTCCCATTCAACTATCATCTGATCTTTACCTTCTTTCTTATTGGGTGTCTGAAGCTATCGGAGTTTTCAGAACATTGTCCCTTTTTCTACACATCTGCTTTTCAGGCGACCTAACGGTACACAAACGACAATTGAGGGAAAAACCACACGTTTTGGGTTGCTGATGGCACTGTCTGTTTAACATATATTCACCTGTAGATGTAAAATTCACTTCCCAGTGTTATTTAATAATACTACTCCTACTGTTATTAATATTTATTTTACCTATGGCTATAATTTTATTTAGCTACTCAGAACGTACTGCTTCATCCCCCCAAAAATCCATTGCCCTCCGCACGGGTTTGAACACGTGACCTCGAGAACGAAAGTCTAAGCATGGTACCCCATAGGCCAAGGAGGATGACAAAAGAATAAATAAATACATAAAATAAAGGTCAGGGGGAGTTAGGTCGTGATCCGCTGCACTTCTAATCCACCGGTTAGAAACAACCTGATTCAGATAGTCCCGCACAATGTTTGCATATTGGGGAGATACCCCATCTTGTTGATAAATAACAGAAGCAAAAAACACCATCCTGCCGTAACTGTGGCTCCAGGAACAACTGCAGCATGCCCATGTTCCGTTAATTATCTTGTGTTGCCAATGAAAATAAATTGAGTTTTTATTTATGAGTTGTGGTCCTAGCGTCCCATTCCATATATGGGGCCTGAAAGACCGGAAAGTTTGCTCAGAGGCCTCTTTATTATGCTTGACGTTCTTTTACGTGTCTTAAATCTAAGACACGCGACCACAGGCTTTACTTCCTTTCCGAAAGAAGCGATCATAAGAATTTTTACATCCGAAAAAAGCCATCGCCTTCCGACGGGTTTGAACCCGCCATCTCGGAACGAGAGTCTAGCATGGTACTCCTAGGCCAAATAGGACGAAAAAAAAGTCAAGTGGAGTGAGGTGGTGGAGCCCACCCATGACCAGAGGCCTGTTTATCAGGCATGAAGTTCTTTTACGTGTCGTAAATGTACGACTGGGGACCATTGGCTTTACTTCCCTTTCGAAGGAAACCATGTTAAGCATTCTTATGCCCCAAAAATTCCCTTGCTCTCCGCCGAATTTGAAACATCGACCTCGGAAGCCAGAGGCTAAGCATGCTACCCCTAGATCACGGAGGATGATGTTGATAATGAAGGTGGGCATGTACTGCATTAGGTTTTATAAGGTCCCAATCTATCCTAATATAATGCTTAGTGCGTTTTAGTAGGCAGGAACATGAAAATGTATTGGGACTTTATGAGCATCCTGAATTACTGCAAAGGTTTATTTCGATTAAGAAGTAGGTAGACAAAGTTTGTAAGATTTGTAGAATGTATTTAAAAGTAAACGAAAATGGATAGAGAATCTATTGAATGTAACACATAAAATGTTTTCCTATCCTACGTGGTCTACCATGCTAGCCTCTGATTCCCAAGGTCGTGGATTCAAATTCGGTGGAGGGCAATGGATTTTTTTCGGGCGTAAAAATCCATAGAATGGGTTTCTTTGGACGGGAAGTAAAGCCGGTGGTCTGGTGTCGTAGATTATGGTACGTGGAAGAACCTCAAGCCTGATAAAGAGTTCTCTGAGCAAAATTTCCAGTATTTCACGCCCATTATAGAATGGAACGCTAATGACCATAGCTGTTAAAGAGTGTCCAAAAATAAAACTCAGTTTAATTTTTACTTTCTCTACTACGTATAGTAAGTAGGGGAAGTATTGTATTCCATCCGAAAATTATATACTGAAATTTCACTGGAAATATATGTTTTGAGGCCTCCTCAATCCAAAAACAGCATTTTTGGATACATGTCCGTGTGCTGTTTGTATGTCTGTGTGTGTGTGTCTGAAAACAGCACAACTCAGAAACGAACAGTCGGATAAACATAAAACTTCATATTTAAGTTCAGTATCTTCCAGGGATGAGACACGAAAGTTTTCAAGAAAATCCCCCACCCCAGATTGCCCTTTACATTGAACATTTTTCGTAAATTTTGATTTTCTCAAAAATGGCTCTAACGACTTTGATTAAAGTTTCATACAGTTAAGACATATTTATGGCAAATAAAATGTATATCTTGAATTTTCTGGGAATGTCTCCAAAAGTATTCTTCATTGTGAACGACTTTTGCATAACTGGTAAACCATAAGAGATAGACAAAATTTTACGACACAAAAAATGTAGATTGCCTTAAAGTACACAATTTATGTCATATACATTTTTTGTTGAGTGAACAGTTTTCGAGTTATTGCTTGTTATTCCCTTAAATTTTCCAATACTTATACTTTTTCTCAAATGGGAATTCGTTATTCATTTTTTTTGTCCTGGTAATGCGAACAGAATGGAATTCTCCACATAGCAACCAGCTCTTAAAATATTTGACTATTGCTTAAAGCCTACCAATTCCTCTTGCATCTACAAGAAAATTAACAATACGTTTAGCATCTCGATATCTCGATTAACATGAGGTATATGGAGAATAAGCGTTTGTAAAAATAGTTTGTACAAGAGTAGAGAAAGTCATGTGAGTGTAACACATCAGATTTTAAATTTAATTCCAGTGTAGAGCAAAAAGGGTTAAATGTTTGCTTTAAGGAACACACAAATGCTTGCGATAA
The DNA here is from genome assembly GCA_030765065.1 of Deroplatys truncata. Classification (NCBI taxonomy): domain Eukaryota; kingdom Metazoa; phylum Arthropoda; class Insecta; order Mantodea; family Mantidae; genus Deroplatys; species Deroplatys truncata. The sequence continues at coordinate 168,263,863 of CM060984.1, read as the reverse complement.
ATTATCAAGACGTTGAGCACTATAAGTTTTAGTGTCTGTGTAACACCATACCAAAATTAAACTTTACTGAACTGAAATGCAACGTGGGATATTTACAAATTTACTTCTACTCTCCAAGTTAAACACAAGTGTACATTTTCCCGTTTCCAAGAGCTCGACTGGACTCTGCTTGTATAAATGAACGTGCGTCGTGAACGAAACAAGTTGAGAGCTGGTAGAGAAGCCAAGTGTTCCCCATCCATTACTTATTTATTTTTTATTTCCATTAAAGGACATTTTCCGAATGAGTTGCAGAATCCAACTGATTCTGTTTCTCAAGTACTCTCCTGTAGGAGTTAGAGGACTCTCGATCTTAAAGAGGTAAATTAAATTGAGCGGAAGCTCTCGAATTTTTTTCGTTTTAAGGATTGTTCCGATCTAGAGCAGTCATTTACAACGTCCCAGGCAGAAAAAAACGCATTTCTGGTATTAGAAAAACACACACACACGCGCTCGAGTAGATTTAAAAAAAATCTGATGTGTTACATTCACATGACTTTCTCTATCCATTGTCAATCTTCATTCAGCCTCTACAAAATACTCTTATGCAAGCTTATTACTTTCTCTACCACGTCTAGTAGATGGAGAAGGTAATGCATTCTGCTAAAAAAATTCGATATCGAGATTTCACATAAATATTTTTGAGGACCTGAATCAAGAAAGATATTTTTATAAAAAGTCGTGTGTGTGTGCGTAGGCAACATAACTCAAAAATTCAAAGTCGTATAAATACCAAACTTGCTATTTAATTTCAGTATTGTCCAAAGATGGGACACGAAGGTTTTCAAGGAAATCCTCCAAACGCAAGCTACACTTTACATTAAATATTTTTGATTTCCCCAAAAATAGGTGTAACGATAATGATTAAAATACCATACAGCAAAATATTAAATCACAAATAAAATGTATATCTTCAATTTTTGAAAATAGCCTGTGAAGTCCCCTTTACTCGGAATGAATTCTGTACAATCTTGTATAAGTGGTAAACTTTAAGCAGTAGGCTGAAACCTACTACACAAAAAATTTGGATTTCCTTAAAACATACAATTTATTTCGAATACGTTTCTTGTGATGTAAGTCATTTCTGAGACATTTGTAACTAATCGTCCTTATTGTTAAAAATGTTCTATTTATTTTAAGGGCCGGTTGAATTAAGTTGTTTCTCACGATTGCACGAAAAGAAAATTAAAAATATACATTTTGTCATGTAAATATCTTAAACGTGTGGTATTTTAATAAAAATCTTCAAAATTTGATTTTGAGAAAATAAAAAGGTTTCGAAAAAGATCCATGTAGAGGGTAATTTGTGTTGGGAGAATTTTCTTGAAAACCTTCGTGTCGCTTCTTTGGAAGATACTAAACAAATTTGGTATTCATAAGACTTTTCGTTTTGTTATGCTGTTCATGCACACACAAATACCCTTTTCTAAAGTAATTTAATATGATACATTTCTCTATCCTCTTATCTTATGTTAGGGCATACAAACTATTCTTACTAAAGCTTATTTTTCTACCTACTACATTTTAATTCAAGTAAAACTTGGCAGAAATAGCTACAAAACACAGGTCGTAACAGATATAAAGGGAACAGCGATAGTCAAATGTTTAAGAACTGGACGCTAGACGCTACTGTTTCCATACATTCGCGAGAAATCAAGTGGGATGGCTCAGACGATAACGTCTGTGTGCCGCATTCGGGAGGTCAAATCCCATGGGTCACCAATTTGACTGAGGTTTTTTAGTGGTTTCCCTCAACCGCTAAGGTAAATAACGGATTGGATATTTAATACCACGACCCAAAGTTCCACCTTAGGTCTAAAACAATATTGAAATGAAAAACAGGTGAGGATAGGCCAATGCTGTGCCATCTATCCACAGACAATGAAAGCAGGTAGTTTGGGCGGCACTCTAATGCCATCTGCACGACACGAAGCAGAAGTTCCGGCTGCTATGCACTAGGGTCTCTGTGGACGCGGACGAAGCAAGATGGCACGGTTACAGGGATGAGACCTAGAAGGCTAACTGTCCGTCTTTCTATATGAAAGCAGCAGTTAGACTGGATGGCACTCTAATGTCATCTGCACGGCACGAAGCAGAAGATCCAGTTGCTTTGCACTGGGGTCTCTGTGGAAACGACGAATAGGGTGATTACAGGGAAGAGACCTAGAGGGCTAACTGTCCACCACTTTGATCTAAGGGTTATCCACTAACAGATCTGTCGCGATATCAACCTGTAGTTAAAATGACGTTAAATAAATAGAGTAATAAAACAAATCACGAGAAACAACTGGATATTGACGGAGTTCAAGAGAAGGACGAAGAAATGAACAATTTTAATCTTTGAAAACCGATATCTCTAATACGATTTGTGCCACAAAAAACTTATTTGAAATAAACTGCGTGTTTTAAAGAGGTCTACATTTTTTTGTGTACGCGTGTTTGTCTATCGCTTAACGTTTACCAGTAAAACAAAATTACACAAAATTTCTTCCAAATGAAGTGAACTTCACAAGTCCAAATTCAAGATATGTAAATATCTTTAATATATGGTATTTCAATAAAAATCGTTAGAGGCATTATTTCGAAAATAAAAAAAAATCGAAAATTCTTCCATGTAAGTGTAATCTGGGATGGGGGGTTTCTTGAAAATCTTCGTTGCAACCTTGGAAGGTACTGAACCTAAATACCAAGTTTGGTATTTTCACACTTTTCGTTTTTGAGTTAAGCTGTTCTGAAACACACATATACAGATATACCCGCGCGGATCTTTTTCTAAAAATTCTGTTTTTGGGATGTAGCGGGCCTCAAAACATGTATTTTCGGTGAAATATCGGTATAGAATTTTTGGGTGGAGTACAGTACTTCCCCTACTTAGTATACTAGTAGAGAAAGTAAAAATTATTTGGATTCAGAGGACTTTAAACATGTATTTCTGGTGAAATATCGATTACGAATTTTTGAGTGGAATGCAATACTTTATCTAGCATCTATGTATATGGAAGAGAAAGTAGAAATGCCGTTTTTGGGATCAGACGGCCTTAAAACTGAAGAAGGTATTTTGTTGTAACTTGTTTGCAACACACTTTGGGCGTCAATTTGAAGTAGGTCGTATTGAAGGAGTTGTATTATATTTCAACTGTTGAGGAACCGATCTTGAAATTCGTTGCAACCACACGTATGGCCTTCGCCCTAAGTTTAAAAATATTATTAACTTTGTAATTTTGACTATTTATTTAAATATTATGTATTTATATTTGCCTCTGCTGTGTCAGTATTTATTTTAGAGACATGGATGTTTTGGCAGGGTTGTGGTGCGACTTAAGAATGTAGGCTTACACTTATTATAATTTTACTTCAATCCTTTTTATTAATGCTTAACACTTCACTGATATAGAGCTGTGATATTCTTTTATTAATTACTTGAACTTTTTAACACATAAACTTATTTTTCGTCTCACATGAATCTCTCGAGGACGCATGTCGCATCCGGTTACAAACACTGTCTGCAGGCAACTGAACGGATTTCAACCGCCTAAACTTGTAAATTTCCGTATTTCAAGTCTCTGATTGGCTATTCCTAATCCAATAGAATACCTTCATTTAACTAAGGCTTTTTCTGGTTGTTGATAAGCTGTTTTTATAAACTGTCACTATAATTACATTATTGCTTCCAAGAATCACAAGTAGTATTGTTAAACTTTCAAATTCATTATTGCCTCAAGGTTACCTCATTGTTACCTCATTGTTAGCAATGTTTAGCCTATTATTCTCACAGCTCCTACATTATTAAATTACGTAATACATTCACATAGCATTATTAAACATGGATACAATAATATGAACATTTACAATGACAGTAATATACACTTTATATATATATATATATATTTATATTTAAGTACACATATTGCTTTAAGGCAATATTGAATTATATATTAATACTGCCTCAAAACTTCGTGCATTCAATAAAATCTCAATATTAAATTGTTGAACGATAGGATGTTTGCTCTACCTACTACATGTAGATGGAAGGGAAGGTAAAAATATTAGCATTGAAACACAAGTTTTTGACTAACATACCTTTACGCGCTCCTTGTTACATTATAATTTTGTAATTCACTAGTCATTCCTTTCCTTTAAGGGTACTATCTTATTCCATAAAATAAATGAAGGCTCCTATGATGAAACGGTGCTTGGAAGCGTTTGTATTCATGCATGCGGGGCCTCCATTAGAGCGACCCATCCGTCCATCCGTCTGCATAAATAACCAGAGAATTGCTAATGTTGGTACATTACTACAACTACCAGTTCCCCATTTCCTACTGCATTGGATCCACATTCGATTCTGCAACAGAATCCGAAATCCAAACAGCTGATAATACATGCCACTACAGTGTGGCAGTAAATTCGCTTGCTCTGAAACAAGTGAAGATAACGTAGACCATAGCGAGCTGCTGTTACTATTTCTCCGAGTTGATGGAAGCGTTGTTCATAGGAAGAGTTATCCCTACCAATAATGATAGAAGAAATATTGTATTTGACTCAAAAGTTCGATAACAAAATACCACAGTAAATATAGTTTTGGGCTCGCCTGAAACACAAAAATCTTGTGTGATGCGTTTACACAATTTTTATTTCTTTCTCTACAACGTATAGTAAGTAGGGGAGGTATTGCAGTCCACACAAAAATTCGATACCGAGATTTCACCAGAAATACATGTTTTGAGACCCCATGAATCCAAAAAAACATTTTTGGAAACATGTCTGTGTGTGTTTGTCTGTCTGTGTGTGTCTGTGAACAGCATAACTCAGAAACGAACGGTCGGATAAACACCAAACTTGGTATTTAGGTTCATTATCTTCCAGAGATGCGACACGAAGGTTTTCAAGAAAATCCCCCCACACCAGATTACCCTTTACATGAAACATTTTTCGGAAATTTTAGTTTTCTCAAAAATGGCACTAACGATTTTTGATTAAAATATCATATGTTTAAGATATTTTCATGACAAGTGAAATGTATATCTCGAATTTTCTGGGAATGTCTACAAAAGTATTCTTCATTGTGGACGACTTTTGCATAACTGGTAAACCATAAGAGATTGACAAACTTTTACTACACAAAAATGTAGATCGCATTAATATACACAATTTATGTCATATACATTTTTTGTTGTTGAGTGAATCATTTTCGAGATATTGCTTGTTATTCCCTTAAATTTTCCAATACTTAAGCTTTTTCTCAAATTCGTTATTCATTTTTTTGTCCTGGTAATGCAAAGAGAATGGAATACTCTACATAGCAACCAGCGCTTAAAATATTTGACTATCGCTTAAAGCCTACCAATTCCCCTTGCATCTACAAGAAAATTAGCAATAAGATTAACATCTCGATTAACATAAAGCATATGGAGAATAAGCGTTTGTAAAAATAGCTTGTACAAGAGTAGAGAAGGTCATGTGAGTGTAACACATCAGATTTTTATTTATACGTTACAAATTCGAAAACATTCCTGTATATAAATATATTCTTTAAGTAGAGAAAGTTTGAATTCACCCAAAAATTTGTTGTGAGCAGTTTTAGAAAAAGGTCTGTGTGTGTGAACATTATAACCCAAAATTAAATGTCTGATAAATATTAAACCTGATACATATTTCTGGAGTCGACATATTAACACAGCTTTACTCACGGCAAATCAATTTGGACAATTATTTAAGGTAGCGCTCTACCTATCTTCAGCAGTTGTGTCGACTAAGCTGTTCGTCTTATAGTATGTCAATCCCTTGCCAAGGTCTCGTTACGAGCCTCCTCTGGTGGTTGTAGTAGGAACTGCATGAGGTCATCTATGGGAGCGATCTCAAAATTCAAACAAAAAATAAATTGACTTTTATTTATGGACGCTCTTTAACTGATGTAGTTCTTAGCGTCCCTTCTATATTGGGCGTGAAAGACCGGTAATACTGCTCAGAGAGCTCTTTATCAGGCTTGAGGTTCTTTTACGTGCCATAATCTAGAACACGGGACCACCGGCTTTACTTCTCTTCCGAAGGAAGCCATGTTAAGGGTTTTTACGCTCCAAAAAAATTCATCCTCCGCGAGTTCGAACCCCTGGCTCGGGAGCTAGAGGCAAAATTCAAACATCTATGTTTATTCATTATATGAACTTTCTCCCAAGCATCCAAATCTGATGTATGTTAAGGGTTTTTGAGGAGTTTGATTTCTTGACCAATGTCATGATGGTCTTCCCAAAAATGATACGCTACAGCTGAACGTTGTTTTAGTCTAATATATCTCTGATGTTCTTTCAGTCTAATTATAAGTTTTCGTTTTGTTTATCCAATGTATTTCTCGTCTCAAAGTGTGCAATCAATGCTATAAATAATTTATTTATAGGATTGATCCTGTTTTTTAAAGGGCTGTTCGGTAATTTAATTAAACTATATTTTGTTCTGTAGAGATAGTTGTATTCCAAAACTTTAAAACCTTGTATTCCTAAAACCTTCTGGATGGAATGTGAATTTTTAAAATATTTTAATTTTTCAATTATCTTTTAGAGTAGTAACATTCTGAATTTGCTTTTTAGGTTTGTACCGTTTTATGCACTATGGGTTAAAACTATTAATCTCTGTAAATTCTTTCTTATATGCTTCTTTTGACATCGGAACATAAAATAATCTGTGTGTTAGGTGATGAAAAACTGCATATTAGTGTTGATTTGGGTTGAAATTATTCTTTTTAACTTAATTGCCAACATGGGTAGGTGTTCTGTATGTAATAAATTCAAAGTTTATATGCGTTCCTTAGAAATTACTATTCCTAAGAAGGATCGACATATATTTAAATGTTGGTGGAGGTACGTAGATGATGTCGTATAACTTTACTCGGAAGTCGAACACAAGGGCTCCACATCAACTCGCTCAGAGAATCGCTAACTCGCTCGCACACTGACTGACTCAACAACTCTGCGACTCGCACTGACTGCCTTTCGCGAGAGCGCTCGCTTATATAGACAGTGGAATCTTTCCACAAGATTCTCGAAAGTTCTAGGACTATTTGGACACACTATTTTGGATGACGACGTAAGTTTCGTATGATTTTATTTATAAGCCATAGCACAAATATACAATAAACAGTTTTGCGAAATCAAAATGAAAATAGCCATCTCTGTGGTGTGGGGATAGCGTGTCAGCCTCACATTCAAGAGGTCCCTAGTTCGAATCTCAGTATGGTGAGTTAACGAAATACAATTTTTCGGGGGTTTTCCCTTATGCTGAAAAGACGAATGCCCAATACCTTTAAGCTCTATGGACCCCGGCCTCATTTGAGTATCATTTCACCCATTTTCATTCATCGTCCGATGTGACCTAACTGGTTAAAGGACGCTAAAATTAAGGAAACAAAACAAAAATGTGATTTTAAAGTTTAGTGCCCGCACCGAGCATAATAATTTGAAAAGCCCACACAAGTATCTTAAAGAATAAGATTCTATTTTAATACACTGCATTTCAAAAACATTTGGTGTGATACATGCACATGACTTTCTCTATCCTCTACCGTTTATTAGTGAGTATACAAACTATTCTTTCTAAAGTTTTTTTTATATCTACTATGTTTCAATCCAAATAATTCTTTGCGGAAATAGCTACATTATACATTTCGTTATAGACACAAAGAGAGCAGTGATAGTCAAATGTGTGAGAACTGGACGATGTATGCTGGCCTTAAAATTCCATACTGTTTGCATGCAATCGCGAGAAACGACTGCATGTTGACAGGGCTTTATAGAGTGACCAAGAAATGAACAATTCCAACCATTTACAACGGATATCTCAGAAATGGCTTATACCACAAAAAACTTACTTGAAATAAATGTGTATTTTAAAGAGATCTACGCCTTTGTAAGTACGTTTTTGTCTATCGCTTAACGTTTACCAGTTATACAAGATTATACAAAGTTTCTTCCAAATGAAGAGGACTTCAAAGGCAATTCGCAGAAAATTCAAGATATGCATTTTGTCGTGTAAATGTCTTTAATATATGGTATTTTAATCAAAACTGTTAAAGTCATTTTAGAAAAACAAAACTTTCGAAAAATGTATCATATGAGGGTAGTAGGAAGTGGGGGATTTAATTGAAAATCCTCGTGTTGTATCCTTGCAAGATATTGAACTTAAATACGAAGCTCACTACTTATCCGACGTGTCGTTTTGTTATGTTGTTCACAGTGAGGCAGTATTTTCAATACTTAAATGATTTCATTCAAATTATAGAATAACTAAATTCAATAACAGCCCGCCTTGAAGCAATCTGTGTATGTAATAATTTGTAAAATGTATGTAACAGTCATTGCATATGCTTATATTATTGTATCCATGTGTAATAATGTTATGCGAATATATTACGTAATTTAATAATGTAGGAGCTGTGAGAATAATAAGTTAAACGTTGCTAACAATGAGGTAACAATGAGGTAATCTTAAGGCAATAATTGGTTTGAGAGTTTAAATGTTATTTGTGATTCTTGGAAGCATTAATGTAATTTTAGTGACAGTTTATAAAAATAGCCAATCAGCAACCAGAAAAAAGCTTTAGTTAAATACAGGTATTCCATTGGAGTAAACAATAGCCAATCAGAGACTTGAAATACAGAAATTTGCAAGTTTAGACGGTTGAAATCTAGTCAGTTGCCTGCAGACAGTGATAGTAACCGGATGCATGATGCGTCCTCGAGAAATTAAATACGTATTCGTGTGAGGCGAAAATAGTATATGTATTAAAAAGTGCAAGTATTAAATAAAAGAATCTCACAGCTCCCGATATCAGTGAAGTGCTATTGAATTTGTGTCAAGGATTAATAAAAAGGAGTGAATTTAAACTTAAAATCTGTTTAAGCCTACATTATTGTCGCATCACGCCCTGCCAAGACTTCCATGTCTCTAATAATAATACTGACGCAGCCGAGGCAAACATAAATATTTAATACTTAAAGAAACAGTTTAATTACAAAGTGAATATTTTTTTAAACTTGGGGAGAAGGCTACCGGAAACCGGGTACTATATGTGCGATTGCAACGAATTTCAATTTCGGTTCCCCAACAGTTGAAATATAATACAACTCCTTTAATACAGCATCTAGAAATTCACCTTTCATACGTAGCAGCAAACAACGTAAAGAACAATACGACCTACTTCAAATTGACGCCGAAAGCGTGGTGCAAACGCCTACAACAAATACTACTAACATTTTGGCTTCCATACGTGGAGTTAAAGACAATTACTTTCTTAATACACACACACGTGGACATTTTTCTAAAATATTTTTTTTTGAGTTCAGGGGTCTTCAAAGCATATATTTCCATTGAAGTCTTGACATCAAATTTTTAAGTGGAATACATTCAATACTTCCCCCACTTATTATACGTAGACAGAAAGTAAAAAAGAGCATTTCTCGTACTTGAAGCCATTTAGTTTTGCTGTGTTTGTTGTTATGGCTGTAAATAAAAAATTAAATGATTCAGCATTAATTAATTAACTTATTATAATAATTAATTAATGTACACTTTCAGAAGCACTAGATAAAAACGACTGTTGTAGAGTATATCTTTTCGCTGACAGGTGTACAGTTAAGTCACTCACTTATCCGGGCCATGCAGTATAAAGGAATTTGCCTTCTCATCCATTCCACTTTTGTTTGTGACGTTTTTATTACGAGCGTATAAATCAATAACGGTTGTATGATAAATTGTGGTTTTGCTCTTTGATGGCCTGGGAGCACGAAAGCTTTACCTTTGCTTTAAATACTCTTTGCACGTTCTTGTTAGCTTTTGAGTAATAAATCTGGTTTCAGTTACTGATTTTTCCTGACTGTTTAATTAAGGTAAGACGGGAATTTATTAAAATGAATAAAACACTTTATCAGCAATAAATCATGTTGTTAAACAAGGGTAGGACTTCTGAACAAGTTCAAATTTATGCGTAACTGTTACAGCAGGGCCATACTGTGTGCTTGGCTACTGTGTGCTTGGCTACTGTGTGCTCTAAATGAAATCTTGTTGTTATATCAAGGCGAAACATAAATTTAACATCAGTGGTGAGTAGATTGGCCTTCATGTCATAGAAGAGTTACAACTGAAGTTAGAAAATTCCACGAAATGCTAATTTAATGGCATGTGTAACAGTCATAAGATATTCTCACACCCTGTTACCATTTTTACTTCTTCCACTATGTACTACTAGTAAGTAGAGGAAGTATTGTATTTCACCCAAACATTACCATAAATACCAAACATTGTAAATAAGTTACGTATCTTCTGAGGATACAACACGAATATTTTCAACTAATACACCAAAATACCCCTTAAATGGAGCATATTTTTTTATTTTTTTCCAATCCAGATTTACTTTCTCTGCCACGTACAGGGTACGTACGAAAAGGTACTGCATTCCAACCCAAAATTCGGTACACTCACATGACTTTCCCTACTCTTGTACAAACTATTTTTACAAACGCTTATTCTCCATATGCTTCATGTTAATCAAGATGTTAATCTTATTGCTACTCTTCTTGTAAGTACGAGGGGAATATGTAGGTTATAAGCGATAGTCAAGTTTTTTAAGAGCTGGTTGCTGTGTGGCGCATTCCATTCTCTTTGCATGCCCAGTACGTAAAACAACTGAATAACGAATTCTCATTTGAGAAAAAGTATTGGAAAATTTTAGGGAATAACAAGCAATATCTCGAAAATGGTTCACTCAACAAAAAAAAAAAAAAAATGTGTATGACATAAATTGTGTATTTTAACGCGATCTACATTTTTTGTGTAGTAAAAGTTTGTCTATCTCTTATGGTTTACCAGTTATGCAAAAGTGTTCACAATGAAGAATACTTTTGGAGACATTCCCAGTAAATTCGAGATATTTATTTCATTTGTCATGAAAGTATCTAACATATCGTTAGAGCCATTTATGAGAAAATTAAAATTTTCGAAAAATGTTCCATGTAAAGGGTAATCTGGGGTGGGGGATTTTTTTGAAAACCTTCGTGTCGCATCTCTGGAAGATACAGAACCTAAATATCAAGTTTGGTGTTTATCCGACTTCTTTTCTGAGTTATGCTGATCACAAACACACACACACACACACACACACACACACACACACAGACACACACACACGGGCATGTTTCCAAAAATGCTTTTTTTTGATTCGGGGGTCTCAAAACATATATTTCCGGTGAAATCTCGGTATCGAATTTTTCGATGGAATACAATACTTCCCCTACTTACTATACGTAGTAGAGAAAGTAAAAAAGCAATTTTAGAAAATGGTCCGTGTGTGTATATCTCCATATGTATATCTGTGAAGTGCATAATACAAAAATTAAAAGTCCGATAAGTACCAAACTTGATATTTAAGTTCAGTATCTACCAAAGACGCGACACGAAGTTTGAAAGATATCTCCCCACCCCAACTACCCTTTACATGAAAATTTTGATTTTCTAAAGAATGCTTTACTGATTTTGTTTAGAATACGACATATTAAAGATATTTACATGACAAATAAAATGATTATCTTGATTTTTCTGGGAATAGCCTGTGAGGTCCTCTTATTCGAAAGGAATTTTGTATAATATTGTATAACTGGTAAGTTAAGCGATAGACGAAAACATGCTTCACACAATTTATTTGAAATAAGTTTTTGTTACATTTCTGAGATATGAGGCAGTATCTTTAACATTTAAATGATTTTCAGTCTAATTATATAATATATATATTCAATAACAGCAATATGTATATGTAATAATATATAAAATGTGTATATTACAGTCATTGTATATGTTTATATTATTGTATACAAGTGTAATAATGTTATGTGAATGTATTACGTAATTTAATAATGTAGGAGCTGTGAGAATAATAGGTTAAAATTTGCTAACAATGATGTAACAATGAGGTAATCTTGAGGCAATAATGAATTTGAAAGTTTAATGCTACTTGTAATTATTGGAAACAATAATGTAATCTTTTTGACAGTTTATAAAATAGACAATCAACAACCAGAAAAAGCTTTAGTTAAATGAACCTATACTATTGGAGTAGGATTAGCCAATCAGAAACTAAAATGAAGCAAAATTTACAAATTCAGAAGTCAGTTGCTTGTAGACAGTGTTCCTAACCGGACGCGAGATGCGTCCTCGAGAAATTTTAATAGGTATTCTTGTGAGACGAAAATAGTTTTAAGTGTTTAAAAAGTGCAAGTATTTAATAAAAACAGATCTCACATCTCTCTCTCTATATCAGTGAAGTGTTATTTAAATAGTATCAAGCATTAATAAAAGGGTGAAGTAAAATTATAATCTGTGTAGGCCTACATTCTACAGTCGCACCACTCCCTCCAATGAAATCCACGTCTCTAACAATAATACTGACGTAGCGAGGCAAACATAAATATATAATAATTAAAGAAAAATTCAAATTACAAAGTTAATATTTTTTTAAACATTGCGGCGAAGGCTACCGGAAACTTTTTACCATACGTGCGGTTGCAACTACTTCAAGTTCGCCTCCCCAACAATTGAAATACAGTACAACTCCTAAAATAAAACCGTTTTCAGATGTATGTTATTAGTGGTTCAGATTGTTCATTACTTGGTTATTCTCTTAAATGTCCTGTCGACATTCAGATTTTTCTCGCGATTACATGGAAACCATGCAATTTTAAGGCCAGCGTATAGTGTCCAGTTCTTAAAAATTTGACTGTCGCTGTCTCTTGTATCTGTAACGAAATATGTAATGTAGCTATTTCTGCAAATGTTTATTTGGATTAAAACGTGGTATATAGAAAAATAAGTTTTAGTAACAATAGTTTGTGTGCCCACTAATAAACGATAGAGGGTGGAGAAGGCCATGTGAATACATTACATCAGATTTTTGGGACAAAAATATCTATCCTATAAAGGGTAGTTTGTAATGGGGGATTTTCTAAATCTTCGTCTCATCTTTGTAAGGGATTTATCTGGTATTTAACCAACATTTCTTTTTGGAGTTATGCTATTCGCGCGCCCGCGCACACACACACACTCTCACAAAAGCACGGACAAACAGCATTTCCAGTAAAATTTCAGTATCAAATTTTTGGGTGGAATACAATACTTCCTCTACCTACGAGGCACGTGGTAGGGAAAGTAAAAATACGCTGTAAACAACATTTTAGAACTATTTCACTAAATTTGGTTTCGTTGTAATGTTGCAGGTATATCTTCTCTATGGAAAGTTTTTGTCTCAGAGATGACATTTAATGCTGATCTGGTGAAACGAGTCTTAGACATACATAAACATACACACACACAGAACTGGGCTTAAAATAAGTTCACTTTCATGTTTATGAGCCATTTGCCACGCGGCATTTCCTCCTGACTTCCGACCTAGACTCTGTTATTACCACGCTGTATGAGGCTATGGGCATTTTCACATACACGCTTCATATATTTCACGAGACACAGAGACCTAGATCCTACATTATTTTTCATCTCTGCTAATGTCTATTGATTTATTTCTGTTCTAATGACTAACTCGCACCTTTCCACTTACCTAGTCGCTAAATTATGTTCGATACCCGCAAGTTCTCATGATGCTGTAACGGTATCCTGTTTTCAGATGTATTATGGCTCACTCGCTACGTCAACTTTCACAAACTTCTCGTATCCGGATTCCTTTATAGTTACAACCACTATTAGGTCAATTAATGGAATTAATTGTTCTTTCACACAAGCGGTGTGTTGGACAGGGTTGGATAGGTAGAATCAGTAACTATAAAGCCCGGGACTTAAAAGTACTTACAAAGAATGTAAGTCGCCATTGGGGTATGACATCTCAATACAATTTGAGATCTCCTTGAGGTTTACCGGGAAAAATGCGAATCAGTTGGAGAATTTAATGTCGTGTCGGCATGTTGCCATAGTAGCTCAGTGGTTAGAGCAACCGGGAGGAGACCGCGAGATCCGTGGTTCAAATTCCGGCTATGGCATTGAATTTTTCAGTCATCTGATTCTACCATTATCATGATCGTTTTGAAAATGCTGAAAATGATTTTTATGACATAGTTTTTAATGTTATATATTAGTGGATAACACCAACACCAAAGGTGATGCAAACCTTTAAACTAAGAACGAAGGGCCTGAAAGGAGCTCTACCCTTTACATAGACCAATTTTGATTTTCTCAAAAATGTTTCTAGGAATTTTGATTAAATATAATATATTTCAGATGTTTTTAACACAAATGAAATGTATATCTTGAATTTTCTTGAAATGTCCGCAAAAGTCCTTTTCTTTTCTAGTTGGTTTTTCATAACTGGTAAACCGTAAGAGATAGACATTAAAATGTAGAGCTCATTAAAACACACAATTTATGCCATATACATTTTTTTGTGGAGTGACCCATTTCCGAGATTTTCCTTGTTATTTGTTTGAATTTTCCAGTATTTCCCAAATGGGAATTCGTTATTCGTTTTTTTATGTCCTGGACATGCAAAGAGAATGAAATGTTCCACATAGCAACCAGCTCTTAAAATATTTGACTATCGCTTAAAGTCTACCATATTCCCCTTGCACCTACAGAAAATTAGCAATAAAACAGTTTCTGCAAACATCGAGAATAAGCGTTTGTAAAAATTGTTTTACAACAGCAGAAAAAGTCATGTGAGTGTAACACATATTTTACTAGAAATAATGCATGGAGTTCAATGAGCATTTAAAGTAGACATATAATAACAAGAGAACTGATCATATTTGCAAAAGTAATAGAATGTATGAAGTTCCTGTGAAGTTCTCCTCATTTTGAATGAGTTCTGTAAAGCATAAGAGCTAAAAAAAGGCTACAGTATGAAATATGTATGCCTGGTTAAAACACAAACAGGTTGCCATTATTTGTGGTATTAACCATGTATGAAAGATTCGTTGCTTTTGGTTTGAATTTTTGAAACCTAATTGTTTTAAGTGCTAAGTTACCATTCTTTTGTTTTTCGTGACGTGGCACTGTCGCGCAACTGGGATAGCGCGAGGGGGGACATAGTAGAACTAAATGTTGAACAAACTATTTATTAGCATGTTATTACTGAAAATATTTGAGATACTAAGATAGAGCAGTTAAATTAACGAAAATAATTTCTTCTTATCTTGGTCGTTGGTCTTGAGGGCCTTCCCTGAAAAAGTACACTAAACTTGGGGGCGCCACGCCCCAAACACTCCTAACAATTACGCTCACTTGTCAATTTCTAGCAACGCGCCCGAGGACACAGACGGGCAGAGAAGAGCTGGAAGAGCCAGCAAGCTGCACATACTATCTTCTTCGATAGGATATGCAATCCTTAGAGGGGTCTAAGAATTATCACATCTTTACCATATATGGTAGGTTACAACCTGATTTGGAATTTACAGTAGACAATGAAATTTAAACGGCAAATCTGACGCGCTTAGTCAGATGTCATGTCTTGCTGTTGTTAACAGGAAGCATGCTCTTATGGTAAAGTTACCAGGACGTGATAAACCACTCATTCTTTAATTAATACAATTCCAATCTAATGTTTGCTACAGTTTTAAAGAACTCGTAGGATGCAGGATGTAATTACCGGGTGGGGACGGGACACCTCGTCACTTCTACCAACTAGATCTACTGTGGCTATATCCCTCGGGAGGCAGGGATGAAGTGAAGGATCGGCAGGAGGTCGCAGGTCCGCGAGACGCACGAAGTCCTTATCATTTCCATTACGAAACACCCGTTCTCGCCAGTAGACGCGAAGAGTCCCGCGAGAGGGCGACGAGGTGGCCCTTGCAGGCAGGCTAACGGGCCCTGTCGTTGGCGAGGAGGAGTCTTTCAAAAGCGCAGTGACCATGCCATCTGTCTATCACCAGACGCACTATAGAATCCGGAGACATTGCCTGAAATATAAAAGGGAGAAGGATGAAATTACGGAAAATGAAGGAAGGTAAAATAAACCAGCATTCGGCTAGGTGACCAGAGGGAAACCACGAAAAACCCATGGTCAGAGTAGGCGGCCACCGGGAATCGAACCCGGGACTCCCGATTGCAGGTCAGCCATTCCGCTCGGTAAATAAATAGTAATTTACAGAATATAATGCAGATAATGTTTATTAAATATTCTCAATTTTTGGCACGCTAAGCTGTGAACTTGACAATACAAGGAGTATGGAATTTTGAAACCAGAATTTAGCGACACATTTAAAATATTTGACTATCACTCCAAGCTCCTCTAACCCCATCTACTTACAACGATATGTGAAACGAAACGGAATAATTTGTAGAAGAGATATAAAAACAATGAGTAGGGAAAGTCTTGTGAATGAAACACATCAGATAGCTCCTTAAAATGCTAATGCTGGTCATGACCCTTCAGCGCGCGTTTACTATTCTATGTACCCAACAAGCCTGGAGCATAAAACTAAATGCAAATACGAAAGAAGTACCTCAGTTCTTAACGCGCTCTTACATCCTGTCTAGGCGGCTCAAAGGATTAAGGCAAGACGCTCGAATCCTTTTCTAAAGATATACATCCTGCCGCACGTGATATCCTTCTAAGTTTTCAAAAACTTGCGCTCAAGTATAACTTCGAGGCGCGTTTGATGTGTTATAATTTCCTCGCCGCTTCTGTTATTCAATAAATAAAGTTCTACAAACTTCTGGCTTTCTATTTTGTGTGCTTAAAGTGCTCCGACTCGAAAACGTTATTTTCCCAGCAAGTAAGAGATCACCTTCCCAGCGGCTGAAAGAAAATCCAAGAACTTCTATATAAGACTCCGTAAGTTGATAATAAATTATATATTATGCTTTTATAAAAAGAGAAAAAAATAATAATTCAGTAATAGTTCGAGAAGGGGAAGAGTAAGAAATGAAATAATTAGACAAAGGATGGAAATAAAAAATAACATTATAGAAGATATATCACGACAGGACAAGTAACATGCTATGGATATGTGATGTGAAGTGGATAGATAGATAAGGTATCCTTATTGGTTTCAAATTATTGAAGTTATTACACAATATTTAGTGCATGGGTCATTGACTGTACATGCATATTGAAGATATAAGGTATGGTGACAAAATAAACAACAGAAAAATAAAACAAAACAAACAAGAAAAAGGAAAATAGAGATAAATTACCTTTGACTAACCGAACAAATTTGACCTAGCTTCACGCACTGTAGCCAAGAAATTGCCCATGTTTTGGCAGTTCCTCTGGTCAGCCAGTAGATCCCAACATGCCGGTCTCTTTCTTGACGGACTTAAGAATTTTTCTTTGAGTTTAATTGTTTGTTGGTTCTCCCACTGAGTGCATTCCGCCAAAATTATATCCAGTCCTCATTCAAATCACAGAATGGCCAGATTTTCTTGCACGATTTGGTCAGTCATTTTCTGTGCCCTCCAGCCCTCCAGTCTAAACCATGCCATTCCTGACCTTTCTTTTCTTCCTAAGTTAACTATATATGCCTCTTTACCCCAATTCAATTTTATTTCATTTGCTAGACTTAGAGGAGGTTTAACTTTAGAATTCGATTCTATTTCCTGTTTGTTGATATCTCTTAGTGTGTAAGATTACCCAGACTAGCATATGAGTGGATTCCAGCAAGAAAAAGAAAAGAAGAAAACCAATGACAACATGGAACAAAGACATTTTTAAGCCTTGGTGAGAAGAAATTAAGAAAAGCACAATTGCTTTGTGCAGTGAAAGGAATTTATAAATAACTATGAATTAATATTTGACTGTAAATCATATAGTAAACTCACCGAACAAAGATTATAGTGGAAAATAATGGGCAGAGAAACTAAACTTAAATGAAACATCAGGCTATGTTATTCTTCGATTAGATAGTTCCAAAAACTAAATTTGCAAGAAATGGTATCAATGTGATCTTATTACACAGGCACATAGATGAGAATGGGGACAGTCTATTGTTAAAAAGCATGCCGAATATGCAAGTCTTGATGCTCGCTGCTGTAGGTTGATGAAAATAAATCTGATTAAAACACAAGATTCTCAAAATAACTTAAGAAATTATAACAAACATATAATAAGACCGTTTTCTGTAGTTTCCTGATTTGTTTTATGAATAATGATACTAAGGTAGTACCATAATGTCCATCACTTAAGGAAGAAATATTATTTAAGAATTTGTATGTCCGTGTGCATATGGAGGAGGTTTTTTTTATCTCTTCACCCAAGAACAACAGAACCCACTTTTATGAAGCTTGTATGTACGAGGCGTTTTAAAAGTAAGTTATGTTTTAATATTTTTCCGCAGCAGCGCTGTAGTCGCTATTTTGAGCATGCGAGATCACTTCCTCCATTCCTTAGAAAGCCAGACGCAGCTGTGAGCTGTGAGTTGTGTTTTCCTGTTGTTAAAGCGTTTCCAAATGTTCAAAACAATCGAACTATCCACCGACTGTGAAGTTAGATCAGGAATCGTTTTTTGAATGAAAGAAATGTTACGCCAGCAAACATTCATCGCCAGTTGTTTATGGAGAAACAATAATCAGTGACAATGATCGGCCTACACAGCCAAACAAACTAAAAATATTTGGTTGGGAACAATTCGACCATCTTCCTTACAGTCCGGATTTAACACCAAGCGATTTTCATCTGTTTCTTCACCATAAGAAATTTCTAGATAGAAAACATTTCAACGACAACGATGTTATGAAACAAGAAGCGCAGACTTGGCTTTCATAACAAGCGGCATCATCATTTGACGAAGGCATACAAAAACTGGTTTCCCGTTACAAGTGTCTGAATAACGGCGGTGACTACGAGGAGAATAAGTGCAAGGTGTAAGTTAATGAATGATTATAAAGTATTTGAAAAATTGTGTTCAGTTATTTTTTAAAAAATTATCGGTACTTAATTTAAAAATCAGATGTGTTACACTAACATGACTTTCTCTATTCTTGTACAAACTATTCTTACAAACGCCTATTCTCCATATGCTTCATGTTAATCGAGATGTTAATCTTATTGCTAATTTTCTTGTAGATGCAAGGAGAATTGGTAGACATTAAGCAATAGTCAAATGTTTTAAGAGCTGGTTGCTATGTGGAGTATTCCATTCGCTTTGCATTACCAGGACAAAAAAAATGAATAACGAATTCCCATTTGAGAAAAAGTATAAGTATTGTAAAATTTAAGGAATAACAAGCAAAATCTCGAAAATGGTTCACTCAACAAAAACAAATGTATATTACAAATTGTGTATTTTAACACGATCTACATTTTTTGTGTAGTAACATTTTGTCTATCTCTTATGGTTTACCAGTTATGCAAAAGTCGTTCACAATGAAGAATACTTTTGAAGACATTCCCAGAAAATTCAAGATATACATTTTATTTGTCATGAAAATATCTTAAACATATGATATTTTCATCAAAATCGTTAGAGCCATTTTTGAGAGACTTAAAATTTTCGAAAAATGTTCCATGTAAAGGGTAGTCTGCGGAGGGGGGATTTTCTTGAAAACCTTCGTGTCGCATCTCTGGAAGATACTAAACCTAAATACCAAGTTTTCTGTTTATCCGACTGTTCGTTTCTGAGTTATGCTGTTCACAGACACACACACAGACACACATACACAGACGCATAGACACACAGACACATATACGAACATGTTTCCAAAAATGCTTTTTTTGGTTTCAGGGGTCCTCAAAGCATATATTTCTGGTGAAATCTTGGTATCGCATTTTTGGGTGGAATACAATACTTTCCCTACTTACTATACGTAGTAGAGAAGGTAAAAATACGCCTCGTAATATACCTTATGCCCAATTGAAAATAGGTTTTATGGATATTAATTGCTTTATCCGGCAATTTTGAAGAAATAAAAAACTCATGTGCTATAATCGCATAACTTTCTCTAACTATTCTTCTATAAAGTACTCTTATCAAAGCTTATTTTTCTATCTACTTCTTGTTAATCCAGTTAAACGTTGGCAGAAATGGTTTCGTTGCACCTTTCATTTTGTATACAAGAGATAAAAGCTCTTAACATCTTAAAAAACTAGGTCACTATTTCCTAACTTTGAAATATATCCTCTTTGTATTACATCTCACGTAATAAATAGAGCGTTAACATTTGAAAAAATGTAAAAGAATTCTATAATTCAAATAAATAGCAACAAATATGTTGAAAAAAGTATTGTGGCAAACAATTTTATTTGATATAAATTGTGTTTTGGGACCTTTTTTTCTGGCAAGTAACACTAGTAATACAAAATTATACTGTATTCACTCGGTATGAAGAGAATTTCACAGGCTATTCACAGAAAATTCAGGATATACATTTTATATCTCATTCAAATATCTTAACGTAGATATAATATTTTAATAAACATTTTTAGAACAATTTTTGAGTAAATGATAAATAGCGAAACATTTTTCTTGTGAAGCATAGTTTAGGTGTAAGACATTTCAAATATTTTTGTGACCTTAGATGATGCTTTTCTTAGAAAAACCGACGTGTTAATATTATACAACTTTTCTAATGACTAGAATTTATAATTTATTTTCATACATATGTATTCCGCAATTTTTTCTTAATACAAAAATATTGTTGTATTCCTCTGATAATCTATGTGGTACCAAGTCAGAATGAAGCTAAGCATAATCCAAGTGCAAATAAGCACAATAGAATCCGAAAATTTGAAGAAATGTTGCGTATAATTCTTTTTAGGCAATAGTGTTTTTGGAGCCACTTTCCATTTATACCGTCATGGTGGAATTTCCTGCATTCAGTGCTGGTAACCTAATCTACGTGAGTGCTTTGCCTATGTTACTGCACATATGTGCATGGACTATATTAAATCCTCTAACCTTTGCCGTACTGCAGACATAGACTATAATCATACTGATAGCTAAATTTTACCAGGGTGTTTACTTCCATTTATTTGTTAATATTTAATTCTATTAGCAGCTAAGGATGACTAGAAATACCCACATTCCCTGTCATAGGCACAATGTTTTTTCCTAAATAAATAAAATTTTACACGGTTATTTTAATTTATATATTCTATAGATTTGTTTATTATACATAATTGGTACTCCATTAAATTTTTCATGCATCATTTAGTGTATGTACCCTTCTCTCATTATCCCTTTAAAGAAGTTGCATGAAAACCCATATAGATAGAGTATTTAAATTATTCTAAATTATTTTCCAGTGCGAATAATTGTTTTTCTTTCAAATTATTATGTATTTCATGACACAAAATCTATGAAAACCAAAATAAAGAAAAGTTAGTGCACCAGAATACTCATCATTGTAGGAAATAAATTAGTGTCAAATTTGATTGCATATCTCTAATACTTTATTTTGTAAAAGTCTGTCCTTTAACAGGTTACATCAAATTAATGAAATGGATGAAATGATGCTCCATATCCGAGTAACTTACCCAACCAATATTCGAACTCGAGACGTCTTGAATGTGAGGAAAACACGCTACCCCCACACCACGGAGGCGGGCTAATAGTTTCTTAGAAAAAGGTATTGAAAAATTAAAAACCTGAGTAAACAGGAACAAAATAAGTTATGATGATATATTTAAAATCTCAAGACTTTTCTTCTATGTTATTCATATTATTGGAGATAAACATTTGTAGAACTTGTTCTATCACATATTTTCTTGGAGGTATAAGGAGAACAGGGGAACACAGTAGGCTTAAGCAATAGTCAGATCCTAGAGCGGGTCGCTATGTGATGGCTTTGAAATTCCCTTCTCCTTGTATGACCACAAGAAAAAACAATCTGATGTGTTACACTCACATACTTTCTCTACTCTTGTACAAATTATTTTTACAAACGCTTATTCTCCATATGCTTCATGTTAATCTTATTGCTAATTTTCTTGTAGATGCAAGGGGAATTGGTAGGCTTTAAGCTATAGTCAAATATTTTAAGAGCTGGTTGCCATGTGGAGATTCAATTCTCTTTGTATTACCAGGACAAAAAAGATGAATAATGAATTCTCATTTGAGAAAAAGTATAAGTATTGGAAAATTTAAGGGAATAAGAAACAATATCTCGAAAATGCTTTACTCAACAAAAAATGTATCTGACATAAATTGTGTATTTGAACGCGATCTACATTTTTTGTGTAGTAAAATTTGGTTTACCAGTTATGCAAAAGTCGTTCACAATGAAGAATGCTTTTGGAGATATTCCCAGAAAATTCGAGATATACATTTCATTTGTCATGAAACTATCTTAAACATATGATATTTTAATCAAAATCCTTAGAACCATTTTTGAGAAAATTAAAATTTTCGAAAAATGTTCCATGTAAAGGGTAATATATGGTGGGGGGATTTTCTTGAAAACCTTCGTGTCGAATCTCTGGAAGATACTCAACCTAAATACCAAGTTTTGTGTTTATCCGACTGTTCGTTTCTGAGTTATGCTGTTCACAGACACAGACACACGGGCATGTTTCTAAAATGCTTCTTTTGGAATCAGGGGGTCTCAAAACATATATTTCTGGTGAAATCTTGGTATTGAATTTTTGGGTGGAATACAATGCTTCCCCTACTTACTATACGTAGTGGAGAAGGTAAAAATATTGAATAGCGATCTTCCATTTGGGAAGAGTTTAAGCATTTTAAACAAAAACCAGTAATAAAGAGTAAGCTCGGAAATGGTGAACGCCAAAAAAATTGTATTTGCCATGCATTATGTGATTTAAGGTAACCTAGATTTTTTTGCGTAGTAGGATCTTGTCTATCTTTTACGGTTCACCAGTTATACTGTCCATATACCAGTCATTCAGGGTGAAGATGTCTTGACAGCTATTCCCAGAATGTTCAACATATATGTTTTATTTGTCATAAAAATATCCTAAGCATAATGTATTTTAGAAAAATCAGCGCCGCTTTTAAGAAAATAAAAAATAACAAAAAATTTCTGGATGTAAAGTTTAGTTTGGGGTGGAAGGATGTGCTTGAAAATCTTCGAGTCGCATCTTTGAAAATACAGAGGAAAATGCCAACTTTTTTAGACGAAGAGTATACAAGTATACTATACATTTTTGAGTTATGCTGTTCACAAACATAGAAGACAGATTGACAGACAGACACACACACAGATCTATTTCTAAAATTGCCTATTGTGGATTTAGGGGTCTCAAAACACGTATTTGCGGTGAAATCGTGTAAGCCAATTTTGGGGTGGAATACAACATTTTCTAATTACTGTTAAGTACATAGTAGAGAAACTAGAAATGTGTAGCTTTTATTTTTTAGGAGGTAGCTTGTATACTTCAAATCTCCCGTAAGTATAGTCAGTCTTTTCTTCGCGGTCGTTTGCATATCTTTTCTTCCTTCTGTTTCAGTGGTATTCTAGCCATTGGGCGATCATCCATCCTATAAATGTACTGCTATATTTTTGTGGTTTTTATTAAATATCAGAGTTATGTGTTTTGTTTTTACTTTCTCTACTACGTATAGTAAGTAGGGGAAGTATTGTATTCCACCCAAAAATTCAATACCGAGATTTCACCGGAAATATATGTTTTGAGGTCCCCTGAATCCAAAAAAGCATTTTTGGAAACATGCCCGTGTGTCTGTGTCTGTGAACAGTATAACTCAGAAACGAACAGTCGGATAAACACCAAACTTGGTATTTAGGTTCAGTATCTTCCAGAGATGCGACACGAATGTTTTCAAGAAAATCCCCACACCCCAGACTACCCTTTACATGGAACATTTTTCGAAAATTTTAATTTTCTCAAAAATAGCTCTAACGATTTTGATGAAAATATCATATGTTTAAGATAATGTCATGAGAAGTGAAATGTATATCTTGAATTTTCTGAGAATGTCTCCAAAAGTATTCTTCATTGTGAACGACTTTTGCATAACTGGT
This sequence comes from Deroplatys truncata, assembly GCA_030765065.1. NCBI lineage: Eukaryota > Metazoa > Arthropoda > Insecta > Mantodea > Mantidae > Deroplatys > Deroplatys truncata. The sequence goes on along the minus strand of CM060984.1, from coordinate 168,239,905 downwards.
AAACCGTAAGAGATAGACAGAATTTTACTACACAAAAAATGTAGATCGCGTTAAAATACACAACTTATGTCATATACATTTCTTTTGTTGAGTGAACCGTTTTCGAGATATTGCTTGTTATTTCCTTAAATATTTCAATACTTATACTTTTTCTCAAATTCGTTATTCATTTTTTTATGTCCTGGACGTGCAAAGAGAATGAAATGCGCCACATAGCAACCAGCGTTAAAATATTTGACTATCGCTTATAACCTACCATATTCCCCTTGCATCTACAAGAAAATTACCAATAAGATTGACATCTCGATATCTCGAATAACATGAAGCATATGGAGTATAAGCGTTAGTAAAAATGGTTTATACAGGAGTAGAGAAAGTCATGTAAGTGTAACACATCAGATTTATTTTTGCTCTGTTTCAGAATTGTTATATTAATAGCTGATTTTCCTACATGAAACATTTATATTTCGTTATTATATAATAATCGACATGTTAATTTACAGTAGATATATTTTAATTCGATTATAACTGGCAACTCTCACGGGCTGATTTTGCTCTGTCTGAGCGATATATACAGTGGCAGAAAAGTGCAAATAATTTGGCACATGTCGAGCTGCTCTCTGCACTTTTAAATTAAGTTAGAGGTGGAAAATAAACAAAACATATTAAACTAAAGTGAGTTGGAATTATGCGTGAAAACCAGAAAATTTGCTTAGAGGCCTCTTTATCAGGCTTGAGGTTCTTTTCCGTGCCGTAAATCTACGACACAGGACCACCGTCTTTCTTCCTTTCCGGAGGAAGGCATGCTAAAATAGCTTCATTCGGAAGGGAAGTAAATACTATGGGAACATGTTTTGAAGTGTATTATTTGCCAAATATGAACGTTAGAAAAAAATTAATTTTTTGACACAGTTTACGTACATGTTACCATAAGATCAACAACCAGGTTTGGATGATCGATCGCCAGTTTGCTACCAAAGTTAAACCTTGCTACTGGAACCAATGTTCATTAGCTGTTAGTAATTAATTTTATTTTCGCGTAAGTACAACTTATATTTTTCATTATCGTAGAAAAAATAATACTCATTACATATGCTTAAGTACATTGGAGAATCACGCAAGTAGAAAATACTCCACTTCGTCTTGTATTTACAAACGTAACGTAGTACATTTGTGGCACAGAAGTTACCTAGTAAGCACGAGGTTCAATCCGAAAGCTGCTAATACGGTGACGACATTGATCATAAAACGTAGACCAAGAAGTAACGTGCCTCGTGATGTCACGCAAGGGTGTAAAATGAAATAATACCCACAATGAAACATGTTAGTATTTCTTGCATAACCTTACCAACGTTCATTCATATCACATAAATTATGTTTTTATTTACATTTGCATAAGGGAGCGCAACACATACTGTTGACAAATTCATGTTGCCTTACGAGGGGCACTATTTATATTTTGAGCCTTGGCAACTGAATGTTGTAGGTACCATCTGACGTTTTCAATGGAAAGTTTGACATTTTTGACCATAATCTATTTGTTTTGTTTACACTAACTTGAAAATTGTGTGTCAACAAAAACATGGAACTCGTGAAAATGTTCGTGCAATGATTTATTACGACTTTCGACGTGGATTATCAAAAAAAGAGTACATCCATCAACTAACTTCCACATTTGGCGACGAAGCTCCATCCTGTGAAACTCTGGTATAACGAATTTAATTGTGGCCGCCGTTCGCTCAATAATGAAGTTCGTGAAGGTCGTCCAAAATCAGTTGTGCCAGAAAACATTGATACTGTGCAAAAACTAATAATGAAAGATCATCATGCAACATATTGTGAGGTTGAGGCAAACCTAGGCATTAGTTCCAGCAGCATATATAAAATATTGCATGATTATTTAGCCGTGAAAAAGGTTTGCTCTCGTTGGATCCCACATAATTTGACACAATCTCAAAAAGATGCTCGAGTCAATTGGTGTACAAAAATGTCCAAGAAATACAATGCCGGTGCCTCAAAAGACGTATATAAGATTGTAACTGGTGACGAATCATGGATTTATGCGTATGAGCTGGAACGTAAACAGCAGTCGACTGTATGGGTGTTTCAAGATGAAACAAATCCAACAAAAGTTATTCGCACTCGAAGCACTTCGAAGCAAATGGTCCCCTACTTTTCCAACAAAACTGGCCATGTGGCAACTGTGCCTTTAGAGGAACGTAAAACAGTTAATGCCGAATGGTACACAAGCATTTGTTTGCCGGAAGTCTTCGGTGAAGTAAGGAAAACCAACAAGAACCGTAGGATCGTTCTTCATCAAGACAATGCGAGCGCACACACATCTCGTCTAACAGAGTATTTGAAGGCACAAAAAATGGAATTGATGGGTCATCCGCCATGCAGTCCTGATTTGGCACCCAATGACTTCTTTTTGTTCCAGAACATCAAGAATAAATTGCGTGGACAACGATTTTCGTTTGGCAGAAGAAGCCGTTGATGCCTTCAAAAACCATGTTTTGGTGGTGTCTCAAAAGATTGGAATAAATGCTTTGGCAAATGGTTCAAACGGGTGCAAAAGTGTATTGATCATAAAGGGGAATATTTTGAAAAACAATAAAGCAGTTTTCAATCAGAAATTACTTTGTTTTAATTATTAGGCTCAAAATATAAATAGTGCCCCTCGTACAATACACGATGATACACCGCTTGCATCTTTCTCGGTTCTTCGAAACCGACCAAACAAAACACAGTGCGATAAAGGTTTTAGTAAGACACATACCGTACAGACCACAGTTTTTTGCTACAACGTGGAAGATTCTCACGTTCAGACTGGATGCCTGCTTACTAGGCAACTTCTCCGACACTCGAGTCGTACACCTCAGCGTAAGTACTAGGCTGAAAAATTCTAGGCTCAGCGGCTAGACAAGTGTCGTCATGCATCATGTCATGACCAGGCAGGGGGTTTTAGTAAGTAAACAGAGCAACTGTGTTACCTCACGGAGTATAGGTGACATCAGGTATTGTGACAGACACTCCTCTCTAATTCAACAAACGGTTTTGTTGCATTTACTCGACGTATATAATAGACCAATGAAGAACTGTGGCAATATATCTAAAGCAAAGAAGAGTTTATGCATAAAATAGTTTCATAATATGCATCATTTGTAACGGAATTTGACATGGAACACTTCAGCATAAATGACGAAACCATCCGATGTAACAATAGCCTCAAAGGACGTTTAAAATGTCGTGTTAAACAACCTGTAACTCAATGAAACATGAGAAACATTGACTTCTTTAGAAGGGCACAGCAAGAAAAATAGACTTTCAACCTCCTCATCTCCAAAATATGGGTCAGAATTTTCCGTGGATCTGTGTCATACGTTCAAAGTTGTAGATATTGCTCTGAAAACGTCACAGCTTTCGATGTAAAAGAAAAGACCACGTAACTCATACTTCTGCATATCACTGTCTTAATTAAATCATGAGATAACTTTATTGCATACTATCAATAGCTACGTACATTCCTTTTTTTCCTTTCCATACTTTTTAATTCTGGTCTATCTGCAATCGAAGTAGGGTATATTGTCTTCAAATCGTACGTCATATTTGTTTACAGAGAACACTGAAAGGTTTCACCTTCTCTCGTCACCAGTCCTCGGTATGTTCCTAGCTTGATGATTTACTTACTAAAACCCCTCTGCCTGGTCACGACACACTTTGAAGCGAACACCCAGTACTATTGCTAACAACCCTATGACTTCAGTTTTATTTCAGCGTCTATTGTGCATGCCTAAAAGGTAGTGAGAGTCTTGATAACGTTGATAATAAACTCGTATAAGAAATCGGATTAGGAGCCCCAAGGTAGAGCGCTCTTCGAAATGCACACTTACTTCTTTGCTTCGCGAGGCGAGGTTGCCACGTAGCAAGGAGGTAGGGAACGATGGAGGGGGTTAACGTCATTGATCTTAATAGTGTTGCCATTTCTTGACATCACAGTCTGTGATGTATTCACCCAAGGCTGTTTCTAACGATAAGAGACAGCTTTGCCTTTGGAAGGAGACTTCTTGCTGTTTACGTTTCGAGTCTTATGAAAATTCCTGTCGCAGAGATTCAGGGCAATAAATGGTTGCTACGTTCTCTTACAGGATTGTTTTATGCTTGCTGCAGGGTGAAGATTGAGGATTTGGAGAGAAACCCCATCCTCTTTCTTTTTTTCTCAACTCCTTCCGCTAATTCTCAATTTTAGATGGAAGATTGTGTAAGAAAACAGAGTGTAATATGATGAATTGCTTGGATTTAAAGTTTAAACCGGGAGGAGAAAAGCAATTTTCGATAAAGTTCTCTAAAAAGGTCTGTGACGCGCTTGAATAATTTTTATTTAAACAGCAGGAAATTTTCTGATTAGATGACCTTATAATGCAAAATATTTGACCGCTGTGCCTTTTAGGTTAATCCTTTTTACTGTCTGTAGCACTTATCTATAGTAATTAGAGGAAATACCTATTGCATTCCACCAAAAATCTGGAAATGTGCGCTTTGATACCTCCAAAAAAAGGAGTTAAAAAGTGCAAGAAATCCAACGACAAGAGTTACACGAGTTAACACCATGACCAATAGGTAACAAAGTTCCAAAAGAAAAGGCCTCCGATAAGACCAATGTAGTTAAAGGCGGGGTATAAATGAAACCGAATAAAAAAGGAAAAAGGTCCGTGTGTGTGAACAGTACAACTCAAAATCAAAATCGGTTAAACACCACACCTCCAATTAAGTTGGTCTTCCAAGGATGGTCGCCTTCCGTGGTCTAGGCGTACATGCTAGCCTCTAGTTTCCAAGGTCGCGGGTTCACACCTGGCAGAGGGCGATGGATGTTTAATCGTCCTACGTGGTATGCAGGTTGAGGCAGTATTTTTAATACTTATATGATTGCAGTCTAATTATAGAATATATAAATTCAATAACAGCCGCCTTAAAGCAATATGTGTATGTAACAATATATAAAAAGTGTATATTACAGTCATTGTATATGTTTATATTATTGTATACATGTAATAATGTTATCTGAATGTATTACGTAATTTAATAATGTAGTAGCTGTGAGCAATAGATCAAAAGTTGCTAACAATGAGGTAACAATGCGGTAACTTTGAGGTAATAATGAGTAAGAAGGTTTAATAATACTACTAGTCATTCTTAGAAACAATAATGTAATTTTTGAGACAGTTTATAAAATAACCAATCAACAACCAGAAAGAAGCTTAAATTAAATGAAAGTATTCTATTGGATTAGGAGTAGCCATTCAGAGACTTGAAATACCGAAATTTACAAATTTTAGGCGGCAGAAATCAAGTCAGTTGCTTGTAGACAGTGCTGATAGCTGGACAATGTTCCTAACCAGACGCGAGATGCGTCCTCGAGAAATTTAATACGTATTCAAGTGAGACGAAAATATTTTACTTGTTAAAAAGTGCAAGTAATTAATAAAAGAATCTTACAGCTCTCTATATCAGTGAAGTGATATTTAAATCGTATCAAGCATTAATAAAAGGAGTGAAGTAAAATTATAATCTGTGTAAGCCTACATTCTTCAGTCCTACCACCCCCTGATAAGACATTCATGTCTCTAAAAGTAACTACTGACGCAACCGAGGCAAACATAAATATGTAATATTTAAAGAAACAGTCAAATTAAAAAGTTAATATTTTTGAATTTTGGACGAAAGCTACCGGGTACCACACGTGCGGTTGCAACTACTTCAAGTTCGGCTCCCCAATATAAAACTACAAAACTCCTACTTCAAATCTGCTTTCCATACGTGAAGCAACAAATTGGCTCCCAAAGGGTGGGGCAAAATAACAACGTATTAAATAATAATAATTACTACCTTCTTCAAATTGGCGCCCAACGTGGGGCAAAATAACAACGTATTAAATAATAATAATCACTACCTTCTTCATGGTTACTATGCTAGGCTCTAGTTCCCGAGGTCGAGGGTTCAAACCCGGGGTAGGGCGATGGATTTTTTCGGGTGTAAAAATCCTTAGTATGGCTTCCTTCGGAAAGTAAAGCCGGTGGTCCCGTCTCGTAGATTTACGACACATAAAAGAACCTCAAGCCTGATAAAGAGACCTCAGCAGAATTTCCGGTCTTTCACGCCCAACATAGAATGGCACGCTAAGGACCACAGCAGTTAAAGAAAGTCCATAAATAAAACTCAATTTAAATTTTTTTCCAAGGATGTAATATGAAATGTGACCCAAAACTACCCTTTACATGGAAATATTTCGTTACTTTATAGTTTCTCAAAAACTGCTGGCAATTCTTTGATTAAAATACCATTATGTCAACTATATTTGCTTGAAAAATGAAATATATATCTTGAATTTTCTGGGAATAGCTTCTGAGGTCCTACTAGTTCAAAATGGTCTTTGTATAAATGGTACACCGTAATAAATACAAAATCGCACTCCATAAAAAGGTAGATCTTGTTATAGCGGACTATTTAAGTCAAATAAACATTTTTGTGGAGTTAATCGTTTCAGAGATAATCGTTTTTATTGTTTTGAGTTTCAAAACTTTTATTATTTTCTCAACTGTTAAAACGTTATTTGTTTTATTTCTCATAGTCATTACAAGTGTATGAAATTTCAAAGCCATCACATAGCGACATGCTCTTTAAAAATCACATTACCTATGTATCCTTCATACAAATACAACTAAAGCTGTGGACATCAGTTTCAAGTTTATCTAGATTGACAAGAAATGGAGAAATAAGCTTTTGAAAGAATAGTTTTTAGAAGAGTGAGTAGAGAGTCGTATAAATATAACATACCAGGATATTTTTATTATTTCGTTGTTATACCACCCTTTACCTTTTTTGCTGATATCGAGAACTTTCACTTGAGTTGCAGATTTTAAGATGGGTTTTATTTGTCATACTCACATTCATGTTTCTATACTCTGCAGGGGGTAGGCACTGATTGTAAGTAATGAATTTAAGTTTCGATGGAAAATGCACTTTTTCAAACCTATCTTTCCCGCTTCTAAAATGTAATTTAGATAATTTAGACTACATAAATTATATAAAAATGTATAAAAATATAATTTTCGTAAGTAATAACACTTTTCAAAATAAATAACGATAATCGTTAAAACACAGATAAGTCAATTTCAGTAAATTTGTGGGTATATTGCATGCAATTGGTCTTTTAGATGTTTTTAAAACATCAAGTGCTGTTTATTTTGTTCTTAATCGTTTTAAAAGTTTGATTATAAAATAAAATAAAGCGAATTTAACTTTTAACTCAAATTTCATACAGATTGTACTAAAATATAAACTAAAAATGTGTTAGGTTATTAATATTATCTATTTTACGCTTTAAACTGCTGTCTAAATGAAGTTTCTACCATGATTTTAAATGTATAACTTGTTCTCCGATACTTTTATAACTGTAAATTTCTTCAAATCTGTGAAAAAGTAAGGAAAAGATTGTGTATAAAAAGTACAGCATTGCAGTCGCTTTAAATGACTTTTAAACTTAGATCCCAGCAGCCTGGATACACATCATATATGCTTTTTATTACAAAATAAAATGCTGATATAAGGTAGCTACTTTATAGTGTTTGGTTACCTACGATGTTTTGCTGAGAAAAGAAAATAACCTTTTATTCCTGTTAAGAAAAACAACTTAATAGGTCGATTGGGAAAGCAGTTTAATTTCTCTTCTCTCTTCAGTTTCTGCAAGAACGGGTGAGTTTTTTTCTTCATTTCCAATTGCTGCACGTGAAGCTATTTACACTGTTTTCAAAATACCTTAGAAATAAATATCTCAGAAGCGGGGGGGGGGCGGAAATCTCGCACCACTGCTGTTTATTACAACTCCCTATCCTGAAGTGCTGTACGTGAATGCAAACCAAAGACTACTACAAGTGTTTACAGCTAATTACAATTTGTTTGAAACTGCTAATGAAAAAGTTAAAACTGAAAATACTTTCAATCTAATGTAGTAATAATGCTAATAACAATAATAACAATAACTGATCCATCCATCTTGTCCTTGGTCTATCGAGCGAGATGGCTCCACGATAACGTGTGAGGTTCGCATTTGGGAAGTCCCAGGTTCGATTCCATTGACCGCCAACTCTGACCTTAGCTTTTCGTGGGTTTCCCTGGACAGTAGGCAAACGCCGGTGTTGTTATTCATCTACCACGGTTTCTTTTACATAGTTTTCCCTCCATTACGTTTGCCTCTCATCTTTTAGTATTGTTTTCTAGGTTTTGTGACGTATGGCGGTGCCGGACACATGGGGCGAATGCACTGCCCTCTCTAGGCAGCTCCAGCAGCAGGAAAGGTCGGAACTATTAGGCTCTTACGCGCGTCTCTGTGGCCTGTAACATCTTGTGGTTCCTTCATTTCACCCCTTTCTCCAGGGGATTTGTAGATAGCCACAGCAGATCTATGTAAGTCGTAATGCGCGAGGTTCCCCCTACGTTGTATAAGCTATACTTATACATATATTCTCGGTCTACTTTACCTCTATCAGGTTTATAAATTGTAGTCAGTTGACGATAATGTCTCATTTATAACCTTCTCTGTTGATTTCTTATTTAAGTGAATGCACCGCTGGAATTCGATGAAATTGTCAGGAACTTTAGGATTAAGCGTCCGAAAAAGGTGTTAAATACCATAATTTGAATACCCATACTAATACTTGCTTTTGATGTTGTGAATGTTTACCTTTATTACAAAAGGCAACATTCTGGAATTAAAACTATTTTCGCTTTCAAATTTATGCATTTGAAAATCTTTTCTCTCAGTATTTTTGTTCTTTGAAAATCTTCCACAGGTGTTGGTATAGGTTATACAACGAAGGAGGACACTTCGTGCACCTACATAGATCTATTTGGCTGCCATCTCCCAGGAGGAAGGGATGAAGTGAAGTAACCACAGGAGGCTACATACCACAGGCTGCAGGCAGACAGGCCACAGATATGCGCGGAAATCCTTAACAATTCCTAGCTCGAAAACCCGACCCACTGCTGGGTGTCTAGAGAGCGCGATGAACGACCTGTCCACCAAGCAACACTCTAGCGTCCACGGGGAATATTATTTCCTTTCAGCATGCATCCGAGCCATCTGTCCGTCACCGCCATACGCCACGAAACTTAAAACACAGCTGAAAAATGAGTAGGAAAAGGAATGAAAGGGAAATGATAGAAAGGAAATTTGCTTGGTAAAAACAACCGTACCATTTACCTACCGACCAGAGAAAACCACAGAAAACCCAAGGTCAGACTCCTTACGTATTTCTTCTAATAGGTTAGGGGTAGGGAAAGTAGCAATACCATTGAAAGCTTGTAGTATAAAAATATAAAATACATTTCAAACACTCTTCTAAGGAAAAAGATGAGGAGATAAGAACAATAATATGTTAGTGTAAAGTAGCGTAGGAGATACGTATGGCAAGTAGGCCTCTAGAGTTCTTTTCAGGCAGTGCTGTTTACTTTTCATTAGTCGCTACTGAAAATGACTGCCATATTCGAAAGGAAAGCTCGCAGCAGTTATCAATTAAAAATGCTTGAGCGAGTGAAAAGTTTGCTAATTTGTGTCATTTCAAGACTTTGAAGGAAAGAACATCGCATAACTTCATGTTCGCTTTATAACTTCCTCAAATTATTTCACGGATGCGTGCGGGAGGGAAGGTAAATATTGGGCAATACTTTTAGCCTGTTAATCGGAAGCATGCCTAAAAATCGTAGTTTGGGGAGCCAGCGATACACGCGAGAATGTCAACAATCACGCTATTTGCTCTGCATTTATTCAGGACCACTGCGGCTATGCCTTCGGGATATGTTCACAAAACAATGTGTTTAGGGCGAGGCTAATGTTGATTCCAGGGAACAGGGACCTCCAGTCTCCAAATATGTCGCACATCTACAGCTTTTATTGATGAAAACATGCAGCTTTAACAATACAACGTGAGCGTTTGTCCCACAAGAGTGGACACTGGGTGTCAGGGTTGAAATACATGCATACCCGGCCGCATGTTTTCTGTTCCGGAATAGCTATTTACATTATCAGCTAGAAATTAAGATATGATATACGACTGTAAGAAGTTAAAAGTGATGCCACGTTCATTGTAAAAAATGTGTCGAGTCGACTTCTGTTAATTCACTTCACAACGACTGCGTGTCTAGTCGACATGTCTAGCTGAAGATGCAAGGAAGGACCTTTCAAAAACGACTGCAACCACCACACAAAGTGCTTGTAATGTGAATTAACAGAAGTCGACTCCACACATTTTTACTTTCTCTACTACGTATAGTAAGTAGGGGAAGTATTGTATTCCATCCAAAAATTCGATACCGAGATTCCACCGGAAATACATGTTTTGAGACCCCTGAATCCACAAAAAGCATTTTTGGAAACATGTCCGTGTGTGTCTGTGTGTCTGTGAACAGCATAACTCAGAAACGAACAGTCGGATAAACACCAAACTTGATATTTAGGTTCAGTATCTTCTAGAGATGCGACACGAAGGTTTTCAAGAAAATCCCCACACCTCAGGTTATCTTTTACATGGAAAATTTTTCGAAAAATTTAATTTTCTCAAAAATGGCTCTAATGATTTTGATTAAAATATCATATGTTTAAGATATTTTCATGACAAATGAAATGTATATCTCGAATTTTCTGGGAATGTCTCCAAAAGTATTCTTCATTGTGAATGACTTTTGCATAACTGGTAAACCATAAGAGATAGGCAAAATTTTACTACAAAAAATGTACATCGCGTTAAAATACACAATTTATGTCATATACATTTTTTTGTTGAGTGAACCATTTTCGAGATATTGCTTGTTATTCCCTTACATTTTCCAATACTTTTTCTCAAATTAATTATTGAATTTTTTTGTCCTGGTAATGCAAAGAAAATGGAATACTCCACATAGCAACCAGCTCTTAAAATATTTGACTATAGCTTAAAGCCTACCAATTACCCTTGCATCTATAAAAAATTAGCAATAAGATCAACATCTCGATTATCATGAAGCATATGGAGAATAAGCGTTTTTATAAATAGTTTGTACAAGAGTAGAGAAAGTCATGTGAGTGTAACACATCCGATTTTTATAATAGAAATTAAGGTCTCACTCTTGTAGTGCACAATATTTTATTCCACACTATTTTTACTAACCCTCCACTTACATATTTGTGACGCAGCGACTATGGCCCAAGCTTATCAGTAGATCGGTGACAGGCAGTCGAGAGAAAAACAAAGACAAGTCGCGTTCTCGTCCGGCATAAACATCTGAAGCGCTATCGACAGATAACCAGAATATTCTAAGCTCCTTTCCCTCCGCCTCCAGATAGTTCTAGAATGTGCTGTGGAATATTCCATTGATTATATAAGGGAGCGAGAGGAGTCTGTCAGTTGAGTCGCTCAGTGAATGAGCGAGTTGGTGAGCGCATTTCTGTTGCGACAATAAGTGCGGTTCTCCGAGCGACTGGGTGATGATTCTGTGACAGGTATCGAGTGCTACTGAGGAGCGAGAGATTGTAGAAGTCTTGAGTTGGAATCCAGAGCGAGTTAATCGTCGGAAGAAGAGGCTAGGCTTTGCGTATTTTATTACGCCGCTATTCACGAAGAAAGTGAAGTGACAGGGAAATTGAAGTAGTTCACATTAATGAAGTGACAGTGTGAAAGCTAAGTGCAGTGACATTAAGAAGCTGGACAAAGTCACAATATGGTAGGAAGAGTATTATATTATATCCAGAACTTTGAGGGTCATTAAACCTAAAAGTATAATTTTAGAAAAATTTCTGTGTGTGTATCTATCTGTCCGCGTGTGTCTGCGAACAGCATAATTCTAAAACCAAATGTCAAAAGATAACAAACTTTGCAAAATCCTACTCGAACACTTTAAACATAATCCCTATCCCAAACTATCCTTCACATGGAATATTTTTGTCAGTTTTATTTTCTCCACAAAGTACACAGTAGGTAGAGAAGGTATTGCATTCCAACAAAAAATTCGATACCGAGATTCTACCAGAAATACAAGTTTTGAAGCTCCCTGAATCCCCCCCCCCAAAAAAAATTCAGAACAATGTCCGTGTGTGTCTGTATGTCTGTGTGTGTGTGCGTACTATGAACAGCATAACTCAAAAACGAAAAGTCAGATAAACACCAAACTAGTTATTTAGTTTCACTACCTTCTAAAGATGCAACAAGAAGATTTTTAAGAAAATCTCCCACCTTCACATGGAACATTTTTCGAAATTTTTGATTTTCTAAAAAATGTACTAACGATTTTGATTAAAATGACATATTAATGATATTTACGAAATATAAAATGTATACCTTGCATTTTCTGGAAATAGTCTTTGAAATCATCCTCATTCGGAAGGAATTTTGTATAAACTTGTATATCTAGTAAACCTTAAACGATAGATGAAAACGTGTTACACAAGATATGTAGATCTCTTTAAAACACACATTTTATTTAAAATAACCTTTGTTGTGCATCAGCCATTTCCGAGATATCCGTTATTAATGGTTCGACTTGTACATTACTTTCAACATTCAGTTGTCTCTCGCGATTGTATCGAAACAGTATGTAATTTTAAGGTCGGCATATAGCGTTCCATTTCTTAAAACGTTTGCTGTTCCTTTTGTATCTATAACGAAATGTAAATGTAGCTATTTCTGCAAAGGTAGCTTTAGTAAGAATAGTTTTTACACCCACTACTAAGTGATAGAGGGCGGACAAAGTCATGTGCATGTAAAACATAAGATATTTTATTTTCTTAACAACTATTTTTATGATACTAAAATAATATGAAGGTGAAATCAGGCTGAAAAATTCAATGCCATAGCTCGAATTTCAACCCCGGATCTTCCGGCACTGAATTTTTCAGTGTGATTCTACCTTTTCAATCCTGTCCTACATACGGTTTGTGTGAAGGACAATTAATTAGAAAAATATTTGCATTATTAAAAAATGTGTATGTTAAATTTGCTGTGAATGCTTTGCGATTTGGGTTTTATTCTGGACTAAATTCATTTACTTTCGTATAAATTAAGAGATAATAAGAACTTACAATAGATATGCCGAGCAGGATGGTTCAGGCGGCAAAGTCTGTGGTCGGCATTCGGGAGGTCTTAGGATATATTCCCGGTGATCGCTCGCTCTGTCCATGAGGATTTTCGTGGTTTTCCCCTGGTCGTCAGGGCTAAGGCCGGGGCGGTGTATTGTACCGCGATTTCTCCTTTTCCCGTTTCCCCTCATTTGTGTTTCAGGTGTGTTTTCAGGTCCTGCGGTGTTACCGATGCCAAGCAGAAGGCTGGATGCATGCGCACCGGAAAGATTTCTCCCCGTGAACGCCAGAGTGAGTTGTCCTGTTCATTAGGTTCGCTGCTCGCCCGCTTGGGATTCCTCGCCATTGGTGCGCGGGTGTTCAAAATGGACTTGTGTGTGTCTGTCGGCCTGGCTCCTTCACTTCATCCCTGCCTACCTGGGGAGTGTAGCCACAATAGATCAAAATGGTCATAATAAGCGAAGTGTCCTCCTCAAATAAACACATCCTACATCCTTCCATAGATCCTGTTAATCTTTTTATGGTGTCCAATATATTCGCTGCTATGGGTTTGAGGTTTTAAATATATTATCTTACGCTTTTTGAATTTGTAAATAAAATTTATTTGTTTCTTGTGATGTCCAAACAGTATGAAATTTCTATTCTCTATCACTTATTAGTGGGTATGCAAATTATTCTTACGAAAGTTTATTCTCCTATCCGTTTATTATAATTTATTTAAAATTGTTCGAAAATTACACATTTCATTACAGATACAAGGTGTGAGCAATAATCAAATGTTTAAGAACTGGGCATTACACGTCGACCTTAAAATACTACTCTTTTCATGACATCGCGAGAAATAGCCTATAATCGACAAGACTGAAAAGAATGACTTAAGTATTGAACAAATAGAACCATTAATAACTAATATCTCAGAAATGACTGTTACCACAAACAAATTATTTGAAATGCAGTGTGTGTTTTAAAGAGATCTGTATTTCTTGTGTAGTAACATTTCATCTATTGCTTAACGTTTACCAGTTACAAGATTATACAATATTCCTTCCGAATGAAGAGGACTTCACAGGCTATTTAGAGAAAATTCAAGATATATATTTTATTTGGCATGAAAATACTTTTCGTATACGGTATTTTAATCAAAATCATTACAGTTATTTTTTATACAATAAACATATTCCATACATTTTCCATGTAAAGGGGTGGGAGAATTGTCTTGGAAACCTTAATGTCGTATCCTTGATGATACTTAACTTAAATGCCAATCTTGGTACTTATCTAATTTTTAGTTTTTGAGTTATGCGGTTCTCTCTCTCCGTCTCTCTCTCCCCTCTCTCTCATTCTTACATATAAAAACCTTTTTCTAAAATGCTTTTTTGAATTCAGGAGCCTCAAAACAAGTATTTCCGGTGAAATCTCGGATTCGAATTTTTGGGTGGAATGTAATACTTTCTCTACCTACATTTCTTAGAGCTGTTTATACATTGTATTTATATTCGTATAGTCAACATGGTATATATTATTCTGGTATTTATAGAAGAGTAAGTGGATATTGTCGTGAATAATTACTATTGATATTGCATTGATTACAATTAAATTTATTAATTTTAAAAGGAGATTATGTATTGGTTTGATTTTAATCAATGATATGCGAATTAAAATTTTAATTAATTATTCTAGTTAAATATAGACTTTTTGATTGGAAATCAAGAGAAAGCTTTTGTAAGAGTAGCATATGGAAAGGTGAATAGAGACTCATGTAAATTTAACACGTCGAGTTTTTGCAGTGGAGCTCAAAATTTGAATATCGAAATTTAAACCGAAATGCAATACTACCCCTGCTACTCGTATAGGTAGAGGTAGAAAAACTAGGTGTATTACGTGAATAGGGAAGGAATGCCCCTTTTTATTTTCTTTACCACGTACATAGGAGATGGAGAAGGTATTGCATTCCACCCAAAAATTCGATACGGAGATTTCACCGCAAATACATCTTTGAAGAATCCTGAATCCAAGAAAGCATGTTTAGGTCCATGTGTGTGTCTGTGTGTGAAAAGTATAACTGAAAAACGAATAGTCGGATAAATACCAAACCTGAATTTATGTTCAGTGTCTTTCAAGGATGCGACACAAAGATTTTCAAGAAAATCCACCCCCCCCCATCTCAACTACGCTTTACATGAAACATGTTAAGAAATGTTTGATTTTCTCAAAAATGGCTGTAACAATTTTGATTGAAATATGACATAGTAGAGATATTTACATGACAAATGAAACATATATCTTGAATTTTCTGAGAATAGACCCTAAAGTTCTCTTCATTCGAAAGAAGATTTGTATAATACTAACTTGTAAACATTAAGCGTGATGCAGTAATTTGTATCACAAATTATGTAAATGTCATGATTGTAGTGTGAATATGCATTATTGTGTGACATTGATTTGAGATGTTTGATGATTGTAAGCATTGTCGAGAAGTGGGTTTATACGGCCTTACTGAAACTGACAATAATAGCGTGCAATAATGTAGCGAGGGGGTGAGCTGTTTATCATTATTAGAGACGAGCAAATGACGTAATATTGGCGCGTTTTTCTTAGGAATTTGCTGGAACATTTTTCCCTAGAGCATATGTTTTCGTAATTTTCATTGGATATAAAAATAGACGCTAATGTTGGCGCGTTTTATTAACCAATAGCAGCTCGGTTATCATCTTTAGGCATATCGGGGTGTAGGAGTATAAAAAGGGCTAGGTCAGAGTCAAATTCGTTCAGTCCATCGAAAACATTTGTACATTACACGTCGCTGAGTTCAACAGAAACAGTCACAGTTTATCGATTCGCAGGTTACGCGTAGCACCGTTATAAAAAATCTCTCGTGTCGTAAAGTTAATTACACAAAAAGTTGAAGTACGCGAATTAATAATGAGCAGTAAATAAGTTATTATAACAGTTTCAGTTTGGCGAATGTCAAGATTAATATGTGAAAGTGCATAATGTGTTACGACAATAAAAGTGTAAAACAAATTCTTCATCAGTGTTATCTTTGGATAAAAGACTCCTTTCCGTTTACACACGTAAATAAGATAAGTGCTCGACCAAAAATATCATAGCTAGCCGGAGGACAGTGAACCCAAAATTAAATAAAATAACAGGCGCTCAGTAAAAGCTAACACAAAGTGACCGCGACAAATTATCTTTCATACGTGCGGCAAATAAACAGTAGCATTCTTTCAAACTTAACAAAGAATACCGTGGCATATTTGGCTCCCAAACGTGGGGCTCAATGAATAAAATAAACATTAAAACGTCGCAAGCTATAGAGGAAAATGTACTACACAAAAATGTAGATCTCTTTACAACACACAATTTATTCCAAATAATCTTTTCTGTGGCACAAGCCATTTCTGAGATATCCCATATTAATGGTTCAAATTGTTTAATACGTTGTCATTCTTTTCAAGCTTTTCGACACTCAGTTATTTTTCACGATTGTATGAAAACAGCATGGAATTTTTTGTATCTATAATAGAATGTGTAATGTGGTTGTTTCTGCAAATGTTTATTTGGATTAAAATGAAGTAGATAGAAACATAAGCTTTTGTAAGAATAGTTTGTATAGCCACAATAAACGACAAGGGTAGGAAAGTCATGTAAATATAACACAGATGTTTTACTGGTAAAAAAACTTCCAAATCTCACCCGTAAGGAAATCCAGTCGCGTAGGTAACCATTCTTTATTACTCCTTTCCTTTCTTTCTCTCAGATGGAGAAATGCTACGACCCCCAAGAAAATATGAAGAATGAGAAATACTTTGTGATTAATAATCTGCGGTAGCGGAGATGATCAAGCAACTATGGTTCACACTTAGCGCTGGGGACCTCCGTACAATCGCTTGTTAGTGCAGGAGGAAGGGAGTGTGTTTTAATATTACAGACATAAACTTGAGACACTCTGTTCCCGAAATTGTTTCCTAAGGAACTGGCGTCAACCACCGCAATTTATTTCTTTAATAACAGCACAGCCAGCTAAACATTACAAGTTACTCTGAGCTTTTTGTCCTGCAAAAGCGTTACAAGCATATTGCGCTAAGTCACAGAGTGGAATGTTAACGTCTTTGGTAACGTGGAAATGGACATTTCTTTTTATTTCACTTGTGGTCTATCCGCGACGTTTACTAATGGCCCTGCTTACTCGCCGTAACGCAAAACGTGAAAATAAAAAACACAAATTCAAACGAAGGAGGTGGCTCGGGCTTTAGAATTTGTGGCTCGTATACAGAAGATGCCGGGCTCAAATCCCATGCACCGTTCAATTATATTTACTTTCTCTACACGTATATAGCAGGTAGAGGAGGTATTGCATTCCTTCCAAAAATTCGATGGCGACATTTCACCGAAAATACTTGTTTTGAGACTCCTGAATCCAAGTAAAGCATGTTTGGATACACATCCGTGTCAGATTAATACCAAACTTGGCATTTGAATTCAGTATCTTCCAGGAATGTGACACAAAGATTTTCAAGAAAATCCCCCCACCCCAACTACCCTTATATGGAAAAGTTTTGAAAAATTTTATTTTCTAAAAAATGGTTCTATTTTGATTAAATTATCATATATGGAAGATATTTACATCACAAATAAAATATAAATCTTCAATTTTCTGGGGATAGCCTAGGAAGTCCTCCTTATTCGAAAGACATTTTATATAATCTTGTATGACTTATAAACGTTAAGCGATAGACGAAAACATAGCACATAAAATTGCAAATCTCTTTAAAACACACAATTTAATTAAAATAAACTTTTTCGTAGCATAAGCCGTTTCTGAGATATCCGGAAAAATATGCTTTAGTAAGAATAGTTTGTGCACCCACTAATAAAGATAGAGGTTAGAGAAAGTCATGTGAATGTATCACACCAGATTTTTTAAATTCTCTACCAGTTACCTAGAGTAAGTAGAGGAAGTGTCGTATTCCACCCAAGAACTTGATTTCGAGATTTCACCGGAAATACATCTTTTGAGAATTAAAATAAAAGCTCGGTGAATGTGTGTGCATAACTCGTATGCTGTTACATAACAGATATCAAACTTATTAAGCTCAATATTATCCAAGGATGCAACATGTAGATTTTTAATAAATTCTCTAACAATTTCGATTAATATATCATATTGTATTGAAGTCGAGCAAGTTCGCTCCGCGGTAACGCTTGAGGTTCGCATTCGGGAAGTTCCGGGTTCGATTCCAGTCGATCGTCCACTCTGACCGAGCTTTTCTTGGTTTTCCCTGGTCGCTAGGCGAATGCTGGGGTGGTTTCTTTTCCACCAAGATTCTCTTTTCTAATTTTCCTCTAATTCCGTTTCCGTTTCAAGTACGTTTCTAGGTTTGGTGGCGTGAGGTTGTGCCGGTCAGATGGCACAGATGCTTGCTCCAAGGAAGGAGTATTTCCAATGGGCACCAGAGGGCCACCGACTGGACTGGTCGTTCATTGCCCTACTTGGGCAGCTCCATTAGTGGATCAGGTCTTCGAGCCAGGAAATTTTGGGAATCGCGTCTTGCGGCTCCCTCACTTCATACCTTCCTCCTTGAGGAAGTAGCTGCAATAGCTCTCTGTAGATCACAGTGCGCGAGGAATCCTTCTCCGTTGTATACCGTATACCAGGCATCATCAGTTTGTAGCTCTAGGGAGCCGTCTTTAGCTGCTCCACTAGCGTTACCATCTGCCACAAGGAAAGCTGAGCAGCAAGCCGGTTTGTAAACGCAGTGACATTGCGATGCAAATTGATTTGAAATGTTGTAATCATATTGTTTTATGGCTGTATACGGCTTACATGATAATACATTATTACAAAATAATACAATTAGCAATGTTCAATAATGCAAGACATTAATTTGTGTATTATTATACAAGCAATGAATAATAATATAATAAAACCGTTATAATTTGTTTCTTCACAACAAAATAAATAAGTTATGAGTATGACCAGTATGAACAAATTCAGCAATAGCAATAAATTACAGTACGATAAAATCTACTGTACTTAAATCCATAAACGCTTTACATTTTTGGTTGTTCCAATAAAGTTGGTGTTTCGTCCCTTTGGTATTTTCCATATTGATTCGTATGGCAAGACGGATAATGGCGTTGTAGATTAAACTTTCTTAAATGGTTTAATACCTTCATACGAATTAAACACTTAACATCATTAATTTGTGCTGCAATAAAACATGTTTCCTTAAAAGCAGGGGTGAACCTAGAAGGTGCTGTTGACACCTACGCTTTGTCGTACTATTATAGTACTTGACCTTGCGGAAACCTGCATTTGAATACACATGGAAGACAACACAGTGGAGTGCAAAACTATTGTGGTCGCGTTATACCGTCCTTCGTAGTAAATTAAATCTACCCGATAGGACCACCGCTGCTCCTCTTTCAGTTGTTCCTATCACGCTTATGTACTAAGCAGGCAAGCTCCCAATAGGTAATTGGTAAACCATAAGAGATAAACAATAGCTTAGTGCACACACATATAGATCTAATTAAATCACATAATGCATCTTAAATAAATTGTTTGTGACATTTACCATTTCCAACAGTTTCATTGCTAGTGGTTTGTTTGTTTAAATACTTTATAAGTGCTTTTGAAGTGCTAGATCACCATTGTTTGCAAATAAAAATGAATTTCAAAGTCAGCATAAAGCAACCCAATTATTAAAGATGTAACCATCGCTTCAACCTGATATATCCCCTTGAACCCACAACGAAACATCTAATGAAAATATTTCTATAAGCTATTTGATAAACATGACATGACGAAAAATACTCTTTTTAATTTCTCTAGTCTACCACATACAAGTAGAAAGAGAAGGTAGTGCATTCCACCTAAAAGTTCCATACCGAGATTTTACCGAAAATACATGTTTTGAGGCACCGAATCAAAAAACAGAATTTTTAGAAAAAGGTCCTTGTGTATCTCTTAACAGCATAAAGAAGTCGGATAAACACCAAACTTTGTATTTAGGTTCAGTACTTTCCAAAGATGCGACACGAGGATTTTCAAGAAAATTTACCCATACCAAGCTACATGGAAAAATTTTCGAAATCTTTGATTTTCAAAAAAAAATGGCTGTAACGTTTTTGATTAAAATACCATACATTAAAGATATTTACATGACAAATAAAATGTATAACTTTAATTTTCTGGGGATAGCCTTTGAAGCCTCTTCATTCCGAAGGAATTTTGTATAATCTTGTATAACGCCAAACGTTAAGCGATAGACGAAAACATACTACACAAGAAATGTAGATCTTTTTAAAGCACGCAATTAATTTAAAATAACTCTTTTGTGGCCCAGCTATTTCCGAAGTAACCATTATAATGGTTCTAATTGTTCAATACTTAGTCGTTTTTTCAAGTTCTGTCGATTTTCAGTTGGATATTGTTCAGGGGTGAGGCCAGAAGGTTTACAGCTAGATATTAAATTTTAGTTACCCAGCATGCACATTGGTAGACATAGCTTCAGGGACAGCAAGAGGACCAGAATCTTAAACAACACATTCCAGAGCAGGCGTGGGATAATTATAACAAAATATACAGAATTTCACATTAATCCCATTACCTGTAGTTTATTCAGTATAAGTACGATGCCGCTACATCACACACAAAAGAAAAAGGAAGGAATTCTGTGATGTAACACGAGGTTACATCACACAACTTTACATACAACCTTTCAGACTCAACACTCGACCAAAAGTGACGCTCAACGCACAAGTAACGATCACTTCCCCCATTCTCTCCACCGATGGCTAGGATCGCCAGCCAAGGTGGTGAGTCGCCACGCCCGACGAACTTCAAACCCAAAGCTGACAGAATTGTCGCTAACGACGCAATAAAGTGTCTGGCGTGACAATACACACACATACACGCCACAATATTATGGAAATAGTATTAAGGGCAGCGTGTAGCTACCAGAACTAAAACATTTTACTATCACTGTTCCTTTGTATCTATAAAGAAATGGGTAATGCAGCTACTTCCGAAAACGTTTATCAGGATTAAAATGAAGTAGATAGAAAGATAAACTGTTGTAAGAATAATCTGTATACACACTAATAAAATATAGAGGGTAGAGAAAGTCATATGAATGTAACACATCAGGTTTTTTAAGAACATTTGTCAAATGGATATAAACGATAAATTCATATGAATATAGCACATGAGATTTTTTATGCTGTTTGAAGAGGGAGAGATGAATAGAGATTTTTCTAAATCATATCGGAAAGTAAATAGGTAACGACATTGCTTCATAAAATTATACTGCTCCAAGGTATACCATGTAAAATGAAAAATAGGAAGAAATAAATTACTTGCAATATACAGTATAAAAGTAATACATTTTACTGTTCAGCATTATTAGTTTTAAATGCATTTAGACAGAAAATGTCCGGATAGAGTGATGGATATAGGCAAGAAGCTAGTATAGTTTTTCATTCTACAAAAAAGTTAGCTATACTTAACTAACTTGCCAAAAATATTGCTAAACACAGTTGCATGCATACTACAAAATTGCCTCTCTTATGATCATTAGCGTGGAAAATTTAATTTGCATGGAAGTTTCTGGCTGATAGAACAGCATTCAAACCTAACTACGTAGACAATCCTAACATGGGTAGAAATGCATGTAAAAGCAATTAGAAAAGCAAATTAATATCACCAGTTCAATTTTGCAGTGAAACGATCAACATGGGACAGTATTTCGCTGGTAGCCAAATTAAGAGGTTTTAATGAATTCTGCCAACGTATATGTGTCAATTAATTTTAACAAGAGTGTAAAAACTACCTAACACAGTACAGGTAACTGTAAAAAGCAACAGGAAGGGATTTCATATTATGCTGCTTCCAGAATTACCAAAACTCATCTTCTTTATTAGCTAGAAATAGTTTAACAAGATGGATTGAAGGAAAATATAGTTAATGATTAATAATTCATTTAATTATTAGAATGCTTTAGCACAGATAGAGAATTCAATGGAAAAGATAGTTATATATTTAAAAGAGTGTTAGTTATATAGATATATAATTAAATGTGTTTTTAAATTATATTAAATTTTCATTTATCACCTGTGGAATTTTATTCCTTTCTTGGAAAATGTGATGTCTGTCTGTGAACAACATAACTCAAAAACGAAGGATAAAACACAAGTTTTTGCATGGAAACCCCAGGCACTACCAACAAGGATAGCCAAGGTGGTTAAGGCATGGACTCGTGAACGGAAGGTCCGCGGTTCAAATCTCGACAGAGTCATATACGGTGGACAATTTAAGTTGCGACTGTACAATATCTCCAAAACTAAGCGTTGTAGAAAGAAATGTCTTTACTAAAAGCTGCTTGATATTATAGGGGAAGGTAAATGCCATTACTCGTGTTTTGTTTGGTGGATGTTATGATGGTCATTTTAGGATCAATTTAATTGTTTTTAAATGGGAACCTACATTTTATATGCTGTTTTCTCATTAGAAAATGGTTTATAAAAATTGTTCATTTTATAATGAGGAATAGGGAAACAAAATAAAATAAATGTTGATTCTCAATTACTAAATGTAACTTGACTCTCAAATAACCATCCATAGATGGCCCAACCATTCATTGCGGTCTTCGTACAGAGCCATTCAGGATTTTTGTTGTTATTTAAGCTGGTGTTAAAACAATTGCAACGTGCTTTATACAAATGTTTAGTTTTTTATGAGGATTGAGAAAACAGTATTAAAATGTAGGTTCCTATTTAAAAAGGTTAAATTGACCCTAAAATGATCACCACAACGTCCTCCAAATAAAATACGACTAATGGCATTTACCTTCCCAGCATTTACCTTCAAGCAACATTTATTCAAAGCACTTCTTTCTACAACGTTTTGGAGATATTGTACAGTCTCAACTTAAATGGTCCACCCTGAATATTTTTGAGGCCATTGATATGAATACAGGATATTTTGAAATTTTTGTAATGCTGACAATTATATGAGGTATCTTAAGATCTGGTTAAAATATAACATTTATAAACAACCAAAAATGTTATGATATTAACTATTTGCGTTGTAATCACCATAGTTAATATCTTTACACGCTCAGTTTTGGATGTGCTATGTTATCATTCTTTTGTTTCTCATGACGCCATTCTAAGAGTATGCAATATCATTTACACACATCAGGGGAGGCCTATAACCATGCGTATGGCGCACGCGAATGTGCCCTCAAAGGGCTATTGTTTCTTACGGTGACACCCGTAAGGCGGCGCGCGCTGAGGGAAGAAGGAGCCCCCATTGATTCCGTACTGATGTCGATGCAAGTCAACATGAAGGGTTACTTCCTTTGGTAGCGATCTAATTAGTGGCCATGGAGAAATCCTCTCCAGACAGCAAACGTTACTGGCCCACTATTCTGAAGCAAATGGAAAATTGAATTGATCTGCGTAGAACCCACATGACAAGCTGTTCGTATTACGGTATACTGGAGGGTATCTTCAATCACAATTGGAAGAGGTGGTTTTTACACAGATTGGGGTCCCCTTGTCATTTGCTATGGATTGTTCCAAAATATATGTTCTCTGGATCTCAATCCTTTCGACATTTTTACTTTCTCTACTACGTATAGTAAGTAGAGGAAGTATTGTATTCCACCCAAGAATTCGATACCGAGATTTCACCGGAAATACATGTTTTGAGACCCCCTGAATCCAAAAAAAGCATTTTTGGAAACATGTGCGTGTGTGAGGCTGTGTGTGTGTCTGTGTGTCTCTCTGTGAACAGCATAACTCAGAATCGACAGTCGGATAAACACCAAGCTTGCTATTTAGGTTACGTATCTTCCAGAGATGTGACAAGAAGGTTTTCAAGAAAATCCCCCCACCCCAGATTACCCTTTACATGGAACATTTTTCAAAAATTTTAATTTTCTCAAAAATGGCTCTAACGATTTTGATTAAAATATCATATATTTAAGATATTTGCATGACAAATAAAATGTATATCTTGAATTTTCTGGGAATGGCTCCAAAAGTATTCTTAATTGTGAATGACTTTTGCATAACTGGTAAACCATAAGAGATAGACAAAATTTTACTACACAAAAAATGTAGATCGCATTAAAATACACAACTTATGTGATATACATTTTTGTTGTTGAGTAAACCTTTTTCGAGATAGTTTGTTATTCGCTTAAATTTTTCAATATTTATTTTCTCAATTGGGAATTCGTTATTTATTTTTTTTTGTCTTGGATATGCAAAGAGTATTAATCTGTGGCAAAGGGAATGGTGCTGCACCTAGCAACCAGCTATTAAGAATATGTATGTGCTTAAAGGCTACTGTACTTCTATATTGCCCTTGTAAATATATATTCCCCTTACATCTACAAGAAAATTAGCAATAAGATAGAGTCTGCAAATGTTTATCTCGATTAACATGAAGAATAAGCGTTTGTAAAAGTAGTTTGTACAAGAGTAGAGAAAGTCATGTGAGTGTAACACATCAGATTTTTTTTTGCATGGGGATAGATTAAATCGCAGGTACACAGGGTCAATTGCTTATCTAAGGGACTGTAACTGACAAGTGTGTTTAGCATCACACCTACAATGCGTCGCTGATCTCACGTCATGTGGAATGAGGCTAAGACAAACTGGAATGGATTATGTGTTAAGCATTTCATTTTTGCATTTATTCGAAACTAATATATGCTTTACTGAAAATTTATCCAAGCTATTTCATATTCTATTAGGCAGCTACTAATAAAGCGCCAGTTTAATATTCTTATTGAAATAAAAAACACGATGTTATTTAATAGTTGCGTAAATATCTATTACCTTCAGTTTCTGCTACAAGATATATGTTTCAGAAATAGAGGACATAATTTTAGGTATGCAGTCCCCATATGTAGATAATAAAAAAGCCCACTACTACAGGTGTCTGCAAATGTTTGGTTTCTGAGTTCAATTTAAATTGACCGTAGTGGTAGATTCACATTTAAAAATATTAAATTAACCCTAAAATGACTATCATAATATCCTACAAACAAAACACGACTAACGACATTTACTTTCCCCATGATATCAAGCAAATTTTATTCAAGACATTTCTTTCTACAACACTTAGTTTTCGAGATATTGTAGAGTCTCAACTTAAATGGCCCATCCTGTTTATGGGACTTAATATTTTGCTAAAAAGGGCAATTAGGGTAATGGCTGTAATTCGAAAAGTAGTACTAACATGCAAATTTTAACCTCAGTTTCGAATTCAGTGGCACCGAAGTAACATTTTGGGTGTAGAATAGTGTACGAGCTGATCAATATTTACTCATCCTTTCTCTGTATCCCATATTTCTATCCAATACACCATTTCGATTACACCATGGCTGCATTGACTCTCCCAAGCCACTTGACTTTCACAATGCATTACTCTACGCTTTATTCATTTATTGCTAACAAAACCCGCAGCTCTGATCGCATTATTCGTTAATTGCATATATTCTATCTTTCACACTCTCACTTATTATCATTTCTCACTCTCGCTTTCTATGTCGCTTCCCATTTTCTTCCTCTCTCTCTCCTTCTCTCAATGTTGCTTTCTCCCCGTCTCTCCCTTTCCATTCTATAACTTTCTACCCTTTCATCGCCTCCTCTCAATTTCTCTTTCTTTCTCTGTTCATTGCCTATGTCATGCGACTTTTGAAAACCGGCAATAAAGCTATTTTTTCTGTTGTGTTATAAAATATAGGACTTAAGTAAAAGGTTTAACATATACAAATTTGTGTCTGTTACACGCTTGTAATGTGATTGAAAGTGCACTGTTTCTCATGGTTCGTGTATTATCTACACTAATAATAATAATAATAATAATAATAATAATAAAGAAACTTTGCTTTATTTTTTAAATATTTATCCTTACAAAAGCTCTCTGCGAGACATTTAATAAAATACTGTATACAATTTCAGTAGACATTTATGAGTGAGGATTTTTAGGTAAACTGATTAAACATAAGCTACAGATAAACGGTGTGGGGGATATTTGGACAGGGAGAAAAGAATACAAAATAGGATACGGAAGTTGTCAAGACATATGGAGAGTCACAGTGTGTGTGTGTGTGTGTGTGTGTGTGTGTGTGTGTGTGTGTGTGTGTGTGGATCAATGAGGGACAAAAACTTTCTTAACTTTAATGCAACTAATAAAAATGACCTTAAGACGGAATGTAATGTTGATAACTGCACACACAAACACACACATACATAGCTGCAATTTTTGGTATAAATTATTCATTTAAAACTGAAAATTGCGAGAAAAATTTGTTTACGGTTTAATTATGTGTATAGATAATGTAAAAATACTGAACTGTTGGGGGCCGCATAAGCGTACAGCATTTGTTCCTCTGAAACTTCGGGCTGGTTCAGTATGCAATGCTAACATACATGGAGCGGATGCAGTTTATGAATAATAGATGGACCTATGCTATGGGTCCCGTTGAATTTTCAATCGTGGCTCCATAAATAATAGCAGTGCTTGCTACATTATTTATCATACAAATGACCATTCAGGGCTATGATTTATCCCCAGGGGCAGGGAAGTCACAATAGTAAGAAACGTTTAAAAAGTTGACATATTTCATATAAAATATCCGACGTGTCGCTGACAGGGTTTTCTGTATACATCATCATTTCATTGAGATTTCAAGTTAATCACGTAAATTCTGGTTTATAATCAGAGGAAGCAGGGAAAACAGTAGAATATTTACAAATAAAATCCATTTATGTTAGCCACCAAGTAATAGTGTTACATGCTGGGGTGAGGGCCAAAGGGTTCCCAGCAAATTATTAAATTTTGATCACCAACACGCACAAGGGGGAAACGTAGCACAGAAACTGCGAGAGGAACAGGACCTTGGTGAATAAATTGAATGAAGGCGTGAGTTGTTTAACAAATTTCACATCATTCACATTACCTGTGCTTTATTAATAAAACAATTAGCGGTCCTACATTACACATAAGGAATAAAGGATTGAGGGGAGATGTCTCGCGCACGCGACCTACTTCTTACTCACTTACTCAAAGAAGTGACGCTCAATCACACAAAGAAGTAACGCTAACATCTATCCCCCTCTCCAACCCTGGCTAGGCACGCTAGCTAGAAGTGGCGAGTGTCATAACAGACGGAATTTCCAACAAGCCGAAGGAAATAACAAATCACACTCACACGAGATTCTCTACCATTCACAACTTTTCCTAATCCACTATAATATTAATCAGTCTTATATTAAGTTTCTCAGAATAAATATTTGAAATTTACTGTGAGGAATAATCTCAAATTAAACAATATATACTTTATTGCATGCAAAATACAGAAAACAAACCTCAGTTATTAATGAGCCCCTTCGAGGGGAAGAAATAATGCTTTGAGACTCCCCCAAGAAAAAAAGGGATTTTTAGAAAAAGGTCCGTATGTATGTATGTATGTATGTGTGTGTGTGTGTGTGTGTGTGTGTGTGTGTGTGTGTGTGTGTGTGTGTGTGTGTTTGTCTGTGAATAGTTGTAACTGGAAAAAATCTGATGTGTTACGTTCACATAATTTTCTCTACCCTCTATCGTTTATTAGTGAATATACAAACTAGTCTTACAAAGCTTATTCTCCTATCTACTATGTTATAATCCAAATAAACCTTTGCATAAATAACTACAACACACATTTCGTTAGGATTCCAAGAGAACAGTGATAGTCAAATTTTTAAGATCTGAACGCTATACTCTGGCCTTAAAATTCCATACTGTTTCAATGCCATTGTGGGAGATAAATGAATGTTGACAGGATCTCAAGAGAATGGCCAAGTAATGAACAATTCGAACCATTAGTAAGGATATCTAGAAATAGCTTATGCCACGAAAAGCTTATTTGAAATAAATTGTGTGTTTTAAAGAGATTCACATTTCTTGTGTAGTAAGTTTTCGTCCATCGCGTAACGTTTACCAGTTATGAAAGATTATACAAAATTCCTTCCAAATGAAGACGACTTCAAAGGCTATTCCAAGAAAATTCAAGATATACATTTTACTTGCCATGTAAGTATCTTTAATGTATGGTATTTTAATCAAAATCGTTATAGCCATATTTTATAAAATCTAACATTTCGAAAAATGTTCTATGTAAAGTTTAGTTTGAGGTGGGGAGAATTCCTGAATATCTTTGTCCCGTATCCTTGAGAAGCTCTGAAACCAAATACCAAGTTTTGTATTTATCCGACCTTTTTCTAAAGATGCCTTTTTGGATACAGGGGCCTGAAAATATGTATTTCCGGTGAAATCCGGTATGGAATTTTTGGGTGGAATGCAATACCCTCTCTACCTACTATGTGCATGATAGAGAAAGTAAAAATGGCTATAATGAATTTGATTAAAATACTGCTTGTTTAAGATATCTGCATAACAAGTAAAATGTATCTAATATATTTTAGGGAAATAGCTCATCAAGTCCTCTTCATTTTTTTCTCTGAACAATTTGCAATGTAATTTCATTTTTATGTTACTTAGAAGCTATAAGCAATAAAACTATTAAATAAAAATTCTGATGTACACTCATATGTACTTCTCTATCCTCTATCGTTGTTAGTGGGTATACAAATTATTCGTATGAAAGTTTATTTTTCTATCTACTTCATTTTAATTGAGATAAAATCCTTGCAGAAATTTTGCACATTTCGTTATAGATACAAAGAGAATAGTGATAGTTAAGTGTTTAATTTTTGTTGTTCGTTAAGTACTGTGTTAGTCAATACTGCAAGCTAAGGTTGTATTAATATGTAAATTGTTCTTTATGATGATGTTAGTAGTCGCGCTATTACTTAAGTATTTCAGCGACTTTAAACAAAAATAAATTTAAGAAAAAACTGATGCGATACATTCACATGACTTTCTCTACTCTCTATCGTTTATTAGTGGTTATACAATGTATTCCTATTAAAGTTTATTTTACTACCTACTTCATTTTAACGTAAATAAACTTTTGTAGAAATAGCTACATTACAAATTTTGTTATAGCTAGAAATAAAACAATGATAGTCAGCTATATACTGGTCTTAAAGTACCATATTGTTTCCATGCAATCGTAAGAAACAGCTGAAAGAAAATCTGATGTCTTACACTGACATGACTTTCTCTACTATTGTTCAAACTATTTTTACAAACGCTTATTCTCCATCTACTTCATGTTAATTGAGATAACATTTGCAGAAACTATTACTAATTTTCTTGTAGGTGAAAGGGGAATATGGTAGGCTTTAAGCGATAGTGAAATCTTTTAAGAGCTGGTTGCTATGTGGAGCATTCCATTGTCTTTGCATGTCCAGGAGATAAAAATGATAAACGAATTCCCATTTGAGAAAAAGCATAAGTATTGGAAAATTTAAAAAAATAATAAGGAATATCTCGGAAATGATTCACTACACAAAAAAGTATATGCCATAAATTGTGTGTTTTAACGAGCTCTACATTTTTTGTAAAGCAACATTTCATCTGTCTCTCACGGTTTACTAGTTATGCAAAAGCCATTCAGAAAGAAGAGGACTTTTGGTGATATTCCTAGAAAATGCAAGATATACATTTTATTTGTATGAAAATATCTTAAATATATGATATTTTAATTAAAATCATTAGAGCCATTTTTGAGAAAATCAAAACGTTAGCAAAATGTCCCATGTATAGGGTAGTCTGTGGCGGAGGATTTTCTTCATAATAGTCGTGTGGTATATTTTAAAGAACTGAACTTAAATACCAGTTTGGATTTATCGGACTTTTCAATTTTGAGTTGTGTTGTTCACAGACACACAGATAGATGCACTTTTTTTCTAAAAGTGATTCTATGGATTCAGATGTATTTCCGGTGAAATCTCGGTATCGAATTTTTGGGTGGAATGCAATACTTCCCCTACTTACTATACGTAGTAAGGAAAGTAAAAATGAACCAAGTTAAAGGAGAATTTTTCTTCAATTAGCATATTGCTAGAATCAGTTTGAACCAGTTAACTTTGGCTTGATTTAAGATGAACTATTTTATACATTCGTGCCTTAGATAACCTTTAAGATACAGTGTTGTTGGTATCTTGACATTTAAACTCTCTCCCTCCAAGAGAACCCCACTCAGCTGTAATGCATGGTTCTTATGCACAAAGGTTAAGGAACCTTATGAGCTTAACAAAGCCTGATACAGTGTCTGCGACCACCGAGCAAAACCTCGCGTTTAAACCCGGTTAAGTGACGGTTTACAAAACAATGATGGCAGTAGTTTTCCCCTCTTAGCCTTGCATTTTGTAACAAAAAACATTGATGTGTTACACTCCCATTTTTTTTACACCACATACAAACTATTCTTGCCAAAGCTTGAATATACATATTTATTTATTTAGGTGTGATCAAAAAGCAAGGGAAATTTTTGTTTTTCTTAAATAATGTTTATTTAATCATCAACATAAACTTTGTCGCCTTCAAGGTAATCCCCTCAGATGCAATACACTTGTGCCAGCGCTTTTTCCAATCTTGGAAGCACTTCTGGAACTCACTTATCGTTATGGTGTTCAGCTCCTCAGCGATTCTCTTTTTATCTCATCAATGGTGGCAAAGCGTCGTCCTTTCATGGTTCTCTTCTGTCTCGGGAATATCAAGAAGTCGCAGGGGACCATGTCCGGCGAATACGGTGGCTGAGGCAACATAATGGTTTTGTTTTTTTGCCAAAAAGTCACGAACAAGCATCGAGGTGTGAGCGGGTGCATTATCGTGATACAATTTCCACGAGTGATTTTGCCACAATTCTGGTCGTTTTATTCGGAATGTTTCATCCAAACGGCGCATAACTTCCAGGAAGTATTCCTGATAGACCGTACGACCATAAGGCAGGAACTCCTGATGCACTCTCTCATTGTAATTGAAGAAAACAGTGAGAAGAACCTTCACATGTGATCGAACTTGTCGAATTTTTTTCGGTCTTGGCTCTTCAGGCAGTTTCCATAGGGACGACTGGGCCTTAGTTTCGACGTCATTCCCATATACCTATGTTTCGGCACCTTCTTTAGAAGTTCTGGATAGTTTTCGACTGTGCGATATCTACGCGACGTCGTTTGTGTTCGAAATTCAACAATTTCGGAACAAGTTTTGCTGCTACACGTTTCATGCACAAAACATCCGAAAAATTTGCTGGAATAGTCAAAGGATATGTCGACATCATCAGCAACCTCTCTGATGGTGATACGGCGATTTTCCAGAACCATTTTCTTTACTTCTTCCACATTGTCGTCAGTAATTGATGTGCTAGGGCGTCCAGGGCGGTCGTCGTCTTCAACGTCTTCTCGACTCTCTTTGAAACGTTTGTACCACTCGTAAACTCTTGTCTTACTCATGGTAGATTCGCCAAAAGCTACAGTCGAATGTGGAGCTGCACTTTATTCCGTTTTTTCAAGCCAAATTTAATGCAAATTCTTTGATCCATCTTTTTCGAAACTAAAAATTCACCGAACACTCGAAAACACTTATAACGTTTTCGATTGTCAACAATAAATTAAATGTTCAAAACACTGATAATGCAAGCATACATCAGGAACATGTGTACCAAAGACAAAACAAAAGTTTTGAACATCGGATGTATAAAGCTCGTGAAATTAAGATATTCTCGTTATTTATTTATCACACCTCTGTATATCACACACACAGACACACATTTACACTTTCATTCATACTTTCAGGCTTTTGGAAGTATAGGGAATTTTCATGGATAATGAAAAATTGTCATCCTCCAGCAGGGAATCGAATCCAGGACTTCTGAATTTGGAGAACCTGAGGCATCACATTTGGATGGAGTGTAGTTGTTCGTGTTCCCAGGAGAGGCACTGCAAGAGTAGACGTTGTGAAAACGTCTGATTCAAACACTGATGCAGTAATTTGTATCACAAATTACTTAAATGTAAATAATGATTGTAATATGAATATGCATTTTTATGTGACATTGATTTGAGATGTTTATTGATTGTAATTATTGTGGGGAAGTAAGTTTATACCGCCTTACTGAAACTGACAATAATAGCGTGCAATAATGCAGCGAGGGGGTGAGCTGTTTATCATTATTGGAAACGAGGAAGTTGCGTAATGTTGGCGCGTTTTTCCGTTTAGAACCTTCTGGAATATTTCCCTAGAGCATATGTATTCATAATTTTCATTGGATATAAAAATAGACGCTAATGTTGGCGCGTTTTATTAGCCAATTGTAACTCAGTTATAATCTTTAGGCATATCGGAGTGTATGGGTAAAAAAGCAGTAGGTTAGAGGTAAAGTCCACCAGTTCATCAAAAATCTTCGTACACTACACGACGCATTCCCGTCAGTTCATCAAAAATCTGTGTACACTACACGTCGTCTTCAGTCAGTCAGTTCGTCGAAAGTATTAGTACGGCATACATCGGATATAGATTCACAAGTTACGCGCAGCAGAATTATGAAAGATCTAAAGTATGGTAAAGTTAATTATACAAAAGATTGAAGTACGTGGATTAAAAGAATTATCAGTAAGAAGTTGTTATAACAGTTTCAGTTTGGCGAGTGTCAAGATCAATGTATAAATGTGATAGTTAACGTGTTCGACAATAAATGTGTAAAACAAATTTCTTCATCAGTGTTATATTTGGATAAAAGATTCCTTTCCGTTTACGCACCCTGACCAAGAAACATGTTCGACCGAGAAATAATAGCTAGCCGGAGGACAGTAAACAAAAATTAAATCAAATTACAGTCGCATTCTTTTAAACAAAACACTAACACTGCTGCAAATTGCTAACACCAGATGGTGCTACAAACCGAACAAATGAATGACGTCACAAGATGGCTTCACATGAAGTAAACACACATACACAAACATCACAAGTAATAACATTATAAGTAATACCGTCACAAATTGGCTACCACAACGTGGGGCTACAATACTGTTATATAAGAATACACCCACAACACAAAGGCTTCTGAAGTTTAAAAATGCCGTAATTATTACTACAGGTAAATAGAATAATTAAATTCGGATGAACCCTAAGGAGTTCATTAAAACAACTTGGCGCTGTAAAGGGCAAAGTGAGGATGAATTAGCCACCGAAATGGACCTGAAATGGCTTCAGATAACGAAGGTGAATTAGCCCATGTTGTCTAAGTACTTTTAAAGCACTCGAGGAGTAAAAATAAAAATAATTCGGATTACATGAAGCTGGAGATATTTCCCCAATAACAAAATTCTAGGGAGAATTGGAGGGGTGGGGGAGCTATATCTGTTTGCCCATAAAAGCTCTCCAGATTAATGAGACTTGATTTGGGTTCGCTGCAATTAGAAGCCTCTTCAGCGATCTGTTGGAGACTGAAATAATGACTGGCTTTTAAAGCCAGCTCTTGAAAATTAAAACACTGCAGACATGTATTGTGATGGATCATCGGATGGAGTGAGTGTGTGTTCACAGGAAACCATTCAACTACGAGTTGTTTTTTGCCTCTCAGTACGACCATTATCTTGTCTGTACAAGAAATAGTAATAATAATAATAATAATAACAATAATAATCCTGTTACTACTAATATTAATGAATAATAATTCTGCTGCAACTAATAATAATGATAATAATAATACTGCTACTACTACCACCATCACTACTACTACTACTACTACTACTACTACTACTACTACTACTACTACTACTATTAATAATAATGCTACTACTAAGAATGATGATTATAATAATAATGCTACTACTTTTACTAATAGTAATGATAATAATAATGAAAATACTACTGCTACTACTAGTACTTCTACTACTATTATTAATAATAATGCTACTACTAAGAATGATGGTTATAATAATAATGCTACTAGTATTAATGATAATAATAATAATAATGTTACTACTACTACTATTAATAATAATGCTACTAATAAGAATAATGGTTGTAATAATGATAATGCTACTACTACTACTAATAATAATGATAATAATGATAATACTGCTACTACTACTACTACTACTATTAATAATAATGCTACTACTAAGAATGATGGTTGTAATAATGATAATGCTAATGCTGCTACTACTACTACTAATAATAATAATGATAATAATGATAATACTGTTACTACTACTACTACTACTATTAATAATAATGCTACTACTAAGAATGATGGTTATAATAATAATTCTACTACTACTACTACTACTACTACTACTACTACTACTACTAATGATGATGATGATGATAATAATAATAATAATAATGCTACTACTAAGAATGATGGTTATAATAATACTAATGCTACTACTACTACTACTAATAATAATAATAATGATAATAATGATAATACTGCTACTACTACTTCTACTACTACTACTACTATTAACAATAATGCTACTACTAAGAATGATGGTTATAATAATAATGAACATGACAACATAACTGAAGTTATCGGTCCAGCATCACAATTATTATGTTACCACTCGAATACAGCTGCAGTTCCACAACCCCAAGGTTCATATTCCACCAAAAACTCAACAGTAACGAAACAGATATTACAGGAGGGCGACTGCGCAACTAAAACCATCTTCTGGCACTAATTCTGGTGAAGCAACGAACTTACA
Source organism: Deroplatys truncata (assembly GCA_030765065.1). Classification (NCBI taxonomy): domain Eukaryota; kingdom Metazoa; phylum Arthropoda; class Insecta; order Mantodea; family Mantidae; genus Deroplatys; species Deroplatys truncata. The sequence continues at coordinate 168,205,116 of CM060984.1, read as the reverse complement.
GTATCTGTCGCGATATAACCAAGAAGTTAAAGCGACGTCTATTTCTGGATAGAAGAAGCATTTTTTAGAGAACGATGTAATATATAAGGTATGCCTACTATCTATAACCATCTGGCCTAAAATCGTAGTAATATGGATCTGCTTCTGAAACATCTGGCTATCGCATCAGCCTATTGAGTATAGTAACTGAAATGATACTTAGTTGAAACATTTACTGAACATATTTATCATGATTAACAGAAACAGCATGTAGACAATAACATTTTATATGTATGATCTACAAAATAGATGTTAAATGATAATGAAAAAAAAAACATGTGGCTGTTACACATACTTTGTTCGCTTGTGTGACAAAATTGTCACGTATCAGCATTCTACATAATATTTACAGCAAGTGTTGTTTATTTATCTTCGGCACAATTTGATTGCCTTGTTCTAAATGACCATGTTAGTTTAGTTTCACATCCTCCCGTGCAGTGTCGATTGTGCCTCGTTTGGTTTTCTTTTGTTAGAGGCGCTACTGTAGCTGACCGGTTGGGTTCGAGAACTCCAGTTTTGAGGAAGTGAGTTGTGTCAGGGAATTGCTTGGGACTACTTCGCCTTCGGTAAGTGATACGCCTCTTTGATTTCATTTTCGTGTGGGCATTGTAACTGTGCAGTAGGCGCTTGTCATTAAGACTGACGTCTGATTCTGTGAGCATTTTCCGGGTTCATTTTAAAGCTTCGGGGGTATTTTATACATAGACAAATGTTTTAAACGCACTATGTAATTAGTAGGGGCACTCGTTCTCAGAATTGAATGGTTAAATTGGGACATGCAAGACTCGAGCTGGTTAATGAATAATATGTGTTATTTAACATATTGGGGTTAAATATACCCAGGTGTTTCCAAACTCCTTGAACCATTTTCAGTGTCTCTTGTGTTATTGCGTCAACACGTCACATGAACTTTTAAATAAATTATTCTTTAAGAGATATCAAGATTTAGCAGGAAAATTATAGCGCACTTGAAGGAGAATGTCTTGACAGAAACGTATCTGAGCGTTCAAAATTCTTACGGACCACTGTTCATAACATTGTTTTGTAAAGAGAGGATGATGCATGTCAAATACTCAAAGTAAACAAAAGGGGCCAGCGGTGCAGTAATATAAACTGAAGTTGTTATTGTCTTTACGTTATTTGCCCCACGTTTTGGGAGCCAATTTTAAGTAGGTTGTATTCTATTTTGACTGTTGGGAGGCCGAACTTGAAGTAGTTGCAACCGCACGTATGGTACCCGGTAGCCTTCGTCCCAAATTTAAAAATATTAACTTTGTAATTTTGACTGTGTCTTTAAATATTGTATATTTATGTTTGCCTCAACTGCGTCAGTATTATTGTTAGAGACATGGATTTCTTTGCAGGGAGTAGTGCGGCTAAGAATGTAGGCTTACACAGATTATAATTTTTACTTCACTACATTTATTAATTCTTGACACAATTAAAATAATTCTTCACTGATATAGAGAGCTGTGAGATTCTTTATTAATTACTTGCACTTTTAACACGTAAACTATTTTCGTTTCACAGGAATACGTATTAAATTTCTCAAGGACAAGAACACTGTCTACAACCAACGCGTCCAGTTATGAGCGCTGTCTACAAGCAACTGAAATGATTTCTACCGCCTAAATTTGTAAATTTATGTATTTCAAGTCCCTGATTGACTATTTCTAATCCAATAGCATACTTTTATTTAACTGAAGCTTTTTCTGGTTGTTGATAGGCTATTTTACATTATTGTTGCTCCAAGAATCACAAGTAGCATTAAACTTTCAAATTCATTATTGCCTCAAGGTTACCTCATTGTTACCTCATTGTTAGCAACTTTTAACCTATGATTCTCACAGCTCCTATATTATTAAATTACGTAATATATTCACATAACATTATTACATATGTATACAATAATATAAACATATACAATGACTGTAATATACACTTTTTGTATATTGTTAATACACATAGTGCTTTAATGCAGGCTGTTATTGTATTTTTTTATTATATGATTAGACTTTGTTTAAAAATACTGCCTCAAATCTCACTATTTAATGTCGCAAAGAAATATGAACAGAATACTATTTTTATGCCCGGAGTAATAGATCACTCCATTGCTGCTCTCACCAGTCAATTTTTGGCGACATTGCTCCCACATATTAAGTACATCTCTCTGGCAGTTTAATTCCGACGGTAGAAAATCCTTAAGAGTATCAGAGACAGAGCATGCTATGCACTCAAAATCACTGCTCTATTAGTGAAAGTCTGCTGATCGATATTTGGGAGATTGCCGCCGTCTCACGCATCACTTATCCTCGTGCTTTCAGGACTTAATCCCTTACTCCAAAACTACATGAGAACTAAATGGGATTGGATCTAAGCTGTTGATGGAGCGTGAAGACATAAACATTACCAAGCGCACTCTGCACCGGTTAGAGATTTCTTCGCCCTGCCCCCCCCCCACTCTCTTATCACTACTGGATGTAGTGAACCATGGTGATGCTATTGACCCAGGATAATAGCAAAGCAAACCTAGTGGCAGCAGAGGTGTACTTTCAGCATCAGCAAGGCATATGTGTAACAGGAATGGGCTGGAAGAACAATAATCCAGATTAAGCCTTTTTATTACTTTCTATACAACTACTTGCAATTGCAGGTACAGAAAGTATTGCATTGTCCCACATATTCATTATCAAAATTTCACTGATAATGCACGGTCTCTAAACATAAAAAACCCTATGAGTTACTTACACATGGCTATCTCTACTCACTATCGTATTTACTTCTTCCACGCACATAGTACGTAGAGAAGATATTGCATTCCATCCAAAAATTCGATAAAGAGATTTAACCAGAAATAAATCTTTTGAGGCTCCTTGAATAAAAAAAATAAACATTTTTAGGAAAGGTCCATGTGTGTTTGTGTGTGTGTCTGTGAGCAGCATAACTCAAAAAGGAAAATACCAAATAAATACCAAACTTGGAACTTAACTATCTTACAAAGATTCGATACGAAGATTTTTCAAGAAAAATCCCAACCCAACTATCCTTTAAATAGAGCACTTCTCGAAATTTTTGGTTTCCTCAAAATGGCTCTAACGATTTTGGTTACAATACATTAAAGATATTTTCATGACGAATAAAACGTACATAGAATTTTCTGAGAATAGCCTTATTTATTAAATAAATATTAAATAGTCTTATTTATTTGGACTACACAAAAAATGTAGATTTTTTAAAATACACAATTTATTTCAAATAACTTTTTGTGGCATAAGCGGCTATTATTTAAAATTCTTTATGCTCGACCATCCCAAAATGTAGTATTTATACGACTGGTAGCAGTACTTTAATGGGCCTCATTAGAGTACATCTGTTCATTAAAGTATTGGTATTTGACCAATCAGAAGTAGCCACGTAACATTGTGAAAGCGCAAGTATCGATTATTGTGCGTAGTACGTCTCACAACGCTAGCAACTTTGTTTGACACAGTGCTACAAGGTCATTGTATTGTAATCATAGATAAAGGAATAACGATTGTAACACATCACTCAAACCAGAAACAAATACTTATGAAACCTTTAATTTAGATACATGTTCGAGCAAAAACTGTCGCATGAAACTTGACTATAATGGCGATTAAAACGCTTCTATGATAATTATTAACCTCGCTTCCCTTCGCTCGGTTAATAATAATAATACTCACGTTTTGATTACTACTATTATAGTCTCGTTGCATAATATACTATTCAACATTCGGTTTTCTCGCGATTGCATGGAAACAATACGGAATTTTAAGGCCAGCATTAACGCCCGGTTCTTTAAAATCTGGCTATCGCTATTCCCTTTGTACTTTAACGAAATATGTAAAATAGCTATTTCTGCAAATTTTATCTCGATTAAAATTAAAATTTCGTAAGAATAATTTGTATACCGACTAATAAACGATAGAGGGTAGAGAAATATAATATGTAATATAACATAAGATTTTGTTTATATAGCTTCTGTAAAGTGTTCCTACGAAAGCTTATTTTTCTTTCTACTTAACGTACATCGAAATAAACCTTTGTAAAAGTAGTTTTGTTACACACTTCGTCGTTGTAGGTACAAAGGGAATAGACAAAACCAAACCGATAGTCAGCTGTTTTAACACGAGAAGTTATATGCTGACCTTGAGCTTCCATTCTGTTTCTCTGTCATCTGATATATATCTCTGACAGCTTATAAGGCGCAGCACTTTAAAAAACGAAATTAAATCAATAATATCTCAGAAATATCTGATGCCACAAAAAATATATGAAATATAATGTGTATCTTAAAGAAATGTACATTTTTGTATAGTAGCGTTTACCAGTTACACAAAACTCCATCCGAAGGACTTCAACACTATTTCCAGAAAATTCAACATGTATATTTTATTTGTCTTGCAAATATCTTAAATTACATATATGGTATTTTAATGAGTCGTTAGAGCCTTTTTATAAAATAAATTAATTCGAATATTTTTTCCATGTAAACGGTAGCTTGGGATGGGGGATATTCTTGAAACTACAAACATAAACACACAGAGGTTTTCAAATTATATATTTCCGGTGAAACATCGATGTCAAACTTTTGAGTATCTACTAGGTATAAGAAGGTAAGGACAGCAGTTTTTTTTTAGAGAAAGATGTGTGTGTGTATGTGGATATGTGAACAGACTAACCCAAAAATGAAATGATAGATACATACTAGATTTGGTATTTAGATTCAGTACTATCCGAAGAAAATCCATCCACCCCGAACTACCCCTAAATGTTACGTTATTTTTAATTTGACTAAAAAATGAGTCAGACCATTTTTGTTAAAATTTTTAAGATAATTGCATGGGAAATAAAATGTTTTAATTAAATTTTCTGTGAATAGCATATAAAGCATTTATTCTGAATAAATTTGGCATAAGGTTGTAAAACTGTTAAATCAATAGGAGTAGAGGAAGGTTTTCATTATTATAATGTTAATTATTTTACAAACACTAAATAAATTGTTTTGTGGAATTTACCATTTCCGATGTATTGAATTTTCTCATGCTTTATACATGTTTTAAAGTGTTGCCATTATTTTTTCTCATGCTGCACAGGCTATGAAATTTCTTCTTATTCTTTCTCTCTTTACCCTCCCCATTGTTAGGGCTTACACCCCCCGGAACTTACAAGCGTGTGCCTGAGGTTGAGACAGCATTTTTAACACTTATGTTTTCAGTATAATTATATAAATATACATTCAATAACCGCCCGCCTTAAAGCAATATGTGTATGTAACAATGTGTAAAAAGTGCATATTACAGTTATTGTATATGCTTATATTATTGTATACATGTTCAATAATGTTATGTGAATGTATTACGTAGTCATTATTGGAGCAACAATAATGTAAATTTTGAGACAGTTTATAAAAATAGCCAATCAACAACCAGAAAAAGCTTTAGTTAAATGAAGGTATTCTATTGGATTAGGAATAGCCAGTCGGAGACTTGAAATACAGAAATTTACAAGTTTAGGCGGTTGAAATCAATTCCTAACCGGACGCAAGACACGTCCTCGAAAGATTTAATATGTATTCGTGTGAGACGAAAAATACGTTTACGTGTTAAAAAGTGTAATTAATTAATAAAAAGAATCTCACAGCTCTCTATATCAGTGAATTATTATTTAAATCGTATCAAGTATTAATAAAAGGAGTGAAGTAAAATTATAATCTGTGTAAGCCTACATTCTTGTCGCACCACAATCCTGCCAAGACATCTATGTCTCTAGCAATAATACTGACGCAGCCGAGGCAAACAAATATTAAATATTTAAAGAAACAGTTTAATTACAAAGTTAATAAGCTACCGGAAAGCGGGTACTATACGTGCGGTTGCAACTACTTCAAGTGTTCGGCTCCCCAACAGTTGAAATATAATACAACTTCTTCAATACAACACACTTAAAAATTGACATCCAAAGTGTGGTGCTAACTATAATACATCCTACTTCAAATCGCTTTCCATACGTGAAGCAAATAAACTTTTTCAAGGTCAGACGCACGTCGGGAAGCACAGACTATGAATCAGAGAGAAAATTCAGGGTGGGTGATCAGCCCGAAGCTTGGTATGAGAGCGAGGAAGAAGGTATGAAATGACGGTGAGATAAATGAAAGATTATAATAGAGGAATTGGTGGAAAGAATGGCGGGGGAAACCGGAGAACCCGGAGAACCCGGACAAAACCCTCCCAGACGCCGCTTTGTTCACCATAAATCCAGTTCCTTGGGATTGGAACCTTGGTGAGAGGTGAACGTTCTAACCACTCGGCCACGTCGCTGCCTAGGAGTATAGAATTTAAAAGCCAACATTTTAAAGATTTGACTACCACCGAGTACTTTTTAAGAATTTGACTATCACCTTGGTCACCTGCATCTCCCTTGTATATTCCTGCAACGAAATGTGTAAATAAACCATTTATGCAAACATTTGTCTGTAATAACATGAAGCAGATAGAAAAATAAGACTTTTTAAGAATAGTTTGTAGAAGAGATATAAAAATAAATAATGCTGGGCAGTGAAATTCATATGTATATAAGACAACAGGTTCTTAATTAAAACTCCAACTTAAAAAATAGTTATATTATTTATCTTAGAACGGTATTGTAAAAGAAGACGTAGCCGAGATGGAGGTTCAGGAGGGCGAGCGCTTTACAAATGATAGCAGAAAAGACCTCAATTACTTCGAGAAAAAATAACTTGTATTGAGAAGAGAAGAAGCAAAATGGATGGGAGGGAGAAACATCTGGAAGTTGAGGAATTACAAAGAGCTAAGAGGATGATGAAGGGTAGGGTTTGCACAATGACGTCACAGTTCCACTTTTTCTTGGATTACATTTCCGTCCGTTGGTAGGTAATCAAATCTCTGTATTGCATGTTCGCATAGGAATCATTAGGCTGCGATATGTCAGGACGACTCCGGAAAACGAAATTACTTAATTCTCTGCGCAGAGGTCGCTGTCTTCTGTCACAATGGTAGCTGCATGGAGCAAGCTGTCCGAGTCCCAGTGAATTCCAGAGAGAAAAATACGCCAGTGCTCTTGAATAGACTCTAATTAAAAGTATTTCTCTCTAGAACTTTTAACAAATTTCTGAATGAAGCGAGACTTGAAAACTACACGACTACAATGGGATACAGGAGGCTGGAGCGAGAGTCAACTCTTTAAAAGACGAGTTGCTATATACTGGCATTGAAATTCTACATTTGATTGACTCCTCGAGAAACACATAAATATCGACGTATCACCTAAATGAAGTATTGTAGCCAATAACAATCAAAGATTTAATTCCATAAAAATTATATGAAATAAATTATACATTTTAACAGGATCTACATTGTTTGTTTGTAAGGGTTGCCTGTATTTTGTTCACCAGTTATACAAAATTATATAAACTTAATTCAGAATAAAGAGGACTTCAAGGTTATACGCAGAAAATTCAAGATATGTAAACATTAATATTAATGAAATGATGTACAAATATATGCCACTTTAATAAAAACTGTTAGTTATTTTTGAGAAAGCTAAAAAGAACGAAGCTTTTCTAAATAAAGGGTAACTTGGGTGGAGTTTCTTCAAAATTCTTGTATAGCATGTTTGGATTATGCTGATCTTTGGTATTTATTCGATTTGGGTTTCTTAAATTATGATTTACGCACACACATATAAATAAATGCATTTGTTTCTATTCAGGAAACCTCAGAAACATGCATCGAAGCGTTCAGTCTAATAAACACGTATATTTGGGAAATTCCTGATGCCACAAACAATCATTTTAAGTAAATTGTGATTTGAAATATATCTAAATTTTTGTGTAGTAAGCTTTGTATATTTCTGATGCTTTACAGAAATGATTTACTTTATAAAAATTATCGAAATTCTTTCTAAATGAAAAGGACCTCACAGGGCGTTTCCGGAAAATTCAAAATATACATTTCATTAGTAACTGATTAGAGATTCTCGGGTTATCAGCCGTGTTATATCGATGAAATCACTCGAGCTTTCGGCCACCCTGACTCTGTGGCCTTCTTCAGGAACTGAATAAGAAAAGCATTTATAGAAAAGAAAGGTGCTTGTGATGTGTGTCCATCTGTGTATGTGTATCTGAATAGCATAGCTCAAAAACGAAAAGTGGAATAAGTACCAAACTTCATATTTAGGTTCAGTACCTTCCAAAGATGCGACACAATGATTTTTAAGAAAATATCTCCACCCCAAATTATCCTTTACATGTAGTATTTATGGAAATTTTTGATTTTTAGAAAAATGGGTCTAAGGATTCGGATTAAAATACCATACAATACCAATACGATACCAATTAAAATACCATCATATATTAAATATATTTACAGGGAAAATAAAACGTATATCTTGAATTTTCTGGGAATAGCCTTGGAAGTCCTCTTTGTTCAGAAGCCATTTTGTATAATCTTATGTAATTCGTAAACGTTAAGTGATAGACGAAAACGTACTACACAAAAAATGTAAATCTCTTTAGAACACACAATATATTTCAAATAAGGTCTTTTATGGTAATAGCCATTTCGGAGATATCTTTAGTAATGGTTCGAGTTGATCAATACTTAACCCTTCTTTTAAAACTCTGCCGATATTTAAATTACAGTATGGAACTTTAAGGCCAGCATATTGCATCCAGTTCTTAAACATTTGACTATCGTTATACCCTTTGTATCTATAATGAGAAGTGTAATGTTGATATTTTCGTAAAGGTTTATCTGGATTAAAATGAAGTAGAATGGAAACTAAGCTTTTGTAAGAATAATTTATATACCCAGCAACAAGTGATAGAGGCTAAAGAAAGTCAAGTGAATGTAACACATCAGATTTTTACTTTCTCTACTACGTATAGTAAGTAGGGGAAGTATTGCATTCCACCCAAAAATTCGATACCGAGATTTCACCGGAAATACATGTTTTGAGACCTCCTGAATCCAAAAAAAGCATTTTTGGAAACATGTCCATGTGTGTGTCTGTGTGTGTGTGTGTGTCTGTGTGTCTGTGAACAGCATAACTCAAAAACGAACAGTCGGATAAGCACCAAACTTGGTATTTAGGTTCAGTATCTTGCAGAGATGCGACACGAAGGTTTTCAAGAAAATCCCCCCACTCTATATTACACTTTACATGGAACATTTTTCGAAAATTTTAATTTTCTCAAAAATGGCTCTAACGATTTTGATGAAAATATCATATGTTTAAGATAATGTCATGAGAAATTAAATGTATATCTCGAATTTTCTGGGAATGTCTCCAAAAGTATTCTTCATTGTGAACGACTTTTGCATAACTGGTAAACCATAAGAGATAGACAAAATTTTACTACACAAAAAATGTAGATCATGTTAAAATACACAACTTATGTCATACATTTCTTTTGTTGAGTGAACCGTTTTCGAGATATTGCTTGTTATTTCCTTAAATTTTTCAATACTTATACTTTTTCTCAAATGCGTTATTCATTTTTTTTATGTCCTGGACATGCAAAGAGAATGGAATGCGCCACATAGCAACCAGCGTTAAAATATTTGACTATCACTTAAAAGCTACCATATTTCCCTTGCATCTACAAGAAAATTAGCAATAAGATTAACATCTCGATATCTCGATTAACATGAAGCATATGGAGAATAAGCGTTTGTAAAAATAGTTTGTACAAGAGTAGGGAAAGTCATGTGAATGTAACACATCAGATTTTTATAAATAGTGTGTAACACCTGCTCTTACTGCATACGGCAACACAGGCGATGTTACTGGTGATACATTCAATGAAACGATAACTGGTAAAGAACGTCTGGGAAGGAAACTTCCATGCCTAAGTTTAGGGTGCATCTCCCATGCATTTGCCAGTTGTGAGAACTGAGGAAATCCTGGAAAAAATATCACTATGGAGGACGGTCCTGGCGGGATTTGAACCTCAGACCTCCTGTTAACGAGTCTCGACTTAACGACCTCGGCTACCCGTGTCGCTGCAAATAAAATAATGACAGCAGTAAGGTTTCTTATCAATAAAACATTAACGAAGGGCTAATGTCTGCAGCAAAACTCTGGCTTTAAGCAGTACTAAAATCTTAACCTTCGTACCGTCTTTATCTTCGCTACTAACGTGCAACAAGGGTCGACGTGCTGGCAATGGCCATTTCATCGTTCAGATTCTGCTGCTACCACTTCAGCGATAAAAACTTTATAACGGAAAACAAGTAGAAAAATATTTGTTTAAAAATTTTAGGCTTTCAATATCAACATCACAGAGGAAAAACCCCTGTATTTTCTTTGGTTATGTGATAATGCAGTAGATTATCGGCACGCAACAACAGGTAACTTTCTTTCGTTCCTTCTAAACGACAGAGTGGCTTTGGTTAGATATTCTATCCGATATTTTTTTTTAAATAGGAGGGAGGTAAGAGAGTCATTAGCCACTACTGACTCTTAGCAGAACTAGAAGCTATAAACAGTTGATCAAGGAACCGAAATAAGAGGGGTGTCAGTTGTGCACAGCAGTGTCTATGCTCGTTTGATGTTAGTCAGACGGAGGGGCCTCCAACAACTGGAGCACAGCACCGAACCTAGGCCAGATGCTTCCGCGTCCCCTAGAGATATGTCTTCAGATCCGGAAGACGATGTGCGCTAGCAAGGACGGGGTTTCTATCGATTCCAACATGACACCAATCCTGACGCCGGTAGCTGCCAAAGCTATCCGCAACCTGGGGGTCCTGGAAGAGCAAGGAAAGAGCTCCAGTACGGCAGTGCTGCCAAGTGCCAAAACAGATGCCAACTGCCAAAACAAAAATCTTTCTAATGTGCAAATTCCACTGTCCCGCCGCAACACACCAAGCACCGTCACCTGGTCCTATAACCTTAAAACAGTTGAGGTGAAACAGAATGAAAGGAAATGATGGGCCAGAAAATGATGTACCGGAAATTCTCGGAAGCAAGGAACTACCCTTGAATTTGCTACCTTCTTGGGGAAACCACGAAAAATCTCAAGGATTAACAGGAATCGAACCCGGAACCTGCCAGAATGTGAGCCTACACCTTACCGTGGAGCCATTTCACTCGGTGTCGTTTGATGTTTGTCGAATACGAATAGTCCAAGTTTGCTTCACGTGGGTGAACCGAAGAAGGTTCTTTTGACGATTGCCCTTGTTTGGCAGGTTCTCTTCAGCTGTTCATACATTTTCAGTCAACACAGACATCACTCACTAGCATACTTGTTTCATTACGTTAAGACTGAAGTTGATCACAATGTAATTCCAAAATGTATTCCACCTGCAATTTAAAATTCTGCGAAACTATTCAATAAGAAAAAAACTAAAGAATGAAACAAAAATTATGGAAGTTATGGGCATTCCCACAATACTGTAAGACTGGAAACCTGAGTCCAATGAAAAACAGAAATAATCTAGAAGGCAAAGAGAGGACCCTTTGGCAAGTAAAGGGATGCACCAAACTTGACAGGGTTAAAATGAAGAAATCAGAGAGAAACTAAAAGTAGAACCTTTATATGATAAAGGAATGAACTATAGACGAAAAGCACATGAACCGAATGAGTGAGAAGATATACCCACTATTAGCGAAGATCTATCAAGCAAGAGGTCAACGAGATGTTTGTAAGTCCTAGGAAGCACTGAGTTGATGCTTTGTGAAGCCGGAACGGGCAACTGCCTAGCCCTTGCAGTGATCATGCCGCTGATGAGATGACTATAAAATTCTAGCAGCCAAATTGTTGCTGTAGAGAAAACTCATTTTTAATATACAGTAATAAAAAACACAATAATGCAATTTATAGGTTCTGGAGCTTTTTGAGTAGGTATCTTAACGAGGGCGATGCAGGGAGATCATTCTACATTGCGCTCCATACGTTATAAATACCAGCGAGAAAACCTGTCTCATAAGTTTTGGGCAGCTGATTTAGAAAGAGAATTGAGGAGAATAGGTAAGGAGCAGTATGTAAAAGGTGAAATAAATTACCAAAACATATGGAAAGGTGTCAAAAGAAGACTAATAGACATTTGCTGACAGGAAAATGCAGTCGGATTGTAAAATTAAACCTTCTTAAACCGAGCAAAAGAAATACAATTGAATTGGGGTAAAGAGGTATATATAATTAACTTAGGAAAAAGAAAAGATCAGAAATGGCAAGTTTAGGCTGGGAGGCTGGAGGGCACAGAAAATGACTTCTAAGTCTGACTTATGCTGCGAGAATTGCTGCAATGCCCAGAACTGAGATACATCGGTACGTGTTCCATTACAATAATGGCTATCTCAACCATATCTGTACATCCCTTTCTAACTACCTCAACCAGTTCAGTCTATTTCTTCCTGAAATGACCAGATGATATTGTGCCATGGACACTAAAATGTCCTTCTTTGGATATGACTGTCGCCAATCACAAGAAGAACGAGCTGCTTTCAACAAAATGTTCTCAGAAGTATGTGAAGCACATCCTGTCACTGAACATATCTACACCGATGGGTCCGTGTAACATGGCAACAATGGATATTCTGTGGTTTATCCCAGTCACACGATGCTCTATAGACAACCTCATCATCTTTCAACCTTCTCTTGCGAACTTTTCGCTATTAAGCATGCAATACAATACAGTATAGATCAAAACCACTGACTCATCAGCTCATTGCATGCGCTTCAACAGTTCCAAATATCTAACTCCCTTGTTGAAGAACTACGCACACTATGCCGCAGAGCAGCAAGTAAGCCCAATCAATTGGATTATATCATAAATAGGACTTTCTGGCAACGAAAATGCCGATGCTGCAGCCAAAGAAGCGATACCACACCCTCTGGTAGATGACATCAAAATTTTACATCAAGATTTCCTTATCCATATAAAATGAGTCGTAGCAAATCAGTGGGCAAAGCAAGTGGCATTCGACTCCAAACAGTAAGCTTCGTACAGAGTCCACCAACTACAATTTCAAATTCTCTATTTCACAAGTTATCACCAGACTACACATAGGACATACAAGCCTGTCTCACTCTCATCTTCTGTATTATGAACCACCATCTGTGTGTGAACACTGTCAAGCCGGCTCACTGTTCAAACACAACACAGACTGTCCGCAATTTAAAAAACAAAAGACAACAATGCTCCATTTCAAACAGTAAATACAATTAAAACAAAATAAAAACTACTTTCCCTACGTCTATACCTAAGTGGCAAAGAAGGTAAAAATAAGTGAATTGTCCAAAATTATAAGTTTCATGCAGCAGTATTTGTTTTGATGATTTATAACCATCATAAGGAAAACAGGTTTAAAACAGAAGCAGAGAGTATTCTGTAGATGTTCTTTTGTTCAACTTAAACGACGTATTTTATTTCTGAAGAGTTTGTAACATCACAAGTTCACTCCCTTATCTCAAAACCACATTGCTTTGTGCTCTGAACTTTTTTCCCTTTCTCTTGCAATTGTATTACTTCTCAAAAGGGGCGATATTTGGAGACAATAATACATCCACTTGCGATATTGGCATATCGGCTTTCTTCCTCCGTTGTTTTCTTTTCCCTCAACTCGATTAGCACGCCGACCTTCTTTTGTTACCATCATCATGTGGCATGAGCGAGCGGCTGATCAAACATTCAAAATTGGATCGCGAGGTCTTTGTATAGCAGCGACAATACCCCGACAACAAAATCGATATGGTTTAGAGCAAGGCAGGTGGCGGAGTGTTACTTTCTTGTCCTGAAAACCGGCGAATCATAATTTTCCTTTAGGATTATATTGTAAAATTTGCAAAATTGGAAGGGTTTAAATTTAATTATTTTTTAATTCGAATTTTTACTTGTCCGCTTGAATTTGCTATGTAAGCAGTGCATAAAGATCGACTTTTATTCCAACATAGTTTTCTTTAATTATAAGAAAAAATTCCCGAGTGACGCAGAGTTATCGAATGTGGCAGGGCGGGAAAGGATTCTAATATGTCAATGGACAAACTCTAATTCCAAAACTAAGATATACTATTAGCGCTTTTTTGTTTTCGAGAAGTGCGACACATGCCAATAAGACTACCTTTCAGGATAAATGTGTACGTCCTCCACTTACGAGAATGTCTCTGAGAAAAATTTGTAGAATCAGCCACTACAGCGATAGGAGAGCTCGAGTACGTCTCATTGCCTGATGTATGGTAGAAAACACAGGTTCTTGTGCTATAACGTTCTACATGTGTATGATGTACGGCGAACAGATGTTAGAATGATACAATATATAATCCAGGGTATACAACGAAGGGAGAACACTTCACGCACTGAGCCTACGCGAGAACTATTGCAACTACAGCTTCCCAGGAGGGAGGGCTGAAGTAAAGGAACCATAGGAGGCTATAGGCCGCAGACTGAGGCTACAGAGACGAACGGAACTTTATAGTATACTTAAATCTCTTCAGAATGCATGTTATATAGATTGCATATACCATTTTTTAAATTCAAATTCTTGAAAAATTGGAATATTTCTTTAGGGCCTTCATATTCGAATTACACGAGCTTCCTTTTGTTATTTTCCTGTTTAGTTAGTGCTCTCTATCAGTGAAGTGTTATTTAAATCGTATCAAGTATTAATAAAAGGAGTGAAGTAAAATTATAATCTGTGTAAGCCTGCATTCTCGTCGCATCTCAACCCTGCCAAGGGTAACGTGTCTCTAACAATAATACTGACGCAGCCGAGGCAAACATAAATATATAATACTTAAAGAAACAGTCGAACTACAAAGTTTATATCTTTTAAACTTGGGGCAAGGCCACCTAAAAGTACATTAGGGGCGAAGGCTACCGGAAACTGTTTACTATACGTGCGGTTGCAACTACTACAAGTTTGGCTCCCCAACAGTTGAAATATAATACAATTCCTTCAATAAAAACTACCTCAAATTGACGCCCAAAGCGTGTTGCAAACAAGTTAAAATATAATACATCATCTTCAAACTGACTATCCATATGTAGCAGCAACTAACATTTCTCAGTTTCTATAACATTGCTAGAAACAACTGAATGTGACGGTACGTCAAAAACATGACAATTCTTGAAAAATTAAAACAAATAATAACAAATATCTTGTGGCAGAAGCCACAAAAAAGTTGTTTGAAACAAATTGTATGTTTTAAAAGATCTACGTAAGTATTGGTCCACTTCTTACGGTTTACAAGTTATATGAAAAGATGCAGAATTCATTCTGAATGAACGGAGAAAATTGAAGATATACATCTTTTTGTCCTGCAAACATTTCAAACGTATGCTATTTTAAACCAAATCATTAGAGATATTTTTGAAAATAATTCTGACGTGTTGCACTCACATGATTTTCTCTACTCTTATACAAACTATTTTTACAAACGCTTATTCTCCATCTACTTCATGTTAATCGAGATAAACATTTGCAGAACCTATCTTATTGCTAATTTTCTTGTAGGTGCAAGGGGAATATGGTAGGCTTTAAGCGATAGTCAAATCTTTTAAGAGCTGGTTGCTATGTGGCGCGTTCCACTCTCTTTGCATGTCCGAACATAATAAATAGGAATAACGAATTGCCATTTGAGAAAAAGTATAAGTATTGGAAAGTTCAAACAAATAACAAGGAATATCTCGGAAATTATTCACTCCACAAAAAATATATGTGACATGAATCGTGTGTTTTAACGAGCCCTACATTTTTTGTGTAGAAACATTTTATCTATTTCTTAGGGTTGACCAGTTATTCAAAAGCCATTCAGAAAGAATGTTATTTTATTTGTCATGAAAATATCTGATATTTTAATCAAAATCGCTAGAGCCATTTTTGAGAAAATAAAAAGTTTCGAAAAATGTTCCATGTAAAGGGTAGTCTGGGGTGAGGGGATTTTCTTGAGCATCTTTGTGTCACATCTTTAAAAGATACTGAAGTTTAATACGAAGTTTGGTTATTTATCCGACTTTTTGTTTTTGAGTTATACTGTTTACAGATACACAGATACAGACACGGGCCTTTTTTTAAAAGTGCTTCCTTTATTCAGGGGGTCTCAAAATATGTATTTCCGGTGAAATCTCGGTATAGAATTTTTGGGTGGAATGCAGTACTTCCCCTACTTACTATACGTAGTAGAGAAAGTAATAATGCAAGGTTTTTCTATTTAAAGGGTAGTTGGGATAGGGAAGTTTTTTTTAAAATCCTCGTGTCGTGTTCTTGGATAGCGTTTAACTGAAATAGATACCAAGTTTGATACTTAACCTACTTTTGGTGTTTGAATTATGATGTTCTCATACGCATACACACAAACACGTACATTTTCTCTGCTATATTAGTACATAGTGCATGACATGATCAAGAGAAGAGAGAAACTGTATTTCCTATATAAAATCTCCAAAGAAGATATTAATTTAGAATACTGAGATTAAAATGGCCACAAAGAAGTCGAATTTTCCTACTTAGTTTTATAGATGTGTTAAACCATTTGTGTAACTATTATAAGTGTCCTAGTTATTTTTTGTTTGAGACAATTAATTTCAAGAAAGCAGCTGTTAGTTTATTAATTCACAAAAACGCTAATTATTTTCTATTTAATTATGTAAGTTATTTATGTATTAATTTTATTAACTGCAACACAGTCCGAATACGTTATTTTAATTTAACGTTTATATTATGATTATATTTATGATTTTTTGTTCAGGGATTTATGTTTTGTAATTCTTGCAATGTCAAACTAGATGGATTTTAATACTGAAGCAGCTACCACTGTCTCAGAATCAAAGGATGCATACACTCTACGATTGTATAATCTAGGTAGATGGTATGTGTTCAGCATACTTTTATTAAAATGGAATAGCACAAGTTAATAATTAACAAAATTATTATATATTATGTAATAGTTAATTCAATAGGTCATGTATCATGCCGGTTTATCTTGAATACGCGACTAGTAACCCGCCGACAATGCTTTACGAATCCACTCATGCAATAACAGTCGACCGGTTCCACCGTTTTTCCTATCTAATGCTAACAATGAAACAATATGAATATGGCATTCCAAAGTCGCCATGGCATGCTGTATGATGTCATCGTTCTAGCCGCTGAGCCTAAAATTTAATCCGTCTAGTACTTCCCCAAAGGTGCCAAATCGTGTGTCGGAGAAGTTGCCTAGCATGCACGGCGTTCGATATCAAACGTGCTTGGAGGCTGAAAGCTGTTATCATCGCTAGCGTAAAGCAATATGAATTTGTCAATACAGTGTGTTGCGGCTCCCTTCCGCGAATGTAAACAAAAATATCTGGATTTTGGTAGGGTTATTCAAGAAAGATTGACACGTTTGATTATTTATTTAATTTACGCTTTTTGCGTGTGAAATCGGCAGGCACATAATTTGGTCTGCGTTTTATTATTAATGTTGTTACCGTATTAGTACTTTTCGAAATAAACGCCGTGCTTGTTCGCTAACTCTTCCGTCAGGTGTGTACTAAATTACGTCTTTACCCTTAGAGTTGATACTCGCTTCAAGAAACTGATTTAAAACAATGACGTCATGAAACACTTTGAAATGAACTCTCGTACACAATGTTTAATAATGTTAGAGAGAACTATAACTGCCACTAGTCTACGTGCGCGAAACGCGAGGTCGTAGTGTTCAAGATAAATGCGCGGCATTTGTTTACCAAACTTCTGTTCTTGGATACCAATGAGAAGCCATGGGACATATTATTAGCCACAAGAAGAAGCACTAGAATTAAGAGAGAATAGAAACCCCGATGACGATTAAACATTCGCTCTGGGATTAGTAAACACACGTACCAGATGGCCCAACCGCGCCGTATTTGATGTGTGCAGGTATCCCTTCGTGCGTTAAAAGAGTTTCAGCATTCAACGGGGCGACTCGAAGTAAACACAGGTAATGGGCAACTGGCTCATTAATGCCCCCAAAGACCCACTAATACTACACTACGGTTCTCAGAAACGTCCATATGTTTACATGGAGACAGTTGGAACACCTTATCGATCAACAGGGGCAACATTACGAACACCTATTCAATGAGGGAAGTAATCATAACAGTACCGTTAGATAATGATAATGCTGATTATGGGAAGCGAGCAAAATGGCAGTGAAAAACTACGTGCTCTCATATTTGATGGTTTTCATTATGCGCTTTAATGTTTTGATTTAACTCTACAATGATATAGTCCGTAATGTTAGACAAGAACAGCATAAACACAATTAAAAATAACTATCGGGGGATACGGAGAGATCAAATAAGAGCATTTTAATTATCTGTCAGTCTAAAAAGGGAGCTTGTTTTATCGAAAATAAAATCAATGTAGCTGAAGCGGAAAGCACCCAAAGACCTTTTCGGTTTGTTTAGACTGTTTTTGTCTATCATCACGAACTGTACGCTAGTGCAAGCCTGGGAACTGCCTCTCAATGAGCGTGATCTGCTCATCGTCTTCGATGATAAGCAAGAGGAGTAGAACGAAGGTCGCTCACAATAATGGGCCAGTTCCCCCACTGACCTGTTTACTTAAAATTGCCCCGTTGTGTTTTGTTTTAACGCAAGAAGGGATATCTACATATGAGAAATACGCGCGATTGAGCACCTGGTACATCAACTCAGAATTAGCCAAGTGTTTAATATCGGGTTAGTGATATACCCGCGGGAGACAGGGAGTTTTGAGGGCCACGTGTTTGCATGCACGTGTGAAAACAGTGTAACTCAAAAATGAAAAGTCGTTTGAATTCCAAACTTGGTATTTAGTTTCAGCATCTCATAAGGATGTGATGTCTTGTTTTTAGTTGTCACAAAATTACACGGGTATTCTGTAACCCCATCCGGTTTTATACCACTGAACGTTCCTTTAGATTCCCTCGTAAATGCGTGTGTTGTTGTTTATGAAGTTGCCTGGAAGACATCGTCTTACATTTAATGAAAGTCTAATGACGAGATCCAAATCTTGAATGAATTATCCTCCACAGAACCGCACAGATACACCTTACCGACTCCGGAACAGGTTCATTTAAATTAAAATACAGCGCAACTCCTTGAAATGTCGGAAAGGTGAGAGTATTCTGAAAGTTTCGTATTTCATGTTTAAGCACTGTACAACAGGCAGCAGCAGCTAAGTGAGCGAAGTGGAGTGGAGTGGAGTGGAGTGGTATGGGGTCCTGTTACCCTCTCGCTGCCTATTGGATAAGTGCTTAACGTCCTTGTGTAACTATGGCGATAATCTAATACTTTGTAAGCTTCTGGTAAATGCCTTCTTCCTGTTACACTGCAACCCCGCAGATTACGAAAACGCATCAGCTAGGCATAAGGAAAACAAATAGCATGGGTGAACACTGCACAGGGGAAATTCTGGTAAAAGAAGAGCGCTATATAGAGTATCACTGTATATTAGATTAAGCAAAATGAAGTGTAATATTCCGGCGACGGTAATTCTGTACAAAGCCTACAACAATGGTTTCTGCACCTTTTATCTGGAAACATCCAACATTTACTACTTTTCATACAGGAATTTAAAACTAATATTTGTCAAAGTAACCTAACCTAATCTAATGTAAATTAAACCAACGTAATGTAACATAACGTAACCTAATCCAAGTGAACGTAAGCTAGCATAGCCTAACCTAACCTAACCCAAAGTAAGTAACCTAACCTAATATAACACAATCTAAAGAGTTTTACCAGATGATATGTCAGAAGGAAGCCACAAACAGAATTAGGTGCAGTCGAACAGGAAAAATACAGGTAAAAAGAACATTTATGTGCGATATCAACGTAGTATCAGATTAAACAATTCATGAAGTGTAACATTCACACAATAGTAATTATGTACACATCTTACACCACCGGTTTCTGCGCTTTTATTCTGGAAAAGCACTACATTTTAATAACTTTCAGACAAACACAAAAAAGCATTTTATAAAACTAAGTTGACTTAACATAACATAACCTACTTTTTGAAGACAAATTAGAAAAATTATCGCAAACTAATCTAAACTAGCACAATCCCATTCAAATCAACCTAACCTAAAGTAAAACAACCAACTCAAAACTACCAAAACAAGCTAACTTAACCTAACCCAACACAACCACCCAACATAACTTAACCTTAACTAACACAACCCAAACTAACCGATGCGAACCTAATCTAAATAATCCCGTCAATATTACCTCAATAATCGGAAGGCTAAAGTGCCAGGACTGCAAACACTCTAGCCAAGTCGTCATATTTACATTTACTTTGCCAAGTACCCGACATAGAGACAGTTTTCTTCCCATACTTCGGTATTACAACACGAACCTCCACTGCTGTTCTATAAGTCCCGTAGTCACAAGAAGTAGCGATGACTCACACTCTTCAAGTTCTGTACAGCCTTTCCAACAATTGGAATATATTGTGCTTCCACCTTCGAAACTGTTCTAACGCATACTTCAATGTAGCAGCATTTCACATTCCAACAGGTACCCCCCCCCAAAAAAAAAGAAGGAAACAACGCCACATCACGTCTGTTGCACCAAAATCAATTGACCTTCTACAGAGTGAGCCAAAAGACTCCGAACTGCCTGCGCGGTGTTTTTCCTGTCCGCATCCTCGGTGCTCGTTGCAGTCTGCTGCTATCAAAGAAAGGCGCAAATGAACCCATACAGCTTTTTTAAAACTACTTTTAAAGGCTTTACTTACCAACTTTATGAAAGGAAATGCTAAAACTGGCCACTATCTTTGTCCATACATTTTTGGCACCTCTTTAGGAAACTAAAGATTCATCATGGAATCTTGGGGAGAATTTTCCAAACGATGTCGTCTAATGTTTCCTTGGTAAGAACCGAACGCCGTCTTTTACATTTCTTAGCCTGAACACTACCTGTGGCTTGAAATTTACTGTAAAGTTCCTGGATTATTGTACAGCCTGGAACGTTTACATCTGGATATCTTTCTGCAAATCGTACTTTCACTTGGCGAGCTGACCGAGTTAACACATACGAATCATAAATAAATACATGCGGTGCAGTAGAAAAACAATACTGGGCCATAGTATATTTTGTGACTAAGTACAGGACAAAATAATAAATAACTCGTAATAACTGAACTGCATCACATCACCGTCAACTCAAAACTGCACTAGAGCAAAACCACAACAGCGTGACTTAGTCTATAGCATCAGTGCGTTATCATGTTTTTATCATATTTCCATACGCCCAGTGGAAAACATCGCGCAGCCGGTAATGTTGTTCATAAAATATCCCTCCGGGGTAACTTAAAACATAAAGTATATAAGGTAAACCCACACACCCTGGAGGAATTAAAACAAAATATCCGCTAGGAAATTTCTCAGCGTGAACTACGGCGATGGATGGTTTCCTAAAGAGGTGCCAAAAATGTATGGACAAAGACGGTAGCTAGTTTCAGCATCTCTTTTTGTAAAGTTAGTAAGCAAAGCCTTTAAAAGTAGTTTTAAAAATGTTGTATGATTTCATCCGCGCCTTTCTATGATAGTAGTAGACGGCAATGAGCGCCGAGGACGCGGACAGGAAAAACACCGCACAGGCGGTTCGGAATCTTTTGACTCACTCTGTATTAGACGACTTTATTTTTTTTCAAATTTATGTTTCCCAAACTTTGCTTCGTTCCACCTACATGTTCCATATCGCCACTATAAACGTGATCCACAAATATCTGAAGCACAACTATTTAGGCGTCAAATCAAACTTTAGCACCGAGAAATGCTGCCCCGAGGAAGATTTAGGAATACTAGTATAGTAAAGCATACCCCCCATAGTGTGGGATTGGTGGTGTTGTCTCACCTTTAAGAGGTCCCGGGTTCATATCTCGGTTAGGGTTATCTGAATAAAGTTTTTTCCGAGGTTTTCTCTTATCCTGAGAAGATGAATGTCGGTAACTCCAAGCTCTAGGGACCCCGGGCTCCAATTTCAGCATACTTTCAGCCATTTTGTTCACTCACAGTTGTCCGATATTACCTACCGGTGAAAGGACATTAAACTAAAGACGAAACTTTTTAGCACTCCGTTTAGTAGATGCCCGAATGAGCAGACTTAAAAATCTAATGTATTACATTTACATGCTTTACTTTCTCTACGCATTATCGTTTATTTTTAAATCTTCTCTCTGTTTCAGGTTAATCGAGATAAACATTTAGAGAAATGGTTTCATTATAGGTTTTGAGGTGCAATGGTTTCATTACATCGCGAGAAGTAACTAAGTCACGACATCACTTCAAAGAATGACAAACACTTCAAAACAATAACAACAGAAATCGAATATTTGGGTAGAATTCAATGCTTCCTCTATCTATTAGGCACGTAGTAGAGAGTAAAAAATATCACTCTTGACTTTTATCTTTTTCTTGCACTTCCTATAATATTTTTCGCACTAAATGTCCAATATTTTCTATTTAATCTAACTCATGACTTGAAACTTCCCATCCATCGATTGCTTTATAACACCATACCGTATGAACTATTCTAATACGGACTGTTTCCTTCAATTCTATGCCTCCCCAAAGCTAATTTCGCAACCATTACAAATTCCATCCATATCCGAAGAGATGAATGGAATTTATAGAGGTTGCGAAATTATGGAAAGTCATGTAAATGCAATAAAATTAAACAGTGTTGCATTCACATGACTTTCTCTACTCATACTTCTGCAAACTATTCTTACAAACGTTTATTGTATCTACTTCTTGTTAACCGAGATAAACTTCCATTGCACATTTACACATTTCGTTGAGGGTATAAAGGGATACAGTGGGCTAAAGCGGTATTCAGATGTTTAAATAGCTGATTGCTATGTGATGGATTTGAAACTCCATGCTGCTTGCATGACCACAAGAAAAAATGATTACCGACTTGACACTAACAAAATAAGTATAAGTATTTGACATTTTAAACTAATAAGAAAAAACATCTCGCATATGGTTAATGAAAAAAAATTTAAATAAATTCTGAACCTCAACGGGACCTATAGTTTTTGTCCTGTAAGATTTTCTTCATCTCTGTGGTTTACAGGTTGTGCAAAGGTGATTCTGAATGAAGGCTATTCCCTGAAAACTTAAAACATACATTTTATTTATTATTCATATCTCTTAAACATATCGTATTTTAATAAAACTCATTGAAGCCATTATTGAGTAAATAAAAATTCGTGCTGCATCGGGAAGATTGAACGTAAGTACCAATTTTGGTATTTAACTGATTTTATTTACTTTCTCTACCAAGTACACAGTAGGTAG
Organism: Deroplatys truncata; assembly: GCA_030765065.1. NCBI lineage: Eukaryota > Metazoa > Arthropoda > Insecta > Mantodea > Mantidae > Deroplatys > Deroplatys truncata. The sequence goes on along the minus strand of CM060984.1, from coordinate 168,181,778 downwards.
AGAAGGCATTGCATTCCACCCCAAAATTCGATAATGGGATTTTACCACCGGAAATACATACATATTTAAAGCTCCTCTGAATACAAAAAGAGCATTTTTAGAAAAAGGTCGGCACACGCGTGTGTCTGTAACCGTATAACTCAAAAATGAAAAGTCAGATAGGTACTAAACCTGATATTTAAGTTCAGTAATCTTCAAAGCGACATGAAGAATGAGAAAACCCCCATTCTAAACTATTCTTTACATGAAGCATTTTAATTTTCTAAAAATGGCTTTTAACGGTTTTGATTAAAATACCAGATATTAAAGAAATCTACATAGCGAATAAAGTATACCGTGTGTGAAGTCCTCTTCATTCGGAAGGAATTTTGTTTAGTCTTGTATAACTGGTAAATGTTAAGCGATAGACGAAAACGTACTCTACAAGAAATGTAGATCTCTTTTAAACACACAATTTATTTATAATAAGCTTTTTGTGGTACAAGCCGTTTCTAAGATATCCGTTATTAAGGATTCGATTTTTTCATCACTTAGTCATTCTCTTTAAGTCCTGTCAACATTCAGTTGTTTCTCGCGATTACATGGAAACAGTATGGAATATTTAAGGTTAGCGTATAACGTCCAGTTCTTAAACATTTAACTGTCGCTTCCCTTCGTATCTATAACGAAATGCGTAATGCAGCTATTTCTGCAAAGGTTTATTTGGATTAAAATGTCGTAGATACAAAATAAGCTTTATTAAGAATAGCATGTATATCCATTAATAAAGATAGAGGATAGAGAAAGTCATGTGTGTGTATAACATCAGATTTTTTGTATAGTAAGTTCTGTTACGGTTTACCAATTGCACAAAAGTAATTCAGAATGAATATGACTTCCCAAGCTATTTCCATAAAATTCTAGATAGACATTTTATTTGCCATACAAATATCTTAAACATATATTTTAATCAAAGTCCTTAGAATCATTTTAGAAAAAATAAAAAGAAACCAATATTTTTCTCTTAAAGGGTTAATTTTGGGTATTTAACTGCGATGTCATTTTTGAGTTAATGCTGTTCACACAGGCACACACACGCCGCGCTCGCATACCTTTTGCTTAAAGTATATTTTAATTCAAGAGGCCTCAAAACATGTATTTCCAGTAAAATATCGGATCTAATTTTTTTGGTGGAATGCAATACTTCCCTTACTTACTATATGTAAGCAGTAGAGAAAGTAGAATGTTGTCAAGGTTAGACTCAAGATCGCAATTCGTAGCAAAGGCAGACATTGCCAGCACGTTGAGGAAACGTTAGCCACTACTTTTGTGACAGCATTTCTACAAAGTCTGCATCCAAGACAAAGTCAGCAGGGTCGAGCATTGGAAATGTAGTACAACCCCGTCTTCTTTGTATTATTTCGGAAATTCATGAATTCGATTGCAACAGATTTTTGTGAAAAAGCTGGTTTCTTTCCGCCCTACGCCCTACTCGCCGAGGCAAACTTCCCATTTTAATTTTTATTTATGTGGCACGGCTACCTTCTTAAACCTCAAATGACTGTTTAATTACATTTACTGTCCTTCGTATTCTATAACAAATTGTTGTATAATGATTTAAAGGAGCTTATGGTGAAACATCTCGTACAGCCGTATGGTATTCTTAATAAGGGATGAAAAATCCTATGATATTCACGGAAATGGTAAGAAGCTTCACTGGACGTTATGTTTCGATCTTCTGCCCTCCCCGGTCAGTCTTTCAAGTTTTGGAAATAAGGTATAACCTATAAGTAATTTTTGGCCGTGAAACATTATCGAAATGGCCTAGTAATATTTTAATCACAGTGAAATAAATGTTAAAAGTATGTAGCTTTTCTTTGGTTCCGTTGTTATTTAATAACACAAGGGCTACTAAGGTTCCACACAAAAACTTTTACCATAATATACAACGTGGAACATTTAAGTTGAGACTGTACAATATTTACAAAACTAAACGTTGTAGAAAGAACTGTCTTGAATAAAAGTTGCTTAATATTATATGGGAAATAAATGCCATTAGTCGTGTTTTATTTGCAGGACGTTGTGGTGGTCATTTTAGGGTCAATTTAAATTGACTCTAGTTAAAGGTTTCCATTTAAAAAATTAAATTTACCCTAAGATGACCATAATAACGTCCTCCAAATAAAACACGACTAATATTATTTTATTTTATCCCATAATATCAAACAACTTTTATTAAAGACATTTCTTTCTTCAACGTTTAGTTTTGGAGTTTTGCAACGTACGCGCTGTAGTAAACTTTTAGGAGTCTCTCCATCTTGACTACCCTTAGACTTTACCGACTTCAAACTTAAAATGTATCGACATAATGCTTTAAAAGTCTAAAACCACACTTGCAACGGTTGGCGAGTTTTTAATATCTAACGGTCAGGCGGAGCAAGCGATGCTAATAGGTGCTCTACAATAGCGAATGCAACAGAAAACATGTATTTCTAGCGATATGTTATCAGGACAGAGAAAACAAAACATATCCATCCACACGTTTTATACGACTCAACTAAGCTATGGGATCTAACGAATTTTAATAACGAAAATAATTATTTCTACACTTTAATTAAAGTGGCGTGTGAGGAATAAATTAAGAATTAATAGCCTGGGTGTTACCAAAACCTGTGCGCTCTTATCTGCATGCAAAATTATTTTCTGCTCTTACATTGGATTTCATGCTTCTCTGATAATATATTTTACATAAATTGCCGAAAGGCCTTTTTAAGCTGGAGCAATTTCAGCTTTGCTCAACAAAGAAAACTGATAGCGTAAACAACGCGACTTTTTAACCGTAATTAATTTTTATTTTAACGTCGCTCTTTGTGACGGCTTTATGACACATAAGAGTCCGTGCTGTTGTTTTAAAACTTCGGTAATGCTGTTACAACTGAATATTATTTTATTCTGCGTGTTACCCTGCTAAAGTAAGTAAGGTCGAGTGCACAGAATCGTGCCGATATAATGCGCAGTTGTTTATATTGGTAAGGAAATACCAAACCGCCTCTGCCACGCTTTACGCTCCCTTTCCTTCGCTCCTGAGCCTGCAACCGAGCTGTGATCTAGGTTAATGCTTGACTGCCAGACTTCTGACATCAAACCAATATGAGACGGACTCAGCCAGGGTCTGGTGTGGATCGTCTGGGAAACAGGCCTTCCAGCCACTCAGGTGAAATGCTTCCTTACGCTTTTCCTTTCGCCGTTCACCTAGGCATTTGTTCATAGTCTAATACATGTTTGCCGGATTTGAATCAAATCAATAAGAGATTGGCTCATCTAGGACCAGATGATGGTGTTTTTGCCAACATTAAATAAAGAAAAACAGTATAGGGAAACAGAAGCATTGGTACGTTTCCGTGCGCTCGACTGTACATTCAGTTCAGAATATATATTCGGAAGTGGAAAATGCTGAAAATTTCCCCAATACATGCACGTCGCCCTGTCTCCTTGCCTGCCACTCTACGTTAAATAATTTCGCTAATCGCTGCAAGTACGGAGTTGAGATTTTATTTATCTATATATTTCAAAGTTGAATGATTATTTTTGGTGAAACATAAATTTTCCTAATATTTGTTTATTTACACTTAAATTAAATAAAGCCATTACAATAATGCTGGCATTCAATTCTTTTAATTCGATCGCCTCAAATTCGTTGTGCCAAATTTCCAATTCGTACTTACTGAAAATCATCTGGATCGTCTCCCATCTAACATAATTAACCCCATTTACCATTAGGGGTAGTTTTTGGGATTTCCAGCTCTAAAAGAGTGAATAGTATACTTATCCTTTTATTCTTATTGGGGAAACAATATCACTCGTGCAGAATATCCGCAAAATTGCTTTCACCGAAAATTTTCCATCCCCCCTTGGTTACAGATAGCCCCACAATATTTTTACTCTTGTCCTCAAGAATATGTGTGTCAAATTTCTCCTTCATATTAAAATCCTCCAAAGTGCTTCTCAGTGAACAATTTTGAACCCAATCTCCCACGAGGACCGCTTTTTACTTTTTCTACTACGTATAGTAAGTAGGGGAAGTATTGCATTCCACCCAAAAATTCGATACCGAGATTTCACAGGAAATACGTGTTTTGAGGTGCACTGAATACATATAAAGCATTTTTGGAAACATGCTCGTGTTTGTGTCTGTCTGTGTGTGTGTCTGTCTGTGAGCAGCATAACTCAGAAACGAACAGTCGGATAAACACCAAACTTGGTATTTAGGTTCAGTATCTTCCAGAGATGCGACACGAAGGTTTTCAAGAAAATCCCCCAACCCAGATTACCCTTAATATGGAACATTTTTCGAAAATATTAATTTTCTCAAAAATGACTAACGATTTTGAATAAAATACTATAAGTTTGAGACATTTTTATGGCAAATGAATTGTGTATCTCAAATTTTCTGGGAATGTCTCCAAAAGTATTCTTCATTGTGAACAACTTTTGCATAACTGGTAAACCATAAAATTTTACTAAACAAGGAATGTACTTGTTTTCAGTCATCCAATGATTCAATATAATTTGAAACCCATCCAAGGAAATTATTAATTAAAGTTCTTTCAATTACAATGGGTATAAATCTGTGATTTGCTCCACAGATTTCTGAGCATTGTCCATAATCGCGTTAAAATGCACAATTTATGTCATACATTTTTGTTGTTGAGTGAACCATTTTCGAGATATTGCTTGTTATTCCCTTAAACTTTCCAATACTTATACTTTTCTCAAATGGGAATTCGTTATTCCTTTTCTGTCTTTGTAATGCAACATGAATGGAATACTCCACATAGCAACCAGCTCTTAAAATATTTGACTATCGCTTAGAGCCTACCAATTCCCTTTACATCTACAAGGAAATTAGCAATAAGATTAACATCTCGATATCTCGATTAACATGAAGCATATGGAGAATAAGCGTTTGTAAAAATAGTTTGTATAAGAGTAGAGAAAGTCATGAGAGTGTAACCGCCCACAAAGTGATGAAGGGTAGGAGCAGCATTTATCTTTGTATTGAAAAAACAGGTCCATTGCGCTGAAAAGCTCAAAATAACTTTGTGCCGAAAACCTTCCGCCCCTAGTGGTTTATGATAGCATCCCTACAGTAATTTTACTTTTGTACTAAGGAATATATATTTCCATTTGTACTGAAAATCCTCCTAAGTGTCTCCTATCGAACATTACTCAACCCCATCTCCCATTGGGGTGTGTTAGGGAGAAGAAGTTATTCATGTATAAATACGAGTATAACGGAGTTTGTTTATACCATGTGGCATCTCTCGTATCCACGTTTCCATTTCCCTCTATCCTTCCAATCATCATTTGTCATTTGTCTATATTCCATGGATTACTTACGCAATCATTTCACACCACTAATGGTCTTCCTCTCCTCTTCCGTCGAGGTTTCCAATTATATAGTTTTAATGGCCACCTCTCGGGCAACATTCCTCTGAGATGACCATACTATCTTAAACGTTTTCCTTCAATTGCAGCAATAATATTTACTTCTTCCTCTTGCATCTGTTCTCATGTAGTATAATTTGTATTTTATAAAGTTCAGAAGTGTAGCAAGTTGTTATCGAATATCCATTTTAATTTCTTTTAATTTTTATTCATTATTTAGATATTTACTATCAACATGTTAAGCCTTATAGGGCGGCGCCGTGGCCGAGTGGTTAGAAGGCTCGCCTCCCACCCGGGTTCAATCCCATGAACCTGCATGTGGGATTTGTGGTGGACGAAGCGGCGTCTGGGCGGGTTTTCTCCGGGTTCTCCGGTTTCCCCCGCCATTCATTCCACCAACTGCTCCATCATCACCTTTCCTTTCATCCATTTCACCAACATTTCGTTTCATCTACTTCCTTCATTACATACCAGGCATCGGGCTGATCACCCATCCTGGATGCTCTGTCTGATCCATGAGTGTCTGCTCCTCGACGGACCTCTGACCCCAGGCATCCGCTTGTAAGTCCTGGGTGGTGTAAGTCCTACATAAGAGGAGGGTAAACAGATAAAGAATGAATGAATGAATGTTAAGCCTTATAATGCTGGAATATAAACTGCTTTATCAAATCGTTCATTTCTCTTGTTGACCTCATTGAGCTCAGAGCCATACAACGCCATACTCTCAATTATTGATTTATATATCCTTCTCTTACATTCTTATGATTAGTTTTGTTCCAAATTCTTCTTCTTATTCTTCCAAAATCTGTTTAAGGCCAGACGACCTGTTCCGAGATTAATTTTCAAATTGATTTCTTCATCTTCTTCGGGGTTGTTGTACTCCTCTGTTAGCAAAAGGCCTAAAAAACTATTCTTGCCTAGGAAATCTTGAAGGAGCCATTCTTTTCATCCTTTCTGGCATTTTTCTATCTCCTCTACTATATTTTTTCTACTAGTAGCTGTTCTCTGATATCCACATTTGTTTGTCTGTTTTTGTCACTCCTAGTACAAATCTTAAACAACTTTGACATTTCTCTCCTTGCATATTTTAACGCTTTTTTGATACTAAGTTATATATCTTAATTTGAATTCTCTTCTCATACTTTTTCCTAAAATATCTTTTAATGTATCCGTCTATTTTATCAGATATTTCCATTTTTTCTTCAGTGTACTCATTGGTGTTATTTATTAATATTGTGGAATTCCAGATACTTGAAGGTAGATATTTGTTCAATTATTTCGTCATCAATGACAATGATCGCTCTCAATTGGCTATGGCTATGAGTTTAGTATTTTTACAAGATATTTCCATATTATAGACTTCCAATAATCTTATTTAAATTATTAACTGATTTCTGTAATTCATATTCGTTATCTGCCTGCGATATCTGGTTCATTCCGCTATTAGTTTGTTTAATTAAGAATTTATTCCAATTGTAATTGTAATTGTCTTATAGCAACTTTTTATTTTTGCAGTTTATGTCGAATTTCAGCCTCACGATCTCCTTCAGTTGACGTCTTAAGTACGCAGTTCCCTCTGTTGTTGGGAGTGGCATTTTTGTGATAGATTAGATAAGATGATGCCAGTTGTTATAAAAAGTATCCCATATTTTTGGAGGTGGTTGTATGGACCAAAAAAGTCCAGTAAATATGGGATCTAAAATGCATATCTTAAGAGCTATGAGTGCTTATTATCTTCGTTACTGTGAAACATCTCTTCTACTGCAAGCTCTTTGCTGTTACGTACAGCCTAAGGAGGCTGTTATTGTTTATGGATACAGCATGCAGGAAACATCTGATAGTGTTACTACTGTGAACCGTATTCATAGTTCTGGGTAAGTACAACGCATATTCTTATTAGTTCTAATTGAATCAGTTTGTGTTTTGATAAGTTTATGAAATGCTTTTACATTGCATTTTTATCTTGAGATTTTGTGTATGCATCCCCCAATAATGTTGTACAATCACTACAGAAAGGTACCATCAATGCCTGCCAGAGCATCCGTGACCAACCTGGAGTGGTGAGAGTGTGACTCCTAAGACGTCGGACAGGAGCATGCCTTACCATGAATGGGCACCATATTGAGCACCTCCTTTAGCAATGGTTCTCAAGTGGAGGTCGTAAGTAATCGCAAGCAGATTATATTAGATGTTTACTGCATTCTGTAGGTCATACATAACAGAAAAGAGCTTGCAGTAGAAGAGATATTGTTTCACATTAGCCAAGATGAACAATGGTCATAGCTCTTAAGGTATGCATTTTAGCGCCCATATTTACTAGACATATTTTTCTTGTTTTTGTCCATACTACCACCTCCTAAAATATTGAACAATTTTTTTTCAACATCCTGTATAACTAGATTAGAGAGATAAATAAATCATGCTTTCCCAGTCGTAAATATGAAGGTTGTTTTTGAAGTGAGCGTACATTCTATTTCGGGAGAAAAAGAGCACCTCCAGGTCCATTAGTCAGCTCCCCCTGTGTGATTCCCGCGTCGTCCCTCTCGCTCTATAAAAATAATGTGCTCGCGGATGTAATTCACTTCTCTTGATGTCACCGCTCGATGAGACGTAACAATGGTATTACAGGTTCTAATAAACCAGAGAATGGGGTGCCCTGTCGGAGTCGTTTCTCTCTTCTTCTAAAATAGCAAAGATCTGTCTTCCCAGTTTGTGAACTTTTGCAACCGGGAAATTTCTCTTGATTAATACATTATATAAATGTGTGCCATGTACAAGATGCTGCTGAATGATCAGCTCAAGGAGATCAGTTATTAGTGAAGAACAAAGCAGAAAGCTTACATCTAATAAATTAAATGGTCTTTCTATAGGAAACTCCAACAAACCATTGCTGGAATATTAAGTCCAGAAGGCACAATCTTATCCAATTGGGAAGATACAAAATAAAAATGTGTTACATTCAGATGCCTTTCTCTACCCACTATCGTTTATTACTTTGCCTACTACGTATAGTAAGTAAGGAAAGCCTTGTATTCAATCCAAAAATTCGATTTGAAGATTTCACCGGAAATATATGACTTGAGGCCCTCCGAAACCCCAAACATTTTTAGAAGAAGGTTTGTGTTGTGTGTGTGTGTGTGCGTGCCCGTAAACATAACTAAAAAGAAAGGTCGGTTAAATACCAAGCTTGATATCATCCAGGGATGCAACACAAATTTTTTCAAGAAAATCCCTTCACCCCAAAGGACTTATCAGTTTAACGAAGTCATTCAGAGTGAAGAGGACCTCAAGGGCTGCTCTCAGAAAATTCAGGATATACATTCTTTTTGTCATGAAACAAAATCGTTAGAGCCATTATTGAGAAAACAAAAATAACGACTCATTTTACATGCAAAGGGTAGTTTGGGTTGGGGGATATTATTGAAAATCTTCCTGTCGCCCTTTTCGAACATGCACAACTTAAATACCACACACACACACACACACACACATATGGTCTGTAATATATAAACTAATAAGCAATGTAGTGTATAATGCAACAATTGGTCAATGCTTGAAATTTAACATAAAAATCGCTTTAGCAGTACGACCACTATTTGTGTGTCAAATTCCAGGTGACTAGCTTTCAAGAATTTCGTGTTATTAAGAATGTGTTCATACATATAATAAAATTCTGTTTAAATTCAACTACTTGTTATTTATCACACGGTTTTTCTATGTATTCAAAAGGTAGCTTTATAAACATCTTGCCTAATAATCCATAGTTTAGTTTGTGTGGGTACGTGTGTGTTTACGTATGTGTGTATTTGTATACCAGGTGGCCCAAATGCGCCGTATTTCAAGTGTGTAGATATCCCTTAGTGCATTAAAAGAGTTGCAGAACTCAACGCGGTAATTCCAAGTAAACACAAGTCAGCGGGGAACTGGCCAATTAGCATGAACAGGCTTGTTTTCTTTTTTCTAAATTCCATTTATACCCCGCATTTCTTTTACTACAATGGTCTTAATGACGGCATTTATTTTGAAACTTTCGCTTGCTTTTGGATTTCTAATAAACTTTGGACTTTAATCATTGGATAAAACACACATTCACGCTCTCATTCAAACTTCCAGACTCTGGGGAGGTTAGGGATTAATCTTGGCTAAAGAAAAATTCTCATTCTCCAGCGGGAATCGAACCCGAGACCCCTTGCAGGCAGGTGCTCTACCGACTGAGCTACGGGACCAGCCGAGCTTCCTTGTACTCCTCTTGCTTATCAGCAAAGACGATAAGCGGATCGCGCTCATTGAAACGAACTTCCCAGGATTGCAATAGAGTGTGCAGTCCGCGATTATAGACAAAAATAGGCGAAAATAAATTCACTTTTTAGGCTGGCAAATAATTAAAATGTCTTTATTTTACCTATCCATATCCGCACATAGCAATTTTTTAAACTGTATTTATGGTGTTCTTGTCTAACATTACGAACTATAAGCACAAACATGAGAGCACGCAGTGTTTCACTGCCATTTTTTGCTTGCTATTATAAATGTTATTCTTATTGATATTATTATTATTATTATTATTATTATCATCATCATCTCCTAACGGTACTGTTATTCGCACTTCGCTCACTGAATTTTTGCCCCTGGATATTTCAACCGTCTCCGTGTGTTGATATGCATGTTTTTGAGAACCGCTGTAGTAGTAGTAGTAGTAGTAGTAGTAGTAGTAGTAGTAGTAGTAGTAGTAGTAGTAGTAGTAGTAGTAGTAATTGAAGAAGTAGAAGTAGAGGTGTAGTAGTGATAGTAGTGGATAGCAGAGTGGTAGTAGTAGTAGTAGTAGTAGTAGTAGTAGTAGTAGTAGTAATAGTAGTAGTAGTAGTAGTAGTAGTAGTAGTAGTAGTAGTAGTAGTAGTAGTAGTAGTAGTAGTAGTAGTAGTAGTAGTAGTAGTAGTAGTAGTGGTAGAGTAGTAGTTGTGTTTTAGGGCGTTAATGCGCCAGTTCTCCACTGATTTGTGTTTACTTGGAATTGCCCCGTTGAGCTCTGCAACACACGAAGGGTTATCTGTATACGTCAGATACGTGCGGTTGGGCTCCTGGTATATGCATGTATATTCATTTGTGTTACGGTTTCTGTACTTTCTGTAATTGGGACTTACTTCCTGTTGAAAGGGAGTAAATAAATAAATAAATAAATAATGAAAACAGATTGGATGGCACCCTAATGCCATCTGACCGGCACGCGCAGAAGCAGAGATACAATTGCTATGCATTAAGAAAGTGTGGACAAGTGTCGAAGCTGCCATCTGCTCACCACAGAAGCAGAGGTACAGTTGCTATACACACGAAAAAAGATGGTATGGTACAAGGATGAGACGTAGAAGGCTAATTGTCCACCATACACCGAGTCACGACGTATCTACTAACAGATCGACGTAGTTAAAGTGACGCAAACTAAAGAGGGGAAAGGAAAATATTATCCCCTTGCTGAATAAATTACTACTATAGATATTAGATGACAGCTCAATTTGGGAAAATTTAAATATGTAACAACGTATAATTCCAAAACGTCTAATGCTACAGAAAAATCATTGGACACAAACTCTTTCTTGTTATAGGATTTTCTGCCTCTTATGGTTTAACAGTAATATAAAATTATATAAAATTCATTTAGAATAAAAAGGACATAGAGACTACTCACAGAAAATTAAAGATATACAGGTAAATGTCTTTTATATGACATTTTAACCAAACGTTAGAACCATTTTTGAGAAAATAAGATAACCAAAAACATCCTTAAATATTTTCGTGTGGCATGCTTAGAGAATGCTGAACTTAAGTATTTATTTCATGTTATTCTGCTCTCTCTACCACACTAATAACTCATACAATCACACACGGTTTTCTAAAAATGCATTTTTTGTGTCCCAAAACTGCATTTATGAAGAAAAATCAATATCGAATTTATTATTTACGCAGACTAGGTTAAAACTTCAGTAAATTTCTTAAGTTTGACTTTCAGTTCTGCATGTAAAATTCAGACAACTGGTTTCACTTCAGTTGCCATTTGTGCCTTGGGTTACATCGTGATTGTGCTTGCTGTATCCAGAACACTGCGATGTTTACAAATATCCGGATACTAAAACCTTTGAGAAACACAGCATGAAATCTATTTGGCTTGCACCTTGCCAGTAAACACTGGCATCAATCTCGTAGACACAGACAAATGGCAAGATAAATAATTGGACCATAAAAAGGGAGTAGTAATCCTGTTAAGGGACTCGGAGTCCCGGTCTCGTACAATTTGAATCCCATGAGATCCCCTTCTCCACAGAATTATCATTAAAAGCACGTAGATTGCGGTGACAGTCCGCCATCTTGTTGCTCTTTCTCCGCTACTCCTCTGTTCGTTTGCCTTCCTCCTCTCTCCAAATTCTTTTAGAAGTAGCAATACAACAAAACGAAAACTTTAAAAGTCTTTTTATTCCAATTAGTTAATACGCTGTGGAGATTTACAGGCTATTGATTACACAAACATGTATTGAAAAAAAAAGAAAAAGGAAAAGAAAGAAAATCTGAAGTGTCACGCAAGACTTTCTCTGCCCACTAAAATATTACATAATCCTTATTTATTATATCATTCTTACAAAAACGATTCTTCTATTCACGTCACAATTTTGACCAGAAATAATCTCAAATTAAGCAACAAGGACTTGGCTGCATGCACGATACGGAAAGCAAAACACAATTTAGTTATCGTATTTTTGTCTTAGCAAATAGTAAGTCATTGCTTACTAATGAAACAAAGCGAAAAAAGAAGAATTGATTATTTTCGTGTATACTTTATTGAGATACTTTATTGATACCACACACCAGTTCAACCTGGGACAACTTAAAGATAAAACAACGAATATTTCGTAAACGGCAAATGCTACGAGAAATTTTGTCCGATATATTGTGTGCTTTAACCACATCTACATGTTTCGTGAAGTAAGACTTTGCCATATTTTGTGGCTTACCAGTTATACAAAATTATACAGTATTCAATCACATTGAAGAGTACTTCACAGGTCATGCTCAGAAAATTCAAGATGTATGTTTTATTTTTCATATGAATACGTTAAACAAAGGGGTATTTTAATCAGAATCGTTAAGAGTCATTCTTGAAAGAATAAAAGGTAAAGAAATATTTTTCATCTAAAGGGTAACTTCTGGTGGGAAAACATTTTTGAAAATCTCCACATGATATCCATACATAATATCTAATACCAGTATGAAATTTGGTATTAATGCGATTTTTCGTTTTTAAGTTCCTCTCTCTCTCTCTCTCTCTCTCTCTCACACACACACACACACACACACACATATACTCACGCGTGAACCTATTTTAAAAATTCTTTTTTGGGGAATTTTGGAATTTCAAAGCTTGTATTTCTGCTGAAACATTGATATCGAAATTTTGAATGGAATGTATCTTCTGTAGGTGAGCTGCGGAGAAAGCAAAAATTAAAATTTTAGTCTTTTTATTACGTACTTCAGTGCAAGCTGAAAAGATGGCTATATTAAAAGCATTGAAGAAAATAGCTGAAACAGGAAACACAATAGCTACTGAATGTAAAGTGGCTGTTTACACTGAGAGTGGAGTTACTCTTGATCTAACCGAGCGGGATGGCTCAGCGGTTACAACTGTTGCCCGCATTCGGGAGGTCCCGGGTTCGCTTCCCTGCGACCGCCCACTCTGGCCTATTGGGTTTTTCGTGGTTTCCCCGGGGTCGCCAGGCGAATGCTGGGGTGGTTCATATTCTAAAACGACTCTCTTTCCTCTCATTTCCTGTACTCATCATATTCCTTGTCATCTGTTTCAGGGTTGTAGGACCAAGCGACGGCATTCGGGGGGTTGCGGCTGGACGGTGACTTGCGCTCTGTAAAGGTTTCTTCCCTGGCGTCGCTGCGGTACCGCTCAGTTAGGTCTCTCCTTCCGCTTCCGGGAACCCTGGAAGTTGGTGGCTTATGAGCAGGGGCCGTGCGGCGTCGCATTCGTTATATCTGGAAACGTTAGGGATCCCGTCCATGCTTGTGTCCGTTAATATGTGGTCGCCCTTCACGTCTCTCCCCCATCCCTCCTTCCCTCCCTCCCTCCCGCTCAGGGGTCACGTTGGAAGTAAATGGGCGAATGGCCTGCGTGCGGTGCTCCGGCCCTGTTCGGGGGTCCCTCTGTGATATTTACCCTTTACCTTTATCTTTTACCCTTAATCTATTGAGAAACAATCGCAAACACGGATGCATAATGAGGCAGTATTTTTAACACTTAAATAATTTCAGTCTAATTATATAATATGTAAATTCAATAAAAGCCCGCCTTGAAGCAATATGTGTATGTAATAATTTGTAAAATGTATGTAACAGTCATTGCATATACTTATATTATTGTATACATGTTCAATAATGTTATGTGAATGCATTACGTAATTTAATAATGTAAAAGCTATGAGAATAATAGGTTTAAAGTCACTAATAATGAGGTAACAATTAGGTAACCTTGAGGTAATAATGAGTAAGGAAGTTTAAATACTACTAGTCATTATTAGAGCAGCAATAATGTATATTTTGAGACAGTTTAAAAATAGCCAATCAACAGCCAGAAAAAGCTTTAGTTAAATGCAGGTATTTATTGGACTAGGATTAGCCAATCAGAGACTTGAAATACAGAAATTTACAAGTTTAGACGGTTGCAATCTATTCAGTTGCCTGCAGACCGTCATAGTAACCGGATGCAAATTGCATCCTCGAGAGAAATATAATACGTATTCGTGTGAGACGAAAAATAAGTATACGCGTTAAAAAAAGTGCAAGTATTAAATAAAAGAATCTCACAGCTCTCTATATCAGCGAAGTGCTATTTAATTTGTATCAAGGATTAATAGAAAGGAGTGAATTAAAACTTAAAATCTGTGTAAGGCCACATTCTTGTCATATCACGCCCTGCCTAAGAGAAACGTGTCTCTAACAATAATACCGATGCAGCCGAGGCAAACGTAAATATTAAATATTTAAAGAGCAGTTTAATTACAAAGCTAATATTTTTTTTTAAAAACTTGGAGCAAAGGCCACGAAAAAGTACATTTGGGGCGAAGGCTACCGGAAACTGTTTACAATACGCGCGGTTGCAACTACTACAAGTTCGGCTCCCCAACAGTTGAAATACGATACAACTCCTTCAATACAAACTACTTCAAATCGGCTTTCCATACGTGAAGCAACAAACTTCTTCAATAATAGAGGTGATCAGACGGGAAATCAAACAACTCATGAGCCAAGAGTGGATTATTCATTTCCAATGGATAAACGTTCGTGTTAATATACAGGGTGCACCTTTAAATTGAGACTGTACAATATCTCCAAAACTAAGCGTTGTAGAAAGAAATGTCTTTAATAAACGTTGCTTGATATTATGGAAGAAAGTAAATGCCATTAGTCGTGTTTTGTTTGGAGGACGTCATGATGGTGATTTAGTGCCAATTTAATTTTTTAATAGGGGAATTTACCTTTTTTATGTTGTTTCCTCACTCTTCATAAAAACTAAACATTTATATAAAGCACTTTGCAATTGTTCTTACACCAACGTAAATAACGACGAAAATATGAATGGTTGCATACGAAGAGCACAATGAATGGTGGGACCCACAATGAAGCATAATAACAGTACAGTACAGCAATGAGAGATAGTGCCCGTTGTTTTGTTTACTTTCCATGGTAGGACGGTTTGCTTCTAAATTATCCTTTACATGGAAGATGTTAGTATTTTTGACTTTCTCAAAAATGGCTTTAACGATTTTGATTAAACTACCACACGTTTAAGGTATTTGCAAGACAAATAAAATGTACATATTGAATTTTCTGGGAATAGGCTGTGAAGTCCACTTCATTCTGAATAACACTTGTATAATTGGTAAATCGTAACAAACAGACAAAATCTTACTATCGTTAAAGCACACAATTTATGTCAAATAAAAATTTATGTCATTGACTATTTCTGAGATATTCTTTGTTATTGGGGCGAAGTTTTAAATACTTATACTTTTTCAAGTGGTAAGTCGCTATTAGTTTTTTCCTGTGGTCATGTAAGAATTTCAAAGTCATCAATTCCTCACATAAATGTTTGTAGTTTTACAAATCTGACTATCCTTTTGGCTATTGTACTTATAACGAAATATATGATGAAGGAACATTGATTATTAAGGAGTAGACAAATATAAAGTAAAATACACAATATGGCGCTCTGGTACTTCGTTTCCTAACCTGTTCCATATTTTGTAATCTATTTAACACTTCCGTCTTATTTTTCAGAGGGTTACTTGTAAATAAAATTCTGAGGTGATACATTCACATGACCTTCTATACCCTCTATCGTTTATTAGGGAGTGTACAAATTATTCTTACTAAAGCTTATGTTTATATCTACAACGTTTTAATCCGAATAAACCTTTGCAGAAATAGCTAAATTACAAATTTCATTATAGATGAAAACAGACAGCGAATTCACTTGTTTAAGAACTGGATGCTATTTGCTGGTCTTAAAATTCCATACTGTTTTCATACAATCTCGAGTAACATTAAATATTTAAAGGACTTTAAAGAATGACCAAGAAACGAACAGTTCCAACCATTAATAACGGATATCTCAGAAATGACTTATGCCACAAAAACATATTTGAAATAAATTGTGTATTTTAATGAGATCTACATTTTTGTGTAGTATGTTTTCGTCTATCGCTTAATGTTTACCAGTTATACAAGATTATGCAAAATTCCTTCCGAATGAAGAGTTCTTCAAAGACTATTTCCAGAAAATTCTGGATATCCATTTTATCATTAAATATCTTTCATATATGGTATTTTAATCAATATCTTTAGAGCCATTTTTTAGAAAATCAAAATTTCCGAAGAAATTCCATGTAAAGGGTAGCTGGGGTGAAGAAAGTTTCTTGAAAATCTTTGTATCGCATCCTTGGAGAATCTGAACTTAAATACCATGTTTGGTATTTATCTGACTATTCTTTTTTGAGTTATGCTCTTCGTAAACACACAGATAGACACACACACGGACATGCTTCCAAAAACACTTTATTTGGATTCAGGGGCCTCAAAGCATGTATTTCCGGTGAAATCTCGGTATCGAATTTTTGGGTGGAATGCAATACCTTCTCTACCTACTATGTACGCAGAGAAAGTAAAAACTGAATAAAAGGAATGAATAAAAGGAAAAATAACAGCGAAAAAAAACATTACAGGTACAGTTGAAATTTAAACTGGAACTATATTCAACTATTGTTAGTGGGAGCCAGCAACATAAAATAACTGGTATCCAGTTGTCCCTAATTTCTAGTTAAAGTTAATAATAGGCACGAATCTTAACTACTTTCTAAGCAATTGCTTTCCAGCAGCATTGCTTTCCAGCAGTATTTCCAAGCTAGACTTAATATACAGGGTGGACTATTTAAGTTGAGACTTTACGATATCTCCAAAACTAAGAGTTTTAGAAACAAATGTCTTTGATAAGAGTTGCTATATTATGGGGCAAAGTAAATGCCATTAGCCGTGTTTTGTTTGAGGAGGTTATAATAGTCATTTTAGGTTCAATTTAGTTGCTTTGCATGGGAACCTACAATTAGGATAACATTAAATTGACCCTAAAATGATCATTACAACGTCCCCCAAATAAAGCAAGACTAATGACATTTACTTTCTCCCATAACATTAAGCAACTTTTATTAAATACATTTCTTTCTACAACGTTTAGTTTTGGAGATATTGTACAGTCTCAACTTAAATGGTATATATACACATATATACCATATATACACTGTATATACACATATTCATTTTCAAAATTCATAGAGTAGTTATTTTTGATTTCCTTTACTTGTTCTTATTACATATTTTTTAATCCCTATTAATATTTGATATGTTTTAAAGTTATCTGTTGCTTATAAAAATTAAACGTTTATTTCATATTTTCTTATTAATTACAGTTCATTTATAACAATTTTATAATAAAATTATTTTTATAATAGTCTAAATGTTCAAATTCAGGATTCCAACTTTTATATATTTGTAAGAATAGTTTGTAGAAGAGTGAGTAGAGGAAGTCCTGTGAATGCAAAACAAAAGAGTTTTTGTTGTGTGCTTTTACAACAATTGCTAGGTATTTGTTTTGGAATTATGGCTGTCGAAACATTCAATAGAGGGGATATTAACAACTTTTAACATCAAGCTTATTATGGTTCTGTTTACTCCCGTGTAGTTAATTAAAGGACAGCTTGTACTTGGAATGCCCATCTTATGTCAGATGTCTGAAAGAGCAAGAGCAGGATTTCAATTTCTCTGGATTATTCGAGCTGACCACGGTCTAAGCAGATTTTCTTTGGAGTAGCTGGAGCAGGCAAGTTTGGTCTGCTCCCCGCCACGTCCCCGCTAATTAATTTAAGAGCCAGCAGCTTGGTGTAACTGAATCCCGACTAATCTTCAAGCTGCGAAGGCACTCGGCGGAATTTGCCTTGACGGGGCCATACGATACAGATTGAAACTTTGGCAATGTGGTTACGAGCACGCACATGCGAGAATAATCCTTTTCGTTCGGCTACCAACTTGACGAAAATACCCGCTGGGAAAACTGTGGCTACTTTAATAATGGCGGGCAGGCACTCGTAGGGCTTCGTCAAAATGACAGAGTTTCTCTCTCGTAGCTGCCACGGGAAAGTTCTGTCTCACAGGTTTGAAATTAGCATATCATAGGTTGCCCCCAGATGCTTCCGTTGGTCATCGGCAGAGTCCGGCAGCGGTTGCCTGTCAGTGAGATTTACGTACAGCTCAGATACAACATTATATAAATGGCATGCGCCCAGCTCCGTGGCACAACGGTTAGCGGGTCCTCTTACTATTGGGTGAACAGACCGAATGTTCCCGCCGAGGTGTTTTCTGTGTTTATAAAAACCTTAGATTATTGGATACATTAATGCGCCCGATCGGGTAATTCTAAAAGGTTTGCAACATATTGATTTCAGTTTTGCTTTCTCTAGTAAGTAGAGAAGGTACTGCATTCCATCCAAAAAAATCTGATGTGTTACACTCACATGGCTTTCTCTACTCTTGTACAAACTATTTTTACAAACGCTTATTCTCCATATGCTGCATGTTAAACGAGATGTTAATCTTATTGCTAATTTTCTTGTAGATACAAGGGGAATTGGTAGGCTTTAAGCGATAGTCAAATATTTTAAGAGCTGGTTGCTATGTAGAGTATTCCATTCTCTTTGCATTAGCAGGACCAAAAAAATATGAATAACACACACACACACATACACACACACAGACACACACACGGACATGTTTCCAAAAATGCTTTTTTTGGATTCAGGGGTCTCAAAACATATATTTCTGGTGAAATCTCGGTATCGAATTTTTGGGCGGTATACAATACTTCCGCTACTTACTATACGTAGTAGAGAAAGTAATCAGATACCGATATTTCCACTTGAAATACAAGTTTTGAGGGTCATTTAATGCAAAAGAAAGTATTTATGGAAAAAGGTCCGTCTGTGTGTTTAACTGCGTGTCTGTGGTACGTCTGTGCGTTTCTGTGAACAGCATAAGTCAAAGAAATTTCGGATATTGGTACTTGACACTTTTTGAAGATGTGTCAAGAAGATTTTCAAGAAATTCCCCTACTGCAAAATACCCTACACATAGAACATCTTTCGAAATTTTTGATTTTATAAAAAATGGTTCTAACTATTTTAATCAAAATGCAGCATATTAAAGATGATTACGGGAATAACCTTTGGAGTCCTGTTCATTCAGAAGGCATTTTGTATAATTTGTATAACTGGTAAACGTTAGTTAAGTGATAGACGAGTACGTACATAAGAAATTTAGATCTCTTTAAAACACACCGAGATATCTGTTAGCCATTCTTTTAAAGTCCTGTCACTATTCAGTTGTTTCTCGCGATTCCATTGAAACAGTATGAACTTTCAAAGACAGAGGAAAGCGTTCAGTTCTTAAACATTTGACTATTGCTGTTTCCTTTGTATCTATAAAGAAATTGTAATGTAGCTATTTCTGCAAATGTTTATTTGGATTAAAATGAAATGGTTGTAAAAGTATGCTATCGTTAGACTGGTTTTTTATCCATTAATAAACGATAGAGGGTAGAGAAGGTCATGTGAATGTATAACAAGATTTTTTTACTTTAAATTATGTGTGTTTCTAGGGATATTGGAATAAAATTTGGCTTTTTAAGTGAAACGGTTACAAAATAATGATTACTTTTTACAAAATTAAAATGATTTGACAAACTGCTTCTTGGATTGTAAATTTCAAATTTTGCCATGATACTAATATTTAAAGTGATCATTAAGTGACTAAAGAAATGTTTATAAACAAATGTCTAATAGGCAGGGTATTATTTTACACTTTTCTTTTTTCATACATCTGAACAATTTAAAAATTCTGTGATATATTTGAACTTACCAGCTATATGAATTTTCAATTCTGGGCTTCAATTGGTATCTATTGGAGTCACAGCAAAGTTCCGCAACATTCATTTAATTTTACATATTAACGAGCATTTTGAGTGTTGGCAGTTGTCCAGAAACTTAAAATGTGAGGCATAATTTTGATCGGGTTCATATCATCATGCAGAAAAAAAAGTAGCTATGTCAAAAGATTCTCAAGGGATTATAAAGTGATAGGTAGAAAAGTAGAAAAAATACTTTTATTGTCATTTTCCCACAGATTGGACGCACCACTTAAATCTTTGTCTCTGTAGATTGAGACATGACACCCAGCCAAGAGCCAGGGAGTAATATTTACACAGATCAAACTCCACCGTAACGCACCAATCGTTGTCCGACAGTCCTGGAAGATATGAAGATGAAATAAAGCAAAGGAAATGATGAGGAAAGGAAATGGACATGGTACTAGTGGAGAAGAGGAACCACTCTAATATTCGTCTACCGACCTGGGAAAACCACGAAAGAACTCACGGTCAAAATGGCCGCTCGGTAGCCTTTCACGCAACTTGCAGTCCATTTAGTTTCGGAAAAGGTTTAAGGTAAAGATATGGACAAACGGGGGGTCCCGAAACTGCGGCAGAACTGCACGCGTAGGTAGCCGGCCTCTTGTTCTTCTACCGTGACCCGCGGGAGGGCAGTATAAGGGAAGAGACTGGAAGGCAACCAGATCGGATGATGACAGGCGAGCACAGAAGGGGCCCGGAATGTTTCCAGATTGAACGCCTCTAACGCCGAGCCCACTCTATTGGGCCCCGAGCCTCCGGGAGTGCTCCGAAGGCACTTCTGCCCGAAAGCACCCAGAGGCGGTCTCTGGACGACGTCAGAATGGAACTTCCACAGAGCGCACAGTCACCGCCCAGCCGTAACTCGCCGGAAGTCGTCGCCTGACCCTACAACCCTGAAACAGATGACAATGAAGATGATGGATACAGGAAATGGGGGCAGGAGAATCGTGGTAGAAGATGAACCACTCCAGCATTCACCTGCGACCACGAAAAGCTCATAAATCAAAGCCGGCTGTCGCCGGAGATCGAATCCGGCACCTACTGAGGCAGTATTTTTAACACTTGAATAATTTCAATTAAATTATATAATATATAAATTCAATAACAGCCCACCTTGAAGCAAAATGTATGTAATAATTTGTAAAATGTATGTAATAGTCATTGCAAATGCTTATATTATTGTAAACATGTTCATTAATGTTATGTGAATGCATTACGTAATTTAATAACGTAAGAGCTGTGAGAATAATAAGTTTAAGGTTGCTAACAATGAGGTAACCTTGAGGCAATAATGAGTAAGGAAGTTTAAATACTACTAGTCATTATTAGAGCAGCAATAATTTAAATTTTGAGACAGTTTAAAAATAGCCAATCAACAGCCAGAAAAAGCTTTAGTTAAATGCAGGTATTCTATTGGACTAGGATTAGCCAAACAGAGACTTGAAATACAGAAATTTACAAGTTTAGACGGTTGAAATCTATTCAGTTGCTGGCAGACCTTGATAGTAACCGGATGGAAGATGTGTTCTCTAGAGAAATATTACGTATTCGTGTGAAACGAAAATTAAATATACGTTAACAAAGTGCAAGTATTAAATAAAAGAATCTCGCAGTTCTTAATATAGTGTAGTCCTATTTAATTTGTGTCAAGGATTAATAAAAAAGAAGTGAATTTAAATTTACAATCTGTGTAAGCCTACATTCTTGTCGCACCACGCCCTGATTAAGAGAAAAGTGTCTCTAAAACAATACTGAAGCAGCCGAGGCAAACATAAACATAAATAATATCTATAGAAGCAGTTTAATAGCAAAGTTAATACATTTTTTTAAAACTTGGAGCGCAACAACAAAAATACATCTTCAAAAATCGGCTTTACATACGTAGTAGCATATTACGTAGCAAATAATCTGCTTCAAATTGACGCCCAAAGCGTAGTGCAAACTTCAACAACAATAACACTACTTCAAATTGACGTCCGTATGTGGAGAGAAATAAATAAATAACGTAAGGACAATACCTTCTTAAAATTGGCTTCACAAGCGTGGAGCTAATAATTTAAACTACATCACTACCGAATGCGAGTTCGGCGCCACCTGACTCGGGTTTTGGTTTAGGAAACACGTGATGGCTACTACTGTGTTTACGATTTCTGGATATAGGTATTCTCAGTGTTATTAGTGGAATACGATTGCTAATATAACGAAATAACTGAAACGCAGCTCTTATTCTCTGGTGTATTTGAGGGCCAATGCTACACAATTGTGTGAACTGTGTATCTTTACACACTAGAGAGACTTCAACTAGATTATCATTACGCGGTTACTTTAACCAAGGGCTAGTTTCAGTAAGTAATTACTGCTTTGGCTATTGCGTTACCTTGCCAAGCAATCAGCTCCATCTTGTTAGTGCGTCATTATTGCCACATTAGTGCTGTAATTGTAATATAAATACACAACAGCACCTCATTCTAAATTCCCAGTTTCGGAGAATCATAAAGCTAACCCACGAGTTGTGCAATTGCGCTCTCATGGCATATCAGCATATCTACAATATGGGTGTATGTAAATTAGATGTTTATAGGATAATTACTATTATCTACACAATGTAATTAGGCAGTCTCAATGCTGTTGCTACGAAGCATTTACTAGTACAAAATCTAGTCGTATATTTGTCGTTTATAAACCACCCAGCAAGTTCCTCTGAATACACATTATTCAAACGGGGTACAATCTATACAAATGAACTCTAACACATTTTTACTTTCTCTACTACGTATAGTAAGTAGCGGAAGTATTGTATTCCACCCAAAAATTCGATACCGAGATTTCACCGGAAATACATGCTTTGAGACCCCTGAATCCAAAAAAATCATTTATGAAACAGGTCCGTGTGTCTGTCTGTGTGTCTATGAACAGCATAACTCAGAAACGAACAGTCGTATAAACACCAAAATTGGATTTAGGTTCAGTATCTTCCAGAGATGCGACAAGAAGGTTTTCAAGAAAATCCCCCCACCCCAGGTTACCTTTTATATGGAAAATGTTTCGAAAATTTTAATTTTCTCAAAAACGGCTCTAACGTTTTTGATTAAAATATCATATGTTTAACATATTGTCATGGCAAATGAAATGTATATCTTGAATTTTCTGCGAATGTCTGCAAAAGTATTCTTCATTGTCAACGAGTTTTGCATAACTGGTAAACCATAATAGATAGATAAAATTTTACTACACAAAAAATGTAGATGGCGTTAAAATACACAATTAATGTCATATACATTTTTTTCGTTGAGTGAAGCATTTTCGAGATATTGCTTGTTATTTCCTTAAAGTTTTCAATACTTATACTATTTCTCAAATTCGTTATTCATTTTTTTTGTCCTGGTAATGCAAAGAGAATGGAATACTCGACATAGCAACCAGCTCTTAAAATATTTGACTATCGCTTAAAGCCTACCAATTCCCCTTGCATCTACAAGAAAATTAGCAATAAGATTAACATCTCGATATCTCGATTAACATGAAGCATATGGAGAATAAGCGTTTGTAAAAATAGTTTGTACAAGAGTAGAAGAAGGCATGTGAGGGTAACACATCAGATTTTTAAAAAAATTTCCACGTGTCTGCGAGCAGAATAACTGAAAAAGGAAAAATATCATGGTTATTATTCAAGCATAATAACTATAACCTTGATCCAAGGTTATATAATGCAATGAAATTAATTGTTCTACCACACAAGAAGTGTGTTGGACAAGGTTGTAAAGGTAGAATCAGACAACTGAAAAATTTAATGCCATCGCCGGGATTTGAACCACGCATCTACCGGTTTACATCCGGTTGCTCTAACCACTGAGCTACCATAACAATATGCCCGTATGACCTTAAATTCCTCAACTGATTCGCATTTGTTCTGGTAAACCACAAGGAGATCTCACATTGTAATGAGATGACATACCCCAATGGCAACTTACAATGCTGTAAGTACTTTAAGTACTTTCTTCCACACAATTTGTGTGGAATTAATTCCATTAATTGACCTAATAGTGGTTGAAACTATGAAGCCCGGGACTTAAAGTACTTACAACATTGTAAGTCGCCATCTGGGTATGTCATCTCAATACAATTTGATATCTCCATGTGGTTTACCGGAGAAAACGCGAATAAGTTGGGAAATTTAATGTCCTGTCATATATTGCATGGTACCTCAGTGGATAGAGCAACTGGACGGAAACCGGAAGATCCGTGGTTCAAAACCCGACGATGGCATTGAATTTTTCAGTCGTCTGATTCTATCTATATAATATAATGTTAAAAAGTCCAGATTTGTAGCACTAGAGCATTGTTAAATTAAAAAAAATTAACCCGATATATTACATTCTTAATCGTATCTCTTAATTATTAAAATGGACGTGCCAAAACTAGGAAGTGCATCGGACCTAGGAAATGGGGTGGTGGCAAGACCGATACGAGGTAACAGAACTGCCCCCCCCAAGAAATTTTTCACAATGATCAAATTCAGGTATACTGGGTTACCACAGCATAATATATTTCATCATATTGTGGCGTATTATTAATTTTAGATGTGGCGTATTATTAATTTTATTGTTATTACCAGACGCACTGTTGTGCTGTATTGTTGCTACCAGGCGTAGCATTGTTGTATCTCCGTTATATTTCGGCTTGACGGACTTTCGTTTTGGCGCGGAGCACGCCAAAGGGAAGGTTCTGTTTGAAATAGTCTGGTAATACGTCAGCCCTGTCTGGCTTCGGCTATACTCGGTTGGTGGGGGTAAGATAGCGTCACTCTGGTGGAAGTGGTGGTTGGAGTCAGACGTGCGTGTGGCCGGTCTAAGGTTTCGTGGCATCTCCCTCCATCCTGTTTCCTTTGTTCGTTATGTAGAGTCGCCAAACGTTTTTGAGGATAAATCCCAGTTATGTAAAGGTAATGTGCGTTATATAATGTTTCAGTGTAATATAAAACCAATACCTTCCCCTTAAATGTACACACCAAGGTCCCGGACTTTTTGCTGCCAGAGAGTTGCGCCCCCCCCATGTGCGTGTTGGAGTGACCTAAATTAATCGTTTTCTGGTAAACATTTTGGCTTTCACCCCAACATGTAACAATATCCAGCAAACACACATTTTCATTCTCATATGTTTTCAGAAACCATCACGTAATTACATGGGTGAACAGAAATCATGGAATTATTGCAGAGGGAGAGATAAGATAAATCATTTTAACATAAATACATAACGCATTTGTCCCATACAGCTTGATCACTACAGCTCTTTACCTCATGCTTGCTTGGCCATTAAACACCATCATGAAAAAAATTACCGCAAAGCAAGTCTCTCACAAAATATAGATAATTAGATGAAGGTAAAGGTACGTATCACGGAAACCCCAAAACCGAGGCAGAGCACCAAAAGTAAACCGTAACGACACTTTTTGCTTCTAATGTGACCCCTGGGAGGAAGGGATGAGGGGAGAGATCCAAAGGGTGACCATATCCCACGGGGAAAGCATGGACGGGGCCCCTAACGTTTCCAGATAGAACGCATCCGACGCCGCACAGTCCCTGACCACAAGCCACCAACCTCCAGGCTTCCCCCGGAGCGGAGCCCCACGCTGAGGAGAGACCTAACTGAGCGGTACCGCAGCGACGCCAGGAAAGAATCCTTTATAGAGCGCAAACCACCGCCCAGCCGCAACCCGCCGAACACCGTCGCCTGGTTCTAAACCTTGAAACAGATGACAAGGAATGATGGGTACACGAAATGAAGGGAAGGAGAGTCGTGTTAGAAGACGAACCACCTCAGCATTCGCTTGGCGACCCGGAGTAACCACGAAAAACCCATGGGCCAGAGTGTGCGGTCGCGATGATTGATCCCGGGACCTCCCAAATGCGGGCCAGAGACGTAACCGCCTGGGCCATCCCGCTCGGTTAGCTAATTAGGTAAATCTGAACGCATTAATAATTTAGATAAACTCTGAGCGAACTAGCATTTGAGGTAAATGCTGAACAAATTAACAATTTAGATAAGCTGCGAACAAATTAATAATTTCGATAAATCTTAATCAATCAAACACAAGAATTAAAAGCAATTAAATATTGACTAAAACAGCCAAAGCAACTCGCACACTACATATAAAAAAATCAAATGATTAGACCAATACAAAGGCAATGATACAAAGTTAACAAATATAAATCACTTCTGTGGCTCCGCAAGATTCCGAAACATAAGCTTATCGAAAATTGGCAAAAGGCAAAACCGGTTAAATATTCCGGTCATTACCGAGAATTAAAAAATTCGGTTTACTAAGCCATACAAGAAACAGTACTCAAGAAGAGATGTGTCCTTTTACACTGGCAGAATCGAACTCCTCGAGCCAGGTGAAGGACGACCGAACCCAACCGACTCGCCACATACATTGAATAATTGAAATACAGTCGGTGATCAACACCGCTCAACGGCAGCTACTGAAATTATTTGGAATTCGTTATTCCCAATAAGAAAAACTTTGATGTGGTACATTCATATGACTTTCTCTATCGTTTAGTGGGTATACAAACTGTTCTTACTAAAGGCTTATTTTCGTATCAACCGCATTTTAATCCAAACGAAACCTTTGCTGAAATATCTATATTACACATTTCGTTATACACACAAAGAACACAACGATAGCAAATGTTTAAGAACTGGATGCTACATACTGGCCTAAAAGTCCAAACTGTTTCAATGGAATCGCGAGAAACAACTGAATGTTGACAGGACTTTAAAAGAATGGCCAACCATTCAACCATTACTAACGGATATCTCAGAAATGGCTGATGTAACAAAAAAAAAGAAGAAGAAATAAATTGTGTGTTTTAAAGAGATCTACATTTTTTTGTGTAACGTTTACCAGTTATACAAGATTATACAAAATTCCTTCCCAATGAAGAGGATTTCACAGGGTATTCCCACAAAATTCAAGATATACATTTTATTTTCAAGTAAATATCTTTAATATACGGTATTTTAATCAAAAACGTCACAGCCATTTTTTACAAAATAAAAAATTTCGGTAAATCTTCCATGTAAAGGGTAATTTGTGGTAATGGGATTTTCTTGAAAATCTTCATATCGCATCTTTGGAAGGTATTGAACATAATTACAAGTTTGTTCTTAATCCGACTTTTCGTTTTTGAGTTATGCTGTTCATACATGCAGACCTTAAGCTAAAAATGCTTTTATTATTCAGGGTCTTCAGAAGATGTATTTCCGGTAAATATTCGGTTTCAAATTTTTGGAGTGGAATGCAATACCTTCTCTACCTATTATGTATTGGTAGAGAAAGTAAAAACTAATTGCGATCACAATACACTTTACTTTCTCTACCAACTTCGCTTATTTTTCTATCTACTTTATATTAATTCAGATATATGTTTGCAGAAATGGTTCAATTATACATTTTGTTCTAAGTACAAGAGAGATACAGGAGGTTAACTGGATAGTCTGGAAATGATTTATTTTATAGTAATGCTGCTAAAAAGGAAAAGAAATGTAATGCTTTCTGTAAATAATTTGAAATTAGCGTGATGGCGCCGCCTAATAAAGCGCGCAAACCGAAAGAACAAGGTTAAAGCTCTAGCACCAAACAGTTCGTGAGATTTAAAGGGGTAGATAGAAAAGACAGTCGGCGGGTAATATCTTCTCTCACCCCCGAATGTTTTCAATTCTATAGTGCTTAGAAGTTTGAGTAGTAAAGTCCCAAGAACTTTATTACCTACTCATAAAAATACTTGAAAAAGGAAAGAGTATACTGCAGTCCAAAATATAATTATAGTTTATTGTAAATTTTGTTAATACAGATTTGTGTGTAAAATCGATATTATGGTTCCAGCAAAACCGAAAAATAACAAACACACTTGGTTGTAGAAATCGATGTATTTCTCTGTTTGCTGAAAATTATGATTTGGTATAGAGATCGAGATGGCTCCGATAGCGCGTGAGGCTTGCATTCTGGAGGTCCAGTGATCTATTCTGTCAGACGGGTCAATCTGGCCCAGGTCGGAAGGCAAATGCTGGGGTGGTTCGTCGCCTACCACAAATTTCCTGTCCCATCATTTCTTCTCTCTTCAGAGTTGTAGGATCAGGGGACGGCGTTCGACATGTTGCGGCTGGGCGGTGAAATGTGCTTTGGAAAATTCTCTTCCTGGCATCTGTTGGACTGCTAACGGATCCGCCTCATGGAGCGGCATCCCTGAACTCTAGGAGCCCCTGGAGGGTTCAGGGCTTGTGGGCAGGGCTGGTACATTCAATATGGAGTCATTAGAGATCCCATCCATGCTTGCGCACATCGTCGCCCGGATCTGGTTGGCCTTACGGTTTCCCCCTTATAACTCCCTTCCAGGGTTCACGTTAGAAGCACAGCTCTGCCTAAGTGCAGACCTCTGTCCAGGTTTCGGTGGCCCCTGTACTGATTATTACCTCCTGAAATGTTCTATCGTGCAGTGAAACAGCAAACACATGCGTCTAGTGAGTTTTCAAATTATCGCGTTCATACAGAATTGTGTTGAGTTCAAATCTTCATCTTTTCCCCTCAACGTTGCCGCACTTAGCTAAATAAGGAGCACATTTCTCATGTTTTATCTCCCATGAAGTAAGTCACTTACTCCTAAAGATGACACCGTCACAGTAATAACTTTTTACAGTGGACCTTGCAATAAATTGAAAAAGCTGCTACCAGAGCATATAATGTCTTCTGGTCAACATATAAACCAAAAATAGCTATGTTCTCGCTTCTACCGCACCGTCTTCTCATCCTTGCTTTCCCCTCGCTATAAAACGAAAATATCCCCAGCCATCCACTCTATCTCTGCACTTCTTTCTCGGATTTCTACCTAGTTTTATTTTTCGTTTCTCCTTGCTATCGGAAACCATAACTGGATCCCTTTTCTTCTCTTTTTAATGCTCCTGCCCAGTATCATATTTTAATCGCGCAGGATGAGACGGCATATATATTATTAAGGCTTACTACAGGCTTACGTCTGTCATATAAAAATACCACTTTCATTTATATTTGCTCTGATATAAAGTGATTATATGTTATTGTAGCAGAACCTTTCCAGGTAAAAATGCGATTACCCTGTGGACCTATATCAATCTCTACTGGAGGTGGTACGTTTTTGAAAGGCAAACATTTAAATTTTTTCTGTTAAAAAAGAAAAAAAAATATGTGAACATTCAAACGACTTTCTCTACCCATGGGAATATGAGTAAGTTATAGTATTCATATGAAAAGTGATGTTTTTATCACTATATATTTTTTCTTAGTGTCGGGAGCATGAACGAAGGCAGGAGTGCAGCTTGCGCAGTAGCACTGATTTGAGTCACGTAATATGTCAACCAATGAGTAACATAAGTTATTGCTCCTTCGCGAGTGTCGCGTTAGCGGTATTACTTGGCAATGAGTCCATTGAGAGAGAGAAAGAGTACAGGCACAAAGCGAGCGAAAATGAAAGAAAGAGACAGTGTATTACTTCTGTCGCTCTATATGTGCAGTAGCTTTCTCCCCACCCGCCTTCGTTCGTGCTCCCAGCTCTAGGAATAAGCTAAGATTAAGGAAGACGTGCTTAGTTACAACATGCGAGAAAATACCATTCACATATTTATTCGTGGTAACAAACTTTGCAAAGGAGAGAGAGGGGACAGGGAGAGTGAGAGCGAGAGAGACAATTCAAAACTTACAAGCATATCCATTAGATATACTCAAACTTTGGAAAGCTTTATCTGTTAACTTGCAACATGGAGTAGTTCGAAAACCGCTAATGCTACGAATAAATTTGCTAGGTATTGTAATGATCTCTGCATTTTTCTGCAATAAGTTTCTCTTGTGGATTCTTAGTTACACAAAATGACGAAATATTAAAGAAAAAAAGGGACTTCACAGGATATTCATAGAAAACTAAGCTCTACATTTTAAGTCAATAAATAAAACATGACATTTTAATCAAAATCGTTAGAACCACTTTTGAGAAATTAAAAAACAACGTAACTTTTCCCATAAAGGATAGTGTGGTTTGGGAAATTGCTTGAAATTTTTCATATCGCATCCTAGTAGGATGCTGGACTTTATTAGTACCGAGTATGGTGTTTACTTTTTTGTATTTGAAGGACCTCAAAGCTTGTAATTCCCGGGAAATACAAATATCGACATTTTGGGAAGAATATAATACTTTCTTTAGCTATAGGGTAGGTTGCAGATAGTAAAAAAGACCTCTGTTGGGATAAGCTTTCTAGTTTGGCTGTATAATCTCAGTGGTTAGGACGAATGTTAGATTGTATTAGTACTGTAGGTCCCCGAGTTCATTCGGTATCTTGTGCTGATCGCACTAGTTTCTTTCTTATGAACTATTTCGGTCAACGAAATTCAAATAATTTCGGTAGCTACCGTTGAGCTGACGTATTTCTATTAGACACCGTGATGGCGTGTAGATTGTTTTCGGTGTCTGGGTCCGGTCGTGCTTCACCTGGCTCGAGGATTTGTTTCTGCCATGTGAATGGACAATCTGTTCTTTGATGAACTTCTTGTATTGATGAACTCCGAGTATTGGAGTTAGTAGGCTAACTGACTGGATTGATCATGGGGGGTTATCCATTGCCATTTTTCAGTAAGCAGATGTTTCGGCATTAAAATGTAGTTATCTTGAGGAGTCATAGACATGATTTACATTCGCTAACTTCGTATCCTTGATTTTGTTCCGGCCCGGTCATTTGATTTTTATATGCAATGTACCAGCCTTTTTAGGCATTTTTAATTGTTTTAATTCTTGTGATTTTTGTTATGATTTATCCAAATTGTTAAGCTGTTCGGAGTTTATCTAAATTGTTAATGTGTTCAGAGATTACCTAATTATCCATATTTTGTGAGGGACTTACTTTGTGCTATCACGGGAGTTGTGGCCAGGCAAGCGTGAGGTAATGAGCTGTAGTGATCAGCTAAATGGGGAAAGTCCGTTATACTTTTAAGTTGAGATAATTTACCTAATTTCTCCCTCTGCAATAATTACCCAATTTATGTATGCTCAGGTAATGTCATAATGGTTTCTGAAAACTTATAATAGAAATTTTGTGTATTTATACTGGAATTAATGATACATATTTTCCTGTGGTAAACATTAATTAAATCCAATACCTGAATTTGACTGTTGTGAACAAATCCTTGGAGAGCAGTCCTATTACCTTATAATGTTGTCTTACTGTCACCCCATATTAAGGTCAGAGCACCTCTTATTTGGGGCACCTCTATTTTAGTAATATGAGTAAGAGACATAATTAACAGTGCAATCTGAAATGACCTGGTCTAAAGACAGTGAAATAAAAATAAAAGGTTCTGATGTTTTACATTCACATAACTTTCACTTCTCATTATAGTTTATTTTTATATAGCATCTACAAATTATTATTTATTATTTTATCTAATTTAAGCTAATTGAGATAAGCATTTGCATAAATAGTTTCATTAGACATTTCATTATAGGTACAAAGGGAATAGAGGTAGTCAAATGTTTAAAAACTGGACGCCATATCTAGCCCTAAAATGCCATACTCTTTTCATGACATCGCAAAAAACAACCTTAATTCGACAACATTGAAAAATTCAAATGAATTAGATAGGATATCGCGGGAAGGTGTATTACCATAAAATGTTATTTGAAATAAATATATTTTATATATTTTTTGTGTAGTAAGCTTCTGTATCTCTTATGGTTTAGCAATTATGCAAAATTATACCTTCTTTCCTAATCAAGAGGCCTTCGTATGCTATTTCCAGAAAACCAAGATATACACTTTACTCGTCATTTAAATATATTTAATGCATAGCATTTCAATCAAACTGGTTAAACACATTTTTGAGAAGATACAAAATAACACGCAGTTTTCCTGTAAATGGTACTTTGGGGTAGGGAAATTTTATTGAAAATCTTCGTTTCGCATCCTTAGAACGCGTTGAAATTAAATACCAAGTTTGGTATTGGTTCAGTTATGGAGTTCACGGACCACACGGACTTTTTCTTAAAGCAGAGAAAGTAAATCGTGATATAAGATGGCATCAGACTATAGAATAAAAGATTTTCAGTACAGATATACACGTTTTATTCCACACCACTACAGTCGGTTTGGCGAGTCCTTTATTTACAAATGAGTGGTGTTTTTTTTACTATCAATGAGGATTATGTGATTTATTTGTAAGTTTCTTCTGGCGCTTTTACGATTCATTAAAGCTGCCGGGAATGAAATAAAAAAAACCCGGGTTTTGGAGTCAGACAAATCTAGCATGACATTGATCTCGCACGAAGTTTATTTCTCATCTTAGCGATGGACCATTATTACGTAACAATTTCTTGTTTCTGAGAATCGTATTTCAGCCGTAAAGGTCGTTAAGGTTCCCTGCAGTGCTCTTGTTCTGGCGGATGTAATGAGTTGTTATATTGCGCTTTTGTTACGCGAGATACATTCGCCGAAAAAAAAGCAGGGCTAGTCTAGTGCTTGTTATTTTAATTAGACACGTAAAAAGAGGTCAGTTGAAGCTGTAGAATGGAATATCTATAGCAGGAGTAATGATTTTAAACTATATAAATAAGATTAACCTTGCCTCTGTACTTTGGCAATGCATCTTTGACATACAGAAACGTAAATTATCCCAACTGAATGTTTAACATTCCTGAAACTATATTTCTTGCAAAAGTTTTCGAAAAAACTTTGAATATTAAGAAGGCGTGACAAGAAAAGTTTATACAATTATAAATTCTTACTTTCTGTATCACTTACATGCGGTAGGTAGAGGAAATATTACATCTAGATAATCAATCAAAATTTCACTGAAAATACAACCCTGAACCCCAAAACGATGGACCGAAAGATTTTCATAAAATTTACCTCGCCCTGAGCTATCCCTTAAATGGAGACAGTTTCGTTATTTTTATGATTTAATAGGTCTCTAATGGCTTTTATTAAAATATATTGCGTTTGAGGAAGAATAAATGGCATATCTTGAACTTTATGTGAATGGCCTGTTCATTCTGATTCAATTTTCCATAATTTTGTGTAATTGGAAAACCTTAAGGTACGATAAAGTTACTACGATATAATGCAGATGTTGTTAAGATTTATTCCAAATTGTAATTTTTGTGGAAATAAGGAATTGCGTGATATTCCTTTTTGTTGCAGAATTTTAAAATATTTTCTCATATAAGTTTTGAAGTAGCAAGATATTCTTGGTCTACAATTACTTTTCTGCCTCGGGTTTTTCGTATCAATCGGGATTCTTCGTTCCATTCACAGAGTATCGAAAGACGAT
The DNA here is from genome assembly GCA_030765065.1 of Deroplatys truncata. Classification (NCBI taxonomy): domain Eukaryota; kingdom Metazoa; phylum Arthropoda; class Insecta; order Mantodea; family Mantidae; genus Deroplatys; species Deroplatys truncata. The sequence goes on along the minus strand of CM060984.1, from coordinate 168,148,440 downwards.
GCTTCCCTCTCTTCTTCTCGCCTTTTCACCAAACACATGCCAATTCGTAACGTACATACTGTTAGCCATTATTATAATTACTGCTCACTTAACCGTCAGCTACGTTACCGTAGTAACCATGAGGTATCGGTTTCCAAAATACGAATGCTGATACATTCGCAAGTGCGTCACAAGAGCCAAATAGCATAATTATATCTAATCGGCAGGAAGATTTCTGGTGGACGTTGCCCTCTAATAGAACTTGTAAACAGGGACGGTTCCAAGGTCTCAGATAATTTACATATTTGCAATGTTGTGCTGTAACGCAATGTGATCTCTACGATCAGTGCTGTTTTTGAAAACCAATGTGCGCAATGTCTCTGAACCAGACTTTTTTGAGGGGGGCTCAAATAGCCGATATTTACGAAATGGGTCTCGGACTTAGAACAGGCATCACGTGAGGTGTGCAGTTGTCTAGCCAAGGGTGAAGAGTCGCCGGTGGTAGGTGAATAGAGCTTGAAAGAATTGTGTGTTTCGCCGTCGGCGTATCCCTGGGATTTCTTCGTGATTAGCAGTTTGGTATGCGGGTACGTCTTAGGATTCACAGTTTATCTTTTAGTCTTTTGTTTTATATCACTGAGTTTCCGTTATCCGCTCAACACTCTTCAAGCTAAATTTTCAACAGACCCCATCTTCTGTTTTTTAATCTGTTTTAATAATCAGTGAATTTCCCTTAAATTGTATGCCATATTTTCCCCAATATACATGTTCATGTTTTATTGATTTAGGTGTTTACTGTTAACAAGCAATCGTTTCCCTTCCTACATCATTAATGTATAATTTCGACGAAGAAAGGTCAACGTGGTAAGGTAGTACTGGGTAAATAGGGGCACTTGGATAGTTTAGGTTTCATTCCGAGAATATTTCTAGAAAAACTGTTATGTTACTATTCTTTACCCCTACAACTTGCTTAAAGATGGATGAGTTAACGGATGTTAAATGCAGCAAATGCAACGAGTTATAACTTAAAAGACAGAATAAATTCGAAAGAATAACTTTACATATACAGCTACTAATGATAGAATAATTTATAGAACAGCTGTTTGATCGTTACCTATCATTAGTCTGGCTTATATAAATACACAAGAAAACACTGTTTCCCTTCTGTTGTTGGGAAATACAGCATACTTCGAGACACACTGTAACGTAACGTAAGAAGCTACTTACCCAGTCCAGAGCACGAACTCTATGTTGTCTCCATGTTTGCTCTTCATAGCCTTAGCGGCTGATTCGACAAGGGCCCATGGCGAGTCACAGTTGTAATCACCGAAGCGACCCGCAGGCTTGCGCGTCAGAGCCATGTTGTTTTCTGTCCGCCGGCAATCTGCAATGAAATGAGGTTGTCTTCAAACCACTCTGGGTCATACATGTATAATTAACTGTCCCTGCACTGACAGACTCTATAATACACACGTCAGTTTTATAACATTATGGAATAAACTTAATGGATCTTTTGTTAGCCTGGTCTAGAACAAAGGTTAGAGAGGATAAACGAGGTTTTAAAAACTAGAGTTCAATTTTCTTTGGATGTTTTTACTAACTGAGGCACCTTGGGTTTTTAAAGACTTGAGCAGCCTAATATTTTCACTTGCATCTAAAGCGTAAGTTATCAATGATTTGTTAATTTGGTCAAACGGTGTAAATGTTTACAATTGGGTATATGGAATCGTGCCACTATAATACGCAATGTTTTATATTGGTCACGAAATAGTAAACCACATCTGCCGCACCAGCCTCCCTTTTCTTTCGCTCCTAAGTCTGAACCGTCCTGTGTTCATAGGTTAATGTTTGAGTGCCAGACTTCTGACATTAAACCAATACGAGACGGATTCAACCAGGGGCTGGCGTGGAGCGTCGTTGTAAAGAATGCCTTCTAGACACTCAGGTAAAATGTTTCCGTACTTCTCCCCCTTTCGCCGCTCATCTAGGCCTGACCTTTGTCCATAGGCTAGTTCGAATGTTTCGGATATTCAAACCAATGAAAGATTGGCTCACCAGAGCTGGTGTGGAACACAGATAAGGAGATTCTGCCGACATTAAATAAAGAAAACACTATAGGAAACTATTGGCATATTTCGCGTACTCCACTTACACAAGGGGTTCAAAATATGAGTACAGGAAGCTTTTAAAATTGTAAGAGTCCTATAATTTTCGCTCAGGTGCACATATTTGAGTCATGATTGGTCAAGCTACATAGTTTTGTCTATATGAACCGAACGGAATGGCTCAGGCGGTAACGTCTGTGGCTCGCATTCGGGAGGTCGTGAATTTCGATTCCTATGGACTTCCTGATCCATGGGTTTTCCGGGGTTTTCCCGGGTCGCCAGAAAAAGGATCATTACATCCCCCGAATTTCCCGTCCCTCCATTTCATCTCCATCACTTTACCCTACATCTGTTTGGTGTCTTTTAGAGTTGCAAGTGTCGGCGGGAGGTCTCGACATGTGCATGGCAGGGAATAAGATCTTCTAAGGAAACCTTCGTCCCCCAGACTGCGGGCGGTCTCCGAGTCCCGGGCCCCCCATGGGATGTGTAAGCCCACAGGGGTGGAGGGGAGCCGCCTGCACCAGCCAACACCCGGGGAGTTCAAATCTGTAAATGGTAGGGACCCTGCCCTCTTTCTGTCGTGCCTCTTGGTCCGGTCGCCCTCTGTCTCCTCTCACCTCATCCCTCTCACCCGGGGGCGCCACAGGCATAAAAGCTCTACGTAAGTCAAGATGCTAAGTCCCCCTCCGGTCCTAGTCCTATCTTATCCTTTGTCTATAAGATGTTGAAAATTAAGATTAAGGACAATTTTAAACATTTTAAGGTATTATATTATTGTAAATAACGGTTGATGGCTTTGGAAGTTGTAACGTAACTTTTTATTTCGCGTCCTATAACATAATTCTACATTTCTTTGAACATATGTACATATAAAGGTACACATTTTTTTCACAAGTTACTAAAAATATGGTAGAGGTAGTTTATGAGAGTTATAACGTAAGCTATATTTTTTGTCCGGAACTATGCAATGAAGGTACATTTTTTCTAGAGTGTCAGAGAGTGTTGCTTTGTATGTTAGCGGTTGAAAGCAGGAATTGAAAATGAGGGATGTGGAAATTTTTAAAGGTAGCTCATAATAATTACAATAGTCAAGGGTATCAAGGTTTGTTAAAATTATACCAAAATAATCCTCGATAACAAAGTTCAGCGAAATCACGAAAAGCTGTGATATTAATATAATACGCAGCTTTCCCTTTAGGTAATGCAATTTTGAAAGATTACATAAGCAGGGTTCTTGACAGAAGTATTAAAAATTATGTGTTATGATAATGCTTTAAGGGCCGGCCCTCGTAGCCGAGGTCGCTGGAGTGTATAGTTCCGGCGCTCCGCCAAGCTGAGGGTCGCGGGTTCGAGTTCAGCCATGGGCATGGGTGTTTGTGCGTGTATGTGTGTTACGGAAATAAGCGGTAACTTTTTAGCAGGTTTTTATTCAAAAGATATAATTTTAGAAGTATTATCTATGAGAAACTTAAATATTTTTATATATATATATTTCTACTTGGTTATACATTTTTAATAAAAAATTATTAGATATGAAAATAAAATTAATTCTATTTTCTGTATTTTCATATAAATTTATATGATATCTAGGGTTTATAAGATAAATTATTATTAAAACACAGTAGCATAAATTGGGTACAACACGACTTTAAAAAAAGGTACCTGTTATTACATCTCAACACTCTCTATGTATTAAACACCTTGAATCGAGGTTACAAGCTTTTATTAAAATAGTATTTAATATCAGGGTGTCCGGTTTGTACGTTTAACATTACAAACGTTTATAACTTTAGGGGTATCATATTCCGATATGAATTACTTCATATATGATTTGTAGGTTTCTTGCAGTTTATGAATATTGCTTGCAACAATGACAATTGTTGTTTAGAATGTGCAATGATGGTCATGTAAACACAGCAACAAAGAGTTTTCTGTATTATTGCACTGGCTGAAAATAAATCTATAAAGCGTGTATAACGAAAATTTCGGCGTAAATTTAACGTTGGGCGTCAAGTTGATGTTTCCACCTATGTGAGCATCGTCAAATGGGATAGAAAGCATAAACTGGTAGTCTTTTGTGTACTTGTGGAAAGCATAGCAAACGGAACGTATCTACGGAAAATGTGATGTTTGTTGCAGAAATTTTGAATAAAATTGCAGAGGACGGTGTTTTTCTTGATAAACTGTGCTTCTCTGATGATGCAACTTTTCACGTGTGTGGAGCAGTTAGCAGACAAATGTCGTATCCGGGGAGGTGAAAATCCTTGTGAGGTTTTTGAGAGGTAGAAAGATACTCGTCAAAATTAAAACTTCTGTCATTACATTTGTCCTCTGGGTAGATTCGCTGCTGTAACTGAATCTTGCAGGTCCATAGAAGTAAGTGTGGACCGTGAAATACCAAGCTATGAACTGGCGCTTTGAATTAACTGCGACTTCTTACGAATGCCGTACAAATCCTTTCCACGTTCTCCACTATGCTTCCCAAAAACACTAGTTTCTTCTGTTTGTCTCATTTGACGATGCTCCATAGGTGGGAGCACCATCGCGACTCCCAAGTTAAATTCACGCCAAAAACTTTGTTGTACACCTTTGCAGATTTCATTTCAGCTAGTCCAAGAACACAGAAAGCTTTTGTTGTGGTGTCTACATCGCCATATTTGCACATTCTAAACATGTGATCATTGTTGCAAGCAATGCTCTCAAATTGCAAGTGACATACAAATCATATATGAAAGAATTCATTATTGGAATATGATCGAAGAAAGTATATTTACGTTGTTTGCAACACGCTTTGGGCGTCAATTTGCAGAAAATCTTTGTTGCTGCTACGTATGGAAAGTCAGTTTGAAGCAGGTTGTATTGAAGGAGTTGTATTATATATCAAATCTTGGGGAGCCGAAACTTAAAATTCGTTGCAACCGCACGTATAGTAAACAGTTTCCGGTAGCCTTCGCCTCAAATGTATTTTCAGGTGGTCTTTGCCCCAAGTTTAAAAAAACTAACTTTGTAATTAAACTGTTTTTTAAATATTTAATATTTATGTTTGCCTCGGCTGCGTCAGTATTATTGTTAGGGACATGGATGTCTTGGCAGGGCGTGATGCGACAAGAATGTAGGCTTACACAGATTTTAAGTTTTAATTCACTCCTTGTTATTAATCGTTGACACAAATTAAATAGCAATTCACTTATATAGAGAGCTGTGAGATTCTTTTATTTAAGACTTGCACTTTTCAACACATATACTATTTTCGTCTCACACGAATACGTAATTAATTTCTTGAGAACACATCACGCGTCTGGTTATTAACTCTGTCTGCAGGCAACTGAACTGATTTCAAGCGCCTAAACTTGTAAATTTCTGCATTTCAAGTCCTGATTGGCTATTTTTACTCCAATAGAATATCTGCATTTTACTGAAGCTTTTTCTGGTTGTTGATTGGCTATTTTTATAAACTGTCACTAAAATCACATTAATGCTTCCATGAATCACAAGTAACATTTAAATTCTCAAACTCATTATTGCCTGAAAGTTACCTGATTGTTAGCAACGTTTAGCTTATTATTCTCACAGCTCCTACATTATTAAATTATGTAATGCATTCACATAACATGATTGAACATGTTTACCATAATATAAGCATATGCAATGACTGTTACATACATTTTACAAATTATTATAAACACATATTGCTTCAAGGTGGGCTGTTATTGAATTTACTTATTATATAATTTGACTAAAATCATTTAAGTGTTAAACCTATAAGCCGGACACCTGTATATTAAATTAATTAAAGAAATAAGACGCTCCAAATAAAAATTTACCATGTCATCGTTAACTCTTTTCAAAAAGGAAACAAACAGTCACTTTGAACTGGCTAACTGTGGAAACCCTCAGAGATGGCTCAAGCAAGTACAAATCCCGTGTGTATCCATATATCCCGCTTGTATCGAGTATACATTTGCAATATTCTTGCTTCTACTTTTTATATGTCCAATCCAGTTTCTTGCACTGAGAACAGAATGAAACTTGACAAAAATCCAGTCAGCTGTTCAACGTCCGTTCTACTTACGACACCCAGACAGTACCTTGAAGATGCATGAAATTATGCTTGGAAAAGTAAATTAGGGAAGGAAACGTTCCAGGTTTAATTTTTGGAATAACTTCCCGTACTTGGCAGAGGGCCGAGGAAAATTGGTAGAAACCTCAGGCAGGGAGGACGGACCTGGTGAAATTCAAATTTCCCGTTCACGAGTTTGTGCTTTAACGACCTCTAACATCTATATCTGGTTTAGGTGTGAAAATCTAATCTTTTTGAGATACCGACATTAACTAATGAGCGCGGCAGTAATGGAAATTACATTAAATTGCCGTAAGCTTGTATTCGTTCCCTATCTGCTTAGAGTGCCCATCGGAAGCTTTACTGTTTTACATCCCGAAAGCCCTTTACCTATGCATTTCTTGCTAATCGCCTGATGTAAGCCTTTCTAAACCCTGCTCCTTATAACTTCGCCCCACTAAATGTACTCTTCCGCTCCCTTTCTTTTCCCTTTTCACTACTTGAGTAATGTACACCTTTTGAATTTATGACAAACGAACCCTGTGCAATACAAGATCAGGCGATAGGAGCGATAAAAGCTTTCATGATAGCGGCACATGTTTTCGTCATTCTGAGAGACAGAATCAAACCAAAGGATCCTCCTGCCTATTTGCTGACAATAATTTACATGCATTCTAGTTGCATTAACTCTGTTACGTAATATATTTAATTCATACGATTATGAAAATGTAAATTTGGTGATTCTCTTCGAATATATTCAGATAAATTATCAGGTTAATGAAGGAACTATTTTGTATCACACCATAACCAATTCTACGACAGCAGCCAATGAGAGATAAATTGTGCATGTGACAGTTAAAAAAATAGGGGTAAAATTATATGGAACAGGGTTTATGTATATACTTATAGAACTGTGAAATAACTCTGCGAATGGAGTTTGTATTACACCCCTTCCGAACGCCACAGAGACGACTGTGTTATTCACGCTCGCTGTTTTATGCACAATACAGGCGTCTTAGTACGCCCGTGGACTTTAAAAGGAGAACCTGTGCCACTCCTTTCTGCTATTCGCTTTTCAGTTCTGCAAGTATTTCATGTATAAATACATAGAGGTTCAAATTTATTTATTTATAGTTTTTAATTTGAACGAAATCAATTTTTTGTTGAGAGAAGAAAAGAATTCATATGGACTGCAATTATTTTACTTTGCATTCAGTTAACTCTAAATTGAACTTAGTAGTTTCAACTTAACTCCGCAATTGTTAATATTTTAAATTTAAAACCAATATATTTATCTAAACAAATGACAATGTGTATCGCGTTTCGCGCTTAAAAGACGGTACAAGTTAAATATGCTGCACTGTTGCGACATGTACAATGCTTATGCTCGCAAACTTCGGCGCTCACTGCGATCGGTCTGCCCATTTAATGTTATTTTATGAATGATACATCAGCAAATAGTGAAATAGCTGCATTGCTACTTAAGGCTGACTACTGTAAGAAATTTAATTTTCACCTGCATCTGTCTCTTCTCTTTGTATTTTTGGTATTTAAGAATGCGTTTTTATCATCACGGTTTACCCTTGACAAAGTTAGTCAGTGTGGGTGGAACCTTTCCAAACAGCAAAGAATGAACTATGCGCCCCATCCTGCTTTGCCTTATTCCACCATATTGCGTTCATCTAGCATGTTTTTTTCCCCATCCTTTTTGCTCTCTTTTTAATGACGTCCTTAGATGTCATTTAATCCCTTCTTTTTTACCCTATACACTACTGTTTCTGAACAACCGGTAGCCTTGATTGTTTTTTTACTGCCATATAACACTCATTTTGCTTGAATAATATAACACATTCATTACTAATTTGCATTTCTATTTAGTTTACCAATGTTTCATCTCTTCCTAGCTTCTTCCTTCATAATTATGAACAGTTGCGTAAAATATTAAATGGTCTACCGAACACTTTATAGTGTATAAACCTACACACTTCCTTACAACAGATGTTAATTTATACTGCTTTTATGGCGCCTGTTAGTTGAATAGATGGATGACATTTGTTTTATCATACACAATGAATGCAAGAAATTACAGGGTCCCGGCTTCTATTAAAAACTGTCTCCAGCCCTCCTCAACATTTCCTCCGCTTTGTCCCATTGCAAACCCAATAACAAAAAAGTTTCTTGCTGGCTAGCTTTCCTACTGCATAGGTATTACGAAAACATCTAACTAATAAAAATATAACGCTCTTCTTATTAAAGATGGAGAATTCAAACATGGTAAGTGTCAACATTCTAGTTCACTCTAGCTAAGACAAAAATATTGTTGCGCTCTACTTTTTAGTTTATTGGTTACTGTGTGATAAACATAGAAACAGAATATATAGGACTTTTACTCAAAAACTCGTTTTATTTAGAAATTTATGGCCACAGGAATCTATAAAGACTCTAAACATGTTATGATATGATAGAAAAAATATTCTGCATAGGTAATTCGTTCAAATTTGAAAAGTGTAACAGTTTAATGTTTACGCATGTTATTAGCAATTTGGCGACAGCGCGAGAGTAGAAAAGGACGGAGCTAATGACATCGTTTATGCGTTAGGCAAAGACAGAAATATCCAAATTACCTCTATACTGTCTTTTAAGGTTGAGGTAAACTATAGTTAAGATTCTTCTAATTATGAGGGCAGTAGTATTATAACCCTACTTTATCCCTAATAACAACAAATATAGTATTGTGTACTTACTTTTTCTTGTGTCGCCAGAAGTGGAGTAATGGACGTCATAATGTATGTCAGTAATGTGCCAGAAGTAACCTGAAAATAAAGAAAAATAATACATTTTAGTTCAAATAATTCGATCTTTTGGTTATTACAGTGATATCAGCTATTAAACATATAGCTAAACACATACAGGAGAAAATCTCTGTACACATGATGGAAGGAGTCAGATACTCTGATTTTTTAATTTAGTGACTTAGTTTAAAGCTTCGTACACTAGTTGTTTGTGATAATATAACACATGTACGAAATTTAAATTTGGTATGGCAATTATTTCCAGGAATTTAAATATTTTATAAAATCTTAATACAAAATTTTGATAAAACATGAAGAATCCGTGAAACATAAAATTTAAGAGAGTAACAAATACATTTTGTTGTATTTTTACGAAATTAAAGGTACAGGAACAGGTATTAACGTCATAAATTGTTCGCTTACTTTCTAATATATTTCTTTTTCTCCCTTTTTCGATTTTTTCGAATAAAATTGTACATATTCTAAAATTATGTGAACAGCGTAAGTCTAAAACGAAATGCTTGTTAAGGACCAAACTTGGTGTTTAAGTTCAGTGGCTTTCAAATATACGATTTTATAAAAACATTTAACTCAAACTTCTCTTTATATAGTAACAAATTCGATATTTTTGTTTTATCAAAAATGGTGTTTACAATTTTTACTAAAATAGCATAGATTTAAGACATTCAAAATTGCAAAATGCATATCTTCTTGAATTTTCTGGAAATAGCCTGTAACGTCCTCTTTATTAGGAAGGAATTAATGTTCAATCTATTTCAAACAAATTTTTGGGAACACCAGTAATTTCCGAGATATTCGACGATTTTTCAAACCTTTGTTATTTCTCTGAACAACTATTCAGTTACCTCTCGCAATTAACATGAAGTAGATACAAAAAGAAGTTTTCGTAAAGATAATTTGTAGAAGATATATAAAAAAATCTGATGTGTTACACTCACATGACTTTCTTTACTCTTGTACAAACTATTTTTACAAAAGCTTATTCTCCATATGCTTCATGTTAATCGAGATATTGAGATGTTAATCTTATTTCTAATTTTTTTGTAGATACAAGGGGAATTGGTAGGCTTTAAGCGATAGTCAAATATTTTAAGAGCTGATTGCTATGTGGAGTATTCCATCCTCTTTGAATTACCAAGACAAAAAAATTAATAACGAATTCCCATTTGAGAAAAAGTATAACTATTGGAAAATTTAAGGGAATAACAAGCAATATCTCGAAAATGGTTTACTCAAAAAAATGCATATAACATAAATTGTGTATTTTAACGCGATCTACATATTTTGTGTAGTAAAATTTTGTCTATCTCTTATGGTTTATCAGTTATGCAAAAGTCGTTCACAATGAAGAATACTTTTGGAGACATTCTCAGAAACTTCTAACCATACATTTCATTTGTCATAAAAATATCTTAAATATGTGATATTTTAATCAAAATCGTTAGGGCCACTTTTGAGAAAATTAAAAATTTCGAAAATTGTTCCGTGCAAAGTGTAATATGGGTTGGGAGGATTTTCTTGAAAACCTTCGTGTCGCATCTCTGCAAGATACTGAACCTAAATACCAAGTTTGGTGTTTATCCGACTGTTCGTTTCTGAGTTATGCTGTTCACAGACACACACACACACACACACACACACGGACATGTTTCCAGGAATGCTTTTTTTTTGATTCAGGGGGCCTCAAAACATATATTTCCGGTAAAATCTCGCTATCGAATTTTTGGGTGGAATACAATATTTCCCCTACTTACTATACGTAGTAGAGAAAGTAAAAATAGTTTTTAGTAAAAGGCCCGTATCTGTGTGTGCCTATGAACAGCATAACTAAAAAAATCTGATGTGTTACACTCACATGACTTTCTCTACTCTTGTACAATCTAATTTTACAAACGCCTATTCTCCATATGCTTCATGTTAATCGAGATATCGAGATGTCAATCTTATTGGTAATTTTCTTGTAGATGCAAGGGAAATATGGTAGCTTTTAAGCGATAGTCAAATATTTTAACGCTGGTTGCTATGTGGCGCATTCCATTCTCTTTGCATGTCCAGGACATAAAAAATGAATAACAAATTTGAGAAAAAGTATAAGTATTGGAAATTTAAGGAAATAACAAGCAATATCTCGAAAACGGTTCACTCAACAAAAGAAATGTATATGACATAAGTTGTGTATTTTAATGCGATCTACATTTTTTGTGTAGTAAAATTTTGTCTATCTCTTATGGTTTACCAGTTATGCAAAAGTCGTTCACAACGAAGAATACTTTTGGAGACATTCCCAGAAAATTTGAGATATACATTTCATTTCTCATGACATTATCTTCAACATATGATATTTTCATCAAAATCGTTAGAGCCATTTTTGAGAGAATTAAAATTTTCGAAAAATCTTCCATGTAGAGGGTAGTCTGGGGTGGGGGGATTTTCTTGAAAACCTTCGTGTCGCATCCCTGGAAGATACTGAACCTAAATACCAAGTTTGGTGCTTATCCGACTGTTCGTTTTTGAGTTATGCTGTTCACAGACACACAGACACACACACAGACACACACACACACAGACACACACACGGACATATTACCAAAAATGCTTTTTTTGGATTCAGGAGGTCTCAAAACATGTATTTCCGGTGAAATCTCGGTATCGAATTTTTGGGTGGAATGCAATACTTCCCCTACTTACTATACGTAGTAGAGAAAGTAAAAAGTCGGATAAATACCAACCTTAGTATTTAGATTCAGTATCTTCCAAATATACAGTACGAAGGTTTTCAAGAAAATCCTCCACTTCTAACTATCCTTTACATGGAACATTTTTCGAAACTTTTGGTTTTCTAAAAAAAGGCTCTAAAGATTTTTATTAAATACCACATATTAAATATATTTAAAGGAGAAACAAAATATATGTATTTAATTTTCTGGAAATAGCATGCGAAGTACTTTTCATTCAGAGGGAATTTGTATTATCTTGTATAACTGGTTAACTTTAAGCGATAGACAAAAATGTAGTGCTCTTTAAAACACACAATTTATTACAAAATACACGTTTCTGTTGCATAAGCCATTTCTGAGATATCTGTTATTAATGGTTCGATTTATTCAATACTTTGTCATTCAAGCTCTGTTGATTTTCAGTTGTTTCTGGCTATTGTATGGAGACGGTATGGGATTTTAAGGCCGGCATTTATCTTCCAGTTCTTAAACATTTGACTATCACTGTTCCCTTTGTATCTATAATGAAATGTGTAATGTACTTATTTTTCGGAGGTTTTATCTAAATGAAAATGATGTAGATAGAAAAATAAGGCTTCGCAAGAATAGTTTGTATACCCACTATAGACATTAGAGAGCAGAGACGCGCATGTGAATGTGACACGTAAGATCTTTAAGATTTGGTTTAAACATTTATCGTTCAGCTTCCTGTATTCTCATTGTACCTGCGACAAAATGTGCAATGGAATTATTTATGCAATCTGAGTTAACGCGAAATAGATATAAAATAATCTTTCGCGGGAATAAAATTTGTAGGGGGGATATCAAAATAAAAGATGTCAGAGAGAAAAGTAATATTTATGTAAAAAATCAGGTTTTTCTTTAATATAGTTATAAGGTATATAAATACCAACGGGATCTGGACTGACTACTCAGTCCGCACCTCGGACGCCAGGAGACAAAGTCGTAGGGCTTTTCCATTAGGGCAGCATCAATTTTATACCCCCCCTGCGTGGCCGAGATCGGAGCAGGACACCAGCCCTCCCTTCGCCTCCTGCCACACAGAGACGTAAAGTGACGCCACTTTCGCGCGTCAACCCAATAGGAAAACCTATCAGGGCGACTACCGAACGGCCTCGGTGCGGCCGACAGTAATCTAGCTACTGTCTACCTGCTCTCATTCATGGTTGGTGCCGGGAACATCAGGGCGTCTTACAACCCCGCTTGGGGGAAAAAACCAGGGGTATCGGGAACCACTGCCCCGCCGAGTCCAACCCAATCCGATAGCTCCCTATCTGGAGGGGCTCGAATGTTCGGCCCGACGTACTTCTGGTAACGTCAGAAGTACTACGAATGCTCAGTGTCCGCAGCGCCCGCAGCTGAAGCGTCGAACACCCCCACCCTTACAGGGACTTATATGGTATAGGGTATACATCGCATACTGCACCTGTCGTAGCTAACACCCTTCTGGGAGGGATGAAGTGAAGGAACCATAGGAGGCTAATGGCCGAAGGCAGACAGGTAACACAGGGATGGGCGGAAGTGTCTAAGATTCCTGACTCGGCCTCTCCAACTACTGGACTACCCAGAGAGGGTGATGAACGACTCAATTCAATCAAGCAGTCCTCTAATATACAACAAACATCCGCGAAATCTGTCCGACTCCAAGGAAACAAAACGGAAGGGAAATGGTGGTAGATGAGAAACCACCCCAGTATTCACCTACCGACCAGGTAAAACCAGGAAAAAACCAAGGCCAGGGTGGGCGGTCCAAGGGAATCTAAACTCCCGAATGCAAACCAACTCGCTCGGTTTAATTTACTTAACCTGGCATTAAAATATCTGTGAAGTACTTTAACCTCTTAGCATATGTTCTAATTGATATAATGTTCTAAACACAGTGGTTCGACATCCATGCAGGGGAGTGTAAAGTCGCTATTAGCTGTAGTTTAACGGACGTGGTACTTGTTCATAACAGAGCCATTAAACACGTATATAACAGAAATGTACACAGAGGTAATATTTTGTTAAATTTAAAAGCAAATAGTTTTTTTATGTATAACAATTACTATATTTCATGCGTATGACGAAGCACCGCCTCCACTTCCGCTCCACGTAGCTTTAAATATTATCCATTACCGTGCTTTATGGATCCCCGCATTTTTCATTGCAATGAAATGAATAACCATGCAAGGTGAATTTTCGGGAAAGGCCATCTACCAATGAAATATGCAAGCATTAATTACCGTGTGCTGGCACAGTGGAATATTGACTGCATGGCTAGCGCTCGTCTTGCTTGTCACGCGGCCTGACTGGCATCCAGATCGATTCCAGGTTGATGCGCTCTACTCCTGGACAGTTTGTACTGTAAACTTGTACAGCAGGTCAGCCAAAAGTTCACCTGAGAATCTTACATTTCAGTGAACATTTCCCAGGCAATCGATTTTTTACTTCTTCTTCTGCTTGTTTATAGTGAGTAGAAGAAGTGTTGTATTCCACCAAAGAAATTTAATATAGATATTTTATACGAAATATCCATTTTAAGCTCCCCAGAATTCAACAAGGCATTTAGAAAAAGACCCGGCCTTGTGTTGTCTTTGTGTGAACTTATATTTTTTCCTATAAACAGAAAAACTAAATAACGAAATGTCAGATGACTACCAAACACTGTTTTTAAGTTCAGTACGTTCTGAGAATGGGACAATATATTTTCAAAAGAATCCTTACCCATAAGGAAAATATTTCGTTACTTTTTATTTTTTCAAAAGTTGCTCTAACGACTTTGATTAAAACAATGTAGGGTTAAGATATTTAAATGACGAATAATATATATTACACATACATGGTGGATCATTTAAGTTTGGACGTACAATATCTCCAAAACTAAGCGTTGTAGAAAGAAATGTCTTTAATAAACGTTGCTTTATATTATGGGGGAAAGTAAAGGCCATTAGTCGTGTTTTATTTGGAGGATGTTGCGATGGTCATTTCAGAGTCAATTTAATTTTTTAAAATTGGAACCTGTCTTTTTATGTTGTTTTCTCATTCCTCATAAAAAACTAAAGAACATAAAAAACAAAGCACTTTGCAATTGTTCTTACACCAAAGTAAATAACAACGAAAATTCGGAATGACTGTTGTACAAAGAACGCAATGAATTTGAGGTCAAGTTACGTTTCGCAATTGGGAGCCAACATTTTTTATTTTATTTCCTTCTTACCCATCAAAAAAGAAACTGCTGCTTATAAGCCAGTTTATAATGAGAAAACAACATATAAAATATAGGTTCCCATTTAAAAAAATAAATTGACCCTAAAATGACCATCATAAAGTTCTCCACATAAAATGACAACGTTAAAGGAAACAAATTATGTTAAATTGTTTTACAGCATTATCCATTTCCGAGATGTTCTTTATAATTAGTTTGAATTTTCAAATACTTCATCCTTTTTCTATGTGCTAAATCGCCTCTCGTGTTCATGCAAGAAGTCCGATTGCCTACTCAGGTCTAGTGGTTAGCATAATAGCTTTGAAATCCAGAGGTCCTGGGTTAGATTCCTGGCTGACGGGTGAGAATGTTTGTTTAGCTAGATTATTTCCATTCTCCCTAGAGTCTGAAAAGATAATGTAAAAGTAAATATAATGTGTGATGTAAACGTTTAAGCAAAAAGAGAAAGAAACACAAAGATACCTTACGTTAAAATAGGAATGAAACTTCAAAGCCTTGCATTGTGGGCCACTTTGAAGAGATTTGACAATAGATTGAGTCTACTGTATCCATCTTGCACTCCAACAAAATCTGCAATAGAATATTTCTGCAAACATTTAGGTATCTATAGTAAGAAGAAATGCGGCTACTTTTCTCAAGAGAACTTGCTACTCTACTGCTAGCGGCTAACTGTTGTTAAAATAGCATGCCTCCATTGAGTAGTTGCTTTCAACACATTCCCCGTTTATTCTTCTAACCATACAGTACTAGTTTCTTAAAATTAGAAGTTGCTGGATAAGGTTCAAGATTGGATCGAAGTGAGAGGAACAGTGACCGAGCACATACTGTCGCTGTAGTGTACTAGAGCAAATAGCCAGAGGCAACGGTGACAGTGAAGGTGATTTGTAGGGCGCGTCGGAACTTCACCGTTTCAGTGTGAGGCAGCATATTTAACCTTAAATGATATCAGTCAAATTATATAATATAAAATTCAATAACAGCCCGCCTTAAAGCAATATGTGTATATAAAGCAATATATAAAATGTGTATATTACAGTCATTGTATTAATGTTTATATTATTATGTACATGTTAAGTTTCTATTGGAGTAGGATTAGCCAATCAGAAACTGAAATAGGGAAAGTTGTGCAAATTTAGAAGTCAGTTGCAAGCAGACAGCGTTCCTAACCCGACGCGAGACGCGTCCTCGAAAAGTTTAATACGTATTCAGTGTGAGACAAAAATAGTTTACATGTTAAAAAGTGCAAGTAATTAATAAATAATCTCACAGCTCTCTATATTAGTGAAATGTTATTTAAATCGTGTCAAGAATTAATAAAAGGAGTGAAGTAAAAATTATAATCTGTGTAAGTCTACATTCTTAGCCGCACCACTCTCTGCAAAGAAATGCATGTCTCTAACAATAATACTGACGCAGCCGAGGCAAACATATATATATATATATATATATATTAAAAAAAATTAAAATACAAAGTGGGTTCTTAAACATTGGGGCAAAGGCCACCGGAAAGTAAATTGGAGCGAAGGCTACCGGAAACCGGGTACCATGCGGTTGTAACTACTTCGAGCTCGCCTCCCTAACAACGGAAATAAAATACAACTCCTAAAATAACGCCTTCCTCAAGTTTGAGCAACGAGCAAACATCAAGTTATACCACAATTAGGCAAATTCGCTAGTGAAACGTTTCAGATGATAAAGTAAGTGACGACGCCTTGGGCCACAGTGCTGTTCTTAAGTGGCACCAAGGCTTTTCTTAGCGGAGAGATATTTTGGAGGAGGATGAGCATACTTGTCGGCCAAACGATCCGAACTAAACGTAAGATCGAAGAAAATGCAATATTGGTGTGTGCCAACCGCTCCCAATCATAGACGATCTTACAGATAAGCAAAAGAAGAAGAATCAGCAGCAGGAATAGGCCACGTTATGTGGCATAAAATTCTCTCTGATGACCTCAATATGTTGCTTGTTACCCAGCAGAATGTACCACGCGTCCTGACAGACCAACGTGAAGATCGAAGGAGGATTTGGGGCGGATTGGATTGGCTACGGAGGAGACTCGGCACTGTTCCACATAGTGGATGTTGTACCTACGCCCTACAAGAGGGCGTCTCCAGGAGGAAGGGTGAGGTAAGAGGAGACACCGGACGGCCGGAACCAGGAACGACGACAAGGTCCCTACATTTCCAGATAGAGACTACCCGGCAGACGGACAGGTAGACCGGAAGACCACTCCGCACAGAGGGAGTTCGGATACCCTGGCAGCCAGTCGAAGGTCGAGGGACGGAGGAAGTCACAAGGAGCATCCTTTTCCCCTGCCACACTACACCGAAACACTATCGCCGACAGTTCCAACCCTGAAAGAGATCAACGATGAAAGATGAATTGAAATGAGAAGGGAGATGAAATTGGGGAATGTGTGAATCCTTCCCAGCATTCTGGCGAACCAGGAAAACCTCAATAAACCCATTGGTCAGGAAGGTCGGCCACGGGAATCAAACCACGACCTTCCGAATGCGGGCCACAGACGAAAACGCCTGAACCATCCCACTCGATACGATTTGGGGTGACCTGATCAGTATTGCTGACGATGATTCGATGTTTTTCAACAATAGGAGACGAAACATGGTGTTTATTTACATACTAACTGAAGCAAGAAACGGCCACCTGGAAGTCACCATTATCGCTTTGACTGGAAAAGTGATTTTATTTTGTTGGCTTATTGGGAAAATTCACTTGAAACATTGGAATGTTCACCGAACGAAGTAACTGCAAACAAGACTTGCTACAAGGAGATCTTTCAGGGTCTACGCGCTTCTATTCTTCATAAGCGTCCTGAGTGGCATAGGAAGAATTCGCTTTCACTCACGTTAACGTCCCTGCACATTTCTCTGTGTTTGTTTAGAGGAACATGGATTTCTTTTTTTCTTGTTAGAAAGAAAATCTACGTGGACGTAGATTTTATCCGCCCGGGGATGTCATACCTGCTACAAGAAAAGTCGTACGAGAATTTCCTGCCAATATCTTAGAGCAATGATACCAGCAACAGCTATATACCAAAGTTGGCAGACGTGCCTAGCGCCAGTAATAATTAACGTGAGGGACCATGTGGATTTGCGTAAGTCATCGATGTCAAATGCTGTCTGTCAGCGCAAGCGCGCGCCACGGGTGCTTAGCATGCTCGTATTGCCCGTAACATTGTCCATGGGTGCTGTTGCTTGGAGCAGTGTAAAACAGGGTTGTACAATGTGCGCGCCATGGATAAGGGAAAACTGAAGTTTAGTCAGATCAACCCAAAATGGAAGGAAACTGATGGATATGCCCAATGATTAATATGCAAAAAATGTAACGTCGAAAGACACTATGAAATATTTCACGTGGATAGTCATAATTGAAGGTAACGACAGAAAGTATGAGCACAAGTGGAGGTTGGAATTTGCAGTTATGTTATATTACAAGACGAGTCTCAATTTCATTTTGAATTGTAGGTAAAATGTTAATGAAATATGCCTTATATTTTGTGGTTTTAATGGTTAGTTTTGGACTATGTTTATGAAAAATGTTTTTTATTTATTAATATCATGTATGTAATTCATATTAAAACGTTGTTACACAATGCATGTGAATAAATACAATAAAGAAAATAAAGAAAGTTTTCAATAAAGAAAAACAATAACACGTAGAGTTCTTTACATATTCCCTTCGGACTTTGTATGTGTACCAATGCTTTCCTAATATCGCCACTACCTTAGAGTATTGTGAGGTTGTCCATCTTTTCAACTGTCACTGTTTCGTTGTATGTAGTTCACCTTCACTGGGTGTATAAGTTCATTTCACGAAGGTGAACTAGTTCAATTCTTCGCAGCAGTTCTTCCTTCGTGACACAGCCTCTTCATGCCGAACGGTTCACATCACTCGGGAGTCGAACACAAAACCACAACCGTCGCTTCGCGGTAGCACTCGCTGTACGTCATAGCAGCCGTCGCCAACTTGCTCAGAGAATCGCTCTTATGTCGCAAGGGAAACTCACCAGCTAACTCGTTCGCTCACTCGCTGACTGACGCCACTCACTTCTCAGTCGACTCGCCTCGACTCACAATGACTCAGTGTCGCACTCTATTGTCGCCACTAACTCCACTCAGTCGTACTCGACTCACTTTCAACTCACGACTGATAGGACTGCGCGAGAACGCTCGCTCATATACGCGGTGGAATCTTCTACAGTAGTTCTCTAACGTTCTATAACTATTTCGACACATTTTCTGGAGGAGGTGGGAGATAAAGCTTACAGAAGGTGCTAGTTATCTGCCGATAATGCGCCCGGTATTTACGCTGACAAGTGGCCGTTATCTTGTTTACTCCGACCACTCGGCGCCGACCTCCTGATAATTGGGCCATAGTCTCTGCGTCACAGTATACTATAACTCAACCACAAGAGTTTTCACTTCGCTGGGCTGACTTTCATGTGCATTGAAGTGCAGGTTTCCGCAAGGTCAAGTGTAATAGTATCGTGGTCTAGTAATACACTGTCCCTCCTAGGGCTTCACGTCCGCGAGTACTGGCAAGATCACAAAATTACGCTTGGGTTGACATCGCTAGTGTAAGTGAACGCCGTGTTTCATGGCTAGTGGTTGAAGCAGTATTTTTAACACTTAAATGATTTCAGTCAAATTATATAATATAAAATATAATAATAGCCCGCCTTAAAGCAAAATGTGTATAATATAGTATATAAAATGCATGTAACAGTCATTGTATTAATTTTTATATTATTATGTACATTTTCATAATGCTATGTGAATGTATTACGCAATTTAATAATGTAGGAGCTGTGAGAATAATAGGTCAAAAATTTGCTAACAATGAGGTAACATTGAGGCAATAATGAATTAGAAAGTTTAATAATGCTACTAGTAATTCTTGGAGCAACAATAATGTAATTTTTGAGACAATTTATAAATAGCCAATCAACAACCAGAAAAAAGCTTAAGTTAAGTACAAGTATTCTATTAGAGTAGAATTAGCCAAACAGAAACTGAAATAGAGCAAATTGTACACATTCAGAAGCCAGTTGCTGGCAGACAGCGTTCCTAACCGGACGCGAGACGCGTCCTCGAGAAGTTTAATACCTATTCAGTGTGAGACAAAAATAGCTTACGTGTTAAAAGTTGAAGTATATCAGTGAAGTGTTATTTGAATCGTGTCAAGAATTAATAAAAAGAGTGAAGTAAAAATTATAATCTGTATACGCTTACATTCTTCAGCCGCACCACGCCCTGCTAAAAAATTCATGTCTCTACAAATTAATACTGACGCAGCCGAGGCAAACATAAATATATAATATTTAAAGAAACAGTCAAATTACAAAGTTAATATTTTCAAACTTGGGGCGAAGGCTACCGGAAACATTTTACCATACGTGCGGTTGCAACAACTCCCCAACAGTCGAAATACAGTACAACTCCTTCCTCATGGTAAGACATCTAGATTCTGCTTTTCGCCTACACTGCAGGAGCCAGTTCACGAAATTAATGACTTCATCACCAATGCAAGACAAGCATTGTTCCGTATTGCATAAACAATTATTGAAAAATTGTGAAAATACAACAGCAGATAATATGAGTGATAACATCAGTAAAATGAGTTATTTACAGCAAAGTGTAACAAGTTATTCTATAAGCATATTTACATATTTAGCAAACATCAATAAGCATGTTGGACATAAGTTAAGGTAAAAAATCTGATGTGTTACACTCACATGACTTTCTCTACTCTTGTACAATCTAATTTTACAAACGCCTATTCTCCATATGCTTCATGTTAATCGAGATATCGAGATGTCAATCTTATTGGTAATTTTCTTGTAGATGCAAGGGAAATATGGTAGCCTTTAAGCGATAGTCAAATATTTTAACGCTGGTTGCTATGTGGCGCATTTCATTCTCTTTGCATGTCCAGGACAAAAAAAATGAATAACGAATTTGAGAAAAAGTATAAGTATTGGAACATTTAAGGAAATAACAAGCAATATCTCGAAAACGGTTCACTCAACAAAAGAAATGTATATGACATAAGTTGTGTATTTTAACGCGATCTACATTTTTTGTATAGTAAAATTTTGTCTATCTCTTATGGTTTACCAGTTATGCAAAAGTCGTTCACAATGAAGAATACTTTTGGAGCCATTCCCAGAAAATTGGAGATATACATTTCATTTCTCATGACATTATCTTAAACATATGATATTTTCATCAAAATCGTTAGAGCCATTTTTGAGAAAATTAAAATTTTCGAAAAATCTTCCATGTAAAGGGTAGTCAGGGGTGGGGGGATTTTTTTGAAAACCTTCGTGTCGTATCTCTGGAAGATACTGAACCCAAATACCAAGTTTGGTGCTTATCCGACTGTTCGTTTTTGAGTTATGCTGTTCACAGACACACACACACACACACACACACACACACACACACACACACACACACAGACACACACACGGACATGTTTCCAAAAATGCTTTTTTTGGATTCAGGAGGTCTCAAAACATGTATTTCCGGTGAAATCTCGGTATCGAATTTTTGGGTGGAATGCAATACTTCCCCTACTTACTATACGTAGTAGAGAAAGTAAAAAATAACATTGGGAAACCCAAACATACAAGTCTAAAGGGGTACCAATATAATGTATAAGTTAACTTTGTATACAAGACCTCTACTGGTTTTAATCAACCCCTATTTAACAAACAATATAAAGTTGACTTTACTTTCACACCAGTTTGTCATTCCTACGTGAACCTGAGATTTGGCTGCATTTAGTCATCAGTATTCTGCAAACAACTCAGTAAATGTTTACCGGGGACACCGTATAAGCATTTATGCGTAATTGGAATTTGGGAGTACTTCCACACCAGGAGAATAAATATCATAATGAGTGATATTCATGCTTCTGCCTATGCCAAAGAGATTACCGATACATCGCAAGTATGAGTTGGTCTCGCTGTGTGCTGTTCGTGTTGGCTCAGGTGTGGCCCGCTAAAGCCATCAAAATTTTAGCAAACAGCTCGCTCGACGAAGGCAGCAGAGAGAAGCGTTGATCACGTAACTGCTAACGTAGCCATGCCAACTTGACGACAAAACTTTCCAAGTGCTAAAGGGAACGTGCAGCAATCGAAGTGGATAAAAGAATAAGCTTTGGTAAACATAGTTTGTGCAAGAGTGTGTAGACCGAGCGGGATGGCTCAGGCGGTTTCGTCCGTGGCCCGCATTCTGGGGGGGTGGGGTTTCCCGGGTTGCCTGGCGAATGCTGGGAAGGATTCTCACATCCCCCCCGAATTTCCTGTTCCTCCAGCGGGGTATCCGAACCCTTGAGGGGCGTTGGAACCCTTCTGTGCGGGGTGAGGTCTCCGGTCCGCATGTCTGTCTAGCGAGGAGTTTCTATCTGGAAACTTAGGGACCCTACATTTCTGTGCCTTCACTCCTGGTTCCGGCCGCACGGTGTCTCCTTTTGCCTCATCCTTCCTCCCGGGGACGCCCCTTTTTGTGGGATGTAGGCACAACGTCCCCTGTGTGGGTCAGCGCCGAGTCCGCTACGTAGCCAATCCAATCCAAGAGTGTGTAGAAAAAGTCATGTGAATGTAACACATACGTTTTCTTATATTGTTCTACAAATTATTCATTAGACTATTTTTCTGTCTTCGTTATCTTAATCGAGATAAAAATTTGCAGGAATGGAAAAAGGAGGACAAACAGGATGAAGCGATAGTCATGTCTCTGCACATCAAGAGAAACAAAAGAATGGTGACTTAGCATTTAAATACACCATAAAATATGATGGGAGAATTAAAGCGAATAGCATTGAAGTGATGGATGCCTCAAGACATTTGCTTGGCATAAGTAGTGTGTTTTAACAAGAATTGCATTTTTCATGAAGTGAGTTTTTATCTCTTATGGTTTACCAATTAATCAAAATTATATAAAATCAGTCAGAAAGAAGAGAACATCGCCATTTTCAGACCATTTAAGATATAGAATTTGATAGTCATGGAAATATCTTGAAACATATAAGGGTTCAAAATTTATTCCCATTTTTCTACGTAACGTAGTTTTGGTTGGGAGAGTTTCTTGATAATCTTCGTGCCGCCTCTTTGGAAGATCCTAACTTAAATAACAGTTTTAAGTTTTAAAAATGGCTTTTTATGTTCAGTGGAGCCGAAAATATGTAATTCCAGTGAAATATCTCATTTTTATTCAGAATGCGGTATTTTCACTACTGATAATTGTATGGTACAGAAAATGAAACTTGCCAAAAATGGTTTCTGGATTTTGATTTTAAAATTAATTTCAAGTTTTATGTTTACAAATGCACCTGATTATTTTTTCTTCGAGTATTGAAAAATCTTTGGTCAATTAAATAATGTATGTATATACGCGGAGAAATATTTGGAAATCAAAAGTGCAATAATAATTAAGTTCGTACCTATAACTCGGTTTCCTATTCAAGTTTTAGAATGGTTTTAGCAAAAGAAAGGCAGTCTAACAATGGAGAAAAACGAGAAAATCTTGGTAATATACTGTGCTATTAATTTCGAATAACGTGCCCGTAACATTACGTTACTGTAAAATAAAAAAAAATTATAATGTGATACATTCTCATGCTTTTCCTCATTCTATATTTATTAGTGGGTATACAAGCTATTCTTACTAAAGATTATTTTTCTATCTTACACTTAACCCAAATAAACCTTTGCAAAATTAGCTGAATTACACATTTTGCTATAAATACAAACAGAATAACGATGGTTAAATTTTTAAGAACTGAACGCTACATGCTGACCTTGAAATTTTCTACTATTCCCACGCAATCGCGAAAACACTGAAAATGGGTGGGACTTTAAAAGAATGACAAGTATTGAACAATTTTAACCTTTAATAACGGATATCTCAGAAACGATTTATGCCACAAAAAGTTATTTTAATTAAACTGTGTGTTTTAAGCAGATCTACATTATTTGTGTAGCACGTTTGATCTATCGCTTAACGTTTACAAGTTATACAAGATTATGCAAAATTACTTCCGAATTAAGAGAACTTCCTAGGCTATTCCCAGAAAATTCAAGATATAAATTTTATATCATTTCATGTAAGGCCTTTCATATAATGTATTTTAATCAAAATAGTTAGCCATTTTTTAGAAAATAAAAGTTTTCGAAAAATGTCCCATGTAAAGGGTATTGTGGTGCAAAATTCTCTTGAAAATCTTCATGTCGCATCCTTGGAAGATCGACTTTTCGTTTTTGAGTTATGCTGTTCAGACAGCCACACAGGCACACACGGACATGTTTACAAAATGCTTTATTTGAATTCAGGGAGCCTCAAAACATGAACTTCGGTGAAATATCGGTATCTAAATTTTGGGTCGAATGCAACACTTTACTTACTATATGTAATAGAAAAAGTAAGCATCTGATGTGATACATTCGCATGGCATTCCTTACCCTCTATCGTTTATTAGTGTGTATACAAACTAGACTTACTAAGGCTTATTTTTATATATACTTCATTTTAATCCAAAACACGTTTGTAGAAATAGCTACATACACATTTCTTATAAATACAAAGGGAACAGCGATAGTGAAGTATTCAAGAACTGGAGGCTCTACGCTGTTTCAACTGATTGTTGACAGGACTTTAAAAGAATGGCTAAGTATTGAGCTATTCGAACCTTTAATAGCGAATATCTCTGAAGTGGCTAATGCCATAAAAATGTTATTTGAAATAAATTGTGTGTTTTAAAGATATCTACATTTTTGTGTAGTAAGTTTTCGTGTATCGCATAATATTTACCAGTTGTATAAGATTATACACAATTCCTTTTGAATGAAGGGGAATTTAAAGGCTGTTCTCAGAAAATTCAATATGTACGTACTATTTTTCATGTAAGTATCTTTAATATATGGCATTTTATTCAAAATCTTTGGAGTCATTTTTTAGAAAATAAACAATTTCGAAAAACGTTCCACGGAAAAGGTAATTTTAGGTAGAGGGATTTTCTTGAAAATCTTGGTGTCGCATTTTTGGAGGGTATTGAGTTTAAATACCAAGTTTGGTGTTGATCCGACTTTTCGCTTTTGAGTTATGGTGTTCAAGATACAGACGGACCTTTTTCTAAAAATGCTGCTTTTTTGTATCCAGGGGGCCTCAAAGCATGTATTTCCGGTAAAATCTCGGTATGGAATATTTGGGTTGGTGCATTACCTACTCTACCTACTAGGTACGTGATAGAGAAATTAATAAAGGTTAATTTTGTGCCAAAATTAATATTTTTGGAACCCATTCTAGGTGGTCATGACCGAATTCAATAAGCACATATAAGTTAATGACATTGTATTTTAGAAAAACGAAAACAATATTTGACGCTGCAGAGGGAAATATTCCAGCGACATTGAGATTCCTGAAATAAAATGGGTCATGCTTTTCTGAGAGCAAATGATTAAAAGGACTTTTAAACGGATATTTCTAGAACAGAAGTACCATATAAAGACAACCGCACTAATCGATATGCAGCTGGGACGCTGGTCGTAATGGCCATACATTTATTCTTGCGGTTTTCTTCCATGAATTTATGAACAACATTTTTTAAAAAACTAAAAGCTATTTTTAAAACCAATTTAAAGAAGGAAGATAAGGGAACGGACCCCGATGTATGTATGTGGCTGAGTTTTTAGTATTCACAAGTTGTTTTAATGCACCGTGCATTATCCGATGTTTCTCCTTTTCTCGTTCTCTTTAATATTTTCGCTTCCACTCCCCCATCCCACAGCCCTCCGACGGACGGACGGTGCCGCAGAAGTCGCGCTCTCTGCATTACTTGACATACGACGGTGGTAGACAAATTGCTACAATTTTTAGACATTCAACTATCTTCTTTAACTCAGTTTAAACTTCGGGGAAAACAACGCACCATCGTCTACTTGTGCTGTCATCCTCTTCGCAAACTTTACGGAAATATTGCGAAAGCGATAACTGATGTACTACGAGTAAAAAAATCAGTGGTAGTATAAAACGTATTTAATGAACCAACAAGGTATATATGTTAGGTCTAAAACTGCGGTATTTTAAATATTCAGCATTATCTTTATTTGTAGCTTCCAGAAAAATTCAAAATACTTGCATACACCTAATCTCATAATGGATTCCATTCTGAAGGTAGGTTGTTTGCTCCTCGCTTGGGAAGCAACTTGAAGTAAAATGTTTTAGTTACGTATTTTTTAAACTTGAAGAAGGTTATGTTGTGCTGCTTTTGTTTTGTTTGGTTACGTAATTTTAACTGCCCCACGTATGGGAGCCAACTTGAGATAGTGTTTAGTTACGTAATTTTTATTTACGTAAATATTAGTTGCTTTATGGAGTTTGCAACACGCTTTGGGCGTCGGTTTGTATTTGTTGATTACGTAATAGTTACTGTTATTGCGCAATATGCTGCTACGTACAAGAAGCTGGTATTAAGATGTGTTTTGTTGTTACACTCCAAGTTTTACACTATAATATTTAACTTTGTTATTAAAACTGCTTCTATATATATTATTTATGTTTGAATTTGCCTCGGCAGCGTCAGGGATGTTTGTAGAGTCATGTGTCTTAGGCAGGGCGTGGTGTGACAATGATTGTAGACATCACAGAATTTAAGTTTTTAAAATCACTTCTTTTATTAATCCTTGCACATTTTTTTATAAAGCACTACACTTTTTAAGAACTGTGAGAATCTTTAATACTTTCACTTAGCGCGTATACATATTTCACGATTCACACGTAATATTTCTGTAGAGAACACATCATCCATCTGATCACTACCAAGGTTTGCCAGCAACTGAGCAACTTTCAAGGGTCAAAACCCGTAAGCTTCGGTATTTCAAGTCTCTGATTGGCTAATTCTAGTCCAATAGAATATCTGCATTTTACTTAAAGCTTTTCTTTGCTATTGATTGGCTAATTTTAAACTGTTAGAGAAATTACATTATCGTTGCTTTAATCATGACTAGTAATTTTCAAACTCATTATTGCTACAAGGTTACCTCATTATTACCTCATTGTTAGCAACTTAAAACTTATTATTCTCACAGTTCTCGCATTATCAAAGTATATAATGTATTCACATAACATTATAAAACATGTTTATAATACAAATAAGCACATGCAATGACTGTTACATACAATTTAAATAATTATTACATACATATTGTTTCAAGGCGGGCTGTTATTGAATTTACTTATTATATAATACAATTGAAATTATTCAGGTATAAAAATACTGCCTCACTTCCCTCTTTTAGGGTTTGTTTTATTTTTCAAAATGTTTAATTTTATGCAATGTACTTTATAGGACATTTTTTGGAAGTTGAGAAGCAGTGTTTGCATTTATCGTTGTAATTCTTCTTCAATTTCTCAATTTAACCCGAAAGCAAGGTTTTAAGGGAAGACTCCACCGAACGTTCCAAATTTCACACTTCTCAATAAAGTAACTAATTTTATTCTGTTTAAATTTTGATTCAAATCTTTTAAAATTCTTGAGCTATAATTGTAATCAGGTAAGGAGCGTTTGGCTTTAATAAATTCGGAAAATAAATATTTGATTAAAAAACGTGTCATTTACAAATTGAAGCTTACTTTATTTCTCCACATAAATATCTCCGTTATTCACGCATTTGCCACAAATGTCCACGAGCTTTAAAATTCCCATGTTGTAGTCCTCTTCATCCTGAACTAAGTACAAGAAATAGAAGAAAATAAAAACCTTACTGCAATGGCTATATCTTGATTACAAGTGCGTTTTTAAAGTCAGTACCGATAATTTTTTTTAAAAATAACAGAACATTATTTTCCAAAATACTTTATTTATTATCTTAAACCTAATACTGTTTCTGCACATAGTTACCACAATTATTCAGGCACCTGTCGAAACGGGAAACCAGTTTTTGTATGCCTTCGTCAAAGAATGATGCCGCCTGTGATGAAAGTCAAGTCTGCACTTCTTGTTTCACATCATCACCGTCGTTGAAATGTTTTCCATCAAGCAATTTCTTCGGATATAGAAACAAATAAAAATCACTTGGTATTAAATCCGGACTATAGCTAGGGGTGGTCGAATTGTTCCCAACAAAATGATGCGATTATATCTTAACTTCGTTTGACTTTGTGTAACCGGGTGTTGTCATTTCTTATTGTTTCCCCATAAACCTGACGCATTTGGCGATGAGTGTTTGCTGGCATAAAATTTATCGCATTTAAAAATGAATCACTGATCTGATTCATTGATCTGGGTCGTTTCATTGTTTTGAACATTTGAAACGCTCTAACAATAGGAGAACACAAAGTGATGATCTTTCACAGTTGCGCCTGGCTCCCTAATGAATGGAGGAAGTGATCACGCATGCTCAAAATTGCGACCGCAGCGCTACAGCGGCAAAATATTAAAACGACACTTATTTTAAAAACACTCCTCGAAACATACAGAATTGAAAAATCTGATGTGCTATACTTACACGACTTTCTCTACTCTTGTACAAACTATTTTTACAAAGGCTTATTCTCCATATCCTTCATGTTAATCGAGATATCGGGAAGTCAATCTTATTGCTAATTTTCTTGTAGATGCAAGGGGAATATGGTAGGTTTTAAGCGATAGTCAAATATTTTAAGAGGTGGTTGCTATGTGGAGTATTCCATTCTCTTTGCATTACCAGGACGAAAAAAATGAATAACGAATTTGAGAAAAAGTATAAGTAGTGGAACATTTAAGCGATATCTCCAAAATGGTTCACTCAACAAAAAAATGTATATAACATAAATTGTGCATTTTAACGCGATCTACATTTTCTGTGCAGTGAAATTTTTTCTATCTCTTATGGTTTACCAGTTATGCAAAAGTCGTTCACAATGAAGATTACTTTTGGAGACACTCCCAGAAAAGATGTTAAACATATATTTTAATCAAAATCGTTAGAGCCATTTATGAGGAAATTAAAGTTTTCAAAAAATATTCCATGTAAGGGGTAATCTGGGGTGGGGGGATTTTCTTGAAAACCTTCGTGTCGCATCTCTGGAAGATACTGAACCTAAATACCAAGTTTGGTGTTTATCCGACTGTTCGTTTCTGAGTTATGCTGTTAACAGACACACACACACAGACATACACACGTACATGTGTCCAAAAATGTTTTTTTTTTGGATTCAGGGGGTCTCAAAACATGTATTTCCGGTGAAATCTCTGTATCGAATTTTTGGGTGGAATACAATACTTCCCCTACTTAGTATACGTAGTAGAGAAAGTAAAAATCTAAATTGCATTGAAATATATAATTTACGTCGAATAAGCTTTTTATAGCATTAACCGTTTATTCCATGCTTACTTTTTCCCAAATATATCTGTCAGACTTTGGGTTCTTGTTTTCTTTCTCTCTCCATCGCAAGAGTTCCTTACCACGACTAGGCACTTGAGTTCTGTTGTTGCATGTTATATGGAACTAGGCACTTTCTATTTAATTAAGATCATTCTTAGAATATAATAAAATTATGATCTTAATATCACATGGCTTTCTCTATCCACTCATTTACAACAATCTTACAAAATCTTACAATCTTCTATCGATTAGATATTTTGCTGCACTACATGGGACTTCCATTAGGTATTCATTAGTTTCATTAGATATTTTGCTGCACTACAAGGGACATATAGGAGCCTAACGTATAATCAAATGTTTAGAACGTCGCTATATGATGGTTTTGAATCTATAAATTTGGCATGATCAGGAAAAACAACAAATGGTGACTTAGCATTTCAAAAAAAAGTGTAAGTACTTGAGCGTTTAAAACAACAAAGACAATATCTAATTTAGAAGGTAACATTTTTAAGCGAAATAATGAAAATTATTATTATTTACATATCATTTTCATAATAATGTAGTAAACAATAAAAAATTACCAGCTGAAATCACGACCACAAATATATTAGGTGTGCATTTTCAAGTGACATTATTTTGTCAGCTCAACACCCGGCGTGTATTTGCGTGTTCGTTATTCTTAAAAATAGAATAGTCTCAGAAATACTAGCACTGAGATATTCATATCTTTTGCTGTGAATAATGAAGAAAACTTAACAAATGGATATCATTTCCTCATGGCGTTTGTTGAATAAAGCACATATGCCAACATAAATCTTTATAATGTATCTTACACAGTACATACAACACACGTCACAACACAGTTAATGATCTTGCTGGGTGTTTTCGTTGTTAGGATCCTACAGAAAGAAATTCTTCTTATTGTAACTCCTCCTTCAAGTACAGTTATGAAACAATTTTTGGCTCTGTGCTTTAAAGATTATGGAAAGATTAAGCGCTTTGCTGCAGAAAAGTCATTAGTTTTCTTTTCTTTTACCAAGCATTAACGTTACTTTGTAACTACAGTGACTACAAAAGGTATTCGTATTCAATTTAAAAGGCATGAAGTATTACATTCACACGGATATCTCTATACCCTCTTCTATCAACCTTCTTACCAAAGTTTAATCGGAAAGAATGTGTGCAGAAATTTGACTGTACCCATTTGGTTGAACCAGGTGGCCCAAGCAAGCTGTCCTTTGTAGTTTTATGCTTCCCGCATACATAGGTGCAAAAGATGTTGCCGCATTACTTCCATTCAAAGGGGCGGTGCAGGTACAATGTGAATGCTCACTGAGTGTAGGGTAGCGATACTGTGTGCAGGTGTTTATGCGGTAGTTTCGTACTGATAAGCGTCGCGTGGTCGCCTGTATGCAGTTCAAGCCAGGTCATTCAGACAAGAAGTTAACATTCACCAATAACCAGTACACAGATATGATTACGGTCTGTGCGGAGACGCACCAAAATGCAGCTGAGGCTCGAAGGCTGTGTTCTGAACATTTTCAGATGCGGCATCTGTCTTCTGCGCACTTTTTTCGAAGTGCCGAAATAATATTAAGAAATTATGGATCATTCCAGGTAGAACGTGGAACTGAGAGGCCCTTACATCAATTCGTCCACCAAGGCGGGCACACGCTTATTATGAATAATGTACTAATAGTAAATAATTTAATTCTAGCGCACATTTAAGGTTACATAAATATACTAAAAATATAATTTTGTTTGACCTTGTTAACTTTGCGATACCAAATTGCTGCTATACAGTTGTAGTGGATGTAGATAAACTGTCACGAAACTAAATGACTTAACACGTGAGCTCAGATTTGTGTCAAGCGGTAATCCTGAATTCTTGTTAATGAGCGCGAATTGTTTATTAAATAACCAAGAACACCCCCCCCCCCACACACACAAAAGGTACTCTTACATTCAATGGGCATGGGCATATTGTGAAAAGTTTTTGTTTAAGGACAATTTTCTGGAGTCCAGCTCGTAATCTAATCCGGAACATCTCACACGAAAGAGATTTGGGACCAGTAATAGCAGTTAAAATGTTCGTTTTCAAGCATTGGTCTTTCATTTAGCGGTCTCCTCTCTGTCCCCTTTGCAGTTCTGCTTAGACAAAGCTTTTGGCATCCGCGCTATCCCGTATAAACTAACTTCAACTAAGGACGGCTTGTGTGGGCCACCTAGTAGATAGAAGGGGAATACAGAAGACGATGCGATTGTAATGTTTAAAAAGCAGTTCGTTGTATCTGACCGTCTTGAAATTCTATTCTTTGCATTACCACAAGAAAAAGTTAATTACGACCTTAGCGCTTAAAAAAAAGTATTTGAAAATTAAAACCAAAAACTAGAATATCTCGGAAACGGCTTGACATAATGTGTTTTAAGAAATTCAAAACTTTTTGTGTAATAAGCATTTTTAAATATTATACTTTGTAGTTATACAGAATTATACAAATTTTATACCAAATGAAGAGGACATCACCGGCAATTCGCGGAAACTTCAAGATATAGATTTCGTTTGTCACTTAATTATCTTAAACCTAGCATTTTAATCAAAGCCATTTTTGAGCAAATAAAAAAAGATCGATATTCGATGTAAAGGATAGTTTGAGGTGGGGAGTTTTCAAAATTCTTTTCTTTTGGATTCAGAGTACCTCAAATCATGCATTTCGGGTGAAAGCCGGATATGAATTTTTGGGTGGAATACAATACTTCCTCTGCCTCTCGTAAATAGGCGCTAGAGAAATTAATAAAGAAAAAAGTTTGCTCTACTATATGCAAATGAAATAATTTTTATACGCTATAGATGAAAGAAGTGAAAAATATCGACACAATTTAAAAAAAAAAACTTATTGAACTAATATATCAGAAATATGGGAGAAAATGCATAACATATCCACTGTAATATTGTTTGTTCTTTCTGAATATTAAAAGCAGAGTTTTCCCTGCGCTAATTTGTCAACTAGAATTGTTTGAAACGGAGAGGAATGCTTTCTAGACCGACTGTATATTTAATTTGGTGTAGACTAATGTAGTTGTTGCTTTAGATTCTACTGAACTTCAAGACGGTAAGTAGCTCTTAAAGTCTTTGACGGTTTGGGTGAAAATCCCGCTTCTACATTTGAAAACGTTAATTTGTTATTCATAGGAACGCATGCTGAATGCTTTCTTTGTTCCTTTAATTGCTACTTACTTAAGGAACAAAGAATACTTCAACCCATTCCAAAATTCAAAATGGAATTTCACTGGAAATCCATGTTTTGAGGACCCCTGAAAGTAAGATTAATTTTATCCTAGGGTAGAATAAGATAGGGCTAGGAGCGGAAGGGGAATTGGCACCTTGACCTACGCAGATCTATTGTATCGAGGTCCCTGGGAGAGAGGGATGAGATGAGAGGAGACAGAGAGAGAGAGGCAGTCACGACAGGAAGAGAGCGGGGTCCCTAATGTTTACAGATTTAATCTCCCCGGATAGCAGTTGGTACAGCCGGCTCCCCTCCCTTGTTGTGGGCTTACACATCCCCGGGGATCAGGGACCTGGAGGCACCCCATTCCGGGGGACAAAGGTTTACTCAGAGCATGTTTTCCCCTGCCATGCACACGCTGAGACCTCCCACCGAAACTTGCAAACCTGAAAGAGACCAAGCAGATGAAAGGTGAAGAAAAATGATAATGGAGGTGATATGGAGGGACAGGAAATTCGGGGGATGTAATAAACCTTCCAGCATCCTCCTAGCGGATACCCCTGAAAAATCCCATCGTTCAGGAAGGTCGGTCGCGGGAATTAAACCCACGACCTCCCGAATGCAGGTCACAGACGTTACCGCCTGAACGATCCCACTTGGTAATTTTATCCTATTTTTCAGATATGCGGAGTAGCTAGAGATACGACTGTATTCCAATCAAATATTAGACATCGAGATTTTACCGGAAAGTATGCTTTGAAGTACCTTGAACCCAAAAAGTATTTATACTAAACGTACCTGTGCCTGTGGGTTTGGTTCAGATCTATGTGCCTGAACAGAATTACTAAAAGCTGGGAAGTAGATAAATACCAAACCTGGCATTGAATCTTCCAAAGATATGACAAGAATATTTTCAAGAAAAACTCCCCAGCATAAACTACACGTTACAGTTTACATGGGACATTATTAATTTCTTAAAAAAACCGCTGAAATATTTTGACTAAAATGCCATATATGTAGGATATTTGCATGAGTATATCTTGAATTTCCTGCGTATAGTCTCTTAAGTCCTCTTCTTTCTAAATGAATATCATATACATTTGTGTAACTGCTAAACCATAAGAGACAGACAATATTTGCCACACAAAAATGCAGATCTCGTTAAAAACAGTTTATATGAAATGCATTTTTGTGGAATTAGCCATTTCCGAGATATAAAATATTATTGGTTCCAAATTTCCAATACTGAGTCACATAGTTTTGAAATACTAAGTCGCCATTCCTTTGTTTCTCGCGATGTCATGGAAGGAGTATGAATTAAAACCAGAAGATACCGATCCACTTGTTAAAGATTTTACTTCGCTTCAGGCCTCCTGCGTCCCACTTGTAATGTGCAATTAAACAGTTTTTTACAAACGTGTATCTCGAATAACATGAGGTATATATGAATAAGTTTTTGTGAGAGTAATTTACTGAAGAAAGAGTGAGAAATAAACGATAATGTGTAGAGAAATAAACGGTAGTGGGTAGAGAAAATAATAAAAACCTCATAAAAACTAAAAAATTGTATAAAGCACTTTGCAAATGTCCTTACATCAACGTAAATAACAACGAACATTCTGAATGGATGTGTACGAAGAACGCAATGAATGGTTGGACCATTCATGGATGGTCATTTGAGGGTGAAGGTACGTTTCGTAATTGGGAACCAATATTTTTTATTTTGTTTCCGTATTCTTCGTCACAAAATAAACAGCTTTTTATAAACCATTTTCTTATGCTGAAACAACATACAAAATGTAGGTTCCCATTTAAAAAACATTAAATTGACCTTAAAATGACCACCATAACGTCCTCCAAACAAAGCACAACTAATGGAATTTACTTTCCTCCATCATATCAAGCAACTTTTGTTCAAGACATTACTTTCTATAACGCTTAGTTTTGGAGATACTGTACAGTCTCAATTTAAATGGTCCAACCTGTATATGTATATTTATTGTTGTAGGATGCGATTGTTGAACATGATGACATTTTTCGTAGGAACGGAAGATGTTAAACTTGGTCCACATTCGTATGCCTGCAGGAGTCCTGGACAAGGTTGCGGTGAGTCAAGGATCCCAATTCCCATTACTGCTCTGCTAATGGCTCTTGAGGTGAACGGATCATTAAGTGCACCGCCATCAATTAACGAGCTGCCGAATGCCGCTCTTGCACGTTCTAGTAGGATAGCAAATAGCTCACATGCCACCGCAGGCACGCGTGCTTAGGCCTGTCATTATGACGCTATAGACAGCATGTCAGTCTAAGGGAAGGTGTCATCTCCCCCCCCCCAAACTATAGAAGTTATTCGCAAGAAGTGTGTAGCAGTTAAATAAATTATCAACAAATGGTTTATTCCTAGCCCAGCAAGCAGCACTAGTGTTACTTTATTTATGCCAATATTTTCTCTTTTATTTTTCTAGATACTGCTTATAATCGCCCACTCTGACCTTCAGTTTTTGTGTTTTTCCCTGGTCGGTTGGCGAATGCTGGGGCGTTTTATTATCTACCATGATTTTCTTTCCATTATTTCCCTTTCATTCCGTTTCCTTCCCATCTTTCAGGTGAATTTCTAGGTTTCTTGGCGTATGTTGGTGCTGGAAAAATGGCGCGGATGCTTGCTCAAAGGAAGGAGTAGTGGGCACTAGAGGGCTGCTTAGTCGACGGGTCGTTCATCGCCCTCTCTAGGCAGCTCCAGCACTGGAACGGGTCTTCGGGATGGAACTGTTAAGGATTTCCGTGCATCTTTGTGGCCTGTCTGACTGCGGCCTATAGCCTCCTGTGGTTCCTTCACACTATAGATCTATGTAGGTCGCAGTGCGCGAGGTGTCCCCCTTACTGCATTCCACCCAAAAAATTCATATCAAAATGTTACCGTAAAGAGAGTTTGAGGACGCTGATTATGATAATCTGATGTTACACTCACATGACTTTCTCTATGCATTAGTATTTATTTTCATATATAAACTTCTATAAACTGTTTTTGCGACAGTTTATTACCTTCTCTACCATGTATCTAGTAGGTAGACAACGTACAGCATTAAACCCAAAAATTCTGTATCCAGATTTCACCGAAAATGAAGCCCTCTGAATACAAAAAGAAAGCATTTTTAGAAAAAAAAGTCATTATGTGTGTGTGTCTGTGACCAGCATAACTAAATAATCTGATGTGTTGCACTCATATGACTTTCTCTACTCTTGTACAAGCTATTTTTACAAACGCTTATTCACCATCTACTTCATGTTCATCGACATAAACGTTTGGAGAAATCATTGCTAATTTTGTTGTATGTGCAAGGGGAATATGGTAGGCTTTAAGCGATAGTCAAATCTTTTAAGACCTGGTTGCTATGTGGAGCATTTCACTCTCTTTGCATGTGCAGGACATAAATAAAGGAACAACGAATTTAATTTGAGAAAAAGTATAAGTATTGAAAAATTCAGGCAAATAACAAGGAATATCTCGGAAATGGTTCACTTGACAAACAAATGTATGGGACATAAGCTGTTTGTTTTAACGAGATCTACAGTTTTTGTGTAGAAAAGTTTTTTCTATCGCTTACGACTTACCATTTATGCGAAAGCATTCAGAAAGAAGTGGTCTTTTGGGGATATTCCCAGAAAATTCAAAATATACATTTCATTTGCGTGAAAGTATCTTAAGCATATGACATGTTAATTAAAATTTTCGAAAAAAAAAGGGTGACGAAATTTTGACAGACTGACAGACGGACACATGGACACGTTTCCAAAAATGCTTTATTTGGATTCGAGACACCCCAAAACATGTATTTCCGGTGAAATCTCGGTATCAAATTTGGGTGAAATGCAAAATTTTCCGTACTTGCTATACGTAGTAGAGAAAGTAAAAACGAAAAGTTGGATAAACACCAAAACTTGGTACCTTTCAAAGATCCGAAACGAAGATTTTCAAGAAAATCCCCCCGCCCCAAACTACCATTTGTATGCTACATATTTTGAAATGTTTGATTTTCTAAGAGAACGTCTCTAATGGCTCTGATTAAAATACCGTATATTAAAGATATTTAATTATAAAATGTCCATCTTAAATTTTCTAGGGATAGTCTTTGAGAGGTAGTCTTCATTTGGAAATATAAGCTTGTATAACTGGTAAACGTTAAGTGATAGAAAAAAATGTACTACACAGCAAATTTAAATCTCTTTAAAGAAAGTTACTTTCAAATAACTTTTTTGTGGCATCAGCCACATCCGAGATATCCGTTATTAATGGTTCGAATTGTACGGTACTATTCCTAAGGCTATTGTTTTAAATCGTTGAGATGTTTTCCACCAAGGAGTTTCTTCAGATGAAGTAACAGATGAAAATCGCTTGGTGCCAAAATTGGACTCTTGTGAAACAAGAAGTGCAGACTTGGGTTTCATCAAAGGGGGCATCATTCTTTGATGAAGGCATACAAAAAACTGGTTTCTCGTTACGATAAGTGCCTGAATGACGGCGGTGACTATATGGAGAATTAGTGTAACGTGCAAGGTAATGAATAAAAGTAAAGCATTTTGCAAAATAATCATGTTATTTTTTAAAAAATTATCGGTACTCACTTTAAAATTACACCTTGTATCTCAAGCATATCATATTTTAATCAAAGCCTTAGAACCACTTTTGAGAAAATCCAAAATTTTAAAAAAAAGTTGGGAATATTTTCTTGAAAATCATGTCATTCTTGGAAGATGCTGAGCCTAAAAGGCAAGTTTGATGCTTATATGACACTTCCTTTTTGAGTTAAGGTATTCAGACATTTTTTTAAAATTTGTATTAAGGTACCTCAAAACATGTATTGCGGATGAAATCCAGATATAGAATTTTTTGGTGGAATACAATACTTCCTCTTTCCTAATATAGGTAGATCGCGGAGAAAGTAAAAGATGCTTTTAGACAAGGAACCGTGTGTGTGTGTGTGTGTCTGTGAACATTATAACTCAAACACAAAATTTCGGATAAATACCAGTGTTTGTATTTATGTTCATCACCTTAAAAGGATTTGAAGCAAAATTATCCAAGAACATTCTCCCACCCCAAAGTACGCTTTACATGGAAAACATTTCGCCATTTTTTATTTTGTCAGCACATGAGAAAGGAAATTCTGTTATTCATCTGCTAGAGACATGCATCATAAAATAACAGTAATAATAATAGTAATATCTAATTTCTAACTACGCCTGAATCTGAAATCTCTGGTACTCGAAGGGCATTCCTCACAAATAGACGCATATAGGATAAAATAAATAGAAGAGGCAGCATAATTAAAAACATCTGATGTGTTACACTCACACGACTTTCTCTATTCTTGTACAAACTATTTTTACAAACGTTTATTCTCCATATGCTTCTTGTTAATCGAGATGTTAATCTTATTGCTAACTTTCTTGTAGGCGCAAGGGGAATATGGTAGGCTTTAAGCGATAGTAAAATATTTTAAGAGCTGCTTGCTATGTGGAGTATTCCATTCCCTTTGTATGTCCAGGACATAAAAAAATTAATAACGAATTCCCATTTGAGAAAAAGTATTGGAACATTTAAGGGAATAACAAGCAATATCTCGAAAATGGTTTACTCGACAAAAAAAAGTATATGACATAAATTGTGTATTTTAAGGCGCTCTACATTTGTTTTCATAGTAAAATTTTGTCTATCTCTTATGGTTTACAAGTTATGCAAAATTCGTTCACAATGAAGAACACTTTTGGAGACATTCCCAGAAAATTCGAGATATATCTACATTTCATTTGTCATAAAAATATCTTAAACATATTATGTTTTAATTAAAACCGTTAGAGCCATTTTTGAGAAAATTAAAATTTTCGAAAAATGTTCCATGTAAAAGGTAATCTGGGGAGGGGAAATTTTCTTGAAAACCTTCGTGTCGCATTTATGGAAGATACTGAACCTAAATACCAAGTTTGGTGTTTATCCGACTGTTCGTTTCTGAGTTATGCTGTTCACAGATACACACACAGACACACATACGGACATGTTTCCAAAAATGCTTTTTTGGATTCAGGGGTCTCAAAACTTATATTTCCGGTGAAATCTCGGTATCGAATTTTTGGGTGGAATACAATACTTCCCCTACTTACTATAGGTAGTAGAGAAAGTAATAATGAACTTGACTAATATTCGTGACGTTAATGACGTTCATTTTAAGCTATAAGTAATAATTCAATATACAAATTATTTAGTGATGAATACTCAAGTGTAAAGAGAAGAACATATAGTGTGTTATAGTACCTAAGATATACTTATAATAGCAAACGACAATGAAAGAATACTAATACAATAAATTCAAGGCATCTAAAATAATTGTGATTATAGAAATTACTTCCTGATAATGATTTAATTGTGGTTTTTAGTTTAAAAATTTTGTGGTGCTGCAAATCTGGAATTGGGAAAGGGATTTGAATCTTAGGCCTAATTTTCGGCATTTGCCACTTATACGGACGGAGTAAAGATGGAAAGAACTTAGTAAAGATGGTTGATGCTACTGGGATTTGAGCCGCGGGCTTTCTGTTCATAGGTCCAGGCCTTGACGTTTCGTTTTCTAATTTTAAGCCAAAGTGCAGCCGTTTATTGTAAACAAATGTTAAAAATAGGATGTGATACACTCACATGGCTTTCTCTACCCTCTATCATTTATTTGTGGGTATACAAACTAGTCTTACTAAAGCTGATTTTTTGTAACTATCTCATTTAATTCCAAATAAACATAACTACATTACACATTAATTACAGATACAAAGGAAACAGCGATGATTAAATTCTCAAGAACTGGACGCTATATGCTGACCTTATAATTCCATACGTTTCCATGCAAACTCGAGATACATCTGAATGTTGACAGGATTTTAAGAAAATGAACAAGTATTGAACAATTCAAATCATTAATAATGGATATCTCGGAATGGCTGCTGCCACAGAGAAAGTTATTTAAATAAATTGTCTATTTAGACAGCTCTACATTTGTTGTGTAGTACGTTTTCGTCTATTCGTTTAACGTTTACCAGTTATATAGGATTACACAAAATTCCTTCCAAATGAAGAGGACTTCATAGGCTATTCACAGAAAATCAAAATATTAATTTTGATTCTCATGTAAATATCTTTAATATATGGTGTTTTAATAAAGATCATTACATCTATTTTTTAGAAAATAGAAAAATTTAGAAAAATCTTCCATGTAAAGAGTAGTTTGGGATGGCAGAATTTTCTAGAAAATCTTTTTGTTCCATCCTTGGAAGATATTGAACTTAAATGCCAAGTATGGTGTTTATTTGACTTTTCGTTTTTTGATTATGCTGTTCACAGACACACATACACTTATACAGACGCATGGACCTTTTTATAAAAATTGTTTTTTTGATTCAGGGGGCTCAAAACATTTCCGGTGAAATATCGGTATCAAATTTTTGGGTGGAATGCAATACCTTCTCTACTATAGGTGCATGTTAGAGGAAGTGAAATTTGAAAAAATGCCAAAGAAAGTTCTAAATCATAAAGCGAGCATTTAAAAAGGTAAAAAATATTACTAATTAAATCTAAACTAATTAGGCACAGCACTTATCAGAAAAGTTTGACTATTAATTTGACATAAAACAGAAGAACACGTGCTTTTTACATAAATTTTGGCATTTTAACTTCGCTTAATGAATGTGACTCCCACACTTTTACACGATGTAAGCGCGAGGTGACAGCTGCGTTGACCACTATATAATCATAACACTAATTTAAAATCAATTAAGAGATTAAAGCTTGAGTATTTAAGTACATTTGTCCGGGACCTTCGGAGTGGAAACGAGATTACATGCATCACTCTGGTATATTGTGTAATTATTCTGATATTATACATTATGAATTTAATTAAAAGCGCCCTTTGTCCGCAGTTGATTACCATTGTTTATATTTCATGTGCAGTGGTTGCCTGGCTTAATGTTATCATAGAGAACATCGATGTTTTTATTTAAAAATAATCGTTAATATGCAGTATTGTTTGCGTTCTAGCAGTGGAATAACACCAGAGCTGATTTAAATCAACAGTCTGTTCGCAATTCTCGTTGTCCCTTGTTTGCATACTGTTGTGCATTTAATTCAAAAGTCCCTCCGGAGGCTTCAAAGGCAACGGTTTTCACATATTTATGTCGTTCGTCTTTGAAAATGCCATAGTCTGTACTCAAAGAACAATTTTACAAACTCCGGAAACACACGAAACATTTAATTTGTTTTAAAAAAACACTTTAAATTTAGTTTGTATGTCATCCTTTGAAGTTCCTCTTCACTTTTCGCTATTAATATCTGGTAATTTGCGAATACTGTTGTCTTTACTGTTCTTGAATCCAAATTAATCTCTCCTACTGTTTGTTGCTTCCATAATCTAATCGTGTCGTCAAAATATAGATTAAAAAGAGTGGTTGATATTGGGCAACCTTGTCTAACACCTTTTAGAATTATTATGGGTTCTCGATTATGTTTTACAATTTTAGTTTTCACATATAAAGTTCTAATTACATTTGTTAAGTGTATCGGTACTCCTTTATTTTCCTATAATTTTTTTCTGCATACCTTGTCAAAGGCTTTCTTATAATCTATAAAGAGAATATGGAAATTTCAACCGAAAAAACCAAAGTTATGGCATGTAAAGGTACTCACTCGGTCCAACCTAAAATATTATAGAAAATAAAAGTATAGAACAACTGTCAATATTTAATTTTCTAGGATGTGAAATAACATTGGGTCTGACATAGACATTAATAAAAAACTAAATAAATTCACTTACATAACGGGAACAACAAAGCGAACACTAAAACATAAATTTAGAAAAGATTCAATAATAAAATTGTATAAAGCAATGGCCATTCCCACGGTAACTTACGGGTCTGAAACATGGACAGTGACAGCAGAAAATAAAAGGAGGATACAGACATCTGAAATGAAATTTCTCAGACCTATAGCAGGATACACAAGACTGGACAAAAGACCAAACAACGAAATAAGGCAAAAGTTAAAAATAGAAGAGTTGAATAAAGTAATAATAGAATGTAGAACTAACTGGAAACAACACTTAGAAAGAATGCCATTAAATAGGATAACCTGAGCAACATATAACTACAGACCCCAAGGATACAGAAACCCAGGACGACCAAAAAAGAGATGGACACAACAAGATTTTGGAGCCGGAACAGGCTAAACGGCCTAAAACCGCGAAGTAGAAGAAGAAGAAACACTTTTACTCGTATTTATGAAAACATCTGATGTGGTCACTAACATGGGTTTCTCTAACCTCTATCGTTTATTAGTGCGTATAAAATATTCTTACTGGAGCTTATTTTTCTATATATTGCATTTTTACACAAATAAACCTTTGCAGATACACTAACATTTCATTAGGATTTAAAGAGAACAGCGATAATCAAATTTTTAAGAACTGGACGTTATATGTTGGTCTTAAAATTCCATACTGTTTCTATGCAATCGCGAGAAACAACTGAAAATCAATGGGACTTAAAAGTAATGAAAGTATTGTACAAATCGAATCATTAAAACGGATATCTGGGGAATGGTTAATGCTACAAACAATTATTTAAGATAATGTTGTATTTTAAAGAGATCTATATTTATGTGTGGTACGTTTTCTGTCTATCGCTTGACGTTTACAGTAATATAAAATTATACAAAATTGCTTCCAAATGAAGAGGACTTCACAGGCTATTCCAAGAAAATTGAAGATATACATCTTGCCATGTAAATATTTTTAATATATAGAATTTTAATAAAAATCCTTAGTGCCATTTTTAAGAAAATCAAAATCTTCGACAAAAGTTCCACGTAAAGGGTAGTTGAGGTGGGGGATTTTGTGGAAAATCTTTGTGGCGTATCTTTGAAAGTTACTGAACTTAAATACCAAGTTTGATATTTATCTGTCTTTTCGTTTTAGAGTTATGCTGTTCACATATACAGACGGGCACACACACGGACCCTTTTCTAGAAACGCTTTTTGGGGGGGGGATTCCGGCGGACTCAAAGCATGCATTTCCTGTGAAATCTCTAAATCGAATTTTTGGTTGGAGTGTACTACCTTCTCTTCCTTATATGTACGTAGTAGAGATAGTAAAAATTCTAGTTCTATGAGGGTATAAACGTGTAGTTGTGTACAAAATATTTTTTTTTTTGCAATACATTCTTTATACACTGACGAAAATATTCTAGCTCTTTGAGGTTATGCGTATGTAGAAAACTTCTGTGATTGATTAAAATGTTATAAGTATTTACTAGCGCTGCGACATCGGAAACGCTACGTTGAGGAAATCGTATAGAATAGGAAGGTAAGGGTGTAGCGATGAGGGCTGACATTGACCGCGCGCGGTACAGTCTATACAAGAAGAATTACGTATGTCTGGTGAACATTTATTTTATTTCTGCAATACTATTTATAAAATATATGGCTGACTTATATAACTGAAATGACTTTATTAAATCATTAATGCAAAGCGATACGTCACAGTGTGCACATGGATAAGATTCTATGTCAATTTATTGCAATATTACCACCCGGAACATTGTATCCTGTAGTTTATATAACAGAATATCGGCAGAACTAAATGCACATAGTTCATTGAATGTTTGATTTAATGGAGGTGTCTCTTGCTGTAGCAGTTTGTCCTCAACGCTTATGTGTTTCTGTGTTGACATGTCTCCGCATATTACTCGATCTACTATGCGCAGAAGCAATTGTATGGTTTGCATTAAAGGTTTTTTTTAATAACAGAAAAGACATTTTCCCCATACTCCAATATATAGTTTTGTAACGTTTAGTTTTTGACTTTGTTATCCTTTCCTTTGGCATTTCGTCTACGTGAACACTGTGTGGCGATATACTTGACTCAACTGTACAGGTAATCCCTCGTTGTAAACAGTCGACTACAAGACGCTTATAAACAACGTAACGACTCCGATGTCGCAGCCCTAGTAATTACAAATGTGTATTTTACCCATTGAGGTGCAAAACAAACATCTATTACGATAATTGTAGATTATACTACCCGTTCTACAAATACATTGATAGATTGCAATAAATTTGTTCCTGCATCCACCTGCTACATACAACCGTCAAACTGTACGACGACTACAGTTTACCTCACAGTTATTAATATCATATAAGGTATTCTGAGATTATGGAGTGTCGCACTGGATATATAACGTATTTAACAGAATTCACGTACTTTTTGGGTTCTCTTTCGAATACGACTGCTGCCAGGGAATCTCTTACCCTTAACCCGTTTGCTTGCTCTTTGTATGTACACTGCAACTTCATGTTAGTGTTGTTTTAAATTTAATATTTAATTCAGTTACTCTTTATGCCTAAGGACACGTTCTTCATTGTAAGCACGGCCACCTTCTATAAAATACCCTATTTCGCTTACACTTGGAGTATACACAGGATATTACTGAAAACTATAAAGTTCAACCTATCAAACTGACAAAATACACAGTGTTATCGCTCCAAACTAAAGCATTTATATTTTTAAAATAATACAGTTTAGTGAAATAGTATTAACGTCATATAACTACGAGAGTAC
The DNA here is from genome assembly GCA_030765065.1 of Deroplatys truncata. Taxonomy (NCBI): domain Eukaryota; kingdom Metazoa; phylum Arthropoda; class Insecta; order Mantodea; family Mantidae; genus Deroplatys; species Deroplatys truncata. Next base: position 168,104,268 of record CM060984.1, on the reverse strand, counting down.
CTAAAGAAAGCCGTTCCTTCCCACTTTTAAAGGCTCGCTGCAGTTTACTGTCCACGCGCGATCCCGTCGCAAGTGGTTCAAAGCACACCTTGCTGGGACGATGATTTCAAGGCATGTGACGCGATAAACATGGCGTTCCAAATAATGCAAGGATAGGTAGCATGCCAAGAATTCTTGTTCACTGTAGGATACCTGATACATCACTACCATCTAAAGTGGTTACATACGATTTTATTAGTGTAATGTATATATTATTTTATTTTACAAGTTTTCCACCTTACAGCATTTCCCTTTCGATTCCTGCTTTCCAGAGTCTCCCATCTTTCCATTGTCCCGCTTCCATACCCCGCTTCATCATGTTAGTGTATATTCCTTCATACCATGTTCTTCTTGCTCTTTCCCGCTTTCCTTTACCTGGCACTTCATTTAGCCACCGTTCTTCCGACATCCGTTGTACATGTCCATACCAGTGTCGAGCTCGTTTTGATATTCTGTGTATAACAGTTTCTTGTGCACCAATTTCTTGTCTGATATTGGTGTTCCTAATGTTGCAATCTGGATACTGCCATACTGTTTTCGAATTCCGTCCATTTCTGTCGCCAAAATTCTTTTCTGCATTCTTCCCGTTAATATCCAACTTTCGGACCCATATGTAACTATACTTTCTGTTATGACTTGTAAAATTTGTTGTTTGGTATTTCTTGCCAAATTCTTATTCCATAAAAGACAATTCAGGGATCTAATCACCTTCCTTGCACAATTTACTCTACTAGTAATATCTTTTTCACAAGTTCCGGATTTATCACATATATCAAGTGAACAATCCAGAACAGAAATGCTTTGAATTGGGCCAATCACAGCTGCCGTTCCTACCAATTTCATAATTTGAATTTTATCGTTTTCATTTTATCACCTCTATGTGCAATTGTTTTTATGAATGTAATTGCAGATACAACAACCTTCATATGTTTGGCTGTTAGCGCAACTTTAAGATTCCTGACTAGATATTCCTCTAAATTATTAGTTGAAAATTTATGGAGATACTATTAGATTTTAAATATTTTATTAGTGAAGTAAACAACTAAATGCAATTCAAACTTCGTATTATTATCACAAGATAAATTATTAGTCTTCTCGTTATACAGAGCGTTTCAATGGAATTTTTAACTTTTTAAATATAAAAATGCATACATAAATGAGTTTCATATTGTAAGTACATTCAATTGAAGAACGAAATCCGGAATTTCAGTTGAAACTACCAGAAGGCAATTCAATTGATATAAAGCTCATTGTTTTTACATAGCTGAAATGGAGTACACACTTTATCAGCTTGTATTTACTATAATGCAATATTTGATTTCCAATTATGTTACTACCATATAAAGAACTTTACAACTTGAGTACTGTGTTTTGATGGTCTTGACTGGTAGTTCTTAGGCTAGTGGAGAAGATTGAATATTCATTAGTCAGTGAAAAAGGTAAGCATAATCTGTAGTTATTAGTTGCCACAGTACTTTGTAGATGTTCGTGAGCGATTGGATCTCTCCCCACTTGTCATTACGTCGACGGTCACAAGACACTCGGTGATTATGTGCCACAGTGCAGCAAACATGCAAAACTCCGGCCGTACAAGGTGACAGCAGTACATGGGCTGAGAGAAGCGTGTGCGGTATGCAATTGTTCCTCAACTTTGTGAAAAAGACTCAGATATATTGCAAGTGATTTGGTTTACCCATAAAACTTGGTTTTCTCTCTCAGGCTATACAAATTCTCAAAACAGAAGGATATGGACATCAGGATTATCACTTCATCCAGAAAAACCTGCAGTGTGGTGTGTAATTTGCGGTCAGAGGATCATTTGGTCTAATTTTCTTTGAAGAAACTGTAGATACTGATGTGCCTAAATACATTTTTTATCGAAAACATTTGCAACAGGATGGAGCCACATCTCACACCTCAAATCAATCAACAGCTTCTTCGAGGACCGTATTATCGTCTCTAACGATGTGTGCCTTCAAAGATCACTGGATCTGATGTCACTAGATTATTTTCTATGAGGTATTTCAAAGCAAGTGTCTACAGAAACAGACCACGAACCATCGAGGATCTCGGAAAATAATAACAGCCGAAATAAACAATACTAACAGTAGATATGATGAAAAGGGCAACACTGTATCGTCAGAAGGTATGGTTGCAAACCTTAAAATAAGAAAGTATCGAACCACATTTCAAAATCATGGATTTTTACTTGACTTATCATAAATTTTAAGGACATTATTTTACTACTCACGGTAATATGATATACAAATTTTACAGATAGTGGCGTCGACGTCTTTAATTGAAAATCACACGAAGTTTGGCAGGAATGACCTACTGTATCTAAAATAATCGTTGAAACCAAAATTCTAAAACACAACGAAACTGCCTCAATCAGAATGTACTTACTTTTATCAACCACCCTCGCGGTGGTGTAATTATTCAAAGCCGTAACGGCCTCTCTTTTCCTTAGGAGGAGACATCGCAACAAATATGCATCACATAAGACTACGTGCTTACTTAAACATACTGCCAACTTCGAAACAACATAATGATTAGCGTCTGAATTTTGATGACCTATTTTGTTTTTAAAAATACCTATAAATTACTCTAAAATTAAAAAGAATACTTAATAATTAGAAATAACAACCTGAAGTGATTTATGTAATTCATTAAAAAGTATACAGAAAATCACCGTCGTTTCTAACGCTCTTCATATGGTCTATGACCTTCGGTGATACCTCATTCCACGAAGCAGTGACTGCACTCATGTCTGAGGTGTAGGCACCCAGCTGACGGAATCCGTTGCCTCCGATGATAGGATAATGATGGCGGTGGTAAGAGGGGAATGACAGCTTTTACTGTGGACTCCGAACCACGTTGGGCAGAGGTGAAAGCGTGGATACAGATGACTTAAATTCGCCACCCCAGATGGGAGCCGAAAACGAAACCACTGCAGTGCACAGAAAGTTATATATTAGTTTATACATGGGTATACTTGTAATGCAAGTTAAAAGGTGGGTATAAGAATAATTATAAGATAATCTAGAAATTAACGTATTGTTCCATGTTATTGTCCAAGGAATTTGAAAATAAAATACAGAAAATCATTTTTGAAGTAGGTCTTACAAAACTGTACCATTAAGTCTTTTGAATTCTCAAATAATACAAAAGTCACAAGGAATGAAGAGGAATTGGCAGCCTATGACACGATATAAGGTTAAAGACAATGTAACTTTACCGTATGCACTCATTAACGAAAACAAACAAAAAAACAAAAAAAAAAAACTATGGCCTGTCTCATCCCTAGTTTGCGACAGGGATTTTATTCACAAATGTAATGAGGGATATTCCTCTGACAATATACGCTCCTCAAGACTAAACATTACATAGAAAATGTATTTTTTTTCCCAAGAATGCGAGTAACTTTCCCAAGGTGTACAAAGTTGCTCTTATTTCTCAGTTGAATAGTGAAATTTATGATGTTTGAAAAATTTATATCCATGTAAAATTTAAATAATATAAAACTCTTTATCCGTATTTTATCAGTTTTAATAGCAATTATTTCTTCATGTCTGTAATTGCTACTTTAATACTTAGTGGTTAGCTCTGTGTACAGCAACCTTCAGTTGATGAAAGCAGAACTTTTCAATAAATTCTTTCTCTCAATGCAAGAAAATTACAAACTGATAACGTAAATCGAAAAAAAACTCTGTAATAGAAAATGGGATAAAATTACAAAAATAACATAATAAATATGCATTTTTATAATTTCGGATTTATGTAAATGTTAGCAGTGCCTATTACGCAAGAATAAAGAGATGATATGTCATCAGAATCCCCCTGACAGTGATTGATTACTAAAAATATTAACAATGAGAGAATATTGCAATATAATTCGCTATAAGTATCACTAGAACAGTTTTGTGGTGTTTATATTAAGAGATTTAAAAGTATTATACATCTTCCAAATATCGCAAGTTCTACTGACGTTAAAATTGTTGTATGTCCCCATAATTATAATACAGATTGACATCCCTGTCATGAGGAAGGGATATATATCCAGTAAATTTTGTAATTGTCTATATCTCTCCAAGATATAACCTATTACTCACTCTTGGGTGCTTTCATGTATCACTCAAAAGTGCCATGTCCCACTGAGGCTCTCTATTTTACTATAGACAATTTGATTAGAACTATCCCTTCTATAGTAATGATAAACAGGTACCGTATTTGAATTAATATTCAACTGATATAAAATTTTATAAATATATTTGTTGCAATAAGGTATCTTTTTATTTTATATAGAGTCAACTGAAAAATTCAATACCACAGCGGAACTTGAACACGGTTCTCCCGCTCTCCGTGCGGTTGCTCTAACCATTGAGCTACCGTAACTACATGCCTGGGGGACATTGAATTCCCCAATTAACTCAAGTTTTTTTCCCAGAGATACCTAATAAGGTATCTCTCTCGAGATGACAAACTTAGGGGCGATCTGCTTATTGCAAGTACTTCAGTGCTAGGTAAATAAATTATTAAGGGTTTTAATTTTTATTGTTATTGTATAAATTAATTATACTTTTAATAGATCTTAGCCTGGTCTAGGCAAGTTTTTAATATAGAGTCAACTGAAAAATTCAATGGCTAAGATATATTAAAAGTATAATTAATTTATACAATAACAATAAAAATTAAAACCCTTAATAATCTATTTAACCAGCACTGAAGTACTTGCAATAAGCAGATCGCCCCTAAGTTTGTCATCTCGAGAGAGATACCTTATTAGGTATCTCTGGGAAACAACTTGAGTCAATTGGGGAATTCAATGTCCCACCGGCATGTTGTTACAGTAGCTCAGTGGTTAGAGCAACCGCACGGAGAGCGGCAGAACGTGTTCAAATCCCGGCTGTGGCATTGAATTTTTCAGTTGACTCTATATTAAAAATTTTCCTAGACCAGGCTAAGGTCTATTAAAAGTATAACCAATTTATACAATAACAATAAAATAATTAAAATGCCTTTTTATTGTTATAGAAGGGATCGTACCAATCAAATTGACTACAGCAAAACAGAGTATTTCAGTCGGATGTGTCACTTCTCAGCGACTATACTGGCCAGGATTTGTAGGCGATAACACGAGCTGTATTTGCTATGATCCAGATAGAAGATAATGTCGTCATAACCGGTAGAGCATGGTAGAACAACGTCACAGATTGTCCGTGTCCTACAATTGGTCGAAGGAAGTCAATGCTAGCGCTCCTACTGGAGCGCGAACGGACACGGCCTCCCGTGGCGAGGAAGAGGAGAGGACAAGGGAACATTTAACAGAGCAGACCTGCCAGCAAGAATTATTCATAAATCACGTCTTTCCGGAAAACGCATAAGAGTAATGTTTCGGTGTATTCTAAATTTGAATTACATATTTTTGTAAATTTGGTAAGTTACAATTATTGTATGTAGGAAAACTGAAATAAGTGAACGCAATGAAGTACTTAAATTGTTATTAAAATCAACATGTATAAATACATGTAATCGCAGGGATACTGATTTTATAACAGTTATATATAGTATAATAGAATCAAATAATGCAATTCTGTATTTCCTAATTTCACCATATTATTCCTCTTTCTCTTAGGAATAACAATCTTCCAATAACAAGCCATACTCTTGGAGATATCCAGTATGATAGAATTAATTTATTAGGACAGAAACTTCCACCATTATTGAATCAGAAACAATTTTTGAAGTTATATTTGTGGCAATAACTTTCAACTTGCAGTTAAAAGTTTCTCTCATCAGATGCACATACAAACTTTTCAGACCTAAGGAGCAAATAGAAAAATTAATTTACCATACTGTAACACGAAAAAATTACTTTTACATCCACAGACTTGAACCTTAGCACCACTATTAAATTTTTAACCATTTACTGCTTGGTATTTCCATTTTGGGTTGCATTTGTAATGAATCCCTTTCTCATCCCTCTATTTTTCTTACTGTTTGTATAGCTTAGGAGGGTCTTTGTGGTCTAACTGCATAATAAGCAGGCAGACCCTAGCGACAACATCGAACAAGCTCTTCTTCCACAACTGAGAACGAAAAGCCAAACAAAACGCCCCATTAGAATAACAAAAACATCGATTATCATAATTGACTCTTCAAGCATAAGCGGAAGCATTCTGTGACCAACAGAGCGAGACAGAGAGCGGTGTTTGGTCGCTAAGAGGAAGGTCTCGTTTATTTTTCGAGGTAGTTTTCTTCCTCTTATTTTCGAAACGTATGATGTAATTCAACAAAACTTTAAACCTCTATCCTATAATATAATCACGTCTACAGGAGCATACAAATGTGTTACCCAAAATCAAATCTATGAATGAATATAATCAGTACACATGTGCATCCAGAAATTGCTGAAAAATGTGGTTAAGAGTTGGCGGAAAAAAGTCTTGTGTGTTACATACATATGACCTTCTCTACCCTCTATCATTTATTAATGGGCATAAAACTATTCTTACGAAAACTTATTTTTCTCTCTACTTCATTTAATTGAAATAAACCTTTGCAGAAATGCCTACATTACATATTTCGTTATAAATACAGAGGGAATACTGTTACTCAGATGTTTAAGAACTGGATGCTACTTGCTGGCCTCACGCTTTAGGTGCAACCACGAGAAACACCCGAATGTTGGCAGAAATTTAAAGGACTGACAAAATATTAACAATTCCAACAATTAAAAACAGGCATCTTGGAAACGAGGTATGCACAAAAAAGGTATTTGAAATAAATACCTACACTACGTGATATAAAGTATCCGAACACCTGCTGAAAATGACGAAAAAGTTCGTGGTGCCCTGAATCGGTAATACTGGAAGTCAATATGGTGTTGGCCCACCTTTAGCCTTGATGACAACATTCACTCTCTCAGTCATATTTTCAATCAGGTGCTGGAAGGTTTCTTGGGGAATGGCAGCCCTTATTCACGGAGTACAGAACTGAGGAGAGGTAATGATGTAGGTCGGTGAGGCCTGGCACGAAGTCGGCGTTCCAAAACATCCCAAAGTGTTCTATAGGATTCAAGTCAGGACTCTGTGCAGGCCAGTCCATTACAGGGATGTTATTGTCGTGTAACCACTCCGTCACAGCCCGTGCAGTATGAACAGGTGCTCGATCTTGTTGAAAGATGCAATCGCCATCCCCGAATTGCTCTTCAAAGTGGGAAGCAAGAAGGTGCTTAAAATATCAATGTAGGTCTGCGCTGTGATCGTGACACGCAAAAAAACAAGGGCTGCATGCCCCTCTAGGAGAAATACGACCATACTATAACACCACCACTTCTAAATTTCACTGTTGGCAATACACACGCTTTTGTGCTGTACATGTCCCTTCACGTTTCTACTTCACTATCACATCAGAAACAGTGGCCCTAGGGATGTTTAGGAGTGTGAAAATCTCGCGTACAGACTTCTGACACAAGTGACACGACGAAATCCGCGAGTTCCACGGAGCGTCCCATTCTGCTGTTTCACGATGTCTAATGACTACTGAGGTACCAGGCAGTAGGTGGCAGCACAATTCACCTAAGATGAATAACGTATGTTTGTGGGGTGTCCGGATACTTTTAATCACATAGTGTATGTTTTAAACACGTCTAGATTTTTGTGTAGTGCATTTTCGTCTATCGCTTGATGATTACCAGTTAAAGAAAATTTCGAATGAGGGGGGCTTCACAGGTTTTTCAGACAATGCAAGATATGCATTCATTTGTCATGAAAATATCTTTAATATTTGGTGTTTTAATCAAAATCGTTAGAGCCATTTTTAAGAAAATAAAGCATTTCGGAAATTTCACCAGAAATACTTGTTTTGAGGCACCCTAAATAAAAAAGGAATTTTTAGAAAAAGGTCCGTGTGTGTGTTTGTGCACGCACGCGTGTACGCGCCTGTACCTGTGAACAGCATGACTCAAAAACGAAAAGTCTGAAAAATATCAAACCTGGTATTTAAGTTCAATATCTTTCAGGGATACGACACGAAGATTTTTAAGAAAACCTCTCTATTACAAACTACCCTTTACATGGAACACTTTAGAAATTTTAGGTTTTCTAAAAAATGCCTCTAACGATTTTGATTAAAATACCATATATTAAATATATTTACATGAAAAATAAAATGTATATTTGAATTTTCTGGGAATACTCTGTGAAGTCCTCTTTATTCGGAAGGAATTTTGTATAACCTTGCATAAATTGTAAGCGTTAAATGATATGCGAAAAGGTACTGCACGAAAAATGCAGATCTCTTTAAAACACACAAATTATTTCCAATGACTCCTTTTGTGGCATAAGCACTTTCCGAGATATCTGTTATTAATGTTTCGATTTGTTCAATACTTTTGTCATACCGTTTAAGTCCCATCGATTTTCAGTTATTTCTGGCGATTGTATGGAAATATGGATTTTCAAGGCCAGTTCTTAAACATTTGACTATTATTGTTCGCTTTTATACTAACAAAACGTGCTAATTCTGCAAAGATTTATCTGGAATAAAATGAAGTAGATAGAAAAATAAACTTTTGTAAAAATAATTTCTATACACACTAATAAACGATAGAGGATAGAGAATGTAATGGGATTGTAATAATAAACTATTTATAGTAAAATGCTTTTTTTAGATTTTGGGGCTTCAAAACATGTATTTCTGGATAAATCTTGACATAGAATTTCTGGATAGATTGCAGTATCTTCTCTACCTACTATGAATGTAGTAGGAAAAGTAATAAGCATAGGCACAGTTTTACAGTTTCAAAATAACGCTTCTCCAATTTATACTAAGAGGTCTTTGAACTATTACTTTCTCTACTACCTAAGGAAGCATCACATCCCACCCAAAAACTAGAATAACGAGATTTCATCGGAAATATGCCCTCCCACACCCAAATAACACTTTACTTAGAACGGTTTTCTTTATTTTTGTACTTTTACAAAAGTTGTTCGAAAGAGTTTGTTTGAAATACCGTAAGTTTAAAGTATCTCAATAAAAAATAAAATGCATATCTTGCACTTTCTGCGAATAGCGTGTGTAATCTTAATTTTACTGAATTTTGTAACATTTTGTGTCAGTAAAAAAGCATAATAAATAGGTAAAAACTTACAGCAGGAAAGTACAGAGCTCATTAAAATTCGCAATTTGCACTAATAAAATTTTTTCCGTAGAGTTGGCAGTTTTCGAAGTACTCTATGTTCCAAGTTTACATCTTTCCCAAACCGAACGGTATGGCTCAGGCGGTAACGCCTGTGAGCCGCATTCGGGAGATTGTGGATTCGATTCACGGGCCGGCCTTCCTAACCAGGGTTTTTCGGGGTTTCCCCGGGTCGATAGGCAAATGCTGGGAAGGTTCATTACATCTCCCAAATTTCCTGTCCCTCCATTTTACTTTTATTCTCATTTTACTTCACCTTTCATCTGCTTGGTCTGTTTCAGGGTTGAAAGTGTCGGCGGGAGTCTCGATGTTGCATGGCAGGGGAGAAGGATACTCTGTGTAACCAACCCTTCCTCTCCTGGAATGGGGGTCCAAGACTCGAGCCTCCCAGTGGGATGTGCAAACCTGCAGAGGGGAGGGGATCCGATTGTACCAACTATCCTCCGGATAATTTCAATCTGTAAAAGCTAGGAACCCTGCCCTCTGCCCTGTCGTGGTTCCTGGTCCGGCCGCCCTCTGTATTTTCTCTCTTATTCCTCCGTCCCCGGGGCATCCCGTCGGGTCTTAGACACAAAATATCTTGTAACAACATGCATGATAATTTGCTATTCTTCTTTGTTTCTTTCTTACCATTGAACTATCTTTTTGTGTGTTATAAGCGAGCATTGGTTTGGATAATTTAAAATCATTTTTAACCAAAATATGTATATTGAGAGTAACCTAACCTAATAAAAAACTACATTATGTATGAGCAGTATACAATATAGTGGATGCATGCGAGGATTTTATTGGTAGAAAAAGCCTTATTTATGCATCACATCAATTTTCTTATCTCAATATACAATAAAAGCAAATGAAGCAGTCCCACAATGTAGGTAAAGATCTTTATACCGAAGATATAAACACGTGTTACTAAGCGGGTGAATCGTGTGTGTGGCCAGTTATTCAACCGCTACTCCGACGTCGTAACTCCAGCCTAAATTACGATTTCTATAAAACAAAAGCGTTATATTGTGGCGAAATCGTGCTCCGGAGGAAGAAAATCAAGAAAAATGTGTAGATAAGTTACTTTTTTCATATAAGCCATAATATTTTAATCGCTCACTGCGTGAACTTCTTGTTTCTGCTGAAGTAAGTATTCACAGAGTAAGATGGTATTATAATTTTTCATTCGTCTTTGTGCATAGAGCCCCTCCTAAGAGGGTTGAGAGAGCCCTTGATATATATTACTTGTGGTAGAGCAGCTGATAATTATATAAAGGACGATAGTAAAGGGCATCCTCGATGTCGACAAGCTGGTAAATTAAATCACAATTTTAGTAACCTCATTCACTTTTATCCTCTTCGTGACTTTAATTCCAAGACGAGGAGGTTAGTGGTTTGTGCTTTTAATGTTTTAATTAAATTGCTGCCTCTGCGTTAACATATTTAAACGGATTTGTCTTGCTCTCTGCTACCTGTCGTAGGTACGTATCGGAAACTCTGCATGGTTGTTTTCACCGCGCGAGAATTAATATTGCGGTTAACGGATCTCGTGTACAAATTACATTTTTGAAATTCTCTCTGAAATATATAATACTCGCTGGCTCAAAAACTTCCAGTTAGTATATGCAAAGTAGAACACGGTAAGAACTTCATTCATTCCCCGCCTTGTCGTGTTCACCCTTTCTTTGGTCTATTGGCCAATGCTATCACGCGTCTATCTCCTTTAGGGTAATGCTAATGCTTAAAGAAGAAAATTAAACATACACTACGTGGCTGAAAATGACATACAAGTTCGTGACGTCCTCCATCGGTAATGCTGGAAGTCAATATGGTGTTGGCCCACCCTTAGCCTTGATAACAGCGCTCACTCTCGCGGACATACTGTCAATCAGGTGCTGGAAGGTTTCTTGGGGAATGGCAGCCCATTCTTCTCGGAGTGCGGAGCTGAGAAGAGGTATCGATGTAGGTCGGTGAGGCCTGACACAAAGTAGGCGTTTCAAAACATCCCAAAGGTATTCTATAGGATTCAAGTCAGGACTCTGTGCAGGCCAGTCCATTACAGGGATGTTATTGTCGTGTAACCACTCCGTCACAGCCCGTGTAGTATGAACAGGTGCTCGATCGTGTTGAAAGATGCAATCGCCATCCCCGAATTGCTCTTCAACAGTGGGAAGCAAAAAGGTGCTTAAAATATCAATATAGGTCTGCGCTGTGATCGTGCCACGCAAAACACAAGAGGTGCAAGCCCCCTCTAGGAAAAACACGACCACACCATAACACCACCACCTCTGTATTTCACTGTTGGCACTACACACGCTGGCAGATGACGTTCACCGGGCATTCGCCATACCCACATCCTGCCATCGGATCGCCACATTGTGTACCGTAATTCTTCACTCCACACAACGTTTTGCCACTGTTCAATCGTGTAATGTTAACGCTCTTTACAACAAACGAGGCGTTATTTGGCATTTTCCTGCCTGATGTGTGGCTTATGAGCAGCCGTCGACTATGGAATCCAAGGTTTCTCACCTCACGCCTAACTGTCATAGTACTTGGAGTGGATCCTGATGGAGTTTGGAATTCCTTTGTGATGGTCTGGATAGATGTCTGCCTATTACGCTTTACGACCCTCTTCAAATGTCGGCGGTCTCTGTCAGTTAACAGACGAGATCGACCTGCACGCTTTTGTGCTGACATGTGCCTTCACGTTTCCACTTCACTATCACATCAGAAACAGTGGACCTAGGGATGTTTAGGAGTGTGGAAATCTCGCGTACAGACTTCTGACACAAGTGATACCTAATCACCTGACCACGTTCGAAGTCCGTGAGTTCCACGGAGCATCCCATTCTGCTGTTTCACGATGTCTAATTACTACTGAGGTCGCGGATAATGAGTACCAGGCAGTAGGTGGCAGCACAATGCACCTAAGATGAAAAACGTGTTTGTGGAGGTGTCCGGATACTTTTGATCACATAGTGTATGGCCTAAAATAAATAAGAACGATCCATAAAACAATCATTATCTAGAAAACATTTCCTGAGATTAGGACCTATCTCCTCATCGAAGTATTCCGTAAGAGCTTATGGATTATCAATTGGCCTCCCAGCTTTGGTGGGCTTTTAAACTCCGAATGATGATTTAATTAATTTAATATACTGCCTAGTTATTTTTTATGAAGATATTGTATGTATTATGGCAGTTTTTAATGAGAAATTCTTCCCTTCAGTCTCTTAAAACTGCAATTTGATGATGTTCATAATAGCGGATGAAAAAATTCCCTTATACTCCCACAAATAGGTACGAAAGTTCAGATGTGTTTCTGATTTCCTTTCCCTACCCGCTGTACAGTCTTCCAAATTATGTACAGCTCGTAAGTACCATTCTGAGGTAAAACAATTATTGGAATAGTCCAGTAACTTTTAGACAGTCACAGTTAATGAAGTTTTAAAAGCTGTAACTTTTATTTGATCCCTTATAGGTATAGAGTAGCTATAGGTTATTTAACGGAGAGGGACATCTGGTGCTCTGCGACCTGCAAAGCACGAAGGGACGAGGTGAAGAAACCACAGGAGGATACTGGCCGTAGGCAAACAGGACACAGAAAGCGCGGAATTCCCTAATATTTCTAAGTTCGTAGACCTCGTCCCGCTGCAGGGTAGCTCATCGCCGTCGAGAGAGGACTACGAGCCACCCACCATTCAAGCAGCCCTCTGGTGTCCATGGGGAGTACTATTTTCACTGAGCATGCATACGTGCCACTTCTGGCATCGACATACCGACGACTGCTTATCCGTCCCATGTTGACCCACTGACTCACTGCGCTCAAAGATGTCGTCCTCCGTGGTGTAGTGGTTACCATGCTAGCCTCTAGTTCCTGAGGTCGGGGTTCAAACCCGGCGGAGGGTGGTGGATATTTCGGACGTAAACATCCTTAGCATGGCTTCCTTCGGAAGGGAAGTAAAGCCTGTGTCGTAGATTTACGACATGTAAAAGAACCTCAAGCCTGATAAAGAGGCTTCTGGGCAAAACTTTCTGATCTTTCACGTCCAGTATAGAATGGGATGCTAAGGACTACAACAGTTAAAGAGCGTCCATAAAAATGCCTCAAAAGAGGAAGAATGCTGTATGCACGTCAGTATCTACGTGATAACTCCTCCCATAATCCCTACATCACAATCGGCAATACTACCAACATGTGATATTTAACTATCCCATATATACCAAAATAATCCCCCATGACATACTAAACGCCATAATATGCCACGAAACCTAGAAGAACACCTGAAGGACAGAAGGAAACCGTATGGAAAGGAAATCGTGGTAGAGAATAATTCATTCATTCATTATCTGTTTACCCCCCTCTTATGTAGGACCTACACCCCCTCAGGACTTACAAGCGGGTGCCTGGGGTCAGAGGCCCGTCGAGGAGCAGACACTCATGGATCAGACAGAGCATCCAGGATGGGTGATCAGCCCGATGCCTGGTATGGGATGAAGGAAGTAGATGAAACGAAATGATGGTGAAATGGATGAAAGGAAAGGTGATGATGGAGCAGTTGGTGGAATGAATGGCGGGGGAAACCGGAGAACCCGGAGAAAACCCGCCCAGACGCCGCTTCGTCCACCACAAATCCCACATGCAGGTCCCTGGGATTGAACCCGGGCCGCCTCGGTGGGAGGCGAGCGGTCTAACCACTCGGCCACGGCGCCGCCCGTGGTAGAGAATAAACCACCCAGAATTCGCCTGCCGACCCCAGGAAACCATGAAAAACTCAAAAGGTCAGATAGGGCGGTTGCCGGGGATCGATCTCAGAACCTCCCGAATGCGAGTCGCACACGTTAACGCTGCGCCACCTGGCTCGGTCCATAGTTAATGATATAAACGTTACACAGCTTTCTATAAAACAAAAAAGCCTGAGATCAATTTTGAGGCAGTATATCACAACACTTTGAATGCCAGAGTGTTTGTAGTGTAAATTAACATTATTGTATGACAATGATTTTGGATGTTTGTTAGCTATAAGCATTGTTAGGAAATAAGTTTACACGGCCTCACTGAAACTGACAATAGGAGTGGGTAACAATGAAGCGATGGGGTGAGTTGCTTATAACTTAGAAGAGACAAACAAATGACGTCAGGGTAGCGTGCCTTTCTTTAGAAATGGAGGGAATATCTTCCCTAGAGCATATGTATTAGTAATTGTGATTGGCTTACAAAATAGACGCTAATGTTGGCGCGATTTAATAACCAATAGCAGCTCTATTATAATGTTTAGGCATATTGGGGTGAGGGAGTATAAATTCTTGAGCCAAAAGCAAGTATCGCGCAGTTCTAAGAAATCTCTCTCGCGAGGTACACGTCAGGCAGTTCTAAAGAATCATTCACGAGTTACACATCACGCTGTTCTACAGAATCATTCACGAGGTACACATTACGCAGTTCTACAGAATCTCCCGCGTCGTAAAGTTAATTACAAAATGTGAAGTAGGTACGCGACAACTATTGCGACAGTAATTACATTCGGAAATATAACAGTTTCAGTCAGGCGTGTATCAAGGTTAAAGATGTGAAATTGATTAAGTGAGACGGCAATAAAAGTGCAAAAACAAATTCTTTTATCAGTGTTATCTTTTAGTAACAACTCTTTTCCGTTTACACGCCCTGCTTAGAGAAAATTGCTCGACGGAGTAATAATAGCTAGCCGGAGGACAAAGAACCCAAAATTCAAAATAGTAAAACAATAACAGGCGCCAAGTAAAAAAGGATAACACGAACATATTACTGCGACAATATGCAACGAAATTGGACGAAACTGGTCATAAGAAGATTGTTCACTCTCAGCAACTTAAACAATGGAAATGGTAAATACTCTATGACCTCCGAGAATATTTATCTTCCCAGTCGTTAATTATAAATATTCATTGATTAATTTCTTATATTAAACTGGACATAATTAAATCATACACTGGTAAGATCTCCTATTACAACATCAGGTAGTATTTGTAGTAGTGGGGCGTTAGGACGCACAACTGCTGAGGTCATTAGTGCACTGCAACGTACAGAGGAAATACAACAAAACCAGGTTCAGAAAAGTTATTGAAAGGGTTAGACATATCCAACGTTAGGAACAGATCCCAATGACTTTTATTTTGCTGCGTCTTTAGTTTTCTTAGCTGCTTAATGGTAACCGTATACAGGATGTGTCGCATAAGACTTGCACCGCAAATACGGAAAACAAATGAAACAAAAGTATGAACTAACAGCAACCATCACAGGCATGGAGGTAAGGGAGGTGCGGGTTACAGTAGGTGATAAAGGCCCTTCATAAATATAAGTAAATGTGATTTTCAACACAAATTTCCTTTTTTTAATG
This sequence comes from Deroplatys truncata, assembly GCA_030765065.1. Classification (NCBI taxonomy): domain Eukaryota; kingdom Metazoa; phylum Arthropoda; class Insecta; order Mantodea; family Mantidae; genus Deroplatys; species Deroplatys truncata. The sequence continues at coordinate 168,088,662 of CM060984.1, read as the reverse complement.
GAAACTCAGCATTATTTTTCACTGATAAAATGAAAAATAACATTAAGAGTGGTGTTTTATTGGCATCACAATAGATCAATTATATCTCAAGGAAAAAAGAACTCAAATTTGACGCTTCAGATATAGCGTAACGGAGACAAATCTTTATTTGTTTTGCTTTTTGTGACTGTATAACGAATGTTTCGATGATTGTGTTATTATTTCACTAAAGCACCCTTTAGCAGTTTATGAAAGTACTGAAATTGCTGCCCTAATTATAATGGTATGGTATTGCCTCAAAGGTATGCATTATTAAGGGAGCTCAGAATTTCATTACTCAAAACGAATGAACTGGCCTTTTTATTATAACAGGAACAGCTATATAGGGTTTAAACAATTGTATAGTTTCAATTATGCCTGCCGCTTTAACATACCTAGAAATTGTAAAACAGTTTACCATTTAAATACGTAGCAGTTTCCTACTTTCCTCTTGACAATACCTTTCCTTTATAACAAGGTTTTCTGTTTGCTTCAACTGTAAATTCAATTTAAGTACAAGTTAAAAAGTATTAAGGTGAATGATTTACAAACAAGTGTAATGGATAGAATTTTGAAGACGCTTACTAAAATGTATGAAGTTAAATTTAGACAAGTCCACAAATTACCCTTGTTATCAAACGTGGCGAAAAATGCTCGCCCTAGTCAAATGCAAGCTAGACTTGCTAGGCGGTCTGTCTCGCCGTGTTGATTCCTCGTTCACTGTTCGCTGCCTCCGCCCGGGAGAACCACGTTCCTTATATTGCCTGCTAAAGCACTGCCATCGCTGACGTAATTTCAACCAGCAATGGCAAGCATGGGCAGCCCGTTACGATGTTCTACCATATTTGCGTCAATGATGACATTTCCTTATGGCACGTTCTTCCATAATCTCTCGATGTCGGCGTGTTCAGCACAGGAAGGGAGTTTAAAATGGTAAAACTGGAAAACCTTTTTTTTTATGCTTCATTTATAGCCTTAAATGTCGCTTTACATCTTGGGTCATAATCTGCCGCTTTTTTACCTTGGAACAACTGCACATCAGCAATGATATTCATTCGCTTAGAGTGGTGTTAAGATTTGTGTTGGTATTACTTTTGGTTATTACAATAAATTCACACACACATTCACACTCTCATTCATACTTCCAGACTATAGGGAGGATGGGAATGTCCTAGCTAAGAAAAATTCCCACCCTCTAGCCGGGAATCGAACGCGGAACCCTTGGATTAGGAAGTTAGCATGCTAACCACCAGAGCACAGAGGCAGTCTGAAAAACCTGTTTTACTTCCAGCGCAAACGATAACAGAAAATAACATTAAGAACAGTTTTTGTAAAACGTCAATCTCCTGCGATTAACTGCACGTGAAGTTCCCACTCGAGACTCAACGACGCGGTGAACCTTAGAGTGTGCAACTGATACGCGTTTTAAGCATCAAATGCACGTTACAATTTCTCGCGTGGTAATTACTAACCTGTAGCGATACAAATGCACCATTCTTAATGTTATTTTCTATATTGTTAAATACTTTAAAACCTATACGAGGTTTCCAAAACTATAAGATCATATTGACAATCATATTTGCTTATATTTTTGAATGACCTGTCATCTACTTTGAGGCCTTTATGCTTATAGAATTCCTTTTTCAATTCATATATTTGCAGTACAAGTTTTAGGCGACTCACCCGGTAAATGTCGTAGATTTTTGCTGAAAGCAGCCATTTCGCGACGATGTTAGGCAGATAATGAAAACCTGCGTATAGCGTAACTTCATTCTAAACACCATCCGACGGGTCTCTAAAAGCCGGAAGATGGTGAAAGATTAAATTAGGTTAGGTTAGTTTGTTTTGGTCAGTTTGCTTAGAGGTTAGGTTAGAGTTACACCATATACCTAACAAGCTCCGTCGTTTAATAAAGAAACGCAGCAGGACGTGTCCTTTGGCATGTTTTGCAGCATACGCCGAGCAGCATATGGCAGCGTAGAATCTTCGAGTAATGACGGCAAAAGCCTCCCAAAGAAGCAAATGAGGTATAAAAACCAAATAAATAAATACCAGCCTGTAAGAATATATATAGGGTCTTTCAACAAGAGTGTCCTGTCTTTAACATGTGATAGCTGCCGTTGTTATTGAGTTACAGCAGTCATTTTTTCATGTGGTTATAGTTGTTATGGACAAATAGCCATGGAACGTTATAGTATTCAGCAACGCGTAGAAATTGTGAAAATTTATTATCAAAATGGATCATCTGTTCGCCAAACCTTCCGTGCATTGCGTGAAGTTTACGGTGTGCATAATCGTCCCTGCGAGAGAACGATTCGGCGTTTGATCGATAAATTTGAAAGAAGTGCTTCTGTCCGCGATCAAAGAACGCCTGTACGTAATCGACGTAAGCGCTCCATCAAAAACATAGGCGCCGTTCGTGAGAGTGTACGCGAGAACGGAAATAAATCAATTGCTCGTCGAGCGCAAGAATTGGGGCTTTCGCCGACCACAACTTGGTGAATTCTGCATCTGGACTTGACGTTTCACGCTTACAAAATGGTGTTAACTCAAGAACTAAAGCCCAATGACCATAGGTTGCGCCGTGAATTCGCTGATTGGGCTATGGAGCAATTGGAAGCTGACCCGGATTTTTGTCGAAAAATCATCTTAGCGACGAAGCCCACATTTGGATGGATGATCGTGTTAACAAACAAAATTGCTGCTATTGAAGCAATCACAATCCAATGCAGAGTCAAGAACGACCACTTCATCCCCAAAAGTTTACTGTGTGGTGTGGATTTTGGTATGGTGGAATCATTGGTCCATATTTTTTCCAAGATGAAGATGGAGAAGCTCTGACTGTCAAAAGAGAAAGAGACGGGATCGTATAAGGGACTATTTTTGGCCTCAATTGGATGGTATGGATCTCAGAAACATCTGGTTATAGCAAGATGGTGCCACATGTCATACTGCTCTCAAAACAATCGATCTTTTGAAGGAGAAGTTGAGAGGTTTCATCATTTCCCGTGGTGGTGATGTTAACTGGCTCCCGAGGTCATGTGATTTAACGCCGTTGTATTACTTCTTGCAGGGTTATGTTAAATCTCGAGTTTATGTCAACAAGCCAGAAACAGTAAATGATCTTATGAATAACAACATGCGTGTTATTCGTGAAGTTGGACCTAATTTACGTTCTTCTGTCATTGAAAATTGGGTCAACCGTATACACGCAACTCAACGAAGTTGCGGCGGTCACTTAAATGATGTTCTCTTCCACACGTAAAGACATTAATTATGTTCCATAAAAAAGAAATAAACCTCTATCATTTATAGAACGTGTTTTATTTAAGTTCAAAGATGGGACACTCTTGTTGAAAGACCCTATATATGTTAAATAAAATATTAGTATTTGTCTTATTTTGCAAGTATTTTCTGGCATTCTCAATGAAAAGTCAAAGTTCTCTAAAATATTTTCGTATTCTATTGCCCATTTATCTATATAATATTTAGTATGTACCATCCGTATATACTAACTTATTTTTAGTATTTTAATTATTTAGAAATTGAAATTTGAAGTTTTCCTATAGCCTATGTTCGAGAGAAAAAAGTGTTTTGCAATGCTGAAAAGAATATCACAATAGATTGGTTGGTTTCCGAGATTACTCTCCCCTCACACACATATTTTGGTATAATAGTTGAATTTCTGGTAAAACGGGTTTTGATCTGATGGAGGATAAAGTCTAAAAATCAGGAACTATCTACTGTTACCCTCATATAATTTTAGTTTTATATCCATTTTAGAAAGGTTTCTAGACAGAAATTTGCAGAAATGTTTAAATTAGACATGGTAAAAGGGGGAAAAACAGGAGGGCGAAGCGAAGTCAGATCTTTTAAACGGTATCACTATATGTCGACTTCGATGAAACAAAAGAGTGAAGAATCAGCACTTCGCAAAAGTATAGGCAAATTCCAAGCAATAGCGCCTACCGAATATCTCGAATGGAGCTACAAAATTTTTTATTTGCCATAAAAATTAAATTGGGTTTTATTTATGGACGCTCTTAAACTGCTGTGGTCCTAGGTGTCCCATTTTATACTGGGCATGAAAGACAGGTAATTTTGTTCAGAGGCCTCTTTATCAGGCTTAAGGCTCTTTTACGTGCCGTAAATTTACGACATCGGCTTTACTTCCCTTCCGCAGGAAGCCATACTAAGGATGTTTATGCCCGAAAAATATCCATCGCCCTCCGCCGGATTTGAACTAGAGGCTAGCATGGTAATCACTAGACCACGGAGAACAACAATTTTTCATATACGTTTATATCTACATTTTCGTGTCGTAAGATATTGTCTTTCTCTTATCTACAATTTATTCTGAATGAAAATGACTTCACAGGCTGTTCACGGCTAATGGAAGATCTACATTTTATTAAACAGCTGTATATCTTCATTAGAGTCTTTTGGAGGTAGTAAAAATAATGACAATTTTTCCACGTAAAGAGTAATGTTGGACAAGGAATTTTATGGAATATCTTCCTATGGCATTTTTGGAAGGTTCTGAACTTAAATAGCAAGTTTGGTACATTTATCCTAATTTTGGTTTTTGAGTTGTGATATTCATTACAAACAGGTACTGACCCTTTTGTAATAATTCTTTTTTATTCACAGACTCTCACAACATGCATTTCCGCTGAAATCTGAATACAGAATTTTTGGTTGGAATACCACACCTCCTCTAACTAGTAAAGATAAGTGGTAGATAAAGTATAAGTCTATAGTTTGGCCATCCCTGATATATGAGGTTTATTTAGATCCAATTGTGCTCTGTAACATCATATCACAGTGGACAAACAACAACTGAGTGTCATGTGATTAACATAGCCATTATCATAAATAGTAATAATGCGAGAAAATGTAACAAGTAAACCAATGAAGCAGCACAACCGTCGAAAACAAGTTGAGGTTATGTACATTAACATATCGATTGGTGAAACTAAACACAAACAGAAAAAAAGCGTTGAAACAAAATGTTGACAGTTGCATCCCTTGACAGTTACCATCTCACTGGAGAGATGCTGATTAACGTCAGTTATAATACTCATAATGGAAATGAATGATTGCGTGTGCATGCAGTCAGGGCGAGAAAACACACACCTAGGCCTGCGATTGGCCCATTGCACCAACACAATCTGCAGCAGTACGTAAAATTATCAATCTCATCCTCGGAGTATCAAAGACTCTCGTGCACAGGAGCAACCTTCAGATGTCTGCTAGCTATAAAAACTAATAGTGCGAAATTTTGTTATTTTCAGTAACAATGCCGACCGTTCTAGTTCCATAAAATACTAGGTTACAAGTAACTGTTCCAAAATAACAATCAAATACTTCGCAAATACTTACTATTTATGCATAACATAATAACAGTATACCTTTGCTCCACTGTTTTTTTGTATACTTGGATTCTTTGACCACAGGTCATGATTACTGCTAAACAGAATACGATGCTCCTTACTTTCCTTTCTTCCTACCCTTCTAAATTCATCATGATGATCATCATTGCCGCCATCTTAGTAGTAGTAGTAGTAGTAGTAGTAGTAGTAGTAGTAGTAGTAGTAGTAGTAGTAGTAGTAGTAGTAGTAGTAGGTAACTGTCTTGTAAGGGTTTACATTATTAACGATCACTGATTACACCAAGGTAATCCAGGAAGTAACGACCGTTTGCGCATTCTCGCTGCGTAGATCACTATTGGACTTCTATCCAAGAACAAATGCTTTCCCCGACATGTTTTTCTCAGTGTTATGTAAGTGCCAGTCGAAAAACGTTATTGTGTATTCTGTGGCTGTTCAAAATGAACTGTGTGCTACAAAGTTCCGCCGAATGTAGGGCGAGAGTATTATTCCAGCTTTGAATGCACGACGTAAGTGTATGATGTTACAGTAATGAACGATAGAAATGTGATAAAGTGGTGCCAAATGTGTATGAATCTATCACTCATCACAGATGATTTGAGGAATCAAGTGAACAACAAAATCGTGCAAGACAGACACCAAACCCTAGACGACTTACACATTTCTTTCCCAAACATTTCTTGCTCCTTGCTTGAAGTTGTGTCTGAATATCTGAGCTTAATGAACTGACATTAAGTTAATGTTGTGGTGGTCATTTTAGGACAATTTAAATTGACCCTAACTGTAGGTGTCATTTAAAAATATTAAACTGACCCTAAAATGACCATCATAAGGTCCTCCAAACAAAACACGACTAATGGCATTTACTCTACCCCATAATATCAAGAAGCTTTTATTCATAACACATCTTTCTAAACGTTTAGTTTTGGAGATATTGTACAGTCTCAACTTAAATGGTCCCCCCTTTATACGCACAATATTTATTAACATATATTTATCCACAACGTTCTCGAACGTTCTAGAACTATTTCAACACACTTTCTGGAGGAGGGGAAGAACAGCTTCCAGAATGTTCTGGTTATCCGCCAAAAACGAGTTCAGTGTTTACGCTGGCGAGCGGAGTTATCGTTGTTTACTCCGACTGCCCGGCGCCGACCTCTCGTTAACCTTGGGTAAAAGCCGCTGCGTAACAATAATTACATCCACCCGGCCGGAATATTGGAACTTGGAAGCAGGGGCGGTTCCAAGGTTTTACATACGATGCATACTTTCTCATACGATCAGAGCGTTACTTTTCTCGAACGATGGCATTAGTGAAAAGTTGGAGGCCTATTATTTTGGAAGTGTATAGCCCGACCTATCCTTATTTTTTCCCTATATCTGAGGAACTTGCGAAAATGTTGCTAATACTCTATGAGAATGGCTAATCGACTGAAGGTCCACCTGCTGATGTTCCTTCCCTCCCTTACGTTTTTCAGTGCACATTTTGCATTTACACGCACTTAGTATAATTTTTTTATTTTTTAAATAAGGTTACTTTAACTTGCGTAATGTTTCGAAACGTTGGAGCTACAACATATAACGATCTGGCTGGAAGCTCGAGAGAAATTTGAGGTAAATATTCACTAGAAAAAACTCAATTCTTATTTTAATAATAATCGAGCCTACACAATCACATCATACTTATCTTTGTACAAATACAAATATGGTCTATATCAAAAGCTACGAAGTTCTTTTAAGATAAAAATTAATACATATTATTAATTTAGATGTGCATTCGGTTGCATGGAATTCGTGCCGATGTTATGCACAGTGGTTTATGTTAGTAAAAAATATTAAACCTCGTCTTCCGCGTCCGCCCCATCCCTTATCTGGTTCTTGCACTCCACTTAATGTTTGTCTTACTCCACCCCTTTCCTTCGCTCCTGAGCTTGAAACCAACCTGTGTACGTAGGTTAATGTTTGAGTGCCTGACTTTTGACATCAAACCAATACGAGACGGGCTCATCCAGTGACCTGGTGTGAGTTGTTTCCATACTACTCCTCTAATTGCCTGTCGCAAGTTCAAATCCGGAGAAGGGCGATGGATTTTTTCGGGCGTAAGAATTCTTAGCATGGCTTCCTTCGGAAGGGAAGTAAAGCCAGTGGTCCCGTGTCATAGATTTAGGGCACGTAAAAGAATCTCAATCCTGACAAAGAGGCCTCTGAGCAAAATTACTCGTATTTAACGCCCAATGTAGAATGGGACGCTAAGGACCAGAGCAGTTAAAGAGCGTCCATAAATGAAACTCAATTTAATTTATTTTTTCTTCTCGTGTGTGTGTGTGTGTGTGTGTGTGTGTGTGTGTGAGAGTGTGTGTGTCGGACTTGTATTCAAACCAATAAGAGATTGGCTTAACAAGGGCCGGCGTGGAACACAGACAATAAGAAGTTTCTGCCAACATTAAATAAATAAAAAGTGGATACTATAGGAAAACAAAAACATCATCACGTTGCACTCGACTGTACATTAAAGAACAATTCCTTCTGTGCCATTTATCCTTTACTAGAAACTCACGATAGTTTTTCAACTGAAAATCGACATGCAACATCTCGTGAAGTTTTATATAAAATCGCGAACCACTTGTGGCTCGTGAACAAGTAAAATTCCTGTATAACATAAAGGTTAATTTTGCGGAGATGTTTAATTTACAAAATCATTAAGGGCATATGTATAAAAAGCTCATCTAATGCCTAAATTGCTTTATTAAAATATTCAGAAGAGGTTTTAATTTGTTACTTAGTAATCACAGTTTGCGAACTTTAACGTTCCAGCAGATGCATATCGTTTTCAAAAGCTTCATGGTGGAGCTAGAAGATGCAGTGAAAATAGGAAGGAATGAAAGTTAATTAAAGTCTCTGTTGTTACTCCGTCCCACAGTTCCTATGTCCTTCGCTGTAATTACATTTATACTATGTCTCTTTTTAATTATACTTTACTTTGAAACTAACCTAGAGTAAATAGAAAGTAATTAACGCAAAACAAACCTAGTTGAACGCAGACCCAACTGAAGACAACGTATGGAAATTCACTTTTTTATTCAGATATACCGATGTGATAAAGTATATGTCACAGTAGATGTAAAATCACGCGTCAAAATCGAATTTATAATGGATTTTAGCTAAACCGAAGCTACAATTATTCTAACGGAGGTTTGTGTAAAAATAATCCTTTCACAGCAGCCATGTGTACGACAAACAATGGAATGAATGGAGCTAGCAAAAATCACGTCATGGCCAGGATTCGCCCCACAGGTCGCTTTACGCGATGATGCATTCTTATTAGCTGGGCTGTCGAGTCCGCCTCCCTGAAGCCGAACGAGTTGGCGCCGCGGTAATGAGTTCGACACTCTGCCATACTGCTCACTCTGACCCATGGTTTTTCGTGGTTTCCCCGGCTTGGCAGGTGAATGCTGGTATGGTTCATCCTCTACCATTTCCTGTACTTATCACCTTCCTAGTCATCTGTTTCAGCGTTGTAGGACCAGGTTGATATGTGCTGTGTAGAGATTTCTTCCCTGGCGTCTTGCGTGCGGGTGCGTCCGGGAACCACCGGAATTTAGGGGCTTGCGGGGCCCGGACAGCGTCGGATGCTTTCGATCTGGAAACTTTGGGGACCCCGTCCATCCTTGCGCCCGCCGTCATTCAGATCTGGTCGTCCTTCGGTTTTCTCCCCTCATTTTTAATAAATAACTTTGGGAAAACGTGTAACAATTAGTCCACTATACGTGTAGGAGATTCTTTCTAATAGAGTAATTGCTTCCTTTTCTCCTTTCCTCCAAACTAATGTTAAGTCGTTAGTATCATTTTGTACCTTAGAGATGAAATCCATAATTATGTTGCGAAATAATCATGTTCAAACCTTTGCAATGTGCAAAAAATGGTAATATAATTTTTGATTCTTTGAGATAATCTAACACCTTTCTCCTTACATGTTTACTTGTAAGGTAACCAAATTGAGACATTTATCATCTAAAACCTGATTAATCCCTTCCAACAAGTTTTAAAGGACATTGTGAAAGTTATGGCTGGAGATGGCAATAAACGCTAGCTTTCACTATTAATTCCGATCGTTCCAGTTCCAAAAATATTAGGTTTAAAGCAAATGTTTAAAAAAATAGACAAGTAAATACATCCACACATATTTACTACTTACGTAACACCAAGATGTTCTTTGCATACTGTTAACAGCATTTTCCCAACTCGGGTTGTTTCTTATCAAGTCGTGATTTTTCGTTCTATTCCAAGGGTACTGGAATACGACTTCTTATTTTTTTCAGCCAATTTGCAATATTCATAACTTAGCTAATGTACGTTGGAAGAGGAAAAAATTGCAAAGTAGCCAACCGTTTTTGGCCCTGTGTTTTTAAATGAAGTGAAAAACTCATGTATTGATTACGGGTCTTTCATGTCGAACGCTGTATATATATCATTAAATGGGGAATATAAGTCCTCTATTGGTACTTGGAAGCACGAAAGCAAGGACGCTTCCAAGGTAATGTTACGTTATATGGCAACGATAAGTAACTTAAGTAACTTTGAAGCAGTTATTGTCTTTAGGAGTTTGTTGTTTTGTTATTGATGTTGTTTAAGGAGTTTACACCACGCTTTGGGCGTTAATTTGAAGTGGTTTATTTGTTACGTAATAGCTGCTACGTATGAGAAGCCGATTTTTGAAGATGTATTTTTGTTGTTACGCTCCAAGTTAAAAAAATATATTTTAACTTTATTATTAAACTGCTTCTATAGATAGTATTTTTGTTTGTATTTGCCTCGGCTGCTTCAGTAATAATTGTAGAGACACGTTTCTCTTAATCAGGGCGTGGTGCGACAAGGATGTAGGCTTAAACAGATTTTAAGTTTTAATTCACTTCTTTTTATTTATCCTTGACACAAATTAAATAGCACTACACTGATATTAAGAGCTGTGAGATTCTTTAATACTTGCGCTTAGTTAATGCGTATACTTAATTTACGATTCACACGAGTACGTAATATTTCTTTAGAGAACACATCTTCCTTCCGTCACTACCAAGGTCTGCAGGCAACTGAACATATTTCAACCCTCAAAATGCGTAAGCTTCTGCATTTCAAGTCTCTGATTGGCTAGTCCTAGTCCAATAGAATATCTGCATTTTACTAAAGCTTTTTCTAGCTGTTGATTGGCTATTTTTAATCTGTCACAAAATTTACATTATCGTTGCTCTAATCATGACTAGTAACATTGAAACTCTCAAACTCATTATTACCTCAAGGTTACCTCACTGTTACCTCATTGTTAGCAACTTAAAACTTATTATTCTCACAGCTCTTACATAATTAAATTACGTAATGCATTCACATACAATTATTAAACATGTTTGCAATAATACAAGCATGTGCAATGACTGTTACATACAATTTTTTTACAAATTATTACATACATATTGCTTCAAGGTGGGCTGTTATTGAATTTACATATTATATAATTTAATTGAAATTATTTAAGTGTTAAAAATACTGCCTCAACTTTTGGAACCGTTTATAAAAACACACGAATGATCGCGTTAGTGTAAACCTCGGTAATTTTCAGGAAATGGTTTCATTCTGGAGCCGATCCCAAAAAATGATTACTCTGCTTTTATCTTTATTTCTAGTGCGTGATGCGCAGCAGACCAGTTTAGTAAACTTTTTGGTGCAGCAGTACCTTGGAAAGCAAGAAAGGAAAACAAATTTGCAAAATTGGCGCCTCCTTGGACACTTTCGGATCATCTGGATCATATACAATTTTCATCGTAACCATATGGGTTTCCGGAAAAATTAGTGGTAAGAAATCTCAGATGAAAAATAATTCAATCTTTTTCTCCTCTTGTGTAGTATTATGTCGGAATCAACGCATTCTTTGGGCGTTATGTAAACTTTCTATGTGGCGAAATTAAAGTATTCCTCAAGAAAACACACCTCAAAGTACCTTAAGGATCTTTTATAGTCTGTAATTTAAAAAGGTTCATCATTTAAGCCGATGTTACCAGGCACCTTCCTGTACACCCTTAATTAATAAAGTTTTCCTGTATCTTTAAGTGTAATGTTACATTAATAAAATAACATTTTTTCAGATTGAATAGCAGACCAATGTAAGTAGCTACGCGGGTATAAAATTTCTCCGACTTTTTATTTTGAGTTAGATCACCATGTAAAGAAGCATGCACAGCCTGGCTTCTGTTATATAGGAACGAGATTAAGCAGAAGGCTATGTATACTTATTTGCCTTATGACGCAATCCAAGTTCTAGCGCGAAGCACCTCATCTCTTTTCAATCTAAAAACATGCGAGTTTATTAATATAACTTTATATTTAAAGATAGAGAAAAGTGTTATTACCAAAACGTACCTATTTGTCAATTCTGGAATTATGATGTGGGAAGTATCTGAAAACGCCTTCTGCGCAGCTAAGTAGAGGAGCTTACAAGACCAGTGAAGGTATGGGGGAATAAAAGAGAGGGTTGAACAATTGCTGTTGTGAGATGAGTGAAAAGGAGATGAAGAAGCGAGTACCATTTTGGCCCACGCCTTCACCCTCCATTTACTGTTCAAGACAGTCCGCCATGGCTAAGCCAAAATTATCTTAAAGTAATGAACCTTATTTGGATTGCACCATAAATGGAATATATATAACATTATTTAAAAAAAATCATTGACCACAAAATAAATAAGGGAATAATAATAATAATAATAATAATAATAATAATAATAATAATAATAATAATAATAATAATAATACAGATAGTAAGGCTCTAACCAAATTTTTTAGGCAATTTACGATTTTCAATTAATGACTGAAGAAAACCTAAATAATTGGATGTAAATATCGTACTTATGGGGAGAGAGAGAATGAGAAAGGGAGGGAGAGAGAGAAATTGTTTGAATGTGCTACCTCACTCAAAAATAACTGAGCTGATTGATATAAGACTTTTTCTGTAACAAACCTTAGATCCCACTTAGAGGAGGTTAAAATGTATCATTCATTATTTTCTCCATAGAGGGGTTCTAATGGAACTATAAGGTCAAAAATCAAATATCTACTCCCTTATTAAGTTTTTAGGAAAGTGTTGCCTGAGAGAAATTATAAGTACGATATTTATGACAGGTTCTGTTATTTACAACATTTTGATAGTATTAAAACGGGAGAAAAATAGCTTAAAAACCTATAACATTGTTTTTACTCTTCTATTTTGATAGACCCCTTTGACTTCTATGATCGTATAGGGGTTTTGACTTCAGAAACACCGGGTTGTAACTCGTGGAACTCTAGGTTTTTATTCATTTCTATTATGAAACACACCCGCATTCATACTTATAGACTCTGCTGAGGGTAGAGAATGACCCTTTTTTAAACTTCTCCCGCCTTGAATTGAACCCGGGGTCTTGGTATAAGAGGCCAGAATGCTGACCACTGGACTAAAATGCAATCATAAACTATTTTATTATTATTATTATTATTATTATTATTATTATTATTATTATTATTATGTTTTCCCAAACGTTTCCCATGTGGTCTATGGCCTTCAGAGGAGCCTAGTTCCACCAAGCAATGACTGTATCCATTTATTAGCTAGAAGCACCCGGCGAACTGGATCCTTTACCCTCTGGTAGGATGACAGTGAGGATGGGGATGGAAGGATTGGACCTACAGCTTTTACCGTGGATAATGAGACACATTACTTTGTGGAAAATTCACATGAACTAGTAAGAGGCGTGGGCCTGGATAGGGACGACTTAAAATCGCAACCTTATAATACGAGGGCTGTGAGCGAAACCACTGAACTATCGTGACAGCGCTATTATTATTATTATTATTATTATTATTATTAACTACATACATCGGTTACCTCAGGAAACTATAGTTCCAAACGTAGAAAAGTTTGTGTTTGAGTGAAACATCCTAAAACAATAATTTATTACTGGTTTTACAACTATCAAAAGATATACATTGCACAAAGAAGTGAGAGAAAAACGAAAAAACGGACAGTGCCAGAAAGGGAAAGTGAGAGAGAGGGAGGAAAATAGTGAGAAAGTGGAAGTAAACGAGAAAATAAATTGAGAGAGAAGGGGAGACAGTAAAAGGAAAGAAGAATCAGCGGAGCTACGGGTTCCGATGATTATTGATAATAATACTAATAACAATAATATCCAAATTTCTCAATTTCTGTTCGTGTTTACATAAAAACTGGCTAAGAGAGCCCTTTAAAGAAAAGAATGTAACGTGGAGGTGTGTTTGGGAACACTGGCCACCACCAACACATGCTCTCCCATCATTAATCTCGGACCCAGACAGGCCCCGGCCTATCATCCCTTCTCCTCTGCCTGTATCCTTCAGTACGCTCGGGTTAATTTGTAATCGTGCAAGATATATAGAGTCCATGAAAATAACACTACGCAATGACGGGGCTTGATGCGTGGGGGTACAGCTACACTGCATTGCCATTATTTCCACGGGCTGCGTAACAAGAAGGGACACACAAAAACTGCCTGCAAAATATCGCGCCAGTGGCGGATACAGCATTCACTGAATGTGTGTATTTATTTCATTTTAAATGTACAGTGGCAATATCGCACACCTAGCTCACTATACTGGGTGGAAGGGCGTAGGAGGTGAATCTATCCATAACTTATGAACAATTATAGCATTTTAGTATCTGAGCACTTATTTCAGAAGAAAAATTAATTTTTGGCACTTTTCGTCGGTTTCTAATTCACTTACAAAACGAATAATGCAAATAATCTATATGCTTAATCTTTATTTTATTCCTTAGGAGCCCCGTTTCGTTAATTTAGCATTTTTGTTTTGTACAGATCGTAAATAACATGTTACGATGTCCAACAGCGATTTCCACCACGGAGGAATCATAGTAACAATGCTTATTTCTTTTCTGTTTGGTTTGAGCAGTGAAGTCATCTTGAGTGGAACGCTGGGAACAAGGCCGGGAGTTTATGGTTGGGGAATATTATGTTGCAATAGAAGTAGGGAATGTTGTATTACTAAAAAAAAGTACTTTGGGCATAAAAAGGAGAAAACCATTTATTAACTTAAAATAATAGGACAAAAATGGAGCTGCTTGCTTTAGCAAGTTGCCACATGACACATTGCATTCCATCCAAAAATTCGATACCGACAATTTACGGGAAATACATGTTTTGAGGCCCCATGAATCTAAAAAACACTTTCAGAAAAAGGAGCAACAAAAGGTCACTTTTAGAAAAGATGCAACACGAAGACTTTCAAACAAATCCTCCATGCCAGACTACCCTTTATATGGAAAAATTTTCGAAAATACTTATTTTCTCAAAACTGGCTCTAAAGGTTTTGATTAAAATATCGTATATTTAAGGTATTTTCATGACAAATAAAATGAATATCTTGAATTTTCCGAGAATGTCGCTAAAAGACCTCTTCATTCTGAATGGCTTTTACATAAACTGTAAGAGATAGATAAAATTTTTTACACAAAAAATGTAGAGCTCGTTAAAACACACAATCTATGTCATACTTTTTTGTGTGGAGTGAACCATTTCCGAGATAGTTCTTGTTATTTTTTTGAATTTTCCAATGGTCATAATTTTTCCCAAATGGAAATTCGTTATTCGGTTTTTTATGTCCTGGACATGCAAAGAGAATGAAATGCTCCACATAGCAACCAGCTCTTAAAAGATTTGACTATCGCTTAAAGCCTACCATATTCCCTTATACCTACAAGAAAATTAGCAATAAAATGTCGATTAACATGAAGTAGATGGAGAATAAGCGTTTGTGAAAATAGTTTGTACAAGAGTAGAGAAAGTCATGTGAGTGCAACACATCAGATTTTTTATGTAAATTATCCTTTTTCTTATAAAATATTGAAGATAGCTGAATGAGATTTTAGGAATATAAAAATTATACCTTAATGCTGTTATGCAAATACATTGATGTTAAATGGTATTTATTTTTTAAAAAATTAACGCTGATAGCCTTTAATAGAACTCTAAGTAATTAGAGAAATTGTGTAATATACTTTAAGAACGGCGTTAAATTATTAAAGAGTCCCTCAGTATTGTATTGTAATACGAAACAGAATTTTCCAGAAAACCAACTTAAGTAAGGATAGATAGAGGATAGATAATATCGAACCAGAGCATGTAAATCTCTAACAGATTTTTCAAGAAACGTTTTTGGTATTTATTTATTATGTACCTGATACTTTTTGTGGATTAGGAACTTTATTTTGTAGTGTCCTTTGTTCCCTTACCGAGTTCATCTGTAATTATCTCAACTTACCAAATATTTCTGCCTTAAAGCACTTAGGCAGTTAGCGAGCAAGATTGCATTCAACCTTCGTCAAACGTATTTGTTTTGATTCAGCTAGAGCAAAAACAGTCGTAAATGGAATGCCGTTGGATTACTTTTTTATTTACGTTATGAATAGTAATATCTCAACCCGAAACATTTAAATTTAATACAAATACACCCAATTTGTGACAAGTGTTTTCAGTAAATAGGAGAAATAATACCGCCGACCATTAAATATTTTTCCTGGAAATGAAACAAAAACACTAAATAAGTTCAGAAGCTGTTGAAAACCCCCTTCTGTAATAAAAGCTATCTGTCGCAGTCTACCCATTAGCGTTCCATGTGGATATAATGAACTAACCTTTATATATACTTCCCTATAATCATGGCAAATATCTGTAAATAATATTTCAGTAAAGTATGAACAAGCGTATTTAAGTATAGACATTTATCGCTAATAATCGCGGGTTCATTCATAACGCCTTGTGTTTTTTATTTTCCGTAGCACGTATAGTAAATAGGAGAATTATTGCATTCAACCCAAAAATTCGATACCGAGATTTCACCGGAAATGCATGCTTTGAGGTTCTCTGAATCCACATAAAGTATTTTTGCAAACATGTCCGTGTGTCTGTCAGTCTGTAAACAACGTAACTAAAAAACGTAAAGTCGGATAAATACCAAAGTTGGTATTTGAGTTTAATATCCTCCAAGGATGCGACACTAAGATTTTAAAGAAAATTCCCTACCCCAGGCTACCATTTACTGAAACATTTTTCGAAAATTTTGATTTTCCCAACAATGACTAACGATATTTATTAAAATACTATATATATTTAAGATATTTTCATGAAAAATAAAATGTATATTCAAAAACTTTTTTGGAAATGTCTCCAAAAGTCCTCTTTATTCTGAATGGTTTTTGCATAACTGGTAAACCTTAAGAGATAAACAAAAGTTTACTACACAAAAAGTGTAGATCTCGTTAGCACACACAATTTATGTCATATACATTTTTTTGTCCAGTAAACCACTTCCGAAATATTCCTTGTTAATTGTTTGATTTTTCCAATACTTATACTTTTTGTCAAATGGGAATTCGTTATTTGTTTTTTTATGTCCCGGACATGTAAAGAGGATAGAATGCGCTACATAGCAACCAGCTCTTAAAAGATTTGACTATCGTTTAAAGCCTACAATATTCTCCTTGCAACTACAAGAAAATTAGCAATATGATTAACAACTCGATATCTCGATTAACATGAAGTAGATGGAGAATAAGCGTTTGTAAAAATACTTTGTATAAGAGTAGAGAAAGTCATGTGAGTAGAACACATCAGATTGTTGTTATAATATACAGGAAATATAGTAAGCAAAACAAAAAAATCTGACGTGTTACATTCATACTACTTTTTGTACCAACTATCATTTATTTTTATATAGCTTCTACAAACTATGCCTACGAAAGCTTATTTTACTAGTTACTTCATGTTAATCGAGATAAACGTTTGTATAAATAGTTTCATTGTATATTTCCTTGTAGATAAAAGGGAGATAAAAGAAACCGAATCGATATCCATATGTATAAATGTGAATTGCTATATATCGGCCTTAGAATTCCATACTATTTACATGATATCGCAAGAAACAACTGAATAGCGACAGCACTTTAAAATGATAAAGTATGAATATTTTAAACCAATAATAACAGGTATCCCGTACATAGCTGTAGCTAAAAAAACCTACTGGAAAGAATTATATTGTTACATTTTCTGTGCACTACACTTTTCCTATCTTTTACTTTTAGCAATTGTATAACATTATTTAAAATTCATTCCAAATGAAGAGGACTTCACAGAGTATTTCTGGAAAATTCAAGATATACATTCTGTTTAAAATGTAAATATGTTAACTATATGCTATTTTGATCAAAATTGTTGGAACAATTTTTGATAAATAAAAGAATTTGGAAACTTTTTTCATGTAAAGCGTAGTTTGGGATGGGGGGTATTTTCTTGAAAATCTCTATGTGCAACTTTGGAAGCATATTTATTATGCTTTTCTTTTTTGAGTTACTCTGTTCACAGACACGCATGCATACACAGGGACACACCCAAAGGTAATTTTTTTTCTAAAAATTGATGTGGTATACTTCTGTTATATTTATTTGTTGAGCCCCACGTTTGGGAGCCAATTTGCGATGGTAAATTTATAATGTTATTTGTGTATGTGTGTTTACTCCGCGTAGTGAAGCCATTTTGTGACGTGATTCTTTGTTAGGTTTGTTAGCTCCATCTGGTGTTAGCAATTTTGCGGCAGTATTAGTGTTTGCTTGAAAGAATGCTACTGTTATTTTATTTTATTTAATTTTTTTTGTTTTCTGTCCTCCGGCTAGCTATGATCTTTTTGGTCGAGCACTTCTCTTTATACAGGTTGTGTAAACGGAAAGGAGTCTTTTATCCAAAGATAACACTGATGAAAGAATTTGTTTTACACTTTTTATTGTCGAACACATTCACTATCACAATTTACACATTGATCTTGACACTCGCCAAACTGAAACTGTTATAATAACTTATTTACTGATCATTCTTAATTCACGTACTTCAACTTTTTGTATCATTAACTTTACAATACTTGAGATTTTTTATAACTCTGATACGCGTAACTTGCGAATCGATAGCCGACGTATAATATTTCTGCTGGACTGAAGGCGACGTGTAGCTACAAATATTTTCGGTGAACTGACGGGGTCTATCTCTAACCTAGCCCTTTTTATACTCCTACACTCCGATATGCCTAAAGATTATAACCGAGCTGCAATTGGTTAATAAAACGGGCCAACATTAGCGTCTATTTTTATATCCAATGAAAATTATGAATACATATGCTCTAGGAAGAATGTTCCAGCAAATTCTAAGAAAAACGCGCCAACGTTACGTAACTTCCTCGTCTCTAATAATGATAAACAGCTCACCCCCTCGCTGCATTATTGCACGCTATTATTGTCAGTTTCAGTAAGGCCGTATAAACTTACTTCTCAACAATAATTACAATCAATATACATCTCAAATCAATGTCACATAAAAATGCATATTCATATTACAATCATTCTTTACATTTAAGTAATTGCATCAAAATGCCTTTTTGGATTCAGGGGACTCAAAACATATATTTCGGTGAAATCTCAATGTGGAATCTTTGGATGGAATACGATATGCTCTCTATTCACAAGGTAAGCCTTCGAGGAAGTAAAAACATACGCCAGAAGAAAATACCACTGTGATAAAATTTAAAAAAGTAACGCAGTAACACGACATAAAACAACGGTGATGTATTCTTGTGTCGTATTATACTATCTAAAGAAATTTAAAGAAAGATAAGTAAATATAACGCAATAACAATAGCTGGATAATTACATGAAATAACATTAAAAATAAAGCACCAACACCATGAAGCATTCTTAGCTTTGTTAACACCCTCTCCCCATATATGAGGCTTTTCAGGACTCAGCTGTCTCACTTTAGGCAGAAAGTCATAAATTCTGCCAGTAGCGCCAAACATGCCCTTAAGCGTATGCGCGCGCGAAATTTCTAAATCTTGAATATTTTATCCAAATGTTTTCAAAATCTTGTCACATGTTGTTCTACCAAAGTTATAAGTGTTTTTAGATATCATGCAGATAGTGTTAATAGTTTTTGAGAGAAAACTTGTTATTATACTTTTATTATAGTAATTAATACAGAAATCGTAATTTTAAGCCATAAAAATACTACTATATTATTAAAATACTAATACATAAAAGTCATATAGAAAACATGTAACTTTTGTGATTGTTTCAAAAAAGAAAGTTTAAATCTTTAAATACCGTATTTGTAACTGTTCATCCTCAGTAGTCTAATTAAGTATACGTATTTTTAGGCACTTAAACGTGTGGCAAAACCCATATGCTAGTTTTTTTGTCTATGTTCATTCTCTCTGAGGTTCTACTGAACATTTGAAAAATATTGTTTAAAGATTACATTTAATGTGCAGAAGTGTAAGAAAACTCAACCAGTAAAGGAAACTGGAAGTAAATACAGGCCATTAGACGGTGTGTTCTTTGACTCTAAAACCAAAATACCTAGTGTGTAATTGAAGCTACGAGTTCAAAGTATTTTTGGACATAAAAACCCATTTTTGAAGGGTACTATTAACCCTCTAATCCGAGGCAGTATTTTTAACACTTAAATGATTTCAGTCTGATTATATAGTATGTAAATTCAATAACAGCCCGCCATGAAGCAATATGTGTATGTAATAATTTGTAAAATGTATGTAACAGCCATTGCATATGCTTATATTATTGTAAACATGTTCAATAATGTTATGTGAATGTATTACGTAATTTAATAATGCAGGAGCTGCGAGCAATAGGTCAAAAGTTGCAACAATGGGGTAACCTTGAGGCAATAATGAGTTTGAGAGTTTAAATGTTACTTGTGATTCTTGCAGCAATAACGTAAATTTTTGAGACAGTTTAAAAATAGCCAATTAACAACCAGTAAAAGCTTTAGTTAAATGCAGGTATTCTATTGGAGTGAGATTAGCCAATCAGAGACTTGAATTTACAAGTTTAGACGGTTGAAACCAATTCAGTTGCCTCGAAACAGTGCTCATAACCAGACGGGAGATGTATCCTCGAGAAATTAAATACGTATTCTGTGAGACGAAAAAAGTTTACGTGTTAAAAAGTGCAAGTATTAAATAAAAGAATCTCGCAGCTCTCTATATCAGTGAAGTGCTATTTAATTTGTGCCAAGGATTATTAAAAAGGAGTGAATTGAAACTTAAAATCTGTGTAAGCCTACATTCTTAGTTATACCACAACCCTGCCAAGACTTCCATGTCTCTAACAATAATACTGACGCAGCCGAGGCAAACATAAGTATATAATATATAAAGAAACATTTTAATTACAAAGTTAATATATTTTTTTAAACTTGGATAAAAGGCCACCTGAAAGTACATTCGGGGCGAACGCTACCGGAAACTGTTTGCTATACTGCGGTTGAAACTACTACAAGTTCGGCTCCCCAACAGTTGAAATATAATACAACTCCTGCTTCAAATCGGCTTTTCCATACGTGAAACAAACACCTTCTTCAATACTGATACATAAAAGTTATATAGAAAACATTCCACTTTTGTGATTGTTTCAGAAGAACAACGTTTAAATGCTTAAATACCGTATTTGTAACTATTCAGCCCCAGTTGTCTAATTAATTATACATATTTTTAGGCACTTAAAAGTGCGGCAAATCCCATACGCTAGTTTTTTTTGTCTTAGTTCATTCCCTCTGAGGTTCTGCTGAATATTTGAAAAATATTGTTTACGGATTACATTTAATGTGCAGAAGTGTAAGAAAACTCAACCAGTAAAGTAAACTGGAAGTAAATACAGGGCATTAGACGGTGTGTTCTTTGACTCTAAAACTAAAATACCTAGTATGTAATTAAAGCTATGAGTTCAAAGTATTTTTGGACATAAAAACCCATTTTTGAAGGGTACTATTAACCCTCTAAGCGGGGTAAAGTAACCCGGGGCTCAGATTTGCCTGGGTCTATTGTGCTTAGATCTACCCATCCTTTGTCTTTTGAGAATAAGGGGAAATCCCCGAAAAACCCGTATCCAAGTAATCCTCCCCAACGATTAGAACTAGGTACCTCTAGAATGTGATGCAGACTCGTTAACCTCACAGCAAGGACCCAGAGACACACAATAGTTGTAATGATGGTACAGCACCTTTAAATTTGCAACTCGCAGGGGAGGGAACGTTCAGCCGCCACTGTGCACCCGCTCTAAGGTTGTGCTTTCTAATGGATCAAGTGGCTCGTAATGCTCTCTGCCGGAATCTCGGAAAATCCCGGCGATGTGGGTGTTGCTGGCAGGAATGCAATAAACGGAATTCCAGTCACCCACCCCTGTCCTCACTTCTCCACCACAACATCCTGCTCCTCAGGTTCCCCCAACACCTCAAGGGGAGGAGGTGATTCGTTTTAAAACACAGTTTCTCGTTAAAATCCAGAGATGTTCTATTGGTACAAATTTGCCTCTAAACCGAGGCAGCCAGACAGTATCTGAATTTCATAGTTTGATCCTTCTTAGCACAGGGGTGCCCAACATCCAACTCGTTGTTCAAAATTCCTAAGTTCACCCGACTTATAGTACTCCTCAATTAAGAAAATCATGCGTTATATTCACATGACTTTCTCTGGTTACTATCGTTTATTTGTAATTGTTCTAAAAATTATTCTTACAAAAGCATATTTTCCTGTCTACTACATTATACTCAACGTAAATATTGCAGAGATAGTTTCATTATATATTTACTTGTAGATAAAAGGGGAATACATGACACCAGATAGCATCATTATACATTTACTTGTAGATATAAGAGTACAAGTGGGATACCGAACACTAGATAGCTTCATTATACATTTACTTGTAGATATAAGAGTACCAGGGGGATACCGGACACTAGAAACCTTCATTATACATTTACTTGTAGATATAAGAGTACAAGTGGGATACCGAACACTAGATAGCTTCATTATACATTTACTTGTAGATATAAGAGTACAAGGGGGATACCGGACACTAGAAACCTTCATTATACATTTACTTGTAGATATAAGAGTACAAGGGGGATACCGGACACTAGAAACCTTCATTATACATTTACTTGTAGATATAAGAGTACAAGTGGGATACCGAACACTAGCTAGCTTCATTATACATTTACTTGTAGATATAAGAGTACAAGTGGGATACCGAACACTAGATAGCTTCATTATACATTTAATTGTAGATATAAGAGTACAAGTGGGATACCGGACACTAGAAACCTTCATTATACATTTACTTGTAGATATAAGAGTAAAAGTGGGATACCGGACACTAGAAACCTTCATTATACACTTACTTGTAGATATAAGAGTACAAGGGGGATACCGGACACTAGAAACCTTCATTATACATTTACTTGTAGATATAAGAGTACAAGTGGGATACCGGACACTAGAAAGCTTCATTATACATTTACTTGTAGATATAAGAGTACAAGTGGGATACCGAACACTAGCTAGCTTCATTATACATTTACTTGTAGATATAAGAGTACAAGTGGGATACCGAACACTAGATAGCTTCATTATACATTTAATTGTAGATATAAGAGTACAAGGGGGATACCGGGCACTAGAAACCTTCATTATACATTTACTTGTAGATATAAGAGTACAAGTGGGATACCGAACACTAGCTAGCTTCATTATACACTTACTTGTAGATATAAGAGTACAAGGGGGATACCGGACACTAGAAACCTTCATTATACATTTACTTGTAGATATAAGAGTACAAGTGGGATACCGGAAACTAGAAACCTTCATTATACATTTACTTGTAGATATAAGAGTACAAGTGGGATACCGAACACTAGCTAGCTTCATTATACATTTACTTGTAGATATAAGAGTACAAGGGGGATACCGGACACTAGAAACCTTCATTATATATTTACTTGTAGATATAAGAGTACAAGGGGGATACCGAACACTAGATAGCTTCATTATACATTTACTTGTAGATATAAGAGTACAAGTGGGATACCGAACACTAGATAGCTTCATTATACATTTACTTGTAGATATAAGAGTACAAGGGGAATACCGAACACTAGATAGCTTCATTATACATTTACTTGTAGATATAAGAGTACAAGGGGGATACCGAACACTAGATAGCTTCATTATACATTTACTTGTAGATATAAGAGTACAAGGGGGATACCGGACACTAGAAACCTTCATTATACATTTACTTGTAGATATAAGAGTACAAGTGGGATACCGGACACTAGAAACCTTCATTATACATTTACTAGTAGATATAAGAGTACAAGTGGGATACCGAACACTAGCTAGCTTCATTATACATTTACTTGTAGATATAAGAGTACAAGTGGGATACCGAACACTAGCTAGCTTCATTATACATTTACTTGTAGATATAAGAGTACAAGTGGGATACCGAACACTAGCTAGCTTCATTATACATTTACTTGTAGATATAAGAGTACAAGGGGGATACCGGACACTAGAAACCTTCATTATACATCTACTTGTAGATATAAGGGTACAAGTGGGATACCGGACACTAGAAACCTTCTTTATACATTTACTTGTAGATATAAGAGTACAAGTGGGATACCGAACACTAGCTAGCTTCATTATACATTTACTTGTAGATATAAGAGTACAAGTGGGATACCGAACACTAGCTAGCTTCATTATACATTTACTTGTAGATATAAGAGTACAAGGGGGATACCGGACACTAGAAACCTTCATTACATATTTACTTGTAGATATAAGAGTACAAGGGGGATACCGAACACTAGATAGCTTCATTATACATTTACTTGTAGATATAAGAGTACAAGTGGGATACCGAACACTAGATAGCTTCATTATACATTTACTTGTAGATATAAGAGTACAAGGGGGATATCGAACACTAGATAGCTTCATTATACATTTACTTGTAGATATAAGAGTACAAGGGGGATACCGAACACTAGATAGCTTCATTATACATTTACTTGTAGATATAAGAGTACAAGGGGGATACCGGACACTAGAAACCTTCATTATACATTTACTTGTAGATATAAGAGTACAAGTGGGATACCGGACACTAGAAACCTTCATTATACATTAACTTGTAGATATAAGAGTACAAGTGGGATACCGAACACTAGCTAGCTTCATTATACATTTACTTGTAGATATAAGAGTACAAGTGGGATACCGAACACTAGCTAGCTTCATTATACATTTACTTGTAGATATAAGAGTACAAGTGGGATACCGAACACTAGCTAGCTTCATTATACATTTACTTGTAGATATAAGAGTACAAGGGGGATACCGGACACTAGAAACCTTCATTATACATTTACTTGTAGATATAAGAGTACAAGTGGGATACCGGACACTAGAAACCTTCTTTATACATTTACTTGTAGATATAAGAGTACAAGTGGGATACAGAACACTAGCTAGCTTCATTATACATTTACTTGTAGATATAAGAGTACAAGGGGGATACCGGACACTAGAAACCTTCATTATACATTTACTTGTAGATATAAGAGTACAAGTGGGATACCGAACACTAGCTAGCTTCATTATACATTTACTTGTAGATACAAGAATACAAGGGGGATACCGGACACTAGATAGCTTCATTATACATTTACTTGTAGACACAGGAGTATAAGGGGGATAACTGACACCAGATAGCTTCATTATACTTTTACTTGTAGATACAAGAGTATAAGGGGATACATGGCACTAGATAGCTTTATTATACATTTAATTGTAGATACAAGAGTACAAGTGCTATACCGGGCACTAGATAGCTTCATTATAAATTTACTTGTAGATACAAGAGAAAAAGGGGGATACCGGGCACTAGATAGCTTCACTATACATTTACTTGTAGATACAAAAATAAAAGAGGGGATACAGGACACCCGATAGCTTGGTTATACTCTTACTTGTAGATACAAGGGGATACAGGGTAACAGAAAGCCTTACCATATATTTAGTCGTAGATACAAGGGGAATACACGACACCAGATAGCTTCATTATATATTTACTTGTAGATACAAGAGTACGAGAGGGATACCGGACACTAGATAGCTTCATTATACATTTACTTGTGGATACAAGAATACAAGAAAGATACAGGTCACACGATAGTTTCATTATACATTTACTTGTAGATACAAGAGTACAACTGGGCTACAGGGCACACGATAGCTTTATTATTCATTTATTTGTGTATACATGAGTACAAGAGGTGATACAGGACACTCGATGGCTTTTTTTACACATTTACTTGTAGATACAAGAGTACAAGAAATATATAGGATACCCAATAGTTTCATTATACATTTACTTGTAGATACAAGAGTACAAGAAATATATAGGATACCCAATAGTTTCATTATACATTTACTTGTAGATACTAGAGTTCAGCAGGGATACAGGACACCCGATAACTTCGTTATACATTTAATTGCAGATACAAGAGTACAATTGGGATACAGGACACCCGATAGCTTCATTATAGATTTACTTGTGGATACAAGTGTACAAGAAATGTGTAGGACATCCGATAGTTTCATTATACATTTACTTGTAGATACTAGAGTACAGGAGGGATATAGGACACCCGATAGCTTCATTATAGATTTACTTGTGGATAGAAGAGTACAAGAAATATATAGGACACCCGATAGTTTCATTATTCATTTACTTGTAGATACTAGAGTACAAGAGGGATACAGGACACCCGATAGCTTCATTATGGATTTACTTGTGGATACAAGAGTACAAGGGAGATACTGGAGACCATATAGTTTCATTATACATTTACTTGCTGTTACAAGAGAACAAGGGAGATACTGGAGACCAGATAGTTTCATTATACATTTACTTGTAGGTACGAGGAGATATTGGATACCAGATGGTGCATTATACATTTACGTTTAGGTACAAGGGGATACTGGAGACCAGCTAGTTTCATTATACATTTACTTGTAGATTCAAGGAGGATACTGGACACTAGATAGATTCATTATACATTTACCTTTATGTACAAGGGGATACATGAATCCAGATATCAGCATTATACATTTACGTTTAGGTACATAGGAATACAGGAGACCGTATAGCTTCATTATACATTCAGTTGTGGTTACAACGTAAATACAGATGACCAGATATCTTCATTATACATTTACCTTTAAGTACAAGGAGGATACAGGAGACCAACTAGCTTCATTACAAATTTACATTTAGGTACAATGGGGTACAGGAGTCAAGATATGTGCATTGCACAGTTACGTTTAGGTACATAGGGTTACAGGAGGGCAGATATCTTCATTATACATTCAGTTGTGGTTAAAACGGAGATACAGGAGACCAGATATCTTCATTATACATTTACATATAGGTACAAGGAGGAGACAGGAGTCCAGATATCTTCATTATACATATACTTTAGGTACATATCATTAAAAGTATTTCACCAATTAACATTTACTATCTATAATTATTAATTATCTATTTAGATTCTAAACCTAGAGGAGGATACAGGAGACCAAATAGCTTCATTATACATATACATTTAGGTTCGAGGAGGATACAGGAGTCCAGATAGCTTCATTATACGTTTACGTTTAGGTACAAGGTGATAGAGGAGACCAGATAGCTTTACTATACTTTTATTTTTAGGTACAAGGGGATATAGGAGACCAGATATCTTCATTATACATTTACATATAGGTACAAGGAGGATACAGGAGTCCAGATATTTTCATTATACATATACTTTAGGTACATATCATTAAAAGTATTTCACCAATTAACATTTACTATCTATAATTATTAATTATCTATTTAGATTCTAAACCTAGAGGAGGATACAGGAGACCAAATAGCTTCATTATACATATACATTTAGGTTCGAGGAGGATACAGGAGTCCAGATAGCTTCATTATACGTTTACGTTTAGGTACAAGGTGATAGAGGAGACCAGATAGCTTTACTATACTTTTATTTTTAGGTACAAGGGGATATAGGAGACCAGATAGCTTCATTATACATTTACGTTTAGGTACAAGTAGGATACAGGGCACCAGATAGCTTCACTATACATTTAAGGTTAGGTACATGGAGGATACAGGAGACCAGATATCTTCATTATACATTTACGTTTAGTTACAAGGGCGATACAGGAGACCAGATAGCTTCATTATACAGTTATTTGTAGATACAGGAAATCAGATAGCTTCATTATACGTTTACTTGTAGGTAGGAGGTGATACTGGAGTCCAGATAGTTTCATTATACATTTACTCATTTACAAGAGTACAAGCTCGTGGCTTTGAAGTCCATACTTTTCCTATGACGTCGCGAGGAACAACTGAATGGCGATAGCACTTCAAAGCTTACCAGTAGTAATCGATAACACCAAAATGTTTGATGCCATGAAAAAGTATTTGAAATGAGTTGAGTTGTTGAAAGATATATTGAAATTTTTTACTGTGGTCCGTTTACCTCTTATATAAAATTACTCAGAATAATTTCAAAATGAAGGACTTCAGAGGCTATTTATAAATATTTACAAGTTATGCATTTATTTCATCAACACATCCGTTTTATTAGTGATGCAATCTCTTAATGCATTTTACCTATTTAATACAAACCGTTAGACCCATTTTTAAGAAAATGAAAAATAACGAAAAGTTGTTCACGTCGCACCCTTGTGACTGTTGCGCGAGGAGTTCCGAGTTGGATTCCCGGATGGCTTAGAGAAATATTTCTTTAAAAGATTTGCTCAGTATGCCCAGACTTTACTGCGTAACCGTAAGTGCGTTTGTGTGCATATTGCGAGTTGTAATAGCCAATTCGTGCATTAAGAGGATTCCCGGATTACCGTTAGGCCTAACCTTGAGCACAATGCCGGGTTGTCTCTACAATCCGCACACTATATGGTACCAATAGATGGCAGAAAGTTAACAAGATTAAAAGAAATGTTGCAACCTTGGAGGATATTGAACTTAAATGTTAAGGTTCGTATTTACTCTACCACGTACCTAGTAGATGGAGAAAGACTGCATTCCAACAAAAATCTCACAATTGAGATTTCATCACAAATACATGCTTTGAGACCTCATGAATTTAAAGAAAAACATATTTAGAAAAAGGTCCTGCGGCAGTCACCTCCTCCTGTCCGTTGCTCGTAGGCTTACCTTGATGCATCTCCCATGTTGGTTTCAGAAGTTCGCAGTGTGCTGGTTCTCTGCAATTTTATCCTAGGCTAGCTGCAGTAATTTTCTTTAAACTATATGAGAGCATGGACTTATCCTTGGTAAAGGAAGCGTCGATCTCGGGTGGTGATATAAGAAGACATAGGCGTGCTTTGGTTATGAAAAGATGACACTGCCGTTTCTTTTTTTATTTAACTAACCCACGTAGTATACAACACTGGTATTGCCGCCGTTAAAATACTGTCCACCGCTGTTAAAACGCGGCGCGGATATGACACGAAGTTTAAATATGCTTATTATCTCTTTACGAGTAGCGCTTCTTAGGTGTGTTTCTAAAACTGTCTTTATTCCCTTTTTGGCGCGATATCTCACACATCCTGCAGCATCTCTCCCTGACCACACATGACAAAATGCCAAACTGAAATGAAATGCCTCGAATTTGCTCCAAACAGATCCATTTATAGTCGCAGGCTTCTGGGGCTGCTTCCTTTCCTATTGGTCCATTTTTTAGCGCCACTCGACGCGTCTCACTATTTCGTATAACTTCCAGGGATCTCATTGGTCCAAGTTTAATATAAATCGCGGCTTTTCCTAAATTTACCGTTAAGCTATCTGTCTCTCTCACTTGGTCAGGCGAATTATCAAATAAAGGGACAAAAGCGCTACACCCTCGCTGTAGGAATAATGGCCCTGCGACCAGAGAGACGTCATAAACTAGATTTTCTGCCTTCGAAGGCACTATTCCTGTAGCTAAAACATTTCGTCGTGGACATTGTTTTAACATAGCGCTTAAATTATTTACATTAAACCATTTATAACTCTTCTAATAATAGTAACCTAGATACATACATAACGTTAAATCACCCTTCTTAAACTATACAAGCAGTATAAGAAAAAGATATGTACATAGTATGATTTAACATCAATAAAAATTAATTAATAAATTATCTATAATTACAGTTCTCGGGCTCGGCCTAGAGTTGCCGTTTCAAATCGCATGTGTGTGTCTGTCTGTCTGTAAACAGGATAACCTAATAACGAAAAGTCGAATCAATAATAAATTTGGTATATAAGTTCGGTGTCTTATAAAGATGCGACATGAAGATTCTTAAGAAAAAATACCTTCATACCAAGCTACGCTTTACATTTGGCATGTTTCGAAATGTTTGTTATTCTCAAAATTGCTCTAACTATTTTATTAAAATACCATACCTTTAGATGTTTACCCGCCAAACAAAACGTAAATCTTGAATTTTCTGGGAATAAGCTCTGAAGTCCATTCCGAAGGAATTATTTATAATTTTGTGTAACTGATATATATTAAGAGAGAGACAAAAACGTACTACATAAAATGTTGAGTTCTTTTAAACAATCAATTTATTTCAAATAACTTTTCTTGGTTTCAGCCATTTCCGAGATATCCATTAATATTGGTTTCATTGTTCATTACTTTGCAATTTTTAAGTCGTGTCGCCATTGACTTGTTTCTCGCGATGTCATGGGGAGAGTAGGGAATTTTAAAGCCAGGACGAGCGTATTTTTAAATATCTCACTATCAATTTTGGTTCCTCCATTCCTCTTGTAACTGTAACGAAGTTTATAATGAAGGAATGTATGCAAATGTTTATCTCCATCAAGATGAAGCAGTTAGAAAAATAATCTTGCGTAAGAATAGTTTGTACAGCCTCACTTTCGCACACGAATTCCTCTTTTTCCTTCTTCCATATTTTCCATTCCGGTGGAGGAGTTTTTAGTGGGTATGCCGACTATTGGTGAGTCCCACACTCTCAGTCCCAACTCCCATCGGGGCTGAGGTAAGTAATTAAATCATTTTTTCCTCCACTCGAAAAAAATAAGCTATTGAAAAATTGATATTCCACACTCACGTGGCTTTCTCCACCCTCTATCGAATATTATGGATATACAAAATACTCTTACTAAAACTTATTTTTCTATCTACTACATTTTAATACAAACAAACCTTTGCAGAAATGGCTACATTACACATTTCGTTATAGATGGAAAGGGAACAGCGATAGTCAAATGTTTAAGAACTGGACGTTGTATGCTGACCTTAAAATTCCATACTCTTTCCATGCAATCGCAAGAAATAAGTGAATGTTGATAGGACTTTAAGAGAAGCCCAGAAATGAAGAATTTGAACCATTAATAACGGGTATCTCAGAAATGGCGTATGTCACAAAAAACTTACTTGAAATAAATTGTGTGTTTTAAAGAGATCTAAATTTCTTGTGTAGTAGGTTTTTGTCTATCACTTAACGTTCACCAGTTGTACAAAATTATACAAAATTCCTTCCGAATGAAGAGGGCTTCATAGGCTATTCCCATAAAATTCAAGATATACAGTTTGTTTGCCATGTAAATATCTTTAATATATGATATTTTAATCAAAATCGTTAAAGCCAGTTTTTAGAAAAAGCATTTCGAAAAATTGTGTATGCAAAGGTTAGGCTTGGGTGTCGGATTTTTTTAAAAATCTTCGTGTCGCATCTTTGTAGGTACTGAACCTAAATACCAGGTTTGGTATTTATCCGACTTTTCGTTTTTTAGTTATGCTGTTCAAAGACACAGACATGTTTCCAAAAGGGTCCTCAAAAGAATGAAATCCTCTTCATTCGGAGGGATTTCTTTTAATCTTGTATAACTGGTAAACGTTAAGCGATAGACGAAAACGTACTTCACACAAAATGTAGCTGTCTTTAAAAAACACAATTTATTTCAAGTAACTTTTTGTGGCATAAGCCATATCTGAGATATCTGTTATTAAAGGTTAGAATTTTATTGTTCATTACTTGGTCATTTTCTTGAAGTCCGTTCAACATTCAGTTGTTTCTCGCGATTGCATAGAAACAGTATGGAATTTTAAGATTAGCATTTATCTTCCAGTTATTAAACATTTGACTATCGCTGTTCTCTTTGTATCTACCTAATGTGTAATTTAGCTGTTTCTGCAAAGTTTTTTTTTATTTAAACGTAGTAGATAGAAAATTAAGGTTTAGTAA
This sequence comes from Deroplatys truncata, assembly GCA_030765065.1. Classification (NCBI taxonomy): domain Eukaryota; kingdom Metazoa; phylum Arthropoda; class Insecta; order Mantodea; family Mantidae; genus Deroplatys; species Deroplatys truncata. Next base: position 168,056,998 of record CM060984.1, on the reverse strand, counting down.
GAATAGTTTGTATACTCACTAATAAAGATAGAGCGTAGAGAATCACGCATTACATCATAATTTTTTTCTTGGTTTCACCGGATCGGTAGCAGAATGTTGGGCTGGTTCCCTTCTACTATGGATTTCACGTTCTCATTTCCTGTCCCCATCGTTTAATTTAATCTGTTTCGCTTCATGTGTTTCAGGGTTATAGGATCAGATGACGGCGGTTGGTTTGTGGCGGCAGGGCGGTGGGATTTGCGCTTTGTAAAGATTTCTCCCTGAAGTTTGGTGGGATTGCTGGGACCCCCTTCCTTCCTGGGAGCTGTCTCGACTATTCCCGGCCAAGGTAGAGCTAGCCAGCTTCAGGATTAGTACCAAGTTAGAATGTTACGGACCCCAAACATGCTCGCGCACATCGTCGTCCGGATGTGGTCGCCTTTCAGGTCTCCCTGTTATCTCTTTCTCACGTGCGGTACTATGCTCCAGTTACTGGCGACCCCTGCGTCTGACTACTCCTAACTCCATACTAGTGCAGTTTCAGTGGTTTTCCGTTTTGTTGTGCTATACGCTTATTTGTAAATATGTGCGATATCCGATAGATATTTACTTCCAGAGGTAGTTTTTGTACTATTTTATTTTATAAAGTTGTATTAAACGGTGCCCGGGGAAACCTGGCGCAGAAGGCTTTAATCATAATAATAAATTTAAAATAAAAAGTCCAGTTATGTTCTTTAGTCGAGTTGCAGATATTTAAAAATGCGTTTATCCCCTTTTAGGCTCTAAAGTGGATTACAGTTTGAATATTCGGTGTGAAATTATTAAAACAATACTGGATATATACAGACATTGAATTATTTATTCTAAAAAAATCAACACTAGTTAGGCAACGCTTTTCTAAATGTAATTAATAAATAAACCTCTGCGTAAACCCCTGCCACCCCCGTGGCAAACAAGAGTATAAACCATCACACCGAAAACGCCTCGGGATTTACTACTTCACGGATTTATTTTTGCGTTAACTTTATATCATATGTCGGCAAAATTGTTAGATACTATACAAAAACTTCTACTAAATGCATATAATTTTTTCAAAGACCACACACGGAAAAAGCTAAACAATGATATAGTTTCCCCAAAAGCATAAAATTAATAAAAGGAAAAGTCCTGAACCAAATATCGTGTGTTTTTTCTACTTAATAAACACGAGAATCTTCTCCCTAACTGCCTTTGTGTTCGAATGATCAAGGTTCTTTTTCCTTCACCCATAGTTCCCGAGTTTGATTTCTGAGCGGGATGGGGGACATTCTTTGACATTAGAATATTTTCCTACCTTCGCAAAATCTAGAAGTATGCATGTGAGAGTGAATGCGTGTGTTTAAAGTTGGAATTGGATAAAACGCAAGTAGAACGTACAGTCAGCGAGTTGCTTCTCAAGTCAAAGCTCCAATATGACCATAGAAATTAAAAGGGGATATAAAAATGAAACAATAATAATAAAAAGCTCTGTTAATTTGGCTGCTGTGGAGATGAATACTTTCTGGAGTCAGTAAGAGTAAATACAGGGCAGAAACCTCCTCCAACACAGACACACTCATCGAAAATGATAAAACAAACTGCGTATATTTCTTTGATTCTATTTATATGCCGCCTTTAACATTTAAGGTAATATCGGCGGTTTTGCGTTTGAAACAATTGCATATTGGCAATAATGCCACTCGTTTACTATCGTGTTAATCTATGGGTTTGTTTACTTTGAGCTTTTCTTTACAAACATTAAATTCACACACACCAGACTTATACTCTCACTCATACTTCTAGATTCTAGAAAGGATGGCAAATAAGTCTGGTTAAGGAAAAAAAATCCTATCCTCCAGCCGGAAATGGAACCAGGGACCTCCGGTTTTGGTAACCAGCACTAGATAACAGAGAAAGTAAAAAAAAACAATATTATTATATATAATTGACCTAATAGTGGTTGAAACTAAAAGCCCGGGACTTAAGTACTTGCAAAGAATGTAAATCGCCATTGGGGTATGAAACATCTCAATACAATTTGAGATCTCCTTGTGGTTTACCGGGAAAAATGCGAGTCAGCTGGAGAATTTAATGACGTGTCGGCATGTTGCCATGGTAACTCAGTGGTTAGAGCAACCGGACGGAGACCGAGAGATCCATGGTTCAAATCCTGGCTATGGCAGTCATCTGATTCTACCTTTCCAACCCTGTCCAACACACGGCTTGTGTGAAAGAACAATTAATTCCATTGTTATATATATAATTCTCCTCCTATTTGGAGAAGGAAGAAGTCAGATGATGATGATTTAACGTACCGATTGCTCTTTCTGGAACGTGATGGATAATAATAATAATAATAATAATAATAATAATAATAATAATAATAATAATAAAAATCTACATCCGGCGCTACATCCCGGATGGGTTCTGGACTGACCAACCGACTGCGCCCTCACGTCCACTTAAGTACGACAGGGCTGGCGACATCACGCATCACATGTTGGCTTTTGTGGCCTGAATTGCTACTCATCACAGTTCAACTTCCACACGACACCGACAGTGGACCTATTTTCGAGACTTAAAATCCCCATCCCCAAGGGGGGAACGAACCCGGGCGAATTCTCTGGTCAGGAACCATAGCTCCACGCTCCAGCCCACTGCGCCGCGAGAATGAATACATCCGTTTAATGATACGAGACGCAGACAGAAAATTAGACCGCGACATGGATATGAATCAGTAAAGACTAAGTATAGATCCAAGTTTACAAACAGAATCACAAATAATAATCATACGCGAGTTGCACATGAATGGCTAGAGCTCTAGCATTGAAAAGAGCACCATCCATGCGAAACATTCGCGATTTCCAATTTGTTTCACAACATTTCACCGCAGCATGGCACGATCGATTGATATACATGCGGCAATTAGAGCGTGTTTTGTCATTCGCCACTGTTAATGAACATTCTCTCAAAGCGAACTATCAAAGACTTCACATTAAATTACTGGCTTCAACATACTTCCATCTCTTGAAGTATTACTGACGGATTATCTTTAAGTCCTTTCAATTACTGAATGCTCGAAAAGCTTTCTTAACAGATGCTGGACGAACAACAAAAACATAACTAGTCTAATATACGCAGCGCATAGCAAGAAGGTAATGGCTAAAGGAAAGGCGGCAATGACAGGAGTAAGGATGTGCAAATACAAATTAGAAATGCCTACTAAATGGATAGAAACAATGTATGAGGCATTGGTAGAAGCAAGAATGCTGTATGTATAGAAATTTGGGGGGATCTGAATTAAGCAGAAAAATATACCAGAACTATAGAACGTTCTGTAAAAAGCTAGGGGTTACCAGGATCAGCACCAGGGGAAGTAGCGTGAAGAAGTTTTTTATTAGCTCCACGTATGGACGCCAATTTGAAGAAGGTGGTTTGTTTCGTTATTTTCTAGCACGCTTTAGGCGTCAATTTGAAGTAGTTATTTTGTTGTAGAAGGAGTTGTATTATATTTCAACTGTTGGGGAGCCGAACTTGTAGTAGTTGCAACCGCACGTATAGTAAACAGTTTCCGGTAGCCTTCGCCCCAAATGTACTTTCAGGTGACCTTTGCCCCAAGTTTAAAAATATTAACTTTGTAATTTAAACTGTTTCTTTAAATATTATATATTTATGTTTGCCTCAGCTGCGTCAGTATTTATTTTTAGAGACATGAATGTCTTAGCAGAGTTGTGATGCGATAAGAATGTAGGCTTACACAGATTATAATTTTACTTTACCCCTTTTATTAATACTTGATACGATTTAAATAACACTTCACTGATATAGAGAGCTGTGAGATTCTTTTTATTAATTAATTACACTTCATTTAATTAAAGCTTTTTCTGGTTGTTGATTGGCTATTTTTATAAACTGTCACTAAAATTACATTATTGTTGCTCCAATAATGACTAATAGCATTATTAAACTATCTTACTCAGTATTGCCTCAAGGTTACCTCATTGTTAGCAACTTTTAACGTATTATTCTCACAGCTCCTACATTATTAAATTACGTAATATATTCACATAACATTATTACACATGGATACCATAATATAAGCATATGCAATGACTGTTACATACATTTTACAAATTATTACATACACAAGGCGGGCTGTTATTGAATTTACATATTATATAATTAGACTGAAATTATTTAAGTGTTAATAATACTGCCTCAAGCGTTAGTGGAATTAGGAAGAACAAGAGAAAAGGGAGCGATACTGGAAAGGATATTGAAAGTTTGGTTTAGATGCCTGAAAAAAGATGAAGGGGAAATTTTAAAGATATGTGTAGAACAACAAAAGAGTACGAAAAATAAAAATAACTGGTGGACAGGGGTAGAAAAAATTATAGAGAAGATAGGAATGGGAGATATTTGCAACAACATCTGGATAACAGTAAAAAATAGAGTGGAGGGCATAGAAAGACAAGAGATTTGGGGAAGCTTAGAGAGTAAAAAATCACTAGGGTTCTATAGATTAGTAAAAAGAAAATTGAGAAGAGAAGGGTATGTGGATTATTGTAATAGAGCTGAAAAAGAAGCGTTTGCATGGATCAGAACAGGATCATTAATGTACCTGAGAGGGCTAACAGGCAGAAAAAGTGGAATTTATGAACTATGTGGAGGGAGTGAAAGCACAGAATGCAAAGAATTAGCAGAATGGAGACAAAAAGTATGGGAGGAAAAATGAAAAAACAGGATGGAAAAATATTAGCAATTAAAATGTTAACAAGAAAAGAAGAAAAGAAAAATAAGAATATGGAGAAGTTCTTAAAGAAAGTAAATGAGAAATGGATTAGAAAAGTAAGAGAGATAAGAAAGATAGAAGGGCAAACGGTGAAGGGAGAGGATGGATCATAGGTGATTAAGGGTAGCAAGGGCAGCTCAGCCCTTACTACCAGGGTGCCAGGCAAAATGAGCAGTATAGGTAGAACATAGAAAACTAGTCTAATAGATTTTGGCCACCCGAAAATGCGAATGTAAATGTTTAGAGCAAGTTACTTACCATTCTGGAGAAACAATGGGATACGTCGTGTAAACTGAGCAAGATAGCTCCAAGGTTATATGTGAAAGTCGCATTTGGGAGCTGGCTTAGATTCTGGTTGGATCTGCCACTCTATTTTTTGGTTGTTTTTCCTGATTGGTAAACGAATACTGGGGTGTCCTCCTTCTATCCCGAATTTCCTTTCCATCAAATCCTATCCCATCACTTCCTTTAATATATTTCATCTCGTTATGTTTCAGGGTTATAGGATCAGCGACGGCGATTCGTGCGTTGCGGTGAGAGGTTGGAATTTACACCATGGAAAGATATCTCCCCGACACCGGCTGGGATCCCTTCCTGGGAGTGGTTCGTTTCATTCCGGGACCTCCAGAAAGAAAATGGTAAAGGCAGGATCGCTGGCGTCAGAATTGGTGACATTCTGGAATCGTTAGTGACCCGACCTTTCTAGCGCTCATCGTGGTACTGATCTGGTCGCCCTTCGGCTCTCCCTTTCATCCGTTCCTCCCAAAAGTAACGAGTCATAATGTGCTGTGCTCCAATGACTGGAGGGGTCATCAATCACTAATCCTAATCCGGTATGTCAACTAAATCATTGTCATTTTACAACCCAGTTAATGCTGTAGATTAAGAGAGTATCTCGCCTACTTCTCCATTATTTTGAATTTTAAATTCCCTACCATTTACCTATAGTACAGAAATATTGTATTCCACTAAAACCTTGTATACCGTTATTTCACCGGAAATACAAATTTTAAGCTCCACTGAGTACACAAAATAAAATAAAAAGGATTTTAAAAGAACGACGGGGTCGTACGCCGTATGAGCCTGTCTGTGTTAAAAAGGAAAAATACCAAATTTAATGTTCAAATTTGTTTTAACAGTCCAGCGGAACACTTTCGAGAAAATTCTCCCATCACAAACTAACCTTTACATGGAAAGTTTATCATTGTTTCTTTTCTCAGAAACGAGTGTACTGATTTTGACTTACATACCATATGTTTAAGATGTTTGTACGACTAATAAAATGTATGTCTTCAAATTTTCTGTGAATAGCATGTGAAGAATAATTTTGTATAATTTTGAATAACAGATACCCATAGCACATAGATAAAAGCTGTAAAGGGAAAAGTGTAAAGCTCAGTAAAATATATAATTTATGTAACATTCTTCCTGTAGCATTAGCCATTTTAATAATACATATTCACTACTACATCTTTAAGTTTTGTCAAGTTAACTTCTTATATGGAATCTGTAAGGATCTTTCACTATTCTCCTTTTCTCGGGATGAGTTCATTAGCAATAAAATCTGATTTGCGATATAGGAATTGTTGTGTTTAGTTTTTCGTATTGTCATGCAACTAAGTTATAGGAAAAGGTCTATATTTGTGTATGTGTGTATGTGTGTATGTGTGGATAACAAAATTTAAAAACTGGCTTGTCGATAAATACCAAAAGTTGGCATTTAAGCTCAGTATCTTCCAAAGATGCGATACAAAAATTTTCAAGAAAATCTCCCCATCCCAAACTACTGTTTACAAGGAAAAAAATGTTTGTAACTTGTATTTTTTCCAAAATTATTTAAACGATTTTAATTAAAATACACATTTAAAATGTTTGCACCAGAAATAAAAGGTATACCTTGTGTTTTTAGGAAATAGCATTTTGTAATGTGGTAAATCAAAAGAGGTATATAAAAGCTTACTGCACGAAAAATGTAGTTCTCGTTAAAAGACAATTTAAGTGAAAGAAATTATTTTGTGCCTTCAACAATTTTCTAGACATTTGTAAATATTAGTTTGCATTTTTAAATACTTTATAATTTTCTCAAGTGTGGTCATCGTCTAACGCACCCCCCTATGGCCTATGATCTTCGGGGGATACCTCATTTCACCAAGTGATGACTGGATCTACTTCTGAGGTGGGGACACCCAGTGGGCGGAATCTGTTGCCTCCGATGTTAGGGTGATGAGGATGGTGGTAGAATGAGAGGACCTACAGCTTTTACCGTAGACTCCGAACCACGTTGTGCCTTGGGAATACGTCACATGGGCAAGTCAGACAGAAGACGTTGATAGGGCCGACTTAAAATCGCCACCTCAGAGTCGGGACCAGAACCCCGAATCCGGTAGTACGAGAACCGGAAACGAAAACCACTGCGCTGGCTCAGATGTCACCTTTTCTGAAGTGTGAAGCCATCAGTTGTTTCTCGTGAACATGCAAAGAGAGGAGTTTCAATGCCAGCACAAAGCAACCCGCTGTTTAAAGCTTTGGCTAATACTTCAGCCTCCTGTATCTCTCTTGGGCTCAGTGTGCTCGTAAAATCCCAATACATTTTCATGTTCGTGGTCTGCTATAACATAGTAAACATGCCAGGCCAGCACAGGACCTTAAAAAGCCTAATGCAACATATTCACCTTCATTATCCACACTCTTTGTTCTTTTCGAACGTAAAACTCCTTTCGAAAGGGAAGTAAAGCCGGTAGATTTACTGCACGTGAAGGAACCTCAAGCTTGGTAAAGAGGCCTCTGAATAAAATTACCTGTCTTTCACGCCCAATATAGAATGGGACGCTAAGGGCCACAGCAGCTACAGAGCATCTATAAATAAAACGCAATTTAATTTAATTTTAACTCCGTGATCCCATCGCCTTGTGGTTATACGGAACACGCTCTGTAAGATTTAAGGATTATTAGCATGCATTCCGCTCTTATTCGTTGTTTCAGCTCATGCAAATCTGGCACCCTGGTAACAAACTGTGTTCTTGATGAAACCCCATGCATAAAAGTCAAGGTGCGTGTGGTCTGGGGAACGGGGAGCCCACCGCTCTTCCGGTCCACCGATTAGGAAAGGCCTCACTCAGTAGTCCCTCACAATGTTTGCGTTGTGCTGTGGTGCCTCATCTTGTTGATAAAAGACAGAGGCCAGGATACAATCCTGCTAAAACTGTCTTGTGTTGATAATGTAGGCGGACATGTTGAACTGCGCTAGGTCCTACTCTATCCAAATATAATGTTTATTGTGTTGAAGCAGATCGGAAACATGAAAATATGTTGGAAATTGAAGTTCATCCTGTATAATGAAACCATTTCTGCAAATGTTCATTTGGATTAACCTGTAGAAGGTAGAAAAAATTTAAAGAATAGTTTGTAGAAGAGATATGTAAATAAACCATAGTGGTTAGAGAAAGGTATGTGGATGTAACTCATATTTTCATCTCTGCATGTTAATGATCCCTTAATATGCATACGTTGCAAATTAACATTTTCTGGATGTTTTTCTTATCACGAGTGGATGCGGTTGAAAACCAAACTAGAACCTCACTAGTGACGAATATTTAAGTGCGCTAGTGTAACCCATTTTCTCCTAAAACAACCGGATTTCTGACGAAATGTATGCAAAATGAGTTCTTGAAATGCAAAGTACGCCGAAATGACACGGCCTCTATAGCAGCACTATGAAATGGAATGCTCTTGCTTGCATTCAAATTTAATTTCACAGTGTACAAAACATTTCGCGGTAATTTGTTTTCCATCTGCAAGCTTTGATTAAAATTCAGAAATATGCAGAGGACCCTCTGTTTTATTAATGCAGTGCCGCCACCATTGGTTGTCCCGGGCTTTGATGACGTTTGTGACCCCATTATGAATTGTGTCCTAAATTAGTATCTTTTGTGAGTATGTGTGTTTGCTCCTCTACGGTGACAAAAAAAAGTATCTTCACTCTATTAACGAGTCTCTGTTTGCGCCATGAATTTTTCTCCCCCTCTCTTTGTTTGCAAATTTTAACTGTTTCCCCTATGGTAACAATTTTCTCCCAATTTAAATCCGGTCAGTGATTTCGTTTTCCAGTTTGGAACTTTTTATACTTTATCCATCGGTCGCCTTTGGTATAGGAAAGTATTGGGTTCGCCCCAATATTGTTACATTCACATGACTTTCGCTACCCCTATGTCGCTTATTAGTGGGTATACAATTTATTCTTACGAAAGCTTATTTTACTACCTACTTCATTTTAATCGAGATATACCTTTCCGTAAATAGCTACAATACACATTTCGTTATAGATACAAAAGAACAGCGATAGTCAAATGTTTAAGAACTGACGCTATATGCTGGCCTTAAAATTCCATGCTGTTTACGTGCAATCGCGAGAAACAGCTGAATAATGAAAGCACTGGAAAAGAGTGACAATTGTATTGGACAATTCGAACCATTAATAATGGATATCTCGGAAATGGATGATGCCACAAAAATTATTTAAAATAAATTGCATATTTTAAAGAGATTTCCATTCTTGTGCAGTGCGTTTCCATCTATTGCTTAAAGTTTATCAGTTGTACAAAGTTATAGAAAACTTTTTCCGACATCAGAGGCTATTCCTAGAAAATTGAAGATATACATTTTATTTGTAATGTAAAAGTCTTTAATATATGATATTTAAATGAAAATCTTTAGAGTTAATTTTAGAAAATGAATAATTTCGAAAAATATTCCAAGTAAAGGGAAGTTTGGGATGGAAAGCTTTTCTTGTAACTCTTTGTGTCGCATCTTTGAAGGGTATTGAACCTAAATACCAAATTTGGTATTTATCAGACTTTTCATTTTTGAGTTATTATGTTCTCTCTCTCTCACACACACACGGCTGTTTTTATAAAAATTTATGTGATATATTCTAATGACTTTCTCTATCTATATTGTTTATTAGTGGGTACACACATTTCTCTTATTCAAGCTTATTTTTATATCTACTACATTTTAATCCAAATAAATATTTGTGGAAATACATAATACATTTCGTTATAGATACAAAAAGAACAGCGATAATCGAAAGTTTAAGAACTGAACGCTATATGCTTAAAATGCCTACTGTTTCCAAACTGATAAAGTTTACTGGTTTCGAGGCTAAGCCTCCAAAATTCAAGATATACATTTTATTTGTCATGTAAATATCTTTGATATGACATATTTTATTCAAATTCGTTAGAGCCATTTTTTAGAAAATAAAAAACTTAAAAAACTCTTCCGTGTAAAGGGTAGTTTGGGGTGAGGAGGTTTTATTGAAAAATCTTCGTGTCACATCTTTGGAAGATATTGAACCTAAATGCCAAGTTTGGTATTTATCCTACTTTTCGTTTTTGATTTATGCTGTTCATAGACAGAAACACACACACACACACGACATGTTTCAAACAATGCGCCTCAAAACATGTATTTCCGGTAAAATCTCGACATAAATTTTTGGGTGGAATGCAATACCTTATCTACGTATGTACGTGGTAGAGAAGTTAAGAATTGTTACATTCACAAACCTTTCTCTACCCATTCTTCAGGAAACTATTCTTAAATAAGTTTATTTTTCTATCTACTTCATATTAATCCAGATCATATTAATCATATTATCCATTTACTTCATGTTAATCGAGATGTTAATCTTATTGCTAATTTTCTTGTAGATGCAAGGGGAATATGGTAGGTTTTAAGCGATAGTCAAATATTTTAAGCGCTGGTTGCTATGTGGCGCATTTCATTCTGTTTGTATGTCCAGGACATTAAAAAACGAATAACGAATTCCATTTGAGAAAAAGTATGAGTAATGGAAAACTGAACAAATAACAAGTAATATCTTGCAAACATATCACTGGACAAAAAGTGTATATGGCATAAATTGTGTGTTTTAACGGGATCTACATTTTTTGTGTAGTAAAGTTTAATCTATCTCTTACGGTTTAGCAATTATGTAAAATCAATTCAGAATGAAGAATACTTTTGGGGACATTCCCAGAAACTTCATGATATACATTTCATTTGTCATGAAAATATTTAAACATATGATATTTTAATCAAAATCGTTAGTCACTTTTGAGAAAATAAAATTTTTCGAAAAATGTTCCATGTAAAGGGTAGCGAGGGGTGGGGCTATTTATCCGAAAATCTTCATGTCACATCTTTGAAAGATACTGAACCTAAATACCAAGTTTGGTATTACCCGAATTTTCATTTTTGAGTTATGCAGTTCACAGACACACACATACGGATCTTTTTCTAAAAATGTCTTTTTTTATTCATGGGGCTTCAAAACACACATTTCTGGTGAGATATTGATATAGAATTTTTGGTTGGAATGCAATACTTCGTCTACTTGCTATGCGTAATAGAGAATGTGAAAAGAAAAACGAATACGAACATTACAGTTGAAAAACTATATACGAGTAGTATATTTTATTCAAAAGGAATAAGAGAAAACAGTGCGCTTTCAGAATGAAGAGGTCTTCACAGGCTATTGCTAGAGAATTCAAGTTAGGTGAATGTTCATAATTAAATCATCAGCTGTTTTAGTCTTTTATTTATTTAGGCGTGATATATGTCCGTCTGAAAGAAAAGGGCATTTCAATAGTGAAACAATAATTAATTATCATAAATTATTTGAACGGGGTTTGAGATTATCCTAATTATACATAGAGACAATTTTTCCCTCTGTATAATAATAGTCATTAACAGAGCTTGGGCAATAGGCGCTAAAAATTTAAAGTAGGCAGGCAAATAGGCAGTACTATATAGGAATGTAGGCACTATCTATAAGACAAGCACTGAAGTAAGCGCAACCACTTATTCATTCACTGCTTAGAACACATTTTGACATGACAGAACAGTATAGAAATATCAGATATGAAATAGACATAATCCCATATACGTATATTAAGATTACTAAATTCCACTGTTTACGTAATGGAGTGTAAACTGTAATAATTATTTCTTCAAATTTGTATTCTTCAGTTACTTTTTTATGACAAACCCTATTATCACCTTGTAAGTAATTTCTCTCTTGAATACATTTTACACTCCAGTGCTGGATTGTAATAATTAATATCCAGCCTGTTATGTGATATTGTTAAACAGACCATTGTTTCTTTAGTAATGAATTTTTTAGGTCAGTATCGTGATTTCGCCCACGTGGGAGGTAGAAACAATAAAGCCATCATATTAATGAACAAAGCGACGAATTGATACTAAAATGATCGATTTCCCAGCCATAAACCAATAGGTTTTTTGTAACTGACCATTTACGTAAGCTTCATTGTGCTAAGTAGCCACCATTTTATTATTACACGAAACAATGCAACTGTTGACGTTGAGACCGTTTCCTCAGGCATGTTATCAACAATGGTTCATTGGCTCAGAGCACGAAATATTAATTGTAAGGTTAACATATCAACAAATAATATTAACAAATACAATGAAATTTCTCTGTAGAGTGAATGGACGCACAAGAATAGATTTGATTCAAAATTAAACTATACGAAAATAATTAAATATATATAACTTAAATTAAAAATATGATGTGTTACAATCACATGACTTTCTCTACCTTTTCCCTACAAACTATATTTACAAACGCTTATCCTTTATCTACTTCATGTTAATAGAGACTCTATCTTCTTGCTAATTTTCTTGTAGGTGCAAGGGGAATATGGTAGGCTTTAAGTGATAATCAAACCTTTTAAGAACTGGTCGCTATGTGGAGCATTCCATTCTCTTTGCATGTCCAGAACATGAAAAAACAAATAATGAATTCTCATTTGAGAAAAAAAGTATTAAGTATTGGAAAATTCAAACAAATGACAAGGGATATATTGGAAAGGGTTCACTTGACAAAAAAAGTATATGACAAATTGTGTGTTTTAATAAGGTCTACATTTTTTGTGTAGTAAAATCGTTTACGGTTTACCAGTTATCCTATGCAAAAGTCATTCAGAATGAAGAGGGCTTTTGTGGACATTCGCATAAGATTCATAATATGCATATAATTTGCCATGAAAGTATATTAAACGTATGATATTTTAATCAAAATCGTTAGAGCCATTTTTGAGAAAGTAACATTTTTCGAAAAATGTTCCGTGTAAAGAGTGTTCTCGGGTGTGAGGATTTTCTTGAAAATCTTTACGTCGCATCTTTGAAACATACTGAACCTAAATACCAAATTTGGTATTTATCCGACTTTTCGTTTTTAAGTTATGCTGTTCACACACAGACACACACACGAGACTTTTTCTAAAAATGCTTGTTTTGGATTCAGGGTACCTCAAAACATGTATTTCCGGTGAAATCTCGATATCAAATTTTTAGGTAGAATACAATACTTCCCCTGAAGGATATAAAAACAATTTGACAGCCTACCTACCTCGAATGAGTACTGAAAGAATCCCAGCTTTGGTAAAAATTATCGGCCTCAAGGTACGAGATGTTGGACGTCCAAGGAAGATATATCATAGCAGTGGAGGTCGGAACAGGCAGGAGTACCTAATGTTTGCAAGGGTGGTGATTATGATGGGTAAATAATCGCCGATAACAAAAATAATGATATTACGATAGGCAAAAGCCTTGATGAAAGTTTCCATTACAAAAAAGGCCATAATTGGCTTTAAGCTATGAAATCGCTCACATACTATGAAAACAGGCAATTATAGTCACTAAAAATTAATATATTTTACTACAGTAGGCATAAAACATTTATATATAGAAAGTCTACGATTATGAAGAAAGGAACAAAATAAGAAAATAGGCGAATGCCGAGCTCTAGTCATCAACATCATGGCAGAGGTTAGGCAGTCTTGCCTCTTTCGCCTTCAAAGAGTTAGGACAATTTTTTCTTGGGCGCTCAACATCACTTCTCCCTTGAAGGTTGGTGGTTTTTCACCAAGGTTAGGATGTTTTCCTTGCCTAGGTGGGACGTTGGAGAATTCAGAGACTCTTGGACCTCGACCATATGAAGTCTTTTGTACTATCCCTTTCACACAGTATGGGAGCCCACGGACACAAATACTAATGGCCATGGCGGTATTTGAACCCGTGACACTTACGCCAAGGAGCGCCGAAGTCAAAACGCTCCAGCGACCGCGGCTACGGAGTTAGAAAAGTCAGATTCCATTACAACTGTACAGCGACAGTTGCGCAAATGTTTTGAAAAATCCTCCATCGCAGAAGAACATCTACCGTCGGTACCACCAGTTTCGAGAGACTCTGTGTGTAAACGAAAGAGCTCAGGGCGTGAAATGCTGTATCGTACCGTGTTTGCCGTATGGCTCGCGGTTCTCACACTGAATGTTTTGTGAATCTTTGTAATGTAGGTGAAACTTCGAGGGTTGTGCTATATTTTAATGCCTCTTACATTCTCCTACCTTTATGGTTTATTCAGAATAAATGCCTAAAGTTGTTTCATTCTTTTTAACTCACTCTATATAATGCCGCGAATTCTCCTTTTTCCTATTTCGTGCCGTTTAATTTCCCTCTCACGCTTCAGGTTCGAAGGATCAGGCGAGAGGACGGCGGGTGGGGCGTGTGGCGGTGGATTTTGCTAGGGGAACTGTCTGCTCTGGCTTTTGGGTGTGACGGGCTCTCAGAGAGAGACCTCTCCGTGGGGAGGGCTAGTCCTTTGAAGGTTCTGCCGGCGTCAGGGTTAATATCTGGAGACGTTTGGGACCCCGCCTGCGTCCTAGCCTGCCAGCTCAAAACTGGTTGCCCTCTGTGTTCTTTTCACCCCTTCCTCCCGCAGGTTTACAAAGCACAGTAGGCCTTCGTGTGCGCTTAAGTACGAAATCCTGATAACCATAAACATCTGAACAACTGAAAGTATTTACTGCCCCTACAGCTTAAAATACTTATTTTGAATTCGCAATTATTCGTTTATTCCCGGCATTATTCCAACGGTAACAAAAGCTGGCTTGCGATATGCGAACATTTGTGTTTTCTTTCCTTATTGTACCTACAACCAAGTCCAATCAAAATTTTATCGTAACGTTACATGGGTAGAATAATCACTTGTTATGTAAATGCTATAATATAGATTAATTTTTAAAACGTAGAGAACGGTGTTCTCGTGTAACACATTAAATGTTTACAAATTCGCCTAAATTATAACGGAATATCACAAACATGTATTGAAATGTCACACCACTTGCAAAATATTTGAAATTCCAGAGCATCGTGTTAAACACGGATTTCTTTAGATGCTGAGGCTTAAAAAATAACTACAGCTAGATAACGAAACTTTGATAACAAATAAGACCAAAGTGGAAGAAAATTATTAGTGAGTTCAAAAGGAAAGTGCTGTGAGTATTACAAAGTACTTCCTTAAAATTTTAAAACAAACCAGAGCCTTCGATATGTATTAGTTTCTAACATATATATCCTTACATGTACAGGTGCACATGACAGTTTACATTATAAACCCTTCAGCAAAATAATTAAAAGAATACTAATATATTTATCATATAAACTAATATACTACATATGTACTAACTTCCCCAGGAGAAACTGAATATTAACTTGACATAAAACACGAGAGGTACTTTTCTTTTACGTTTTATCTTCCATTAACAAATTACGGGAACTTCATAGTTTCACTGCACACAAATCACCTCTGGGTAACTAGTCTGATATCTGGAAACTCCTTTAGCAAAAGAGTTTGTTATTAAGCAGCTTTTATAGCTTTTATAAACAGCCTGGAAATTATATTTAGCTTTACCCGCTTAAAACATTCATACTAGCGATGGTATAAATTTCAAGCTGCTGCACTGATGTGAAATAAGGCCTCAGGGAGCAACACAGTACTGAATTACTACTAAATAAGCTTGCATTATCTTTTGAGATTGTTTACAAAAAAGGATATTTCACAGAATTTCTCTTTTCATAACAATTTCACATATTTTATACTGGATGTTGATTTTGAAGTAGTTATTGAAGGAGTTGTAACTTGCCCCAACTTTAAAAAATTAACTTTGTAATTAAACTGTTTCTTTAAATATTATATATTTATGTTTGCCTCGGCTGCGTCAGTATTTATTTTAAAGACATGGAAGTATTGGCAGGGCGTGATAAGACAAGAATGTAGGCTTACACAAATTTAAGTTTTAATTCACTCCTTTTTATTAATCCTTGACACAAATTAAATAGCACTTCACTGATATCGACAGCTGTGAGATTCATTTATTTAATACTTGCACTTTTTAACACATATACTATTTTAGTCTCACACGACTACGTAATTAATTTCTCGAGGACATATCTCGCATCCAGTTACAAACACTGTCCACAGGCAACTGAACTGATTTCAAGCGCCTAAACTTGTAATTTCTGTATTTCAGGTCTTTGATTGGCTATTTTTACTCCAATAGAATACCTGCATTTAACTAAAGCTTTTTCTGGTTGTTGATTGGCTAATTTTTTATAAACTGTCACTAATATCACATTAATGCTTCCAAGAATCACAAGTAACATTTAAATTCTCAAACTCATTATTGCCTCAAGGTTACCTCATTGTTAGCAACTTTTAAATTATTTCTCACGGCTCCTACATTATTAAATTACATAATACATTCATATAACATTATTGAACATGTATACAATAATATAAGCATATGCAATGACTGTTACATACATTTTACAAATTATTACATATTGCTTCAAGGCGGGCTGTTATTAACTTTACATATTATATAATTTGACTGAAATCATTTAAGTGTTAAAATTACTGCCTCAATTTCAGTGTACTATGAACTGTTTTATGACCCTCTGTCTAAACACTAAACCTACAATTCTATCCGCCTAGTACTGCTGCAGAAGCGCATGACTCCCTTGTCGGAGAAGTTGCCTGGCAAGCAGGCGTTCGATATCGAAGGTCCTTAAAATTTGTAATCGGAGTTTTTATTTTATCATCGCTATCGTACGCAACATGAATTACTTAACAGTGTGTGTTGAGGCTCGCTTTCGAAAATGTAAGCAAAAGCACTATATATGTGGAATAAATAGACGCTGATAGTGTTATGCAAGAAAGATTAACATGTTTGATTGTTTATTTAAGTTTACGCTTTTGCGAGGCACGTTATTTGCTCTACAATATATCATTAATATGAACCACTCTGCCTAATATGAGAAACGAGTGATGATATGTAATACATGGGTGTTCGGTGTTCAAGTTGTGCGTTGAAGAGATGTAAACAACTAATCATAACCCTCTCTCCTCATTACCCCGAATTAAGGAGACGCCTCGGTGTTTCATAATACATTTCAGTCATGGCGGCGGTCATTACCACTTGTTGTATCGGACGTCGTACCTTCTATGCAACTTCTCCTCCACACGTGTATTACGTTACGTCCTTTCCCTTAAAGCGGCAATCACTTAAAAAAATTGACTGAAAGCAATGACGTCATGACACACTTTGATATGAACACTCGGTATAATATTATTGTGTGCATATAAAAAGTAGTTCTATTCATGTTTCGTTGGTAAATAATATCCAATTAAGCACTATAAACAATCGAGAAACAATACACAACTGTTTCTATAGCGTAAGTCTGTTTTGTTGTTATTTACCCAAGTGGAAAGAAGAAGACAAATCACAAAAAGGCTTTATGTTTAGGAAAAATTAAAAAACAAGAAATATTTAGAAAAATTCATTTTATATTTCAGTGAGCTATACATTTTTCATGTATTAAGTTTTCATCTCTTTCTTATGGTTTATCAGTTATACAAAATTCATCCAGTCGAAGAGGACTTCATATGATTCAAGGAGAATTTAAGAAATACATTTTATCACCCATGCAGATATTTTAAATACAAAGTGCTTTAATCAAAGCCGTTTGAGTCATTTTGAGAAAAACAGAAATAACGTAGATGTTACCAAGTACAGGGTACTTTGGGATGAGGACATTTTCTTAAAAATCTTCGTTTTGCAGCTTTGGAAGATGCTGAAATTAATACCAAGTTTTTTAATTTATCCAACTTTTAGTTTCTTAGTTACGTTATTTACACACACACAGACTACTTTTTAAAATGCTACTTTTTTCTTTGTTGATTCAGGGAGGTCAAAACGTACATTTCTGGTGAAATTGCTATATCGAATTTTTGTGGGAATACAACACTCCTCTACTTAATATAAGTAGGTGATAAAATAATAACATATCCTTATATAGAAGTTATTTGGATAATTTTCAAAGGCACAAAAATAATCGTCGTAAATTATGTTATAACAAAGCATCTGATATGTTGCACTCACATGGCTTTCTTTCTTTCTTTTTTCACCCTTCTACGAACTATTCTTACGAAAACTTAATTCTTGTATCTTTCCTTGTTAATTGAGATAAAATTTTATTCCACATTTACACATTTTATGTACCAGGTGGCCCACACAAGCCGTCCTTAGTTGAAGTTAGTTTATACCGCATAGCGCGGATGCTAAAAGTTTTGCCTAAGCAGAACTGTAAAGAGGACCCCAAACCGACAGAAAAGGAGACCGCTTGAAAACGAGCATTTTAACTGCTATTGCTGGTTCCAGAGCTCATTCAGTAGAGAAAAGGTCAGATATATGAGGTGTTCGGGGTTCGATTCCCGGCTGAGCTCCAGAAAGTTGTCTTTAAACAAAAACATTTCACGGTATGCCCAACGTCTGGTGTTTGAATGTGTATATGTGGGGGAGTTATCGGTTACTTAATAAGCAATTCGCTCATTAACTAGAGTTCAGGATTGCCGCTTAACAAGTGTTAAGTCATTGAGATCCATGAAGGTTAATGTACAATCAGTACAACTAATTGGTGCCTCAAAGTTAACAAGATTATGCAAAATTCTATTTTTATTACATTTATGTACCCTTAAAGGCGCGTTAGAACTATCTACATTATTTTTATTAATGCATTATTCATAATAAGGATGTACAAAAACATGCTCGCTTTGGTGGACGAATTGTCCTAAGGGTTTTTCAGGCCTACGTTTTCCTGCAAAGATCCATTATTTCTTAATAGTATTTCTTTACGTCTAGAAAAAAGTAAAATAGAAAAGAAGAAAACCGTGCGCAAAAGACAGAGGCAGTGCCTGAAGATGTTCAGAACACAGCCATTGAGCCTCAGCTGCATTTTGGTGCGTCTTTGCACAGATCCCAACCATATCTGTGTGTTCGTTATTAGTGAACATTACCTTTTTGTCTGAATGACCTGGCTCGAATTGTATACAGGCGAACACGCGACGCTTATCTGCACGAAACTACCGCGTGAACACCTGCAGACAGCAGCACAATCTCAGTGACTTTTAGCTTTATACCTGCAATGCCCCTTTGAACAGCAGTGGTGCGGCAACTTCTTTTGCACGTTTGTATGCGGGAAATGTAAAACTGCAAGGGACGGCTTGTTTGGGCCTTCTGGAACGTATAAGAAGAATACTAAACTTAAGCAATAGTCAAATATTTTAAAAGAGAGTAGCTATGTAATGGTTTTGAAACTCCTTTCTCTTTGGATGACCGCGAAAGAAAGAGAAGCAATTTGTAGTTGAGAAAAATATACAGTGTTTGAAAATTCTCGAAATTGATTAATGCAACTAAAACTTATTTGACATAAATTATGTGACTTAACGAAATCTACATTTTTGTGTACTAAGATTAGTTTATCTCATGGTTCACCAGTTATTCAACATTATTTCAGAATAAGAGGACTTCACAGGCTATTCACAGGAAGTTTAAGACATACGTTTTAATTGTCACGTATACATGTTAAACATGTAGTATTTTAATACAAACCGTTAGAGAGACATTATCGGGAAATTAAAAAATCTGATGTGTTACACTCACATAAATTTCTCTACTCTTGTACAAACTATTTTTACAAACGCTTATTCTCCATCTACTTCATGTTAATCGAGATAAACATTTGCAGACTTTATCTTATTGCTAATTTTCTTGTAGATGTAAGGGGAATATATATTTACAAGGGCAATATAGAAATACTGTAGTCTTTATGCATAGACATTGCTCTTAATATCTGGTTGCTATGTGCAGCACCATTCCCTTTGCCACAGATTAATACTTTTTGCATATCCAGGACAAAAAATGAATAACGAATTCCCATTTGAGAAAATAAGTATTGAAAAATTTCAAGGGAATAACAAGAAATATCTCGAAAATGGTTCACTCAACAAAAAAAATGTAAATGACATAAATTGTGTATTTTAACGCGATCTACACTTTTTGTGTAGTATAATTTTGTCTATCTCTTATGGTTTACCAGTTATGCAAAAGTCGTTCACAATGAAGAATACTTTAGGAGACATTCCCAGAAAATTCGAGATATACATTCTATTTGTCATACAAATATCTTAAACATATGTTATGTTAATCAAAATCGTTAGAGCCGTTTTTGAGAAAATTAAAATTTTCGAAAAATTTTCCATGTAAAGGGTAATCTGGGGTGGGGATATTTTCTTGAAAACCTTTGTGTCGCATCTCCGGAAGACACTGAACCTAAATACCAAGTTTGGTGTTTATCCGACTGTTCGTTTCTGAGTTATGCTGTTCACAGTCAGACACACACACACAGACACAGACAGGACATGTTTCCAAAAACGCTTTTTTGGATTCAGGGGGCCTCAAAACATGTATTTCCGGTGAAATATCGGTATCGAATGTTTGGGTGGAATACAATATTTCTCCTACTTACTATACGTAGTAGAGAAAGTAAAAATATCTCTAAATCGATATCGAAATTTTGGATGGAATGCAATACTTCCTCTACTTACTATAGATACGTAGTAGAGAAAGTAAACATATGATATGCTGCATTCGCATGACTTTCTCTACTTACTTGTCTATAAACAATTTTTACGAAGTTATTCTTCTAAGCAATTTTTGATAAACTTACATTACACATTTATATACTTCGTTGTAGGTATAAGAAGCACACACTAGACTAACGCGATAGTCAGGTTTTTAAAAAGCCGATCGCTATGTGATCACTTTGAAATTGAAGTAGTATATTTGTTGGTAGTTGGATGATGCTTCATGTTTATCTGCACAACGTATGGAAGCCAAATTGTCGCGGTCACTTCGTGTTATCTATTGCTGAGCGCCTGTTATTGTTTTATTATTTTGCATTTTGGGTTCATTGTGCTCCGGCTAGCTATTATTATTATTATTATTATTATTATTATTATTATTATTATTATTATTATTATTATTATTATTATTATTATTATGCAGTCGAGCAAATCTCTTAAACAGGGTGTGTAAACGGAAAGGATTTGTTACTCACAGATAAAACTGATAAAAGAATTTGTTTTTACACTTTTATTACCATCACAATTAATTAAGTTCACATTATGACTCGTGATACACGCCAAACTGAAACTGTTATATTTTATAATATCATTATAATCACTTATTTACTGCACATTATTAATTCGCGTGTTTCACATTTATAACAAACTTTAAGACGCGAGAGATTCTGTAGAATTGCGTAACGTGTACTTTATGTATGCTTCCGTTGAACTACGCGACATATAACTCACGAATAGTTATGTTGAACTGATCGACGTATTACACGTGAATGCTTCTGTTGGACTGACGAAATCTGCCTCTGACTTAAACTTTTTATACTCCCATACCCCGATATGCCTAAAGATTATAATGGAGCTGCTATTGGTTAATAAAACGCGCCAACATTAGCGTCTATTTTTATATCCAATCAAAAATTACGAAAACATATGCTCTAGGGAAAATATTCCCGCTATTTCTAAGAAAAGTGCGCCAATCTGACGTCATTTGTTTGTCTCTTCTAATGAATATTCAACTCACCTCCTCGCACATTGTTATCCGCTCCTATTGTCAGTTTCAGTGAGGCCGTGTAAACTTATTTCCTAATGAAACGGCAACTCTAGGCCGAGCCCAAGAACTGTAATTACAGATAATTTATTAATTAACTTTTATTGATGTTAAATCGTACTATGTAAATATCTTTATCTCATACTGCTTGTATATTTTAAGAAGGGTGATTTAACATTATGTATCTATCTAGGTTACTAATATTAGTAGAGTTATAAATGATTTAATGTAAATAATTTAAGCGCTATGTTAAAATACTGTCCACGATGGAATGTTTTAGCTACAGGAATAGTGCTTTCGAAGGCAGAAAACCTAGTTTTATTACCTCTCTTCGGTCGCAGTGCTATTATTCCTACAGCGAGGGTGTAGAGCCTTTGTCCCATTATTTGATAATTCGCCGTGACCAAGTGAGTGAGACAGACAACCTAACGGTAAATGTAGGAAAAGCCGCGATTTATATTAAACTTGGACCAATGAGATCCCTGAAAGTTTATTCGAAATAGCTAGACGCGTCGAGTCGCGCTAAAAATGGACCAATAGGAAAGGAAGCAGCCTCAGAAGCCTGCGACTATAAATGGATCTGTTTGGGGAAAATTCGGGACAGTTTATGTCAGGTGTGGTCAGGGAGAGATGCTGCAGGATGTGTGAGATATCGCGCCAAAAAGACGGTATTGTCAACAGTTTTATCATGGAATTTTAGCATTGCAGTGCGACAGTTTATGTCATGTGTGGTCAGGGAGAGATGCTGCAGGATGTGTGAGATATCGCGCCAAAAAGGGAATCAAGTCAATTTTGTCATGTCAGCTTAGTATTGCATTTTATTCGACAGTTTATGTCATGTGTGGTCAGGGAGAGATGCTGCAGGATGTGTGAGATATCGCGCCAAAACAGGGAATCAAGATAGTTCTAGCAACACACCTAAGATCTGCTACTCTTAAAGCGACAATAAGAATATTTAAACTTCGTGTCATATCCGCGCCATAGTTTAACAGCGGTGGACAGTATTTTACAGCGGCAATACCAGTTTTGTATACTACGAGTGTTAATTAAATAAAAAGAAACGGCAGTGTCATCTTTTCTTAAACAAAGAAACTCTATGTCTTCCTATATCACCACCCGAGATCTACGTTTTCCTTTACCGAGGATAAGTCCATGCTCCCATATAGTTTAAGGAAAATTACTGCAGCTAGCCGAGGATAAATTGAAGAGAACCAACCCACTGAGAACTTCTGGAACTAACGGGAGAAGCATCAAGGTAAGCCTAACAGCAACGGATGAGGAGGTGATCGCCGCACTAACAATGCTTATAATTAACAAACATCTCAAATCAATGTCATACAATAATGCTTATTTACACTACAATCACTCTGGCATTTACATTATTGTGATACAAATTACTGCCACAAAATACAGTTCTCATTGCATGACCATGAGACAGAACGAACAGCGAATAAGTATTTGAAAATTCAAAGTAATAACAGCGAATAGGTTCTAAATGTTCACCAAAAAGATTGTTGACCTAAATTGTGTGTTATAACTAGTAAATTTTGTCTATCACATGTTTTCCAATTATAAGCGAATTATTCCAACGTCATTTAGAACGATGAGGACTTCATAGGTTAGTTGCAGTAAATTCTTGACGTTCATTTTATTTAGCGTGCAAATATCTCAAACGTATGACAGTTTATTGAAAACTTTAGAGACATGATCTTTCGGGGAACGCCTAGAAATTAGATACGGATGCCAAAGCCTATGTGTGGTATTGAGGATATAATGTTCCATATAAAGCTTAGCTTGATGTGGGGGATGTTGTTTAAAATCTTCGTGTCGCATCGTTGAAAGGCGCTGAATTTAAATACAAAAATTAGTATTTAACTAACTTTTCGTTTTTGAATTGTGCTGTTCACAGACACACGCACATACACGTGCTCTTTTGTAATAAAATACCTTTTTTGACTCATGAGGGCTCAAAACAATATTCCCGGTGAAATCTCGACCTCAAATTTTTGGGTGGCATACAGTAGGATGCAGGATATGGTTTTCGGAGGAGGAGGCAAGGATGTAGTGAAGAGCCATAGAACGTCCCAGGTCCGCACGCAGATAGGCTCACAGAGATGTGCAGAAGTGCCTAACATTTCCAGTTTGAACACCCGCGCACCAGTGGCGAGGAATTCCAAGAACGTGTCACAGCGAACCTAACGACCGGACAGCTCATTCTGGCGTTCACGTGGAGAAATCTTTTCAACGCGCATGCATCCACGCCATCTGCCTGGCACCGCCAGCACCGCAGGGTCTGAAGACACCCTGAAACGTGAAATGGAGATAAATAAGAAGAAATGGAGGAAAGGAGAAATCATGGTACAATAAACTACACCTGTCTTCGCCTTGGCACCAGGGGAAAAACACGAAAAACCGCATGGTCAGAGTCTGCGGTCACCGAGAATCGAACCCGGAACCTCCCGAATGTGAGCCTCACAAGGAGCCATCTCGCCAGCGAAATACCACCAGCGCCAGCGGAATACCGCACATTATCTTGCATACTGTAGGTAGGTGGCAGATAAAGTAAAAATGCGCATTTAGTCCACTTTCTCATACTATAAACTAGTGGCCCTGTTCGCTTAACTACGCAGTTGCGTGGCCTTTAAGCAGGAGTTACAACACCCTTAAGGGCACGTATTCTTGTCATATGGTAATATAATGACGGTGATAATAAGGCAGTTTGGAACGATACTACCGTATATCAAACAGGGAGCAGGTGACGCGATGAGGGGAAAGCGGATGACCAAAGCAGCCCTTAGTAAGGCACACCTGTTCGAACGTCACGTGATTGTAACAGCATGTCGCATTTCAGGTTGGCAATGTCACTGTAGTTAGACAAATCCTGATCGACATTAGTAATACAGCATTAGGCTTTATGAGAAATGTTAGCAATTGGTATTCTGTGCTGCACCACTGGGCATAACAGAAACACATCTAAGATTTAAGTTTATCCCTTAAATTTAGTACACACTAATAATAATAATAATAATAATAATAATAATAATCAGCAATATCATAAAAAATCTGAGTGATACATTCACCTGACTTTCTCTGCCCTCTATCTTTATTAGTGGGTATACAAACTGCTCTTACTAAAGCTTATGTTTCTATTTAATTTTAATCCAGCTAAACCTTTACAGAAATAGCTACATTACATATTTCATTACAGATATAAACAGACCAGCGGTAGTCAAATGTTTAAGAACTGGACGCTATACGCAGCCTTAAAATTCCCTATTGCTTCCATGCAATCGCGAGAAACAGCTGAATGTTGAAATGATTATTGACCAGTCATGAACAATTCAAAGCATTAATAACGGATATCCTGGGGATAGCTGATGCCACAAAAAAGTTATTTGAAAAAAATTGTGTGTTTTAAACATACCTACATTTCTTGTGTAGTGCGTTATCTTCTATCGCTTAAAGTTTGCCAGTTATACAAGATTACACAAAATCCCTTCGGCATGAAGGGGACATCAAAGGCTATTGCCAGAAAGTTCAAGATATACCTACATTTTATTTGTAATGTAAATATCTTTAATATGTGCTATTTAATCAAAAATTGTTAGAGACATTTTTTAGAAAATTAAAAATTTCGAATAATGTTCCCCATAAAGGGTAGTATGGGGAGGATTTTATTTTTAGGTAATGCTAAGTTTGTCAAATACTAAGTTTGGTGTTGACCCGACTTTTCGTTTTTTTATGCTGTCCACAACACACACACACACACACACACACACACACACACGGATCTTTTTCTCAAAATGTGCTTTTTTACGTTCAAGGGGTCTCAAAACATGTATTTCCGGTGAAATCTTGGTATGGAATTTTTGGTTGAAATGCAATATCCTCTCTAACTGTTATGTAGGTGGTAGGGAATTAAAAACCGCAATGTAGGTTAAATGTCAAACTTAGCATCTTCCAATAATGCAACATGGCGACACGAAGATTTTTAGAACGTCTTCCCTCCCAAACTGCCTTATAATGGAACATTTTTGAACGTCTGGATTTTCTCAAAAACGCCTCTACGATTTTGATTAAAATATTCCATGTTTAAGATATTTGCATGACAAATATAATGAAAATCTTGAATTTTCTGGAGTAGCCCCTGATGACTTCTCAATATACCGCATTTGAGAAAAGCAGAAGTATTTGTAACTTATACCAATAAAGGGGATACTATCTTGGAAATTGATAACGCGACAAACATTTTTGGCATAAATATGTTCTTTAATGAGGTCTATATTTTTGTGTAGTAAGATTTGGTCTGCTTCTTATGATTTACGAAATACACAAAGGTTATTCAGAATGACTTCACAGACTATTATTTATATATTTATTTTATTTGTAATGCAAATATCTTAAACATATGATGTTTTAATCAAAATTGTTAGAAGCATTTTCGGAAAGTAAAAAACAACGAATTTTTTCCATGTAAAGGGTAGTTTGTGGCTAGGGGTATTCTTAAAATAGCATTCTATTAAGTCGATGATCTTAAAAGGCATCCTCTTTTCTTTTTTCATTCGCCTCAAAAGTTTCATTTCCGGTGAAATCTTGGTACTGAATTTTTGAGTGGGATGCAATACTTCCTTTTCCTACTACTAGGTAAACAGTAAGGAAGGTAAAACAGATAA
The DNA here is from genome assembly GCA_030765065.1 of Deroplatys truncata. Taxonomy (NCBI): domain Eukaryota; kingdom Metazoa; phylum Arthropoda; class Insecta; order Mantodea; family Mantidae; genus Deroplatys; species Deroplatys truncata. The sequence goes on along the minus strand of CM060984.1, from coordinate 168,030,641 downwards.
AGTTGAAAATTCAAAAGAATAGCAGTTAATATGTTGGGAATGACAAGTTCCAGCAAAAACAAATGACATAATATTTTAAAGGGATATATTAAGTATGTATTAAACGGATCTATGTATTTTAAAGGGATCTACTCTTTTAGTGTAGTAAGTTTTTGTTTGTCTCTTAGTTGTTCAAAATGAAGAGAATTCACAGGCTATTTATAGAAAATGTAGCATCTGCATTTTATTAGTGTTCAATTCATATCTAAGCATATGACCTTAGAGGCATTTTTGAGAAAATCAGTTATAAAGGAAAATGTCAAAGTACAGGGAGAAGTAGCATTCTCTTGAAAATCTTCGTGTCAAATCCTTGGATCATATTGAATTTTAAGTTTAGTATTTATCACACACTTTCATTTTTGAGATTACACCACAAATGTGAAATTGCAATGTGAAATTTTGGCTGAAATACTATACTTCCACTACCTACCATAGATAAGTGATAGGGGAAAATTTTCTGTGCATACTTGGGGAATCATTATCATCATCATGGTAGGCCTAGGTTTGTTCTGCCAAGCGGAATTCGAACAATTCTAACGATTAAGAACGGATATCTTGATGTCAAAAAAAAGTTATTTGAAATAAATTATGTGTTTTAAAGAGATACACATTTGCTTTGTGTGGTACGTTTCCGTCTTTTACTGAACGTTTACCAGTTATAGACGATTATACAAAATTCTTTCCAAACGAAGAAGACTTCACAGAAAATTCAAGATATACATTTTATTATTTTATGTAAGTATTTTTAATATATGGTGTTTTAATCAAAATTGTTAGATAATTTTTAGATACTCAAAAATTTCGAAAAATTTCTATGTCATGGGTAGCTGGGGTAGGGGGATTTTCTTGAAAATATTCGTGTCGCAGCTTAGAAGGTTCTGAATCTAAATATCAAGTTTGGTATATATCCGAATTTTTATTTTTGGGTTATGCTGTTCACAGACGCACACATTACATGGATCTTTTTCTAAAAATGTGCCTTTTGTGTTCACGGGCCTCATAACATACATTTCCGGTGAAATCTGGTATCGATTTTTTGGGTGGGATGCAACACCTGCTCTATATACTAACAGAGAAAGTAATAACTTATGAAACTGTTTTAAAAGGGAAGAGGGAAGCAAGAACTATGTTGAAACTGATCAAGAAGAGGGAAAGGAATTGGCTGGGGTGCTGGATGAGAAGAACTGCTTGCTAAGAGGTCTGAGAAGTTAAAGCTAATGACTTGACGTGATCTCGCAATGTCTGTTATCCTGCTTGTATCTCAACTGTGATGCAATCCGAGAAATAGTTTACTTGGAAACCGCGGCAGAAGTTGCGAGTTAGTTACGAAGTAGTAAGGGAGGGATTTCGAGCAATTCGAACAAGTTGCGAGTCGATTCGAGAACAATCTGTTCCTGAGGCATGGAGAGAGCGTCATAACACACGTACCGTCTAATCTCGTATTCTACTCGGATAGCAGCTGCCCGTCATCTTCGTCCAGAAAGTAACCTTTTCCGTCCGGCTATTTTATGCTTTTCACGCACAGAATAATTTAATAGTGAGCCCACTTTTCTTTACACAGGATGTTCTAATTGGTTACAGCGGGGAGCGTCCAACAAGGTAACAGTTTCAGCTCGCGAAGCTTGAATTTCACAAAACTTAATTTCTTCTCCAGGCTTCCTTTTTTGTGAGATAATATACGAAGGCATTGCCGTGTAGCGTTGTGTACTTTCACCCCACGTGCGTAAATGTTATTTGTTGTTGCATGTTGCGTGTGAGCTTGTCAATAATGAGGTGCAAGTTTCTGGACTTCAAACTGATGATAGTTCAAAGGTAGCGTAACGATTGCGTTATTTTTAAAATGTGTTTAAAACCCCGCGGCTCATCAATTAATTACATTAATCCATAATAATGCAAACAGTTACAATAGTAGCTCTCAAAAATTAACAAAGCAAATAAATTATAACATATCAAAACACAGCAAGCAACTGAATATGAAGAGAACATAAAATATAGAATGGAATTACAGCGTTAATTTTTACATAACCATATAATAATTTACTTAATGATTGCTGCTCAAGTATGACCGAGAAAATATTACATACTAGGTTGAAATATATTATATTTTGTTAATAAGACCAACATTCTGCAGGAATTTCTTCAGTTTTAGATAGACCTCTTAATTATCTATCGCAGTGTAGAGGTAGCAGGAAATCTTTTCAGTTCTGCCCTAGTTATAATGTTGTTGGCATTTGCATAGTAGATGTTCAACAGTGAGTCTTGTAGTACAGATACAACATTCAGGAGGTGGTTCTTTGGTGACGAGGTAGAGGTGAGTAAATTTTGGATGTCTGATCCTAACCTAGTACCAATTGCAGTTCAAGGCGGTATATGGGAAGGGACTGTATCTTCCTGTCTAATAGCCATAATTTATTGCTTGAGGTCTGCATCTATTGATTCTTCCAACAAGGATTGCTTGTTAAGGGTGATGCAACATCCCAGTACTGAATATTGATAGGCTGGTCAACTAATGATTGACGAGTGGCTACTTTGGCTACTAAGTGAGCCTGTTCATTTCCTTTAATGCCGATGTGATCCAGACAAGGGTTACAGTATGTTCTTCAGTTAGAATAATTTGAGGAGTATGCTGAATGTCACGTACCAGTGGGCGAGATCTGGATTGACTTTGAAGAGCTTGGAGTACACTTTCGGAATCTGTAAATATTATGCAATGTTTATTGTCTGTTGAACGAATTAGTTTTATTTCCTTCTGAATTGCCATTAATTTACAGGAAAAATTTGAATTAATATCTGGCAAATGGGAGGAAACAGTTTGAATTGTATTTGTAACAAGTACGTATCCACATCTGTCTTTGAGCCATCAGTGAATATATAATTTTTAGCTTGATAAACAGCAACAAGCTCATGACACAACTGCATATATATTGCTGTATTATTGTCTGACTTCATATTTTTGCTGAGTTCCAAGTTTACACGAGGAAGTTGGATCCTCCAGGGCGGAAAGTTGGAAAGATTCGCACGATTACTTGTGGAAATGGTATGTGAATTTCGTTTAATATGTATTGACATCTTCTATATAGGTATGAAGTAATCAGCTGATTCTGTCTGAGAGAGGTAGCTCATCAGTATCAATTTGTAGGCTAGATATATGGTTCATCCTGAATGCTCCAAGAGTTGTCCAAAAGTGCAGAGGAGTGTGTAGGATCCAGTATTTTCAATATTAACGCCTTTGGAGATGAATACAGTACTGATCTATAGTGTAGTTTTCATCGAATAATTGATTGGTTTGTGGAAAGCAACACTTGGTAATCCGCTCCCCAATTTTGAGCGAATAAGGATCGAAGAATACTAAACCTCTTGAGGCAGTCAGTGCATACAGCCTTAATGTAATCAATCCAAGAAAGTCTTTCATCCAAGGCATCCTAAGTAACTTTAGGGTTCTGGTGTATGAGATTTGTTGATTGTTTATTTGTACTGTTAGAGGGGATGTTTTATTTCTTTCTTGCATAGGTAATGCATCTTGTTTTAGTCGTTGAGAACTTAAATCCTGTAGTGAGGCACCATTTTTGAAGGTGTTGCCTCCAGCCTTGACTTCTCCCTATCTTCCTATTTCACTACCACATTTCAATACCGACCTAGCTACTATCCTAACCGAGCGGGATGACTCAGGCTGTTGGTATGTGATCTGCATTCGGGAGGTCGTGGGTTCAATTCCCGCGGCTGACCTATGGCTTTTTTCTGGGGTTTCCCTAGGTCACTAGGCGAATGCTGGGAAGGATCATTGTCTCTCTCATTACCTCTCATTTCATCCTCCTCTTTCACTCTTTGACTCCGGGGCTGTGTGTCGGTCGACTGCGGACAGATGGCGCAGATGACTTGCGTGTTGGAGCCTCTTCTCGGCCCATATGACGGAGGCCGCTCGAGTCTCCGCTGCTGGGTCGGCCTTTCCCCGGTCTTTACTAGAGGAGAGCCTGTGAGCCATCCTCCGGTAGATACTTGGAGGGCTGCCTTGAGCGCGCTTCCGCTGGGTGGTCAAGTTTGTAACTCTTGGGCACCTCTGCGCGTCTCTGTTGCCTGCGTCGGCCGTTCTCCTGCAGCCCATACGCAACCTGCGGCTCCTTTATCTCATCCGTTCCTCCCGGGGTGTGTGTACAAAAGATCCCGTGTGGGTCGAGGTGTTAGGTGTCTCCTCCGTAGTGTACCACTAATCCTTCTCATCCTAGCTGTTATCTTATGGATTCCTAGATTTATTTCTCTCTTCATATTTTTTTCAAAAACTCTTTTTATACATCTATTAAGTTTATTATATTTCTCAATATTTTCTTCAATATCTGCTTTCTTTTCACGGATTGATAATTTCAATCTTCAAATTGATTAATGCCTCAGTGTTGGAGAGCGAAACTTGAAGTTGTTTAGACCACGCACGTTACAAACGTTCCGGTGGCCTTCGCTCCACTTTTAAAAAAATCAACTTTGTATTTTAATGTTTATTGAAATATTATATATGTATGTTTGCCTCGGCTGCATCAGTAGTAACTTGCAGAAACACGTATCTCTTAGCAGGGATCGGTGCGACTAAAGAATGAAGGTTTACAGAAATTATAATTTTTTACTTCACTCCTTTTATTATTACTTCACAGGATAAAATAACCCTTCACTAATGTATCCTACTGTAGAGTTGTGAGATTATTGTTACTTTTATTTTTTAACACGTAAACTTTATATCATTCACGCTTTAATGAATTTTTTATGTCTCACACTGAATACGTACCGAACTGTTCGGGAACGCTGCCTAGTAGCGTCTGATTGGGTAGGCTGTCTTCTAGCATCTGGCTTATACCGCCCAAATTTATACCCTTACCATATTTAAGTCTCCGATTGACCAATTCTACTCCAATAGAATACTTTTATTTAACTTATGCTTTTTCTACTTTTTGATTGGCTATTTACAAACTGTTTTAAATATTACATTATTGTTCCAAGAATTATTAGTAGCATTATTAAACTTTCCGATTCATTATTGCCACAAGGTTACCTCATTGTTAGCAACTTTCGGCTTCTATTCTCACAGCTCCTACATTGTTAAATTACGTAATACATTTACATAATATTATTATACATGTACATAATAATATAAGCATAATACAATGAACTATTACATACACTTTATATATTATTTATACACGTATTGCTTTAAGGCGGGCTGTTATTATATTTTGTATTATATAATCAGACTGATATTATTTAAATTTTAAAAATACTGCCTCAGTCTCAAATACTGAATGTTGCCATTTGTTCGATTAACCTTCTCTGTACCTCCATTTTTACTCTCACCTGTTCTTCTCCTTCTGGCCATAACTTTAGTTTTCTCACTTGATGATATGGCGTATTAATGATTTAGGGGTTACATTATTGTTCTACACTGTCAATACCAGACACACTGTTGTTTGCGACACTCTTGTCTGGTAGCTTTGCTAGCCACGAGTAGTGGGGGATAGCGTGACTCTCAGGATTCCGTGAGAAACGGTCCGCGTGTGTAAGTCGGGCATTGGATCGGTGAACATTTCCTCCCACCTTCTATTTTTAATAATTTAGGAACCCTAAACGGTTGGGAAATAAATTTAGGAATGTGCGAGTAGATTTGCGTTATGGATTTTTACAGTGAAAAACCCACGCCCTCCTTTAAACTTCCACGCCACGTTTCGGTCCTCCGCAGCCAAGTCAGTATACGTCCCCTCAATGTACGTGCTGCGTACTAAAAATTTATTTAATTTTTATGTGAACTTTTAGGCCTCTACCCAGCATGTAACAACTTTTGTTTTTTCGTTCAATTTAAATATTGATTTTTGCAACTCTTCTTCATTTTCCGAGAGCAATATTTGATCATCCGCAAACAAAATGAAATGTTTAAACTTTTAATTAGATCTGAAGCAGTTTCGCAAAGAGTATTACCTTATTTCCAACTATCCTCAGATATATAGTAACAGAGACATATCATAAGCTAATCAGACGGCATACTTAATGTGCGATTATGTGTAGCACTGTCGCTAATAAAACGACAGTATGCTATTATATGAACGCAAATATTTGTTATTCTGCAAGTGCAAAGGATTACCCCTCCTTCTGCATAAAATGTTTGCGTTCAAAGTAATACTATCAAATCATACTACACTAATGCGCAAATAAGTAGAAAAGTGTTACATTCAGAGTTATAGGAAACATTTTGTAGTGGCCGCTTTCTTCGCCAGAAATCGTTAATTCGCCAATTCCTACGGTTATACCGCTCCTCAAGGTAGCGTGACACTATCGATCTTTTGTAGCACCTGGTGACAGAAACATCAACCATATACTTTGAGTTATGCGACCAACATTTTAATAGCCTTTCATGTTTCGTGATATAAGACACAGCACTATTTACGCAATGCTTTTTGTTTTCTTGAACCATTAGGTTTTGAAATAGGAAACTGTCATTTACATGATTCATTTAAGGCTTAAAAATAGCTTATCCTTAGTTATATTCATATTATATCGGCAATGGCGCTGTATTTTCCTTTGGAACACCTTGCGTGCGTTGCAGCATATAATGTTAAATATTTATAAGTCTTTGTAGCTCATCTTCCACCTCCTTTTCATTACAGTCAATTAGTCTAGTCACGAAGTCTGGAATGGGTTAACAAACGAAAAATGGTTACACGTGCATTTATTAAATATTTTATTTGACGTGTAGATAGTAATTATGCAAACTGTTGCTGCCCTACTTCAAGGCTAGGACATATTCAAATGATGTTTTGAGTAAAGGGCATTCAAACACTTAGTTTTTGATCAGCAATTCAGAAAATTGTATATCATACATTTGTATCATTCATATCATTAGTTTTAACACTGGGTACGATCCCATGATATTATTGTAGAAAAGAAATCCAATTAAAATGTTATAAAGTTATGGCGGTTTAAGATATGGCTGTGAATCATAGGTAATACGATAGAATGATAGAAGGAAAATAGAGACAATCGAAATGAAATTCTTGAGTCGAGTGAAAGAATGTAGTAAAATGGAACACATAGAAATTACACCATGCGAGAATAACTCAATATATTTGCGATAGAACACAAGATCGATGAATATAGGTACAATTGGTACCAACGTGTTAACAGAATGGATGATGGTAAAATACCAAAATGGACATAAATTATTATCCTCGAGAGAAAATAAGTGTAGGGCGCCATAGAATGAGATAGTCAGTTATACCGGAACAGGCTATTGAGTAAATATCCGTGAACTAGAAGAAGAAGAAGAAGAAGAAAATGCATTCTTTGAATATTGAAAACTTAACTTTTTAAGTTAAGCATAATCATTAAGTGTTTGAATGCTAGTTTCTCAATGTAAGTTTAAGATGTCCTAATACAAATCAAGGAGGCTGTATGTTTTATGCAGAAAGGAAATATGTTTCGTAACATTACATAAATAAATAATTAGGACACGTATTGCGTGGGTGACCTTTTTAAATCCATATTTAATTCTGTTTGTAGCTAACTTACTACCGGTTTGTCTTGAATTACACGCTGGGTCTGACTCATAGTAGGTATCAAATCACTCTGCGGTAGTCTGGCTCATGCACCTATAGAGAGTAATGGTATTTGCAGTTCAGTCTAATATTATTAGGCATGGTGTATAGTGAAAACAAGTTTATGTGAAGTTGTCTGTTGATTGTGTGCGGTTTTAGTTTTTAAGTGTGCTTAAAACCGACAGCACCATGTCAGTAGATCTACTGGCGTGTAAAAGAACTCCTTCGGGACAAAATTCCGGCACACCGGCGGAGTTGATAATATCCTGGCAATTTACGTCGTCAATAAAAAAAAAATGTTTAAATACGTTATAACGTAATCACATGAGAACAGTCATCTTGAATGTATACAGAAACTCCCTAGTGTCACCGTTCCTGACACAAAAATAAACTTAGACAGCCAAGAGCTTTATCAATTAAACGAGTAGGGGATATCGTGGAAAGAAGACTAAGAAAATCCTGTCTCGCATTACAATGTGACGAGAGAATAACAGACTAGTCTGTTCGCTCCCCAGGTCTAAATCTATGAGATTATTATCTACGAGCAAGCTTAAAGATAAGGTGTATGCAACAAATCTCCTATGCTAGACCAATTAAAAGACAGTCTTGGCGTGCATTTTCCAATATTTCGGCCGCAGAAATTGCTCGTGAGCTCACTAATGTTTCAACAGTTGTCAGGCTTGTATAGTGAGAGGAGCATCACTTCAAATACATTTTATAATTATTGTAGATAACCGTGATGTATTCATAATGTTTTATATAATTAGCATTATCTATGGGAGAAACGGCGGGCCGGTCTCCGCTGCTGCACGAACGGATTCGCATATCAGTACCGTGCGCGCGTAGGGCTGCCAGTCGCGTCATTCAAGAGAAATTCGGTAGAATGGCATTACCTAAAAATTAATACTTATGTATCATGCTTGAAATTGATATTTGTTAGAGTCGAAACTTTTCTTGTGATGCAGACGATAACAAAACTAAAAAGAGGAGAAAAAAAAAGAAACCTAGGTTAGGAAAAGAACTTCATTATCAGGATTTGGTGGTGCAAAACAGCTGCTAATGATTTGTATCACACGTCTAAAACACCTGGAAACAATTTGAAACTAAGAAAAAATATTTATTTTCACTGGTTTAGTCATTTATGCGGCATACACCATCTAAAATGACAACCGGAATTAAAGCTCAGGTTTAAAACTAATAACTTTAAACGTTGAAAATTGTTGCCCAAATGTTATTCGTTTCAACAGGAGTTTTGTTTTATAAATCAAGATTCATTTTATGATTGCAAATGCAGAAAACATTTTTTGCTCCTTGGAGGAGGGTATGTATATACAAATTTGCACTTGCGTTAACCAGCTATCTTATTTAATTAAAAACAATGCAGTTGCCGATGTAAAAACACTGCTACTCTCGCTTCAAGAAAATAGCCATAAACAAACACAGCCACAACCTTGCTGAGAATTAGTGGGGGAAGTAAACACCGTCGAGGCATATAACGACACCGCGCTACATTCCCCAAACAAACAGTAATATCAATTTTCATGAAGCTTTTTCAGGCTGAGTTAAGCCTTACAGACCTTAACCGCGCATTTTAGAAATGTTCTACGTGCTTAAACGTTTGGCGTCATGCCAAAAATAAAATATGTCATTTATTTGCTATGCAGCGAACAACAATAATACCTCTGCCATCAAAAGTATTAAAAGTTTATATTTTGGGATGTTTTCTTTATCCTCAAAAGATACATATTGGTAAACTCTAAGCTATGTGGACCCTCGAGTCATCTGGGCATCATTTTACACATTCAGCAGCATTCAATCACAGTTAAAAAATCTGATGTGTTACACTCACGTGACTTTCTTACTCTTGTACAAACTATTATTACAAACGCTTATTCTCCATATGCTCCATGTTAATCGAGATATCGATATGTTAATCTTATTGCTAGTTTTCTTGTAGATGCAAGGGGAATTGGTAGGCTTTAAGCGATAGTCAAATATTTTAAGAGCTGGTTGCTATGTGCAGCATTTCATTCTCTTTGCATTACCAGGACAACAAAAATGAATAACGAATTTGAGAAAAAGCATAAGTATTGGAAAATTTAAGGGAAAAACAAACAATATCTCGAAAATGGTTCACTCAACAAAAAAAGTATATGACTTAAATTGTGTATTTTAACGCGATTTACATTTTTTGTGTAGTAACATCTTGTCTATCTCTTATGGTTTACCAGTTATGCAAAAGTCGTTCATAATGGAATACTTTTGGAGACATTCCCAGAAAATTCGAGATATGCATTTCATTTGTCATGAAAATATCTTAAACATATGATATTTTAATCAAAATCGTTACAGCCATTTTTAAGAAAATTAAAATTTTCGAAAAATGTTCCATGTAAAGAGTAATCTGGTGTGGGAGGATTTTCTTGAAAACCTTCGTGCCGCATCTCTGGAAGATAGTGAACCTAAATACCAAGTTTGGTGTTTATCCGACTGTTCGTTTCTGAGTTATACTATTCACAGACACACACACACACACACGGACATGTTTCCAAAAATGCTTTTTTGGATTCAGGGATCTCAAAACATGTATTTGCGGTGAAATCTCGGTATCAAATTTTTGGGTGGAATATAATACTTCCCCTACCTACTATACGTAGTAGAGAAAGTAAAGAAGACACCATATACTGAAATAAAGCTTTCTAGGAATAAGGATCGACTTCTATTCTTTACAGTATATCCATAATGCGTAAAATGAACTAAAAGATAAGCCACGTTTCTTTAAACAGAACATTTCTTGAAAAATATATGAAATTATAAGAAAGTTGCTAGAAAGGAACAAAAACTGGCCTTGAGATTTCTGCACTGGGTTAATAAAATATTAAACATGTGCAAAATAATAAGGTTTTGAAGACAAATACACACACACACACGGACATGTTTCCAAAAATGCTTTTTTGGATTCAGGGATCTCAAAACATGTATTTGCGGTGAAATCTCGGTATCAAATTTTTGGGTGGAATATAATACTTCCCCTACCTACTATACGTAGTAGAGAAAGTAAAGAAGACACCATATACTGAAATAAAGCTTTCTAGGAATAAGGATCGACTTCTATTCTTTACAGTATATCCATAATGCGTAAAATGAACTAAAAGATAAGCCACGTTTCTTTAAACAGAACATTTCTTGAAAAATATATGAAATTATAAGAAAGTTGCTAGAAAGGAACAAAAACTGGCCTTGAGATTTCTGCACTGGGTTAATAAAATATTAAACATGTGCAAAATAATAAGGTTTTGAAGACAAATACAGAATAGGCGTATTGTGTTTTTAAGTCACAATTTAGTTTTTTCCTGCACGTAGCGCTTCAATTTACGGCGAGCAAACGGCGCCTTTTCGTTCTCCTGTCGAACCCATGGCTCATCTTCTCTCCTCACGCAGACAGATTTGATTAAATTAATAGCAGAAGAGTGCTGAAGCACACGTTAACCTCGTTGAGAGTGGTGATCTGGTTCCCCTATATTCGAAGGAACCCTCGAGAGGTTTAGAACAGGCCAAGGGCCAGAGGAGTTTCAAAAGCATTTTTTCACTTCCCGATAAAAGCTCCGAATAGCTTAAAAGCTAAGAGCACTTCCCCGCATTTGTTTGTTTATTTATTTCTCCTTCTCCCCCTCTCTCTCCAACCAATCATAAGCGGGCACCGAAAACACGCCCTGCCCCCAAGGCGGGCACCATCACTACACCTGAATAGACGCAGTTTTAATTTTCAATTCCATGCAGTCTCTCCTTAAGGGAGATTAAGTAGCAAAATTTGACAAATGCAATGAACTTTTAGCTATTTTTGTAGTCTTAAAATATCCTTTTTAATTATATACATAGAAGTATATAATTCTGGCACAATGTTTGCATTTAAATATATGCTTAAAAATGCTACATCTGCAATTTTGTACTCTGAACTCTTTACCACCACTTCATAGAAAACAGAAAACACGAACTCATAAAATATTTACGTCAAAGGCGTTCATCTTTCAGAAGAAGTGTTTTGCACAAATTGGCACCACTACTAAATATGGCAGCTTCCCTCTGTCCAAACCAAGTGGTTTTTTATTTGCACATATTTCCGAGTTTTTTTTTTACATATTCATTTTGAACAGCTTTCTCTGATATACATAACCATTGAAAGTACCTAAATGGAATTTTAAGATGATAAAACTATATCCCAATGATTTGTGGATCTACTGTAGTGTTAGCTGTCAAATTTGAATACCTATATATTTTTAAATCCAGAAAATTAAAGAATATTGTGTCGTAAAGGTCACTTACACTTTGTCAGAGGTGACAAGGACGGGGACGTAGCTCACGAATGATATCAAGAGGGTTATATTGTGGGTAGCTGAAAGGATTTGAACGGATGACACAATTAATAGACGTATAATTCTGCTTCCAAGAGAGACTTTAATCCTCCTAATAACTACTCTAAACTATACGAGGTGTGATCAAAACGTTTCCGGAATGACGTCATAAATACTGCACAACAGTTTGTTTTGTCTAATCTGCACTGTCACCCTCGAAGTAGTCTCCTTGGGAGTTGATACACTTGTCCCAGCGCTTCTGGCACTGTTGGAAGCACCTCTGGAAGACCTCTTCTTTCAACATGTTCAGAACCTTCTACGATTCGCGATGGATGACATCAATGTCCTCAAAACGGTATCCTCGGAGTCGCATTTTAAGTCGCGGGAAAAGAAGAAAAGTCTGCAGGTGCCAAATCTGGAGAATAGACGGGATGGGAAACAGTATTCATCCTATTTTTATCCCTTTGTGCGCGGGCGCATTGTCATTATGCAGGAACATGTCCAAATTGTCTTTCAAAATGCTTTGAACACTTCCAAAGGAAAGTCTTAATGAGTGAGAAAGTTCTCTTATTGTAATGCGCCTATCATTTAGGACCATGTCCCTCACCTGCTTTATATTTTCATCAGTTTTGCTGGAACAGGGTCGCCCCGATCTGCATCTTTAACTGATGTCACATCACTTTTAAATTTCGAAAAACCACTTAAATGCTTGAGTTTTCCCATAACCTCCTCCCCATCAGCTGCTCTTAACATTTCATAGGCTTCTGTTACAGTTTTACCGAGTTTAAAGTAAAATTTGATGTTCGTTCTTTGTTCTTCGTAATCTGACATTTTTGCTACGCGGAAAAATCGCAGCACGTGCAAAACACGTGTTCACTTCAGAGCGTCTACCTCGTCACTGCATGGCCACAGTAAGTCACGTGACCTCTCATTTTTATCGGGAGGGAACGCTGCATGTGCAGTCTGGGTAAGAATTAAAGAAATCTCAGCGTCTGCATGGTTGTGAAGCCATTCCGGAAAGGTTTTGATCACACCTCGTATTACAAAAGGGAGAGAGACAGCTTGGGGTTTTACCTGGTACATGAAGGTAGCTCGGCGTTCCATCTTCGTCTTTGCCTAGATCCTACTTCGAAATTGTAAGGTAGCACAAAATAAATTTATAGAGCTGACTATCACAGTTCAATCGAGCGTAAGCCGTCAAAAAACTCTAAATTTAAATACCCGAGGAGTCCGCTGACTAGTACTTTAGCTAGCACTGACGTATGCGGGAGTCAGCATGAATTGCATAATCCACCCATGTGTCGAACATGAGATAATCATCCCCCTCAATCATACCACCACACTCCTACTTAGGTAAGCACCCAGGAAATGACTCGCAAGAATTCTAAAGCCAGTTTCATGAATTTACTTAAATTTTGTCCTAAATATCTATAGCCGTGTAAAATTGTATTTATCACATTCTTGTTAAATAAACTATAATCTTCACACTATTCTTTAATAAACCAGATGTACAAAACCAGTTCAATTAACTTGGAATGAATGCACCTACATCTTGTAGAATTTTAATCTGATATCTTAAGTAGTTTCTGTGTTAATTGGTCACGAAATTAGCAAATTTAGCATATGCGGGATACGGTTTTTAATTTATTCTTAATGATTAATAATTATATATAACCGCGAGCTGCTAGTAAAAGCAAGGTTGCACGCCTAAGTTGTACAAGTAATTATGTGGGCAGAGTAAGCGTTTTCCGCTGTTTTTTGTATTTTACTGCCCAGTAAAATACTGTTTCAGCGTGGAACAGTGATTGGCAATTCTCTGTGATTTAGATGCTCCTTCGAGGTAGCACAAGAGTGCCATTACTGTTAGGACCAGGAAGCGGTGAAAGGGCTTTGGAAATCTACTGCCCAGTAGGAAGCGGGAAATGGAGAATTCAAAGAGCGCCTCTGATGTTGGTGGAGTACCACAGAGTAGACATTTCACTGTCAGTTCTAGACGGAGGCCTACTGCCACCTGTGGCTGTAGCGATACTGATGTTTCCTGTAGTATGCAACAGAAAACTTTCCAAAACAACTTCTTCACGCCTTACTGACTGCCTCTACATTCTGAAAGGGGCCATTGTTTTCGAATGAAGTAAAATTCAAATGGAAAGACTAGCAGTCGCCAGCAGCTAAAGAAAACCACGAAGGTTGGTCGATTTTTTAGGATTCCACACAAACAGATTCATACTGGAAGCTTCAAATGTCATGGAATCATCTCGTACCGTGAATTAAGATATTTAAGCAAGGAATTGAAGGATATCTGAGCTAAATTAATTATTGTAGAATATAAAAACAAGTTTATTACAGTCACATGACATTTTCTATTCACTATCTTTTATTTTTACACTCATTCCACAAACTATTCTTATAAAAGCTTATTGTTTATCTACCTCATGTTAAAGTTTATCTGGATAAACGTTTGCTAGAACCAATTTCATTTGAATTTTCTAGTATGTGGAAAGGGAATTGTTTTAATTAATGAAATGGAAAGTAGCGTTGAAGCATTAGGAAGAATCAAGTGAAAGATTTCTTATGGTTGAACTTTGTATACATGAGAAAGAGATAGCTATTAATGGAACACATGCTCCAACAAATGATTCTGCTCAACAAGTGAAAGGAAAGTACTTTGAGCAACTTAGTGAAATTATTGAAATTATTCCACTAGGAAAAGAATTACTTATTTTGGGAGTTATAAACAGCAGAAACAGAAGTAGTAAGATGGAGTTCTTGGCCCTTATGGGGAGAAAACAGAAATGATAATAGTCAACGACTAAAGGAGGTTTGTAAAGTATAGAAACTTACAATAAGGAATACCGTATTTAATCATCTCACTTAGGAAAACCAAACCAGAGTTCTTAAATCGACAATTGACTATTTATTGGCTAGGAAAGAAATATATAATTATCTAAGATGTTAAAGTAAATAGTGGACCTGAATGGTAGTAACATAACATAGTAGTTGCTAAGCTAGCCTTGCCTATGAATAGAGTACTCAGACAATATTCTGTTTCTGAAACAAAAAAGATGATGCAAGAACAGCATTAAAAGACTGCAGCATTATAGCATTAGGAATCTTTATACTACGGTGACTCAAATATAATATTGTAGCGTATTAATAATTTTGGGGGTTCATTATTGCTCTACATTATCATTACCAGATACATTATTGCTTATGTCACTCTGGGCTGATAGTGGAGATAGCGTCTGTCTCAGTTAGGATTCTGTGAGAAACGGACCGCGTGTGTAAGCCGGGCTTTGGATCGGTTGACATCTCCTCCCACTTTCCATTTTTAATAATGTAGGAACCCCAAAAGGTTGGCAAATAAATCTAGGAACGTGTGAGTAGATTTGTGCTATGGGTTTTGTACAGTAAAAACCCACGCTTTCCTCTTAACTTCCACACCACGTTTCGGTCCTCCGCAGCCAAGTAAGTATACGCCCCCTCATTATACGTGCTGGGTGCTCAAAATTAGTCTAATTTTCATGTGAACTTTTAGGCCATCTACCCAGCATGTAACAATATATAATAGTATGTATTGCAACAGAGACTGTTACTTGGCTAAAAATGCAATTTGAGCACAGTGGGCTTCAACTTCAGTGGAAGAAATCAGCAAACTTGTTCAATCAATGCCTAAGTAATGTTTCCAGTTGTAAAGACCAATGGAATTTCAATCAAATATTATCTTTATTTCATTCTGTAAAATACATCTTTACATTAATTTCCAGTGCTTTTTCACATTTCATGAACCATTTTCAAATCAAAATTAGAAACCAATTTTGGTACGACTTCTTTATAATATCTCTCAAAGGTACAGCTAGAACATAAAAAGAACGAATAGCGAATTCCTATTTAAGAAAAAGTATGAATATTGCACATTTGAAACAAATAACAAGGAATGTCTCGGAAATGGTTCACTCCACAAACAAAGTTTATATGACATAAATCTACATTTTTTGTGTAGTAAAATTTTGTCCATCTCTTACGGTTTACCAGTTATGCGAGTCATTCAGAATGAAGAAGACTTTTGGGGACATTCCCAGAAAATTCATCATATACACTTCATTTTCCATAAAAATATCTTAAACATGTAATATTTTAATCAAAATCGTTAGAGCAATTTTTGGTGGAATAAAAATTTTCGAAAAATGTTCCTCGTAAAGGGTAGTCTGGGTTGGAGGATTTTCTTGAAAAGTTTCGTGTCGCATCTTTGAAAGTTACTAAACCTAAATACCAAGTTTGGTATTTACCGACTTTTCGTTTTTGAGCTATGCTGTTCACAGACACGCATCCACACAGAACACATACGGACCATTTTCTAAATGCCTTATTTTTATTCTGGGCGCCTCAAAACACGTATTTCCGGAGAAATTCTCGGTATTGAACTTTTGGGTGAATGCAATACTTCCCTAGTAGAGAAGGTAAAATTTAACTTGTACTTTATCTATCACATAGTAGGTAGAGAGTGTATTGTATTCCATCCAAAATGTCGATGTGGAAACTCCATCGTAAATATACATTTATTAGATCTTCTGAGACATAAATTTGAACATTTTAAAGAAATCCTCGACCCCAAGCTATCCTGTACATGCACAATGTTTCGTTATTTTTTATTTTCTTAAAAGTTACTCCTTAAACATTTTGATTATTGTATATTTGCATGACTAATAAATTGAGTTTTTTGTACATAGCTTATACATTTCCGTTTACTAGACTAAATTTTGTATAGCTAGGAAGCCATAAGGGATAGACAAAAACATGCGGCATAAAAATATGTAGCTCATTAAAATGCACATTTGTGAGAAATAACATTTTTTGAGGGGTAAGCCGTTTACGAAATATTTCATGTTGTAAGTTTATACCTTTCTCAAGCATGACTGCGTCAACTAACAGATCTACTTTAAATTTTTCGATTCCTTCCTTCCTTCTTTCCTTCCTCACTCACTCTCTTCCTTCCTTCCTTCCTTCTCTCCTTCCTTCTCTCTTTCTCTCTTTCTTTCTTTCTTTCTTTCTTTCTTTCTTTCTTTCTCTCTTTGTTTCCACCACAAGAACTTCTTACTACGAAAATAACATTGAATGGTGTTTCCGCATGCTGCGAATAAGCACTTGCTTAATTTGAAATCGTTCACGAGTACAAATATATTCTAAATAGTGTAACGTAATAGAATAATAACTGTTTATATGAAAACTATAATAGCAACAATATGCGTGAGTATCTTTGTACTAGCGGTGTACTTTGACACAGCAGAAATACGTAAGTGTAGCAGAATCTGCAATAGCTCTTCAACAGCAGAAAATGCAATTTGTTCCAGTGTTTTCCACAGTTTCAAGTGAGGTTGTGTAAATAAACTCAATAATCTTGAAATTCCAATGCCTATATGCAAATTGTACTCAGCATTTCATTGTCCAGTGACAGACTCTTAAAACAAGAATGCTCCAGACTGAGAAAAGTGATTTGCCTCACTGTTGGAAAACCAAACTTGATGATTGAATGTCTCACGTATGGTACAAAGTTTCCGGTAGCCTTCGCCTCAACGTTTACTTTCCGGTGGTCTTCGCCCAAACTTTACTTTCCGGTGGCCTTCGCCCCAGCTTTACCTTCAACTTTGTATTTTAATGTTTCTTCAAATTATATATATAATAAATTATATATATAATAAATTATATATATAATAAATTATATATATATTTATGTTTGCCTCGGCTGCGCCAGTATTAATTTGTAGAAACTTGTTTCTCTTAACAGAGTGTGATACGGTTAAAGAATGTAGGTTTACACAAATTATAATTTTACTTGACTCCTTTTATTAATCCTTCACACGATTAAATAACACTTCACTGATACAGAGAGCTGTGAGATTATTTATTAATTACTTGCTCTTTTTAACACGTAAACTTTATAATGAATTTGCGTCTCACACTGAATACGTATAAAACTTCTCGAGGACGCGTCTCGCGTCCAGTTAGGAACACTGTCTACTAGCAACTGACTTCTGAATTTGTACAATTTGCTCTATTTCAGTTTCTGATTGACTAATTCTACTTCAATAGAATACTTTTATTTAACTAATAAATGAATTACAACTATCGGGGCTTGTAGGCCGTGGTCTAGAAGGTATCGTGGATACCGACGTTTCAACAAGAACAGCGCTTGGTATCTTCAGGGTGAAGTGATTCAGTGTCTGCCGTCGGTATCCACGATGCCTTCTAGACCACGGCCTACAAGCCCGGATAGTTGTAATTCATTTATTAGTTATGACGCCGGCCGTGAAAGCCTCAGTATGTATACTTTTATTTAACTTTCAGATTTTGGTTGTTGATTGGCTATTTATAAACTGTCTCAAACATTACATTATTGTTGCTTCAATAATTACTAGTAGCATTATTAAACTTTCCAATTCATTATTGCCTCAAGATTACTCATTGTTAGCAACTGTTGACCTATATTCTCATAGCTCCTACATTATTAAGTTACATAATACAATCGCATTATTAAACATGTATATAATAATATAAACATATACAATGACTGTAACATACATTTTATGTTATTTATACACATATTCCGTTAATGCGGGCTTTTACTGAATTTTATATTATATAATTAGACTGAAATCATTTAAGTGTTAAAAATACTGCCTCAAGAGCATACTCGAAAAGATAGCTAGGAGCAATGACTACAGGGTGATGCTTTGGGAAGACGTCATCAAAGCATAGTAAAAGGAGAATTAGTCCTTTCTATACTTAATTCTGCGTCTTGTTAATGCATTAAAGGAATGGAATTCATTGTACTGCTTAGAAAAGTAAACAAGGGGCTTACTAGAAAAATCGGACATTTCCTACAAACCATTCTTTACCCTGTGCAGAAATAGTTATAAGAGAGAGGAAACCAAAACGATTGTCAAATGTTTAAAAGAGAGTTCACTATATGCTGCCCTAGAGACTCCGTACTCTTTCCATGACATCCACAGAAAAAAAAAATGAATATTGACAGATCTGAAAGAACTAACATAGCGTGTCAAAGCATTGAAAAATTGAAACCAACACAAACAGAATATCTCTTAATTGGCCGATACTATATAAAAATGTGTTTGAAATAAATTGTGTGTTATAAAGAGATCTACATTTTTTTGTGTGTGGTAGGTTTGCGTCTATCCCTGCATGTTTTATTTGTCGTATGTATTTATTAAACACGGTATTTTAATAAAAATCATTAGCCATTTAAGGGAAAATAAGGAATAATGACAAAAAATCAATTATCCGAAATTTCGTTTTGTATTATGCTATTTACACTCACACACACAAACACAAAGCACTTTTTATATTTTTATTTTCTCTACCACGTATATAGAGATGGCATGCATTCCACCCAAAAATTCGATACACAGATTTCACTCTAAATACATGTTTTGAGGCCCCGAATCTATAAAAAGCTTTTTTAGAAAACGGTAAGTGAATGTGTGTCTGTGAACAGCATAACTTAAAAACAAAATGTTGTATAAATATCAAGTATTTTCCAAAGATGTAACACGAAGATTTTCAGGAAAATCCCCTCACCCAACTACAATTTACTTGCAACATTTTTTTGAAAATTTTTGTTTTTTAAAAAAATGGCTATGACGAGTTTGATTAAAATACCATATTAAATACATTTACGTGGCAAATAAAATATATATCTTGAAGTTTGTGGGAATAATCTCTGAAGTCCTCTTGATTCGGAAGGAATTTTTTGTAATGTTGTATACCTAGTAAACGCTAAGCGATAGACGAAAACGTACCATACAAAAATTTATATCTCTTTAAAACACACAGTTTACTTAACATAAGTTTTTCTGTAGCATAAACCGTTTCTGAGATATCAGCTATTAAATGTTCGAATTGTTCAATACTTCTCATTCTTTTAAAGTCTCGTCGATTTCAGTTGCTTCTCGGGATTGCATGGAAACAGTATGGAATTTAAGGCCAGCGTATAGCGTCCAGTTCTTAAACATTTGACTATCGCTGCTCTCTTTGTATCTATAACGAAATGTGTAATGTAGCAATTTTTTGAAAGATTCATTTGGATTAAAGTGAAGTAGATAGAAAAATAAGCTTTAGTAAGAATAGTTTGTAAACTGAGATAGTATTTTTAACATTTAAATGATTTCAATCTAATTACATAATATAAAATTTAATAACAGCCCGCCTTAAAGCAATATGTGTATAATATAATATATAAAGTTATGTAACAATCATTGTATTAATGTTTATATTATTGTATACATGTATAATAATGTTATGTGAATGTATTAAGTAATTTTATAATGTAGGAGCTGTGAGAATATAGGTCAAAAGTTGCTAACAATGAGGTAACAATGAGATAACCTTGAGGCAATAATGAATTGGAAAGTTTAATAATGCTACTAGTAATTCTTGGAGCAACAATATTGTAATTTTTGAGACAGTTTAGAAATAGTCAATCAACAGCCAGAAAACCTGAAAGTTAAATAAAAGTATTCTATTGGAGTGGGATTAGCCAATCAGAAACTGAAATAGAGCAAATGGTACAAATTCAGTATCTAGTAGACCGTGTTCCTAACCGGACGCGAGACGTGTCCTCGAGAAGTTTAATACGTATTCAGTGTGAGACGAAAATTCATTACGGCGAAAATATTATAAAGTTTACGTGTAAAAAAAAGTGCAAGTAATTAATAAAAGAGTCTCATAGCTCTCTATATAAGTGAAGTGTTATTTAATCGTGTGAAGGATTAATACATGGAGTGAAGCAAAAATTATAATTTGTGTAAACCTACATTCTTTAGTCGCATCACCCCCTGCAAAGAGACACATGTTTCTAAAAATTAATACTGGCGCAGCCGAGGCAAACCTAAATATATAATATTTAAAGAAATATAAAAATACAAAGTTATTTTTTTAAACTTGGGGCGAAGGCCACCGGAAAGTGAACATTGGGGCGAAGGCCACCGGAAACTTTGTACCATACGTGAGGCATACAGTATCTTCAAACTGTTCCATACGTGGACAATATAAACTTCTTCAATACCCACTAATAATGCTAGAGGGTATACAAAACCATGTGAATGTATCACATCAGATTTTTTATTCGTTGCATCACAAAATTTGTATTTCCGGTGAAATTAGGTATAGCATTTATGGGTGAGATACAAGACTTCACCTACTTACTAAAGGTAAGATGCAGAGAAATTAATTATGTATTTTAGTGTTCATGGTACAAGTATGTATTACTCATCGTAAATAGAAAATTAACAGAAATGTTTCGGTTACAGATAGCTGCTTGAACGCGATGAAATACTGCGGTATACTTTTGTCCTGACAGAAGCCCAGAGAAGAAAGGACAGGAACCCGGTCCATTAGAGTAATTAAAAGAAATATGTAACACATGTGTTTCTCATGCATACCGCTGAAAGTTTCAGTAGTATTGATTGAATCCAGGTGCACTGATATGACATATCACTCCGGGGCAGCGCACCAGATTAAACCATAAATGTTCTGACCACATGACCCATCCCATTAGCGAGTGACCACTAGGTGGTTGCTAGGAGCGCTCGTTATTTTACCAGCAGATATGATATAATCTATCATCTATGTGTGTGTTGCTTATAGGCTCCTACACTCTTGCTCTGATTTCAACCAAACTTGGCAAATATTCTTTTGGACAAGAGCAAAAATCTGACGTGATACATTCACATGACCTATATTCTATCCTTTGTTAGTGGATCTATAAAACATTCTTACTAAAGCATTTCATTTAATATATTACACAGTTCGTTATAGATACAAAGGAAACAGCGATAGTCAAATGTTTAAGAACACGATACTATACGCTGCCTTAAAATTCCATACTATTTCCATGCAATAACGAGAAAAAAACAAATAAATAAAAAATTTGAATATATTATCCGGCACTTGGTTACTACACTGGGACATGCATTAATACTACACTTATTCTCACAACACGTTTAGATTTTGTATTACATCAAACTTTTTCAGATAAAATAGCTAAAAACTACACAAAGTCTACAAAACCATAAGTAAAAATAGAAATAACAGAAGAAAAAGTAATAGAAATTAATAGATTGGAGTTAAGGTGAAAACAAAAATTATTTTACGATTATAAATTTGTTTATTTACACTTTCTGGAAACCAGCAAACTTAGCAACTGGTAACCAGCTATTAACTTTTCCTATTTAAACCAGCGAAAATGTACTGGTAACCAGCACAAAACCCTCTATTAATCTATTAATCATTTTAATAAGTTTACTTATATTTCTATTTTGTTTAAAGTTTCCTTAACAAAAGTTATAAACTTAAACTTGTATTTTTGTAATACTTGATTATTTTCATAATAATTATTTAATTATTTTGTTTATGCATTTATGTGTTTTTTACATATCCTATAACATTCTATTTAATCTCCATATTAATTACTCTATTATTACAATATTCTTTTTTATTTATTTTACATATCACTTTTAAATTCCATTTCTGTATACTTTCCTCTTTTAACCAAACACTAAATATTCTTTCTTCTATCATCAGATATCCGCTCACTTTACTCCACATCATTTCACGTCACTCACATCCTCTATTTTATTCTAACACCATCGCGAGAAACAACTGAAAACCAACAGAAATTGAAAGGAATGATAAAGTATTGAACAATTTGAACCCTTAATAATGGATGCCTCGAAAGTGGCAGATGCCACAATAATGTTAAAGTTAATTGTGTGTTTTAAACAGATCTACATTTTGTTGCGCAGTGCGTTTTCGTCTATCGCTCCATGTTTACAGTTATACAAGATTATACAAAATTGCTTCCGAATGAAGAACACTTCAAAGGCTATTCCCATAAAATCAAAAACATAAGTTGTATTTGTTAAGTAAATATTTTTTATAATATGGTATTTTAATGAAAATCGTGAGTTATTCTTTTAGAAAATAAAAAAATTTGGAACAATGTTCCAGGTAGTTGGGGGTGAGGAATATTCTTAGAAATTCTTCCTTTCGCATCTTTGGATACTGAATTAAATACCAAGTTCGATAGTTATTCAATTTTGCTTTTGAGTTATGCTGCTCACTGACACACGCGCGCTCGCGCGCGGACTGAATTTTCTACAAATAGTCTGTGTAGTTCTCCACTTTATGAACCATTTTGCATGGTTATGAAAAACTCTTAAGCCATAGGAGACAAACAAAGTCTTATTATTCAAGAATGCAGATTTCATAAAAGCAAGCAATTCATTTAAACGCTTTTTTCATGCTATTAACCATTTCCGAAAGATTCGTTGTTATTGGTTTGAATTTTAAACTACTTTATATACATAGTTTGAAATGCTAAGTTGACACTCTGGGGTTAATTTAGTCCAGCGCATAGCGACCTGTTTTTCCAAGAGTCAAATATTGCTTCCACCTCCTGTATCCCTCTTCTACTTAAAACGAAATGTTTAACAAAGCAATTTCTGCAAACTTTGTCTCGATTAACATAAAGTAGATAGAAACATAAGCTGTTTTAAGAATAGTTTGTAGAAGACTGGGTAGAGAATGCCATGTAGATGTATCACATCAACTTTTTAGAAGACGTAAGATATCCTATAAATTTTCTGAGTCCTATAGCTCAAGTAATTGGTCAAGCAGTATGGTTTTATATATATAAGAGGTTGAAAATAAAGGTAAGGGTAGTTCTTAAACATTTGGAGATAGTATATTGAAATGATGGGCTCTGAATTTTGTGGAAGGTATGAGGTAACCTAGGATTTTTGGTAAATCATATGACATAGTTGTACAATATTTTGACTAAATTCTTTAAGTAAGTGTAGATTTACACATAAGCGGTTGTGAATATGATGGGGGGTAGCCGCTAGTTAACTGCAAAGATAAGACCTAATAATAATAATAATAATAATAATAATAATAATAATAATAATAATAATGTAATAATATAATAGCCTAATAACCTAACCTAATAATAATTAATAATTAAACAGGTTGCAGTTGCATGCACTCTACAATGTTCGTTGGGTTCAAAAAGAGTCGCAGGATAAGCGTACATGTTATCTAGATACAAATAATTTCTAAAATAGCTACGAAAATACATAATATTATGCATAGAACAGGTAATGCATTGTTGCACATAAGATTTTCACTAATAAAGTCTAATATATAAACAAGAGGAAATATAAGTATTTTTATTTTTAGTGACTGTTTTCTCAAATTTAATCGAATTATATAAATAACAATTGAAACTTTGCGTACTGTGGGTTATGTTCGCCTTAGAAGATATAAACAAATTTACTTATAGTACCCACATTCCAAGTAAAAAATTCCAGCGAGATTTCACAGCAGGTACCCTGAGCCCCCAAAAGAACTAATTAAAATATCATGCATGACAAATTGGCGAGAAGAATATAATGCATATAATCTAGAATTTTCTATGAATATCCTGTGAAGTTCCTTTCCTAGTTTGTAAAACTAGAAAAGCATATGGAATACAGAAAATTGTTTTCTGATAATCTTTCTCTTAGTGAAATATTTCATACCATATGTTTACATTTTTCTGTATGCATAATTTCGGAGTATATTTGAAAGCTTTGATTCCCCTTTTTTCTTTTTTCCCGGCAGAATTGGTTACTATGAACAAGGAGAAGTAATTCATTCCTCCGTGTTTCCAATAAACATTTGAACGTTGCTTTAGCATTTTTACTTTCTCTACCACCTACATAGAGAGAAGGTATTGCATTCCTCCCAAAAATTCGATACCGAGATTTCACCGCAGATACATGTTTTGAGGCGCCCTGAATAAAAAAAATTAGAAACAGGACCGTGTGTATCTGTGATCAGCATAACACAAAAAACGAAGAGTCGAATAAATACCATACTTGCTATTCACGTTCAGTACCTACCAAAGATGCGACACGAAGATTTTGAAGAAAATATCTCACCCTAACTACCCTTTATATAGAACATTTTTCGAAAATTTTGATTGTGTAAAAATGCCTCTAAAGATTTTGATTAAAATACACGACAAGATGAGACAAATGTGCCCGAATTAATTTTATTATGTGCTAATTTATTCAGTGTATACTTTGATGTATAAAGGATTTATGTGTACAATGTGAAAATCATGTAAATACTAATTTCTGTATAATGTAAAATTTGTGGTGTACATAATGTTCCTGTTTAACTAAGTTTAGAATTTCTTGAACTCTGCAGTTAGGGTAGAAATATGCTGTTCGTATGTGCAGTGAAAACGGGATCTTTTGTGTTAGTCTAGGATAAGGTTTTATGACTATTTGTTTCCGCTCCGGAAGTATGGAGTGAAGGAAAATAACACAGAACGGGAGTTTACCAAGAGAAGCCCGGGAAAAAGGTCACATAATGTATACAAACTGACCAATAAGAAATCCGATACCAAAACTTTAGGTGGGAGATTGTGGTCTTTAAATAGTCGAGATTCACCCCAAAAATAAAACAGTTGACTTTTAGATACTGACGAGGAATCCACGATACTCCGTCAAACCAAGTTGGCGCGCAAATGGTGTCCTATACAAACTGGTAAGTGAACAGGAACATTATGTAGTGTTATATTGAAGAAGTGACAATAAATAGCCATAAACCAAACATTGTGGTGAGTAGTAAATTCTCCTCTGAGCTCCTAGTACCACCACTGAGATCAACGAGCTTATTAATAATCATGTTAGGCAGAGTCCATGCAAACATCACCGCTGGGAACCTACTAGCCAGGGTAAAAGCGAGAATCACCGTATAGTTAAATCAACGAGCCGGAAAACAAGACGAAGCAACGTCGGATGGAGAATACAGTGAATTTTAGCATTACTTCTGTATCTACCACTATACAGCGTTCGACCCCAACCCGAGTGGGCATTGAACCTGGGACTGCCACCAACGGCGCAGTCTTCGAAGCAGAGAGAGGCGCAAGGTCCCGACGCAAAGATTACATGACGAATAAAATGCATATCTAGAATTTTCTGGGAATAGCTTGTGAAGTCCTCTTTATTCGGAAGGAATTTTGTATAATCTTGTATAAGTGGTAAACGTTAAGCTATATACGAAAACGTACTATATAAAAAGTAGATCTCTTTAAAACACACAATTTACTTAAAAATGTTTTTCTGAGGCGTAAGCCGTTTTTGAGATAACCGTTATTAAAGGTTCGAATTGTTCAATACTTGTCATTCTTTTAAAATCTCACGATTTTCAGTTGTTTCTCACAATTGCATGGAAACAATAAGGAATTTAAGGCCGGCATGTAGCCTCCAGTTCTTAAACATTTGACTGCTGCTGTTGTCTTTGTATTTATAACGAAAAGTTTTATGTATTTTTGCAAAGGTTTGTTTGGATTAAAATGTAGTGTATAGAAAAACAGAGGGTAGAGAAAGTCACGTGAATGTGTCACACAGATTTTTATGTAAATATATCATTATTTGAAATTTTTTATAGATTAAAATGCATTAATTACGTAGCGTGTCTAGAAAGTTATTTTTTTATTGAATGCCATAACAAATGCAACATGTATGTGAATTTATAATGCGTAGAAAAAATTGTGTGAATGTACCGCATCGGATTTTTTTGGGTTATGATGTAGGCTTTAGAGGTTCAAATGAGTCTTGCTCCTTGACAAAATATACGAAAATTATACAAAACAATATTTTATTTAAGGAACGCGAAGTAGCAACCTATTTTACTTCCTGATTTTTAAAATAGATCCGAAGTTTCCTAGCAGGAGTAATTATTGTATGTTCCCTTTTCGTCCGAAGCGTTGCAGATACTTAACTCAAATATTTGATCAGTACTGTTGGGGAAGATTTCCTCTTCGCGAGTTTATGGGAAGTTCAAAGTCCGCGGCAGACTTCTTGCCCACTCCAAGTTTCTCTTCTAGCACAGACATTAAGATCTCCTCCTTGCAAACGAGAGATATTTCCAAATATTAAGTTTCTTACGCGAACCATTAGACTAATTTCATCAAGCTTTGAACTCAAAGATATAACATGAGGGTAATTAGCAACCTCTGTTTGAAAATATCTAATGTTTAAACAAAAATTCCGAGGTGTAACAGCCATGAAGGTTTCTCTACCTACATTTAACAGGAAGGTATAAATCTGCAAACCGACGTTTATAGAATGCTTTGCTTAAACTTCTTGATAGTACTTACCCTCTATCAATAAAACTAGAAGAAATTTTGAATTTCAACTTACTAGGCATCAGTTTATTATTTTTTATGGCCACTTCCACAATCTTCTCTATATAAAATCTATGTGCAACGAAACACAGAGATAGGAATAAAAATAAATTAACCGTTATTTTAGAAGTTTCCGAGGTTGAAACAGTTTCAAAGAAAATTATGGATCCAGTGTGCAGTTTTAAAACAACAGCTCTCTGCTTTGCACTAATACGATTATCCGAGTTTTATAAACACAATTAAAAAGCAGTACACAACAAAACACGCTTTGAGGCAGTATTTTTAATACTTAAATAATTTCAATTAAATTATATAGTATGTAAATTCAATAACAGCCCACCTTGAAGCAATATGTATTTAATAGTTTATGAAAATAAATGTAACAGTCATTGCATGCTTATATTATTGTAAACATGTTCAATAATGTTATGTGAATGCATTAAGTAATGTAATAATGTAAGAGCTGTGAGAATAATAAGTTTAAAGTTGCTAACAATGAGGTAACAATGAAGTAACCTTGAGGCAATAATGAGTTTGAGAGTTTAAATGTTACTAGTCATGATTAGAGCAACGATAATGTAAATTTTGTGACAGTTTAAAATTAGCCAATCAACAGCCAGAAAAAGCCTTAATTAAATGCAGGTATTCTATTGGACTAGGATTAGCCAAACAGAGACTTGAAATACAAAATCTTACGGGATTTGACGGTTGAAATATGTTCAGTTGCCTACAGACCTTACTAGTGACCGAAAGGAAGATGCGTTCTCTAAAGAAATATTACGTATTCGTGTGAATCGTAAAATATGTATACCCGTTAACAAGTGCGAGCGTGTCGGTAAGCGTCCGACTATTTCATATCGATTTACTTGGATCTTATTGGTCCTATTCCTCCCCCTCTTCCTCAATTTTAACATGAAGTCGTGACTTTCCCTAATACCGTTTAAACTTGTTGTTTCACTCACTCCAGTCACGGCGAATTACCGTACAAAAGGACAATGACTCTACGCCCTCGCTGTACGAACAATACTTATACTACCAGAGAGACATCGTAAAGCTCACTTGGTGCCTTAGGAGACACTTTTCCTGCATCTAAAACATCTCGTTGTGGACAGTATTTTAGCATAGCGCTTAAATATTCCCCTTAAATAATTTGTTACTCCTCTAATATTAGTAACATAAATACAAATATATTATTAAATCACCCTTCTTAAGCTAAACAAGTAGTAAAAAAGAAAAATAGTTGTACATAGCATAATTTAATTTCACTAAAATACTAACCACCCAAATTATTAATAATTACTTAGCTCGGGCTCGGCCTATAGTTGCCGTTTCAGTCCGGACAAGATGTGCGTTAGCATAGTTGGGCCCGTAACGATTCCAACATGGCAGCAGTCCTGATGCCGGCTAACCCTGCGTAAGCCACCTGCAACCTGGCGGTCCCGTGAATGTTGGTGGACAAATTCATTCAGACTGAAGATGATTGCTTATATATTAAATGTATGCTGTTTTAATTAAAATCGTTATATCCATTTTTGAGTAAATTTTGGTATTAAGAAGATTTGTAGCTGGGAGATCTTCTTGAAATCTTCGTGTCGCATTCTTGGAAGATGCTGAATTTAAATACCAAGTTTGGAATTTTCCAACCTTTCGTTTCCGAGTTTTGCTGCTCACAAACAAACACGCAAAAACATATTGGAATTCCAGCGCTTCATAAGTTGTATTTCCGGTGAAATGTCTATACCAAATATTTGGGTGGATACAGTAATTCCTCTATTTAGGAAAGTGGAAGATAAAATAAAAATCAAACGTCAAGAAGGAGATCAGAGAAGAAACTTAAGACACGAACCTCCCTCCACGAAGAAGTGGGGGTCTGATAACTGGCAACCAAGCGTCTTTAGAAAACAAACAAAATAAATCCTTCAACAGGGGGAAGACACGATGGACGAATGAGAAAGTGAAATGCAAACCAAACAATGAAAGTATATAAAACGCTCTTCTCCATCCAACTGTTGAGCTTCTGTCAACAAGAGATCAGCGCAGAGAAATTATAGCAAGTTCTGATGCTTTCATTTGGCTTCTCGAGTGGTCGCCTGCGTAGTATCAGGAGTGTGCATAAAAACACTTGAAAGTCGAGAATTACTTATGCATCATTCTCACAGGCAGTGGATAAATAAACATGATCTCAGGAGAGTTTTCATTATCTCTTTGTGTCCTGAGTTTTTCTTATAGAGCTTGCTCGGAATAAAGAAAGGGTGAGAGGAAACGAAGAAACTGGGAAGTAATGGCTGGCAATTACTATAGTTTAATCAGGGTCGAGGTAAGTTCAGCAAAGCCTTTCCTCGTCGTCATCTACTGTCTTGATCTGTCCTAGCTCCATACTCTCCATTTCTTCTACATGTAAATATAATGCTTATATCATATTCCTATCATGATACTGTAGCATGATACTGAGGCAGTATTTTTAACACTTAAATGATTTCAGTCAAATTATATAAATATAAATATTCAATAACCGCCCGCCTTAAAGCAATATATGTATGTAACAGGATATAAAAGTGTATATTACAGTCATTGTGAATGTTTATATTATTGTATCCATGTTTAATAATGCTATATGAATGTATTACGTAATTTAATAATGTAGGAACTGTGAGAATAATAGGTTAAAAGTTGCTAACAATGAGGTAACAATGAGGTAACCTTGAGGCAATAATGAATTAGAAAGTTTAAATGTTACTTGTGTATCTTGGAAGCAATAATGTAATTTTAGTGACAGTTTATAAAAAATAGCCAATCAACAACCAGAAAAAGCTTTAGTTAAATGAAGGTATTCAATTGGATTAGGAATAACCAATCGGAGACTTGAAATACAGAAATTTACAAGTTTAGGCGGTTGAAATCAATTCAGTTGCCTGCAAACAGTGTTCCTAACCAGACGTGAGACACATCCTCGAGAAGTATAATACGTATTCGTATGGGACGAAAATAGTTTACGTGTTAAAAGTGCAAGTAATTAATTAAAGAATCTCACAGCTCTCTATATCAGTGAAGTGTTATTTAAATCGTATCAAGTATTAAAAAAAGAAGTAAAGTAAATTTATAATCTGTGTAAGCCTACATTCTTCAGTCGCACCACAACCCTGTCAAGACAGTCTTGTCTCTAACAATAATACTGACGCAGCCGGGGCAAACATAAATATTTAATACTTAAAGAATCAGTCAAATTACAAAGTCAATATTTTTAAAAATTGGGCCAAAGGCTACCGGGTACCATACGTGCGGTTGCAACTACTTCAAGTGTTCGGCTCCCCAACAGTTGAACTATAATACAACTCCTACTTCAAATCGGCTTTTCCATACGTGAAACGTAATAAACCATCTTCTCAAATTGGCGTCCATACATGGGGCAGAAACAAAAATCTACTACAAATCATTTACTTTATTAATTTTTATTTATATCATAGAATGATATTAGCTTTTTAGTTAAAACACGAATATATTTAGTACATTTGTGATTAAAACCTCCAAGTTTTAAAAAACTAAATATAAATGTTATGCTCCAAAGTATTATTTTCCAACCAAAGCAAACCAAGCAAGGTGGCGCCGCGGTAACGTGTGCGACTCGCAATCGGGAGGTCCCGGTTCTATCCCCGGCGTCCGCCCATTCTGACCCATGGATGTTTTGTGGTTTACCCGGGATCGGCGGCGAATACTGGGTGGTTTCTTCTCCACCAAGATTTCCATTCCATCATTTCTCATTCATTCCGGTTCTTTTCCATCTTTCAGTTGTGCCTGTAGGTTTCATGGCGGTGCAGGACAGATGGCGCGGATGCATACTACTGGAAATAGCACTACTTGTAGACACCAGAGGGCTGCTTGATTGGTGGGTCGTTCATCGCCCTCTCTCGGCGTCAGCAGTGGGACGGGTATGCTAGCTTGGAAATGTTAGGGACCTGCGTGCGTTTCTGTGTCCTTTCTGCCTACGCCTGTAGCCTCCTGCGTTCCTTCACTTCATCCCTTCCACCTGAGAGATGGTAGCCTAAATAAAAATGTACAGGTCGCAGCGCGCAAGGTGTCCTCCGCTGAATCACATATACCTCTCTACCTCAACCTAAATCGATATATTTAATTGCATTTAAACCCTACACCACTTACCCCGAATTAAGTGTCTAACCCAGGAATAATCGGTGTTGTAAAAGCTATGATTTATACCCAGTTTTCCCGTAATTTACTCTGCAGTAATACGTTCTACTATTTTTCTGTTATTGGCTGCTGGGCGCACGGCCGCTTACTTCAGTATAAATAAGTTCTGCGTTTAAAACAGTAATTTGTCCTCACACATTCGAAAAATATAAAAAGTTATGTTTTTTACAAGCACATCCGATATGTAAATACAAAGATATTGTGACCTTATTCGGTTTTCACTATCACCTCACTTTTCTTTGCGCGTAGCGGTGTAATGAAACAGCCGCGAAGCTGCCTCTCTTCCTCCGCTTCACACATTGAAGTGTCGAACAAAGGACTTCTCCCTAATTGCTCGCATTAGCAGTACTCACCCTAGAACACACTGAGTAACCAGCGTTTTATGTCACGTCAACAACAAAAACTCTCTCACTCACTGACTATCGCATGCAGTTTGTCGATATATAGCCGTAGGAGCTTCGAGAGAGTTCGCTGGAGCGGGAGAAGAAATATCCAGAGATAACTCTTGCGTCTCTAAGGCTTTCCTTGTATTTGCGTCGTGCAGAACGCCGGTCTCCTTGTCTATCAAACCAGTAGGCCAGCGCTGAAGGTCACACGAGCTAGCCTGATACATGATAGCTCCATTACAACATTTGGACCCAGCTGTATAAACGCCATGGTGTTGAAACACGTTGAAGATTATCTCTCATGTTTAAACTTGGCTCATCATGGGTGGCACGTGATCCTTGATCAATGCATAGTTAAGCTTATAGTTTGGAGCTTATCGTGCATGCAGCTGCATAGCGTGTAGGAGTTACAAGTGCATGCATTTCTGTTATAGGTATTGTGTGTAATGTCTACATAATAACAGAATCCACAGGTAGGTACCCCTGAGTTCAAACGTCGCAGTTGTAACTTTGAGAAACAAAAGAATAAAAAACGTGTTTTGGTAGAAAAATATGTATTTTTCAGAAGAATTTTGTTTAAACTAATGTGCATATGGATATGCATCCAGTTACCTCATTTCACTCGATCTGCACTATACATATTTCTTATGGAATGCAAAATAAAAAACATTCAAATTCGTAAAACTCATCTAAAGCTTTGAACATATATTTTGGTGCTCCATTGGGTTTCTTATCTTGGGATGCACCTTTAACCTTACATGACAAAGGAAAAGGAGGAATCAGCAAAAGTACAACAGTGCTAAATCATTTAACCTGCCATCACAGAATCAGACTCCGACATGGAGGCGATTTCTCCATTACCGAAAAATACGTAACCGTAAGTTGAATATTGTTTCTTAAATTTATACAGCGGTGTGTTTCCGAAACTTGATTTGCATGAATGTACCTATATGTGTTTGGGATAACACAAAGCTTGTTAAGTCATTCACGATATAGGAAAATGGACTCATGGCGCGAACAACTTGAACCAGTCAGAGAGAAGGTAACGTAATTTTGACGCATGCGGAATAAGCTTAAAAGAAACTGAATATAGGTGTTTGCCTCGAGAAGGAAGAGATTTATCATAAATAAAGCCAGATAAATTTGCATTGGTTAGTATTAACACAACCGAGCGGCATGGCTCAGGGTGTTAACGTTTGAACGAAAGTTTTTTTCGCGGTTTTCCTCACCGCTAGGCATATGCTGGGTTGGATAATTTGAATCTGAAAAGTTATCTATCATACCTTTTATTGCTGCATTTCATTTCCTTCTCCTTCACCGCCATACCAGTCACTGGACTGGTCACCCATCGTGGATATGCTATGATCCAGAATTTGCTGGCTCCTCGATAGGCTACTGACCCAAGGCAATGGGTTGTAAGTCCTTGAGGTATAAGTCCTACATAGAGGAGAGTAATTAGTTAAAGAAGAAGATAAAGAAGATGCCTATTTGAGAAAAGTGGACGACAATTCGGAAATACCGTGTACTATTTGAATTGCATCCCACTGGATAGTGGGGAAGAAGCAAGAAGTAGAATAAAGAGAGAATGGTGGGATTGTAGGCTTATGTTCTAAATATTTAAAAAAAAAATTAAATTTAGTTTTGACGCTCTTTAACTGCTGTGGTCCTTAGCGTCCCATTCTATATTGGGCGTAAAAGAGTGGTAATTTTGCTCAGAGGCCTCTTTATCAGGCTCTATTACGTCCCGTAAATCCGAAGGAAGCCATGCCAAGGATTTTTACCCCGAAAAAAATCCATCATCCGCCGCCGGGTTTGAACCCGTGATCTCGGGAACTAGAGGCAAGCATGGTAACCACTACACCACGGAGGACGACTAAATATTTTCAACGTTGCCTCTCTTAACTTTCTCCTGAGAGGCGTTTATTGAATTCTTTCTCTAAGAGTTGCATTGGAGAATGTTTGCTGTCCTGTATGCTGAACACATTTGTGAATTATGGAATGGTATCACTGTGCGCAGATTAATCTGGGAGTGAGATAAGTTCGTCAATATTTCCCTGTTTAGGATATATCCATCAGCTGATTTCAAATGCATTGCTAGCCACTACTGATAAAATATCTGTGTGTATCTATCTACATTATGTATTGTTTCTCATGTATATGTGATATCAGTTTAATTACTTGCTGTGCAATGTTCGCACCTACATGGGGGTACATTACGTTATCCATGATTATTGCTTTTGCATCATTTCGAGAAGCAAAGTTCATTCCTGCGTTAGACACGTACATAAGTATCAGTATTTAACGATACTTTCTTAATCTTTAGTATAAGATATGGCGATAAAAAGAAAGAAAAAGAGAGAAAAACAAAATCTGATGCGAAAATTCACATGGGTTTCTCTACCCTCTATCGTTTATTCTTCCTAAACCGTATTATTCTGACTACCACATTTTAATCCAATTAAACCTTGCAAAAATAGCTATATTACACATTTCGTTATAGGTACAAAGAGAACAGCGATAGTCAAATGTTTAAGACCTGGACGCTATTTGCTAGTGTTAAAATTCCATTCCATGCAATCGCGAGAAACATCTGAATGTTGACAGGAATTTAAGAGAATGACCTAGTAATGAACATTTCGAACCATTAATAACGGATATCTCAGAAATGCTTGTTGTGCCACGAAAACTTATTTAAAATAAATTGTGTGTTTTAAGAATCTACATTTTTTGTATAGTACGTTTTCGTCTATCACCTAACGTCTACCAGTTATACAAGATTATACAAAATTCCTTCCGAATGAAGAGGACCTCATAGGCTGTTCCCAGAAAATTAAAAATATACATTTTATTTGTATATAAAATCTTTAATATATGGCATTTAATCAAAATCGCTAAAGCTATTTTTTAGAAAATCAAAATTTTCGAAGAATGTTCCACGTAAAGAATAGTTGGGTTGATGGATTTTATTGAAAAACTTCGTGTCACATCCTTGGAAGATAGTGAACTTAAATACCAAGTTTCGTACGTATCCGACTTTTGTTTTTGAGTGATGCTGTTCACAGACAAGAGACACACAGAGGCGCGCGCGTGCGGAACTTTCTCTAGAAACGCTTTTTTGGATTCAGGAGCCACAAAACTTCCGGTGAAATCTCGGTATATCGGGGATGGAAATACAATACCTTCTCTACCTACTATATGCGTGGTAGAGAAGGTAAAAATAGAGATGAATTGCATCTGACTAACTGAACAAACTTGTCTTGGCTTCGCGCACTTTATCCAGGAAATTACCCATGTTTTGCCAGTTCCTCTGGTTAGCCAGTAGATCCCAACATGCCATTTGAGGTTATAATAGGACCAGGAAATTTTCTTTTTGAGTTTAATTGTTCACTGGTTCTCGTTCTGTGCGCATTCCGCCAAAATATTGTGGCATGTGCACAGATTATATTAATGGTAATACGCCCTCTGGTTACCGAGTCGAAGGTTGGAAGTTTATCTGAGAGTAGGGGCGTATGAGGGGAAACTGTGTCATTGGTAGGGATATGGCGTTACTGACGCTAAGCTTAGCGTGGGTTTTCTTAGCATTCTGTGACTAGTCTTCGCGTGAGCTGGACGGATAACTGCCTACGATATGGCGTCCTCGCCCGGCAGACACATGGGGTAAGAACTTATTATAATAAATCTACCAGCTATCCATTTCCTTGCCGTTTTAATTATGGTAGCATAGAATCCTTGCCTCTCCCTTCAGCCAGGAATTATGTTAGTGTAATTATGTTGTGAATCTAACTTTAGCTGCGTCCCTTGTCGATACCTCGAGTTTAAAGTTCTTTGTCTGTTCAACGATCCCTCTCATAAGCGAGTTGCCCTCCTCTGAAGTTAAATAATACTAAATATGTGAGGTATACGACAATATGTATCCAGTAGTCATCCAAACTATAGAATGGGCAGATTCTCCTGCCAGAATCGCCTATCTATTTCTGTGCCCTCCAGCCCCCCAGTCTATACTAAGCATTTCTGATCCTTCTAAGTTAAACATAATATACGAGATGTTAATGTAATAAAATGTTCATGCAGGAAACGAAAAAGAACACCCTAGGCTGTTGTTTGGGCCCCATGTTTGGTGAAAGGCTTGCTCCAGAGTGAATAACCTTACTTCTCTGAGAAAAGGCGTTAGGCCAGAAGTAATTGTCCGCAGCATCATGTAGTAGATCGCAAATAGGAAATTATAATGCCTCCTAAGTTTGATTTATGGAATCCCACAGTAAAGAGGTTAATATCTCTGCCTGTCATCCACAAAGGAGAATGTTTTACTCGATTTATGCCATATAATGTTTACAAAGAAACGTAAATTATACGCACATATAAGCTTTTTCTTGACACCTGACGTATGTAGGATAATTGCGTATTAGCAATTATATCGTTTAAACCGTAAGGGAGGGTTTCCAATTCTTTCAGCCGTCATGATGAGAGGACCGCGGACGTAACGCCGTAACGTCACTAGAAGTGTATCGAGCCGAGCATCTCAGTCACTACATTTGGGCAGCTCTGCGTTTTGGGTTTGGTTGGCGATAATGGCTGGCTGGGGATATCTAGATTCTCTGTTGTCCTCTGGCTCCAGACTGAACACTGAGATAGACTCAATCGCCCCCACCACGGTTCATGGGTAGTGTGCGTTTGGGTTTAAGCGCCGATGAGCCTTATTCACTTCCATCCTGCGTAAGAAGGAGGGCTTTTTAGTAACCCGGGTATTCGCTCTTCACGAAGGGTATACCTGGCCCTATGACGAAATGCTTAGATTTGGTGTTTCGTGACGCAGTGGACTTCGGGTTCGAGTCTCGCCTCGGGCACAAAACAAACACAGGGACCAGATGTGATGCATAAAAAAATCCGATGCGTTACACTCACATGACTTTCTCTACTCTTGTACACACTATTTTTACAAACGCTTATTATCCATATGCTTCATGTTAATCGAGATATCGAGATGTTAATCTTATTGCTAATTTTCTTGTAGATGCAAGGGGATAGTCAAATATTTTAAGAGCTGGTTGCTATGTGGAATATTCCATTCCCTTTGCATTACCCTGACAAAAATGAATAACGAATTCCCATTTGAGAAAAAGTATAAGTATTGGAAAATTTAAGGGAATAAGAAGCAATATATTGAAAATGGTTCACTCAACAACAAAAATGTATATGACATAAATTGTGTATTTTAACGCGATCTACTTTTTAGTGTAGTAAATTTTTGTCTATCTCTTATGGTTTATCAGTTATGCAAAATTCGTTCACAATGAAGAACACTTTTGGAGACATTCCCAGAAAATTCAAGATATACATTTTATTTGTCATGAAAATATCTTAAATATATGATATTTTAATTAAAATCGTTAGAGCCATTTTTAAGAAAATTAAAATCTTCGAAAAATGTTCCATGTAAAGGGTAATCTGGGGTGTGGGGATTTTCTTGGAAACCTTTGTGTCGCATCTCTAGAAAATACAGAACCTAAATACCAAGTTTGGTGTTTATCCGACTGTTCGTTTCTGAGTTATATTGTTTACAGACAGATAGACACACACACAGACACACAAACAGACGCACACACGGACATGTTTCCAAAAATACTTTTTTGGATTCAGGAGGCCTAAAAAAATGTATTTCCGGTGAAATCTCGGTATGGAATTTTTCGGTGGAATGCAATACCTCCCTACTTACTATACGTAGTAGAGAAAGTTAAAGAAAAAAAGAAGGAAAGTCATCGCTTGGTGCCTTTTCTGAGTCTAAAGAGGGGGTTTCGACTCTAGGTAGCTCTGGCAACACGTTTATTCTCTATATTGGTTGATATAACAGGGTTTTGTTTATTTATCAAATTATCAACTTAAAATCCACACATATTGAGACCTTAGTTCATACTTTAAAAATCAGGGAAGGATACCTAATAATAGATATTGAAGGTAGCATTCCCCCTCGAACCAGCAATAGAATGTATTACCTCTGGATTTAGAAACTAGTACGATAATTACTGGACCACAGTATGATGCACTTTTGTTAAAACCCAGCACATAGGCCATTTCTTTTCGGCGAGATGGCAATACTTGTTTACAGAACAAACAACGTTTTCAGAATATTTAAGATTTTTTACATAGGTTTCTAAAGATTCAACACCAAATGACTATAAAGCATTGCGCCAGTGTTCATGATCATGAAATTCGCCATGTAAAGGTTTAAACTCGCCTTTTGTGGTACTTTAGAGACAAGGCGTGACTTAGAGATTATTAATTATTCAATTGACAGCAGAACTGGGGGATATTTCTGATGAAACATCATTTGACATATCAAAATAACAAAAATGATGACCATGAGGTTCATGATTATGAAATTAATGGTTTAAATCGACCTTTTGTGTTACTTTAAAGACAAAAGATATGACTTAGAGATTATTAATTACTCAGTTGACAGCAGAACTGGGAGATATTTCTGATTCAACACTGTTTGGCGTATACATCAATATAATGAAAATTGACCGCCTCTGTCTTATACAGAGGTCCCGGAAGGATAGGAATTTTTCTTAAGCCAGGATTATTCCATTGGCTTATTCCCCTTCCTATAATCTGGAAGTATGAATGGTAATGCAAATGTGGTGTCAATTTAATGTAATAACCATAATTAATACGACCCCAAAGATTAACACCAAGTAAGTGAGTGAACATCATTGTTGATGAACAATTGTTCCAAAGGAAAAAGCTGCCCATATAACCTTAGGTGTTAAAGGCGGCATATAAATGGAACACTAAAAAATTAAAATGGTCCTCCATTTGCTTTCATATATGGATAAAGATTCATAAAATGTAGACTATATTTTATAGCAAGTGTAGATGCTACATGTTTTAAAATGTATTCCAAATCATTTAATTTGACATCATCCTCCGTGGTGTAGTGGTTACCATGCTAGCCTCTAGTTACCGAGGTCACGGGTTCAAATCTGGTGGAGGGCGATGGATTTTTTTGGGCGTAAACATCCTTAACATGGCTTCCTTCGGAAGGGAAGTAAAGTCGGTAGCCCCGTTTTGTAGATTTGCGGTACGTAAAAGAACCTCAAGCCTGATAAAGAGTCCTATCGTTTGTTTTTGTCTCTTTATCAAACTATTCCTAAAAAAGCTTAGTTTTTGTATTTGCACCTTGTTAACCGAGATAAACGTGCATTGTTTTTTTTCTTTGTATTATTTACGCTAGTAAATTGCAATATGGAAAGGATTTTCTAGAGAGGCCATAACGAAGGGTCATTAAAGTTAACTTACTAACAAGTAACTGTCCCTATTTAACGATGTTAACTATCTTTATGTTACCAAGCGGGATAGCTCAGGTGGCAGTCGTCCTCCGTGGTGTAGTGGTTACCATGCTAGCCTCTAGTAACCGAGGTCACGGGTTCAAATCTGGTGGAGGGCGATGGATTTTTTTCGGGCGTAAAAATCCTTAACATGGCTTCCTTCGGAAGGGAAGTAAAGTCGGTGGCCCCGTGTTGTAGATTTGCGGTACGTAAAAGAACCTCAAGCCTGATAAAGAGGCCTCTGAGCAAAATTACAGGTTTTTACGCCCAATATAGAATGGGACGCTAAGGCTCACAGCAGTTAAAGAGCGTCCATAAATAAAACTCAATCTAATTTATGCGGCAAGATATGTGGCCACCATTCAGGAGGTTCCGTGTGTGATCTCCGGGGGCCGCCCACTATGACCCATGGGTTTTTCGTGGTGTTCCCGGGGTAGACAGGCGAATGCTGAGTTGGTTTCTTCTCTTCCACGATTTCTTTTCCTTTCATTTCGTTTCCCTCTCATCTTTCAGGTATACTTTTAGGTTGTGGTGTATGGCGGTGCCGGACAGATGGCACGGATGCATGCTTCCCGTGGACATCAAAGAGCTGCTCGACTGCTGGGTCGTTCATCGCTCTCTTCCGACAGTGACACAGGGGTCTGCGAGCTTGAAAATATTAGGGACTTGCGCGCGTCTTTGCAGCCTGTCTGTATACGGCCCGTAGCCTCCTGTGTGGTTCGTTCAATTCATGTCTTTCTCCTTGGGGTGATAGGTACAATAGATTTCTGTAAGTCTTTATGTCTCATGAAGTAACAAATACAATAAGTTGCAGAATAGAATTACAATACGGATTTCTCTTGAAGCAGCTTGCTGAACAATGCAATTAAATGTCCCTTGTCATATTGAAATGTTCGATCTGTGATAATTACACTCGCACTTTACAACATAACAAGGGTATTAGGGTAAGCTGGTGCTAATATCGTTTGTCAACATATACAAATCTATCCCTTATATGCTATTGCACGAGAGATACACCCAGAACACCTATCATTGAACACCAGCGTATACGTCCATGAATTCAATTACGCTTAATAAAACTTCAGAAAAAACACATTAAAATCCTATAACATTACCTAACAATATTTCACCCTAGACGGACCTAGGTAGGATCAATTTATGTCCATACATTTTTAGAACCATTATTATTATAGTATAGAACATATTCAGACCATGGTATCCTCATTTTGTGTCAGAATAGTATAAAGTTAATGATTAAGTGACCCAACTATAACTACACAAGTCCATGATGGTATCTCAACCATTAAAAACAAGCCCTACCAACAGTGGAAGACAGGATGGCTTGACTCCACGAGAAGCAAACTTCGTGATATAATACCAAGTTTTTCGACACATCTTCCCAGTAATTCTCTTTCCAGACAAGATCAGGTTATAATAACCCGACTGAGAATAGGCCATACCAAGAATATGCACAGTTATCCTCCTTCAAAGGACCAACCACCCATCTGCCACCAGTGTAACATACTGTTAACGACGAAACACAAATCGTGAAATATCCACAATACGATCAATGGGGATAACACTACCAGATACCTAATGATTTACAAACAGCACTCAACTATTCGATGTACCCTAAGATAGTTGAAATTTTTAAAAGCATAAATTTATATAAAGGTATATAATGTTCAAACAATTTGATTAGTTATAGTGTCACAATTCTATACTAGTTCATTGTAATGCTTTAAAACTGTCAGAATGTTAAATAATCTCATTGCTATTTATATTTTATAAACATTTGTAAAATCACGGTATGACTAATATGTTAAAAACGACTATAAACTTTCAAAATAAAAAAGACAAGTTCTTTTTGTTTTAAAACCTAATTATATGGACTAAATTTCGAAGTGATCATAAAATAGCCCTCTCTTGGTCCAACTTGTTACAATTTTTATACGAAATTATAAACCTATATTACAACTATGGTATTGCAAACATACGTTGTAACAATCGACTTATTTGGAAACCATGATTATATTAAATTGTTGGTATTGCTGCGTGGATTGAAGACTAATTTTATAAACAGTGTCATTCTGTCTCTGACTGTGGTATGATTCAGAAATAGGAGCAGACAATTTATATAATATGTAAAGAAGATCGGAGGCGGTTTTAGAACATCACGAGAAAGAAAGTTAGGGTATTTTTGATGAGTGCGTTAGTGAATCCGAAGAAGAATTCGTCAGATTAAAGACATGGACTGTGATTATGATAATGGTGATAATGTGATGATGCAGAACCCAATTTTA
The DNA here is from genome assembly GCA_030765065.1 of Deroplatys truncata. Lineage (NCBI taxonomy): Eukaryota > Metazoa > Arthropoda > Insecta > Mantodea > Mantidae > Deroplatys > Deroplatys truncata. Next base: position 167,989,215 of record CM060984.1, on the reverse strand, counting down.
CTGTATGCACTTCAAATCGTTGTGGAACTAAAGAGAATATTAGTGATAACAGTGCAAATTTAAGAATTGTAAAGTATTTGATTAAAAGTGCTTTATGGTTTATCTACCTAATCCGCTTCGTCCCAGGTGAAGAAGTTGCAAATATAATACGTGCAAAGCCTGGACTGCAACAATTAATTTAATTTGACAATTTTCAAAATATAAAAATATTTTGTTAAAATCACGTATTATAAAATATATATTTGTTTCTGAATATGCAATATTTTGTACTTAATTCACTTAATATAGAACAAATACATACCTCAAAATTGTAAATACTGTGGCAGTAATTTGTATCACAATAATGTAAATGCCAGAGTGATTGTAGTGTAAATAAGCATTATTGTATGACATTGATTGAGATGTTTTGTTAATTATATGCATTGTTAGGAAATAACTTTACACGACCTCACTGAAACTGACAATAAGAGCGGATAACAATGAGCGAGGGGGTGAGTTGAATATTAATTAGAAGAGACAAACAAATGATGTCAGATTGGCGCGCTTTTCTTAGAAATAGCGGGAATATTTTCCCTAGAGCATTTGTGTTCGTAATTTTGATTGGATATAAAAATAGACGCTAATGTTGGCGCGTTTTATTAACCAATAGCAGCTCGGTTATAATCTTTAGGCATATCAGGGTGTGGGAGTATAAAAAGCTAAAGTCAGAGGCAGATTTCGTCAGTCCAACAGAAGCATTCGCGTGTAATACGTCGATCAGTTCAACATAAGTATTCGTGAGTTATACGTCGCGTAGTTCAACGGAAGCATACATAAAGTACATGTTACGCAATTCTACAGAATCTCTCGCGTCTTAAAGTTTGTTATAAATTTGAAACACGCGAATTAATAATGTGAAGTAAATAAGTGATTATAGTGATATTAGAAAATATAACAGTTTCAGTCTGGCGTGTATCACGAGTCAATATGTGAACTTAATTAATTGTGACGGTAATAAAAGTGTAAAAAAATTCTTTTATCAGCGTTATCTTTGAGTAACAAATCCTTTCCGTTTACACACCTTGATCAAGAGATATGCTCGACCGAGAAACAATAGCTAGCCGGAGCACAATGAACCCAAAATGCAAAATAATAAAACAATAACAGGCGCTCAGCAATAGATAACACGAAGTGACCGCGACAAATTGGCTTCCATACGTGGTGCATATAAACATGAAGCATCTTCCAACTACTAACAAAAATCCCACTTCAATACAACCATAATGGTAAAATATAATGGCGGACATTATTTAGCTCTTCCTTGGTCCAGCGTGTTACCAAAAAACAGCTTGGTCCACCTAATGTTAACAACAGTTGCTATGGTCAAGAATTGAATTGGATGGATTAGAACAAACAAGAACACATTAAAGCTTTCAGCACATTCACTTTAAAATCTGCCCCCAAATAACAACAAAATCAACAAGGAAATTTCTCCACTTGTGTCTCATAGCAATTAAAGTTAAAAAAATATTAATATCAAAACAATTTAGAAAGGGGAACAACCGAAAAGTAAAACGATCAGAAATGACCAAGACAGCAGTTATTTGAGCCAGAAACGGCTAGACCACACGCACACAGGTGGTCTGGAGGACAAAATATCCTTTATCGAGGGAGCTAAATTCACCAGTTAACCGCAGTACGGCACAGAGACGCCACCTACCAAACCAAATAAGAGAAGAACAGGCAGCGCTCAAATCGTGTACATAGCCTTCACCTGATAGTGCGAAACACGAATAATACAAAATTTGTACAAATGTTTGCAGAAATGCTTTCATTACACACTTCGTTGTAGGCACAAGGGGATGTAGGATGCTGAAGCGTCAGCCAGATCTCCAAATATATGTAGCCATGTGTTGACATTGGAATTCGATACTGTTTGTGTGACCTTTTAACAGACAAAGGATATATGATCACGATATCTGACATAGTATTTTAATCAAGAAGGATAAAGCCACTTTTTTACTTTCTCTACGACGTATAGTAAGTAAGGGAAGTATTATATTCCACCAAAAAATTCGATACCGAGATTTCACCGGAAATATATGTTTTGAGACCCCCTGAATCCAAAAAAAAGCATTTCTGGAAACATGTCCGTGTGTGTCTGTGTGTGTGAACAGCATAACTCAGAAACGAACAGTCGGATAAACACCAAACTTGGTATTTAGGTTCAGTATCTTCCAGAGATGCGACACGAAGGTTTTCAAGAAAATTCCCCCACCCCAGATGGAACATTTTTCGAAAATTTTAATTTCCTTAAAAATTACTCTAACGATTTTGATTCAAGTATCATATGTTTAAGATATTTTCATGGCAAATTAAATGTATATCTCTAATTTTCTAGGAATGTCTCCAAACGTATTTTTCATTATGAACGACTTTTGCATAACTGGTAAACCATTAAGATAGACAAAAGTTTACTACACAAAAGGTGTAGATCGCGTTAAAATACACAATTTATGTCATATACGTTTTTTTTGTTAAGTGAACCATTTTCGAGATATTTCTTGTTATTCCCTTAAATTTTTCAATACTTGTACTTTTACTCAAATTCGTTATTCATGGTTTTTGTCCTGGTAATGCAAAGAGAATGGAATACTCCACATAGCAACCAGCTCTTAAATATTTGACTATCGCTTAAAGCCTACCAATTCCCCTTGCATCTACAAGAAAATAGGCAATAAGATTAACATCTCGATATCTCGATTAACATGAAGCATATGGAGAATAAGCGTTTGTAAAAATAGTTTCTACAAGTGTAGAGAAAGCCATGTGAGTGTAACACATCATATTTTTGTGTAAAGATTGGTTTGCCGCTTCGTATTCATGGAAGATGTTTATTATAGACAATGGTATGAAAGACACAGACAATTTTCTAAGCATTCAGGGGAATAAAAGGCATGTACTTCCAGTGAAACCTCGATATGGAATTTTGGATAGAATACAATGTTTCCTTAAGTATGTAATAATAAAATCTAATGTAATTAATTCACATGACTTTCTCTATCCTCTATCGTTTATTATTGGGTATACAATCTAGTCTTATTAAAGCTTATTTTTCTATCTACTACATTTTAATTCAAATAAACCTTTATAGAAACAGCTACATTACACATTTCGTTATATATGGATACAAAGGAAACAGCGATAGTCAAATGTTTAAGAATTGGACGCTATATGTTGGCCTTAAAATTCCATCCTTTTTTTTTTAATTAACGGTTTATTTAAGGTCGTCGCGACTACATGGTCATATATGACTTATTATCATAAAAATACATTATGATATACATATATACATAATACATAATTACATACACTAATTTACAATTGCACAAACATGGAATTAGTAAACATTTACAGTAAATCAGAGGGTTCTGTGTCCATAGAAACTGTAGCGTCTTGTTGAGCATATTGGGTCTGTTAACTGTATTGTGAAGATTGGAAATGCCGGTTTGTTGTCTACATCTACTAAACTGTGGACAATCTATAAGGATATGCAGGATGGTTAGAGGAATGTTACAGCTGGTACAGTTTGGAGGTTGGTTCTTAGTGAGAAGATAAACACTGCGTTAGTTTGGAGTGCCCAATTCTAAGCTGGGTGACGATAACTTGATCTTTTGTTTTGAGGGTTCGGGAATGCAGAAAAGGTTGTGTACAGCCTGAGCGAGCTTCATGATGTTTGCTGTTGATTGATGGACAATTTAAATTTCCATTTTTGCATGTACATGTGCTTAATGAAACTGATGGCGTCTTGGTGTGGAGAGGGAATCGATGAATCACTGACGGGATGTTTTGCAGCTTCATCTGCTGTTTCGTTAGCTTTTATGCCAATGTGAGAGGGAGTCCATACAAAGGAAACCTTTTTAGTATGTATTATTCATATTGTAATCATGGATCAGTATGTGGTTTGGTTAAATTTTTATATGGCAAGTAGTACATTTGATGAATCGTTGAAGATGGTGTAGTGGCTTTTAGTGGATGAATTAGTTACATATATAAGGGCTTCCTTAATGCGTATGTTTTACAAGAGAAAATTGCAAAGAAGTGAGGTAAGCTACAGAGCATTATCTGATCTGGATATACTATGGCGCATTCTCTTCCATCTGAGGATGACGATCAATCTGGTTCAACGGAATCGCGAGAAACATCTGAATGTTGACAGAACTTTAAAAGAATGGCTAATTATTGAACAATTTGAACCATTATTAATGGATATCTGGGAATGGCTGATGCCATAGAAATATATTCTTATTTGAAATAAATTGTGTGCTTTAAAGAGATCTATATTTCTTGTCTAGTACGTTTCGTCTATCGCTTGACGCTTACCAGTTATACAAGATTATACAAAATTCCTTTCGAATGAAGAGGACTTCAAAGGCGATTCCCAGAAAATTTAAGATATACACTTTATTGGTCATTTAAAAATCTTTAATTTGTGGTATTTTAATCAAAATCGTTAGAGATATTTTTTAGAAAACCAAAAATTTCGAAAAATGTTCCATGGAAAGTTTAGTTTAGGATAGGAGAATTTTCCTGAAAATCTTCCAGTCATCTTTGGAAGGTACTGGACTTAAATACCAAGTTTGGTATTGATCCGACTTTTCGTTTTGAATTATACTGTTCTCTCTCTCTCTCTCACTCACACACACATGCACGCACACACAGGCACGCACATGCGGATCTTAATCTAAATATGCTCTTTTTGTATTCAGGGGGCCTCAAAACACGTATTTATGTTGAGATCTTGATATCAAATTTTTGGGTGGGCAATATCTTCTCTTCCTACTATGTAAGTACATGGTAAAGAAAGTAAAAGTGCACTAATCCCTTCTCCCTTCCCCTCCCAACCAGCAAAGTCCTACTAGTTTGTACCTCTCCTTCAGTTAATAAAGGAATCTGACAGATAATTTCTCCTCAGCTGCTCTGTCTTAGCACAGTACGCCAGAATATAAGCCACGTTTCTTTCTCTCCACACCAGGGACCATCTTGTGCCTTCTTCCTTCTTTGATTGCTTGCGATAATCCCAGTCTGCACCAAGGAAGCCCTTGGTTGTTGACTCTATTTCTCGAAAAACTATATTGTTCTATACCCCATTCTGTTTTAAGCTTCGACTGTAAGCTTAATGATACTCTCTCAGTAAACTGTCTGTTTCTTTCAGTTGATTCTGTGTTTTTCTACACACATTCACTCTATTTCCTTTTCTTCCAACCAAATATTACCCATCCTTATTCTTTCCAACCCTCTCTTGGAACAACTTGTTCGCTCCCATTCTATCCTATTCGTTATAGTATAGTCTTCTAATACGGTGATTGATTTCTTCTCATCAGTCTAATCAAATATGTTATCGCACATGTCTTTCGTTCAATTGTTTCGCAGTATGCACTATTCTCTCTATAAAAGACACAGTTTTCACCACACCTCCCCATCCCCAAGATACCTTTTACAAAACTTGTTCTTACTTGGTCCATTTACTTCCTCTACCACGTACCCGTAGGTAGTAGGTGGCGAAGGTATTCCATCCTAAAATTTGATATCGATATTTCAACAGAAATACATGTTTTGAGGCACCCTGAATAAAACCAATTTTTACAAAAAATGTCCGCAAGTGTGTGTGTGTGTGTATGTATGAACAGTATAACGCGAAAGAAAAAAGTCGATAAACGCCAAAATTGGTATTTAATTTGAGTATTTTTAAAAGCTGGGAAACGAAGATTTTCAAGAAAATTCCCCACCTTTGACTAACTTCTACATGGAAAACTTTTCAAATTCTTGTTTTTTTCTCAAAAATAACTCTAAGGATTTTGATTAAAATGACACATATTTAAGCCATTAATATAACAGATAAAATTTATATTTTTAATTCTCTGGGGATATCATATGAAGTAGGGTGACCAGATGTCCTGCTTTTCGCAGGATACTGCTTTTTTGACACCTTATCCTGCTGCCCGCGAAGAGACTCTAAAACGAAATAAAGGAAACAGTACCATTAAAAACTAACGTGCATATTATAAGTTGGCAGACTTATAAAACCAGTTGTTGAAACTGAAATTGTGAAATTTCCGGTCCGTGTCCGTATGTTGGTCCATTTAAGTTTTTCAACGACTTACTGTGTAGTCCGTGTGCGGTGAAAGATAACTGTAGTGTATAACTTTCTGTAATTATGCCGAAAGTTAAAGGAAAATGTGTATTAAACACTGAACTGCAATCTCTCTATCCATTTATCATTCAGCATAAATATAACAGTGATGTACGCTGCATGAAGTGTTCAGCATTGTTTTTAATAGCAAATGGCGGTAAAAGTGAAATTTTACGACACGTCCAAATAAAGAAGCACAAGCTGTCCGGCAATACTGCTGCTTCCAGCTCATCCCTTACAAAGCCTATCTCACCAACTTCTTAAACGAACAGCGACATTACATTGTTTTCAATATTATGTAAGATTAATTTTTAGCGTTAATAGCAATAATAACAGTATAATAAATATCACCAGTAATATTTTATATTCAAATGTTTTAATCATAGAAAGCACCACCCAACAACAGTGTATTTCAGGTTTATTAGTTTTAAAATATGATGTTACAATGTATCTGGATAATTTACACTAGCCTAAGTGAAGTGAAGCCCCAACCCTGCAAAAAAAAAACAAAAAAACAAAAAAAGGCCTCGATCTAGTAAGGTACCAGACCACTTTATTAATGGGTCCTGCTTTTTGGTCTGAAAAAAATCTGGTCACCCTATATGAAGTCTTCTACTTTCTGAGTGATTTTTGTATATCTGATAAACTGTGAGAGTTAGACAAAAGTTTACTACACAAAAAGTCTCGTTAAAACAACATTGTTATTGGTTTGAATTTTCATATAGTTATAGTTTTTTCAACTAGTAAGTCCCTATTCGCTTTTCTCGTGGTCATGCAAAGAACATGGAATTTCAAACCCGCTACATAATGGCCTACTTTTTAAAAAAATCTGATTATCGCCTTACCTAGTGCATCCTTTTTATACATACAACGAAATGCAATGCACGCCTTCCTGACTCAGAAACGGATGATGGAAAAAGGGTGATAATGTATTCCACCCATAGTTTAAGAATTAGAGTGAGTACATTATATATCACCGGGGGAGATGGCTCCGCGTTAACAGGTGAGGCTCACATTCGGGAGGTCGCAGGTTCAATACCCGTTGGAAATTCATTCCTCTTGGGGTTTTCGTGGTTGTCAGTGACCGGTAGTGTATGCTGGGGTTGTTTCTCATGTGTCACAATTTCCATTCCATTAATTCGCTTTCATTCCGTTTCCTTCTCATGCTTCAGGTGTGCTTCTAGTTCTAAGGGCACTAGCAGACAAATGACACGCATTCACGTGTTTCCCGTGGGCACTAGAGGGCTGCTTAGGTGTATGGGTCGTTTATTGCTCTCTGGGCAGCTCCAGTAGTGGCACTGGTCTCCGGACTAGGAACTATTAGGGTCTTCCGCGCGTCTCCGCGGCGGCCTGCAGCCTATTGCGGTTTTCTTCACTTCATCCCTTTCTATTGAGAAATGGAAGTTGCAATAGACGTTACATAGGTGGGAATGCATGTGGTGTCGTACTCCGTTATATACCCTATGCCCAGAGATAGGATTTTTGGTGTTTATTGAAAATATAATGAAACAATATAAAATATCGTATTTAATATCTAAAATATTGTCGAAACTTCGTGAAAATTTCATGGTAATTTTTAAATGTCATAGGCAATGGTTCTTATTGTTATAACTGCGGCCTAATGTTTTTGAAATTCGGCTGGAGACAAGCTTTCAAGTCGTTGTTATCGATTGTTGATCACGTACACACGTCAGTTTGTTTCTGCTAGTTTCCACGCAGTCAATTATTTTTCTGCTGGAGCTCTTAAACTACTATGGTGCTTAGCGTCCCATTCTATATTGGGCGTGAAAGACCGAACAAAAGCCTCTTTATCAGGATTGAGGTTCTTTTACGTACCAAAAAGCTACGGCACGGGGCCAGCGGATTTACTTCCGTTCCGAAGGAAGCCATGCTAAGGAGTTTTAAGCCCGAGAAAGCTCATCGACCTCCACTGGGTTTGAGCTCGTGACCTCGGTGTTTGCACCCCTAGACCACGAAGGACGACCAAAAATCTCAGGATAACCCTAGCAGCTGTTAAGGTTGGTTTTGCAGGTCATAAAATAAAATAATAACGTAATTTAAGTTTTGGGGTTAATATACATTTCTAAATGAATTCCCGTTCCTTTACAACCAATATCTTCAAATGAATGCATTTTTTAAAATTGCATTTTTTCAATTTTATCGCAAAAATAAATATCAATTTTCTTGATAAATTCATGATAAAATTATAGACATAATTCGGTCACATTTGTCATAAATTTTGCATGAAATTCTTGCTGCACCTCTTTGTTAGATTTAAAAAAAATGTCTTGTCTAGACCCTATTAATTAGATAAGTATAATAAACGTTGCTTGTCAACTGCAGAAAGGTGCAATATCATTTCTAGTACATCTACATTACGCGCCCCCGCTCAGAGATACAACAGAGAAAAATAAAAGGAGAACAAGTTGAAAGTAGTTCCTTTGTGGTGAAAGCTGCGGTGGTAAACTTTCACCTCACCTACTCTTTATCTCCGGAACACATTGAAATCTGAACGAACAAAGTCTGTTGCAGATCTCTGCATGAAAAAGGAATAGAGAAAATAGAAAAACAGGTGGAGAGGATTCACAGTAACACTCAAATAACGGTGAGTGTTTTCTATTTAATTAACTTTGGTATGGAGCACTTTGAGTACGGTGGTCAATAGCATAAAAGAAACCAGCAACTATAGATCCTAGGGCTACCAAGTTACAACAGGTTCTATGTTTTTACTTCTTATTAACTTTCTAATGAACCTGAAGAAGTTACAGTTCCATATGCGTATTTGTCAACACCATAAAAACATCTGTATTACATTCACATGCCTTTCTCTATCCAATATTCTTACAAGAGTTTATTATTTTCTCTACTACGTATAGTAAGTAGAGGAAGTATTGTATTCCACTCAAAAATTCGATACCGAGATATCACAGGAAATACATGTTTTGAGACCCCCTGAATAAAAAAAATCATTTTTGGAAACAAATGTGTGTGTCTGTGTGTGTGTCTTTGAAAAGCATAACTCAGAAACGAACAGTCGGATAAACACCAAACTTGGTATTTAGCTTCAGTATCTTCCAGAGATGCGACACGAAGGTTTTCAATAAAATCCCCCAACCCAGAGTACCCTTTACATGGAAAATTTTTATTTTCTCAAAAATGGCTCTAACGATTTTGATTAAAATATCACATGTTTAAGATATTTTTATGACAAATGAAATGTATATCTCAAATTTTCTGGGAATGTCTACAAAAGTATTCTTCATTGTGAACGACGTTTGCATAACTGGTAAACCATAAGAGATAGACAAAATTTTACTACACAGAAAATTTAGATCACCTTAAAATGCCCAATTTATGTCATATACATTGTTTTCGTTGAGTGAACCATTTTCGAAATATTGCTTGTTATGCCCTTAAATTTTCCAATACTTATACTTTTTCTCAAATGGGAATTCGTTATTCATTTTTTTATGTCCTGGACATGCAAAGAGAATGGAATGCGCCACATAGCAACCAGCGCTTAAAAGATTTGACTATCGCTTAAAGCCTATCATATTCCCCTTGCATCTACAAGAAAATTAGCAATAAGATTAACATCTCGATATCTCGATTAACATGAAGCATATGGAGAATAAGCGTTTGTAAAAATAGTTTGTACAAGAGTAGAGAAAGTCATGTGGGTGTAACACATCAGATTTCTTTAGTTAGTTTTATTTTAGTCGAGATAAGCGTTTGCAGAAATTATTACATTACACATTTTAATGTAGTAATAAGAGGGAACACACACATTCTTTGGAATTACGCAAAAATCAAAGCTCAAAAAACAATTTAATTGTTGCACTCATATGACTTTGTCTGCTCACTTTTATACAAACTATTATTATAAAAGCTTATTATTATACCTGTCTTCATGTTAATCCGGATAAACTTTCAAATCACATTTACACATTTCGTTATTCCATTCAGAGATAAAGCGATACTCGACATTTACTTTCTCCACTATGTAGAGAAAGTAGCGGACGTACTGCAGTCCACCTAAAACTTTGATACCGAGATTTCACCGAAAATACATGTTCTGAGGCGGCCTGAATCCAAATTAAGCATTTTCGAAAACATGTCTGTGGGCGTGTGTCTGTCTGTGAACAAAATAACTCAAAAAGGAAAAGTTGGATAAATACCAAACTTGGTATTTCAGTTTAGTATCTTCCAAAGATGCGACACAAACATCTCCCACCCCAATTACCCTAACATGGAACATTTTTCGAAAAAGTTTTATTTTCTAAAAAATGGCTCTAACGATTTTGATTAAAATACCATATAGTAAATATATTTACATGACAAATAAAGTGTATATTTTTAATTTTCTGGGAACAATCTGTGAGGTCCTCTTCATTGAAGGAATTTTGTATAATCTTGTATAACTGGTAAACGTTAAGCGATAGACGAGAACGTACCACACAATAAATGTAGCTCTCAATTTACTTAAAACAGGTTTTTTTGTGGCATAAGCCGTTTCTGAGATATCCGTTACGAAAGGTTCGAATTGTTCAATACTTGTCTTTCTTTTAAAGTCCCATGGATTTTCAGTTGTTTCTCGCGATTGCATGGAAACAGTGTGGGATTTTAAGGCTAGCATAGCATACAGTTCTTAAATATTTGACTATCGCTGTTCTCTTTGTATTTATAACGAAATGTGTAATGTAGCTATTTTTGCACAGGATTATTTGGATTAAATGTAGTAGATAGAAAAATAAGCTTTAGTAAACATAGTTGGTACACTCAATAATAAAGATAGGGGGTTGAAATCAGATTTTTAAATAGTACGTCGCTATTCCATACTCTTTGCACGAGAATGAAAAGAAAAAACCAATAACGACTTCCCAGTTGAGAAAAATATAAGCGCCGTTGAGCACTGATTAACCGAAAAAATTGGGGACGGAGGGTATTCGGATAATTGATTTTTCGGATAACAGATCATGATGTTATAGGAGCAATATGAAACAAAGCAGCACAGTTATTAAAAAGATCTATATATATATATATATATATATATATATATATATATATATTACTTAGCAAGTATTTAGTGCATGGGACATTGACCGTACATGCATATTTAAGATACAATAGGGTGACAAAATAAACAACAGAGAAAGAAAACTTACCAAAAACGAACAAGAAAAAGGGAAATAGAGATAAATTACCTTTGTCTAAGCGAAGAAATTTGACCTAGCTTCGCGCACTTTAGCCAAAAAATTGCCCATGTTTTGCCAGTTCCTCTGGTCAGCCAGTAGATCCCGACATGCCAATCTCTTTCTTGAGGGACTTAAGAAATTTTTTTGAGTTTAATCGTTCGCTGGTTCTCCCACTGTGCACATTCCGCCAAAATATGTACCCAGGCCTCATCCAAATCACAGAATGGGCAGATTCTCCTGCCAGAATCGTCAAGTCTTTTCTGTGCCCCCCAGCCCACCAGCCTAAACCATTCCATTCCTGATGTTTCCTTTCTTCCTAAATTGAGTATATATGCCTCTTTACTCCAGTTCAATTTTATTTTATTTGCTAGACTTAGAGAAGGTTTAATTTTACTATCCGATTCTATTTCCTGTTGGTTGATGTCTCTTAGACTTCTTTTAACACCTTTCCATATGGTTTTGTCATTTGTGTCATTTGTGCCATACTGATCCCTTCCTATTCTCCTCAAACCCCTTTCCAAATCAGCTGCCCAAAACTTAGGAGACAGGTTTTCTCGCTGGTATTTGTAACATTTGGATCATAGTATGGAGTTATCCCCATGCATCAGCCTTAGCCAGTATTTCACTGCCCTTATTTTGCAGGTATTGCGTCTTCATAACACCCCACCTCCCTCAATACCTCCGAATTGGATGTGCCTTGTGAAGCTCCAAGAACTCTTTTCCAAAATGCTACTTTGTTTTATTTACATGCTCTGCTCATCCCATCCCCAGATTTCACTTCCGTATAAGAAATCCGGCCTTATCATAGAGTTATACATCTTTTCTAATGTATCTACAGGTACATCCGGTATCCGCGAGAGGGTACGTAATAATTCATTTAACTTCCCTCGTGCTTAGTTAGTTACTGATGACGTTTGTTTCATTTTCCTCTCATATTAAACATTACTCCTCAATAGGAGAAATGTTTAACGTTTTGTGGTTCTAGCCCCTTGTAATAACATTTCTCATCCCTGCCATACACATAGCCAGTTTTGAAAGCCATTGTTTTTTCTATTAATGTTTACCACCAGACCCCATTGTTTACAATATTCTTCCAACCTGTTAATACCTTTCTGTAAGCCTTCTATGGTCACTGACAAAATTGTCATGTCATCCGCGTATAAAAGTACAGAAATGCAGACATCGTCTACTTTTGTGCCATTCATTTCCTCTGCTATTAACATGTATTTTGTATCACACGTCTTACAAATAACTCAGAGAACTGACTAGCCTAGTATGACAAGTCCAAAATGGCAATTAAAACAGGCTTATAGTAATGGAAAAAAACAGTTTTGTTTCTTTTCGGGGGACTTTAGAGCTGATGCTTTTTTTCTTTGTTTTCTTTTTATTAATTTTTGGGAGGAGGACTGCTAAATTGCAAACATTTTAGACAGCAATTGGACGGCATCACATTCTTGTTGTCCTTCACTTTATATCCGCCAATAAAAGCTTCCTCACAGGATGGTATTTCTTCAGCATGGTCGTCGTCGTCGCAAGTATTTTAGTCGTCACTGACACTGGCAATGATTTCATCAACTGTCAAGTACGTGAGAGTCAGTCATAAACATCACATTCGAGCCAGTTATAAAGTTTTGCTACTCGCATTCTTCAAATCCTGGGGATTCTTTAGTCAGTCCAACAAGTTCTGATATACATTGGCGTTTGATGGCTCTTCAAGTCCCGTGACAGACCCGTCTGAAGAAGGAGCTTATTTCAAGTTTTTAGTGTAGTGTCCTTGAGGGTAGCCCAAGATCTGCTGCCATATACACAGCATCCTTAAAATCAATTTGTTTATATACACTACGTTGACGCAGTAATTTGTATCACAAATTATGTAAATGTCAGAGTGATTGTAGTGCGAATATACATTGTTGTGTGACATTGATTTGAGATGTTTGTTGATTGTAATTATTGTCGAGAAGTAAGTTTATACGGCCTTACTGAAACTGACAATAATAGCGTGCAATAATGTAGCGAGGGGGTGAGCTGTTTATCATTATTAGAGACGAGCAAATGACGTAATATTGGCGCGTTTTTCTTAGGAATTTGCTGGAACATTTTTCCTAGAGCATATGTTTTCGTAATTTTCATTGGATATAAAAATAGACGCTAATGTTGGCGCGTTTTATTAACCAATATCAGCTCGGTTATAATCTTTAGGCATATCGGGGTGTGGGAGTATAAAAAGGGCTAAGTCAGAGTCAGATTCCTCCAGTCCATCGGAAACATTTGTGCATTACACGTCGCCGAGTTCAACAGAAACAGTCATGGTGAATACATCGCATAGTTTATCGATTTGCAGTGTACGCGTAGCAAAGTTATGAAAAATCTCTCGTGTTGTACAGTTAATTACACAAAAAGTTGAAGTACGCGAATTAATAATGGGCAGTAAATAAGTTATTATAACAGTTTCAGTTTGGTGAGTGTCAAGATTAATATGTGAAAGTGAATAATGTGTTAAGACAATAAAAGTATAAAATAAATTCTTTTATTAGTGTTATCTTTGGATAAAAACTCCTTTCCGTTTACACACCTGTATAAGATAAGTGCTCGACCTAAAAAAATCATAGCTAGCTGGAGGACAGTAAACCCAAAATTAAACACAATAACAGGCGATCAGTAAAAGATAACACGAAGTGACCGCGACAAATTGTCTTTTATACGTGCGGCAGATAAACAGTAGCATTCTTTCAAACTTAACAAAGAATACCGTCGCAACGTGATCAATAGTATCCGGACACCTGGCTGACAATGAAAAAAAAAATTTCGTGGCGCCCTCCATCGGTAATGCTGGAAGTCAATATGGTGTTGGCACACCTTTAGCCTTGATGATAGCATTCACTCTCGCAGGCATACTTTCAATCAGGTGCTGGAAGGTTTCTTGTGGAATGGTAGTCCATTCTTCACGGAGTGCGGAACTGAGGAGAGGTGTCTATGTAGGTCAGTGAGGCCTGGCACGAAGTCGGCGTTCCAAAACATCCCAAAGGTGTTCTATAGGATTCAAGTCAGGATCTGTGCAGGCCAGTCCATTACAGGGATGTTATTGTCGTGTAACCACTCCGCCACAGCCCGTGCAGTATGAACAGGTGCTCGATCATGTTGAAAGATGCAATTGCCATCCCCGATTTCCTCTTCAACAGTGGGAAGCAAGAAGGTGCTTAAAATATCAATGTAGGTGTGCGCTGTGATCGTGCCACGCAAAACAACAAGGAGTGCAAGCCCCCTCCAGGAAAAACACGACCGCACCATAACACTACCACCTCCGAATTTCACTTTTGGCACTACACATGCTAGCAGATGACGTTCACCGGGCATTCGCCATACCCACACCCTGCAATCAGATTGCCACATTGCGTACCGTGATTCGTCACTCCACACAACGTTTTGCCACTGTTCAATCGTGTAAGGTTGACGCTCCTTACACCAAGCGAGGCATCGTTTGGCATTTCCCTGCGTGATGTGTGGCTTATGAGCAGCCGCTCGACCATGGAATTCTCATCTCACGCCTGTCATAGTACTTGGAGTGTACCCTGATGCAGTTTGGAATTCCTGTGTGATGGTGTGGATAGATGTCTGCCTATTACAATTTATGACTCTATTCAAATGTCGGCGGTCTCTGTCAGTCAACAGACGAGGTCGGCCTGTACGCTTTTGTGCTGCACATGTCCCTTCACGTTTCTACTTCACTGTCACATCAGAAACAGTGGACTTAGGGATGTTTAGGAGTGTGGAAATCTCGCGTATAGACTTCTGACACAAATGACACCCACGTTCGAAGTCCGTGAGTTCCACGGAGCATCCCATTCTGCTGTTTCACGATGTCTAATGACTACCGAGGTCGCGGATAATGAGTACCAGGCAGTAGGTAGCAGCACAATGCACCTAGGGTGAAAAAGGTATGTTTTTGAGGATGTCCGGATACTTTTGATCACATAGTGTAGGTTCTGAATCGTGCTTTCCTCGGTGAGAACTGCATGGCACGCACGCAAATTTGAATCTGTCAATTAGAACGCTTTCGGTTAACCGATCTTTCGTTTGATCGGTATTGGGATAATAGATACTCTACCATATTTGAAAATTGAAGCCTGTAATAGGGAATGTCTTGGAAACAACTCCAGTACATGTTTTAAATTGTGTGCTTTAATGAGATCTACATTTTTTGTGCAGCAGAATTTTGTCTATGTTTTACGGTTTAAAAATTATACAAAGTCATTCAGAATGAAGTGGAAGTAGAGGATATTGCAACAAAATTCAAGACACATTTAATTTGCCATAAGAATATCTTAAACATATTGTATTTGATTCAAAATTGTCAAGAGATTTTTGAGAAAACCAAAATCGTAGAACAATTTTCCATGTAAACGGTAATCTGCGGTGGAGAGTTTCTTGAAAATCTTCAAGTCGACTCCACCAAGGATTCGTACAGACACAAGCAGCACACGCGCACGCACACACGGACCTTTTTATAAAAATCTGATGTGTCACACTCACATGACTACCTCTACTCTTGTACTAACTATTTTTACAATCGCTTATTCTCCATAAGCTTCATGTTAATCGAGATATCGAGATGTTAATCTTATTGCTAATTTTTGTTGTAGAAGCAAGGGGAATTGGTCGGCTTTAAGCGATAGTCAAATACTTTAAGAGTTGGTTGCTAAGTCGAGTATTCCATTCTCTTTGCATTACCAGGACAAAAAAAAAAGAATAACGAATTCCCATTTGAGTAAAAGTATAAGTATTGGAAAATTTAAGGGTATAACAAGGGTGAAAAGGGTTCACTCAACAAAAAATGTATATGACACAAATTGTGTATTTTAACGCCATCTAAATTTTTTGTGTAGTAAAGTTTTGTCTATCTCTTATGGTTTACCAGTTATGAAAAAGTCGTTCACAATGAAGAATACTTTTGGAGACATTCCCAGAAAATTCAAGATATACATTTTATTTTATCATGAAAGTATCTTAAATGTATATTTTAATCAAAATCGTTAGAGCCATTTTTGAGAAAATTAAAATTTTCGAAAAATGTTCCATGTAAAGGGTAATTGGTGTGGGGAGATTTTCTTGAAAACCTTCGTGTCGCATGTCTGGAAGATACTGAACCTAAAAACCAAGTTTGGTGTTTATCTGACTGTTCTTTTCTGAGTTATGCTGTTCACATACATACACACACACACAGACACACACACACTGACACATACACGGACATGTTTCCAAAATACTTTTTTTGGATTCAGGTGGTCTCAAAACATGCATTTCCGGTGAAATCCTGATAACGAATTTTTGGGTGGAATGCAATTCTTCCTCTACTTACTATAGGTAAGTAGCAGAGACGTTGTCTTTTTATTTTTCTGCAAACTATTCTTACAAAAACATATTGTTCTGTTCACTTCTAGTTAATCGAGGTAAACTATCACCACACGTATACATATTCGTTATAGGTATAAGGAAGATACAGTAGGCTAAAGCGAGTCACTGTGTGATGGGTTTGAATTTCCATGTACTGTGTTTGGCCACGAGGAAAAACATTCACATCTACACACGATCATTTATTTTTATACAGCTCCTACAAACTATTCTTACGCAAGGTTGAAAAGGTAAAATCAGACGACTGAAAAATTCAAGGAATTTGAATCACGGATTTTCTGGTTTCCGTGAAGTTGCTCTAACCACCTGAGCTATCATGGCAACATAACGGTACGACGTTAAATTCCCCAACTGACTAGCATTTACCCGGTAATAATGTGAGTCAGCTGGGGATATAAGTACGTTCCTTTCGAAAGCACTACTGCTACGGCCATATGCCTTTGCGATGTGAAAAGGAAGTCGACTCAGTACATTTTTATAAAAATCTACATTTGTTTGTTTGTTTATCTGTTAACGTTTCCCACTTATACAAATCTTCTTCCGAATAAACCGAACTTCACAGGTTATTCCCAGAAAATAAAAATAAACATCTTATTTGTCATGTATCTTAAGTATAATGAATTTTGATCAAAATTGTTGGGCCTCTTTTTGAGAAAATCAAACATATCGAAAATTTTTTCATGTAAAGGTTAATTTGGAGTGGGGAATTTTCTTTCAAATCTTCGTGTACATCTCAAGATGCGCAACTTAAATTACCAAGTTTGGTATTTAGCCACCTTGCTCTTAGATATATGCTCTTCACAGATACTATACACAGACCTACACTCACGGAATATTTTCTACAAATGTTCTTTCGGGATTCTGGGGAAATCCTCAACATTACATTTTTAGGTGAATAAAATGTTTCCTCTTTCCTACTATACGTAGATGGTAGATAAGGTAAAAAAACTATTGTGTTACATTCACATGCCTTTCTCTATCGTCTATCGCGTATTAGGTGATATACAAATTATTCTTACGAAAGTTTATTTTCCTAGATATTTAATTTTAATCGAGATAAACCTTTCCTGAAATAGCTGCAATACAAATTTCGTTATAGATACAAAGGGAATAGCGATAATCAAATGTTTTAAAATGGCTATACGCTGCCTTAAAATGCCCTAGTGTTTCCATGCGAAGAACAACTGAAAATTTGACAGGACTTTAAAAGTTGAACAATTTGAACCAATAACGGATATATATCGGAAATGGCTGATGCCACAAAAAAGTTATTGGAAGTAAATCGTGTGTTTTAAATAGATCTACAGGTCTTGTGTAGCACATTTTCGTCTATCGCTTAACGTTTACTAGTTACACAAGGTTATACAAAATTCCTTTCGAATAAAGCGGACTTCACAGGCTATTTCCAGAAAATAAAAGTTAACATCTTATTTTTCCATGTAAATATCTTAAGTATATGGTATTTTAATAAAAACTGTTAGAACCATTTTGAGAGAATCAAACATATTTTAAAATTTTCGCGTCACATCCTTGGAAGATTTTCAATTTAAGTTCCAGGTTTGGTACTATTCAAATATTTCGTTTTAGATTTATGCTCTTCAGAGCCATGTCTACACAGACCAACCTAAATGCAAGGAATGTTCTCTAAAAGTGCTTTTTTCTGGATTAAGGGGGAATTCTCGACCTGAAAGTTTTAATACTTTCTCTTACTACTATGTGTAGGGGTGGAAAAAGTAAAAATAAAGTACTACCATATAGTTTTTAGGTTTCAGAGTAATAGAACATCAGTAACGGCAGAAGAGAAGAGGGTTTAGGGGGTCGAGGGGAAGAAGGGAATGGACACTTCCTGGACACGGAGCTGGCAGCTAAAGCAACCCTACTTTCAAGCACACCACCACCATTAAGTAACGTACATAAGATGTAGTGTGGAATGCCGTGTCTGCCTTGCAAAGCCATGCCAAGTCATTTCCTCCTTGATAGGAATGCAATGAAGCAGAACAAGTGTTCCACACGCTAAGTCCTCTTCATTCCAAACTTCCCCTTCCTAAAAACGAATCACAGCATACCGTAAATAATGTCTTGTTTCGGAGACCGTAAAGTTCAAGCGTAGAGCGTAGTAAAAAGTTTCTCACGTCTCATTTATTCTCAGAGTGTAGAAGATACAGAGGTTGAAGTAGTAGTTATTTTATAAGCAGTTGTATTGTTGTTTGCCCCACGTTTTGAGAGCCAATTTTAAGAGGGTTTGTTGCTGCTACGTATGGAATGTCAGTTTGAAGATATATTATATTTCGACTGTTGGGGAGCCGAACTTGAAGTAGTTGTAACCGTACGTATAGTACCCGGTAGCCTTCGTCAAAAAATTTAAAAATATTAACTTTTTAATTTTTACTCTTTCTTTAAATATTATATATTTATGTTTGTCTCGGCTGCTTCATTATTATTTTTAGAGACATGAATTCTTTAACAGGGCGTGATGCGGCTGAAGAATGTAGGCGTACACAGTTTATAATTTTTAATTCACTCCTTTTTTTTAATTCTTGACACAATTGAAATAACACTTCACTGATATAGAGAGCTGTGAGATTCTTTTATTAATTACTTGAACTTTTAACACGTAAACTATTTTTGTCTCACACGAATACGTATTAAATTTCTCGAGGACGTATCTCGCGTCTGATTAGTAACACTGTCTGCAAGCAATGCGTTCAGTTATGAGCACTGTTTACATGCAACTGACTTGATTTCAACCACCTAAAGTTTGTAAATTTCTGTATTTCAAGTCTCTGATTGGTTATTCCTAACCCAATAGAATACTTTTATTTAACTTAAGCTTTTTTCTGGTTGTTGATTGAATATTTTATAGACTGTCACAAAATTTACATTATTGTTGCTCCAATAATGACTAGTAGTATTGTTAAACTTTAAAATTCATTATTGCCTCAAGGCTATCTCATTGTTACCTCATTGTTAGCAACTTTTAACCTAATATTTTCACAGCTCCTACATTATTAAATTACGTAACACATTCATATAACATTATTACACATGTATACAATAACACAAACATATACAACGACTATAATATACACTTTTTATATATTATTACATACACATTTTGCTTTAAGGTGGGCTGTTATTATATTTTATAGTATATAATTTGACTGAAATCATTTAAGTGTTAAAAATACTGCCTCAAGGTGAAGTTCACATATACCATTTGCGTTAGATCTCTTAATAAAAATGTAGCGAAATATGAATTACAATGTGCAATCATACATCTTGGATGTTGTACGGACCCACAACTATTGTCTTTTCAGGGACGTTTTAGCTGGGGGTGGGATGGCTTATGTCTCAAATAAAGCTTGAGCTTTAACTGGTGGCACGGGTACACAGTATGCTGAACTCGTGCCGCGCGTGACGCATACAGTGGAAAATAGCAAAGTCTTTCACTATCGCGCGTCTATACCCCTCACTTGCCTAACAGCAATTAAACCCCCTCCTTCCAGTAGCTAAACCCCTGCCTGCTTGGAAGGGCACCCCCATTCCATAGCTAAATCGTCGCTGAACAGACGTAAGTGCATTTGTAGATTACAGCACTACTTCCAATTAAGTGAGTTGCAGAAAAAATGCGCTGAATCTTTCAACTAGCTGTCCATCGCCATAATTTCTAGTCTCATCGCCACTACCTAAACAATACGTTTACTTGTATTCACTGCCATGACAGGGTCTCGAAACGCGGATTATCGACTCTCTGTGGTGATGTTCCTATCGCTTGGGCTACCATGGCTAAGTGCATAAAACTGTCCCATCTGAATGAAGTATACCGGTAAATCTTCAAGGCAAACTACCGAAACAAAAGAGTTTTATTTATGGACTATCTTTAATTGTTGTGGTCCTTAGCGTCCCATTCTATTTTGGACATGAAAGACCGGTAATTTTGCTCAGAGACCTCTTTATAAACCATGAGGTTCTATTACGTGCCGTAGATCTACGACACGGGACAACCGGCTTCACTTCCCCTCCGAAGGAACCCTGTTTAGGATTTTTACACCCGAAAAAATTCATCGCCCTAAGCGGGCTTTGATCCCGCGATCTCAGGAACCAGGGGTTAGCATGCTAACCACTACACCACGGAAGACAACGCAATCTGAAATACATATTTGAAATATCCGACCTCAAAGGCAACATATTTAAAATTTTCTAGGGGGTTTTAATTTCTAGACTTTTGCTACTGAGAGTTAATTCAATTATAACTGTAGGTATTAAATATGAATATAAAATATTCTTCTTCTTCGAGAAGCAGACACTCTCATGGAGCAGACAGAATGTCCAGGATGGGTGATCAGTCAGATACCTGGTATGGAATGAAGGAATTAGATGAATCGAAATGACGGCGAAATGGATGATAGGAAGGGAGACGATGTAGCAGTCGGTGGAAACCGGAGAACCCGGAGAAAACCCGACAAAACGCCGCTTTGTCTACCGGAAATCCCACATGCGGGTCCCTGGGATTGAACCCGGGCCTCCTCGGTGAGAGGCGAGCGGTTAACCACTCGGCCACGGCGCCGCCCCAAAAAAATGTAGTTTAGTTGTTAATTATGAATATGGATTGAGCAGGTTCTGCACGATAACGGACTCGATTACAACATTCAGAGGAAATACAAAATAAACACAACGCTTCTTACATAAGAGTTGTTACTTCAGGATATAATTTTTAGAATTAGAAAAAAATTTACTCACATGTGTACTTTCTCTACTACCTATAGTAATTAATGGAAATTTTGTATTCCACGCAAAAATTTGATATTTAGACTTCAGCGCAAATGTGTGTTTTTTTGGCCCCTGAACCCAAAAAAACATTTTCAGAAAATGGTCGGATTGTATGTGTGTGTGTGTGTGTGTGTGTGTGCGCGAGTGTTTCTGTGAACAGCACACTCAACAATGATAAGTGGGATAAATAAATAGCAAACTTGATATTTAATTTTAGTATCTTCCAAAGATGCGCCTCGAAAATGTTCCTAAAATCCTCCTACCCCATACTACCCGTTTACATGGAATATTCTTGAAAATGCTGTTTTCTAAAAATAGCTGTAACGATTTTGTTTAAAATACCCTATATTAAAGATATTTACATGACATATAAAATGTATATCTCGAATTTTCTGGGAATAGCTTGTGAAGTCCTCTTCATTCGAAAAGAATTTTTATAATCCTGTATAACTGGTAAACGTTATGCGATAGACAAAAAACGTACTACACAAAAAGTAGTTCTTTTTAAAACACACAATTGATTTACAATAACGTTTTTGTGCCACAAGCCATTTCTGAGATATCCTTTATAAATGTTTAGGATAGTTCATTACTTGATCATTGTTTTAAAATCCTGTTAACATTTAGTTGTTTCTCGCGGTTGCATGGGAACAGTATGGAATTTTAAGGACAGCGTATAGCGTCCAGTTCTTAAACATTCGACTGTCGCTGTTCTCTTTGTATCTATTAAGAAATGTGTAATGTAGATATTTCCACAAATATTAAATAGATAGAAAAAGAATAAAGTAAGTATGCTTTATTTATAACTTTGAAGGATATTTGGTATTCCACATAAAGCAAAATTTGATACTATAAAACATGATGAAGTAAAAGGTATAAAAACTGATAAACTTTTGTGTACACACTAATAAAGGATAGAGAGTTGAGAAAGTCATGTGAATGTATATCACATTTTTTGTTACTCAATTCCACTCTCAAGGAAAAGCTACCATCGCATGCTTCTATGCGTCAAATATGCTCGTATTTTGATATATAGGCTTTGTTAATCCTTTTTAATGTTTAAACATTTTGGAACTGAAATTAGAAGTTATCTCCTAGCTATTTGCATCGAAAAGAACAGTGCTTTTTATGGTGAAAGAACTATCAAAATCGGTTTAATGGTCTCGAGATTATCCATACACAAATTTTTTCTCATTACAATGTTTGTATAGACCAGGAGAAGTGAGTGTATGTAAATTTCTATTTTATTTGCTTCTATAACCATCAAGCACAAGTATTTTGTCTTTTTAGAACGAAGCTACAATATCACCAAAAGTGAAACTTTCTATATGGACAAGTGCAGACAATGGAGGAATTTATTATGCCTAAGCACATATTCTTTCTCTACCACCTATCTATAGTAGGCAGTGGAAATATTCCACCCAAAATTTCTATATAGAAATTTCACTCCAGCTACATGTTTTAAGGCCCGGTGAATTCAAAAGACCATTTGAAGGAAAACGTCTACGTTGTGTGTGTGTGTGTGTATGTGTGTGTGTGTGTGTGTTTGTGAGTAGCAAAATAAAAAACCGAAAGATCACATAAACTTTGTGTTTAGTAAGGTTATCCAATTCCAAAAACAGGCCTTTAAATGACAAAGTTTTCTTAATTTTCAAATTGTATTTTGTATAGTTTTGTATAAATCTCAAGATATAGACAAAAATTTACTACATACGTATTTTATGTCAAATATAGTTGCTTTTGTCATTAGCCATTTCTGAGATACTTATTTCGTTGATTTGAATTTCCCAACACTATATTTTTTAAGCCCTAAGGCGCTAAATTTTTTCTCGTAACGTCATGCAAATTGTGGTATTTTAAAGCTAGCTTTTTAGGTTTGACCCGTTTTTTAAATAGTTAGCAATTGTTTCAGCTTTCTGTATGACCCTTGTACCTACAACGAAATATTTAATGAAACATTTTTGCAAATGTTTATCCTGATTGACATCAATCGGCTAAAATAATAAGGTTTTGTAAGAATAGTTAGCAAGATAGGCATAAAAAGAAACGATAGTGAATAGAGAAAGTTAAGTGATACACATATTTCTAGACACACTGTAGCGCACACGATCCTGGCAGGGTCTGAGAAACGCGTGTGCCAAGTTATCGTAAAAATGATGACATGAGATCAAATTTCTCTCCTTTATTCCACCAAGTTTTCCATTTCTCTGCCTTCATTTTCTTGCTTTTTTCTGAGTGTGCGTTTCTCTACCCCGTTTTTTTTTGTTCTACCTCTCTTCATCTGCTACATCTTGCACATGAAGGTAGAAGGAGAGAAGAGAAAGGAATTTCACGCCAAGATTAACTTCGATCGCGAACACAGCGCCGGTACCAGCTATTATGACCATTTCTAAGTGTAATCTTTTGTAAAATCTGCTGGCTATTGTTGAAGGTTCAGCGATTCATCACGGCCGCATGACGTAAATTATACACTACATCTGAAGCCCTTTCTTTGTTCAGACAAGGCGCTCAGAATATTTGAAATAATTACCGTTCCTCCTTTAAATAGGAACAATTTCTGAAGCTTTTATTTTAGCTATAAAATCACCTCTTGTGATATAGTCCTATATTAGTTTGATAACGCGCTTTAAAAGGAAGAATACTCTCTTTTACTGAGCTATAACTGTCATTTCCATTTATTTAAGAAGAAGGAACGATCATTTAGCGTTTATTACAAAGGGGTTTAGAATGCCATCCACTGTAATCCGTAATGCGGGTGGCATACAAATACGGCTTGAAATTTTGACACCCTATAGAATCAAACCTTTATCATCTCTCTCCTTTAATTTAATTCACATTGGCTTAAACTTTGTAAAGGATGTTTAACGAAACTAACTATGCAATTTCTGGTTTTTTGCACATACTTGCATGAAACATAAAATGTGTATCTTGTATTTTCAGGGTATCGCCAGTGAAGGCTTGTTCATTCATAAAAAATTTTATATAATTCTGTTCAACTATAAGAAATGGACAAACACTTTATTTTAAAAAGATGTATACGTCATTGAAACACACAATCTATGTGACAGAATATTTATAGGATCAACCCTTCCTTCACATTCGCTGTTAATGATTTGAATTTTCACACACTTTATACAAGTAGCCGTTTTTGATTGTTTCCCGTAGTCAAGTAAAAAGTGGAAGTATACAGCTATTCGCTTTTTGAAGATCTGGCTATCGCTACAATCTTCAGTGTCCCCCTTGTACTTATAACCACTCGTGCAATTAAACAATTTCTGCAATACTATATCAATTAGTTACAAAACGTTTTTGTTAGAATAGCTGTAGAGGAGTGAGTAGAGAAAGCCATATGGATGTAAAGGATAATATTTTTCCCCTCTATTTTGTTGCGTAAAATGTGAATTGCAAGTAAGTAAGGTTCGTCTTTTCTTAATCTCTTAGTACATACGGTACAGCAAGAAGAAACAATAGATTCGATGCAATTGCACTGATAAGCAGCTTTTGGGCTTTAAGGGGATGGCTAAAATTGTCAAAAATTACTTTTCTGTAGTGTTAAAAATGGCAATTTCCTTTTGAGTATGGATGCTCCCCCGTTGTGACGGTTTTGGTCTCTTCAGGCTACGCGGTGAGCAAGTCTAAAATGCTACCTGCCTTGTCGGCGACGACAGACCTTTTTTCGCCTAGCTAAGATTTTTTTGTTTTGTTTTGGGGAATACGATAGGATTAACCGTGGAGTAGAAAGGAGAAGTTAGGAGGGGTATTGGGGTTCCGCTGTTGCACCCCCATTAGTACGTAGTAGGATAACTTCCAGCTTATTGCGCTGGCAGTGGAGTAAAGGAATGTCCGGGTGACGACCATGACCGAGGCCCTGGTCGGCACACACGGGGAGTTTCGTGGAAAGGAGTTGGAAGGTGCGCTCAGTTTTGGCGTGGGTAGTTACTTCTGGAAGTAGGATAGAAGCGATCGGCGGTTCACCATCATGTAGGCGTTCGTTCGCTCCTGCCCACTCTTCAGGCCGGAGAGTACAGATGTCCACTCGATCATCATCGTGTGCAGGGACTTTACTAGGTTAGTAAGACCTGAAGTCGTGTGCCTAACCTCCTCCAGGCAATCTGTCGGAGCTGGCGGTGCTGATGTCGGTGGCAGGTTGGCGATGAATTCTCCCAGGCCACTGATGGCTGTGTCGGCGCTGTCGAACCGCTGCAGGCAGCGGGTGTGAAGCCCTGGAAGGCAGTTGAGAAGGCGGTGGTGATGGTGTGAAGGTCCTGGATGGCGGATTCCATTGCGGCAAGACGGCGGAGTTGTTGTACTGTGTTCTGAGTGGCGGTGATGAGTGAAGCTGCACCCGATGTTCAGGACTTCTGCGTGTAGATCCTGGATCACATCTCGCAGGGTGGTGTCTGTTGTTGCAGGTGCTGGAGGTGGTGGCGGTGTGACGATCAACCTAGCATGTCTGGCCTGCCTTACTACTTGGAAGGAGCTCCGCTATACATATAGTAGATTAGATGGCGAGCTGGTCACTTTACGTCACATCACGTAATCTTTCTCCACAGATCCGAGCCAGGCTGGATTGAGCACGAAGACTGAAGATTAATCGAGATTCTACTTCTCGAGATTTCCGAGAAGCAAACTTTAGCTCGCGACTTTAGGAAGCGGCCACGACCACACGTTTTTCTGTTTATTCCAAATTATTTAACGCATTGTAAGTAACATTAAAATGCTAATAATTCAGTACGCGTGGCGTACTGTTATTTCGTGGACTAGAACGAGTTTTAAAGAAATACGTAAAGTTAAATTTACGTAATTATTTTAGTAAGAAGAACAAAGACTCTGAAGTGTAAATGGAATATAATTTGAATTGTAAAGCGTTCCTAATTTGTTAAAGTTTGATAGAATATATTTGAATCATACAGCTGCAAAACCAACGTTTTATTTGTTGAAGGTGTTGTTTCGAACCTTTTTTCATTGTTGCTCGCCTTTCACATGAGTCAGCCACTACTGTTTCATTATTCTTTAAAGAGTGTCCATACTTCTATATATTTAAAAAATCAAATGGATGGAGCACGCAATACTAGCTGATGTTATAGCATGTTAAAATATTTTTACATTTACACCTAATTCAAATCCACATTTAGCGCACTCTTTAATTTTATATGTACTTTATAAGCGCAGCATTTAATTTAAATACATTTTAAAAAATGGTAGTGCAACTATAATTCTGTACTCTGAATTCTGCCCACTTCACAAAAAAACTCAAGTCCTGTACCCTTTAGAGCAGAGAGATATAGTTTAGCTCATCTTTAGGGGAAGTTTTCCTCTGCAATTTGTTACCACCTTTAAATGCGGCACATTTGGTACTTCCTAGCAATGCTATTTTTCCTGGTGAACATATGCAGTTATTTTTTTCTGCATTTTTGCTTTGAGCAAACTTTCTCTGAATGCCACTTTTATTAAATATCCCGTTTTCTTAGGCACTATTGTAGATAGCTGAATGAAGATTTAATATGATACAACACGCTTAAGTGCTATTATTGATCACTTTGGTGTTAATAAATTGCTTGGTTGTGTTTTAAAAATTAGTTGCTGATAAATTTTGATCGAAATATGTAATTGAAAAGAAATCTTTCTTCGTTCTTAATAAACCAAATTATTATGTAAAAGTAGATCACTAAACCTATAAGGCGTGTTAAAATTTTTATAAAATAATTCCAGTAAACATTTCCATCTGATATGTTTTGGGGGAATTGGATTGGAGTGGATTCGGCACCGATCTAGTGAATCCGGATATTGTACCTACGCCACACTAGGGGGTGAACTCATGAGGGAGGGATGAGGTGAAGGGAGACATCGGGCGACAGCACAGCAATGACAGGGTCCCTACAGATATAGACGCTCTGGCAGTTGGAAAAGTAGACCCGGGACCCCAACCCACACAGAGTCCAATGCTCTCCCAGGGAACGGTCCTTATACTCTGACAACCAGGCGAAGGCCGAGGGACGGGAAGGTGCACAGAGAGCATCGTTATTTCCATCCACGCTGCACCGAAACACCATCGCCGACACTTTCAACTCTGAAATAGACCAACCGGGGCGACGGATGAATGAAATGATTAATGGAGAAACAGGAAAACAGGGGATGGAAGAAATCGCTCCAGCATTTGACAGACAACCCGAGAAAACCCCGAAAAAACCCATGGGTCAGAGTAGGTGGTCGCAGGGAATCGAATCTGAGACATTCCGAATGCAGACCACAGACGTTACCGCCTGAGTCATTCTGCTTGGTTTTGAGGTAATACGTCATGAAGTTAACAAATTTACCCAACTGAAAAGGCATAATGATAAATTACTACAAAGGCACGGGCTAATATAGTTAGAAGTTTGGCACTTCACTAAACTTGAGGTGTAATGTGGTGTAGAGTCTCCAGTTTGACTAGCTTTCAAAACAAATAATACCTTACTGTAATTAATAGTTTTAAATATGAATATACTTAAGGCTACCCGCCACATAAGACGAAAAAGCCAATTTTTCATGAGTTTGATCGTTTACTAAACTTTACCTGGGTCTGCTAGGAAGTTGATGGTGCACAGCTAATTAATATATTACATATGGAAATGCCCGTATTTCATTACATACTGTAAGCCTGAGCAATCTGACACCTGATCGGATAGTTTTTATAATATTTTAAGACACGAAAGTTAGTTTTCTCCTAAACATTTGCTATACATTAATTAAATTTTCCACAAGAACATACGTTTGGAACTATATATTAATTTGGTTTTGCTTTAAAAGTAAGTTAAAGTTATTCATTACTTCAAAATAGAGGGAAACATTGAAAATTAAAACTTAATTAATTTACTTACTCTTAAACCATTAAAGTTTCATAAAACCTTACCATATTCCATATAATGGGATTTTGGGTAATTCCTACTTAGGAAAAGATAATTAACTTTTATTTGAATCGCGAAATTTGATTTCTGAGCATGATGTGGACTTTTTATATTAAATTGGCTTTTTGAAAGTGAATTGGAATGTAAATGAATGACATTTGGCAGGCATGTAATACAACACAGATATACCTGGTAAAAATATATTGATAAATGCAGAAATTATAAGTTTCAGCATCACGGACCCTTTGTGAACCTTCACTTGTGGTTAATTTATTCCATTAGAAGAGGAAACTTAGTGAGTATTTTTAAATCATGCTTCCCATGTGCAAGTTGGCCAATCGGCATGCTACTATGTCTCCGCGGTGCACCTTGTGACCTTTTCGTATGTTTCTTTATTTGACAGTCTTAACGAAACTTGTGTTCCTAGTGGGCGAGTCTGTAAAGCAAATCTCGGCCAATTGGAATGATAATGAAGCGGCATTAATATTAGGAATATGCGCATATACTGAGTGTTCATTTTAAAGTGTGTTATGCTGTCATTGCTTTGATTAAATCTTGAAGCTAGAGTTAGCTCTAAGGGGAAGGACCTAACGCAGTACATTTGTGTCGGAGAAATTGCCTAGCAAGCACGGCATTCAAAACGAGAATGCCAAGACATATCCTTGGATCTCTCGCATTTACAGAGACTCTAGGTGCCAAAAGTAGAAGAGCATGTGATTAAAAATTATATATATTCGTATATGTGTGTATATATGTATGTATATAGGATTCAAACGTCGAAATGTTTGAGCAGTATTTAAGAACCGTAGTAAGGTTTTGTATTTAAGATTATACTGTTTCTATATGTATTAAATTTTTATGTAAGAAAAATAAATAAATTAAATAACTAAAGGGGGAAAAGAAGCTATCTGTCCAAATCAAAGTGGAAGCACCGTAGTGTACCCCCAATAATAATTTTTCAGTGTATTAAAGAAAACAAAGACATTAGTTATAAAACGTGGACCAAATAACGTGGCTCGCAATGTCAGACGCAAAAGTATAAAATAGGATAAACAATCAAACATGTAAATCATTCTTTCATAACCCTACCGACGTTTATTTATCCAACACATAATGGTTTTATTTACATTCCCAGAAGCTTATGCTTGTGATGACAACTTACAACTTTCACGGACTTCATATCGAACGCCATGCTTACTAGGCAACTTCTCCGACACACGAGTCATACGCCTCTCTGAAAGTATTACGCGAATTGAATTCTAGGCTAGACAACACGTCAACAGCATGCATTGCAACACTATGAACTGAACACCCAGTAGTTACATAAATACGTAGTTGGTCGTTGCTATTGGTGTTGATTGGTAGTGAATACGAGTGTCCTGAGCCACGATATTAATTTTGGAAGCAAGTTTATTAGATTTTCCCCTTTCTTTAGGAACACCCCCTCTCTCAAATGAATACACCCGGTATAATTTCTGTGCAATGTAATTAGGGTGGTATACCCAGCGTGCCTAGTGGAGGAATGCTCCGCTGCTGAAACCACAATCAAACAAACGCAGTGGACCCGTGTGAAAGAACGCAAGCGCTGTGCATGATTGCTGGTAATAACCATTTAAACAAGCTGCAATCGATACCCACCGCTACTGTGATGTGCAGTTCGCCGCCTTCAGTTCATAATGTGCCAAACACGCTACACCATAATTAGGCAGTCCTTTCATTTTCTGTTTCCCGACCTTTTATTATTGTATCCACCCTCGCATGTCTGAAACTTTACCTCTATCATTACGACCATTTTGTTTGTCTTAGTAATTATTTACTGCTGTTTAGGTTCGCTGTAACAGGAGGAAAAACTTCCAAATTTGGGTAGAGGCGTATTTACAGCTTTTTATGTAGCACATATGCACATATTTACTCTCATTCTCAGATATCAATCAATTTTATACATACGAAATCACACATATGCACAAGACATTATTTGGTATTAATTATAACTCCAAAATTAATTAATTTAGTAAAACCTTTATATCAACTAATAACCAACCGAGACTGCGCCACGTAAAAGCATGAGGCTTCCATTTGGGAGGTCCCGAGTTCGAATTCCGAGGGGTCGGCCACCTTGACCTTGTTTTTTCGTGATTTTCCTAGGTTGGTAGATAGATGCTTGGGTGGTCATTTACTTTCATCTACTTCACCTTCATATGCTTTCGGTTGCAGGACTAGTTGACGGCGGTTGGTGCGTGGTGGCGTGACGATGGAGTTTGCGCTGTGTAAAGGATTTTTACCAAGCGCTTAAATGGCCGGCTGGTGTCCATTTCTGAAGGTGATAACTCCCGGGAAACCACGGTTTGAAGCCTGCGCAGGTAGGCTTGCCGCAGAGTCGGTATTGGTGTCACTTTGAAATCGTTATGGACGCCGTTCTTGCTGGCGTACATCGTTATTCGGATCTGGTCGTTCTTCGGTTCTCCCTTTCGTTCCTTCCTCCCAAGTGTTACATAAGACGCAATGCCTCCAGAGATGGTCTATGTACGGTGCTGAACTCCAGTGGCTTGGGCCCCCTCTGTCTGATTAACTAGCTATAGTATCCTGCCCTACCAACCAATTAAAGTTTCTTTTAAAATTACTCAGGCTCATTATACCTGTATAAATTATTACTTTAATATAAGATTCTAAATCTTATCTCTGCTTGGTAGGTCTAAACTAATATTAATTTATTTATTTGACTTTTAATTCCTTCACACTAGGTTTATGCAGGCTCCAAGTTCAAAAGCTAAAA
Organism: Deroplatys truncata; assembly: GCA_030765065.1. Lineage (NCBI taxonomy): Eukaryota > Metazoa > Arthropoda > Insecta > Mantodea > Mantidae > Deroplatys > Deroplatys truncata. The sequence continues at coordinate 167,958,009 of CM060984.1, read as the reverse complement.
AAAAAATGAAAAATTCAGTGCTATGACCGGGACTCAAATCAGATATTCTACTCTCCGTGCAGATGCTTTTACCTCTTGAGCTACCATGGCAAAATCCCGTACGCACATTAAAATCCTCTCATTTAATTCAACTATCCGGGAAAACCTACAAGCTATTTCAAATATTAGAATATCATTTCTTAAAGCTGACTTGGAGTCAGGTATACTCGAAGTTCCGTGGTTGGATTCCAGGCAATTGTAAGTGTCATTCAGATTTACAATTTAGTTTTTAATTTTCTCTACCATTGAATTCTGTATATTTTGTATAATTAGGAAACTATGAAATACACAAAATGCTAAGAAAAAATAATGTGCACACATTTTGTTAAAACAATTTGTCAGTTTTTTGTGCATTAATTATTTACGGAACATTGTCATCCTCCGTGGTGTAGTGGTTACCATGCTAGCCTCTAGTTTCCGAGGTACCGGGTTCAAACCCGGCGGGGGGTGATGCATTTTTTCGGGCGTAAAAATGCTTAGCATGGCTTCCTTCGGAAGGGAAGTAAAGTCGGTGGTACCGTGTCGTAGATTTACGGCACGTAAAAGAACCTCAAGCCTGATAAAGAGGCCTCTGAGCAAATTTACCGATGTGCTAAGGCATCGTTAAGCTATTTTCCACTCTCATGAGAGATCTATGGAGTTTCAAAGGCGGCACATAGCGATTCGGTTTTTAAATATCTGACTATCGCTTCAACCTCCTCTACCCCCTTCTACCTACAGCGAAATATACAATGAAACAGTTTATGCAAACGTTTATCTCAATTAACATGAAATAGAAAATGAAATAAATATTTCTGAAAAGATTTATCGATTTTATGCAACATACTTGATTTTTACTTCCTATACTAATTGCCTATTGATAGTAAATAGAGAAAAGTATTGCATTCCATCAAAACTTCGATAAAGGCTTTGAGGTCCCCTTATAACGAATTAACTTTAATTACAAATTAATCTCTATAAAACTAATCAGTATAATAAAACAACAGAAAATGGTCCGTGTGTCTGTGAATAGCGTAACTCAAAAATGAAAAGTCGGTTAAAAACTAAACTTGTATCCAAGTTCAGCATCTTTCGAGGATATAACACGAAGTTTTCGAGAAAATCCACTCACACTATGCTCATCAACATTATATAACCGAGCGGAATGGCTCAGGCGGTAAAGTCTGTGGCCCGCATTCGGGAGATCCCGGGTTCAAATCCCGTGGGCCAACCAATCTGTCCGAGTTTTTTTTTATTGTTTTCCTCAGTCGCCAAGGTAAATACCGGATTGGATATTTAATACCACGACCAAAAGTTCGACCTTAAGTATAAAACAATAGTAAAATGAAAAATAAGTGGTAATAGCGAACGCTATGCCATCTATCCACAGACAATGTAAGCAGTTAGACTGGACGGCACCCTAACGCCATCTGCACGGCACGAAACAGAATATCCGGCTGCCATGCGCTGGGGGTCTCTGTGGGCACGTGACGAAGCAAGATAGCATTTCCAGGGATGAGACCTAGAAGGCTGACTGTCCGCTTTTCTGTGTGAGGGCGGCGTTTAGACTGGACGGACTCTAATGCCATCTGCACGGCATGAAGCAGATGGTTACAGGGATGAGACCTAGAAGGCTAACTGTCCGCCTTTCTGTGTGAGGGCGGCGGTTAGACTGGACGGCACCATAATGCCATCTGCACGGCATGAAGCAGGTGGTTACAGGGATGAGACCTAGAAGGCTAACTGTCCGCCTTTCTGTGTGAGGGCGGCGGTTGGATTGGACGGCATCCTAATGCCGTCTGCACGGCACGAAGCAGAAGATTCCGTAGCTATGCGCTAGGGTCTCGGTGATACGTGACGGAGAGTGTGGTTACAGGGATGAGACATAGAAGGCTAACTATCCATCACATATCGTTCTAAGAGTTATCTACTTACAGATCCGTCGCGATATGACCATGGAGTCAAAGCGACGTAAAATAAAACAGAGAGAGAGAGAGAGAGAGAGAGAGAGAGAGAGAGAGAGAGAGAAACATTATATGGAAAATTTGAGCAGTTTTTTATTTTCTCAAAAATGGCTATAAAGTTTTGATTAAAATACCATATATATAAGACACATATATCACATAAAATGCATATCCTGAATATTCTGTGAATAGTCTGTAATGTGTTTTCATTCGAATGACACTTTGTACAATTGTGTATAACAAACAATAAAACATTAGACAAAATGTTCTGTACAAAAAATATAGATCTCTCTACAAACACACATTATTTCAAGTAAGGTTTATGTGACATTAACCATAGAGATACCCAGATATCCATATAGATTGCTTTGCATTATTCAATGCATGTCATTTTTAAAGCGGTGTTACCATTCTATTGTTTCTCGCGATGTCATATAAAGAGAATGAAATTCAAAGGCCTGCATATAGCAACTCCGTTTAAATATTTGACTATCGTTTCGGTTTCCTCTGTCCCCCTTACCCACAACATATATGTAATTATACAATTTCTGTAAACGAATATCTCGATTATTAGGAAGTAGATAGAAAAAAACTGATGTGTTGCACTCGCGCGACTTTCCGTACTCTTGTACAAACTATTTTTACAAACGCTTATTCTCCATATACTTCATATTAATCTAGATAAACATTTACAGAATTTTATTCCTAATTTTCTTGTAGGTACAAGGGGAAGCGATAGTCAAATCTTTTAAGAGTGATTGCTGTGTGGAACATTCCATTCTCTTTGTATGTCCAAAACATAAAACATTACTTTCCGTTTGAGTAAAAGAATAAGTATTGGAAAAGCCAAAAAAAAAAAAAAAATAAAATAAAAAGGGATATCTCGGAAATGGTTCACTCGACAAAAAAAAGTATATGACATAAATTGTGTGTTTTAACGAGATATACACTTTTTGCGTAGTAACATTTTGTCTGTTTGTTACGGTTTACCAGTTATGCGAAATCATTCAGAATGAAGTGGACTTTTGGGGAAACCCCAGAAAAATCAAGATATAATTTCATTTGTCATGAAAGTATCTTAAACATATGATATTTTAATCAAAATCGTTAGAGCCACTTTTTAGAAAATACAAATTTTCGAAAAGTGTTCCATATAAAGTGTAGCCTGAGGTAGGGAATTTTCTTAAAAATCTTCTCGCTTCCTTGGAAGACATTAAACTCAAATACCAAGTATGGTATTTATCCAACATTTCGTTTTTGAGTTACACTGTTCAAAGACAGACAGACACACACACACACACACACACACACACGGACATGTTTCCAAAAATGCTTTATTTGGAATCAGGGCTCCTCAAAAATATATTTCCGGTGAAATCTCGGTATTGAATTTTTGAATTGAATGCATTTCTTCCCCTCCTTACTACACATAGTAGGGAAAATAATAAGGTTTTTATGTATAGTTCGTTGAAGCTATATAAAAATAAATGGTACTTTAGAGAAAGTCATGTGAATAAAACACATTAAGTTGTTTTATTTTAGTTCGTATGAAGTACTTAATGCTGCTTATGCATCCAAATTCTTATTGCATATTTTGAAATCATTTCTAGGTTAGCATAGGGTAACGTGCAATGAAGAATCACGTTTTATGAGGTGTGTTTTTAAGGTGAGTACCGACAATTGTTTTAAAAAGAACAAAATATTATTTTTCAAATACTTTATTATCATTCATTACCTTACACTAATTCTCCATATAGTCACCTTTTCACTTCCATAGTTTCCACTTCTCGTAACGGGAAACCAGTTTCTGTATGCCTTCGCCAAAGAATGATGCCGGCTGTGATGAAAGCCAAGTCTGAAATTCTTGTTTAATTTTATCGTCGCTAAAAAGGTTTCTACCAAGAAACAGATGAAAATCGATTAGTGCTAAATTCGGACCATAGAGAGTACAGTTAAATTGTTCCCAACCAAATGATGAGAGGAGATTTGAGTTTGTTTGAATATGTGTGGCCCGGCATTGTCACTCATTATTACTTCCTCAAAGTTCACACAATTGGCGATATATTTTCGCTGGTGTAATATTTCTCGCATTCAAAAAAACGAATCACTGATCAAACTTCACAGATCTATTGCCTTGAACATTTGGAAACGCTCTAGCTACAAGAAAACACAAAGAGACGATCGCTCATAGCTGCGTCTGGTTTCCTAATGACTGAATGAAGTGATCGCGCATGCTTAGAATCGTGACTGTAGCGCTGCAGCGCCAAAATATTAAAAAGGGCACTTACTTGAAAAAAACACCTCATTTATTGTAGCATAATTTCTGAATTTATAGTGGGTAGAGAAAGTGTTGTGAGTGCTGCAGATCAGATGTTTTTTCATAAACTTCGACACTGAGGAGGTGAGGGAATTTAGTGACATGGTGTGGCAAGTTTAGTTCCACGAAATACTGTGGAATGATCATTGGCTCTGGTCCTCGGCAGAGAACATCCTTTCTTTTTATACCAGCATAAACCTTTCTCACCAATTTTATTGCATTTTTGCTGATTACACTGATCATAAAACACAGACTCACCACAATAAGCATCGCGACACTTGGAATCACGACGAAGTAGTTTTGTATTTATACTCGTGAAAACGTAGTAGTACTCTTCTTGAATCGAGCATATTTATTTTATACTTTTGTATTCGCCCCTTATGATAACACGTGGCTTGTAACCTCCCTTTAATTTGGCGCGGAACTTTGCTTATTTCGCAGTGGTTACTTTTTAAATTAAAATCGCTATTGTCGACTTTTTAGCTGTAAAGAAGCACTTGAGTCTTGTGCGAGTATTTGCAACCTTCAGCCTTACTTTGGACGAAACAGTATTTCTTCAGGTTGAGGAACTTAATTTTAGGAGGAGTATTGTATTTCTACTGTTGGGAGTCGAACTTGAAGTAGTAGCAACAGCACGTATGCTAAAAAGTACCCGGTAGCCTTCGCCTCAAGTTTAAAAAAATATTAACTTTGTAATTCGACTGTTTTCTTTGTAATTGACTGTTTCTTTAAATAATATATATTTGTGTTTGTCAAGGCTGTCTCAGTATTATTGTTAGAGACAATATCTCTTTGCAGGGTTGTGGTGCGACGAAGAATGTAGGCTTACACAGATTATAATTTTACTTCACTCCTGTTATAAATGCTTGACATAATTTAAATAACACTTCACTGATATAGAGAGAGCTGTGAGATTTTTTCATTAATTACTTGCACTTTTTAACACGTAAACTATTCTTGTCTTACACAAAATACGTATTAAATTTCTCGAGGACGTATCTCGCGGTTAGGAACACTGTCTACAAGCAACTGACTTCTGGATTTGTAAATTTTGCTCCATTTTCAGTTTCTGATTGGCTAATGCTACTCCAATAGAATACCTTCATTTAACTAAAGCTTTACTGGCTGTTGATTGGCTATTTTATAAACTGTCACAAAAAGTTACATTATTCTTGCTCCAAGAATTACCAGTAGCATTTTTAAACATTCAAATTCATTATTGCCTCAAGGTTACCTCATTATTAGCAACTTTTAACCTATTATTCTCACAGCTCCTACATTATTAAATTACCTAGTACATTCACATAACATTATTACACATGTTTACAATAATATAAACATATACAATGACTGTAATATGCACTTTTTATATATTGTTACATACATATATTGCTTTAAGGCGGGCTGTTATTGAATTTATATATTATATAATTAGACTGAAATCATTTAAGTATTAAAAATACTGCCTCAAAGTTCCCATACTTCTCGTTTCCGCAATCTTGGAATCTAATGATAGCCGGAAATGTACGGGTCGGAGCTTCGATAATAAAAGGACTTAATGTGGTATATCCTAAATTTATTTTATATATTTTTTCTTACGATTCCCCAAAATTTTATTTTATTTATTATACAAACATCACACCTTACTTGGAGCGCAGTCTCAGCACAGTAAATAATAATAAAATAAATCTATAATATATCATCGTGACATCTGGATCTCCAAGTATATTCCAAATTCATAATTCTTTGTAGGGCGGCGCCGTGGCCGAGTGGTTAGACCGCTCCCACCGAGGCGACCCGGGTTCAATCCCAGGGACCTGCTAGTGGGATTTGTGGTGGATGAAGCGGCGTCTGGGCGGGTTTTCTCCCCCGCCATTCATTCCACCAACTGCTCCATCATTACCTTTCCTTTCATCCATTTCACCAACATTTCGTTTCATCTACTTCCTTCATCCCATACCAGGCATCGGGCTGATCACCCATCCTGGATGCTCTGTCTGATCCATGAGTGTCTGCTCCTCGACGGGCCTCTGACCCCAGGCACCCGCTTGTAAGTCCTGGGGGGTGTAAGTCCTACATAAGAAGAGGGTAAACAGATAATGAATGAATAATTCTTTGTACACAGTTGTTTTCTCTGAGGAACCAGCAAAGTCTAGATCATAGCATATCCAGGATGGGTGATTAGTCCAGTGCCTGGTATAGTGATGAAAGCCTGCAATAAATCTCACATGGTATCCATGCCAGCTGATGAAGCTGATGAAGCAGCTAAAGAAGCAACACGCCACTCTCCAAGCCTGGCCGACCTCAAGGTTCCGCATCACGATTTCCAAAATTTCCTCAAGTATGAAATATGTAAGAAATGGAAGCTACACTGGAGTTCCACATCCAGTAACAAACTAATCGCCTTAAGCTCCAATCCTAGTTTCAGTTACCCAATAAAACATCTAATTCGTCGTGACCAGGTACTTCTCACCAAGGCTATGTATCGGACATACTGCAATTACACATTCATATCTCCTTGGAAAAGATCATCAGCCTACAAGCAAACAGTGTCACTCCATTCTCACAGTTCAGCTATACTTGCAGAGTGTCCTATCTACGATGATCGTCGGCATCAGTGTGGTATTTCTGCTAACCTCTCGGTGTCATAGCATAGTAAAGTTTTTTAAAAGAAATAAAATTGCATCATTTATATAATCCACGTTGTAATTTGTTTTAAAATATTTTAATTATTAAAATTTATTGTAGACGCGTTATGACTTTAATGTTAAAGCCATAATAATAAATTTAAAAAAAGGAAATTAAATGTGGTGATGAAGGGATGATAGAAAAATTCGCGCATCAAATTATCCAAATAACAAGGTCGTGCGTTCAACCTTCCTGACCCATGGGTTTTTTCTGGGTCGCTTGGCAAATGCTGGGAAGGATCATTAAGTACCCCAAAGTTTCTGCCCCACCATTTCAACTGCATTCGCATTTAACTCCACCTTTCATCCTTTGGTTTCTTTCAGGTTTACAACTGTCGGCGGGAGGCGTATGGCAGGGAAAAAGTATGCTCTGTGGATACCTTCATCCCCTGGGGACGGTCCTTAGATCCCGGGCCCCCCAGGGGATGTGTAAGCCCCACAGAGGGCAGAGGACCCAACGGCCTCAGTAAAATTCCGAGGAATTTAATTCTAGAAATGGTAGGGACCCTGTCCTCTGCCTATCTTTCTCCTGGTCCGACAACCCTCTTCTCCTCTCACCTCATCCATCCCTCCCGGGGGCATAGGCACGAACGATCTGCTTAAGTTGAGGTGCGAAGTGCCCCTAAGCTTAGAATCCTAATCCTGATTATTATAATTATTATTACCCAATTTATTATCAAATTATCGCTCGATAAATTACTATTATGCTACAGTACAAAGACTTATTCTTTATGGAAATTGTTATAATCAAAATTAAAATTATGTAGTGGAATTTCAAGTAACAGAGAATTCATTTGTGTGAACAATAGCAACGCTGCACAGGTCACCAAGGTAGGTATCACATTATTATTAAAGGTGTAACTTGAAAGTGATTTCCCCGGCCCGAGAGCCAGCTGTTACACGCAGAATCAATTTCATTCAGTTCACATTCGGTGATATCTCGTGATCAAAAGGGAAGAGGCAGGCGAGAACAGCCTGCTTGATTTTGTCAGAGTTTTTTTTTATTTTCATTCTGGTTCACATTGTCATGCACCGTCATCTAGCACCTGCTGCCAATTAAATGTCTCCCAGCACACTGCTTTGTCCCTGTTTGCGGTCACATCCATTGTATCACAATGAATGTTGCTCAAGGCACCAATTTAAATTATGATATAATCATAATCAGAGTTACCCCATAAATCTATACCTCTCACAAACGGAGGAGGGTGCATCATTCGATATTGCAATACCACCATAAATATAATCGATATGAAGGAAATAAAAATATCGAATCGAAATGAAAAACCTCACATGCAACAATCTCGCTGCTCTCTCTACCTACAGGGATATTCAAAAAGAAGGGGCAGACTTTAAATATTTATTTCTAATGAACGACGATAGATGCCAATACATGCGATACATCACTGAATAGAGAAAAGTTCAAATTTTATTTTGTGTTTTCAGAATGAGCACCATTTTTTTATGCGAGGACGACCAGTGCTTTTCCGTTTTTATACGCAACCATCTTCTACGAATTTATTGTATCAATTGTAAATTTTTTATGACGAGACGGCTCGTTGTTGAATTTACAACGAAATGTACGCTGCAATGAAACAATGCACACTGCAGCACACAAAACGACTTTTCCTGTGGCGTCTCCATATTCTCGTAAACAAACCCAGCGCCACAGAATGCAATGAATGGAACTAATAAGTGGGGGCTTAAAGCTTGGAACTTTCCTCTATTAAATGATGTGAAGTATATGTTGCTATATATTGTCGTTCATTAGAAATAAATATTTAAAGTCTGTTCCTTGTGTTTTGAATAACCCTGTACTATAAATTCAGATATATCTTATTAATTATAAAAAGAACAATTCCTCTATTCATGATATTTGTGATAATTTTTTATTAGAAATTATTTATTGTGTTTATTATAAACTATTTTACATCTTTCCTTTTGCAGTTTTAATATGAAATACAAATGAATACATACACTTTGATCGTATTATTGCTATGAATTAATTTTAGCTTTATTTAAATTTCCAAAATATTCTGATCAATTGTGTTCCCAAAATGTGAATGTCTGTTTGTTTCTTTATTTCTCTACAAAAACTGCTGTACAATATTAATAATAAAATCAAAATTAAAAATAACAATAAATTAAGCTTTACTCATGTTAGCCTACCTCAACTATTCGACTGTTTATAATTTTCTTAAAATTTTCTTAAATAATAATAATAAAGAATATCAAATGAATCCCTTTTTCTCTCTTTCTCCTCTGCTTCCTTTTTCTTTTTCTTCTTAAGACTGTTCTAAAATTGCACCAATTTTATTTGGTTTTCCCCCATTTAAAAGTTCTATTTTTCGCTCACTAATTCTAGCGCTTAATGTCGAACTAGTTTCTTTAAATCTAAGAACAGAGTATTTCTGTAAGAAATGTCTCTCGACATGAGACGGCTTTGCACTATATGTCGCGCATGAAAATCCTTTGTACTAATTTAAACGCTATGGTGAGCATTTCGGCGGCGTCGTGGCCGAGTGGTTAGACAGCTCGCCTCTCACCAAGGGGGCCCAAATTGTGGTGGACAAAGCAGCATCTGGGTAGGGGTTCTTCGGTTTCTCCCGCCATGTTTCGTTCCACCGGTGCTCCATCATCACCTTTCGTCTCTCATCTGCATCTCTCATCACTTCTTTGCATTCCGGGCGTGTAGCTGATCACCCACCCTGGTCTCTCACTCTCTGATCCACAGGCCTTCTAACCCCATCAGGCGTCTGCTCCGGGCGTTGTAATATGTCGTGGGAGGTGTGAGTCCTCAGTCCGGGTGGGCGTTAAGGAGGGAAGGCTGGGCTCAGTTGGGCTTTTTCTTCTTGTAGTTAGGCCATGTTTCAATGGGGTAATAATCCATATTCATCAGGCACATAAGTAAACCGATAAAACTGGATACAGAAATAAAGCACACTGACAGTATACTCTTTGTGAAACAAAAACAAACTGCGTGATAGGAACACTTTTATTGGACTGGCATTGCAGCATACAAGTCGCTGCATCACTTCCCGCACTCTACCGGCCGAAAGATAACCTGACTGTTGAGTATCTCACACCAACTAATATCGCCTTGAAGGTTCACCGGCGCAGTGCATTAGCCGTAATCCATTGTTCGATTCGACCATGGTATTGTATTTTTTAAATTCGATTATTTTTGTTCTTATTTTCTTCTTCTACTCCTCCTTCTCCTCCTCCTTTCAGAAACTAGCTGTGTTCACCTGTTCCGTTTCTAATACCAAGTCAGTTCTTCCGTGACCATTTCAATTTCTCCTTCCAGATGTCAGTAGTTCATTATCTTCGTGGGGTCTATTATCTGATATTCTATTAATGTAATCTTTGTATTTAATTTCACCATAATCTACCTTATTTTAACTGAAGATATTGTGACGGTTATCTTTTTTGACATTGGCAAATGTATAATTTTATAAGGTTCGAGATACTCAGGACAAAAACCATGAAATTGGCGTTAGAATTTTTGCGAGTCATTTTCCGGGCGTTTATGAAAGCAGGGGTTATAACTTATGATTAATCGAGTTATATTAATGGACGCTCTTTAACTGCTGTAGTCCTTAGCGTCCCATTTTATGTTGGACATTAAAGACGGGTAATTTTGCTCTGAGGTCTCTTTATCAGGCTTGAGGTTCTTTTACGTGCCGTAAATCTACGACACGGGTCTGTCGGCTTTTCTTCCCTTCCGAAGGAACTCCATGCTGAGGAGTTTTATGCCCAAAAAATCCATTGCCCTCCGCCGGGTTTGAACACGCGACATCGAGAACTAGAGGCATGGTATCAACTACACCACGGAGAACGACGAAAAAATTATTTTTAGGGGAATGATCAGCTTAGGTTCATGGATAGTTCGACATGTGCAGAGATTATGCAAATTATGTTGCCGATGCTGACGTAAGCGCTAAGATTAACACGCGGTCAGCACGGGCTCAGTATTTAAACTGACGTTTTTTGACGTGCTTAGCCGTAGTTTGCGACACTTGTCTCTTTAAACTTATTCTGTTAACTTACTCCGGTCTCCGAGGCAACGTGGGACGCTCGCTGGAACTCCGACGCCTACCAGGTAACCCTAAAAGCCGTCTAGCTCTCTCTCGCTCTCTTTGTAATGTAGCTTATTCTAGGTATTAGAGAAATTAAATACTATATTAAAACCAGAAGTACACGTCTATATGTGTTACCCTTCACCACCCTTCCAGCTCCCCGTCAACTGTAACTCTCTCATTGGCATCCCGGAGCTACCCTCCTTACTCATCCCATCTCTTTCCCCCGGCTAGGGGGTAAGTCGGCACATTTAGTGAAGACGCTGTGGCATTTAATACGCATTATTTATTTATTTATTTATTTTTGTTTTACTCTCCATAATTCATAACCATCTCGTATAAGAGTAGACACAGCCACCACCTTGCATAACTTCATTTGTTTTTCCTTTCCAGTTTCTCCCCTAAACTTCTTATAATTCTTCCGCAAATGACTTAGGATCTATTAATTTTAATCTGAACGTTTTTTACAAATTTAAAACTAATATCGCATCCCGGATATTGGAAGTTCTAAAATTTATTGATTTATAAATATCTTCGAACTAACAGGATACCTTTAAAATTAATAACCTTTGTTATATTTCTAGCTATGTTTGAGGTATAGTACATTTTAAATTTTAACTAAAAAAAATCTGATGTGTTACACTCACATGACTTTCTCTACTCTTGTACAAACTATTTTTACAAACGCTTATTCTCCATATGCTTCATGTTAATGGAGATATCGAGATGTCAATCTTATTGATAATTTTCCTGTAGATGCAAGGGGAATATGGTAGGTTTTAAGCGATAGTCAAATATTTTAACGCTGGTTGCTATGTGGCGCATTCCATTCTCTTTGCATGTCCAGGACATAAAAAATGAATAACGAATTTGAGAAAAAGTATAAGTATTGGAAAATTTAAGGGAATAACAAGCAATATCTCGCAAACGGTTCACTCAACAAAAGAAATGTATATGACATAAATTGTGTATTTTAACGCGATCTACATTTTTCGTGTAGTAAAATTTTGTCTATCTCTTATGGTTTACCAGTTATGAAAACGTCGTTCATAATGAAGAATACTTTTGGAGACATTCCCAGAAAATTCGAGATATACATTTTATTTGTCATGACAATATCTTAAACATATGATATTTTAATCAAAATCGTTAGAGCCGTTTTTGAGAAAATTAAAATTTTCGAAAAATGTTCCATGTAAAGGGTAGTCTGGGGTGGGGGATTTTCTTGAAAACCTTCGTGTCGCATCTCTGAAAGATACTGAACCTAAATACCAAGTTTGATGTTTATCTGACTGTTCGTTTTTGAGTTATGCTGTTCACAGACACACAGACACAGACACACACACAGACAGACACACAGACAGACACACACACGGACATGTTTCCAAAAATGCTTTTTTTGGATTCAATGAGTCTCAAAACATGTATTTCCGGTGAAATCTCGGTATCGAAATTTTGGGTGGAATACAATACTTCCCCTACTTACTATACGTAGTAGAGAAAGTAATATACACTAATATTTGTAGTTTATCTGGTCGTTTATCGATAATTATTTGATAATCAGTGTATAGTAGGGTGTATAAATATGTATTTAAATTTATTTTAATCCAAAATTAAAATAAATTATCTCAAATTGGTTTCAAAAATGTAAAGCCCATATTTATTCCTTCTGAACTGGATGATAAGTATTTGATTAAGCCACTTGACTAGACAGTTAGTCTGTCGCTCACTCTGATGTTGCCCGGAATCAGAGATTTCTGAGTTTCCTCCACAATACTAACCTCTCAAAAGTTTAATGATGGAAAATGAACCTAAACATCACGCTGACCCGAAATCGCTTACATTTCTAAGCGAGCTTAGCTACTCGTCCCAGTTACAAACGAGTTGAGTGCTCCTTGTAGGCAGTGGTTGTTTGATTGCTGTAAAGAAATTGCATTCGACCTCGTTGAGTACATCTCCAGATATACACACAACTACTACTGGTAGAGAATATTTTATCAGCGCGATGCTCTCTGTGATACTATTTATACATCCACTATGGGATAGTGTATGTAATTCATAGCAGAACTAGCCTTCTGGAAGACGATGTATTAAATGTATCATCAATAAAAGCAAAAAAGGAACACGCAGAGCGTTATATTCGCGTTTTCCGTGTGAGAGAAAACTCGGGAGTGAACCTCACAGGGATTTTTTTTCTTTCTAACCGAAACCTTCCTTCCCCCCGTTCTCCTTCTTCTGCAGCTCCAGTTGACACACAGCACTTAGTGCCCGAGCCACAGCGGTGATAAATGGACCGGAGTCTAGGTTAAAACTTGCTAGTATGCGACTGTGTTTCAGTGAGAGTTATAACATGTCACGTAAAATAACAGCTTCTGATTGGATACGGACGTGAAGCCCCTACAAAAGTATAATTAACAGACTTTGTGCCCACCCTTTCAACTCTAAATCCCTCGTGTACAAACACGACGATGATTGCAATAATAATAATAATAATAATAATAATAAGTTGTTGAAGCGAAGGTCTACCAGGGCAAGAGCCAAAGCCCAAGCCCCCTCCTAAACCCAAGGCCAACGCTAACCGAACCGTGGGGTTTTCCCATGAGGCAATACCTAGAGTCTACAAAGGACGCCCCGCTTGCGCGCGTCAGCCCAAAAGGGCGACTACCGAGAACCTCGATGGGGCTGACAGCAATCTAGCATGCCGTCTACCGGCTATCCAGGACAGTACCGGAGAACATTGAGGCGTCTCACAACCCCACCTGTACAGAAATCCGCACAGACAATCTCCCACGGGTCTCAGGAACCACTGCCCGCCGAGTTCAACCCAATCCGAACAACTTCCTATCGCCCTGCGTACTCCTAGTAACGTCAGAAGTACAGCGAGTGCTCAGGGTCCGCAGCGCGCGCACCAAGGCAGCTGAAGGTTTTTTTTTTTTTTTTTTAAGTTCCCTTGTTTACCCAGTCATTACTGTGTTTTACTGTTATTCATTACTGTTTATTAATACATTTACACACAAACACCCATGCCCTTGGCGGGACTCGAACCCGCGGCCCTCAGCTTGGCGGAGCGCCGAAGCTACACACTCCAGCGACCACGGCTACGAGGGCCGGCTGAAGGTTCGGAACCTTCCCCCCCTTAACAACCTGAATGACGCGACTACAGCCCGCCAATACCAGGGCACTCCTGTACACATCCGCTTGTGCAGTAGCGGAGGACCGCCATTTAATGCTAACGATGCAAAGCAATAAATAGGTTACTTTTACCTTTCGTAATAAAAATCGTTGGAAATTATGCCCTGTGTAAAGCATTACATTTATTGACAATCATGATGTGACGCATCCATGGCACCATTAACTAGCATCACTTAAAGGATGGGGAAAACGTAGCATAGGATGGCTTCCCTAGGGTTACCGGTTACGGTAGCAAGGGTAGCAAATGGGTGCCCTTTAATGACACGTGCAATTCCTGTTCCAAATCTTTTCTAAACTTTTAATTTAACTAATGTAACCTAAACTGCTCTTCCAAAAGAAAAAGAAGAAAGAGGTCGTCAGCCTAGCTCCTACGTCACGGTTGTAAATTAAAAATGAATTTCCGAACTAACCGGCAGAGATTCCTGCTATGCACGTGGTTGGTCAAGAAGAGACTGTCAAAAATCTCTAAGTTTAAATACCCACCCAATGTTGCATCGTTCCCATCCTAATAGCTGACGGTGTGTCTGTCAGCAGAATTTACTTAATTTTCACGTGTATCAGACAAAAGGTGAACTTTTCCTATAAACGCTTATCACCCGATCTCTGCTTACATCGACATCGGAAAACGTCTATCCCGAAATCTAAACACAATTTCCTGTAGTTACATAAACCACGTCTGTCCTGAACATCTCAAACTGGACACCAATTCTGGAATGATAATCTGGTATGTAGTATCCTCAAACGAGTATTGTAGTATTTTAACAGAAGCAATATCAATTTATTGGTATATAGCTTCTTTAATAACTATAGAACATTTGAATAAAACTTACTCTTCAAATACTCATAGAAAAATTGTCCTAAAGAGAAAAAACTGCAGATGTTGGACGCCATACAATGTCTCCAATTTTCGAGATGACTGAGTTCCTGCTACGCACAACTGCCTTGGAAATTCTATTATTTTGTGCTGTGGAACAATTTGTTATTTTTACAACAATCCCACGTGTCTAAGGGTAACTGTATTTTCAGAAAAAAAATTTCAACAATTTATGTCAATATTTCACTTCGTTTCCTCGCGTAAAGTGCTCATTACCGAACAAATTGAACATTTATTTTGCTTCACAGCATATAGAGCTTTTTAAAGTCATTCGTGATTTAATATCTGTATAAATGTATCTAATTCTTAAAGACTTTATACACGCTATCTTTTCCACTGAGAGTCCGGCACTGTTTACTTCATTCAGAGGCCATGATAACTGGTCTGCCACGGCTGGCGTTGCGACATGCGTTTCGGTAGCCAAATATTACATCACAATTTATTTATTACTCTCTCTGCCACTTACCTAGTCAGAGGACGTATTGTATTCCACTTAAAAATTAGACGATTTCCCGGAAATACAAGGTTTGAGTCCCCTTGAGTCCAAAAAAAGGCATTTTTAGAAAAAGGTGGTGTGTGCCTGTGAGCCTCAGAAGTAAACTCCCTGATAAATACCAAACTTGGTATTTACGTTCAATATCTTCCAAAGATATAACACCATGATATTCAAGAAAATCCCTCCAATCCAAACTAACATTTATATCAATCCTTTCTTACAATTGGCTCTAAAGACTCTGATTAAAATTCCATATGTTTAAGATATTTATATGACAAACAATATGTGTATCTTTATTTTTCTGGAAATGGTCTGTAAAGTCCTCTTCGTTGGGAAGGAATTTTGTATAATTCTAATTAACTGGTAAATCATAAGACATAGACAAAAATTACTACACAAATAAATGTGGATCTCTTTAAAAACACAATTTATTTATAATAACTCTTTCTGTGGCGCCAGCATATTCAGGATATCCGTTAGTATTCTATGAATTTTTAGTTACCTGTTACGTTTTAAAACGCTGCCGCTATTTAGTTGTTTCTTGAGATGCCATGGAAAGAATATGGAATTTACCTCCTCTGTACCCACAACTAATAGAGGCGGTCTCCGGGTTCGGGTCCCCCAGTTGATGTGTAAGCCCACAGTGGGGAGGTGAGCCTGTTGCCTAGTCCCCATCTGGGTTGTTTAAATCTGTAAATGGTAGGGTCCCTGCCATCTATCTGTCGTGCACCCTGGTCCAGCCGCCCTCTGTCTCCTCTCACATCATCCTTCCCTCCCGGGAGCCCCGTCCGGGCATAGGTACAAAAGAACTGTGTGTGTCGACGTACTAAGTGCCTATCCGCGTTGACTCCTAATCCTAATGGTGAATAGTTATATATCTTCCGGCTTGTATGATTAAGTATGGACAGAACTTAATCCATATTTTTTTTCCAAAATTATGTAACTCTACTTTAAACGCTTTAGGCTCATAACGCATGGCCATTAAAATAATTAATAAGTATTTTAATTGCTTTCTGCATATTTTAACGTTTTGACAAAAATGTCTTCATAATGTGCCTGTCTCTAGTTATGCGCTTTAAATTTAAAGGAGTGTTCATCCTGAATTACAGCACACCTTTAATTTAAAAGTAATTGAAATCATAAATATATATCTCGCGGTGGTTACAACACTATAAAGGACAAAATCACGACCTCATGTTTGGTTTCTGTGAGGTTGAAAGTATGCCTCCCAGATAAAACCTATTTTGAGATTTTTGCTTCTGGGTAAAACGCAAGCCTTTCCCGGAGAGAAGCCATTCCAAAACCAAACAGACCCTCTTCATTTGTTTAAACAACTGCCTGCCGATGACCGTGAAGCAAAGCAACGGAAAGGGAACGAGAGCGGTTCTCGTTGGTTACATGTCGAGTCTAATAAGGTACTGAATAAACAACTCTTTTTTCCCCTTTTGGAGCTCAATAAATGCCTGCCATCGCTGTATTTCAGGAATATACAGTTTGTCAACTGTTAGGCTTAGACCCATACACTTGCTACGATAGGGGAAAACAGATATACCGACTCATTAAAGACAGGATTATAGTTAATGTATTTGTATTTATGTTCATAATACTATACAAAATTGTTACAAATTTTAATACAATACCTTGAGTTGCTATTTTTTCTTTCTTTGATCCATCATGCATTTTAGCACCGTGGTTATTTATGCATGGTGGGTCATAACAAATTCATATTGCTTTATTTTTCTAAACCATTTTTCTCTTACTCTCACCATATATTCTCCTATTCTTTTTATATCCCTCTCCTTTTGTATCTTCATTATCCTAACTTTTAATACTTCTTTGTTAACATTCTCCCATTCTTTAGGTAAAACTGATATCTACACAACTTAGTTTCTTCACATTCAATTATATAATGCAAATCATTATCTACCTCTCCACAAAGAGGACATCTATCCAAATTCGCTCCCTTCCTATCTCCCCTTAGCCTATGTGCACTTGATCTAGACCAGGCCCACCCTTCTCTCACTAACCATTACCTACATCCACATACTTCTCCCTTCCCCAGTCCCCTTTAATTGTCTATATAGTTCCAAACTTTTCTTTCCTTCCAGACTTTGAAATAATTTTTGTTTCTCTATATCTTCTACTCTGTTCCTCACTTCTTTCCAGAAACCTTTAACTAACCCCTCTCTCTCCTCACATAAGTTACCCATTCCTATTTCCTGAAAAATTCTCCTTATTCCTTGAGCCCAGTTCATCCCATCATTGGATTTTTAGTTAATGAAATAAAGCTTCATTTTAGACGTAATTTCATCTGTCTAGCTATAAAAACTTATGTGTAGCACTCATCCATAAGTTTGAGGCTCGCAACCGGGAGGTTCCGGTTTCGATACTCATCGATCGCTCAATCTCCTCGGGTTTTTCGTGGCTTTCCTGGTCGATAGCCGAATGCTGTGGTTGTTTCCCATCTTTCACGCTTTCCTTTCCTTCATTTCCCTTTCATTCCGTTTTCGTCTCATCTTTCAGGTGTGCTTCTAGGTTTCGTGGCGTATGGCGGTGCCAGGCAGATGGCGAGGATGCTTTCTCGAAAGAAAGAGTACTCCCCTTGGACACTAGAGGGCTGCTTAGTCTACGGATCGTTCATCGCCCTATCTATGCAGCTTCAGTAGTGGGCTGGGTCTTCGAGCTTGGAACTACTAAGGACTTCCGCGCGTCTCTTTTGCCTATCTGCCTTGCGGCCTGTAGCCTCCTATGGTTCCTTCACTTCATTCCTTCCTCCTGGGAGTGGTACCCACAATGTGGTACCTCTATGTAGGTCCAGTACGCGCGATGTTCCCTCTCAGTTGTATAAATTTTACCTGACCTCATTTATTGACTTTTCAAATATTCTTTATTTATTGGACCATTCATATAAAATGCTATTTTTCTCTCTTCTTAAGGTAAGATAACCATTTATGAAATTTCTAAAATCCAGAATTTAAGGGTTTAACCTATAGTACGTACACCAAATGTCATGAATATTTTAAAAGTAGTTCCTGAGATTTTAATTTTGTTATTATTTTTTTCTACCGCTTACTTATACTAAGTAGAGGGAGTACTGCATTCCACCCAAAAATTTTACACCGAGATCTCACAGGAAATACATACTTTGAAATACTATTGAATAAAAGAATACGTGCGTGCGTTTGAGTGTGTGTCTATTAACAACATTACTCACAAACGAAAAGTCGGATAAATACTAAACTTGGAATTTAGATTAACTACTTTTTAAAGATGCAATACGAAAATTTTCAAGAAAATTCCCCATTCCAAACTATCCTTTACATGGAACATTTTTCAAAATGCTTTATTTCCTAAAACGAATTTGATTAAAACCATATATTAAATAAATTTACATGACAAATAACATATATATCTTGAGTTTTTGGAAGTAGCTTGTGCAATCCACTTCATTCGAAAGGAATTCTGTATAATCCTATATAGCTGGTAAATGTTAAGCAATAGAAGTAGTGAGTGGTTAATGGTTCGAATTGCTCAATACACATTTGACTATCTCGGTTCCCTTTGCATCTATAACGAAATGTGTAAGGTAGCCATTTCTGCAAATATTATAATGAAGTAGATAGAACAATAAGCTTTCGTAAGAATGGTTTAGATACTCACTAGTAAACGATAGAGGAAAGATGGTGTGAATGTAACACAATAGATCTTTCTCTCTTCTTATGTTAAGAATATCATCTTTGAAATTTCTAAAATCCACAATTTCAGTACAGTTTAATTAAATTGTAATGCAGCATTAAGGGTTTAATGTATAACATGTACACCAATTTCATGAATATTTTAAAATTAGTTTCCAAGATTTATTATTTTTTACTCTTTTGAAAAATAGCTCCACAAGAGAAAAAGTGTAAACATTATAAAGGTACAATAACACCGTTTGGAGCTTTATATTATTAAAAAATCAAGTAGTGCATATGTAGGCCCTCCTTCGTCTTTTTGTGCTTCTCTGCAGCTAATTTAGTATTTGAAGAGGTCTTTCTTGAATGTTTGCTCACTTTAATGTTGGAAAAAATACAAAAAAGACCATATTTACCTTTAAATATTTACTGTCTGACTATTGCACGTCTCTAATATACATTTAAAATGGCCGAATGCATACCATAATAGCATTTCATATACGCGTATCAGTCCTGATGTATTTATTTGTAAAAGTCATTTCGTAATTTTTACCAGAATGTATCCCGGGTCCCTTAGAGAAATCAAAAACACACCATCGACGATATTCCATTCCCATTTCTGTGAATATCAGGGAATTCTTCATCTATAATTAGGAATATTTCTTATTACAGCTGTTCACTATGAAACTCCTCTAGACCGTTACGTGATATTTTCTTAAAGCATACGGAGAATTTAAGTATACGGGACTAAGTGAATCATTGGAGAACAAGGAAGAATTTGAAGATATGACACGAAGTCGAGTATTTTCTGCTTCGGAAATTCTCCAATGCACTTAACTCATACTTACTTATACTATTTTTTCAACAGTAGTGAATAATAGAAATAATGCTTATAAGCGAATTAATTAATAACAACATGTTCAACATGATGGATGCAGTAGCAAGGTCATCCATGGTAACAGTGGCGAACTGGAAATTGATTATCCAAACTGGTTGTTGATCTTAAAGATCAATAACTGTCAGCTCATATTTAGCTGATGTATGCATTAAATCATAAGTGAATATTAACAGATAAAAAGAAAATGGAACCTTGGTAAGATTTCAAAATTCCACCATGAAATGTGATTATATTCCATATCTACAATAATAAATATATAAAAAGTTACAGGATTTAATATATTTCATGCACATATGTGGCGTAAAATAGACAAAAAACGTAGATAAGTTAGATTAGCACTGAAAGCAGAAAATTAAAATTTGCATCATGACAGAGTGAATGAAAGTGGATCAGAAAACTCTGATGTGTTACACTCACATGACTTTCTCTACTCTTGTACAAACTATTTTTACAAACGCTTATTCTCCATCTACTTCATGTTAATTGAGATAAACATTTCCAGACTATCTTATTGCTAATTTTCTTGTAGATGTAAGGGGAATATATATATTTACAAGGGCAATATAGAAATACAGTAGCCTTTAAGCACATACGTATCTCTTAATAGCTGGTTGCTAGGTGCAGCACCATTCCCTTTGCCACAGGTTAATACTCTTTGCATATCTAAGACAAAAAAAATGAATAATGAATTCCCATTTGAGAAAATAAGTATTGAAAAATTTAAGGGAATAACAAGCAATATCTCGAAAATGGTTCACTCAACAACAAAAAATGTATATGGCATAAATTGTGCATTTTAACATTGTTTGTGCAGTAAAATTTTGCCCACCTCTTATGGTTTACCAGTTATGCAAAAGTCGTTCACAATGAACAATACTTTTGGAGACATTCCCAGAAAATTCGAGATATACATTTCATTTATCATGAAAATATCTTAAACATATGATATTTTAATCAAAATCGTTAGAGCCATTTTTTAGAAAATTAAAATTTTCTAAAAATGTTCCATGTAAAGGGTAATCTGAGGTGGTGAAATGTTCTTGAAAACCTTCATGTCGCATCTCTGCAAGATACTGAACCTAAATACCAAGTTTGGTGTTTATCCGACTGTTCGTTTCTGAGTTATGCTGTTCAGAGACACATACACACGGACATGTTTCCAAAAATGTTCTTTTTGGATTCAGGGGGTCTCAAAACATATATTTCCGGTGAAATCTCGGTATCGAATTTTTTGGTGGAGTACAATACTTCCCCTACTTACTATACGTAGTAGAGAAAGTAAAAATTACTATAGTCACAAGCTGTAATTAAATTTTCATTCCCAGTTTAAAGTACCAACCGTGCAAGTCGGGGTAGGTGCAAACCTGACAAAAGAGTCTCACCATTTGATCACGTTATCTACGATATTGCTGTTTACACAGCACAATATGTTCGTAACAGTTGAAACGCACATATCCAGTGAAGCGAAAGACAGAGCAATACTTGTGGATATTTCGAGCACATTACAGGTTAAACACATTAAGGAAACACTAATGTGTTTTAGAAAACAATGCCGGTCCTGATGAAAGACGGAAGAGATACACCCGCCACCACATGGTAGAGTTTCCTAATTGTAACCTGATTACGTATTTAAACCCATTTTCCAGCACATTAACGATCTGGATCAGATCGGGCAACAGGAACCTGAGAACAACACTGAACTGCTAATGGCGTAAGAGCAGCTATTCTTGTCCCAATTAATTTTACGGAAAATTATTTTAATTTAACAGCAAAAGTATGTCGTTATTACGGAATCAGTAGGTACAGGTTTAATCGCTGTTACTGCTGGGAAATATTCTGCAAATTAATTAACGTGTAGCTTGCGAAAACGATGAACAAAAACAAAATGAATAAACAACGAAACAATAAAGCAAAAACGCTCTTTAGTTGACGATTATATTTGCAATTAAAACAGAGCACTTCACAAGTGATGAAATGTATTTTAATTCCAATGTAAAAAAGTGATACGTACAACTGTCACAATACCTTAAATATGTAGCATTTATGGCAAGAATTTGTTACAAAACATTACAAATTAACTGAAACAAAAATCGCCCAAATCATAGCGACATGTTTCAAAAAGGAGCAGAAATATTTTCCACAAACCAAACAAAATTATACAAAACTAATTTTACTTTCCTTAGCAAGTATCTAATAGGTAAAGGAACTATTTATGATGTAATACATTCACATGGCCTTCTCTATCCTCTATCTTTATTAGAGGGTATACAATTATTCCTACTAAAGCTTATTTTTCTATGTACTACATTTTAATCCAAATAAATCTTGCAGAAATAGCTACATTACACATTTCGTTATAGATACAAAGGGAAAAGCAGTACTCAAATGTTTAAGTATTGGACGCTACCTTAAAATTCCATACTGTTTCCAGCTGTTGAAAGGTCTTTAAGAGAATGACCAGGAAATGAACAATTCGAACCTTTAATAACGGATATCCCAGAAGTAGCGTATGCCACAAAAAACCTATTTGAAATGAATTGTGTGTTTTAAATAGATCTAAATTTTTTGTATAGTACGCTTTCGTCTATCCTGTCTTTCGAATGAAGTGGACTTCACTGGCTATCAACAAAGAGTTCAAGATACCTATTTTATTTGTTATGTAAATATGTTTAATATGTATTTTAATAAAATTGTTAGAACCATTTTTGTAAAACAAATATTTTCGAAAAATGTTCCATGTAAAGGGTAATTTGGGATATGCGAAATTGTCTTCAAAATCCTGTGTTGCATATTTGGAAGGTATAGAAGCTAAAGAGCAAGTATGGTATTCATCCGACTTTTCGTTTTCGAGTTATGTTGTTCACAGACACACTCATACACACAGACTCACATGCCGACCTTTTTCTAAACATGCTTTTTTTGGATTCAGGGGGCCTTATAACAAGTATTTCCGTTGAAATCACCATATCGATGTTTTGGGTGACATGAAATACCATTTCTACCTACTGTGTACGTGGTAGAGAAAGTAAAAATGACAGAATGCGTAAAATTTAATATTATATTATGCACAGATATTGGTCCTGGGGATATTTATATGCTAATATTTCGAATTTGATAATTATGCTATTTTTGACCAACATCCCTTAAAGCAATATTAGTAAAATGAGGAGACGGTACTTTATACAATATGATTTAATTGGGTTGAATACCAATATCACGACCATCTAATTTCGAGACGGTTTCAGATATAGTCAATTGTTGTTGCGCTGCTCGGCGTTCTTAAAAATGACAACCGAAGTGGACCAACATTTAAAATTTGGAAATTCTGTATAACTAGTTTTTAGCACGTACATATTTGTGCTATATTCTATAATAAATTTAAAAAAATTAAGAATAATTCCTTGAATAGTTCCTGAGAAAAATATTTTATGATTTTGGATACATAATTTGCAAACAAGACAGATTACTTCTTGCTTTTTACTCAATTTAATGAATAAAATGATTACTTAAAATCATGTACTTTATTATTTTTACTTTCTGAAAATTTAAAGCCAAACTTTTATCTCTCGTATTAAGACTTCTTGACATTTTCAAAGTAAGTGGGAAAGGTTGCACTACAAGAAGCACTTTGAATGATAACGAGCAAGAAGTAACAAGGAAATAATAAAATATTTCTAAGCGTAGGAAGATGATTTTAGGCTTATAAACTGCATTATTTTGTCACCTGGTACTTAAATTATTTTAGTGTATGCACCATTATAATATGTCCATTCCCTTTGAAAACGCTAAAATTTAACTGGCGACTGACATTGGGGAGGACACGGATTCGATCCCCGATTAAATTAAATTGAGTTTTATTTATGGACGCTCTTTAACTGCTGTGGTCCTTAGCGTCCCATTCTATATTGGGCGTGAAAGATCAGTAATTTTTCTCAGTGGCCTCTTTATCAGGCTTGAGGTTCTTTTACGTGCCGTAAATCTACGACACGGGACCACCGGCTTTACTTCCATTCCGAAGGAAGCCTTGCTAAGAAAATCCATTGCCCTCCGCCGGGTTTGAACCCGCGACCTCGGGAACTAGAGTCTAGCAAGGTAACCACTACACCACTGAGGACGACACCGATCCCTGTGACCACCTACTCTGACCCATGGATTTTTTTATAGTTTCCCCGGGACGGCAAGCGAATGTTGGTGTGGTTTCTTCGTGCCACGGTTTCCTATTTTCATTTCATTCCGTTTCCTTCTCATCTTTTAGATGTGCTTCTAGGTTTCGCGGTGTATGACGATGCCGGACAGTTGGGGCGGATGCATGCTCAATGGAAAGAGTATTCTCTGTGGATACAAGGGCTGCTTGGTTATTAGGTCGTTCATCGCTCTCTTCAGCCAACTCCAGCTGTGGAACGGGTCTTCGAACTTGGATATGCCTGCATCCTGTAGCCTCCTGTGTTTTCTTCTCCTCTTGGGGGTGTAGCCGCAATAGATCTATGCAGCGCGCAAGGTGTTCCCCTCCTTGAATAACTTATAGTATACCGGTATTTTTCAGAATTGTTAACAATTTTCATGATTTGGTAACCTTCGTGCCCATACCATGGTGAATTTGGAGTAGGATGTAGGATGTGCTTATTGGAGGCGGACACCTTGACACTGCGAGCAGCTTGATCTGTTGTGGCTACAACCCCCGGGAGATAGGAATGAGGTGAAAGAACCGTAGGAGGTCGCAGGTCCGCAGGCCCACAGATACGCGTGACTCACGAGATTGGCTTTGTCCTTGAACTGCAAGCGTGCAGTGGACTAGGGAGCTTCTTGCCTGCGATGCAAATAGCTTAACACCAGCAGTTCAAAACGATTGTCAACAGGTGCAGTCCAAATAATGTTTCACATGTATATGGTCATAAATATAGTGGTTTGCATGTATGCAGGTTTTACAGGTTTACTTATTGGAAGTACGATCATAATTGTATTATTTGATGCAGTAATATAATGTACTACTGATGCTACTTCGCGTAATATTTATTGTTCCGGGAAAGAAAGGATATAAGTACCTTTGGAACAGGGCGTGAAACAATAGAGCGAGAAGGAACAGCAATACATCGCTGGCTCAGGTTCGCTTACGTCAACCACAAGGTCAGAGCTAAACTCCTGAGTCGCGGACAATAGAAGTCTCTTATACTTTCAGTTTAAAAGTCCCCCCCCCCACCGGTAGAGGCGAAGAATCCCGAGAGATGACGACGAAGCGACCCTAACGGGCGGGACATCTCACTTTGGCATTCATGGGGAGAAATGTTTCCAACGCGCATGCATCCACACCATCTACCCGGCACCGCCAGCACCTCAGGACCGAAAGCACACCTGAAACGTGAAATGGAGATGAAACTAGAAGTAATGGGGGAAAGAAGAAATAGTGGTAGAATACACCAACCCGGATTCGCTTTGGCGACCAGGGGAAAACTACATAAAAACCCATGCTATATCCGACATCTCGTGTATATGGAATACACAAAGGTCTCCTTGCTGTTTTGTTTGCACGTTGAAGACTGCTTTATCCGATGATCGAAGTTTAAATCCGCGACACAACCAATTTGGTA
The DNA here is from genome assembly GCA_030765065.1 of Deroplatys truncata. Classification (NCBI taxonomy): domain Eukaryota; kingdom Metazoa; phylum Arthropoda; class Insecta; order Mantodea; family Mantidae; genus Deroplatys; species Deroplatys truncata. The sequence goes on along the minus strand of CM060984.1, from coordinate 167,932,228 downwards.
ATATTAAACTCGCATCCACGCTGACTGATGTTTCACATTTCCTCTCACACAAGCACGGAGCATAAAACTGCCTCGCTTATTAACTAACAAATTTAACTCGAGAACGGAGGAAAAAAATGAAGCTTCCAAATTTAACAACGAAGCCGTATTTCATTTCCGATTTTTAACAATCTTCGTCCCTAAATCCCTGAATGCTCTCATTGTACATATTTCGTTAAATTATTCAGTCAGTTACACTTTGATTACCATCGCAGAATTGCTGCAGTAAATGCCTGTACCATGAATCATTAACAAGCAGAAGGGAGGGGGCAAAGGAAGCAACCAACCCCCGTGACGTCACTACATTCAGGTAAACATCCTGATAAAATGCAGTGCAGTTTGCAAACAGGTTGTGTGCTAATTCCAGACTCATCTGCTGCCGTCTCATTTCATGTTTTTATCAAGTGGATTCTCTGTGTGCATGGTTTGTGTACAACATTCAACGAGTTCTATTGTATATTTGGAAAGACACAGGTGCTTGAGTTCTGTAATAATGCAGATTTTGCAATAAGGTAAATACAGGTGAACTTCGTTTCTTGGCGGAAATAATGAGCGAAATTATTATTGTTTTTATTATTATAGGACACCATTTCTTAGGTTTTTAACTTATTACTTTCCCTATCACGTACTTAGTAGGTAGAGACTCAATACCCAGATTTCACAGAAAATACATGTTTTGAGGCAACCTGAATAAAAAAATCTGATGTGTTACACTCACATGACTTTCTCTACTCTTGTACAATCTAATTTTACAAACGCCTATTCTCCATATGCTTCATGTTAATCGAGATATCGAGATGTCAATCTTATTTGTAATTTTCTTGTAGATGCAAGGGGAATATGGTAGGTTTTAAGCGATAGTCAAATATTTTATCGCTGGTTGCTATGTGGCGCATTTCATTCTCTTTGCATGTCCAGGACATAAAAAAAATGAATAACGAATTTGAGAAAAAGTATAAGTATTGGAAAATTTAAGGAAATAACAAGCAATATCTCGAAAATGGTTCACTCAACAAAAAAAATGTATATGACATAAGTTGTGTATTTTAACGCGATCTACATTTTTTGTGAAGTAAAATTCTGTCTATCTCTTACGGTTTACCAGTTATGCAAAAGTCGTTCACAATAAAGAATACTTTTGGAGACATTCCCAGAAAATTCGAGATATACATTTCATTTCTCATGACATTGTCTTAAACATATGATATTTTCATCAAAATCGTTAGAGCCATTTTTGAGAAAATTAAAATTTTCGAAAAATGTTCCATGTAAAGGGTAGTCTGGGGTGGGGGGATTTTCTTGAAAACCTTCGTGTCGCATCTCTGGAAGATACTGAACCTAAATACCAAGTTTGGTGTTTATCCGACTGTTCGTTTTTGAGTTATGCTGTTCACAGACACACAGACACACACACAGACACACACACAGACACACACACACACAGACACACACACAGACACACACACGGACATGTTTCCAAAAATGCTTTTTTTGGATTCAGGAGGTCTCAAAACATGTATTTCCGGTGAAATCTCGGTATCGAATTTTTGGGTGGAATGCAATACTTCCCCTACTTACTATACGTAGTAGAGAAAGTAAAAAGCATTTTTAGATAAAGGTCCATGTGTGTGTATGTGATATAATCAAACACTTACACTATTTATTCAAGGAAAGGCTATATATGGAACCCCAAGTATAAATGGTACTAATTAATCACCGAATCCACCAATTATAATAGGTATAAAAATCATAATAAAAGCATATGCAGTTACAATAACATTATAAATTTGATCATCTCCAATTAAAGATCCAGGTTGACCTAATTCAGTTCGAGTTAAAACACTTAAATACATATTTAAACCACAAATAAAAGTATATATGTACAAGTTCGTGGCAACCTCCATCGGTAATGCTGGAAGTCAATATGGTGTTGGCCAACTCTTAGCCTTGATGACAGTTCACTCTCGCAGGCATACTTTCAATCAGGTGCTGGAAGTTTTCTTGGGGAATGGCAGCCCATTCTTCACGGAGTGCGGAACTGAGGAGAGGTATCGATGTAGGTCGGCGAGGCCTGGCACGAAGTCGGCGTTCTAAAACATCCCAAAGGTGTTCTATAGGATTCAAGTCAGGACTCTGTGCAGGCCAGTCCATTACAGGGATGTTATTGTCATGTAACCACTCCGCCACAGTCCGTGCAGTATGAACAGGTGCTCGATCGTGTTGAAAGATGCAATCGCCATCTCCGAATTGTTCTTCAACAGTGGGAAGCAAGAAGGTGCTTAAATATCAATGTTGGTCTGCACTGTGATCTTGTCACGCAAAACAACAAGGGGTGCAAGCCCCCATAGGAAATACACAACCGCACCATAACAACACCACCTTCGAATTTCACTGTTGGCACTACACACGCTGGAAGATGACGTTCACCGGGCATTCGCCATACCCACACACTGCCATCGGATCGCCACATTCACATTATGTACCGTGATTCGTCACTCCACACAATGTTTTGCCACTGTTGAATCCTTACACCAAGCGAGGCGTCGTTTGGCATTTTCCTGCGTGATGTGTGGCTTATGAGCAGCTGCTTGACCATAGAATCCAAGGTTTCTCACCTCACGCCTAAGTGCCATAGTACTTGGAGTGGATCCTGATGCAGTTTGGAATTCCTGTGTGATGGTCAGGATAGATGTCTGCCTATTACTCTTTACGACTCTCTTCAAATGTCGGCGGTCTCTGCCAGTCAACAGACGAGGTGGGCCTGTAGGCTTTTGTGCTGTACATGTCCCTTCACGTTTCCACTTCACTATCACATCAGAAACAGTGGACCTAGGGATGTTTAGGAGTGTGGAAATCTCGCGACAGACTTCTGATACAAGTGACACCCAATCACCTGACCACGTTCGAAGTCCGTGAGTTCCACGGAGCGTCCTATTGTGCTGTTTCACGATGTCTAATGACTACTGAGGTCGCGGATAACGAGTTCCAGGCAGTAGGTGGCAGCAAAATACATCTAAGATGAAAAACGTATGTTTGTGGGGTGTCCGGATACTTTTGATCACATAGTGTGTGTGTATATGGAATTTTCTGGAAACAGACTGTGAAGTTCTTTACATTCGGAAGGAATTTTATATAATCTTGTATAACTGGTAAACTTTAAGCGGTAGATAAAAAGTGCTACATAGGAAATACAGATCTCTTTAAAATACACAATTTATGTCAAGTAACTTTTGTGTGGCATCAACCATATCCGGGATATGCGTTATTAATGGTTCGAATTGTTCATTACTTGGCCATTCCTTTAAAGCCCTGTCGGTTTTCAACCGTTTCTCGCGATGTCATGGAAGAGTATGGAATTTTTAGACCAGTGTATCTATAACAAAATGTGCAATGCAGCTATTTCCGGAAAGGTTTATCTCGATTAAACTGAAGTAGATAGGAAAATGAACTTTCGTAAGAATAATTTGTATACCCACTAATAAATGATTGAGGATAGAGAAAGTTATGTGAATGTAATACAACATTTTTTACTTTACCTCTCTACCTAGAGAAACGTTCGTGTGTGTGTGTTTGTATGTATATCTGTGAACAGCATAACGAAAGTTGGTATTTAAATTCAGATTTTCCAGGGATACGACATGAAGGTTTTAAAGAAAATTCCCCACCCCAAACTAACTTTTGCATGAAAAGTTTTCGTTGATTTGACTCGCAAAAATGGTTCAACGACTTTGATTAAAAGCCATATGTTTAAGCTATATTCAAGGAAAATAAAATGTATGTCTTGCATTTTGTATATATAGCCTGGTAAGTCTCTTTATTCTAAAGGATTTCTGTATAATTAGTAGACCGTGAGAGATGGACAAAAACCTTATTCACAAAAAATATATTTCTCGTCAAAGCACGTAGTTTGTAGCATATGCATTTTTTGTGGTCTCAACCATTTCCAAGATATTCCTGGTTATTAGTCTGAATTTTCAAAACCTTTATACTTTTTTCGTTATTCTTTTTTATTTTTTCCTTTCTTTTTCGTGTTCGTGCAAAGAGAACAGAATTTCAAAGCCATCACATAGCAACCGCCTTTGAAAAGATTTGACTATCGCTTTAGCTTGCTGTGCTCTTCTTACAGCTTTAATGAAGTGAGTTAAATAGTAATGAAGGTTTATCTGTATTAACAGATAATAGATAGAATAATAAGAGTCTGTAAGAACAGTTAGTATAGAAAGTAATATGAATACAACACATCAAAAATATTTCCTTGCCATTTAATGAAATTTTAACAGAAATTAATGTTTCACACATCCTGGGGCTAAATACAGGCTGGACCATTAGTCGAGACTGTACAATATCTCCAAAACTCACATGCCTTTCTCTACTCTTGTACAAACTATTTTTACAAACGCTTATTCTCCATATGCTTCATGTTAATCGAGATATCGAGATGTCAATCTTACTGCTAATTTTCTTGTAGATGCAAGGGAAATTGGTAGGCTTTAAGCGATAGTCAAATATTTTAAGAGCTGGTTGCTATGTGGAGTATTCCATTCTCTTTGCATTACCAGGACAAAAAATGAATAACTAATTCCCATTTGAGAAAAAGTAGAAGTGTTGGAAAATTTAAGGGAATAATAAGCAATATCTCGAAAATGATTCACTCAACAAGAAAAATGTGTATGACATAAATTGTGTACTTTAACGCGATCTACATTTTTTCTGTAGTAAAACTTTGTCTATCTCTTATGGTTTACCATTAATTCAAAAGTCTTTCACAATGAAGAATACTTTTGGAGACATTCCTGGAATATTCAAGATATATTTTATTTGCCATAAACATGTCTAAAAGATATGATACTTTAATCAAAATCGTTAGAGCCATTTTTGAGAAAATTAAAATTTTAGAAAAATGTTCCATGTAAGGGTAATCTGAGGTGCGGGGATTTTCTTGAAAACCTTTGTGTCACATCTCTGGAAGATACTAAACCTAAATACCAAGTTTGGTGTTTATCCGACTGTTAGTTTCTGATGTTATGCTGTTTATAGACAGAAACACACACTCGGCATCCAGCCCCACACACGAACATGTTTCTAAAAATGCTTTTTTTGGATTTAGGCGGCCGCAAAATATATATTTCCGGTGAAATTTCGGTATTGAATTTTTGGGTGGAATACAATACTTCCCCTACTTACTATACGTAGTAAAGAAAGTAAAAAAATTAAATTGGCCCTTAAACGTCCACCAAGAAAACACAATAAACGACATTTACTTCCCACCATAGTATATGGCAACTTTTATTAAAGACATTTCTTTCTACAGCACTTAGTTTTGGAGATATTGTACAGTCTCAGCTTAAACGATCCATCCTGTGTATGAATTTCAAAGGATATAAAATGCCTAAATAATGGGTTGCGAACTAAAATGAGCTAAATAACTGTTTCCAGTTCTTCATATGATAAATGCGTATTTTTTTTAAGTTCCCTATTGATGCTTCTCTTGCGTATATCAAAGCACATTATAATTATATACCAGAAGCTATTCTCTGCTTGGAAAGCGCAAACCTGCCCCACAAAGAGGCTTTGGATATTCATTGGCAATGTTTCCGGAAAAGAAGTACTCGACCAGTGGATGTTTATATTCTTCGATGCTGTAGAGAATTATTAAACGCAATTATGTTTTTGACTACATGAAACTGATTTGTAAACAGAATGAAATTCTAACTGATTCATTAAGCGCTCTTCAGATTATCCGAGACCGCTCTACTGACTTAAAATTAATCCAAGATATCCAAAGTCTTTACTACCAAATTACTACAAATAATCAAGAAGTTATATTCTTGTGGATTCCATCCCACTGTGGAATATTAGGAAATGAAGAAACAGATAGGGAGGTCAAAAACGTTGCTACCTCCAGTAGAAGAATTGCCATTGCCCTATAAAGATGCTCAAAGTTATTTTTTTAGCAGACCAACTGTCAAATTGAAGCAAGACTGGACCATTAAAACATCAAGCTAACTCCAGATAGTTAGGAAAGACTCCACAAATCCCTGCATAACTGATTATATCACGTTTATGAATATGCCATTAACGCTTTACCCATTCCTTCTTACGCACCAAAGAAAATGCTGCTCACTGCGAGACCTGCAATTGCCGTATCAGCATCGAACAGCTCATCACTAAACCAGAAGTTGTACCATGGAGAGAGAGGACATAACATCCCTGAAGATATATTTTTAGCGTTTCAGGGCAACACGGACTGTAGTCTGTGCGGATCTGAAACGAAACGCCTATCATATATTATGCTCTGTGAAGTTTTGACATCAAGGAGATATAAGATCTTTGGGAAACTTTTTATAGAACGAGAGAACTACTACCCCAACACACTATTGGGCTGTGTAATCTGGTGAGGAACACAGAACTAGTGTGAAGGGGTAGCAATCATTACAGGGTTAGCACAATAAGGCTTTAGGCAACCGGAGCTTTTGCACACTGACTCTAACCACCCAAAAAAAAAACCCAAAAAAACAGGGAGAAACATATAGAGAAAATTAACCCCAGATGCTGCAGGTTAACAAATAAGACCTGTGCTACAATGGCGTAATGTTCTAGGGAGAGAACCTTTTCTTCAACACAGAGCGCTACGTGATAGAAAGGAAATCGTATGTAAGAAAATTTGGGCATATAATGAGTTATTTACTGCAAAGCCACCCCACTGAAATCTATTAAGCATATGTTTTCTTGTGTATAATTTTTTGATTCGCAATTCTTGTGAAATATCTAGTCATAGTAGGGCATTGCTCATAGCGGACAGTTATATGGATATGCTTAGTAATCTACTGCTTGTAAACAAATGCGAACAAAATGGATAGTAAATTTATTCTGGGTTTTATTATGGTTATTGGTAAGGCGTACTTTGTGAAATAATTTTATAAATAAATGTTACTAAGGAAACAAAAACAAAAATTTTGCTCTTAGAATTTGTTAAAAGAAACTCTATTTTCTGGCTGGAAAAAGAAAAAAAAATTATTGGTATTATAATAATCCACAAAGGAAACCTAGAAAAGCCTATTTTAAGGGTTTATAGAACCTAATACGAAGGATACTAAGACCTAACAATCCAGCTCTTTATTATTATTATTATTATTATTATTATTATTGCTGTTGTATTCTCTATATTCGATAGTATCAAATGATCTCTAATGCCAGGTTTATCTTGAATGGTACAGCTGGGGGCATTTGGATTTATTCAATAAGCTAGATCACACAGAAGGCATTGAATAAAATATTATAAGCTGTGGACAAAAATAATAACAACAGAAAGTTGTGTAAAACACCAGGAAAACATTTATACGCGGTGACAAATGACAGAAAACATAACATATATGGAAGCACAGTTAAGTTTAGAGAATTATTTTATCATATAGGTTAAAAGTGGAAATAACAGTGAGAATAATAAATGTTGAGTGATCGTGAAAGTATGTAAACTGTTTTTTAAAGGAGAAACATCATCTTGCAAGCCTAAGTCTGCGGATGTAGCCATTTGTTCTAAGAAAAATTATAAAGTTTTATTTTGTGGACTTTGTGGACTTAAATCCAGTGCACTAGACTGTCATAATAGTCTGCTGGTTGAACTTCATAGCAGTAGTACTGACAACAGAACATATTTTCACTATAATTGTTGTGTACGCTTTATACATAGGAGAAGTGTTGTATGCAATACCGTAGTCTTTCCTCGACTTCTTTGGTAACAATTTCAATGTTACCTCCTCTGCTTGTAAAATTTTTCTGCCGAATCCATTTACCAGTCATGCAAATAATTCGGCATTACATTAATCGATATAAGATCTCCACTTAATATGTATATAATTTTGCATTGCAGAAAACAAGTGTGTAACATTGGAATATTATACAAACTTTATTCCATTAATTACTTTCTCTACCATGTAAGCTGAGAAGGTATTGCATCCCATCCAAAAATTCATACCGATATTTCACCAGGAAATATAGTGTCTTTCAACAAGAGTGTCCTATATTTGAGCTTAAATAAAACACGTTCTATAAATGATAGAGGTTTATTCCTTTTTTATTTTGGAACATAATTAATGTCATTAGTATGGAAGAGAACATCAGTTAAGCGACAGCCGCGACTTCGTTGGGTTGCGCGTATACGGTTGGCCCAATTTTCAATGACAAAGGACGTAAATTAGGTCCAACTTCACGAATAACACGCGTGATGTTATTCATAAGATCATTTACTGCTTCTGGCTTGTTGACATGAACTCGAGATTTAACATAAGCCCACAAGAAGTAATCCAACGGCGTTAAATCTTATGACCTCGGGGGCCAATTAACATCACCACCACGGGAAACGATGAAACCTCTGAACTTCTCCTTCAAAAGATCGATTGTTTTGAGAGAAGTATGACATGTGGCAACATCTTGCTGGAACCAGATGTTTCTGAGATCCATACCATCCAATTGAGGCCAAAATAGTCCCTTACAAGAGCACAGTATCTTTTTCCATTGACGTTACAGCTTCTCCATCTTCATCTTGGAAAAAATATGGACCAATGATTCCACCATATCAAAATGCATACCACATAGTAACCTTTTGGGGATGAAGTGGCGGTTCTTGAATCTGCATCGGATTGTGATTGCTCCAATAGCGGCAATTTTGTTTGTTAACACAACTATCCATCCAAAAGTGGGCTTCGCCGCTGAAAATGATTTTTCGACAAAAATCCGGTCAGCTTCCAATTGCTCCATAGCCCAGTCACGGCGCAACCTATGGTCATTGAGCTTTAATTCTTGAGTTAACACCATTACGTAAGCGTGAAACTTCAAGTCCAGATGCAGAATTCGCCAAGTTGTGGTCGGCGAAAGCCCCAATGCTTGCGCTCGTCGAGCAACTGACTTGCTTTCGTTCTCGCGTACACTCTCACGAACGGCACCTATGTTTTCGTTGGAGCGTTTACATCGATTACGTGAAGGCGTTCTTTGATTGCTGACAGAACCACTTCTTTCAAATTTATCGATCTAACGCCGAATCGTTCTCTCGCAGGGACGATTATCTACACCGTAATCTTCACGCAATACACGGTTTGCCGAACAGATGATCCATTTTGATAATACATTTTCACAATTTCTACGCATTGCTGAATGCTCTAACGTTCCATGGCTATTTTTCAATAACAACTGTAACCACATGAAAAAAATAACTGCTGTAACTCAATAATAACGGCAGCTATCACATGTTATAGATAAGACACTCTTGTTTAAAGACCCCATATATATTTCAAGGACCCTTGAATCCAAAGAAGAATTTTCAGAAAAAAAGGCCCGTGTGTGCGTGTGTGTATCCGTGAAGATCATAACTCAAAAACGAAAAGTCGTATAAATACCAGATTAGGTATTTACGTTCACTATCTTCCAAAGATACAACACGACGATTATAAATAAAATCTCCCACCACAAACTAATCTTTATATGGAACATGTTTCAAAATATTTTACTTCCTAAAAATTGTTCTAACAATTTTGATTAAAAGAACATACTTAAAAACATTTACACGAAAATAAAATTTATGTTAAAGTTTATGGGAATAGGCTATGAAGTCCTCTTCATTCGGAAGGAATTTTTTATAATCTTGTATAAGTGATAAACGTAAAGCATTGGACGAAATTGTACTTCACAAAAATAGATTTCCTTAAAACACACAATTTATATAAAACAACTGTTTGTGACATCAGCCTTTTCCAAGATATCCATTATTAATGGTTTGAATTGTTCATTATTTTAAAGTCCTGTCGATTTTCAGTTGTTTCTCACGGTGTCAAAGAAAGAGTATGGTATTTTAAGGCCAGCGTGTAGCTCCAGTTGTAAAACATTTTACTATCGCTATTCTGTTTGTATTATAACGAAATGTGAAATGCAGCTATTTTCTGAATGGTTTATATCGATTAAAATGAAGTAGACAGGAAAATAAACCTTCGTAAGAACAATTTTCATACCCCATATAAATATAAGGGTAGAGTAAGCTATGCGAATGTAAAATATCAGCTTTTTTCTAACTTTTACTCTCTCTCTCTCTCTACAAATATAGTACGTAGGGGAAGTATTGCATTACACTAAATAATTCGATACCGAGATTTTACTGGAAATATACGTTTTGAGGTGCTCTGAATCCAAATAAAGCATCTTTGGGAACATTTCCACGTGTGCTTCTGTCTGTCTGTAAACAGCATAGCTCAAAAACGAAAAGGTTTGTTGAAGAAGAAAATCCCCCACCCCAGACTACCCTTTACATGGATAATTTTTTCGATAATTTTGATTTTCTCAAAAATGGCTCTAACGATTTTCATTGAAGTGTCATGTTTAAAATATTTTCAGGGCAAATGAGGTGTATATCTTGAATTTTCTAGGAATGTCCCCAAAAGTCCTGTTCATTCTTAATTACTTTCGCATAACTGGTAAACCGTAAGAGATAGACAGAATTGTACTACACAAAATGTAGATCTCGTTAAAACACACAACCTATGTCATACAGAGTTTTTTTGTCGAGTGAACCATTTCCGAAATACTTATGGTTATTTGTTTGAGTTGACCAATACTTATAGTTTTCTCAAATGGGAATTCGTTATTCTTTTTTTATATTCTTGACATGAAAAGAGAATGGAGTGCTCCACATAGCAACCAGCTCTTAAAATATTTGACCATCGCTTTAACCCTACCATATTCCCCTTGCACCTACAAGAAAATTATCAATAAGAGAGTTTCTGAAAATTTTTATCTGCATTAATACGAAGTAGATGGAGAATAAGCGTTTGTAAAAATAGTTTGTACAAGAGTAGAGAAAGTCATGTGAGTGCAACATCAGATTTTTAATATATGGACTCGTGTTAAAAGCTCCACTGTTAGTGGCAGGTATCTAAAGTAAATATTACTTCTCTGGTTTCAATAATTAGGGCACTAGTGCAAAAAGGAGGTAATTATAATATTCTTTTGAATTTTATAACGTTTCATATCATGTAACCAAAAAGCATAGAATAAGTAACGGCATAGAAGCTGTTCTATAATTTATGGCAATCAGTAACAGGAATTTACGTTGAGACGTTTCCCATTTAATTTTCTCTTAAGACTATGTAATAAGAGCCATTACTGACAAAACTTAAGTAATTTGATTCCAGCTCTAATGAAATAAGTATTAATGTATTTTCTCTTCTCAACTCTTCCTTTCGATAATCTCTTCCTTCTGACATTCTCATTAGCAAGAGAGTTCGTGTTTGACTTTCACCTGTCGGCAGTTGAAGAGATTAAGACCTGGGCCATGACAAGTTGGAACACGGAGGAAATTTCAGTTCCGGTGGAGGTTGGTGCTTTAGGAAGCCTGGAACCTGCTGATACCACTTCATCTTGTAACTCATGACTTACATATAACTTTGTGTGCAGCCATTGCGGTTGTTTGCATATCAAATTTATAATGTTATTACTCATATCTGTGCCATACATGTTATGATCGGATATCGCAGATTTATTCAAGTACAGGAAAAGAAAACATAATAAGAAGAGACAGGCAAAATATATATGGTTATATGGATGTGGTATTTATATTATACAGGGCTTATCGTGAACGACGCGACTGGCAACCGCCGCGTCTGACCCGTAGCAGGTATCGGGTTAAATGTCCTCCCTCTGCGGTGACTAGCTAACTCGCCTACGGTGAATAACGGCATTTCTAGTTCAGCCCAAAGGCTATCTGCATACTGTGTGTAATTATTATTCTTTTTACTACAGAACAGTATTTATTGAGTTAAGGTTTGCTTAAATCGACTCTCATGTGGACTATCAGCCTTAATTTAAACAGAAATCCTCTTTGTTAACGTTCCTAACAAACCCACAATTTATACGTTATTAGAAAAATGTAAACATATGGGTTCGTGCTAAAGAAAAAGAAGCATAGCCAACGGCTTTAAGAAAAAATTAAACGAGATAAGGGCTGTAGTGGAAAGAAAATCGCTGCCTCTTATTACAGCGTGTTTTTAATGACAGAATAATTGACTGATCTGCTCCCTCTCCATGTGATTAATGTCTGTAGGGAATGCTTAATCATAAAGCTTATGCAACCAGCTTCCATACCTAGAAGAATTAAAAGAATATCTGGTGTTGCTTTACAATATTTCCGCGGAAGATTTAATTGAGTATTGAATAATGTATTGTACACATGTCAGGCTTGTATGATTGCAGAAGGGAACTATTTCGAACACCTTTTACAAGGGAAGGTAAGCGTGACATAACTATATTGTTTCGTATCATTAGCATGTTTAAGGGAGAAACGGCGGACCGATCCGCCGCTACTGCAGAAACGGATTCGTACAACAGTGCTATAGTAGCGGCGGGCTGCCAGTCGCGTCATTCAAGAGAAGCCTACCATCTTACGCGATGTTGCCTAATGTATCTTCAAATTTGAACTGTATATGTGCACTAAGGAGAGGAATATATAGGAACGTTTATTTTTGAAGGTAGAAACGGTCTATTATTTTAACAGAGGCTTAAAGCAAAGTTATGGCCAGGATTAAATCTGTTTTCAAAGTTTCATAAATAATGGTGGAGAATTTTGCATGAGAATTTTAAAATATGGGCAAGGGTAATTTATGAACATTGTAACCTAGTCTTCCTTTCTTCCGGTCCTATTGAGTAAACAGACACTATTTATTTCAGTAAGAGCAAAATGTGCAGATTTTTATGCAAGAGGTTCAATACATACAAAGGGATGTGTTTTTAAATATGCGAGGTAGTGTATACAATTTTGCTAGATTCTAAAGTGAAGGCAATAAAAGGATTTTTTCTTACCACATCAGCGACGTTTTTGTATTTGCCTTCTAATACATGACTAGTAACACTTCCCCCAAATTTAGCTCGGTTGTTTGGTCTCTCTCACTCTCTCTCTCTCTCGCTCTGTGTGAGCATGTGTATATAGTAGATAGGTCCGTATGTATATATGTGGGTATTTATTTTTGTGGGTAGGTGTTTGAGTGAGTACCCAAGTAGGTAGGTGGGTTTATTAGGACCTTTAAGGGATATGGACTACTGTTGGTCATCCAATGATTACAGTTTGGATGTAATTTCATTGAACATTTCTATTTACATACAACTTCGTTTATTAATAAATTTTAAAGTAAGCGAATCGAATTGAAGTTTTAATCATTTATCAGCACTTCCTTAGTGTATCAAAAGAAAATAGATGCAAGAAGTTCTTGAAAATGCTTTAAGGATGCTTTTAGGCAATACAAACATTCATGAATGTGACATTATAACTAAGCAGAATGTTATGGGGTTTATGTAGGTTTATTAATCGATTTAATCTACTCAAAAACTTTCACGTCGATTGTTTGTTTCCTGGTGTCTCCTGGATAACAATCTAAATCGATCTAGTTACTTTGGTAACATTTTTAAGTGACGCTATTCTACGTACATCATTGCCTACTTACATACGTGCACTAATTATCGTCGCTGTCACGCAAATCACGGATTAGGACATTTTTAATAGATGTATTTTTAGTAATATAGCATTACACAGAACATCGAACGACCTTTTAAAAGTAAATTTTCTCAGAGAACATATTTAAGGATACTCAATATTTAATTTTTGACAAAATTTCGAAAAAATAGCACTAGTTTAGAATTCTATAGAAAAAATCCTTAAACACTCTATAATCAAGATCCAATTTGGTTTTCCTTTTTGGTCATTCAAATGATACCGTAATTATTGACGGTAGTATCAATATTTAAATAAATAAATGATAGTAAAGTAAAGAAATAATTTCAATAAATAATTTCCATATATTAAATCCATGTATAATGTAACAATCTTGAGTTGAAAAGCTTTACTTTTAACGAAAGTCATCAGTATCGGCCAAACAGAGAACACGTTAGCTCAAGGATTTCTGGGAACGCAGCTAGCTTATAAGTTCAGTACGTTTATACAGTCATGTAAGCCGAAATTTTGAAAAAGAGAAGGAATGGTATTTACGAGGTTTTAGCCAGGCTCCCTAGTAACCAAAGTCAGAGACGCACATACAGAGGGATTACTGTTGGCCTGGGAAGGATGTAAAGTTGGAAGGGGAATAATATGTAAGCGGAGCTAAAATGAATAAATGTTCGTACAATCCGAATTAGAGAGTTACTCTTTCCTGGTACCGCCACCAGTACGTACTGCTCGTGTGATATTTTAAGTGCCTAATAATATAAATCCTCTAATTAAACATATATAATCGCTTGAAGAAAAAGTGAGTGTGAAGCGCTTGGGTGAGTAAGATTTCGCGGCTATTGCAAGAGGTCTTGCCGATAAACATAGCTACTAGTTTCTTTTATTGTGGAAACAGTTATTTCAAACCGTAAAAATGGTAGCACAGAAGTTAACAGGAATAATAATTCAATTCTTATAGTTTCGAGTGCCACGCAACCAAACAGTCGGTAACTCACCTCGATAGCTCAAATATTGGTCCACAATAGATCTCTCAATCAATTTAAACTGGTGTTGTCCTTCACAATATATCCACGCATAGCCCGAGAGAAAGATATCATAGCTTACCACTGGAGCAGCTGGCGCACGAGACAACAGAATGATCTAAAAGATCATGGCAGCAGAATCAACGACATCATAACTTACGACCATCAAATATACTGGGTCAAACTGGCAACCATCGCGGGGCTGTGACGACCTCGTTCCCGTATCATAAAGCACAAATAATACTTTAAATATATGAGCGCAAGTGTGTGCAAGTGAAGTAATAAAGATTATACTCCTGTTTGCTTACGTTTTGCCAGTTTAAAATGTTTATGGTGAACATAATTTTTCTTCAGTTACAATTTTCAACATACATTCTTTGAAGCTTGGTGAAGAGATCTCAAGACTCTTTTCTTGATCAATATGGATTTGTGTATAGGGTTTTAATGCTTGGATAGATAATTGATTTTTAGGAAAATAACTAGATTACACACTATATTTTTTTCAGGAAAAGTTGTAACGTTACACAAGATTCGGGGAACATTATGCAACATTTAAAATTTTAAATTACTACTATAATTTTTCATTGCGTGTAGCAATTTAAATTTGAAGTAATCCATTTTGATTTTTTAAATGTTTCTGTCTTGGAATGTTAGTTAAATGAAAATTAATTTATATTTTAATCATCTTCAACAAGTCTACGATAATGTTTTCAAATTAATTAAATTGTTGAAATTAACAAATTCAATATCAAGTATCCTTAATAGTTTGAAGAATTGAAATCAATATTATTTTTATAGATTTTAAATCATGTGATACTGGTACATGACAGTACTATGATATAGATTTCTGTGAGAAAGGTGAGGTATAAGAACATGGTTTTAAGGTTTCGTGAAGCTTTCTGCCTATATTGTGCATACATGTTTGATTTTATCCCTGGCAGTAATGGAATTAGTTCATGGCTGTACTCCTAATTTGAAACTCATCCCTGAACGTAGATAATCTCATTTATCTTAATACGATTTCATTCCGGTCTTTGCTTTCAAAAGCTATGTTTCTGATTTACGAGAGATGAAAAATTTGACCATTGTACTATATGTACGGTATTTGGTAGATACGTTTTTTTAGAAAGTTTGTCAACCTTAAATATAGGGTTTTCACGAATTGGTGCCCTAACCTCTCCGGCATCATAGTCTAAGAAAAAAATTGATGACAAAAGCTTTTTAACACATATATTTTGGGTATAAAACTTTCGAGTTATAGTCATTAAAAGTAAAGAAAAGAATAACTACAAGATTCAATAAGAATGAAGACGACTTCACAGGCTAATTGCAGAAAACTCAATGATGTGGCGTATTAATAACTGGGAGGTTTCATTGTCATTACCAGATTTTGTTCTACATTGTCATTACCAGGCATACTGTTGTTTTCCTTTTATGTTGACTTGGATGATGTCAGTCTTGGAGTTCTCTCTCTTGTCCTCTGGGAGTTCTTTGGCTAGTCACGAGTGGTGGGGATAGCTTCTGTCTTAGGATTCCGTGAGAAGCGGATCGCATGTGCAAGCCGGTTTTTGGATCGGTGGACATCTCTTACCTTTCATATTTAATAATGTAGGAAACCCAAACGGTTGGGAAATAAAGCAGAAATGTGCGAGTAGATTTTGTACAGTGAGAAACCCACGCCTTCCTCTTAACCTCCACAGCTAAGTTAGTATACGTCCCCTCAATGTACGTGCTGGGTCTATAAATTAATTTAATTTTCATGTGAACTTTTAGACCATCTAGCCAGCATGTAACAATATATACGTTTAATTATACATTCAGATATTTTAAACATATGTATTTTAATCAAAATCGTTACATGCGCCTTTTGGGGAAAAAATCAACACTGGACTTGACAGACAATAAGTTTAAATTACATCATCAGAGAATTCCTTGCTTATTTTCCTGTTAAGTAAAAGTTAGAAAAAGAATACAACCTAAGATATCTATATCTAAACAAAATTATTTAAAGGTATACTTGCATCAAGAGCAGAAATAATAATAAATAATACAACAGAACAAGCACAAAATGTAGGTAAAAAGCTAAGCACAAAATAAAATTCAAGGTTTCAATTGTTTACGAATATATGGAAAATTCAAAATAACTTTGCTAAACAAAAGTAGAAAGGAAACAATCCTAAAACTTTATAAAGTACTGTCTGTCCCTCTCCCCTGTGTGGATTTGAATGCTGGAAAAAGAAAGAGGCGAGTTTGTTACAAACGGTGACAAGCTAGGAAAGAATAGACAGAAAGAAAAATGAAGACAGGAAGAGTTAAAGGTATTCACCCTTAATCTGAAAATAAACTAATACCAAAACATGTATTAAGTACCTACACATTTTAAGATGGAAAATCATCAAATTCCCCAAAGTTTCGTTTGGGGAGGGGAGAACTATAAACGTATATTTCCGGTAAAATTTCAACATGGAATTTTTGGATGAAGTGGCAGAGGAATGCATGTGTTGCATATGCAAAATGGTCGTGTTTAAAAGTGCAAGACGAATGCTGTACCTGGTGGGAGAAACGTTGTTTTGGTGTCGTATAATTACGTGTTCCAAATTTGTTTATTTTCTACCCAAGTGCACCATTAATATTGAAACACAAACGTTAGAGGAAAGCCTGCGTATCTTCTATGTGTTAGTTAAACATGTTTGCGCAAGTGTGTAAATGAGGAAGCATGCAAGGTAAAAACGGGGGACCATGGTAACGGGGCACTATGTCGATGGACAAACGCATGGAGGGGATCAATAATATACCCTCACGTGGCTACGTTATGGCAGTTAATGTTAATTGCTATAACACTGATGCTATATCATGTTTTACACGATTCGTTGCACTGCACGTATTTCTCTGAAACGCTAACCTAATGAAAGAATTCCCTTCAATATGCCACCAGCATAAAAACACTATAATATCAAATCTTCTATTTAAAACGAAAAATTCGATGTGATGCATTCTCATGACTTTCTCTACTATCTATCGTTTATTAGTGGTATACAAATTACTCTTTATCATGTTTATTTTTCTATCTACTACATTTTAATCCAAATAAACCTTTGCAAAAATAGCTACAATACACATTTCGTTATGGATACAATGGGAACAGCGATAATCAAATGTTTAAGAACTGGATGCTATATGCTGGCCTTAAAATTCCATACTGTTTCCATCCAATCACGAGAAACAACTGAATGTTGACAGAACTTTAAGGGAATGACCAAGAAGTCAACAATTCGAACCCCTAATAACGGTTACCTCATCAGCGGCTAATGCCACAAAAATACTTACTTAATTAAATTGTGTGTTTTAAAGAGGTCTAAATTTTTTTGTAGGGCGTTTTCGTCTATCTCTTAACGTTTCCCAGTTATACAAGATTATACAAAATTCCTTCAGAATGAAGAGTTCTTCCTAGGCTATTCCTTGAAAATTCAAGATATACACTCTATTTGTCATATTAATATCTTTTATACATGGTATTTTAATCAAAATCGTTAGTGCTTTTAGAAAATAAAAAGCTTCGAGAAATGTTTAATGTAAAGGGTAGTTTGGGGTGTGACTATTATCTTTAAAATCCTCGTGTCGCACCTTTGGAAAATATTGAACCTAACTACCAAGTTTTGTATTTATCTGACTTTTCGTTTTTCGAATTATGCTGTTCACAGACATACAGACAGACACACAGACATGTTTAAAAATATATGATATATTGCACTCACATGACTTTCTCTACTCTTGTACAAACTATTTTTACAAACGCTTGTTTTCCATCTACTTCACATTAACCGAGATGAACCTATGCAGAAACTATCTTATTGCTAATGTTCTTGTAAGTGCAAGGGGAATATGGTAGGCTTTAAACGGAGTCAAATCTTCTAAGCGCTGGTTGCTATGTGGCGCATTCCATTCTCTTTGCATGTCCAGGACATAAAAAAGAAAGAATAAAGAATTACCATTTGAGAAAAAGTATAAGTATTGGAAAATTCAAACAAATAACAAGGAATATCTCGAAAAAGGTTCACTCCACACAAAAAATGTATAGGGCATAAATTGTGTGTTTTAACGAGATATGATTTTTTTGTGTATCTTTTGTATATCTCTTACTTTACCAGTTATGCAAAAGTCATTCAGAATGAAGAGGACTTTTGGGACATTCTCAGAAAATTCAAGCTTACATTTAATTTGCCATGAAAATATCTTAATCAAAATCGCTAGTGCTATTTTTGGGAAAATAAAATTTCTCGAAAAATGTTTCATGTAAAGGATAGTCTGGGTTGGGGATTTTCTTGAAAATCTTCCTGTCGTATCCTTGGAAGATAGTAAATTCAAGCACCAAGTTTAGTGTTTATCCGAGTTTTCGTTTTTGATTTATGCTGTTCATACACAGGCAGACACACACACGGACATGTTTCCAAAAATGCTTTATTTGGATTCAGGGACTTTAAAACATGTATTTACGATGAAATCTCGATATCGAATTTTAGACGGAATGCAATACTTCCCCCTACTTACTAGACGTAGTAGAGAAAGGATAAATCTTACCAATGTAATTTAAATGAGCAAAGTGCCTTGCCGAAAGTGTAATGAAACATGAGCGAAAATCTCATTTAAAAATAATTACGAGTGTTAATTCACATGACTTTCTCTATCCAGTCGTAGAAACCATTCTTCCAAAAATATCCTCTTCTATTTACTTGATTAAATTGATTAAACGTTTGCAGAAGTGGCTGAAGGTACTGATGAACGAGTGGTCCCCGAAACAGGGGCAGAGCACCACACGCAGGTCATCCGGTGCCTGGGAGGGAAAGATAGGGGAGACATCGGAAGGGCGATCAGATTCGGATGGCGATGGGTGCAAGGACGTACGGGTCTATAATGTTTTCAGATTGAACAATACCAACGCCGCCCGAGGTCACTTATTGGGCCTCGAACCTCCGGGGAGTCCCCGAACGCCTGCCCGAAAGCACCCAGAGGTGGGTATCCAACCGAGGATTCCCTGTACGACGCGATGGAGAAAGCCATGGATCACAGTGTGAGGACACCGGGGATCGAACTCGGGACCACCCGAATGTGAGTCGCACACGTTACCGCGGGCCACCTCGTCGGTGACTGAAGCGTTAATCAAACCTTTAAATAGTGCATCCTTATATACTGCCTCTCGAAGTATGCTGTTGCTTAACACGTTTCAGTAGTAATGTAACACAAATATAAATTCTTTATAAGTAGGATTTGTAAGTAAAACGAAACGAATAGCCCTGCCTCCCAAAGAAATACATTTTGTCCAAATTCGATTTAAAAGATCTTTTAAAGCATTGTTCTAACTTTTGTATTTTACTCCTACAGTGTTACATTCCATTCTTTTAAAGGAATGAAGTCTAAAACTGAAGCAAACTCCACAAATTTTTACTATATATCCAGTTAAGAAAATAACAGGTAACCTGAAGAAGAGACAGCAAAAATAAAGTAATTTTAATGTATTGGAAATGTCATAATATATAACATATTACAACAATCAAAACTCTTCCATACATGTTCGCTGTCCTTACGCTTGAGGTAATATTTTATATCACAACACTGTGAATTCCAGAGTGATTGTAGTGTAAATTAATATTATTGTATGTACAGGATTTTAGATGTTTGTTAGCCATAAGCATTGTTAGGAAATAAGTTTACACGGCCTCACTGAAAATGACAATGGAAGTGAGTAACAATGAACCAAAGAGGTGAGTTGTTTATCAATAAAAAGAGACAAACAAATGACGTCAGGGTATCGTGCCTTTCTTTAGAAATGGAGGGAATACCTTTCCTAGAGCATATGTGTTAGTAATTGTGACTGGCTGACAAAACAGACGCTAATATTGGCGCGATTTGGTAACCAATAGCAGCTCTATTATAGTGTTTAGGCATTTCGAGGTGAAGGAGTAGAAATTCTCGAGCCATAAGCGTGTTTCACGCAGTCTTGAGGAATCTCTCGTGAGGTGCAAGTCATACAGTTTGGAAGAATCTCTCGTCGCAGCGTTAGTTACAAAATGTGAAGTACGCGGCAACTAATACGTCAGTAATTACATTTGGAAATACCACAGTTTCAGTCAGGCGTGTATAAAGATTGAAGATGTGAACTATTAATTAAGTGTGACGGCAATAAAAGTGTGAAAATAAATTCTTTTATAAGTGTTATCCTTTAGTAACAACTCCTTTCCGTTTACACGCCCTGTTCAGAGATATTTGCTCGACTGAGTAATAATAGCTAGCCGGAGGACAAAGAACTCATATCTTAAAATAATAAAACAATAACAGGCGCCCAGCAAATAAGATAGCACGAGCCGATTACTACGACACACCTCATAAAATTCTTAAGCTTCATAACAATGACAACTCATTCGTTGTTCTCTGACTGCTGAAATAGTTGAGACTGTTATGCCATCTAGTGAGCTTTAATGGAATATTAAATGGCTGTGCCTTCTATTGGAAGTATTGCTAACTACAGGGTGTCCGAGACGAAGCGCCCTAATTTGAAACGCTTATACTGAACATAATAAACAACCCAGACAATTTTTTTAGGTAAATGGTAGATTATATGTAGAATTTTATATTTATAATGTTAAATCAAGTTCATTTTTATTTTTATTTATTTTTATTTCAGGTGCTCAAAACCGAAGAAGTTGAAAAATTTGAAGAAAAAATGGCAACGAATGCTGAAAAAGAAACCTTGTGGTGGTATGCAGAACTAGGGTCCATCATTGCAGTTCAACAACGTTTCCGTGCAGAGTGCCACAGAAATCCTCCCGATGCGAAGAGAATCAGGACGTGGAAACAGCGTTTCTAGAGTCAGGAGCTGCTGCTAATAGGCATGGTGATGGACCATCAAGAGCATCGGAAGAGACCGTTAATCGCATTTCATATCGTTTGAAAGAAGCTCCCAAAAGTCCTTTCGTACAGCGTCACGTGAGCCATTGCACTACTCTGCATGGAAACATCATTGAACTGCAACAATGGACCCTAGTTCTGCAAACCACCGCCCGGTTTTTGCTTTTATAGAATTCGTTGCCATTTTCAGCTTTTTTAAAAATTTCTTCGGTTTTTAGTACTGTGCCATGTTAGGCACACCCCCTAGAGACAGTTTAAATAACATTGAAAAGTCGCCACCCCTTCAACTAATTAGAATTTCCCGCTAACAACCAGACTACGGCTTCATTCACAATGAAATGTAAGCACTAACTAATGCAGCATAAGCGCAGGCGTGAGAGAACGCCATTTACTATGCAGCCGTAGGCGTAACGCAAGGAGTTTTCACGGGCTTCTAGATCCTTAAACTAAGTGCGGAAATGTTCCGAGTGCACCGTAAGTTTCATATTGAATAATATAACAAACAATACCAAATAAGAAAGTTCAGTCAATATTTTATAAATAAATAACTCACACACACAAAAAAATACATACATACGTCCAAAGTAGCGTTAGTGATATCACGACTGTTTGCTCAAAACATTGAAAATAGTTGTGCAAGTACTATGGAAACAGGGCCATTATTCCGTATGTGGGTAGTGAAAATTTCGCTATCAATATGTAATACACTCACTTGCATCATGTTAGCGTTGCTATTGTTGACATTCTCCTGCCAAAATTGTAACATCATGGGCCCTTTGGTGTTCTTTGATGGTCCCTAAGCTGCAAGGTACCGCAGCTACGGAGCGACGACAGGGCGTAGCCGTATGCACAGAACAGCTGTTGGCTCTGCGCGTCTAAACTCGCTACATTTTCCTTGCTTCACGGCATTCCATTAGCCATACTTTTTCATCAAGTTCACAATATCTTTTGCCAAGATTTCCGCTAAAGCTAAGCGGTCGCCAAGAAGGGCCCAATGTTTTCGATAAAGCAACAACTCCTACACAATTTAAGAACACAGGATATTACACAATCAACTCTACGTATTAAAAAACTCCGATTCCATAAATTTCTTAAAATTTCATACCTCCTTCCCGCGTACGGAATAATGTCTGTAAACTGCAGCAAGTTATAGATACATGTGATGATACAGCTGCACAAGTTATATTAATGCAATATTCATTATCTCTTTGCGCCTGGCCCAAGAAAGCTAGGCACAGATGCCGGGTTCATCCACTAAATGAAAGAGGATTCAGTAAGGACACTACCATAACCTCTTGAGAGAAATGAGAGATGGTGACCCACAATTTGTGTGGCACGCCTAAGGAAGAGTGCACGCATATACATTAGACAGCTAAAGTCTCGCATCCCGACCGTCTGATATTGAACAGCAGGCAATGTAAAAAGAAAGAAATGCAGAATTCTTCCTTTATGCACGCAACGCGTTGCGTGTTTCTATATGAATGCTTCCATTAAATAACATGAATGCAAAGTCTTGGGCTTATGCTACGTCTGCACTTACATTTCATTGTGAATGGACCCTAAAGAGCTATATTTCTAGACGCCACATCATTTTAAGGGGAAATATTTCGGCGGAGCGCCGCATCGAGGGAAAGGCAGTGCTGTTGCCGCGTTCATCCCCTCTCTCCGGCGCCAGGAGTTTACCTGTGGATTTACACAAGGACGACCTGACCAATCGACAAGCTTTGATTTAGGAGCAACACCTGCAACCAGGTATCAGCGGCGAACACGCGAAGGGCGTCTAATTTTCGGACTTCGTAATATTTGTTTAACCTTTAATCTTTGGCAAGTCTTTCTCTAAATTTCTAATTACGGACGTACACACGGGACGGTTGACATTTTTATTTATTGTAAAATGTTGGGCTTTAAAGTTGTTGAAGTATGCGAACACTATATTCTTCTAGCTGCTAGAAATTTAAATTTTGAAGGGAACGGTGGTGACTTGTAAAGGCAATCTATAATAAGTTGTGAAACAAAGGAATTTTTATGTAAAATTGTTAGCAGAATTGGTAACTACGTTTTAATGAAAGTTGTATGTTCCGAATTTGTTCTTCTTATAAAACCTGGTTTCAAGTTAGCATTAAATTTTATACTAGGATCTTCCATTGCACAGTTCTTACTATTGTTTGTGGCCTTAATAATTCTTCTCATTGTATGCCTTTAAGGTGAACTTTTTCTCTGGCGAATACGATCCACTCTTGGTCGGCGGTGTTGTTATCGGGGAGAGAGAAGTAGGTCACACCACCAGCAAGTACCAAGCCATAGTTTCGTTAACTGTCAAATAAAAATAAAAATAAACTTTTCACTAATATCCATTAAGAACGTTAACAAAAATGATAGTAGCATGTGAAGGCATATTAAATATTACGTGATACCAGCAAGGTGTAAATGTTGTTCCAAATAACACGTTACAGCATCTGAAATAAGAATGAATAAAAATAAAAACTTGATATAACAGTATGAATATAAATTTCCACAGATAATCTACCATCTAACATCTAAAAGTATAACCTGGCTTGTTCATTATTTTCAGTATGCGTTTCATATTATGGCGTTTCGTTTCGGACACCTGTATTGTAAAGCGTGAAGCAGAAATTATGAAGTCAATAATTATCATAATAATCTGAGAAGGATGGTGATATAAAATAAATAATAAAATATTTAATTTCAGTGTATGTATAAAAAGGAGAAGCATTGTGAAAATTGTTGACTGTTAAAAGCGACAGAAAGACCAGACAGGCACAGTTTTGTTAATTAGGGACCAGCCTCAGGTAGAAAGGATAAATACCATCTAAGCAAGTTTTTCCTGGTAACAGCCGAGGACATCTGCACTTAGCCTGGTGAAGGTCACTCTAGGCTTCAGGACGCCGAGTTGTGACGAGCGTTTGAGGGGAGAGTAGGGGAAGTTAGGAGTTTTTTCCTTGTAGCGCGGTGGTGAAATTCATTCTGTCCTGAGAGATCGATGAGAGCGGGACGACATTCTCATCGAGTTGTGAACATTGGTGGCGAACATGCAACGCTCAGCTGTAGTTAATAATCTTCGGTCTTGGTAAAGACACAGTAGCATCGTATGCATTTAAAAGTGATCGGCAAACCTTAAGTTTTATTTTAAATGGTGAAAACAAAAGTGTTCCAAGAAAACGTTCGTGTTTCTCTGTACACACCCATGCAGACGCTTAAATTAAGGTTTCATGCTGGAGAAGCCGTGGCAAAAGAAGAACCATCTAGGAGGAGACAAGCAGCAACCGTGAGGCAAAGGTATTGCTTCATTGTTGGAGGACGTAGCGTGGCTGCGTCAAGCGTATGAGATACAGAAGTCACTTCTGAGTGACCTCATCACCCTAACAGGCTTGATGCAGTAAGAACAAACTCTGAACTGTTCGCATTAATGAGTATGAATGAGTGTGCTAACTAATAGGAATGAGGTTAAAGAATCAGAGATTAGGAAATTGTTATGCTATAAAACGTATTACAAAGAAGTTGAGCATTTCTCTTACCTCCGGTTTTCTTCTAGTACGTATTTGTGTACGTACTGCATAAAATGTCACAGAAACGAGAAGAATAAGTAGACATTTTATATAAGATTCATGTCGTTAAAAATGAGACTTCAAATTATGCATTTTGGATGTGGGTGTGAAGTGGTGGAATTGGACGAAGCAAACTACGGATCTATAGCAGGATTTTCACAGAAACGTTTCTACTGTCAGGCACCGAACGAGCGAGATAGCTCAGGGGCAACGTCTGTGGCCCGCATTCGGGAAGTGCCAGGTTCGACTCCTTGTGACCGCCCACTCGAACCATGGGGATTTTCGTGCTTTTCCCTGGTGAATTCCAGGTTGATGTATTCTACCGCGACTTCTCTCTTCCTCTATTTCCTCTCTCCTCTCATGCTTCAGGTGTGTCTCTTTGGGTTCTGTGGTGCTGGCGGTGTCGTAAAGATGGCGTAGTTGCTTGCGCATTGGAAGGATTTCTCCCGTGAAAGTCAAGGTGGGTTGTTCCACCCGTTAGGTTCGCTTCGTCACCCTTTTTCGGGATTCTTTGCCTCTACTGGTGCGCGGTGTTCAAACTGACAGTAATAGGGACCTCTGTGCGACTCTGTGGTCCTGTCTGCCTACGAATCTGCGACCTCCTACGGCTCCTTCACCTCATTCCTGCCTTCTGGGGGATGTAGTCACAAAGATCAAGCTGGTCGCAGCGGCAAAGGTCCCCCTCCGATACACACATTATAAATCCTACATCCTATATCCTCAGGCGCTAGGAAATAAATGAAGACAATTATGGTTAGTATTAAAGGTCGCGGAGAGATCACTTATAATGGTCAATTTTGGGAACCGGCGCGGAATATTTGCCGGACATTGTTGCTTTAACTTTAAAAATACTTGTCCTTGGAAACAACGCTTCATAGACGACGAAACTTGGACACTGGTAGCTCAAGAATAGAGAAAGGTAAAGTGAGAGGGAGAGAGAGAGAAAGAGTGCGTGTATGTATGGTGTTTTCAAGAAATATCTTTTATACCAAACCTACTCTCTCAGTTAGAAGTCGTGGGCGATGTTGCCATAAAAGGCAAAATATCTTAGCTCAAAAATCCAGATATCCTGCCAGCACGTCAACTGCAAATGGGTGCGCTACTTTATAGGAAACCACTTTCCTACGATGAGACTCCACTACATTTTAGAGTACTGTTGTAATTGATTTATAAACCATGGTGATTTATATCCTACTTTTGGCTTCTGTTTATGGCAATGGTTGACTCAAAATCGTTAAAACCGTTTTTGAGAAAATAAATGAGACATTTATTTTTTTTCAAATGGAAGTATAGCTAGGTTGAGGAAAACTACATACAATCCTGGGATGGATGTCTGAGTTAAGTAGCAAATTTGATATTTGTGTCTCACAGACACACATACACACATATTTATAGAAATGAAATTGTTGGGTGAAATTAAAATTCTCCCTCCATCTTAATGTAGGTGTGTTGTAGAGAAAATAAGGATAAATTTCCGAGTAAAAGGGCATAAGTGTGTGTAATGTTAAGCTCATTAAGTTTTAATTTTTACTAGAGTTCAGAAAAATACAGAGTTATCTAGTATGGCTGCAAAACTGAAATATTAGTTCATATTTTCCAGTAACAACTGAATCTGTATATGCATAAAGAAACTTAAAAGCAAATGTTACACATGAATTGTTTTACTAGATAATATTTTGCTGTTCAGCGCTTCAGAAAAATAAGATAATGCGGTGTCTTAATTCACTCTCAATAATCTGATCACCCACAAATCATTAAACTTCGTTTAAGTGCTATTATGGAAGTCTTCCCGGAAGGAAGTTGTTCGGGTTGTGTTAGACTCGGCGAGGCAGTGGTTCCCAATACCTAAGGGTGATTGGTTGCGTCTGAGGTAGGCATAGGCGGGGTTGTGAGACGGCTTAATTTCCACCGGTACCAACCTGAAGAGTTGGTGGAAGGTGTGCGATCACTGTCGCCCCTACCGAGGGTTATCGGTATTCTTCCCCTCTGGGGCATTCATTTAACTTTATTTCATATTTCTATACTTACAGATCAAACAGATTAGGTTATTCTAACACTTAAGATTTATTAAAAGCTTAATCATTTTTGTATATATCATACTCTATATTTGTTATTCCTTGTACATTTTCACTTTATTAACTGAATTAAATGTTATGACAAGCGATTACTATTTCAGATTTTGCTTTCTGAAGTTACGATTCATTTTAAATTAATGCGGAACATTCCAAAATAACAGCTACAATGAACAATTGGGAATAAAGGGAGAGCAAAGAGAATATATACGTTTGTCTAATAAAGGAAATAATTGTCACACTGTGATTTTTTCAGAAAATATTGTAATTCAGCGCCAAAGCTTTCTGCCAAGCTCATTTTAGGTGTTTAAAGTAGCGAGTCTCACCCAGGGTGGTCGGAGTTAAGTCGCGGGTATGGTACCGGTGTCCAATCAGCATCGGGAGGAAAGTAAGGAGCTGCGATAGGAAGCGATCCCGGTCCGGAGGCCAACATTCTGGTTGGGGGATGCGCGATGGCCACATCACCTCTGTTTAATGATCGGTTGAATGATCGTCTGCTTAATGATCGGTTAAATGATCGCCCATCTCTACCATAGGTACGTGGGCGTGAGGTCGGCAATCAAATTGGCAGGTCTGGGCCCTTCATGAGCTGTAGCACCACGGGATTGTTATTATTATTATTATTATTATTATTATTAAGTGGCGAGTGGCATAAATATTAGGTGACTTCTAAATATAGAATTTTCTTTTTGGAAACAGTCAACTCTTTGATCATGTATGTGTTACGTTAAAACTGACTTTGGCCCATACAAATAAACTGTAATATTAACTATATTACAGTTTTTATTAAAATATTTTTCTGTATTTTAAAAATAAATTTTATCATAGACAAACCTAGATAAAATACTGCAGGAAACGCGTTAAAGCCTAAGGTTAGGAATTGGTTATATAACCATAGTCATCACCTTAAAAAAATTATGGAAGTTTACGCTGCAGAGCGAGAGAGAGACACACACACACAGAGTATATTTCACAGCGGGTTTTATTAGTGTTTCATAACTGTTTAAACGATTCCACATTTCTGTTTTTGAACAGAATCCTACGGGATAATTTCAGTACATATTCGACGTTTAAAACTACTTTATTACCATTATGAACTTTTACATCGACGTCGCTTTAGTGAAGTGATGCATAATTTACATGTCCATACAGGTCCTCGCATTAACTTTTTAACGTCATAATATTGACATTGTTATGTATATCTCTTCATTTATAACAAACGATTGAATTTACTTTCAATCAAACGTATGACACTCCTCATTAACATGGGTATTTGATGTTATTAATTATTAGTAATTTATAATCATGAAAATTAGCATGAGCTATGGCCCTACGTGACGAGTTTGCTGGAATGAAGGCAATCCATAATTCTCTTTGTCAAAGTCGCTTATTTTGATTGTCACTGCCGCTCTGAGAGAAAAGAATCTCATTTGTATTCAGTGACGCATCAATGATGGATGTCATTTTATATTGCAGAGTAGACGTTCCCAATGGACCTTATGAGCTTAGTCTGTGATAATCTGTCTCACAAGAAACCTTGCACTCACTGCCACTAGAAAGGGTTTACGCAAAATAAATAAATACGGTCCCAGTCGTTTAATAAACCCGTCTGTTTCAATTTGCAGGCCATGAAGAACCAGCATAGAGTAAGGAGTTAATTTTATATGGATAGATAGATAAATAAATAGATACAGAGAGGTCATGTAGCATATTGTATAATTGGGCCCTAAAGATATACGTAAATATGCCCCCCACCATGCACACACCGGTAGATAACATCAGATTTGAATCTTAAATAGCAAATTTTTTAGACTTCCAAAGACGAAATTCCCTTCACATTGAAACTTTTCGGTCTTTATTTTCTCAAAACTAGTAATAACTTTGATTAAAGTATCTTATGCTTTAGAAATTAGAATGACAGGCATTTAATTCTCTTCATTCTCGATTAATTTAATACAATATCAAAAGCCTAATACTAACAAGAAAGCTTACTAAAGCAAAACTTAAAACTCTCCTTTTCGAAATGTTGGACATTGTTCTACACTTTATAAAAAATAATTTGGAAGGTTTAGTGGTTTTTGTTTCTTATTATCTAGTGCTAAGAGTACACCATGCTGTCAAGCCAGCATATGTCAATTGTTTTTTACTTTCTCTACTACGTATAGTAAGTAGGGGAAGTATTGCATTCCACCCAAAAATTCGATACCGAGATTTCACCGGAAATACATGTTTTGAGACCTCCTGAATAAAAAAAAAGCATTTTTGGAAACATGTCCGTGTGTGTCTGTCTGTGTGTCTGTGTGTCTGTGTGTCTGTGAAGAGCATAACTCAAAAACGAACAGTCGGATAAGCACCAAACTTGGTATTTAGGTTCAGTATCATCCAGAGATGCGACACGAAGGTTTTCAAGAAAATCCCCCCACCCCAGACTACCCTTTACATGGAAGATTTTTCGAAAATTTTAATTTTCTCAAAAATGGCTCTAACGATTTTGATGAAAATATCATATGTTTAAGATAATGTCATGAAAAATGAAATGTATATCTCGAATTTTCTGGGAATGTCTCCAAACGTATTCTTCATTGTGAACAACTTTTGCATAACTGGTAAACCATAAGAGATAGACAAACTTTTACTACACAAAAAATGTAGATCGCGTTAAAATACACAACTTATGTCATATACATTTCTTTTGTTGAGTGAACCGTTTTCGAGATATTGCTTGTTATTTCCTTAAATTTTCCAATACTTATACTTTTTCTCAAATTCGTTATTCATTTTTTTTATGTCCTGGACATGCAAAGAGAATGGAATGCGCCACATAGCAACCAGCGTTAAAATATTTGACTATCGCTTAAAAGCTACCATATTTCCCTTGCATCTGCAAGAAAATTACCAATAAGATTGACATCTCGATATCTCGATTAACATGAAGCATATGGAGAATAGGCGTTTGTAAAAATAGTGTGTACAAGAGTAGAGAAAGTCATGTGAGTGTAACACATCAGATTTTTTTATAAAATCGACTATTGTTTCACCTTCTGTATGATGTGAATATTTAAATATCACCGGAAAGTGGATACATACATAAGATTTTATTTAATTACATATAAAATAGTCATGGAAATGTAGGACAGGCTGGAAGGGAAAGCCTTATGATTGCTAGGTATCCATTTACCTATTACTGTATGCCACATAATATTTAATGCCACGAATTATTTGATCTAAAGAATTTCAAATTCTCGTGTTGAATTTGCCACGCGTATTTAGGAATAAAGTGCACTAATAAAACACAAAATATTTTAAATGATTTAAATAAATGATACACTAACCTTAAAATCCTGGTTACAGCAGCTATGATATTTTGCATGTCAACAGAATGAACATAAATTCAACGTGGTGCTGTATATTGTAATAATTCGTTATACTCTTCTCTGTTTACCTTTCTCAAGCCAGCTGACCAGTCTGTTGAAATATTTGCGCTCAGTTTTGTGGGTGTTTGCTTTTACAGGTCATAAACTTTAACTTGATTCATTTCCTGTTTCGTAGCTTGGCTACATGTTACGTCGTTTGAATTTAGCACTTGTTTGCATTCCCACATGATCACAAAGGAACATAGGATAATTGCCCAGCGATATTAGAGTCACAATTGGATGATACCTGACATGATGGTCCGTATCGGATGACTGACGTATAAATGGAACACTGCAATAGTTATGAATCGTGCGTATCTGCTTACGTCATGGCTAACCGATACTGAATTTTTTTTTAAATGTTAATAGAAAAAATCTTCAAACATTGTAGAAACAGCATTTGTTATAGTTTTGACCGTTTGGTAATTTAAACGCCAATTTAAATAGACATACGCATTAAAGCCCAAGAAATCTTTAGCCTTTATTTTCTTATAATCTCGATTTTCTTCATTTTTGACAGCTTTAAAATGTTCTTCAAGATGCAGTTTTTGTTTAGTTTCTTTCAGACGTTCGGTATACGTTATGTGAAGGCGGATGAAGAGATTTAAGTAGCCTTTTCTCGATATAGTATAGTTTTGGATTTAGGGTTGAAATAATGTAGTATATAATTTATATTTTCAAAATTAAGTGTTACATGCTTTTATTATTTTTTTCAGGAAAAGTTTAAATGTAGCACAAAATTTAATATTGTCTATTAAAAACTATGAGGTGTGATGTGCAGGTTTTAAAATTTCATCATGACAGCATTTCACTTATTACTGGATTTTAATTTTTTGAAACTTATTTTCGTGGTAGGTTAGGCACATAGTTCAAATTATTTTTTATTGTAATTGTGTTGACAGATATGATACAATTAGAAATAAACTTGTTCAAATTTGTAGTAATTAACAATTTTAGCAGTGTGCAGTCAAGTGCAACCATTTTTCCCACACCTAGCTCCCGCTCCTTACCTAGTTCTAGCACTCTAGCCACTCAGGTGAAATTTTTCCGTACTCCTCCCCTTTCGCCGCTGACCTAGGCCTGAACTTTGCTCACAGATTAATGCGTGTGTGCCGGACTTGAATTCGAACCAATTAGAGATTGGCTCACTTAGGGCTGATATGGAACACATAAGGAGTTTTTGCCATTAACTTTCTGCCAACATTAAACAGAGAAAAACATTATAGGAAACCAAAAGCATCGACATCGTCGTGAACTCGACTGAACACTTAATTTGTAATCACTCAGCCTCCTGCATACTTATCTACAACTGACATAAAGTGGATTAAAGCTACATTTCTTACGGAGTTTGGAATCCTTTTGAAACAGTCATGTGTTTGTTATGAAATGCATTTTGTAGGGTTATATTTCGTTTATATAAATGCTGTAAAACGATTTATGGATACATTCCTCCCTTATCGAGTTTTCCCTCTATGTCTTCAAGCGTTTTTAATCTTGCTTAACTGAGTCAGACTGTAGGCAAATTAAAGAGCAAGTTAAATCCTGAGGAATATTTCTCGCAGAAATAAAAAATGTATATTTGCATTTAATTTTTATTACGTGACGGTCTCAGACACCTTTTGCTGCGTTTATTAAATTCCCGGAGAAATACAATATTTCATAAATAAACCACACTTTATCTTTTCCGTCTGTGGAAAGACGAAATTAAAATACCGATAGTAATATAAGCAGTACTTTATCCAGGAATCCAAAGCATCTTTTAATGAGTGAAAAAGGACAGTGAGGCTACTAGAAGAACAAAGAGTTTCTTTTGAAAAAAGTAAGGATTTCATTATTAAAGAATTTTAATATATATAAAGGAGAGCAAAATACATAATGAGAAGTGAGAAATTCAAACAACGTCAAAACCAGAGCTTAAATATGAGGTATAGTCACACAATGTATTCAGCAAAATGCAATTTAACAGGTACACCTCATCTCATGTTACATATATGCAATGTACATTTCAAAGTGTCATGACCTCATTGTTTTAAGTTGACAGTTCATATAGCCGTGGTCGCTGGAGTGTATAGCTTCGGCGTTCCGCCGAGCTGAGAGGTGCGGGTTCGAGTGCCGCCATGGGCATGGGTGTTTGTGTATCCGTGTGTTATGTGTGTAATAACAATAAACAGAGTAATTATAAACTGGTAAAATAATGAAAGTTAAAAATTTTTTTTGAAGCGAATGTCAGCTCTAAGAGGAGGGACGTAACGTAATACAGTGAGACGGAGAAGTTGCATAGCAAGCACGGAGTTCAATCCAAAGAGTACTAATACACTATAGATATTATTCATAAAATGAAGATCAAATAACGTGCGATGTCACCGCAACAGCGTTAAATAAAACAAATAATCAAACATGTTAATGTTTCTTACATAACACTACTAACGTCCATTCATTCCGCATAGATAATGATTTATTTAGACACAGAAAGGAGCCGCAACACACGCACCACAAATTTATATTGCATTACGGTAGCTTACAGCGTTCGCGGATCTTCGATATAAAACAAAACAAAACAAAACACAGTGCGAAGGAGGTTTTGGTAGCATACATACCGCACAGACGCCGTTGCTACGAAGTGGAACGTTCTCACGTCCAGACTTCACGCCTTGCTTGCAAGGCAACTTCTCCGATACATGAGTCGTAGGCCTCAGCGGAAGTATAAGCGGATTGACCTCTAGGCTCAGCGGCTAGACAAGTGACGTTAGAGAATGTAATGACGCACTTTGAATTGAACACCCATTATTTAGATTAACGTCGATTTATACTAAATGCGAGATCGCTCCTCATCAAACATGTTACATAATGCACATTGAAACAAATTTCAACTTGAGAAAATTAGTACAACCCCGAAATAGTGGTGTAGTGGTTAACATGCTAGCCTCTCGTTTCCGAGGTCGCGATTTCAAACCAGGCGGAGGGCGATGGATTTTTTTCGGGCGAAAAAATCCTTAGCATGGTTTCCTTCGGAAGGGAAGTAAAGCCGGTGGTTCCGTGTCGTAGATTTACGGCACGTAAAAGAACCTCAAGCCTGATAAAGAGGCCTCTGAGCAAAATTACCGATCTTTCGCGCCCAATATAGAATGGGACGCTAAGGACCATAGTGGTTAAAGAGCGTCCATAAATAAAACTCAATTTAATTTTTCCGAAATAGTGAGCCCTGCACGTACGCTCCTATCTCCAAGGGAGACGTGATTGAGTTGTTCTGAAAAGCCCTCTATTAACTGTTGAGGCTGGCACCGAAAACTAACCGGTTTGAATAACTATTTTATTATTGAAAAGCACTGTTATTCCGGACAGACATAAGCTATAAAATATTTTTAAAAATTTAAAGCTGATAGGGAGGTCAGGACGGTTTCAAATTCATGTCGCCCCAATTTAAATGCCGTTTATTTATATATGAATGTCAAGGAATATTTTTGGCTGTTAATTGCAGAGGTGAAATATTGTTGATTACTTACAATCCAAAGGGATAAATGGAGAGGATTGGAATGTTTTAAAACTGAGTCATCACAGGGAAAAGTTGCATATCATGTGCATGTCACTAAATTTTGCCCTAATTTCGTTAAAATGTATTTTCAAGCAGTACTTTTGTTACACTTTTGATAATGTTTTAGAATCTGGCAGAGCTGACTAGCTACCCTATGACTTTCTATATAATTCCACTACCCTGTTTTCAGTCTCTATTTTTAAGATACACATCAACATTTTTGCCTATTTAGATACAATTTTGTACGTTTATATTATAGGACTGAACGAAAATTATAACTAGCAAACAACTTCCGAAAACTCTGCTTATATATTTTAACCCCTTATGTGGAAATCTGCGCTGCTTAACCCTTCTGGTCAAAATATTGTAATATTATATATAGGGCCTGGAAAGAATCGTAGTTTAGCTTACAGCTACTAGAAACTACTTAAACATACTTTTAACTCATAAAATACCTTGAAACGTTTCAAATCTACACCTTACTTTTATTTTTAATCCCTTATAGACAAAACTTTACTCTTTGGAAAATCATGACACACATTTGTGCACTTGAAGAAAATTATTGGATACTTCACAAATACTCATATTTTCAACCCCTTATGTATAAATTTACACAAA
The DNA here is from genome assembly GCA_030765065.1 of Deroplatys truncata. Lineage (NCBI taxonomy): Eukaryota > Metazoa > Arthropoda > Insecta > Mantodea > Mantidae > Deroplatys > Deroplatys truncata. The sequence continues at coordinate 167,897,586 of CM060984.1, read as the reverse complement.
TTGATCAATAAAAAATCCTTGGAGACCAACGTTTTAGGTACGAGGGAAAACGGTGGATCCTTTCGAAAAACCACCCCTTTCCTAACTTTCAATGCGTACTTTTAGAATGATACTGCATTAATGTAAATATCTTCATTAACGTTTCAATATTAACTTAGACATACACCGAAGATAAACATTACATCAAAATGAGAAACGGCATTAAGTATTGCAGGAAGGATTTTCACTTTCCTATCGTATTCTTACTATCGTATTAATTTAGAAGACATTTAATAAATATCCCAGAAGGAGGAGGTCACCTTCAGGCTTCACTGCAGACGTTACTGATGTCATGCTTTGAAGGAAACCAGACAAGTGACCCCACGAGCTGCCCCACGAATGCGGTATGTACAAAATATGATTTTTGTTCTCCTAAATTCCCTTAATCAGACTACAATTCGGACATGAGCCTATTACTTTCTCCCCATCTACCATGGTGTTAACGTGCCCAGCTGTAGCTAAGAGATAAGGGAGGCCTGACTTCCAAATATGCTGTGCCTCCTAATGTTTAAGTAATCAAAATGATTATAATTGTTCGGATTTATGCGCACATTTTGTAATTACTGCTAATATCACGGATTTAAAAAAAATTTCTCCCTTTTATACAATAGATGGCATGGCAGTCATCTAAAGTATTTGACTCTCTAGGGTAAAATATGTGATGAAATAAGTTATGCTGAAGTTGGTAATATTGTATAAAAACATTTGTAGCGGTCAAGTTGTCCTATGTGTGTTTTATTTTCTTTTATTATATTTTATTTGATTTGATTAAATTTCGTTCATATTTATGTTCAAAATGTAATCTTTTCATTTATTACCTTTAAGGTGAAATGCCATATATTACTTTCTTCGCACGTACTTATAGTAGGTTTAGAGATTCCCCGAAATAAAAAATGGATAAAAGGTTAGAAAATGCATGCTATGTGCGCGCAGGTGTGTTTGTTTTTCTGACTTCTTATTCTTCCTTTCAAGTATTAGGTCCTATAACCTGTTACGACAGTTGATTTTTAAATCCAACGTTTCCTTGGACGACCTAAAGATCTCTTCCCTTTTGAACGATAGTGAAGAAGGGTTTTGGGACTCAATTAGTACGCGTGATGGCGTATGAGATCACTTAAGGTCTTAATTGTAATTATTATTTAATTATTTCCTCGTATTTATGATCCCATTTGCTATATCCTATTCTGTATCTCATAAATTCATTTCACCAGCAGTTATTCTACTGTCGTCTTTCTTTCCTAATGTCTCACTGTCGTAACAAGCTAGAGGTCTTAAGCGGATACTAGTATGTCCTTGTGCAAATAAAGGTTTCATAATGTTATTAATTATTGCCATTATTTAGGTGTACAAAACTTTTCTTGAAATGTCTGCTCCATAAAAAAAGGATCAAGTGTATATTAACTTTAGTATGTGTAGATTATTTTAGATCCTTTCTAAGATTTTTGAATCCCAACGTACTGGGTATTTTCCGCAGATTTTTTCGATTTTATTTATTGATTTTCATAACTTACTTAAGTCCAATGTTGTTAAAATTGTTTAAAAAATGTTGTAAATCATCTTCTGAGTGAGCTATCGGAGCTTACTTACTTGCAAAAAGTAGTGACTCCAATTGTAAATTTCTACTGAGTTGTATACATCCATGAGGCTTCCATTCTTTAATTATTTGATTCATATAATAATAATAATAATAATAATAATAATAATAATAATGATGATGATAATAATAATAATAATAATAATAATAATAATAATAATAATAATAATAATAATAATAATAATAATAATAATAAAAAGCAACGGTAAAATTCCTGCATGCATTTTTGTCTTTGCAGTAATTTATTATTACACTTTAATTCAGTAAGTTGTAAACATGGTCTGCGGATAGTTTAGTTAATAATTCATTTCTATTCACCCTATCAAATGCTTTTTCAAAATCAATAACAGCAATATGTATTTCAGAGTTGAATTTTATGTTTCTCTAACAGCAACAACTTGAGCGTAAAATAATTGGATTCCCTTCAAAAAAGTTTTAGGAAAAAGTCCGATCTCTCTATGTGTGTCTGTCGACAGTAGTCGGACGAAAAGTCGGATAAATACCAAACTTCGTGTTTAGGTTCAGTACCAAAGATGCGACACGCGAATTTTCAACAAAGTACCCCAGCAACACAGTACCCTTTACATGGATAATTTTTTGAAATTTTTGCTTTCCTAAAAATGGCTATAACGATTTGATTAAAATACCAACATTAAAGATATTTATATGACAAATAAAGTGTGTATCTTTAATTTTCAAGGAGTAGCCTGTAAAGTCTTCTTCATTCGGAAGAAATGTTGTATAACATTGTTTAACTGATAAACGTTAAGCGACTGGCGAAAACGTACTACAGAAAAATGTAGATCTCTTTAAAATACACAATTTATTTCTAATATGTTCTTTTTTGTATGGCATAAGCCATATCTGAGTTATTCGTTATTAAAAGTTCGAATTGTTGATTTCTTGGTCATTCTCTTACAACATTCAGTTGTTACTCGCGATTATATGGAAATAGTATGGAATTTTTAGACTATGTATAGCGGCCAGTTCTTAAACATTTGACTATCGCTGTCCCCTTTGCATGAAATGTGTAATGCAGCTATTTCTGCAAGGGTTTATTTGGATTAAAATGTAGTATATAGAAAAATAAGCTTTAGTAAGAATAGTCTGAATATCCACTAATAAACGTTAGGGGGTATAGAAAACAATGTGAATGTAACAAATCAAAATTTTATTAATAAAATTGCTATACCTATTGTGTTGATTTATTTATGGCACAGGCGTTATACATTGTAACCGCAGCGCGAATTTACCTACGGGTCACCGGAGAGAGAGCATCGCAGCGCGCATACCCCGCCAGGTGCGTGCGGCTAACGACCGGCCCTTCAAAACAATAGCCCGTGCAAGAAACCCATTAAGTATCGCTTCCCCGCAGTTTTGGTAATTAATACTCTAGAAGATTCCTTTCGGAAGGTTCTGTTAGCCCCGCTTTCGAGAACGTTCCGCTTTGTATGCGGAGCCTATATGAGGGGCTCAATAATGCATCATGGACAATTTAACTAGTTAAGAAGGGTTTGGACAATTGCAATTGGAAAATGAGTTGTGATTCGAAAGATCAGTTGTGTTCTATTGTGTTATTAATTGTGATTTAATTATGATGTGTTGTTCTACTCTAAATAATAAATAAAGTGTGTTTAGCAGCAACTGGTGTTGTCATTTGTTATAATATTATAGAATGTTATAATTGCGTAAGTGATCATGTTGTCAGCATTGGTACTATGAAAGTCAAACACCAACAAACTAAACAATAACAGCTAGAGCTCACATCGCGCATGTCGTAATTTATATTGCTATTTGGAACAAATTACAACTGGATGCTTTATAATTTAATATTCAGGGCTGTCTAACAATTGAGGAAGGAGTTTTAGGAGCCGAACTTGAAGTAGTTGCAACCGCACGTATGGTACCCGGTAGCCTTCGCCCCAAGTTTAAAAATATTAACTCTGTATTTTTACTGTTTCTTTAAATATTATATATTTATGTTTGCCTCGGGTGCGTCAGTATTAATTTGTAGAAACATGAATATCTTAACAAGGCGTGGTGCGGCTGAAGAATGTAGGCTTACACAGATTATAATTTTGTACTTCACTCCATTTATTAATCCTTGACACGCTTTAAATAACACTTCACTCATATAGAGAGCTGTGAGATTATTTATTATTTAATTGCACGTTTTAATACGTAAACTATTTTTGTCTCACACTGAATAAGTTTTAAACCTCTCGAGGACGCATCTCGCGTCCGGTTAGGAACGCTGTCTGCTAGCAACTGAATTCATTTCTACCGCCTAAATTTGTAAATTTCTGTATTTCAAGTCTCTGATTGGCTATTCCTAATCCAAAAGCATACTTTTATTTAACTTAAGTTTTTTTCTGGTTGTTGATTGGCTATTTTATAAACTGTCTCAAAAATTACATTATTGTTGCTCCAACAATTACCAGTGGCATTATTAAACATTCTAATTCATTATTGCCTCATTGTTACCTCATTGTTAGCAAGTTTTAAACTATTATTCTCACAGCTCCTACATTATTAAATTACCTAAAACATTGACATAAAATTATTAAACATGTACACAATAATATAAACATTTATACAATGACTGTTACATATATTTTATATGTTGTTTTATACACATATTGCTTTATGGCTGGCTGTTATTGAATTTATATATTATATAATTTGACTGAAATCATTTAAGTGTTAAAAATACTGCCTCACAATAGTATATGACAACACATTGCTTGTAGGATTGCTACACTCAGATTTTTGTATATCCCGGTTCGAAAACAAAATAGCATTTTTAACACTTGTAAGTAATCTCTCACACATTTTGACCCGTGTTCGTAGGCGCGTCGATTGTTCTATACCACTCGGAGTCAGCAAAATAAGACAGACCGAATTTTGACCCACTTACTACGAGGGTTACATCTGAACTCAATCCAGTGTGACACTATGAAGAGAATCGCTTCCCATTGTTAGCTTCTCAAGGGTGATGATCACGCCTAAGAGTGAACAGATTCTTGGCTTACTCCTTTCAAAATCACGGGAACCTGCAGTTGGCCTCGCATGTACTCTAAATTATGTTCATAACGGACTAAATATTATGATAGTACTCATACATTTCTTTTATCTCTTAGCTGATAGCTGTGTTCTTACATTCATTGAATGTGCTGGTACCAATTTAATTTTTACTTTCTTTTAGGCTCATTAAGTTCAAACGTATACATAATGGACCATTTAAGCTGAGACTGTACAATATCTCCAAAACTAAGCGTTGTAGAAAAAAATGTCTTGAATAAAAGTTGCTTGATATTATGGGGGAAAGTAAATTCCATTAGTCGTGTTTTGTTTGAAGGATAGTTATAATGGTCATTTCAGGACCAATTTAATTTTTGCTTTCTCTACTACGTATAGTAAGTAGGGGAGGTATTGTATTCGATACCGATATTTCACCGGAAATACATGTTTTGAGACTCCCTAAATCCAAAAAAGCATTTTTGGAAATATGTCCGTCTGTATGTGTGTGTGTGTGTGTGTGTGTGTGTGTCTGTCTGTGAACAGCATAACTCGGAAACGAACAGTCGGATAAACACCAAACGTGGTATTTAGGTTCAGTATCCTCCAGAGATGCGATACAAAGGTTTTCAAGAAAATTCCCCCACCCCAGATTACCCTTTACATGGAAGATTTTTCGAAAAGTTTAATTTTCTCAAAAATGGCTCTAACGATTTTGATTAAAATATCATATGTTTAAGATATTTCCATGACAAATAAAACGTATATCTTGAATTTTCTGGAATGTCTCCAAAAGTATTCTTCAATGTGAACGACTTTTGCATAATTGGTAAACCATAAGAGATAGACAAAATTTTACTACACAAAAATATAGATTGCGTTAAAATACACAATTTATGTCATATACATTTTTTTGTTGAGTGAATCACTTTCGAGATATTGTTTGTTATTCCCTTAAATGTTTCAATACTTATTTTCTCAAATGGGAATTCGTTATTCATTTTTTTGTCTTGGATATGCAAAGAGTATTAATCTGTGGGAAAGGGAATGGTGCTTCACCTAGCAACCAGCTATTAAGAGATATGTATGTGCTTAAAGACTACTGTATTTCTATATTGCCCTTGTAAATATATATTCCACTAACGTCTACAAGAAAATTAGCAATAAGATAGTGTCTGCAAATGTTTATCTCGATTACATTAAGTAGATGGGGAATAAGCGTTTGTAAAAATAGTTTGTACAAGAGTAGAGAAAGTCATGTGAGTGTAACACATAAGATTTTTTTTAAATGGGAACCTACAATTAGGGTCAAATAAAATTGACTCTCACAACGTTCTGCAAATAAAACGCGACTAATGGAATTTACTTTCGCACATAGTATTAAACAACTTTTATTAAGGACATTTCTTTCTACAACGCTTAATTTTGGAGATATTTTACAGTCTCAACTTAATGGTCCACCTTATATATGCCACCTTATATATGCATCTGAAGTCTAACAAAGATATTGTGCAGTTTTATTTGTGATACATTTGAGGTTTCATTTTAAGCAATCGTGAATAGTTTAATATATTTTATGAAACACACTCACACACACACACACACATATATATTTCTACATCGTTTACATGGTCTACATCGCTGTCGCCTGCATTTTATGTTGTAACCTAAATAATTAAAGAATAAAACTTTATGATTCCCATTTTTATTTATTTATTAAAATGTAACTTAAATATTTTATGCCCAAAGATGTTGATGTCTTAGTTTTGAAATTGGAAAAAGTAACATTATATTTCTTTATGCACCTTTAAAGCATGTGTGCTATAGTCTGCGTCCGATCTGTAGAGGCGCGTATAACCACATGGTTACCATAAAAAAGAGCCGGTGATATAATGCAGTCCTGTTTTACGCCTTGAGGCATGGGCTCTCCATATTTATATGGCCTGTAGAAGGATGATCCAGTTATTGATTCGCAGCAGTTTCGTTCCCACATATTGGTAACTAGATGTGTAGGTCACAGAAATAATGGCACAGAGATATTTCACTCATACTTTTTCGTTAATAAGATGAAGGTCCACAGACATGCATGGGCATCAGGATACATATTTCATGCTTTTTCGTTAATAAGCTGAAGGGTCACAGGCATATGGGTACTGGGATATTTGACTCAGACCTTTTCGTTAATAAGTTGAAGGGTCACAGACATATGGGTACTGGGATATTTGGCTCAGGCTTTTTCGTTAATAAGCTGAAGGGTCACAGACATATGGGTACTGGGATATTTGGCTCAGGCTTTTTCGTTAATAAGCTGAAGGGTCACAGACATATGGGTACTGGGATATTTGACTCATACGTTTTCCTTAATAAGCTGAAGGGTCGCAGACATTTAGGTACTGGGATATTTGGCTCAGACTTTTTCGTTAATAAGCTGAAGGGTCACAGACATATGGGTACTGCGATATTTGGCTCAGATTTTCTCGTTAATAAGCTAAAGGGTCACAGACATATGGATACTGGGATATTTGGCTCAGACGTTTTCGTTAATAAGATGTATGGGTTGTATCTCATCTTATCTCAGACTTCCTAGTATCACATGAAGTCACAATGCGCAGTTTCCTGAGAATGTGTCTATTATCTGCAAAGGATACGACAACTCATCTTCACTTAAATTACAAATGTAGTCAGACAAATCGAAGAGTGGTGTAAGCAATGGAGAATAATATTGAATTTCCCCTCCAAATCAAAATCGGTGCAATTTACCTCCAAAACCAATGTGCCAAACCTCTGTGATGAGGACTCCCAAAAGCCAATTGGGTTAAGTAGCTTGGACTAACATTAGATGAGAAATCAACATGGAAACCACACATTACGGAGTAGCAAACAAAATAAGAACACCCATCACCTCTCAAACTTCAATACAAAAGAATGATCTAACTCTCCTTTTCGACCTGTACGGACGTATTGGTGTGGCATTTGAGGTTCTGCTTCTGATTCACAGATAAAAAGCAAACGGAAAGTTCAAAATCGTTTCCCTGGCCCATATCAAATGCACCATGGTATGCCCGCAATACAACCATCCACCGGGATTTGCAGATAACACTGGCCACTGACCTTCAAGACTGCTGCACCAGAACAAAGGTTCCCCAGCCAATCCATTCCACTGCTTAACACAATTCCTGAACACCGTCCTTGATGCCCGAAGAGAAATCAGGTTAAAAAGAAAAATCACTCAGATCTAATTGTACAATAGTTATAAGGCCTAAGACCAGATAGGTTCCTTACCGTGATTTAAGTCATTTTATCTATCAAGTCAATGAGCAGAACTGTAAGGTATTAAATGTATAATAAAGTTATCTTCAATCAGAAACAGAAAAGATGAATGGATCACAGGCATACGGTTACTGAGATACTTGGCTCATACTTTTTCTTTAATAAAATGGGTATCAGTTAAACTTTTCGGTCCCTGATATTACAACGACTTTTAGGCACACTATAAATAACATTAAAATGGAAGGAATAATTATTTTGTTATGGTCTAATAGAATAAACAGTTGTATGACATTTATTTTCCTTCTTGTACTTCCTTTTCACTTCTAAGCCACACGGTTACTGGGATTGATTTGCAGGTTGTGGGCCACTGCCCTCAAATAAATATTCAATTTCCCTCTGGTATTGTAGTCCTAGTATCTTTTCACAATGGACGCGATTCACTCCTGCTTCTGGATGTATTTATTGTTCATGAGAGACTTTACGTTTCTTTGTCCTTCAAGTAGTAGTATAATGTCTTGTTCATTATCATGTTGTTCTTTGTTTAACTCTGTTTAAATATTTTCAAGTGTAAGAGTTTCGCGCAGAAACTAATTTCTGAAATTCGTTATCCACCCTTTCATCCAATTTTTATTCACTATTCACCACATAAACAAGCATTATATGCATTCCACACTTCCAGAGGAAACAGTGCTGGGCCTTTATCTTCTCTTCCTCGACCATGTACACCGGTAACTATACCCGATCCACATAATCTATTAATTCGTTGACATCACACCTTTCGGCTAAGAAATCCAAAGTATCTTGAATTTAACCCACCGGAGCGAAAGCCAAAAGGAAAAACATGTTATTGGACAGTAGCACCAATCAGGTACATTGATACATGCCTATAATTCAAATACGTACTTTAAGAACAACGGTTGGAAGGAACGCTAACAGAAGCTTGTAAGTCTCGTGTAAGCACGTGACGTTAAAAGCTGCGTATTTAAAGTCTACCAGTTATACATATTTTAACATGACAAAGGTAATAGTGAATTGTGTATATCATATGTTGTTTATCTAAAATACAAGTGAAATAATTAACAGAATACGTGTGTGCAAAATATTTTAACCTTCTCCATACCCAACCCTGACAAGACACAAGTGCTCTCCGACACCAATACAACAGCAGTGGCACAATTATAAAATAATAATTATAGCATACTAACACACACAAGAATACAGATATACGATCATCAGATTCCAGTCTACGAGAACGTCGTATAAACCACAAGAGTACGGGCATCAAGACGACCTACAGGTACGTAATACAGCATCCATCATCATCAACGCAGTGGGGTCCTACCAAGAAGGAACCGCTACAACCTTAATCTATGTAAGTGGTTGTGAATTCTGTTGACTTGCCGTTTTAAGGTATTTTCTGTGGCCGCAACAAGTTAACCAAATCCACCGTGACTTGAGATACAGCATGAACAGTTTCGCTTGGAGATTCAATTACTTGGCTTGCTGCACGTTGTTTTATAGCATTGTGTACTCTACGCACATCAGCATTCACACCGAAAGAGTGAATATGTTTGTCAGTACCATCTACTAACCGAGTTAAGTAGTGCCGCTGTAAAGTGTGCGACTCGCTTTCGGGGGGTTGAAACGGCAACTCTAGGCCGATCCCGAGTACTGTAATTATAGATAATTTATTAATTAACTTTTATTGATGTTAAATCGTACTATGTAAATATCTTTTTCTCATACTGCTTGTATATTTTAAGAAGGATGATTTAACGTTATGTATCTATCTAGGTTACTAATATTAGTAGAGTTACAAATGGTTTAATGTAAATAATTTAAGCGCTGTGTTAAAATACTGTCCACGACGAAATGTTTTAGCTACAGGAATAGTGCTTTCGAAGGCAGAAAACCTAGGTTTATGACATCTCTTCGGTCGCAGAGCCATTATTCCTACAGCGAGGGTGTAACGCCTTTGTCCCTTTATTTGATAATTCGCCGTGACCAAGTGAGCGAGACAGATAGCCTAACGGTAAATGTAGGAAAAGCCGCGATTTATATTAAACTTGGGCCAATGAGATCCCTGGAAGTTTATTCGAAATAGTTAGACGCGTCGAGTGGCGCTAAAATGGACCAATAGGAAAGGAAGCAGCCTCAGTAGCCTGAGACTATAAATGGATCTGTTTGGAGCAAATTCGGGGCAGTTTGTATTGGAATTTTAGCATTGCAGTGAGGCAGTTTTAGCAAGACAGTTTGTCATGGAATTTTAGCATTGCAGTGAGGCAGTTTTAGCAAGGCAGTTTTATCATGGATTTTTAGCATCACAGTTTTTGTCAAGGCAGTTTTATCATGAAGTTTTAGCATTGCAGTTGGTCAGGCAGTTTGTCAAGGCAGTTTTAGCAAGACAGTTTTGTCAAGGCAGTTTTAGCAAGAGAGTTTTGTCATGTCAGTTTAGCATTGCAGTTTGTTCGACAGTTTTTGTCATGTGTGGTCAGGGAGAGATGCTGCAGGATGTGTGAGATATCGCGCCAAAAAGGGAATCAAGACAGTTTTAGAAAAACACCTAAGATCCGCTACTCGTAAAGAGATAATAAGCATATATAAACTTCGTGTCATATCCGCGCCGTAGTTTAACAGCGGTGGACAGTATTTTACGGCGACAATACCAGTGTTGTATACTACGAGTGTTAATTAAATAAAGAAAAACGGCAGTGTCATCTTTTCATAAACAAAGCACGTCTATGTCTTCCTATATCACCACCCGAGATCTACGCTTCCTTTACCGAGGATAAGTCCATGCTCCTATATAGGTTAAAGAAAACTACTGCAGCTAGCCGAGGATAAAATTGAAGAGAACCAACACACGGCGAACTTCTGGAACCAACGGGAGAAGCATCAAGGTAAGCCTAACAGCAACGGACGAAGGAGGTGACGGCCGCAGGGTCCCGGGTTCGATGCCCGGCGACGCCCACTCTGCTACTTGGGTTCGTAGGTAGGTGAATGCTAGGGTGATTCCTCTTCTACCACGAGCTTCCTGTACGCATAATTTCCTTCATTGTCATCGTTACAGGGTTGTAGGACCATGCGACGGTGTTGACGGGTTGCGGGGGCGGTGATCTGCGCTTTGTAGAGGTTTATATCCTGAAGCGTTGTGGGACTGCTCAATTAGGAGCCACCTCCGAGTGAATTCCACTGTCGGGGGTCTGGAAACTTGTGAGTGGGCCCGGCGGCGTAGGATGCGTTAGATCTGCAAACGTTAGGGTCACCGTCCATGCATGGGCCCTACGGGTCTGTCCCCTTATCCCTCCCTCGGGGTATCAAGGTAGAAGCAAAAAGGGTCCTTGTGGCCTACATGCGATGCTCTGCTGGTTGCAGGAGCCCCTACGCTCGTCTGTACCTTTATCTTCACCATTTACCGAGGTCACTCAAGTTCGCAATGGACCTACTTGTGCATCTCGCTGTGCAAACTTCTCTAACTTCATATCTCGAATAACGACGATTCTAGGCTGCTTAAACATATACAAATTTTAGCAAAGGGAACTCAAAACTAGCAATGACTTGGCTTCAATGGATCAGACTATTTCAGTTATGTTAAATTACTCATAATTTTGTTAAATTAGTAAAAAGTTTGGTTATGCTGTCCAAACTGTGTTGTATTAAGTTTGTTACTAACATATTTTATATTGAATTGAAGCAATGAAAACACGATTATCCTGCATATATCGTAAAGAGCATATTGGGATATTATGCAGCGATCGGAAAAGAACTATCGAAATGGTTGTGGGAACGAAATATTCCACTACGAAAAATAAAAAACAAACTAAAATTGTGGTCATTTAACGCAGTTATTTATTCAAAATAACCTATAGTAATTTTGATTACAATTTAATTATATGTAGTATTAGAATACAGTAACTGCAGGATTTGTGTTTTCCTAAGAGTCTCTTTTCCTCTCTCTCATTTCTCACTCTCACACTTTCTTTTCTTCTTCCGGAGTACAAATAATAAACGTTTAACAGTACATATACCTTAACCCACTCGTTATGCTTGGGACAGGTTTTGTATATTGTTTTCCATTGTAAGCAGTTCCCATACGCGAATAATAGCAATGCATAATTGGTATAACTTCTTAAATACTCATCCTATTGAAATATTCTACACATTAAACTTTTTAGAATACATTAATTTTATAGTATTTTAAAAAAACCTGTATAGTAAGAGAGAAATGGATATTATTTTATTTTGGACGATGAGTAAACTCATCCTTTTTTGGTTTATTAATGCACCATAAACCTTAATCTATAACTTGCTTTATGATTCGACTGCCTTCTGCTGTCTGAATTTTAACAAGTATCGGCTTGTTTTTTCAGGGAGAAAGGTTTTTGAAAGTTTTACTTGAATTAATTTCTTTGTTGGTTTTTGATAATAAAATTTATAATGATCCATTATTTTCTTTTAAAAAGAAAACTGGGTATCGATACCCGGCGTCTTCACCAGATGTGATCGGGTGGCGATGACGCCATATGTGCCATTTTTAGACGTCACATAAAGGATGAGGGAATGTAGCATAGGATGGCTTCGCTAGGGTTAGAAGTTGCAGTAGCAAGGGTGATAAAAGGATACCATTATAACAGACGTAATTTATTTTTCTAATCTTTAATATACCTAATTTAGCCTAAACTGCATTTCCAAAAGAAAAAGAAAGAATTAGACAATGGTGGATTTACCTGAGTGGCAGAGAAGGTTCGGCAGTCAATCATCGCCAGTCTAGCTCCTACGTCGCGATTGTAAATTAAAATATGAATTTCCGAACTAACTGGTAGAGATTCCTGCTAGGCATGTGGCTGGTCAAGAGGAAGCTGTCAAAAACCCGTAAGTTTAAATACCCGACCAAAATGCTGATTTGTGCCCAGGTGGCAGTTGAGCTAAGCATAAGTCAGCAGAAATGACGCAGCTTACCCACGTTTCGGACAGGAAGGATCATTTCCCCCTAAACAGCGTGTCACATAATCTCTGCCTACTTCAAAATCCGGGAAATGACTAACAAGAAATCTAAAAACGATTTCCTGTAGTTATTTAAACCAAGTGTTTCTTGAATATTTCAAACTGCATAAAATCCTATTTACCAAAATTTGTTAAAATAAAGTTATAACCGTCACAATATCCTAACTCTGCAGTGGGCTAGCCTTCCCGCCTAGAGAAAATAACGTTATTTTCAGTTCAGTCTAACGTTGTTTGGAATGGTCTATAGTGGTAATAGCGCTATGCGAAGCTGTGTGTAATTATCACGTTGTAGACTAGAGAACAAGGTGTGTTTATTGTGTTAAGATTTGCTGAAACGAGTTACATGTACACTTTCAGATGAATTTATACAGAATTTCTCTGGTATCATCATCCCAAATTTAAACAGTCTAAGTTCGTATTAGACAAGAAGAAACAGATAGCCAACAGTTCTAATCGAGGAAAAATTAAACAAGATAAGCGTGAAAGTACGTATAAGAAAGTCGCTGCTAGCATTACAACGCGCTTTTTTATGATTGAACAATTGACATTTATGCCCACTCTCCATATCTAAATCCATGGTACTATTATCTATGGGGAATACCTAACGTGTATGCAACAAATCCGCTAGACAATTAGAATTCAATGCCTAGGGCGCGTTTCCTAATATTTTGGCTGTAGTAATTCGTGGAGTGCTAAATAATGATTTCAGCAAGTTGCTGCTTTTGTGGTCATCATTTCGAACACCTTTTATTACGAAGTTTATATTGTTTTGCATCTAGGGGATAAACGCGGACCAGTCCGCTATTACTGAACTAATGGATTCGTACAGCAGTACCGCGTCATCGGTAAAGGTAAGCTGCCAGTCGCGTCACTGAAGAGAAACGTGGTATGTATAGATCTATATACGAGGGCGGATTGATAAGTCCATGACTTTGACGAGAGATAGCACTCTAATTATAGTATTCTTGTCTGCACCCAAGTCTGTTCTGGGTATAATCGGGAAATTTGTCGTCATTTGTTTCTTAGAACATTGTTGAGAGCGTCTCAAATTAGCAGATGTATGTTGCTTCGTAGAAAATGGAGATAAGTGAATTACATGTTCTGATAAAGCACTACTTTTTGCATGATAAGACTGTAAAGGAAAAGGAAGAAAAGCTGAACAAGTATTTGGGGACCCTGCTCCATCACATGGCATGGTTCACAAGTGGTTCACAGAATTTTGATGTGGCCGTTCGAGTCCGAGATACCGACAAGATGCCGAGGATAGCCGGTAGAGGTTACAACAGAAGAATGGTGAACAACGTTCACGATATTGTGGTGGAAGACCGCGAGTGAAAATCCGTGAGATAGCCAAGACCGTAAACATCTCGAGTGAACGGGTGTATAACATTCTGCACGAATTTTTGGGTATGAGAAAGCTGTCAGCAGGATGGGTGCGGCAACTGCTCACAGTTGAGAACAAGCGGAATCATGTGACCATTTCACAGGTATGTTTGAACATGTTCCAGCGCAACCCAAATGATTTTTGCGGCGTTATATCACGATTGATGAAACTTGGATCCATTACTATGAACCTGAAGCCAAACAACAATCAAAGTAACGGATTTCCGTGGGCGAATCTGCTCTAAAGAAAGCGAAAACCTTCCGTCGGCAGGAAAAATCATGGCAGCCGTCTTTTGGGATTCACAAGGGATGATAGACATCCACTACCTGGGAAAGGGTTAAACGGCAGGTTCATTGCTGCAATGCTGGATCTGTTTCACAAGGAATTGTTAAAGAAAGGACCCTATTTGGTGAAGAAAAAGGTTCTCTTTCACCAGGATAATGCACCCGCACAGTCACCTATTGCTATCGCAAAATTTGCAGAATTGGGCTGCAAACTGCTACCTCACCCACCATATTCTCCAGATTTGGCTCCGAACGACTTCTTCCTCTTCGCAAACCTGAAAAATCGGCTCGGTGGGAAGAAATTCACGTCCATTGAACACATCATGCCAGAAACAACCTCATATTTTGTAGACTTCGAAGAACATATTTTTTTGGAAGGATTAAAAAATTGCAGAAACTTTGGACAATGTGTAGTAGTGAATTGAAAGGAGACTATGTTGAGAACTAAAATTGATTTTTTGGAAAAAATTGTTATTTTCTTTAAAAAGTCACTGACTTATCAATTCGCCCTTGTGCATAAATGTAGTGAGAAACAGAGATAGCAACACTGTGAGGGTGATAAGGATATAAACCAGAACAGTAGGTTTGTTTTGTATTGCAGCCTCTGGGATACAAGTAAATACGCGGAATAATACGGCAGATAAACACGGTTGCTGAGAGAAGCATCATAAAGCTCTTATGACCACGTTGTGTCTATCCCCTGGAGTGTGATGAAGGCCTCTCCCTGTGCACTATGCAACCTGCTGGGACGAATGCCACATCACTGCTTCTGTCTCAGTCTGCATGGGTTGATATGGTTATCTTCCTTCAAGAGAATCTGAAAGTGTGAGCTAACTTCAAATTCTCTTCCTCCCTCTCTCCCTTACATCTGCCACTTCTGCCCCTCTCTCCCTCTCCATGTTGTCATGTTTTGCAAATCTATAAGAAAACCGCTTCCCATATCAATTCCCAAATAAGCCGATTTAAGGGACATGAATAATGTAATAAAATCTGATGGGGTGCATTCACAGGAATTTTTAAACCACTATCGTTTATTTTTATATATCTTCTGTAAACTATTTTTAGAAGCTTATTAGTTTCCCGACTCCGCATAATAAGTAGGAGAAGTATCACATTTCATCCAAAAATTCGATGTCGAGATTTCACCGGAAATATCCGTGAACCCAAAACAGAATTTTTTGAAAAACGAAAAGTCGGATAAATACCAAACTTCGTATTTAGATTCAGCAGCTTCCAAAGATACGACATGAAGATTTTCAGGAAAATCCCCTACCGCAGACTACCCTTTACAAGGAAAATTTTTCGAAGTTTTTTAATTTTCAAAATGTGGCTTTCACCATTTTGGTTAAAATACCACGTATTAAAGATATTTATATGAAAAATAAAATGCATATCTTGAATTCTGTGGGAATAGCCTATGAAGACCTCTTCATTCGGAAGGAGTTTTGTATAATCTTGTGTAACTGGTAAATCTTAGGCGGTAGACGAAAACGTACCTAAAAAAAGTAGATCTCTTTAAAACACACAATTTGTTACAAATAACTTTTTTGTAGCATAAGCCATTTCTGAGAGATCCGTTATTAATGGTTCGAATTGCTCATTCTTTGGTTATGCTTTTCAATTCCTGTTCCTTCTCGTGCTTGCATTGAAAGAGTGTGGTATTGTAAGCCAGCACATAGCGTCAAGTTCGAAAACATTCAACTGTCCCCTTTGTGTACATAACAAATCTTAATGCAGTTGTTCCTGTAATGGTTTATTTGTATTAAAATGAAGTAGATAGAAAAATAAGCCTTAGTAAGAATATTTTGTATACCGCTGATAAATGATAAGAGAATAGAGAAGGTCATATGATTATATCACATCACCTTTTTATGAATTTCATGTTAACCGATATAAATATTTGCAGATTACACATTTAGTTGTAACCACAATCAAGTGCACGGAATCGTGCCGATGCTATTGGTCTCCCATACCGTTCTTCTTTATTTAATGTTGGCAGAAACTCCTTGTCATTGTGTTCCACACACTAACTCACTGGGTGAGCCAATGTCTACTGATTTGAAGACACCCGAATTAGCCTGAGAACAAATGTAGAGCATAGGTGAGCGGCGAAAGGGGAGGAGTGCGGGAACATTTCCCCTAAGTGGCTGGAAGAAATACTTCACACCGCCGGTCACACCAGCTCCTATGTGCGTCCATCTGAAATGCTCAAATAACTGCCTCTGTGGTCGAGTGATCAGCGTTTTGTCTTTTCAACCCAAAGGTCCCGGGGTCGATTTCCGGTCGGTTATTCTTTAACCAGAATCACCCACAGAGTCTGGAATATGAATGTGGGGGGTGAACATGAGTGTGCTTAGCGTTGAAGATGATAAAACCAACGTTAATAAACCCTACATTTCAGCGAGCAATAACATATTAGTTGTTTCTCAAGTCAAAGCTCCGATATGAGCAAAGAAGTTAAAGGGTGAAATAATAACAAAAAGAAACACAAATAAAATTGTATTACAACTATATTTTAAAAAGTCAGTCCCTTTTAAGACTAAGAATAAAATAATTTAATAGTCAAATATTAAATAATTATACACTTGGAACTAAATTCATTTATTAAATAAACTAGATGTCCTTGAAAAAGCTTAACATTTCATTACCAACTATTTGTTTATGTCAAAATTCTGGTACTTAAACATGAACCTATAAACATAGTTCATTTCAGGTTCAGGAATGAAGAAAAAGGGAGAGTAAGACAAACATAAAGTGGAGTGCGAGAATCAGGTGAGGGTGGGGACTGGACGTAGCAGAGACGGTTTAGTATTTCCTTACCAATATAAATCACCTCGCATTATATCGACACGATTCCATGCATTCGACTGTATAAGAGCGATATAGGAGGCTCAAGCAATAGCCAAATCTTCAAAAAGTGGTTCATCATATGCTTGCTTTGACATTTTACGCTCTTTACATCACATGGGAGAAACAAACGAATGGTGACTTATTATTTAAAAAATATAAAAAAAGCATCAGAAAGTCACAAATATTCCACAAATTGCAGAGTTTCAGCGAACTCTACATTTCTGTGTAGTAAGTTTTTGCCTAGCTTTTAATTTTTACTAGTTATAAAAATATGATGTAAAATTCCTTCACAATAAAGAGGACTGCACAGGCTATTCGAAGAAGACAATATCTGAAAAATCTTTGCGCCCAAGATACACCGCACAGAAAGACAGGGTCTCATGGGTCAGTTGCGAAGTAAACATGACTCTCCCTTAAACGCTGGCAGTGTACTAGCCTAAGATACACATTTTATTGGTCCTGAAAATATCTACTCATTAGAGCCACATACGACAAAATAAACACTTTAAAAACCCTTGCAGAGGGCACCTTGTGTGGGAATTTCGTTGAAAATCTTCGTGCACCTCTTTGGGAAATGCTTAAATTAAATAAAAAGTCTGGCATTTATCCAAATTTTGTTTTTGAGTTACGTTGTTCATGGTCTCTGTCACGCACACTTCTCTAAAGCGTACATTCTTTTATTTCATAGAGCTTTAAAATGGGCATTTCCGTTGAATTATTAATTTGAGATTATTCTTGGTAGTGTTCAACGCCCGTCTTATTACATACAGCACCCCAGGCGATTGGCACTGATGGTACATGAAATGAAATGATCGTCCTAGAAGGGTCTTTAAGAAGGAAAAATTCCAAGTCTAAATTTATAGCAAACTCCCTGCAATTTGACGGTTATTAGGAACTGAGGAAAACCTGAAAAAAGAAACAGTCAGGAAGGAATGTCCTAGCTGGATTTGAACCGCGGACTACAGGTTACGAACCTCACAAATTAGCATCTCGCTTGGTGGAATTTTGGATGTATCAATTATTGATCCAAAATAGAAAATGATTGGAAAACATTGAGTTACAATTTTTCTATATGTGCAGCAAGGACACATGCGTAATAGTGCCTGAAGAAAAGAGGACTAAGGATGACATATCTCTTGAACAATCCTAGGATTAAGATTGCAAAGTGGAGAGTTTCGACACCGATCCAGAAATTAAGATATTGTACCGACGCCTCACTAGGAGGGAGGAGGGAATGAGATGAAGGGAGACACCGGACGGCCGGAACCAGGACTGACGGCACAACAATAACAGGGTCCCTACAGTTTCCAGATATACACCCCCGGCAGGCGGACAGTCATACCGGGGACCCCGTCCCTCATAGGATCCAACTCCCCTCCCGGGGATGGTCTCCTGGCAAGCAGTCGAAGACTGAGAGATGGAGAGCAACTTGTTCTCTGTCATGCTGCACCTTCAAACTTCATCGCCGGCACTTTTAACCATGAAAGAGACCAAACGGGGTAAGGGATGAATGAAATTATTAATAGAACAAAATGGAGAGTCAGAAATTCGGGAGGGGGTGAAAGGAACCACTCCAGTATCGCCTGACGACCACGGAAAACCCCCGAAAATACCCATGTGCATAGCGTTACTGCCAGAACGAACCGCTGGGTAAACAATCCTAAATTTCCTTCCAAATATTAAATGCTGTTAATACGTTTAAAAAGGAAACTTCACGAATTCCCGTTATAAAGAAATGTGTAAAGTAGTTCAATATGAGTAAATCTGTTCAATAAAACTGCAGATAAATTATGTTTTTGTAATTCCTTACATATAGGCGAGAATACAAACAATGTGCATATGTTATAACTATTATGATTAATATCAGTAAGGCATAAGCCTTGATAAAGAATGGCTGGCGCAGCGAGCGATAAATAGTGTGCGGACGCCAAAGAATGAGCCACACAGAAACCATCCTCGATCAAAAACGTCAGTTTTATACAACCACAACTCCGCACGGGGTTGTGAAATACCTCCACCGCTTCTAGATAAATCCCCAATAAATCATTGGTACGTAGTTTCGTGCGGGTAAACGGGTTGGTATTTATTGCTAGCGGTCATGGCCTTCCTTCTGCTCATACATGCGGCCAACAAACCGGATTACATTTTTTTGTTTTATTTGGGAAAGTCGCTTCAACATTTTTAAAAGCTGCACTTAAAATGTTTCATTACAGAAAATAAAGTTGTTCTAGCACTCGATGGATGTGGAAGATGATAATTCAAGTGATTTAACTCTTGTTGCGTTCCGGCACAAGGCAGAAACTTTCTCATGGAATGATCTTGGGTAACCTTTGTTTTAACAAAAGGGAATCGAGCAGGATGACTCAGGCGGCAGCATCTGAGGCTTGCAATAAGGAGTTCCCAGGTTCGATTACCATTGCAAAGTACACCTATCTTGGTTTTTTGTGGTTTTCCCGGATCGATGGGCGAATGCTGTTTGGATTATATACTATTTTACGGTCTCTTATTTTCTTTCATTTCACTTCATCTTTCAGATTTGCAGGCGCGTTGGAAGGTGGTGTGCGGCGTATAGTTTGTTGAGCGGTTTTGATTCCATCAGCTATCGTGGTAGAAACTCTGCGTACCTCTAGCAATCGTAGTTCTTCTGATATTACCAGAATTACGTTGCGTTGAATATCTGAACCCCTCCCGTTGGGGATCTGTTCAGATTGGGTTGGTCTCGGCGGAGCAGTCTATCCCGATAGTATGGGAAATCGGATAATCTAGGCAGGGATGTCTAGGCAAGGCTGTGAGATACCTCATTGTCCTACGGTACTCCTCATAAGGGGGATTTTGATTCCTTCAGCTGCTGTGGTGCGGGCGCTGCGGTCTCTGTGCACTCGTGGTACATCTGGCGTTAGTAGAAGTACGCTGGCCCCGCAGGTAGGGATGTCGTTTGCACTGGTTTGGACTCGGCGGGGCAGTGTTTCCCGATGCTCATGGGAGATTGGGTACGTCTGTGCGAGAATCCGTACCAGCGGGATTGTGAGACGCCTCAAGGTCCTCCGTTACCGCCCTGGATAGCCGGTAGACAGTGGGCCCACCGAGACTCTCGGTAGTCTTCTCTTTCGGGGACCAGATTAGGCAACCAGGTGCCGGCTCCAAGGAAAAGCTCTCGGGTGTGGGAGTGCCACTCGGTAAACTCCCATCCCTCATGGTCACGTGGGGGCGCAGTCGCCTTTGTGTCTTATGTCCTCCGGTACTTCCCATAATGGGGGGTCCGACCCCTTCAGCTGCCATGTTGCGAGCGCTGCGGACCCTTAGAACTCGTAGCACTTCTGACGTTACTAGAAGTACGCCGGGCCAGGCATTCAAAAGGGAGCTGTTCGGATTGGATTGTACTCGGCGGGGTAGTGGTTCCCGAAACCCATGGAAGATTGGGTATGTCTGGCTGGAAATTTCCGCCCATTCGGAGTTGTGAGACGCCCCTATGTTCTCCGGTACCAACCATGATAGCTGGTAGACACGTGGCTAAATCCTGTCGCCCCCACCGAGGTAAGTTCGGCAGTCTCTCTCATATGAATTTGACGCGCGTAATGGCGTAAACGAAAGCAGGGGAGTCGGTATATAAAATAGACACTGTCCTAATGGAAAATCCCCACGGACTTGTCCCTGGGGTCCAGGGTGCGGGCTGAGTGGTCATCCCCGATCCCGTGGTCGTTTCTGTCCTTCGGCAGTATTCCCTTTGGCGGCGTATCCACCTTCATCGCTCTGAAAACGGTGGGGTGGCTGGCTTTTTAAGAACTCAGGTATTGTCCTAATACAAAACCTCAAGCGCAGTACTTACTGAAATCCCCACCATAAATCCCTACGCCTACCAGTTTCCAAAATCTGCTGTGGTGAATTGTGGCATTGAACACATAGCAACTGCTACTGTAATTTCATATCTGCGTAATAGGAAATTATTGATGTACTTAAGAATTTTGCTGATATGATGGTAACAGATATACGGCTTTCTTTACCCTTTGCCATTTCAGTTTCTCTACATAGAATCAATAAAAATGCACATTTTTCTACAGATTTTGGTTTAATCGTGATAACACCAACTTGGAAATACTTTCAATTTGACAATATGAAAATTGATAAACGTGGATGCGGAGACAACGTTCAATCGGTTTTATTGAAATAATTTTAATCTGTAATAAACTCATGTGGAAACATCTGATGTGTTACACTCACATGACCTTCTCTACTCTTGTACAAACTATTTTTATAAACGCTTATTCTCTATCTAGTTCATATTAATCGAGATATCGAGATGTAAATCTTATTGCGAAGTTGCTTGTAGATGCAAGGGGAATATGGTAGGCTTTAAGCGACAGTCAAATCTTTTAAGAGCTGATCGCTATGTGGAGCATTCCATTCTCTTTGCATGTCCAGGACATAAAAAAGAAAGATTAACCAATTCCCATTTGAGAAAAAGTATAAGTATTGAAAAATTCAAACAAATCACAAGGAATATCTCGAATTTAACAACCTTTACATTCTATATGCAGAAAAATTTTGTCTATATTTTGCAGTTTACCGTTACGCAAAAGCCTTTAGAATGAAGAGGACTTTTGGGAACTTGACCAGAAAATTCAAGATATACACTTTATTTGTCATGAAAATATCTTAAATATATGATATTTTAATCAAAATCTTAGCGTCATTTTTCAGAACATCAACATTTTCGAAAAGTGTTGCATGTAAGGTGTAGTCTGGGATGGGGGGGTTTCTTAAAATCTTCGTGTTGTTAATGACATATATACAAACTTGGTTATTTATCCGAATTTTCGTTTTTGAGTTAAAGCTGTTCACAGACACACAGCCACAGATACACACAGGACCTTTTTCTAAAAATGCTTTTTTGGATTCGGGGGGGCTTCAAAATATGTATTTCCGGTGAAATCTCGATATCGACTTTTTGGGTGGAATGCAATACTTCCTCTACTTACAATACATAGTAGAGCAAGTAATAAGTAAATGGATCCGAAAATTAACTGGTTAGGAGATAATGTCATGCTTTTACTAGTTGGGACCCTCTGAATATTAAGAACAAGTCCTTTTCAAAAATATGAGTGACAATTTTAGCTAATTCATAATCACGAGACAATCACAGCATTCAAGTGCAAGTAGTAACAACCAGACAACGGTTAATTTGCGGACCACTCTATATTGAAACCACTTGGTATGCTTCTTTAGTTCGGTGTTGAAACAGCATAGCAGCGTTATTGTAGTATAGACGGTGTTTTTGAACAATAGAAGTTTGTGAATGAACAAAGTGTACTATACCCAGTACAAACACGTTAACCAAGAATTAACTGAAGTGATAAAGTACATTCTTTTGTTTATCGCAATGTCTTGGATGGAGAATGGAATTTAAGAGTCAGTATATAGGGAGAATATGTAATTTATTTTCTTCATGGTTCAGCCCGCTATTTAAATATTTGACTGGCGTTTCATCCTCCTGTATCCTTCTTGTAGATACAACGAAATGTGCGTTGAAACGGTTTCTAAAGGGTTTATCTCGATAAAAATATAGGCATTTGAAATAATATTTTATAGAACAAGTACAGACATAAATGATAGTGGTAGAGAAGCTCATCTGCATGTAACATAAGATTCTTCCAAATAGAATATCGTTTTAAGCTAACGCTGAAAATATGCGATTATTCTTTTGTTTATTATGATCTAGTTAATACAACTGTGAAAGGATATGCAATAAATGCCTGCTTTAATACGACTTGCATATATGAAAGAAAATGTCACATATGAAAACTTTACTACGAAAATATTTTATTTTACTCCTTAATTTCTTAGAATTACTTCAAATCCTTTCTTTGTGAATTGCGTCATGGTGAAAGAGTCCTCCTGCAGAAATTCAAAACTTGCATTCTATGGTTATTGCTATTCTCATGTGTCTTGAGTTTCAGCTTCATATTATTTTTACTTTCTCTGCTACTTATCTTTAGGATAGGACTAGAAGCGGAGGAGTATTAACACCTCGACCTATGCAGATCTTTTGTACCTATGCCCCTGACGGGGTGCCCTCGAAAGGGAGGGATGTTGTGAGAGGAGAGAGGGCGGCCGGATCAGCAGGCACGACAGGGAGAGGGTAGGGTCCCTGGCATTTACAGATTTGAACTCCCGGGTGCTAGCTGTGTAGCCGCTCCCCCTCTCCCCTTAAGGTTACACATCCTTGGGGGGTCCGGGAACCAGAGGTCGCTCGCAGTGCGGAGAAGCAAGATTTCCTTAGATTATTATTTTCCCCTGCGATGCACACGCCGAGACCTCCGCCGACACTTGCAATCCTGAAGTAGACCAAGCAGATGAAGGATGAAGTGAAATGAGAATGGAGATGAAATGGAGACACAGGAAATTCAGAGGATGTAATAATCCTTCCCAACATTCGCCTGGCGGCCCGGGGAAACTCCCGAAAAAACCCATGGGTCAAGAAGGTCAGCCACGAAAATATACGATTTGAGAACTCCCTGAATCCAAAAAAAGAATTCTTAGATCCACGCGGGAGCGCTTGTGTGTGTGTGTGTGTGTGTGTGTGTGTGTGTTTGTGAAGAGATACTAAAAACGAAAAGTCGGTTAAAGACTAATCTTGAAGTTCAGTAACTTCTAAGGATGCAACACAAAGATTTTTAAGAAAATCCCCATATAAAATTACTCTTTACATGGAAAAACGCTTGATTATTTTTTATTTTCTAAAAACTGGCTCTAACGACTTCGATTAAAATAGCATGTGCTTATGATATTTGCATGACAAATCAAATGTATATCTTGAATTTTCTGAAGAGTGGCCTCTGAATTCCCCATCATTCTGAATTATTTTGTACAATTACTAAAACATAAGAGAGAGAGACAAAATCTTATTCCACAAAAGCGTAGATCTCGTTAAGGTACACAATTTATGCCAAATAGATGTTTTTTGCCAGTCGACCATTTCCAAGATATTCCTGGTTATTTCCATTGGTTTGAATTTTCAAATACTTAAATGGAAAGTTGCTGTTGGTTTTTTTTGACCTCGTGGTCATGCAATTTCAAAGTCATCACGCAATGACACGCTCTTTAAAAGTCTGTTCTAACTACTTTGTTCTACAACGAAATGTAAATTGAAAGACATCTGGATTAAAAAGAAGTAACTAGAATAATAAACGTTTGTAAGAATGGTTTGTAGAGGAGAAAGTAGAGAAAACCACTAGACTTTTGTTTCATTTACATAGTCAGTTTTAACCTTTATGGTAATAACAATGTCTTTGACTTTAGAAACAAGTCAGTATACTTATTTATTTCCAGAAAATACTTGTACTAAGCACGTCGTAAGGACCTGTAGGTTAGGCAGAAGGTAAAAAGAATGCAATATCTTCAGCAGTTTTCTCCAAATTACTCACAATCGCTTTCTGTCGTAGCCATCATATGTTCACTTTGACATTCAAGGGAGTTGTTTATACTGCACAAGGATTTTCTGTAGGGCTCTTCCATTCAGCAGGACAATAATAAAATCGTACCACGTCGTACCAAGCCGACTGTCGCTTGTTTTCTCCATGCGAATGACAGTAAATGTGGTGGAATGCTGGGACAAGCGCTTTCCGAGTCAAAGTCTTTGAATTATTAGAGAGACGCTATTGTTTCTGTTCCTGGTCGTTAGATAAATCTTCAGCAAGTAAAAAGCGTGTGCAGTTCCAGCTGATGATACCTGCATTTGGACCCCATATAGACACCCACAAATATGCGGATAGCAAATTGATCTCTTGGAAAAATGATAACGGTGGGCAAATAAGCACAAAAAGAGACACTTAAGAAAGGATATGTTATTTCACAACTAATAAGGGGCCATGTCACACTGATGTTGCAGATGAAACTGTGATTCTTTATAGTGAAAACACATCGAACACAAAAGTATCCTGTTCCAAAGGGTCGCTGCTTCTTTATCCCTTCTTGTTGTGAGACTTATACCCCCAAAGACTCACAAAGCAACGCCTTGGATAAGTAGCCTGTCGAGAGGCAAGCAAACTCTGGATCACAGCATTCTCAGTATGGGTGATCAGCCCAATAATGGTGAAGAAGAACGAAATTAAATGTAGTGACGAAAGGATCAACCTATTCAATCCAGAATTCATTTAGCAACCGAGGAAAACCGCGAAAAAAGCCTTCTGTTTAGATTGATCGGCCCAGAGGGTTTGAACCCGGTACCTTCATATGCGGACCACAGACTTACCGCCTGAGCCATTCCGATTGGTAGGGTCGCTATTTTCTGGGAAAAAAATTATAAAGCTTTAAGTTGTAATAGCTGTTTTTAGGTCTGCCTTCCGCTTATCGATCGGCTGCC
Organism: Deroplatys truncata; assembly: GCA_030765065.1. NCBI lineage: Eukaryota > Metazoa > Arthropoda > Insecta > Mantodea > Mantidae > Deroplatys > Deroplatys truncata. Next base: position 167,871,784 of record CM060984.1, on the reverse strand, counting down.
TGGTATAGTCGCTTCTATTTATGCCGTTACCGCAGCTTCGAACCTTCTCAGTGGGCGTGTACATAGCAAGGAGCCATCTGTCTGGAGTGTTCTGCCTTTGTTGTTCGACCAAGCAGTGGTGTGTGTTAACTGTAGCTCACGCAATGTAAGGAAATATTTCGAAGATGCGTCGCGGAAGAATTGTGGGTATTTGGGAAGCCAATTGGCCATTTGTAGACGTTGGTAGGGCCTTTCCATAAAGTATTCGCATGGAAAAATTATTAAAATAATGTCTAGTAAATATACACTCTATGAAAATAGAAAGTATAATTTACTTCAGTTTTACATTATAATAATTACTGTCATTAAAAATACTGTTTCATGTCCATTCTAACTCTGAACCTCTTGGTTATGAGGCAGACCCACTACTCCCACAGCATAGAGGATGCAGAAATTTTACAAAACAGTGCTATATTTAGTTGTATATTTGGATTGGACAAGTGATTCCAATACTTACTTACTTAGTACGGTTTACCCTCCTTTATGTAGAGCTTATACCCCCTAGGACTCATGATTAAAATAATGTCTATTAAGTTGACTTCTATGATAGTAAACAGTATAGTGTATTTCAGTTTTAGATTATATTACCATTAAAAATGTTTTTAAGGAGATATTGTAGAAAGCAGGGTTTTATTTAGTTATATATTTAAACATGGTTATTACAAGTGATGACCAGTAAATCTATTGCTTAAATTTGTATAATAATATAGGCAATCTAGAATTTTGCACGTAAAACAAGACGCCCCTGCATGAGCGAGAATGTAAACAGATACACACACCTCCTCCTTGCTATACACATTCCACCTGTGAAGGTCAGTAGAATGTTTCCCAAAGATATGGAGACAGCATAAATGGAAGCGTGTGTACTATGCCAGTAAATATATGCAGCGGAAGGGGAATGAATGTCGTATTTCTCAACAATAGGAATATTGAATTCGGAACTGCCAAACAAAATGCATGATACACACGAATTAAGAATATGATATTATTGAAGCTTAAACAGTTTTCATATGAGAGCGTAGGCACAATTTTAAGATAAGAGGTATTATTACAAATACTATTACATTGCCTCAAGCTTTAAAAGTTGTTATTGTAAATACGCTTTATATACAGAAATGTTCAAAAAGAAGGAAAAAACTTTAAATATTTATTTCTAATGAACGACAATAGATGGCGACACATGCAATACATCACTGAATAGAGGAAAGTTCAGAATTTTATTTTGTGTGTTCAAAATGAGCACTATTAGTTATGCAAGGACGTCCAGTGCTTTTCCGTTTGCATATTCAACCATAATCTACGAATTTATTGTATCAATTGTAAATTTTTTATGACGAGGTGGCTCTTTGTTGAACTTACAACGAAATGCACGCTGACATGAAACAATGGATTTACTCCTTGCATAATGCAGCACACAAAACAGGGAGTGGAACTAATAGGTGGGGGCTTAAAACTTTGAACTTTTCTTTATTCAATGACGTGTTGTATGTGCTGCTATCTACTGTCGTTCATTAGAAATAAATATTTAAATTCCGTTCCTTCTTTTTGAATAACCCTACATAAAAACAAATCTAGACACATCTTTATAATACGTCCTTATAAAGGAATAGGGTATTATAGATAAAATTATAAGTCGAAATGATATTAAAAGCCTTCACTTACATCAAGATGGTCAAAAGATGGACGATCGTTTCGAGGTTATCAAGACCTCATCATCAGCTGTTGATAGACGACTGCTTTCCATCTTTTGACCATCTTGATGTAAGTGAAGGCTTTTAATATCATTTCGACTCATAATTTCATCAATCGACTCTTCACTGTAAATAGTGTTCCATTTGCTACAAAAATAGAGTATTATTGAATTCACATAAACGTACATACACATAACATACACTTTCAGACGTTCCTGCAGTTAGGTCACTCATAATTAATACTTTCATTCCCGATTAAATTCATTAATTCTCCCAATTAATTTTAGAGAGAATTAACACACACCACGCTGCATGAATGCATATAACTAATAGAAATAAAATACTGTGTTCCTTCGTCAATGTATCAACACAACCGCGGATGGGACGGGATAATAACTTTGTCCCGCACCGAGGCTACAATTATCTGCGCGCAAGACCGCACTAAAGATAACTTATAACCAAGATGAGTCTGTACCAAGATAAAATCGGCCGCAGTCACGTTTCATTTCTTTCCCGGTGATGGGTAGGTACCTACCTCCAAGAAAAAAACTGTAAAGATAAAAGCTTCACAGTTTTGTAAATTCTCTCGTTTAATACAGGGAATTATATGCAGGGAATATATACAGTTAGTAAATTATTATTATTTGAAATACATTTTTCTTGCAAAATTTGGATCTATGGTAGAGAAATTCGAGACACAGGTATTTTTATTTTCGCTTTACTTTCACTATAAAAATCCCAACTCGATCTGTAACATCAATGTAACAACGACTCCTTAAAAACTCCTGAGTTCCATATTTTTTTTAAAACCATTTCCCGCTATTATCTTCTCTGCATGTAACCTAAGGTAGAGGAAGTAATGCATTGGAATAAAAAATTGGATATCGAAATTTCTCTGGAAGTGGTATTTTCAAGATCACCTGAATCCACCGGAAGGTATGTTCAGAATAAAGTTCCTGGCTACGTACTAAATGTCATTTTGGTCACACCTCTTCTAAGGATACAAGGTGTTGATTTTCAGGACATTTCCACATTTCATTCTCTCAAAAGTAGCAATTTTAGTCACTACAGAGACTAATACTTTAATGCTTTGAATATATTTTGGATGGTTTTAATCCGTGAAATGTAACCAATGGGAAATATAAAATGCTTGCCAACTCTTGAACTAGTTGGTTATCTATACTTACGTAACAAAGACAGTAAATTTGTATATAGGTATGCCACTCAACCAATTTTGATAATTATAGCAGCATTGAAAAACCCGTTTTCTTCGGCTAGACATCGAGCTATAAAACACCTATTTACACTGTATAAATTAAAAAAAGACTAAAAAGGATCTATGGAGCCTTCATCGAGAATGCCATGGGGCAGAAAATACCTACTGTGCTCCTTAGAGTATGAAAACAAATTACATTTTATTCCAAGCAATATACATAGATGGACATGATGTAACACCTAAACAAACATAAGGCATAGCTTAGAAATCTGATGTGATACATTTACATACTTTTCACTACCCTCTATCGTTTATTAGTAGGTATACAAACTACTCTTACGAGGGTTTGTTTTTCTATTTCGTTCATTGTAATTGAGATAAACGTTTGCAGAAATAGCTACATAACACTTTTAGTTACGGTACACAAGGACCAGCGACAGTAAATGTTTAAGAACTGGGCGCTGTATACTGGTCTTAAATTTCCATACTGTTTACACCCAACAACTGAATGTTGATAGGACTTTAAGACAATGACAATTCGAACCGTTAATTACGAATATGTTAGAAATAGCTGATGCTGCAAAAAAGTTATTTGAAATAAATTGTGTGCTTTAAAGAGATCTACATTTTTTATGTAGTACGTCTATCGCTTAACGTTTACTGGTTATACAAGATTATGCAAAATTCCTTCCGAATGAAGAGAACTTCACAGGATATTAGTAAAGAATTAGATATACATTTTATTTGCCACGTAGGTATCTTTAATATATGTATTTTAACCAAAATTATTAGAGCCACTTTTTAAAAATAAAAGGTCGTTGTGTTGGGGGGATTTTCCTGAAAATCTTCATGTCGCATCTTTGAAAGGTATTAAACCGAAATCCCAAGTTTGGTATTTATCTGACCTTTTTTTACTGTTATGCTGTTCACAGACATCACGGAGCTTTTTCTAAAAATACTTTTTTTGAATTTAGGGTCCACAAAACATGTATTTCTGTTGAAATCTCCGTATGGAATTTTAGGGGAAATGCAACAATTTCTCTACCTGCTATGTACATGGTAGAGAAAGCAAAAAAGCGACAGTCGATCCTGTATATAACGGTACGAATCGTATGTTATATTTATTTCCTTAATTACCATTTAACAAATACATTTAACAAATACTGTAGATGCGTGTTTAATGCAACTGTGTCAAAACCTTTGAATAACTTTATTATAATTTTATAATTCTACAGATGTTTGCACTATATTCACCAGATCAGTGACTTTTTCCTCTTTCAAAATTGAAGAAATGGATTGCTGGACAGAGATTTGTCTCATCTGGGGAGATCATACGAGTAAATCACAAAAACTCTTATTTGGCAGTTTTGGACAAATAGGTTTCTTTACTGAAGTTAAAGAAGTTAAAAATGTCGTTTATGCAAGAGTTGAACAGTGACCGTGTTGAAAAGTAAAAATAGTTGAGTTAAAATCATTGCGTTTATTTCCCAGTTCGAGAAATTTTCGAATAAAGTCTGTGTCTTTCAAACTATTCTCTATCAGCTAATATGAATATGTTCTATGCAGATATTTGCGTCATTAAAACGTTCTCAACCTATGTTCAATTTAATAGGTTTTAACCTTAAAATGGACTTACTGCATCAGCACATGCAATTACAAGGGATATTTAAACTTTGATAATTCTCTCTTGTCTGTTAGTTGTTTTATGATTTGTTTAAATACTAGTGTAGCTTAAACTAAATAGAACCATGGTTGACAATTTCTGGTTTATAATTAACTTTAAGTAGAAAACACGCATTTTGTCACAGTGCTTCTGAAATTCCCTGAAAATCCACGTATGCAATCGTCGTTTATTTTTAGTGTGCCCTCCATGTCCTTTACCAAAACGTTGGTAACACCACGATGAGAATTCGAATTACATTGAAATCCTTGTCAGTGATCTGGTGTTAAAGCAAAGGAGATCAAGTAGAAACTGATTCTGAGAGCAAATGTGTTTACAATCTGATGTATTTTAAAAAAAACTGGGTTTGTTGGAACAACAGCCTAATTTTACATGAATACAAACCGCTCTAATTACGAGACTGTTCCATCAGATTGACTTGTCTATATATTTGTGAAAACTACATTAAGCTAAATTGGAATAACATATTTTTAGTATATTTTTGCAGAGGGTGTTTCATAATGTGCCATATAAACATACGTCAGATTTGTATATCATCTTTCAGAGTATGATAAAATATTGTTTGATAAAATTCCCGGTTTGAATCAGCCATGCTATTTAGTGGCGCTCGGCTTTCTCCTCATTTCTCCCTCCAACTTCTTGTGTTGAGGGTGGTCGGGCTTTACGGCGAAATGGTGCTAATAGAATAGAAGCTTAGACATTAGGACAACCGGAGAATAAATTAGGAAAGTAGGTTACACATCGTGCCCCCTTGTAGTGGGAACAATGGTACACTAATGTAAATTATCAACAACAATACGGCTTAGGCCATATAGCCTATTCGATCTCCACATAGTGTTAATTAAACTGGTCACACCATCGTCTACACTTAGACTTCCTTGAGCTTTATAGCTGTAAAATATCTGGGTTGTCTCCATTCAAAGTACATGTTCATCCTTCTTGTATATATTTGTTTATTACTTCTAGGATGCAAGGTAAATAACAATATTCGTGGAAATAATATTATAAAATTGTAAATACGTGTATGTTAAATGTAATGCAGCCTAGCTAGTCGTGAGATTAAAAATTAGTTACATAATGCGAAGCGCTACCAGGAAGAGGCATCTCCGGGTAGCATAAAACACAGGACCTAGTTGAACATGACTTGCAGAGACGGTAGAGTGACAGAGATAGATAGAGGTTAGAAACAGATAGCGAGAGGCTTAGAAAGAAATGACAAGTCCAGATGCGTCTTAAGGAGATATGAGGGCAAATATTCTCATACAACGCTAATGTGATCATCCAATCACTTTAGCTTTACAATAGTTATAGGAAAAATAGCGTTGTTTTCAGGGTGCATAAATAAGACAGAACCCCGAGATTCTCACGAACTTGTTACAATATGGGGTGAACTTCATGCCACTTTGATGGCGGAGCATGTGAAGTATCTGTAACAAATAAGACAAATTTAACAACCTTTTTGTTTAATGAGTTAAAGGTTTGGGAAATAAAAGATAAATTAATTATGGTTACCATAAAAATAATAGAGATAATGTTGGTTGTGTAAATGATAAAATACATTAGCCATAAATTGGAACCTATAATTATGGTTGTTAATATTCATCCGAACTCAAATATAAATATAAGCAACAAAAATTCATTTCAAATACAACATAAAGGAATTTAAATTAGAACCAAAAATAATGCATATTAATATAGTATAAATGCGTTATCAGCTTAGGAAAGATATATAGATAGAGTGGGAGGTACAGCTTAACAGATAAGCTCCATAATCTTGAAATACTTGTGGGATAGAGGTTACAACAAGCTGTGAACAAGTTAATAAATTACACTTAAGGCGAACCTAAACTTTATATTTCGTCTCCTGTTATCACGTCATAGATAAAAGTTTACAGTATAGGTCACTACAGAAGCATAGTAGGAACAATTTCTTACAGTACATCTTCTACACCCACACCAGAAAGGAAGACTACAGCAGCCGAGATGTCCATCGGTCAGTGGTAACCTTGGTTTAAATTCTTTATTGTTTTCATTAATAAATATTTTTCTTATTTCAAATTTGTAGGTAAAAGAAACATCCAACTTTTGAGCGATTAAAATTTACTAACGTAATAGAAATGTCCTCCGTTCATTTAAAAGTTTAAATTCCTTTGTATAAGCACAAAAGTTTAAGGATTAGCCCTTTATAGTACTCAAGATAAAGGTCTTGAAGCTGAAAGAAGTTAAATCAATGGGAAAAAATTGCAAAATCTAAAACTATTCTGTTGCTCTAAAAACTTCCTACTACAATTAAAATTATGGGCATTTAAATGTCGGTGTTATATTAAATACAGTATGTTTAAACGGATGAAGATTTGGAGAACCTATAATAAAGAAAACATAAAATCGATGTTTGAAGCATTTTTATATCTAAAAGCAAAAATGTTATTTGAAAAGCATTGGGTGGAGATAAACACATGTGATGATGCAGTAATTTGTATCATAAATTATTTAAACGTAAAGAATGATTATAGAAAGAATATGCATTTCTATGTGACATTGATTTGAGATGTTTGTTGATTGTAATTATTGTTGAGAAGTAAGTTTATACTGCCTTACTGAAACTGACAATAATAGCGTGCAATAATGCAGCGAGGGGGTGAGCTGTTTATCATTATTAGAGACGAGGAAGTTACGTAATGTTGGCGCGTTTTTCTTTAGAATTTGCTGGAACATTTTCCCTAGAGCATATGTATTCATAATTTTCATTGGATATAAAAATAGACGCTAATGTTGGCGCGTTTTATTAGCCAATAGCAACTCAGTTATAATCTTTAGGCATATCGGGGTGTAGGAGTATAAACAGGGCTAGATTAGAGGTAGACCCCGTCAGTTCATCAAAAATCTTTGTACATTACACGTCGTCTTCAGGTCAGTTCGTCGAAAACATTTGTACGTTACACGTCGCCTTCAGTCCAGCAGAAATATTTGTACAGTACACGTCGGCTATCGATTCGCAGGTTACGCGTAGCAGAGTTATGAAAAATCTAAAGTGTTGTAAAGTTAATTATACAAAAGGTTGAAGTACGTGAATTAAAATTGATCAGTAAGAAGTTGTTATAACAGTTTCAGTTTGGCGAGTGTCAAGATCAATGTGTAAATGTGATAGTAAATGTGTTCGACAATAAAAGTGTAAAACAAATTCCTTCATCAGTGTTATCTTTGGATAAAAGATTCCTTTCCGTTTACACAACCTGTATAAAGAGAAGTGCTCGACCAAAAAGATCATAGCTAGCTGGAGGACAGTGAACCAAAATTAAATACAATAACGGTAGCATTCTTTAAAACAAACACTAATACTGCCGCAAATTGCTAACACCAGATGGAGCTACAAACCTAACAAAGAATCACGTCACAAAATGGCTTCACCACGTGGAGTAAACACAAATACACAAACATTATAAATAATACCGTCGCAAATTGGCTCCCAAACGTGGTGCTCAACAAATTAAATAAACATATACAAATATAATACCACCGCAGTGATTAGCACAGAGCAAATTTTTTATTATTTATTTATTACTGTTTTAACGCATACATAGTAGGTAGAGAAGGTATCATGTTCCACGCAAAAATTCGATAACAAGAGTTAACCGGAAATACATGTTTTGATGCCCCTTGAATGCAAAGAAAAAGTTTATTTTAAGGGTTCTAAATGTTCAATACTTCCTCATTCTTTTAAATGCCTCTTGATACCCAGTTTTTTCTCGCGGTTGCATGGAAACAGCACGGTATTTTAAGAGCAGTACAGCGCCCAGTTCTTTAACACTTTACTTTTGCCCAATTCAATTCGATTTAAAGTTTTTCTCGATGCATTGGTTCTACTAAAGTAGTTACGTAAAATAGCATAGGCAAATAAAAAATATAATTCTGGTTGAATATGAACTGGAGTGACAAGAGGATTCATACTTTTTTAAATTTCTCAATTAAATTTTATATTTTAATATATATATGTATATTAAATAATAATTAAAAATTTAGGGATCAAATTAATAAATCAAATCTTATAAATATGTGATATTCAATCCAATAATAATGTTATAACAATTCTTGAGGTATTTCACTATTCCATTTGTATCTATAAGAAAGATATTTCTGCGAAGGTTTATCTGAATCAAATGCAGTTGATGGAAAAATAAGCTTGCTACCCGCTAATAAACGATAGAGGGTAGAGAAAGTTATGTGCAGGTAACACATTAGAATTTTTTGTTAAGTTCCTCTGTTGCTGTTTAAAATGAAATATACCAACTTTTTATAAGCTAGCAGTTCTCTCTTAATTGAGGGAAACACGACATTCATCTTCCACAATTCAGTAATACAATCATGAGAAGGCGTTCTGTAAGCAGTCAAATGGGCCACTTTAGTTGTTGCGTTATCTTGATCTCTGTGTGTACTTAACTGGCACAAGTTCCATTAACTCTGCCCAACCACCGGCCATGGGTAGCAGTTACATTCTTTTATGGTTGTCTTTATTACATCTGTATAAGCTTGTTTGGTATAGCGTGTTTTACATTTTCTCTCGCAGGGCAGTGAACGATATAGCCGTTATGCTTATGGGTCATAATTACGTTCCTCATAACTTCTGTTCCTCCACATTCTTGACTACTCCGCCCCACCTCTTTAAATGTTTACGTAATGTTTCCAAATCCAAGCAAAACTGGTTTCTCTGGGATATAAGCAGGAATCAAAGTGTATGTAGATATGGTGTTATATGGACAGTCGAGTTTAGGAAACATGCCAATGTTACTGGTTTTTCTTTATTTAATGTTGCAGAATATCCTTATAATCATTACTCGATACCAACCTTGTGTGAGCCAATGTCAGATTGATTTTAATTCAAGTCCGCGGTAGCCTATGAACAAAAGTGAGAAAATAAATTAAACTGAGTCTTATTTATGGATGCTCTTTAACTGTTATGGTCTTATTAGCGTCCCATTCTATATTGGGTGTGAAAGACCGGGAATTTTTCTGAGACCTCTTTATCAGGCTTGAGGTTCTTTTACGTGTAGTAAATCTACGGCATGGAACTACCGGCTTTACTTCCCTTCGGAAGGAAGCCATATTGGTTCGATGTCAAAATATTGACACTCAAAACACTAACCTATGAACACAGGTCGATTTCAGACTCGGGAGGAAAGGAATAGGGGGAGTAAGACTAACATGAAGAGGAGTGCTAGAATCAGGTACGGGGTATAGCAGAGGCGTTGAGTATATTCTTCTTCTTCTTGTACTTCTTCTCCTCTTTGTTTTAGATGAATTGAGCCCTCCTTCCCCTTCTTTTGGTCGTCCTGGACTTCTTTTCCCTCCTGGAGTGTTATCCCTCGGTATTCCTGAAATTCCTTCCTCAGATGTTCTAGATACATGTTCTTTCTTCCTTCTTGTAACCCATTTTGTTACAGGCCTAATCTTACACATCTCTCTAAAGTTTTAATTTCTTACTTGTTCATGCAACATCTTTCCAGCTATTTTTCTCAGTATCTCATTTCGACTGTTTCCATCAATCGTTGTGTTCTTGTGGCCTCGCATACTAAATGGAAGCGGAATTAGAGAGTCACCTTGTCTTACGCTTCTTATGATTAGGATTTTATCAATCAACTATCTTTGGATTTTTATTGGACTAATATTATTAAAATATATGCTTTATATTGATTTGATAAATACATTTGGTTCATTATTAATGTCTAAAGTTTGTAAAATATGATCAGCTTCAATCTATCAAACGCGTTTTCAAGATCCACGAAACACATATACGCAGCTTTTTAAATTATAATGCTTTTTCTGAAAGTTGTTTAATTATAATATTGCATCAGTGCAGGATCTACCAAGTATAAATATTTGATGTTTTTTTACCAACATAAACCACTTCCATGCACTAGCTACTTATCCGGCATATATATTGTGGCGTATTAGTAGGTATTGCCATACCAGACACATTATTGCGTCGCATTGTCGACAATATTATTGGGGTAATTTATTATTTCTTTCGGCTGGTCGAGCCTTCTCTTTCGGCGCTGACCACGTCAGAGAGAGTACTCTGTTGGAATCTCTGTCTGGTGTGGCCGCCAGCTCTGGCTAGCGTGCCTAGCCAGGGTTGGAGAGGAGGGGGTAGAGAGTTAGCGTTACGTCTTTGTGTGTGAGCGTCATTTGTTGAGTATGTATGTAAGAAGTAGGTCGGCTGTGTGAGGCATCTCTTCTCATTCCTTTGTTTCCCTCAGTGTAAGTAATGTAGATTTGCCAATCTGCTTTAACAATAAATTACAGGAATGTAGGCACCAGGGTCCTGGTCCTCTTGCGTTTCTGCGTTACGTCCCCCACATGTGCGTGTTGGGGTGATCAAAATGTAATTTTCTGGGAACCTTTTGGCCCTCACCCCAATATGTAACAATATTCTGTAAGTAAGAGGCGTAGCCTGCAATTTTTATTCGTAATTAAAGCGTAAGTGTCAAACTCTTATCTAGATTGGTCAAATAGTGCAAATTTATAAATAAGGGGTGAAAGTATGAGTAGGGTTGGTTTCATGAAGTTGTAAGATATTTATAGTTTGCACCATTATCTATAGCTCAAGTGCACAATTTTATGCCCTGATTGGCCTAGCAGTATGCTTTTTGTTCATAAAGACTTTAAATAAACGTAAGTGCAGGATTTAAAAATTTAAACCAATAACAATGAATAATGCCAAAAATACTTAAACCACAAACAATTTGACCCAGAGGTGGATGAAAGCTTTCCGCATAAAATATATTTATTTTGTTAAAACACAGAATTTATTGCGCTGTAATAACTGTTATTATTACTACCAGCAGAATATTGGTATTGCTTTGGGTTTTGACAGTTAGGTCAAACATACGTTTTTCAAATATTAGTTTATTTACACTCAAATAAATTAGAGTAATTACGATATTACTGCTGTTCAATGATTTTAGTTTGATCATCTCACCTTCATTGTGCAAATTCGTATTTAAAATAATCTAAATTGTCGCCCATTAAACATTTTTTAACTCCACTCCCTTTTACAATTCTAAAAAAATGAAAGGAGCAAAATTTATCTTTCTATTTAGAAAAAGTATTGAGAAAACAGGCAGATTTGTGCTGAGGATCTCCAAAATTACCTTGCGCATAACGTGCCCCTCTATAGGAAGTGCTTTTTACTTTCTCTACTACGTATAGTAGTAGTAAATTCAATACCAAGGTTTCACCGGAAATGTATGTTTTGAGCTACCCTGAATCCAAAAAAGTACTTATTGTAAAAGGTTCGCTGTGTGTGTGTGCCTGTGAACAGTATAACTCAAAATCGAAAAGTCAGATAAATACCAAACTTGGTACATAGGTTCAGTATCTTTCAAATATGGCACACGAAGCTTTTCAAGAAAATTCCCTTACCCCAAACTACCCTTTACATCGAACATTTTCCGAAAATTTTGATTTTGTCAAAAATGGCTGTAACGATTTTTATTAAAATGTCATATATTTAAGATATTTTTATGGCAAATAAAATGTATATCTTGAATTTTCTAGGAGTGTCTCCAAAAGTTCTCTTCTTTCTGAATGATTTTTGCATAAATGGTAAGCCGTAGGAGATAGACAAAAATGTTTCTACTCAAAAAAATATAGAGCTCGTTAAAACACACAGTTTATGTCATTTACATCTTTTTTATCGAGTGAAACATTCCGGAGATATTCCTTGTTATTTGTTTGAATTTGCCAATACTTATTACTCTTTCGTAAATTGGAATTCGTTACTGGTTTTTTTGTCTTGAATATACAAAGAGAATGGAATGCTCCACATAGCAACCAGCGCTTAAAAGATTTGACTATCGCTATAAACGTTTGTAAAAATGGTTTGTACAAGAGTAGGGAAAGTCATGCGAGTGTAACATATGAGATCTTGTCGTTGTATCATCCCCCACAGAATTTTTATTTCTGTTATAAGGAATATGTATTCCCCCCCACACACATGTTTATGTTTATACACATATATAGATGGATTAGTATTCTATTATAGTATAAATTGTTTCAAAATTAGATCCTTTTCAGCGTATGCTGATGAATATGCCTGGAAAATAGTTAGTGAAACCGAAAGCTTAATTTTACATATTGCTTTCAATTTTGAAACAACTAAATTTCCACGGAGTGTAGAGTCAATAATGTTTGTCCATGTATACGCATATAGTACATTTTAACGCCATTTATGATATGCGTGAGCTATGAGAAAAGCAGTCCTGGTGAAAACGAAAAGAATAAAAAGTGTTACATTCAGGTGACTTTCTCTAACTACTGTCATGGATTTGCATACATATAACTTCTATAAACTGTACTTACAAAATCATATTTTTCTATGTACTTCATGTTAATCCGAATATAAAATTTGCAACATTTTTTTTACATTTCGTTCAAGTACAAGATGGATACAGAACGTTGCTATATGCTGGCTTTGAAATCCATATATTTCTATAATATTGCCAGAAAAACTGAAGTGTGATGTCACTTCAAAAAATAACAATTCCAAACAATAGTAATGAATATTTCTAAAATGAGTGTTACCACAGGAGGCCTAATTTAAATAAATGGGGTGCTTTAAAGATATCTACATTATTTGTATAGTAATTTTTGTTTATCTTTTATCGTTTAGCAGTTATGTAAAATTATACGAAATTTATCCCAAATGAAGAGGACTTTACTGCCTATTAGCTAATACTCAAGATGCATATTTCATTAGTCATAAATATGTTGAAACTGTAAAATTTTAATGAATCATTGAGCAATTTTTGAGAATTTTTTGTTGAAAGTTCTCAATGTCCCATCCCTGGAAAATACTGTTTTTGAGTTATGCTGCACAAACACACATGCCTACACATGCGTGGAAATTTCTCTAAAAATTCATATTTTAATTCAGAGGCCCTCAAAACATATAGTTTGGGTAATTCTCCAAGTCGAAATTTTGGGTGCAATACAATACTTCGTTTTCCAACTACAGAAAGTAAAAATTGAATTGTAGATCACCGCAGCGGTTCTCAAAACTCGAATCCTATTAAGATTCTATGTTACTGTCATCATATGCTAAGTAGATCATTTGTTTACGTTTCAAACTGCAGTGTGAATATGCGCAGGTTTAATTTTTATGCGCTCTCGGGTTCCTTGCGCCTCCCCTCACTTTTCTTAGGGGTCGACACGCGAACTTTACGCGGAACGGAAGTCACGGATACCAACCTCAACACGCCATCTACTTCAAGGTAATATCCACTGCAGGAAGAACATCCTGCCGTTAAAAGTAAGGAAGGAATTCACAGGAGTTGTGGTTCAACCGAATTCTTTGAGTTACATGGCACATCGCGACTAGCACTTGGCACGTGTTGAAGTATGTAAGTGTTACACAGTGTTAGTTGCGTATCTTAACATTTTAGACTATCAGCCGTAAATTTAAAACAAATGTGATCTTCAGCACTACACGAGCTACTTTACACTCTAAAGTTCGCACTTGTTCCTTATATAAAATACAAAGAGTTATTTTTTTCCATTTCACGTAAATCACAATAAATCAATGTGTGCATAGAGCTGGTATCAAAATAAATATATTATGCGATAAGTAGATAGATAGATAAGGTCTCTTTATTGGTTTCAAATTATTGAAGTTATTACACAAGTATTTGGTGCATGGGTCATTGGCCGTACATGCATATTTAAGATATAAAGTATGGTGACAAAATAAACAACAGAAAAAGAGACAAAACAAAAAAGAAACAATAAAAGGAAAATAGAGATAATTACTTTTGACTAACTGAACAATAGCTTCGCGCACTGTAGCCAAGAAATTGCCCATGTTTTGCTAGTTCCTCTGGTCAGCCAGTAGATCCCAACATGCCAATCTCATTCTTGACGTACTTCAGAATTTTTCTTTGAGTTTAATTGTTCGCTAGTTCTCCACTGTGCACATTCCACCAAAATATGTACCCAGTCCTCATCCAAATCACAGAATGGGTAGATTCTCCTACCAGAATCGTCAGTCATTTTCTGTGCCTTCCTTTCATGCGATAAGTATAAGGATTAGTCTTCCCAGGGCAGCACGTAAGCTATAGTATAGTTCATTTGAGACTCCTGGTAGGAAGTTTTGAAGCGGAATCCAGATGGCCGACCAGATCCGGCGACGATGCGCATTAACTAGGACGGGGTTCCTAAAGTCTCCAGAATTACACCAATCCCGACGCTGGTACGGCCTTAGTATTCTTCGATCTGGCGGTTCCGGAATGAAACAAGCGGTTCCTTGTATAGGAGCCAGCTGGTCAGCCAAACGCTAGGCAGAAATCTTTACGCAACGCAAATTTCACCGTCCCGCCGCAACGCACCAATTGTCGTGCTTGGTCCTAAAACCCTGAAATTTATGCAAATGAAACAGATGAAAGGAAATAATGGAGGCAGGAAATGATGGACAGTCAACATTCAGTTGTTTCTCGGTATTACATGGAAACAGTATAGAATTTTAGCGCCAAGTTCTTAAACATTTAACTATTTCTATAAAGGTTTATTTGAATTAAAATGGGGAGATAGAATAATAAGTTTTAGTAAGAATAGTTTGTATATCCACTAATAAAGATAGGAGGTAGAGAAAGTCATCTGTATGTATCACATATTTATACAATACTTCCATTACAATTACAACCACCTAGTAGATAAATAAAAACTCATACGATGACATATGCTGCATCAAATTTTCTTTAGCAATTAACAAAGTGTTTGCACGTAACCAGCTACAGCTACTGTCCATCAAGTTCGGCAAAAATATTAGGCAAGTATTTATTAGGTATGCTGCTCGTACAGAACTACTACCAAACTAAAGTTTATTAAAACTGATAGTTTCATCAAATTAGCGCAAATTGGATTTGCTTTGTTAGGCCTCAATGTTCACAGAACTAACATTTTGTCAGAGCAGCACATGGAATTACATCTTTTGTTTACTGCATCCATTGTATTAAATAATTCAGTTTTCATTTATTATGCCTTTAGCTGGTGTGAACTGCAATGAAAAGCAAAGAATAGTAATTATCGATACAATGGCTAACAGTAAACCTATCCGACTACTGTCATTGGTTCAATGTTAAACATTTCTCACAGCTATAGCACACACTAACGCATGCAGCAGCAAAGCTTACACAGCATTAAAAACCTAATGAGCTACATTCATTTGACTTTCTATTTCCACTATCGACGAATGGCTATTACTTTCTCTACCACGTATAGGTAGACAAGCTATTGTATTCCACCCAAAAATTGGGTACCGAGATTTCACCGGAAATATATATTTTGAGACCCCACGAATTAAAAAAAGCATTTTTAGGAACAGGTACGTTTGCGCGTGAGTGTGTGTGTTTATGTCGGTGTCTGTGAATAGCATATCTCAAAAAACGAGAAGGTGATATATAAAAAAACTGGTATTTAGGTTCAGTACCTTCGGAAGATGCGACAAGAAGATTTGCAAAAAATTCTTCCGCCCAAATTATACTTTACAGGGAAAATTTATCGAAATTTTTGATTTTCTTAAAATGGCACTAACGATTTTGATTAATATACCAGATATTAAACATATTTGCATGTTGAATTTTTTGGGAATAGTCTGCGAAGGAATTTTCATTAATCTTGTATAATCGGTAAACGTCAAGCGATACACAAAACATGTAGATATCTTTAAAATAAACAATTTATTTCAAATAACATTTTAAGGCATCAGCTATCTCGGAGATATCCTTTATTAATGATTCGATTTATTCAATACGTCATTCTTTTTAAGTCCCATCGATTTTTAGTTGTTTATCGCGATTGCGTGGAAACAGAATGGAATTTTAAGGCCAGCATATAGCGTACAGGTTTTAAACATTTGACTATCGTTGTTCCATTTGTATCTATAACAAAATGTGTAATGTAGCCATTTCTGCAAAGGTTTATCTGGATTAAAATGAAAGAAAAAGAAACGTTCTTAGGAATAATTAGGATACCCACTAATATGTAACGAAGAGTAGAGACATTTATGTGAATTAACACAACATATTTTTCTATGCAATTACGTAAATCGGGATAAACGTTTTCACAAATAGCTTCATCACACATTTCGTTGTCAGTAGAAGGGGATTAGAAAATGCTGAAGCTATAGTCAGATGTTGTGAGATAGTCACTATACGCTGGCTTTGAAATTCCATATTCTTTTCGTAATATTGCAAAAAAAAGCTAAATGGTTAAACGGTTATAGCAGCTCAAAAGATTACAAAAGTATTGACGAATTTAGACCAATAATAATGAGTATCTGGATTACTGATGCCACAAAAATTATTTGAAATAAATTGAGTGTTTTTGAAGACCTAAATGTTTTGTGGAATGAGTTGTTTCTTTCTCTTATGGTTTACCAGTTGTGCAAAATTATGCAATGTTCATTCAGAATAAAGAGGCATTCACTCAATCAAGATATTTGCAGAAAATTGTAGATATATATTTACTTTATTTTACAAATTCTTAATGGTATTCTAATTAAAACAGAAAGAGCTATTTTTGAGAAAAATAAAGAAATGATAAACTAAGAATGTTCCATGGGAAAGATATTTAGTGGTGGGGATTTTCTTTTAAATCTTCTGATACGAAGATATTTCACCGGTAATGTATGTTTTGAGACCCACTGAATCCAAAAAAAGCATTTTTGGAAACATGTCCGTGTGTGTCTGTGTGTCTGTGTATCTGTCTGTCTGCCTGTGAACAGCATAACTCAGAAGCGAACAGTCGGATAAACACCAATCTTGGTATTTAGGTTCAATATTTCCAGAGATGCGACGCGAAGGTTTTCAAGAAAATCCCCCACCCCAGATTACCCTTTACATGGAACATTTTTCGAAAATTTTAATTTTCTCAAAAATGGCTCTAACGATTTTGATTAAAATATCATATGTTTAAGATATTTTCATAACAAATAAAATGTATATGTTGCATTTTCTAGGAATGTCTACAAAAGTATTCTTCATTGTGAACGACTTTTGCATAACTGGTAAACCATAAGAGATAGACAAACTTTTACTACACAAAAATATAGATCGCGTTAAAATACACAACTTATGTCGTATACATTTGTTTTGTTGAGTGAACCATTTTCGAGATATTGCTTGTTATTCCCTTAAATTTTCCAATTCTTATATTTTTCTCATATTAGTTATTCAATTTTTTGTGTGCTGGTAATACAAAGAAAATAGAATACACCACATAGCAACCACCTCTTAAAATATTTGACTATCGCTTAAAGCCTAGCAATTCCCTTGACATCTAAAAGAAAATTAGCAATAAAATTAACATCTCGGTAGGTCGATTAACATGAAACATATGCAGAATAAGCGTTTGTAAAACTAGTTTGTGCAAGAGTAGAGAAAGTCATGTGAGTGTAACAAATCAGATTCTTTTACTTTACGTTCTGGAGCTATGGTGTTCACACACACTCACACTCACACTCACACTCACACTCACACTCACACTCACACTCACACTCACACTCACACTCACACTCACACTCACACTCACACTCACACTCACACTCACACTCACACTCACACTCACTCACACACACACACACACCAAGCACCAAGCGCTAGGGAATAAAAAGTATATTTGACTAAGATTGAAGTATATTTACCATCTCTTACGGTTTTCTTTATCATGCAAAGCTGTATAAATCATTTCAAAAGGAAGGTTATTTCACAGGATATTCAAATATACGGGGTGATTCAAAGAAACCACTCTTCTTACGAATCTGCAGTAAACATTCTTTATATTACGTATTTATGTAAATCAACTTCTACATCAAACTAACGCCAATGATGTCCTATTTCATGCATTACATGAAAGCATTTAATATTTTGAAAATTATGTCTGGTGGGAATTTATATTCCAAATGGCGGAGGATAGAAAAGTCAAGCAAACACTCGAAGTGAGGGTACTAGGAGGGAGAGCTAAAGGAAGACCCGGATAATGTGAGAAGATAGAATGGAAAAGATTGGGAGACGAAGGAATAAGACAGTTGGAGAAATGAGGAGAACGATGAGGGATAGGAATGAATGGAGGAGATGGTTTCATGGAGCCACACCTACGTTGTAAGAAGGGAAAGAGGAAGAAGAGGAAAAAAATTATGTCTCGGAAATGACTTTCATTTCTGTGATCACAGACCACAGCGTGTCGTCAAACGATTTTTGTAACATTTCAATCGGAGTAGCATTAAATTTTGAAGTATAACAATTTATTAACGATAAGAATACACGCTTTTCTTCAAATGAAACCATAGAAGATAGCTATCGAGGAATCTGAGAATGTTAGAGGTTATACAATTTCTCCATTTTCGGAGTCGACTCCAAAAGGCGTTGCACGGCTGCCATATAAATTCTAGCACTTTGCGCTCTGCATCACCTTGGCTGGTTCCTTGATCACCTCAAGATACTATTCATAAAACATTAATGTCATTCCAGTTAAAGTGTTAGAAAAATACTTAAATAACATCCACTACACAGCTGAGTGACGGAAAATGCCGATGCTTATGGTTTCCTATAGTGTTTTATTTATTTAATGTTGGGAGAAATTCCTTATTCGTAATCTACACCAGCTCTGGGTGAGCCAAAATCTTTGGTTTGAATTCAACTCCGACACACACGGAACAAACATTAAGTCTAAATTGTATTCACTCTTAGGTTGATCCGCGGCAAAACAAACCTACGTGGTCAGTGCACCGTGTTGCAACACGGTAGCAATGCGCCCAGGAAAGTAGTCCCATGCTAATCTCTGAATTTTAGAATGAATTTATCCTTAAATAGTATAATATTCTATACAAATACCTAAGATTTTATTTAACGCTGATTTATACCGTAAAACATACCTACAAGTCCCATGATGCAATTCGTATGAGTCACCTGACATCTGGGTAGCACAGAATATTGTTTACAGCCAGAAACGAGCAGTTGTGTTTAGTATCATGGAGGACGGTGAATTCGCCCATGTGTTTTCGTCGAATTACGTAAAGTATTAGCCGCGAAAACCATTGACTGGTGGTGAAAAAACAATATTGTTGAATCTTTATTATAAGTTATGGGAGAAATATCCAACACTTTCTGATAAAAGAAATGACGAAAATAAAGAAAAAGAAAGCATATGGTATACGCGATGCAAGAATGTATTGATCTTGAGAAGAATGCAATTTGCGTAACAGTGCACAATTTCTTTTTTAAAATAAGCCGCCAACAGTTAATAAAGTGCCGCTTCCAGAGAGCGAATAAATTAAGTTATCGCATACCTGTTACTTTATTTTTCGCTCATTTATTTTAGAATTAACTATTATTATATGTGCAAACGTTTGTTTTGTTACAACTATCATTTTTATCATCTTTAACCCTAAACAGAATATGCTAGTCACCGCACATGGTGCGTTTGGCGGAAGAATACATTATAACGGTGTACTGGTCACCTGGGGTTTGTTTTGACGCGGATCAACCTAAGTGTGAATACAGTTTAGGTGAGCGGCGAAAGGGGAGGAGTACGGAAATATTTCACCTGAAAGGCAGCAAGCTATGCTTCACAACGATGTTCACATCAGCCCCTGGACGAGTTTGTTTCGTTGGTTCGATGTCAAATGTCTGTCACTCAAACAATAACCTATGCACACATTCAGGCTCAGCAGCGAAGAAAAATAGGGGAGTAAGACATACGTTAAGTGGAGGCTAGAACCGGGTAAGGGGTGGTAATGCCGGAACTCGTATGAACTTTCCTTAACGTGATACGTAAGGTGAAGTTAAGAAATGCTGCTAACCTAAAGGTCTGATTAGGATGCACTCAACGTAGTGAGAATGACTCTTGGTTGATAGTTCTTTTATTAATTCATGCTATTGCTTTACACCGATTGATCCTAGTTACTATGTGACGTCAAACTTGACGTAACGGTAGGGAAAAGTTTGACACTGCCTAACTCTTACGTTACTTCGCATTAAGTCACGTTAAGTAAACCCTAAACAGCTCCATGAATACAATGTGTTAGACTTTCAGATACCAACATAAACCACTACGCACTGTATCGGCACCTTCCATGCACTTGACTATACATAAGACAAAATATATAAAAGGCACTATGATTAACATGAAATGGATTGAAAAACAAGTTTTGTGTGCATAATTTATATAAGATGTAAAAAGTAATGAAAGACGTGTGTTTGTCATAATTAAATATTTTATATCTGATTATTATCTACTAGCAATGAACGAAGAGTGTTCCCGAACCTTTGGTACCGAAATTTACATGATATGCCTATTTATATGATAAGAGAAACCTCTATGGGTGTTGAGGAATTACCACCACGTAAACGCGAACTAAACGCAAACCCGGGACGGTACGTTATACATATGAATACCACCAAGGGACATCAATCTTTGTGCATCATTGATTTTATTTGCCGATGCTTGTTTTAAAATTATTGATTATTCCAAAACGTTAAGACTTTTGCGACTCGCTGGGATGCAATTTTTAACGACCATTTCATTCTAAATGCAGCTATATATATCGGGAATGTTAAGAATGTAATGGAATCCGCGCGGTTGAAATATAAAAGGGCTTTCAAAAATGGGCTTCAATAACGGAAACGCTACAATAAAAGTAAAATGAAAGCAAAACAAGTTAATACGGCCATTTAATTCCTCCTCGTAATTTAGGCAGTCGAAACAATGCCTCTGGAAATGAAAATATCGCTGAGAGGCGCGGCGGGAGGGATTATAGAGCTCGGCCCAATCAAGAGAACTAACTCATTCGCTGGCGATCGCTCACTAATAGTCGCGCTGAATCTCAGTGGCTAATGGAATTCTGGAAATACCTTGCTAGTTATGAGAATTCCGTTTTCGCTGGAATTCTAACGCTAACCATTACAGTAATGATGATAAAACGTTTTCACTCCGCCTAATATTCAAAGCCTTTAGCAGACATCACCATTCGAAAAGGCTTTGGTATTAATTCTCGGATGCGTCAGCATGCTCTAAAACAGGCGTGAAAGGACAGCAAATAGGAACTATGTGCAGTCTTTGTTTTCCTCTTCAGCCATTCCAATTAAACAACTAATTAGTGCTTCATTATGCTGTAAAATGATTGAGAATATACAAACATTCCCGATAAGCTATGTCCTTTGAAACTGCATGAAGGATGCAAGGAGGGGCGGTGACTCAGATATTTTCTATAGTCTCATACTCATTTATACTCCCGTGTGCGGTCGAGTGCGCGGCAACGTGCCGATGTTTCTACTTCCTATAGTGTTTTTCTTTTAATGTCGTGGTCGTTTCTAACGCTGTCCATGTGGCATATGGCCATCGGGGATATCACATTTCTACCAAGCGCTGACTGGACCCATTTGAGCGGATGGGGATGAGGATGGCGGTAGAATGAGAGGACCTACAGCTTTTATCGTGGACTCCGAACCACGTTAGACCGTGGGGAAACTTCACATGAGCAAGTCAGAAGTCAAGGCGTGGATAAATCCGATTTAAAATCACCACTTCCAGAGCCAGAAATTGAACCCCGGACCCTGAGTACGAAAACCGAAAACGAAACCACTGCGCTACCCAGGCTACCTCCTTTATTTAATGATGACAGAAGCTCCTTATCATGGGTTCCACACAACCATGGATGAGTCAGTCTCTTATTGGTTTAGCTTGAAGTTCGATTAATACACATTAGCCTTTGAACTAACTCAGGCCTAGGTGAGTGGCGAAAGTGGAGGAGTACAGAAACATTTTTCCGGAGTAGCTGGAAGCAACGCCGGTCTACGCCACCCCCTGGAGCGAAGGAAAGGGAAGGGGTGAGATAAACATTAAGTGGAGTTCTAGTGGAGTTGGGCGCGGCAGAGGGCATTTAGTATTCCTTTACCAAAATAAAGTGCTGCCCATTCGACTGTACTTAAACATAATTGTATTAAGCGTAGTTGGTATTAAAATTCCTAATTTCAACCAAGTTGAAATACTTCTCAACGATTTGGTCAAGTTGCTATATTAGAAACTTGTGTTTTGAGAAACTATTCACTTAACTTTCCAAGAATATAATTTTTAAAAATGAAAAAGGTCGTATGTGAAATACACTACGTTATATAAACATCTGAAAATCTTCAATTCTTATTTCTTGAATATAGTTCCTAACAGTTAAATATTAAAATTTACGCAACACTGAATTCTTTCTTGCAAAAATAACAGAATACTTTAATATTCTAAAAATCTACCGTGTTCTTACTAAATTATTAAAATCCTAAATCCAAAAATGTACCTAATAGCATAAAAAGGCTAGTTAGACCTCTGCATGCCCCTTCGAGATGCATATATTAACAATTTGAAAGAAAGTGAAGAAACATTATATAGGTCAATAGGAGCTAAACATTTTAAAGTGGCAAAGGTATAAGAAAACTTAATTACTAGAAAAGAGTTTTCCGATTTCACGCGCTATTTGCACATCTGCACAAACTATTTAAACGTCATATATGGGCATTTAAATGGCTATAAGGAAAAACCTCAATTGAATTTTGATTCTACAGCGTTTAAGGATTTTTATTATGAAATTCTTAAAGATAAGTGTTTACAAATTCAATTTCGATTACCCTTAGCAGAAAGGGATATAAGAATATAATTTGTGTGAATAATTTGTGTCGTAAGTAAAACATAAATTAAAAGATAGTGGCTAGAGAAAACTGTTTTACTCTGATACTTAATATTTTTATTGCTGGTGATTAATGAGGGGATTAGCTCGGAGTCCTTGTGGTCGAAAGTTACACGATATTCCTGCTATGATGGTAGTAAGAAAAAGTGGGGGAATAAATTACCAGCAGGAAAACCACCCCTAACGAAAACTGTGCCCTAGTCCGCAGATTAAAGCATATTAATTGTAAAAATGTGTTTTATAATATATTTTAAAGACTATATTTTTTTAGCTTGTAACCTCCCAAGATTTGGATTGGATTGTGAAGCGGAGAGAATTCGGCTCCGATCCAGTGAATCAGGATAATGTAGTGACGCCCCACGAGGGGACGCCCCCGGAGGGAGGGATGAGGTGAAGCGAGACACTGGGAGGCTGGAACCAGGAGTGAGGGCAGAGCAATGACAAGGTCCCTACATTTTCCAGATATAGACGCCCGGCAGTCGTATAGGGAGAACGGGCACCCCTGGAGTCCAACGACCCCACGGATAAATTGCACAGAGCACATCATTTTCGCCTGCCACGCTGCACCGAAACACCATCGTTGACACTTTTAATTCTGAAATAGAACAAACGGGGTGAAGAATGAATGAAATGATTAATGTAGCGAAATGGAGGGATAGCACATTCGGGGGATGAAATAACCCACTTAGCATTCATCTGATCACCGGGAAAAGCCACCGAAAAAAACCATAAATCAGAGTGGGTGGTTGCGGGGGATCTAACCTGGGACCTCCCGAATGCAGGCCATATATGTTACCGCCTGCGCCATTCCACTCGAAACCTCCCAAGAAATCCAGTGGAATGGATCAGGAGGTAATCCCTGAGGTTTGCATGTGGGAGACCCTGAGTTCAATGTCCGAGGATACAACAATCTTATAATTTCATTCCCTCTTTATCCTTCAGAGTTGCAAGGCCAAGCGTGGGATTGTAGCGTATGCGGTGGGTATGTTTTGCGGAGACAATCTGCGTTGTGCTAGCCATCATTAGATCTGACCGCCACTGGTGCCTCCTCACCTCATTTCTTCTTCCCGGATTTTAAGTAAGGCAACGGGTGACCTTCATTTAAATGTCGCTGATGGAAACCTTCTTATGTGTAAATATCGTAGCTGTCGCTCAGTTTAACCGCACATACCAAACAGCCTGGCCTAGTTGGTAAATGTCTGTGGCCCGCATTCGGGTTCGATCAACAGCAACCGCCAACTTCGACCCATAGATTTTTTCAGGGGTTTTCTCGGGTCATCAGGCGAATACTGAGTTGTTTCTTTCATCCCCCGAATTTCCTGTCCATCCATTTCGTTTCATTAATTATTTCGTTCATCCTTCACCCCGTTATCTGTTTCAGGATTTGAAGTGCTAGGGATGGCATTTCGGTGCAGCGTGGCAGGGAAAAGGATGCTCTCAGTGAAATTTCTCCGAACCTCGGACTTCGGCTCGTAGTTGGGGTATAAGGGCAGCCCCTTGGGAAGCGCTGGATTCTGTGTGGAGTGGGCTCCCCGGTCCGCTGTCCACTGCTGGGTGTTTTAGGAGGCTGTAGGGATCCTGTTATTGCTGTGCCATCACTCCTAGTTCCAGCCGCCCTGTGTCTCCCTTCACCTCAACCCTCCCTCAGGGGGCGCCCCCTCTTGGAGAGTCGGTAAAATAATCTCATTCCTGTATCGGTGCCGAATCCGCTTTGCTTCACAATCCGATCCAACGACATATGCAAATAAATTATTCAGCCTTTCCTTTAGAAAGTCGGATTATTTGGAATTGATTAACCCTTTCCTTGTATATCAATCATAGCGAAACTCTTTCATAGAGGTGGTATACGAACTTCTCCTGCATTCCACATAGATAATAAACACCGTTCATTGGTTAGTATGTATGTCACTGAATTGTTTTTCAGGCCAGTCACATAGAGAACTGATACCGGTTGGCTGGAATCCAAAGTTGGTTACGTGAAGGTGGAAACTGTAGCGGGAACAATGATACTGCAATGTATATATGAATATTAAGGGAAATTCTATTAAATTGTAGATACATGTCTGTTAAATATTAAGGAACACTAGTTAGCCGTGTCGGGGGGAGGGGGGAGAAGTCTGATTAAAGACAAAAAACGGTCCATTTAAAGATATCTCCAAGGTACGGGCACAAAAGACCTAAGCTGAACATGACGCTAGAGTGAGTGAGATACCTGTAGGTTAGAAAGAGTTAGCGGGATACTTGTACAGTAGCGGGAATGTATCAAAATAGAGATGTGAGGGCAAAAGTTATCATACAACGTTAAGAGGAGAGCCAATCAAATTAAGGTTTTAAAACAGCTAAGGAAAAACTATCGTCACCTGCAAGGTGTATAAAGACAGTGTCTAGAGGTTCTCGCGTCCTATTCTCCGATTTTCTTACTTGCGTCAGGGAATGAAATTCACGCCACTCTGATGGCGGAGCGATTGCAGAGAAATTTAGGGACATAAAGAGTTAGATTGGGAGGTACGGCATTGCAGATAGGTCCAATGACTCTAATATTGAGAGATATAATACACGGCTAGCGACAAACAGGTTTTTAATAAAGTAAAGTTAAATGGAACTTTAATTTATTTCGTCTCTATTTCTACATCCTAGAGTAAGGGAGGCGAAAACGCCTTCCTTCCGTGAGTCACCAAATATGCAACACTCACTACATCACTCAGCAACATGTGGAAAACAAAGGGAGAACTGAGCCTACGAGTCAAAATGACTCGCAAGTCCCGTTTTCGCCACCTCTGTCTAGAGAAAGTTCAGGGTATAGACCAACACAAGAGTGTTATAGAGAGCAATTTTAGCTCATCAACGTCCACCAGTAAATCAATGCCCACACCTGGAAGGAAGGCAGGAAGGAGGGAAGTCGACGAGCAGCCTGAGGTCCGTCGCAAAACCTTACGGAGGGAAAAACACAATGGCGATCTAGGGAGGGCCACCTTTTACGCATGACAATGTACGCTTACTTGTGCACTGCCATAACGGAAATAATGATACAGCTACATATAATACGGACTATGAAAGAATGTTCTTACATTATAACCAATTTACCTATTCATTTAGCCTACAATATTAATTCACTGAACACAAAATACGCAATTTTAATGTAACTGGGGACGGCTCGCTTGGTAACAAGATGTGATGCTATACAAAAACTAACACTTTCTTAACCCACATTTAAAATATTCAATGGCTAATACTGAAGGGGATGAATATGCTAGATCAAGCACCCTCAAATAATAACTTATTTGAGACAAGTTTACATTTGGAACGAGTTTATTATAAAGGTGGTATTACTTACATAAATATACGCGGCAAGTTCCAAGATAGCCCCGGAGACCACGGTCAAAGGAATCTTTCTCCCACACAAAACTATATCTTCCCACTGAATGCCTTGAAGAAGAATCAGTCAGGGCGCATGTGCTAGTGACAAGCATCTAGAGCAAAGTGTTCTAGCAATTTCTTGTCGGTCATCTATAATTAAGCTACTTAATGAATGAACTATACAAGGAATCCTCTCAAATGGATCCCTTCCCCAACTGCCAAATCATGAAATAACGAATTAAACACAATAAATAGCTTAAACGTTATACACTCATGCGCAACATCTCCTGCGGACCACCATAATTGACGGCATCGTCGATTGAATAAGTAAGCAGTATAATAAGAATTATTTACAAAAATTGAATGAGTGCAAGTATGATATTGTGCAGTAAAAAATAAATTTGTATACATGTGTTTTGTGGTGACTACGTAAAAATTATTAACACATCACGTTTTGTGTAAGCTTGTAAAAATTTTCTTTTTCTTCTGTTTTTTATCATAAAATAACTAATGAAATCCAATGGAACTAATAAAATACCCCTTATACACGAAATTTTCTTTTCTGAAATCAAAACAAAAGCGTATGTTTTAAATAAGTTGCATCAGTAGTGTAACATATGTTTTGTGCTAAATATTTTATATTTTGTTGGTGTATTTAAATGCTAAAAAATCTAATTGTTCATTAATTTTGTTGGAGCTAAGGTAAACTAATAGGAATTTCATATTAGCTTGTAATAAATATTTAAATCAGAAAGCTTTAAGTCCTTTCTTCTAGCTTTCAGACATCTATGTGATTGCCACGTGCTCTATCTGGTATATTTATTAATTTTCTGTGTCCTAATTGTCTTCAAAGTTGTTTGAAGGTATTCATATGAAAATTGAGTGCAAAGTCTCGAGTGATTTAGAACTAAACCTCTCCTGCAGAATTGTTTTTTGTTTTATGAAGGCAATATGTACCACATTTTAAGCAAGCCAGTATACATTCCCCTAATCCATCTCTTATCACTGATTTCGTCCTACCCTTATCAGTGCGTTTCTCTTGGTATGCCGGGAGCTAGCGATCCAAAATCTCCAACATCGCACGGCATTCAGTATGCTGATACTGTCCTATAACATTCTAAGAAAGGTTTATCCCATTTTGATAAAAGAAGGCACTGACGTGCATAAAAATTGGCTCATTTCCCTGGATAGCAATAGGATTTTCCCTTGAAAGGTTACCTTATAGGTAATCAACTTTTGACTCCACCCATCCGATATCGGTTATCTAAGTGACTGACCTGAAAAGGAATTCAAGGACGCTAAAAGAACAATGAAATATATTATAATCGGTGTGAAATAAAGGAGTGTTTCGGATATATCTTTATGGAAGAAATTCACCACGTTTAGTACACAAAGAAAGGCTAAAGCAATACACATAAATTGTTATTCTACAGGAGGGGGTGAAGAAACTGGAAGACAGTTACCATACACGTTTATCCGACAATAATTAATGCAGGTTTTTGGTTCATCCGGACTGAATTTTACCTACTACAAAAATATGTGCCCATTGATAAATACATGTAAAAGTATTCAATTATAATTTTGGGAATAGAGGTAGCAAAAGTTAGCCATTGGTCGCACGCACGCTTTAAATTACACAAAACTACAAAACTAAAGTGTGTGAGATTCGTTTTCACGACAGGTCCAACCTATTCCAGATAAGCGAGGTTCTTCTGTACATTTATATAAGAGCTTTCATCACCGAGATAGAGACGGAGCTAAGGTTATTGCCAGCTATCGATCGGCAATAGAAAGCTCACACTAATAAAAAGGTAGTGTATTAAAAATGCAAAACAAAAAGTTCTTAAATTTCGTCTTTATTTCTGCGTGTTTATATTATTATATTGTATTTTTTGAGGCAGTATTTTTAACACATAAATGATTTCAGTCAAATTATATAATATAAAATTCAATAACAGCCCACCTTAAAGCAATATGCGTATGTAACAATATATAAAAAGTGTATATTACAGTCATTGTTGAAGAAGATGATTGCTTCACGTATTGAAAGCCAATTGAGGTAGGAGTTGTATTGAAGTTCAACTGTTGGGGAGCCGAACTTGAAGTAGTTGCAACCTCACGTATGGTAAAATGTTTTCGGTAGCCTTCGTCCCCCCCAAAAAAATGTTTAAAAAATATTAACTTTGTAATTTTTACTGTTTCTTTAAATATTATATATTTATGTTTGCCTCGGCTGCGTCAGTATTTGTTAGAGACACGCTTCTCTTAGCAGGGTTGTGGTGCACAAGAATGTA
This sequence comes from Deroplatys truncata, assembly GCA_030765065.1. Classification (NCBI taxonomy): domain Eukaryota; kingdom Metazoa; phylum Arthropoda; class Insecta; order Mantodea; family Mantidae; genus Deroplatys; species Deroplatys truncata. The sequence goes on along the minus strand of CM060984.1, from coordinate 167,842,785 downwards.
AGCTTACAATGATTATAACTTTACTTCACTCCTTTTTATTAATGCTTGACAGGATTTATATAGCACTTCACTAAAATAGAGCTGTGAGATTCTTTTATTAATTACTTGTACTTTTAACACGTAAGATTTTTATTTCGTCTCACACAAATACGTATTAAATCTCTTGAGGACCTGTCTCTGTCTCACGTCCTGTTAGAAACACTGTTTGCAGGCAACTGAACTGATTTCAACTGCCTAAACTTGTAAATTTCTGTATTTCAAGTCTCTGATTGGCTAATCCTACTCCGATAGAATACCTTCATTTAACTAAAGCTTTTTCTGGTTGTTGATTGGCTATTTTTATAAACTGTCACTAAAATTACATTATTGCTGCCAAGAATCAGAAGTAGTATTGTTAAAGTCTCAAATTTCTTATTACCTCGGGGTTACCTCATTGTTTCCTCATTGTTAGCAACCTTTAACCTATTATTCTCACAGCTCCTACATTATTAAATTACGTAATATATTCACATAACATTATTGAACATGTATACAGCAATATAAACATATACAATAACTGTAATATACACATTTTATATATTGTTACATACACACTTTGCTTTAAGGCGGGCTGTTATTGAATTTATATTTTATATAATTAGACTGAAATCATTTTAGTTTTTAAAACACTGCCTCACATTCTAGCACTTCCCGTTTCCTTCCCTCCTGAAACTGAGACCGATGTTGTGTTCTTAGGTTAATATTTGAATGCCAGACCTTTGAAATCAAACCAATACCAGGGCTGGTGAGAACAGCGATAGTCAAATGTTTAAGACCTGGACGCTATACGCTTCCTTAAAATTCCAAACTCTCGCCATGCAATCGCTAGAAACAACGGAATGTTGAAAGGATTTTAAGAGGATAACCTAGAAATGAGAAGACTAATGCCACAAAAAACTTATTTGACATAAATTGTGAGTTTTAAAGAGTTCTAGTATGTTTTCATAAATTGCTTAACCTTTAACTGTTTTACAAGGTTATAAAAAGTTCCTTCCGAATGAAGAGGACTTCAAAGGCTGTTCCCAGAGACTTCAATATATACATTTTATTTACCATGTAAACATCTTTAATATATGGTATTTTAATCAAATTCGTTAGAAACATTTTTTAGAAAATAAAAAGTTTCGAAAAAATGTTCTATGTAAAGGTTATTTGGGGTAGGGGGATTTTGTTGAAAATCTTCGTGTCGCTTTCTTGAAAGATTATGATTTTAAATACCAAGTTTTTGTGCTGATCCGACTTACACACTGATAGAGGCACACAGACATGTTTTTAAAAATGCTATCTTTGGATTCAGAGTGTCTCAATTGATGTGTTCCTGATGAAATCTCGGTATAGAATTTTTGGGTGGAATGCAATTGGTACTTCGCTACGTAGTAGAGGAAGTAAAAAAACTGAATGTTGCACCTTTTTCATTTTGGAAGCATTACTATAAAATTTCCTCTGGAATTTCTTTGTAACCTTATTTTCTCACCCCATGCGTTGCCAGTGTCAGAAAGGTTGCAAATTTGTCCATCACCGAGACAGTTTCTGTCTGTTACGTGGGCCACCAAGCCCTCAGTTTCTGCGGGAGGGTGGAACCATCACGAGCAAACAAAGAGAGAAACAGAAACACTATAATTTCAAGCTTTGCTTCTCCTTGTGGTTCTGACAGTTGTTATTTTCAGGAATTCATTTTCTTCGACACGGAGCAAAGTCTTGCGGGAATGAGCGTATTGTGTCTTTACATGGCACCCTCGGGGAAGGCAATCGTCTTTTTGGACCTATTTCCCGTACCATTCCCTTACATGGGGTTCCAAAGCTGTGAAAACATATCCCAGATATCAAACGTACACATTCCTTACCTTCATGTCTATTTGTTGTTTATTTTCTAATGTCTTCACCTAAGATAGAGAAAAAACTGCATTGCGTTCCATCCTTCCGAAAACCTATGTAGCTGATTTACCAGAAATGTATGCTTTGAGGTGTACTGAATTAATTAAGGTAAGGTTTATTTTGATAGTACATAGTAAGTAGAGAGGTAAGTAGAGAAGATTCCACCCAAAATAATCTTATAACGAGATTTCACAGGAAATGCTTCTTTTAAGGCCCTCTAAATCCAAATAAAGCATTTTTATAAAAAAATGTCCATGTTTGTGTGTGAACAGTGTAACTCAAAAAATGAAACGCGCGATCAACACCAATTTTGGAATTTAGATTCAGTATCTTCTAAAGATGTAACACGAAGATTCTTAAGAAAATTCCCCCACCCTAAACAATCCTTTACATGGAATATTTTTCGAAATATTTGATTTTCTAAAAAGTGGCTATAAGGATTTTGATTAACATACCATATTAAAGATATTTACATAACAAATAAAATGTATATCTTGAATTTTCTGGGAATAGCCAATGAAGTCCTCTTCATTCGGAAGGAATTTACTATAATCTTGTATAACTGGTATACGTTAAACGATAAACGAAAATGTACAACATAAGAAATGAATATTTCACAGAATTTATTTCAAATAAACTTTTTTTAGCATAAGTTCGTTTTCGAGATATCCGTTATTAATGGTGATAAATACAAAGAGAAGAGTAATAGTCAAATGTTTAAAAACTGGACGCTATATACTGGTCTTAAACTTCCATACTGTTTCCATGTAATCGCGAGAAACAACTGCAAATCAATTTAAAAGAGTGACAAGTATTGAGCAATTCGAACCTTTAATAACGATATCCCAGAAACGGCGTATGCCATAAAAACTTATTTTAAATAAATTGTGTGTTTAAATAGATCTAAATTTTTGTGTGGTTCGTTTTATTTGTTATATAAATATATTTCATATACGGTATTTTAATCAAAACCGTTAGAACCTTTTTTCAAGAAAATCAAAATTTTCGAAAAATGTTCCATGTAAGGGTAGTTGTGTATGGGGCATTTTCTTGAAAATCTTCGTACCGCATCCGTGGAAGATATTAAACCCAAATACAAGTTTGGTAGTTATCCAACTTTTCGTTTTTGAGTGATGCTGCTCACAGACACAGAGACAAACACACACACGAGATGTTCCCAAAATGGTTTATTTGGATTCAGGGCACTTCAAAACAAGTATTTCCGGTGAAATCTCGGTATCAAATTTTTGGGTGAAATACAATACTTCCCCTACTTACTATACGTAATAGGGAAAATAATAAGCTTTAGTAAGAATAGTTTGTATACCACTAATAAACGATAGAGGGTAGAGGTTAGACGAATGTATCATCAGATTTTTTTTTCTATTTCATATTAATCGGGGTAAACGTTTGCAGAAATAAGTTTCATTAAACATTTTGTTGTAGGTAGAAGAGGGATAGAAGAAGCCGAAATAGATAATCAGCTGTTTAAAGGTGCAACGCTTGAAGACTGATATTTTATACGCTTTCGAGACATCAAGAGAAACAACTGAATAGCGACAGAATTTTGAAAATGACAAAGTTCGGACAATAAAACAAATAAATACGTATATCGGAAATGGATGATGCTAGAAAAAATGTATTTGAAATAAATTATGTATTTTAAAGACATCAAGGTTTTTGTGTAGTAAGTTTTGTCTGTCTCTGCTGGTTTACCAGTCATACAACATTATACATAATTCCTTCTGAATGAATATGACTTCACAGGCTATACCCAGAAAATTTAGGATATAGATTTTATTTGTCATGTAAAATCTTAAATATTGTTTTTATTCAGAGGGAGAGAAATAAGTAAATCAGACTCATACCAGCCTTATCTTTAATCTATCCAGAAGATTTTCTGGAAGTTCCCCAACACTTCATTCATTAATTCATTTATTCACTTTAAGTATTTCCAGTTGACATTGCCTAATATGCATAGTATGTAGAAATCTGATGTGATATCTTTCTCTAACAACTATTCTTTACTTTTGTGTCAGTTCTGAAAATTATTCGTACAAAAGCTTACTTCTTATACATTTCATGTCAATCGAGATAAGCGTTTTATTACACATTTCGGTTTAGGTACAAAGGGGCTAGAAGAAACTGAAGTGATAGCCAAATGTTTAAAACGCGCGACTCTCTATACTAGGCTTATTTTTACTCCCTCTACTACTTACCTATAGTAAGTATACAAAGTAATACATTCCAGTCAAAAATACGATACCGAGATTATTACACCCGAAATACACGTTTTCATGACACCTGAATAAAAAGTGTTTTTAGAAAAGGTGTTTGTGTGTGTCTATTTGTCTGTTTTGTAAGTCTGTCTTGGACAGCGAAACTCAAAAATGAAAAGAAAAAAAACTGAAAAAAGCGAGTCAGTTGGATACCAAACTTTAATTCGGCATCTTCCAAAGATGCGAACGAAGATGTCAATAAATTCAACCATTCCAAACCACCCTTTAGATGTATATGTTAGTTATTTCTTATTTTATCAAAGATAGTTCTGGCGATTTTGTTTAAAATAACATATGTTTAAGATATTTGCATGCACAATGAAATACACATTTTGAATTTTCTGCGAATGCTCTGTGAATTCCTCTACTTTCTGAATGATATTTTTATATCATTGTTAAACTGTAAGATATAAACAAATTCTTACAATAACAATATTCTTTGTTGTTGATTTGAATTTTCAAAAACTTATACCTCTCTCAAGTGATAAGTTGCTATTTGGCTTCTTGTCGTAGTCATTCAAAGAGCTTGGCATTTTTTCAAAGCCATCACATAGGGACCCACTTTTTAAATATCTGAATTGCTTTAGCCTAATGTATTCTTCTTATACGTTCAACGTAATGTGCGAATGATGTGACGTATTAATAGGTATTGTCATACCAGGCACATTATTGCGTCGTATTGGCGACAGAATTGTTGAGGTAATTTTAGTATTTATTTCGGCTTTGTGCTTGAAGTTCCTTCTGGCATGACAACTCGCCACACCTGGCTTGCAAGACTAGCCAGAGGTGGAGAGAGAGCGGGAATCGTTTAGCGTTACTTTCTTGGTGTGTGCAAACGTCAGTCGAGTTTGTGTGAAAGAGTGTAGATGTAGGTCGTGTGTGAAGCATCTCCCCTCAATTTCCTTATTCCTTTGTGTGTGGTGTGGGGTCAGCATTTATGTTATTAAATAAACCACAGGTATTGGGAATGATGCGAAATTTGTGTATTTTGTTATAAAAAAGTCCACGCCTGCACTGGAATGTGAGCATCAAGGTTGGTTCTCTCGCATTTGCTGTAGCTACGCTCCTCCATGTGCATGTTGGGGTGATTAAAATTTAATACCTGCTGGAAACCTTTTGGCCTCCACCCCAGTATGTAACAATATCAATGAAGGTTTATTTCGATTAACATGAAGAAGATAGAATGATATGCTTTGGTAAGTAGGTATATTTTGTAGAAGAGTGAGTAGAGAAAGTAATGTGAAAGAAATATAAAGCAATTTTAAAGTGATAAGTCCTATTCGTCATGCAAAGAGCATGGCATTTCAAAACCTTCAGATAGGGATCCGCACACCTTTAATGAAATGTGTGAATATATAATGACATTTTATCTTGATTAACAATAATTAAATATAATAAGTTTTGTAACAATATTTTGTAGAAGAGTTAGTAGAAAAGGTTTATAAGGGTGTTCTGATGATTATGTTATTATTCCTTCAAAGCACTCGTTAACATTTTATAAAGTGATGAAGCTGCTGCTTTATTTAAACTTAATGGATTGTTATTTGCCTCAAAGGTATGGGTTGTTGTGAACTCAGGATTTAATTACTCAAACGAGTTAACTCACTGTTTTATTATAACCAGAACAGCTGTATAGATTAAACAATTATATAGTTCTAAATTATGCAGACGATCTACTCGCTATGTCGTTTCCTCGCTCACTGGTCCCTGTCTTCGCCCTGGAGAATCACGTTCCTCCCATTGCCTGCGAAATACTGCGACCGCTGACGTTGTTGTTTAAACCAGTCAATGGCAAGCATGGACGACCGTTACGTCGTTCTACCATTCTTGCGTCAGGACGACGACATATCCTTCTGGACGTTCCTCCAGAATCTCCTGTTGCCGACGTGTTCAACACCAGGGAGCGGGGTGGGTTTAAAGTGGTACAGGTCATATGACTGTAGCTTCTAAGATTTTTTGAGGTAGGCAATGAAATCCCACCCGGGTTTTGAATTTTTCTAGATAAATCAAAACTTTTAGTGAGATTACTATTTATAAGTATTAATACTTAATCCCATTGGAACTTCAGTATCCAAAAAAGTTCTGCTTTGCGTAGTTTATTTTAGCTAATTGTTTCACAAACCCAAAGTTTCCTAAAAATCCTCATTATAGGAGGATTCCTTGGTAAAGGAGAAAGATAGCCTAGCTTATTTTTATATCTAAAAGTCCATAAATGAGAGGATTTCAGAATTCTATTAACAATTTCTTATGCTTTTATGCATTCGCATTTGTCCTTTGCAACTTTATTAAGGGTCAACCATAATTATTTCAGCTTTCAACTTATTCAATTTATTTAAACTTCAAAAGAAAGCATTGCACATCATAATAGATCTCGTTCTAAGAGAATTTGTAAAACCATTTTTTATTTCATATAAGATTTCATCTCCTTTTATTTATATCCTGCAATATTTATTATATATTAAGAACTTAAACTATTCTAATCTTTCTGCTAATATTCAGGATTATAATATCAGACGCTGTGATTTGATTAGAAGTGAGGGATGTAATTATCATACTTCTCAGATAAATTTCTTTTGTATGTCGTTAAATTCTAGGACAGTAAGGGATTTAGAAGTTGTAGCTTTATAATTGTACATGAAGGATTGTCTGATTCAGAATTTTTAGCACCTAAATGATAAGCCGCGATAACGTGTGCGACTCGCATTCAAGAAGCCCAGGTTCAAATCCTGGACCAAGCAACTTCACCGAATTTGTTTGATCCCCTAATTTTCGTATCGTTCCTTTCATCATTACATTACATTTCCTTCCTCTTCACCTCCATACCAGCTTTTGGACTGATCACCCATTCTGGATATGCTGTGATCCAGAGGTTATTTGCTCCTCGACTTTATTTGCTACCAACCCAAGGCATTGACTTGTCAGTCCTTGGTGGTATAAGTCCTACAAAGAGGAGGGTAATTAGTTAATTAAGCAGAATTTTAATTATGTTTTATTTGAGGACGTCAAACATGTACTCCTAGTCCGATAACAAATAAACTATCAAACTATAGAACCGAAGTAGCAGCAATAAAATAATTCCCTTTGACTCCTGTGCATACAAATATATAAATAGAAACAAAATTAAGCATTCTTTGTTGGCCGTTATTCGATTTTCTGAGAAGTGCTGGGCAACGACAGTAAACGGTGAACGGAGTGGTCATTACTTTCTTTTACGACTCTTGGTGAGAAACAAAGCTTGCAAACTGCAACCTTAATTCCATATGCAATTTCTGCATGTCGTTTACCACATAGCGCAGTATATCACGGCTTAACGTTCTTAGGAGGCCATTTGTGCCAGAGATAGTCTGGGCTGCAGAGAGGTGATAAAGCAATTTATTTTATTTATGCTTCTGTGACTTCTAAAGTAGGCGGCAACTGTCTTTTCTGCGGTCTTTCTGTAGGGAGGGTTGTCAGAAGGAGTGGAAAAAATGGAGGTATACTGCAAATGGGACTGGGAAAGAAATCGAGAAATGACGTAACTAGGGAATACCCAATTAACAGAAATATTGATTACCTCACTAGAAACTGAAAAAGAGAGAATTCGTTATGTGAAATGAAGCCATACATTACATTCATAACTGGATAGTTAAAGTAAATAAATTTGTATTTATGTATTGATTGGATATAATGTCAATGTGCTGTAGAAACCAGTACGAGCTTGGAGAGAAAAATAAGTTAAGTGGGAAACAAACTTTTTTAGCAGGACAATAGAAAATAGCTACGTCTGGTGCCAAGTGTCGCAGCTGAAAGTTGTAGTTTAAGCGAAACAGATGTGCACGTATCAATACAAGCTGGGGTTATTTATGGAAAGTTATGGTTTCAGAAGAATGTGACTTACCTTGTTATAGTATTACTTTGTGTGAGAACTTTATACTTCAGATTTACATAAGGGAGCTAAGTAGGGGATTTCTGTAATATTTCTCGATCAATAGAAAAAATACATTTATTGTAAAGAAATACGTTCAACGAGTAATATTAAAGAACTTATTGGGAGAAACAAAAAAATTATATGGCGAAATTTTACATCTACAAGTAGACCATTCACGATTTCGAAGTCCGGAAAGTACATTTGTGAGACATTATTATAAACAAAAAAGTTTACGAGTTCGACTGCCGACACAAAATACAAACGTTTTGATGTAATAGATTCTTACCAAGGGAGGGGAACAAGCAGGATATGAAAATGGGCATGAAATAAAGTTGTTTAGCCTAAAACGGCGTCTTCATTTATCACTGGAACACCGCGACCCGAGATACTTACCTACGCACCTCTTTATCTCTCCCTCTCCTTCGCTCACGAGTATCACCTGGTGGGAAGGATCTGTTAGAAAGTAAAAGCAGGAAATAAGACTGGTAATCTAAAGCCCCTCTCGGCTCTCCTATATCTGTGGTCTGTTATTAGCGGGGTTGTTTAAACTCAGCAGCAGCAGCAGCAGCAGCAGCAGCAGTAGCAGTAGCAGTAGCAGTAGTAGTAGCAGTAGCAGTAGCAGTAGTAGTAGTAGTAGTAGTAGTAGTAGTAGTAGTAGTAGTAGTAGACGACTTACTCGGTTTTGTACGAATGGCTTTTAAACTTAGAATGGCGATTTAATTAACTTCCATATTCCCATATTCTTGATTAAAAAAACAGCATAAATAAACGGTTTCAAATGCGAGAAATACAAATGTTTGGAACTCAGTGTGTTAAAAAAGAACTTATATAAGACATTTTACATATACTATTCAATTGTTCATGCTCAATACGGGCCCTAAACTTAATCTCACAATGTATTTTCATTCTGATTTTGCAAAACTGTTTATTATGATTTTTATGGTTGCAAATAAAACAATGTACACAATTTTTGGAACGTGTGATTATTTATATTAATGGAATTTTCATGAATCGCTATGCTCATGATGGAAACCTTTCGACGCGTAAAAATATCCCACTTCAGCCACAAGTTACATAAATATTATAAAATTATGGTACGTTACTTTATCTTTATACGCAAGCATTTTGTTTTATGGCTCCAAAATGTCGTTAACCAATTTGTAGTTTTAAATATTTTTAGTATTTAAAAGATAGGAACCGGACGTTTTGTCCGGAGACATTTCGTTCCGCTAAGCAAACACATCCATACCACATTTCGTCCACGCGGAAATTGTATCCATACGATATTTTGCCTATGAACTTTTTACCAACGCATTTTTGGTCCGTTTAATAATGTGTCCCCGAGATTACATTATAAATCAAGAAATTAGTCAATATATATTATTAATCCCTCTGTTCTTCTTCTTTTGCTTCGGAATACTGTTTTTAAAGTGTCATCTCCGAATACTGTAGGACTGTGTACTAGTAAACCCAGCAACGTGTCTGCACAAAAATGACTCCCTGGGTCATTGACTCCGGTATCATAGAGAAGAAATCTCTCGTTGATGAGAGTAAGATCGTAGGGATGTAATACTTGAACGTCCGCCATGGAACGTGGCATAGGAAGACAGTTATTATTTTTATGTCTGTTTATACTCCTCATTATAGTATTCCTATCTGGCATACTCATTTGTACTCACTTGAAGTTACACAGAAGCAGGTGGTGCATTCGGGTACTCTTCAGGCCATCGTGTTATCCGTCGTAGGAAATCTTGCACTGCTGAGGCGGTGCCATTGCTCTCATGCGTGTAGTTCCTTTTAGAGATGACAGTTATTTCTCTTTCACATCATCATTTGTTATAGCAGATGCCATACAAACCTCGCGCTGCTCGCATCGCCAATATTTTCCAGTTCTATTTGTGTTACATGAGTGAATTTGTTGCTCCAAAATCGGGTTTCCCCCAGTGATCATTTTATAATGTAAAAATGTGAAGAATAATCTGTAAAATTTAGTAATGTGAAAAAGAAAACATTTGCCGGAAAACGTTGAAGGTTTAATGGAAAAACTCTCATTTGTCTAAATGTTCCATGGAGGAAATGGTTCATTTGGTGAAATATCTTATGGCAAAATATTTCTGGACGAAATGACTGTGGGAGAGTCATGTATTGCCCTAACATCAGTTGCCATGTTGTCTGTGGGCGTAATGAATTGGATGAAACGTTCTGGAACCGCAATTAAATTCTGTATTATAACTTATTTCCGACAGGAAGAACAGTGGTTTTCAATGGCGAAAAGCTTATCGGCTGAGTGGTTTCCGAGTTTACCACCCCTCCCACACACACACACACGCACAGAAATTCACTCTTTTTATATTGAATATAATAATGTCGTTATCCAAGGAAAAGATCAAAATAACTGGAATAAATCGAAGTAAAATATATATTAACTACAGGAACCTCTTATTGCTAGAATTATTCTATGGTAATCTAACTACAAATGTGTAATAGCCCACAACGCACCAATTGCTTACTATGACATCTTCTTCACCGTTGTATCGTCACATTCAGAACTAGAGTTGCTATTTATACCTAGCACATTCTGCAAACCATTTCTGAAAAACAATTAGTCAGATACCAGACATATGTACCGTAACATGGGGTACTATTTTGGAGGCATCAAGTGATTGCGAATAAGGCTATGCATTTCTAAGATAAATATTATATCATGGAGTTTTGGTGCCTGCTTTTTACCAGGCTTTCTTCAATAGCTTACTTACAGAAACAAATACCATGACAGAAATGTGCCACATTCGTTTAAATATACAAATGCCGATACTAGTACATTCTCGTCTCGAAATTTCAAGGATGTTACTGGTGAATGTTGGATTGCATATATTCCGTGTGTTAGAAGTGCGGTTGAACTTCACGTTTGTGAAACTTAGGAGGCAGCGTATGGGAGTCTTATAACATCCGCTAGATATTTAGGGGTTTTGGATTTTAAGCGTCAGTGTCACGGAGTTCCCATGTTAGGAATAAAACTAGGAGCCGGGCCAAGAGACACACTTTTTTGACTCACATACAAGGCGTCGGATAAATATAAAAATTGTTATTTAATTTCGGCGTCCTCCATGAATATGACACAAAGATTTTCAAGTGTATTTTAAAATAAAAAATCTGATGTGTTACACTCACATGACTTTCTCTACTCTTGTATAAAGTATTTTTACAAACGCTTATTCCCCATATGCTTCATGTTAATCGAGATATCGAGATGTTAATCTTATTACTAATTTTCTTGTAGATGCAAGGGGAGTTGCTAGGCTTTAAGCTATAATCAAATATTTTAAGCGGTGGTTGATATGTGAAGTATACCATCCTCTTTGCATTACCAGGACAAAAAATAAATGAATAACGAATTCCCATTTGAGAAAAAGTATAAGTATTGCAAAATTTAAGGGAATAACAAGCAATATCTTGAAAATGGTTCACTCAATAAAAAAATGTATATGACAGAAACTGTGTATTTTAACGCGATCTACATTTTTTGTGCATAAAATTTTGTCTATCTTTTATGGTTTACCAGTTATGCAAACGTTGTTCAAAGAGCACTTTTGGAGACATTCCCAGAAAATTCAAGATATATATTTCATTTGTCATGAAAATAGCTTAAATATATGATATTTTAATCAAAATCGTTTGAGCCATTTTGAGAAAATTTAAAATTTTCGAATAATTTTCCGTGCAAAGGGTAACTGGGGTGGGGATTTTCTTGAAAACCTTCGTGTCGCATCTGTGGAAGATACTGAACCTAAATACCAAGTTTGGTATTTATCTGACTGTTCGTTTCCAAGTTATGCTGTTCACAGACACACACACACAGACACACGGACATGTTTCCAAAATACTTTTTTTTTGGATTCGGAGGCCTCAAAACGTGTATTTCCGGTGAAATCTCGGTATCGAATTTTTAGGAGGAATGCAATACTTTCCCTACTTGCTATACGTAGTAGAGAAAGTAAAAAATCTAATATGTTTTACATTCACATGGCCTTCTCCATTCAATATTGTATATTTGTATCACTTTTGCAATCGATTGTTACAAAGTTTTATTTTTCTTTGTACTTGAAGTTTATTGAGATAACCGTTTGTAGAAATGGTTTCATTACACATTTCGTTGTAGGCATGAAGAGTCACGATATTCAAATGTTTTAATATCGGTCGCTATATGCTGCTTTAAAATTCCACGACATCCCGAGTGACAATTGACAGAACTTTGAAAAAACGACAAAGGAATTGAATAATTCAAATCAATAATAACGCATATCTAGGAAATCCTGATGCCACAAGAAAACTATTTTAAATGGATTTTAAGAGATCTACATTTTTGTGTAATAAATGTTTGTCTATCTCTTTTGGTTTACCGCTTATACAAAAATTCTTTCCCAATGAAGAGGACTTCAAGGCTATTTCTAGAAAATTTAAGATATACATTTTGTTTGTTATATAAATATCTTAAATATATGGTATTTTAATCACAATAGTTGGTGCTATTTTTGAGGAAACAAACCTTAGGAAAATTTACCATGTGGGTAAACTGGGTAAATGTTGGTATTTTTTTTATAAAAGTTCCCTTGTTTACCCAGTTTAATATTACTGTGTTTGTACTGTATTATTTATCGCTTATCACCGCAATTACACAACACACGGACACAGACAAATACCCATGCCCATGGTAAGACTCGAACCCGCGGCCCTCAGCTTGGCGGAGCACCAAAGCTTACACTCCAGCGACCACGGCTACAATGAGCGGCAAGTAATTTGGAGTTGGGAAATTGTTTTGAAAATCTTTGTGTTACAAATTTGTTATTTACCGAGTTATCTGTCCACTCACACATGCGCGTGCGTATCTTTTTCTAAAAAAAAAACCTTTTTTTTCATTAAGGAGACCTAAAATCACCTATTTTCGGTGAAATATGGACGTCGAATTATTGGGTGTAATAGAATCCCTTCTCTACCTACTATACGTGGCAGAGGAAGTAAAAATAATGGATATTTTTTTTTTTTTTAAACTGGCTCTAAACATTTGGATTTAGTCATTTTAAAGTAAATCTTGAATTATCTCCGAAAGGCCTGTGAAGTCTTCTTCATTCGGAATGGATTTTGTAAACTACCAAAAGAAATGTATAAAAAGTTACTATGCCCAAAAATAGAAATCGTTGAGACACACAATTTATGTGCAAATTATTTTTGTATCGTTATCCATTTTCGAGATGTGCACTGTTTTTGTTTAAATTTTTAAATACTTGATAAAACTGCTTAAGTGTTCAGTCGCCACTCTTAGATGTATCGCTTGATCATGCAAATAGTGGAATTTTAAAGCCAGCTTATAGCAATCCCTTCTAAACATTTGGCTAGGGATTCAGTCTCCTTTCCTCTTGTACCTACAGATAAATGTGTAACGGGGCTATTTCTGTAAACGTTTATCTCGATTAACATGAAGTAAATAGAAATATAAGCTTTTATAAGAATAGTTAGAAGAGCATATATAGAATTAAAGATTATTTTATTTTATTTTCGAATATTTAGAAAATTGAAAGAGAAGTATTACGACAAAATTATGATCAGAAAGGAATTAAAAGGTTAACCTGACCAGAGTTCAAAGTTCTGCAATAACTTATCAGAAAATATTAATGGGTTATTCCTTTAATTTATTTTTATCTAAATGGTTTCGCTCCCAGGTCATTTATTGCTCTGATATATCAGATGTTACCTAACTAAATAACATCTGTCAGAAGAAAACAAAAGCTGTACAAAATATTTAATTTCAAACACGGTTGCTTATCTTCTTATAAATGGATTTGTCTCCGAGCACAGTCCCATTTTTATTATGGCAGAGGGTGCGGGGAGGAGGCAAAGATGCTCTTTCAGCTTCGTTGTCGCACTTTAATTCTCTGTCAGATTCTGTATGGAGCGCATTCTTTTTATTAGCGATAAGAGAGAGTTTGCAGTAAATATAATTTGTTATCTAAACGCGTGTGTCGCCAGACAAAAGGGAGCTGGTAATAATTTTCCAAGCTGAAAGTATCACCTCGGTCTGGGAACCCCCGCCCCCCTCCTCACACCCGCGCATGTGCAATAGCGAGTGGGGTTAAGATTATTTTATTACACGATAAATTACAATGTAATCGTTAATGTCTGAAACACCAAGCGGCGGTAGGCTAATGATTTATAGCCGGGCCGCAAGGGGGATGCACATGTATATATATAAAACAGTCGAAATGAGTGCGATGGGCAAGAGCTTGCCAGTGTTAAATAGCTCATTAGGAGCTCGCAATAATGGCGTACTAATCAATCAGCAGATGGAACATTAAGGCGTTAATTTGTACAGCCGTTTCCTTTTACAGAGGCTTTAGGGTTTACAAATTAAAATTAAGACCCCTAACAGCCCACTTTACCCCCTCAGAAGAAAAATTACAAGTGTAGTAATTATTACATTAATGAGAAGTGCTTCAAGTGCGGCACTTCTAACGGATGGTTATTCTTCAGTTGTTAGTCTTCTAAATTACCTAGAGCTGGTGTTATAAATGACCAAGATAAACCGAACTAGCGGTTTAAGTGCCGGTGGATTACGTTAAACTGCAGTACATGCTGTTGGTAGACCTGCTCTATGAGAAAAGACGGTGATGGTTAAACTTTCCTGCATGTAATTTCCACATTTATACTGAAAATGGCTCATTAAAAGAAAATATTACGTGTTACATTCAACTATTTCCCCAACTCATTCTTACACATACTATTCCTATATTTCTACTTCATGTTACTCTAGATAAATATTTGCAGACATAGTTTCATTACAAATTTCGTTGTAGATATTACAGTCGAGTGCATAGAAGCGTGCCGATGCTTCTGATTTTTTATGCGTTTACCTTTATTTTATGTTGGAAGATTTTCCTTATCATCTGTGTTCCACACCATCCCTGGATAAGTCTGTATCTTATATATTTAAATTCAAGTAAAAGATACGAATCAGCCTATTAATAAAGGTGAAGCTTAGGTGAGCGATAATAGGGAGGAGTACAGAAGCATTACACCTGAGTCGCTGGAAGGCATGCTTCGCAACAAAGGTCCACACTAGACCTTGGATGAACCCGTCTCGTATTGGTAAGATGTCAAAACACAAAAATTTATCTACGAACACAGTTCGGTTTCAGTCTCAGGAATGAAGGAAAAGAAGGGACTAAAGTAAACATTATATGGACTGTTAGAACCAGTTGGAGTGGATTGGTACAGGCGCTTTAGTATTCCCTTACAAACATAAATTATATCGGCACGATTCCATGCACTCGACTGTAAACAGGGATAAGGGGAACTACAGTGAAATTAAAATGTTTATAAGGGGATCGCTATATGTGTTTCTTAAATTCTATACTCCTTCCATGACATCGTTCCAAATAAAGGAATGACGATATAAAACTTTAAACAATGGAACGTTCAGACCGAAACCAAAGACTATTGTGGAAATGGTTAATGTTAAAAAATATTCGGCATAAACCGTGCGATTAAACGAAATCTATGTTTTTGGTATTGTAAGTTTATGCTTATCATTGTAGTTTACCAGTTATACAAAATCATACAAAATTCATTCATTGGCTGTTCATATAAAGTTCAACATACATACATTTTAATAGCCATGCAGCCATCTTAAACGTATAATTCTTAATCGTAATCATTACAAATATTTTTTGAAAATAAAAAAATAAATAAAATATTCCAATTAAAAGGTAGTTTGGCAGGAAATCTTCTTGGATATCATTTTATGATATTCTTGGAAAATGCTGAATCCAAAATACCAACTTTGGTGTTTGCCAATACGCGCACGCGCGCACACACAAACACGCTCGCGCCTTTTGAAAACTTGACTTTTGACTTCAAGATTAAACTTGATACACGTTAGTAACAGTGATTCATTTAAAACAGAAAATTATCGGATACATTTCACATATAGTTTTATTATATTGATGTAATGTTTAACTCTATATATTATTAAAGAAAATTGAATTACTATGGCCTTAAATAGTAATTAAATACATAAAGAAGCTATGCATTGGGCTTTTCTGAAAAATTTACATAAAATCAATATAGGTTCGATAAAATGAAAGGATAACTGGCAACGATATGTTGATTGAAATTCTTGATAATTTTTATCGGTTTCTTTACTACGTTTACTACGTAGTTTTATATATTTCGATTTTTTTCTATGTATGCTAATAATTATTTTGTATGGAAAGGCGGTATTTTAGCGTAAGATTTTATTTTCCGTATTGCATTCAGTTTGCAATACTGTTAATTTCGATACAGTGCGGAAAAATACGTTTTTTATGTGCGAAATGCACACAGAAAGTCGGGTTATTTTCCCTACATGATATTTTAATTTGTACAAGCAATTGATGAAACAAACATTAAATACGGAACCAAGAGAAATTACTTTTTAAGAGAGCTGGGAACAACAATGGACCACAAATAAAAATAAAAGAGTAGCTGTTTCAATACAGCTTTTTTGTGTAGTACATGGAATTGCCCTTACGTTATTATTTTTAGTTAAAAAGTAACAGCTTTCGTTACCAGTGAAATATCAAAGTTTATTATCTTCCCTGCAGTGGCCTCAATAACAACTAGAGCTGAAACAGTGAAAATGGCTAATCATTCCGGTGGAAATCGAACCGGCGTTCCATTGTGGGAAATGACGTGTAATAACGTCGAGGTAAGTGAATTATAGCCATATGAAGACACACAGACAAATGACAAATTATCAGCAGTGAAGGTGACTCCAAACAAATTATTACCGCCACAAGGTGCATGTGGGCGAATGGTAATTGCGAGGTTTTGGTGTAATGTAATTAAATCTATGTCCGAGTGAGAAACGCTCCATTACGTGCAAATGCAAGAGGAACACAAACACTGGATTGCTCTGCTCATGATTATGTGAGTAATTGTGGTATCAATTTCCAAATGTCTCCTTGTGCAGGCCTACAGATTGCGGATAACTTAGACATTTCTTAAATCATTTCTACAGATGTATGGACTTTTACTTTTCTACTGCTTACCTATCCCACCTAAAAATTTAATACCGAGATTACACCGGAAATGCACGTTTTTAGGCCCCCTGAATCCAAAAAAGCATTTTTAGAAGAAGTTCTGTGCGTGTGTCTGTGAACAGCATAATTCAAAAACTAAAGTTGGATAAATGCCAAACTTGCTATTATTACATGTTGGGGTGAAGGCCGAAAGGGTTGCCAGAAAATGATTAATTTGGGGAGGGGGGCGCAACTCGCAGCAAAGGCAGCAAAAGTCCGGGACCTTAGTGTGTAAATTTTAAGGGAAAAGCGTGGGGTTTTATATTACATTGAAAGATTACATAACATACATTACCTGGGATTTATTCACAAAAACGTTTGGTTTCTATATATAATTAACAAAGGAAATAGGATGAAGGGAGATGCCAGAGACCGTAGACCGGCAACACACGACTGTTCCATCGACCACTTACTCTCAAGTGTCGCTAACTTGCCCCCACCAACCGTGTATAGCCAGAGCCAGACAGGGCTGTCGTCATATCAGCAATTTCAAACAGATCTTTCCCTTTGTCGTGGTCCAAGCCAAAAGGAAAGACCATTAAGCTGAAATATAACTAAGAAGATTCATTAATGCTACGTCTGGTAGCAACAATACAGCACGACAGTGCGTCTGGTAATAACAATAAAATTAATATGTCACAGTATTTAAGTTCAGCGTCTTCCAAGGTTGCGACACGAAGATTTTCAAGAAAATCCCCTAACCCAAACTACACTCTTACATAAAAAAGTCACTATTTTAATTAAAATACAGCAAATTCAAGATACAAGCATGATAAACAAAATGAATACCTTGAATTTTCTGCGAATAGTCTGGAAGTAGCTTTGATAAACCGTAAGGAACGGACAAAATCTTACTACACAATAAATGTAGATCTAGTTAAAGCACACAATTTATGTCAAATAAACTTCTTTATGGAGTTCTTTACTGATTATCGGAGTGGGCTCGGCACTGCTCCGGTGAGGAAATTTACCTATGCCCCACAAGGGGGCTGTTCCGGGAAGGAGGAGGGGGTGAGAGAAGACACCGGAGGCCAGAACCAAGACTGACGACAAAGCAATTGCAGAGTCCCTACAGTTTCCAGATTGGGACGCCACGACAATGGGACAGGCAGATTGGAGATCGCCGCCCACACAGAGGGCCCAACACCCCGCTCCGAAGGGACGGTCGTTTACTCCGGCACAGAGCAACATTTTCCCCTGTTACGCCGCACCGAAACACCCTCGCAGACATTTCCAACCCTGAAACATACCTAGCAGGATGAAGGATGAATGAAATGACGAATGGAATGAAATAGAGGGACTGGAAACTCGATGGCTAAAATAAACCAGTCCAGAATTCACTGACGACCCGGGAAACCCACGAAAAACTCATGGATCTGAGTGGTCGGTCCCGATTCGAATTCGAGTCGCACGCATTACCTCGTTCTGTTTTTTTTTTGGCGTTAACCATTTCCAAGATATTATTTGTTATTGGTTTAAGTTTTCAAATAATTTATTATTTTATCAACCACAAATTGCTGTTTTTGTTTCTTCTATGTGTTCGTACAAAGAGAACAGAATTTCAACGCCATCACATAGCGACCGGTTTTGAAATGATTTGACTATCGCTTTTTCTTGTTGTATTCTTGTTATACCTACACGAAATGTGTATACATGTGTAATAAAGGCATATCTGTATTAACAAGATATATATAGAGGAGTGGGTAGAGAAAGTCTTGTGAATGCAATACATAGAAATTTATGTTCTTATTTTCTACATGAGGGATTCGATGGTAACCCAGGATTAAACGCCCTTTCCTACTATTGTTATATGTGCTAAATCCATGACCCATTATCTCAGCAAGTGCTAAGATATGACACTGAAACGTTAACAGAATGCAGATGCCTGGCTTCTAAGTTCACTGATTTACTTTTATACAGTTATGTCATCTCTTAAAAAACATTTTTTAATTATTCAAGCTTTGTTAGAAATTTATAAGCAATTAACTTTTTCCTTTCTCTACCACCTACCTATAGCAGTCAAGAGGAAGTATTGTATTTCACCGAAAAATTCAATGTTCAGATTATATCGGAAATACATTTTTAGGCCCTTCGAATAAAAAAAAAGGATTTCTAGAAAACGATCCGTGTGTGTATATGTGTGTGTCCATGCGTGTATGTCAATAACATAAGTACTCTAAAACGAAATATTCGACAACACCAAACTTGGTATTTAAGTTCAATATGTTCCAAAGATAAGACACGAAGATTTTCAAGATAATTCTCCACCACAAACTATGCTTTATATGGAAAGATTTGAGATATTTTTTATTTTCTCAGGAATGACCCAAAGAAATTTTATTAATAAATCATATTTTGTCAGTTATAGTTTTACAAGAATGTGGTAAATAATTTTATGAAGTTCGAGATATTCAGGACAAAATTTGTTTAAATAAATCCATAAAATTGACTTTAGAATTCTTGAGAGTCTTTTTCATAATGCTTATGCAAGCAGTTGTTTGATGATATGATTTTTAAGGGAATAATCACCCCATGTTCAACACGTGGGCGAGTTATGCAAATCATAAATGAAAATCTTAACTTTAAGCTTAATTTGTTTAAATTTCCTTTCTAGGTTCACCTTCCGGTACACCTACTTTGTTACGACTTATCTCATCTTCTGGAAAAGCGTTAAAAAATCGAATTAATAAATATACTCCAATCTCATGAAGTGCTAGCTAAAGCACTAGTCAGTAGACTTCTCCAGTATTTAAGCACAAGGGCTTGCGCTGGGTTGATCATTTTCCTAGCAGAAATCTGTGCCGGTCAGATCTCTAAATCTATTTTGTTCTAACTTACAATTTCGAAGTAGGCCTTCGGCAGGCGAAGATGAAACACCGGACTTCATCCGTCTACCTGGTAAAACCCCAAGCTGTCTAACTCTCTCCCTCTTGCAATGTAGTTTAGATTAGTTATTAGAAAGATTAAAGTCTCTTTTGAAATCAGAGTTACACGTCTAATAGTGTCACTCTTTCACCATCGTTCCAGCTACCCGAAAAACTACAACCCTTTCGATGACATTCCTGAGCTACATCTCTGATCTCGTCACCTTTGACAAAGGCGCTGATTTGGACAAATACGCCACAATTTATTTAAGGTCCTTACATTTAAAATAAAATATAAAATTCGAAATTTCTGGTAATAGCCCGTGAATGATGAAGGAATTTTGTATAAGTTTATATAACTGCTAACCCTAAGCTACAGAAAACGCGTACTGCAGAAATTCAGATTCTTTTAAAACAGACAATTTATTTAAAACAATTTTTGGTAACAACACCAATTTACAAGCTATCCATTGGTATTCATTTGCATACTTTATTACTTGTAGTTTTAAAGTGTTGTCACTATTCAATTGTTTTTTTCGATATCATGGAAAGATTATCCAGCTTTTAGATCAGCATATTGTGACCGAGCGCGACAAGTACTTACGGACCGGCCGTGCGAGCGCCTCCGGGCTCATCTACTGCCGCGGGTTAGACTAATGGCCGGTCCCCCTCTAGAACAATTGGCGCGCAATAACCATCCGCTTTCTATGCAGACCTACACTAGGTGATCAACAGTATCCGGACACCTGGCTGAAAATGACGTACAAGTTCTGGCGCCCTCCATCGGTAATGCTGGAAGTCAATATGGTATTGGGCCCACCCTTACCCTTGATGACAGCGTTCACATCCGGTGCTTTTCAATCAGGTGCTGGAAGGTTTCTTGGGGAATGGCAGTCCATTCTTCACGGAGTGCGGAACTGAGGAGAGGTATCGATGTAGGTCTGTGAGGCCTGGCACAAAGTCGGCGTTCCAAAACATCCCAAAGGTGTTCTATAGGTTTCAAGTCAGGACTCTGTGCAGGCCACTCCATTACAGGGATGTTATTGTCGTGTAATCACTCCGCCACAGCTCGTAAGAACAGGTGCTCGATCGTGTTGAAAGATGCAATCGCCATCCTCGAATTACTCTTCAAAGTGAGGCAGTATTTTAACACTTAAATGATTTCAGTCAAATTATATAATAAGTAAATTCAATAACAGCCCGCCTTGAAGCAATATGTGTATGTAATAATTTATAAAATGTATGCAACAGTCATTGCATATGCTTATATTATTGTATACATGTTCAATAATGTTATATGAATGTATTACGTAATTTAATAATGTAGGAGCTGTGAGAATAATAGGTTACTATACGTGCAGTTACAACGAATTTTAAATTAGGCTCCCCAAGAGTTGAAATATAATACATCATCTAAAAACTGACTTTCAATACGCAGCAGCAACTAACTACTTCAAAAGTGGGAAGCAAGAAGGTGCTTAAAATATCAATGTGGGTCTGCGCTGTGATCGTGCTACGCAAAACAACAAGGTGTGCAGGCCGACCACACCATAGCACCACCACCTCCGAATTTCGCTGTGGCACTACGGACGCTGGGAAATGACGTTCACCGGGCATTCGCCATACCCACATCCTGCCATCGGATCGCCACATTGTGTACCGTGATTCGTCACAAAACGTTTTGCCACTGTTCAATCGTGTAATGCTGACGCTCCTTACACCAAGCAAAGCGTCGTTTGGCATTTTTCTGCGTGATGTGTGGCTTATGAGCAGCCGCTCGACCATGGAATCCAAGGTTTCTCACCTCACGCCTGTCGTAGTACTTGGAGTGTATCCTGATGCATTTTGGAATTCCTGTGTGATGGTCTGGATAGATTTCTGCCTTACGACCCTCTTCAAATGTCGGCTGTCTCTGTCAGTCAACAGACGAGGTCGACCTGTACGCTTTTGTGCTGTACATGTCCCTTCACGTTTCCACTTCACTATCACATCAGAGACAATAGACCTACGGATGTTTAGGAATGTGGAAATCTGGAGTACAGACTTCTGACACAAGTGACACCCAATCACCTGACCACGTTCGAAGTCCGTGAGTTCCACAGAGCGTCCCATTCTGCTGTTTCACGATGTCTAATGACTACTGAGGTCGCGGATAATGAGTACCAGGCAGTAGGTGGCAGCACAAAGCATCTAAGATGAAAAACGGATGTTTTTGGGGTGTCCGGATACTTTTGATCGCATAGTGTATATATGGCGCTGCTCTCAACCGGCAGCGGAGTTCAGAGTGTGAGTTTTGTGAAGTGAAAAGTGGAGAGTGCAAGCGACCAGTTCAGTTCAATTGTGATTCTACGGATCAGCTGTAGTTGTGTTGTGTGATTCAAGTGTAACTTTTTAGTACTGTGAGCTCCTAGCGATAAATAAAGTGTGTTTCACAGTAACTGGTGTTCTGATTTCTTACAATAGAGTCACTGAGTTTATAAAGATACTCCATAGATTGACCATAATCTAATAAGTACATAGCTTAGCTACATATAATGTAAATAGTGTAAAGAAGATAACCGATAGAAATGCTTTAAGTGTTTTATTGTGCTGTAACAAATTTTTAGTCTGATGTATTGCCAAACAAATAAACAATGCTAGGGAGGTGATTAAAAAAACAAATGCTAGGGGATAATAAATTTAAGTATATATGCAGCCATTATTTGCTGAAGCAGTTGCTATGACGTAGTAAGAGTGAAGTAATCCCAAAATTTTATTTAGTTATCTTCAATACTTTCTGAGAAACTGGGACTTTTATGTCAGAAACAGAGCATAATAAAAATGAGGGAAAACAAACTCGCATGTATTCCCATACAAATATATACCAAGACAACCAAGCTACAATATTTAGCAGAGATACCAGCTTCTAGAACAAAACGTCCCCAAAGGATTAGCTAAATTTGCTCTCTACTGTATAAAGCATGCCAGTTATTTTCTGTAAAATGGTGCAGATTCCAGAGTATAAAATGATAAATGCAGTGTCATTTATCTTTCTCTTGTATCCGAAGACGAAGTATTTGCATCCCATACAAAAATTTGAAATCCAGATTTAACCGGAAATATATGTTTGAGCCCAATGGATACAAAAAAAAAAGATTTTTAATGAATATAACTCAAAAACAAAACATGCTTGATATTAAAGTTTAGCACTTCCAAAAATGCTGCAGGAATTTTTTAACGAAAGCTCCCAACGTAACTATCTTTTACATGAAATCAATTCCTTAGTTTTTATTTTATCAATAATGGCTAACGATTTTGATTAAAATATCATATTTTAAAGATATCAACATAATGTATATCTCGATTTTTCGGTTAATAGATTGTGAAGTTCATTCATTCTGATGAATTTTATATAATTTTGTGAAAGTGGTAAACAATAAAATATGGATAAAAACTTAATGCACAAAGAATGTAGATTACGTTGAAATGCAAAATTTATATAAAGCTTTAAGGCTTTTGTGATATTAGCCATTACCGAGATATCCGTTGGAATTGGTTAGAATTTTCCAATACTTTATCGTACATTCTTTGAAGTATTAAGTCAATAGTCATTTAATTCTCCCGATGTCATTTAAGGAGTGGAACTTTGAACTCATAAAATAGTACCGTTTTTGTGCCTATAACGAAATATGTAATGAAAGTATTACTGCAAACATTTATCTCATAAGGTATGCAGAAGCATAAGATTTTGTAAGGATAGTTTGTAAAAGAGAAAAAAGAGGCGATAGTAGATAAAGTATTCGAATGTAACTGCAATTTAATTTCCCCATAACTCATCTTAAATTATAAATAATAATAATAATAATAATAATAATAATAATAATAATAATAATAACAATAATAATATGTCTTCAGTAATATATTTGAAACGTATTTTCGAAATTGTCAGTGTGTAGACCACTTGAAATTTTCAGTAGACACACATATTATTTTTAATTACGTTTAAATGATCAGAGTTGTTCCGATGTTTGCATGGTTTTAGTTGGTTATTAAATTTGTATATTCCATTGAATGACCTCTATTGACAATCAATCGCGTGGATGTGTGGCAACTTACGGATATACACGTATATTAATTGCCTTGGGCGTTATAGGCTTCATAATGGAAATTATGTTACCCTTGGTGTCAAAAGCATGAATTTCGCGCTTTCTCTTCTTATTCTTTACCTTGAAAGATAACATTAATGAAACCAAGAATGTGATATTGTGGCGTATTAATAACTTGGGTGTTTCATTGTCATTACCAGACATATTGTCGTTTTCATTGTCATTACCAGACATATTGTTGTTTTCGTTTGGGATGACCTCACTCCTGACTGGGAGCTTAGGCTAGACACGAGTGGTGAGGATACAGCGTCTGTCTTGCTGAGTATTCCGCGAGAAGCGCATCGCGCGTGTAAGCCGGCTTTTGGATCGGTGGACATCTCACCTCGCCTTTCATATTTAGTAATGTAGGAACCCCAAACGGTTGGAAAATAAATCTAGGAATGTTTAAGTAGATTTGTGTTATGGATTTTGTACAGCTAATACCCTCGCCTTCCTCTTAACCTCCACACCACGTTTCGGTCCTTTGCGTCCCCTCAATGTACGTGCTGGGTACTAAAAATTAATTTAAATTTTCATGAAACCTTTAGGCCTCTACCCAGTATGTAAAAATATGCTACATTCATACTACTTAAAATAAAAGTGTTTGGTATTTTTTTCCCAATTGGCGTATACGGACTTGGGTATATTCATCTGTGGTTGTGTACAAGATTGGGAACGACGGGTACTCTGTGGATACCGGGCAGGATCTATTAGAGCGCTTTGTCATGGTTCTTCAGAATTCATCAAATTATTCAGCAGATAGGGATGGGAGAGTCATGGATTAATAGGGAATATAAAAATAAAGGGTTCTCGAAGGAAGTAAGTCTGAAACTAAATGACATGGAGGGACCAAATATATTTGCGGTAGGAGAGAAAAGGGTTGTTTGAGGTTCTATAGGAAAATCAAATCAGCACCTGACAGAGAAAAATATATAGAGATTTGCGATAAAGCAGGTAGAGTAGGGTTTGCGTGGGCAAGAATTGGAGTCATGAATTTAAAAGGTCTAAGCCATGTTAAGGATTTATCGATATGTCCAATGTGTGGAGAAATAAATATACCATTTCATTGTGTGTTATACTGTAATCAAACAAAGAGTGGCGATAAAAGGCATGACAACAAAAATGGAATTGGGAAAATTTTAATTAGGAAGTTCTTCACTGTAAAAAGAGAAAACATATAGTGTAGGCAACCATTTAGGTCAGTGAGAGAGAAATTGGCCTCAAATTCCGTTAAAGAACATTTTTAGATTTCTTATTTTCTGAAAATTGTCTGTAACGATTTTGATTAAAATAACAGATAAATATTAGGCATATTTATATGAAAAATAAAAAGTATATCTTGAATTTTCTAGCAATATCCTGTAAATTTCTCTTCATTCGAAGGACTTTTATATAACCTTGTATAATTAGTAACCGTTAAGCTATAAAGGAAACCGTACTTCACAAACAGCGCAGATCTCTTTTAAAACCCATAAATTATTTTGTATCATCTGCTATTTCCGAGATATCCGATATTAATGCTTGGAATTGTTCAATACTTTGTCATTCTTTTCAAGTAGTGTCGACATTTTGTTTCTGGCAATGTCGTAGTAAGAGTAATAAATTTACTCTGTAGCGTCTGTTTATGTGAGTGTATATGTGTAAACAGTATAAATCAAAAACGAAAATTCGGATAAATCATAGTTAATATTTAGGTTCAGTACCTACCAAAGATGCGACAAGAAGATTTTCAAGAAAATCTCTCTACTACAAACTACCCTTTATATGCAAGATTTAGTAAAATATTTATTTTATAAAAATGCCTCTAACGAATTTTATTGAAATACTCTGAATTAAAGATGTTTACATTAAAATAAAATGTATATCTTGGTTTTTCTGGGAATATCCTCTGAAGTTCTCTTCATTCTAAAAGAATTTTGTATAATCTTGTATAAGTGATAAACGTCAAGTGGAAAGGATGCAGTCGTACTGTACACAAATTGTAGATTTATTTAAAACACATTATTTATGTTAAATAACTTTTTTGTGGCATAAGTCATTTCTGAGATATCCATTATTAATGGTTCGAATTATTCATTATTTGGTCATTCTTTTAAAGGCCTGTCAATAGTCAGTTGTTTCTCGCGATTGCATGGAAACAGTATGGAATTTTAAGGCCAGGGTATAGCGTCCAGTTCTTAAACATTTGACTGTCGCAGTTCCTCTTGTATCTATAATGAAATGCGTAAAACGGCTATTTCTTCAAAGATTTATTTGGATTAAAAGGAAATAGAAAAATAAGCTTTAATAAGAATAGCTTGTATGCCCACTAATAAACGATAGAGGGTAGAGAAAGTCATGTGCATGTGTCATATAAGATTTTTTTTGGTTTCATTTATACCCCGCCTTTAACTACATGTGTCTTATCGGCGGCCTTTACTTTGGAATTTATTGCCTATTGGCAATGGTGTTAACTCGTGTACTCTTGTCGTTGAGTTTCTCGCACTTTGGTTTTTAATCATTAGATCATACACACATTCACACTCTCATTCATACTTCCAGACTCTGGAGAGGATAGGGAATAATCTTGGCTAGAGTAAAATTCCAACCCCCAGGGCGAGAATCGAACCCGGAACCTCTCGCACAACAGACAGGTACTTTCAGATTTTTATTACTTTCTCTACTACGTATAGTAAGTAGGGAAAGTATTATATTCCACCCAAAAATTCGATACCGAGATTTCACCGGAAATATATGTTACAAAAAAAGCATTTTTGAAAATATGTCCGTGTGTGTGTGTGTGTGTGTCTGTGAACATTATGACTTAGAAACGAACAGTCGGATAAACACCAAACTTAGTATTTAGGTTCAGTATCTCAGTGATGCGACACGAAGGTTTTCAAGAAAATCCCCCCACCCCAGATTACCCTTTACATGGAACATTTTTCGAAAATTTTAATTTTCTCAAAAATGGCTCTAACAAGTTTGATTAAAATATCATATATTTAAGATACTTTCATGACAAATAAAATGTATATCTTGAATTTTCTGGGAATGTCTCCAAAATTATTCTTCATTGTGAACGACTTTTGCATAACTGGTAAACCATAAGAGATAGACAAAATTTTAGTACACAAAATATGTAGATCGTATTGAAATACACAATTTATGTCATATACTTTTTTTTTGTTGAGTAAACCATTTTCGAGATATTGCTTGTTATTTCCTTAAATTTCCCATAGTTATGCTTTTTCTCAAATGGGAATTCGTTATTCTTTCTTTTTTTTTGTTTAGTCCTGGTAATGCAAAGAGAATGGAATACTCGATATAGCAACCAGCTCTTAAAATATTTCACTATCGCTTAAAGCCTACCGATTCCCCTTGCATTTACAAGAAAATTAGCAATAAGATTAACATCTCGATATCTCGATTAACATGAAGTATATGGAGAATAAGCGTCTGTAAAAATAGTTTGTACAGGAGTAGAGAAAGTCATGTGAGTGTAACACATCGTATTTTTTATCGCGCTATCGCACTTTTGGGTGAGATACATACTTCTAGGAGCGATAAGAGTTTTTACTATGCATCTAAATTCAAAGGAGTTTGAAAATATTTCAATATTCTTTACCATTGTGAGTGTAAATCATTAAATAGTTTATTTCACATTTATTTGAAGTTCTTTTTGAGTGAATGGTTAATCTTTCAATAAAGATAATGTTTACAATTTTTTGAAGCATCATTGTTAGTTTTCACTATATTTTCACCAGATAGAGAAAGACTGTAGTCCACTCGCACCAAGGTAAGCTTTACATGAAACATGTATATATTTTTATTCCCTCAAAAAGAGTTGAAAAGATTTTATTAAAATATCTTGTTTCAGATGCTGATATGGAACATAAAATGCTTTTCTTCAATTTTACGAAATAGCCTATGAAATCCCCTTAATTTTGATTGAATGTTATACAATTCTGTGGAACAGTAAAGAATAGGAAGGCTTGTTGTAGGAAACATGTAGATTTCATTAAAATTTACAATTTGTGTCAAAAGTTTTTTTGGTAGTGATAACTGATTCTAAAGTATTCCAAAATATAAGTGCCTCACTTTGCAAAAATTTTGGAAATTGGATTTTATTTTATTTCTTTTCGCTTACAAGAACTGGTTACTACCATTTCCAAATGTATTTTCAGTCTACGATATCTTCATTTTGAATGAATTTTATATCTCTGGGAAACCTTAAGAAATAGACAAAAACGTATTACAGGAAACATGTAGACTCTATTAACACATACAATTTGTGTCAAACATTTTTTGATAGCGCTAGCTGATCCTAAAGTACTCTAAAATGTGAGTGCCTCACTTGGCAAAACTTTGGAAATATTTTCTTTCTTTTCTCTTATACGAGGTGGATACTACGATTTCCAAATGTATTTTTAGCCTAGGAGATCTTCATTTCAATGAATTTTATATAACCCTGGAAAACCTTATTACAGGAAACATGTTGAATCCATTGAAATATACAATTTTTGTCAAATATTTTTTTATTCGTAGCGCTAGCCGAATCGAAGTTATTCTGAAGTGCAATCGCGTCACTTGGCGGCACATTGATTTTTAGTTTCTTCTTCTCTTCTCTGCGGTTTCCGAATTTATTCCTTTGCGATTCTGAAATAAAAGTTTTAAATCTGTTTCGGCATGTTATGTGCAATAAGCACTTATTGCTTAAAGTTAACTCATTTCTAGGCAAAATGTGTTGCGAGTAACTAACCTGGATAACAGAGTCACATTTTACATGCATACTACAAAGACCTTCCTACCCCTCATTTCCTGTACCCATCAAAACCTTAATTGTTATCTGTTTCAGCGATGTAGGACCCGGCGACGGTATTTGGCCGGTTGCGGTTGGGCGGTGGATATGCGCTAAGTAGAGGTTTCTTCCCAGGTGTCGTTCCAGGACTGCTGTTAGGACTTGCCTCCGAGCGAACCTCACCAGGGAGGAACCGCCGGGTGTTAGGAAGCCTATGAGTGGACCCGGGTGCCGACAGATGCATTGGATTTGGAAACGTTAGGGACCCCATCCATGCTTGCACCCGACATCATCTGGATCTGGTCGACCTTCTGTCTCTGCCCTCATCCCTCCCTTCTAGGGGTTACCGTACAAGCAAAAAGAGTCGTTGTGGTTTACTTGTGTTGCTCTGCCCCGGTTGCAGGGCCCCCTCCGTTTGTCCATATCTTGAACTTTTACCAAAGTAAACATGTAATGTAGAGAAAACGTCGTGTAAGTGAGGCACACAGGAGTTCTTTTTCTTTTAAAATGGTATGATTCAAAGCTCAACCAGTAATATTTTTACCCTTATAACCTCTAGCGTGGCGAAAATATCTGTTCCCGTAATGCTGTGCGATTTAAAAGTTTCTAATATAGTTCGTAGTTTAATTACAATAGACATAATATTTCATTTTCATTTAATTAGACTAACATTTCTAGGTCAATAAACACGTGAGCACCATTAAATCCAGGTAATCGAATGAAAGTCAGGCCAAACGAACCTGAAGCGCAGAAGCAATAAAAAGAAATAAACAAAAAGGAGGATAATGACTAGTTTCAGCCGACATAATTGCGTGAAACAGGGATTCATTAAACAACGAGAAATGAGTTAATTAGGAACTGCTAATGTACCTATTTGCAATTTGCACTATTTTGTTTTTCATAAAACTCTTGTAATTTAATCATGTTTCACACAGAGTAATGTTTGGAACACAAGTACAAACAGTTTACAGCAACATGTTTACGAGTGCGTGATATAAAAAAATGTAGCCGATTTAAACTCTATATATTTGCTCGTTTGTTTACGTGTTTCACTCCCTCTTAGCAAAATATTACATGTATGCATGATTAAAAGTAGTATTCAGAACAACAATTACGGAAAACGATATATCAAGCTAAGCGCTGGAATGTTACACTCACATAACTTTCTCTATCCATTGACGTGTAATACTTTCTCTAACATGTACCTAGTAGGTAGAGAAGGAATTTCATTCACCCAAAAATATGATACCGAGATTTCAACGGAAATACATATTTTGAGGTAACCTGAATATAAAAAATCTCATGTGTTACACTCACATGACTTTCTCTACTCTTGTACAAACTATTTTTGCAAACGCTTATTCTCCATATGCTTCATGTTAATCGAGATATCGGGATTTTAATCTTATTGCTAATTTTCTTGTAGATGCAAAGGGAATTGTTAGGCTTTAAGCAATAGTCAAATATTTTAAGAGGTGGTTGCTATGTGAAGCATTCCATTCTCTTTGCATTACCAGGACAAAAACATAACGAATTTGAGAAAAAACATAAGAATTGGAAAATTTAAGGGAATAACAAGCAAAATCTCGAAAATGGTTCACTCAACAAAAAACATATATGACATAAATTGTGTATTTTAACGCGCTCTACATTTTTTGTGCAGTAAAAGTTTGTCTATCTCTTATGGTTTAACCAGTTACGCAAAAGTCTTCACAATGAAGAATAATTTGGAGACATTCCCAGAAATGTCGAGATATACATTTCATTTGTCATGAAAATATCTTAAACATATTATATTTTAATCAAAATCGTTATAGCTATTTTTGAGAAAATAAAAATTTTCGAAGAATGTTCCATGTAAAGGGTAATCTGGGATGGAGAGATTTTCTTGAAAACCTTCGTGTCGCCTCTCTGGAAGATACTGAACCTAAATACCAAGTTTGGTGTTTATCCGACTGTTAGTTACTGAGTTATGCTGTTCAGAGACACACACACACACGGACATGTTTCCAAAAATGTTTTTTTTATTCAGGGGGCCTCAAAACATGTATTTCCGGTGAAATCTCGGTATCGTATTTTTGAGTGGAATACAATACTTCCACTACTTACTATACGTAGTAGAGAAAGTAAAACGGGATTTTTAGAAAAATCGTCCGTATATGTATTGCCTGTGTGTGTCGGTGAACAGAATAACTCAAAACCAAAACGTTAGATCAAACACTAAACTTGGTATTTAAATTCAATATCTTCCAAACATCCAACACAAAAATTTCAAAGAAAATTCCGATTTTGATTAAAATACCATATAATAAATATATTCACATGACAAATAAAATGTATATCTTGAATTTTCTAGAATAGCCTGTGAAGTCCTCTTCATTTGGAAGTAATTTTGTATAATCTTGTGTAAACGTTAAGCGATACACGTTCTAAACAAGAAATGTAGATCTCTTTAAAACACACAGTTTGTTTCAAATAATTTTTTGTGGCATAAGCCATTTCCGAGATATTCGCTATTAATTGTTCGAATTGTTCAAAAGTCCTGCCAATATTCAGTTGTTTCCCGCGAGGCTATTTTTTTAAAGTTCCCTTGTTTTACCCAGTTTATGATAATGTGTTTTTACTGTTTTCGTTACCGCTTATCACCGCAATGACACAACACACACAAACACCCATGCCCATGGCGGGACTAGAACCCGCGATCCTCAGTTTGGCGGAGCGCCGAAGATATACACTCCAGCAACCACGGCTACGAGGGCAACTATTGAAACAGTAGGGAATTTTAAGGCGAGCTTATAGCGTCCAGTTTTTAAACACTTAATTATCGCTATTCCCTTTGTATTATAACGAACCGTGTAATACAGCTATTTCTTCTTTGAGATATTCTTAAAGTTTTTCTATCTATTTCATATTAATCGAGATAAACATTGCAGTAAGGATTTGTTATACACTAGCTGTTTTATCCGACGTCGCACGGTTATGAAATTATTGCACATTGACCTAGATAATTTTTATTGTTAATCCTCCCTATACCATTTACTATTATAATTTCATACAGTCCCACATATTCCTAATAACGGATGGAAAATCCCTGGATATTCGCCTAAAAGGATGTGAAACAACAGTGGAACTTCTGACTTTCTTAACCTCCCCCCGACAGTCTTTCAAGTTCTGGAAATGCTGTATAGTCTATACGTAACCATTTGCAGTGGAGCAGTAAATCAGTCAGAATGCTCGAATAATTATTTCATACAACTGCATTAGGTGATAAGTCTTTTTATATTCTCTTTGGTCCCAGATAAATATCAATATCAATTCCATTGTTATTTAATAACATAAAGGCTACCTAAGTTTTCGCACAATGCAGAAACTATTAACATATACTACGAAATAGGGATGAAGCAGTAAATATGAAGTTCGCATCACCAGGCCACCAAGTTATCCTCTTTGGAAAAGACAATCTCTGACGAGATATAATCTTCTTAGCTTTTTAGTATAAA
This sequence comes from Deroplatys truncata, assembly GCA_030765065.1. NCBI lineage: Eukaryota > Metazoa > Arthropoda > Insecta > Mantodea > Mantidae > Deroplatys > Deroplatys truncata. The sequence continues at coordinate 167,810,304 of CM060984.1, read as the reverse complement.
ATATTAGTTCACTGATTTCTAATGTTAGTAATTTTGTCTCTCTGTACAATTATTTAGCATGCCCTGCTAACCAACTTTATTACAACATAAGTACAAAAGGAAATAAAGCACATTTTTCTCAGATGAGGACTATTAAAATATTTTGGCATTGGTATTGCATGAGTAACATAACTAATAAGCAGGTCGATTATCTTTTATTACTTTCTCTACTACGTATAGTAAGTAGGGGAAGTATTGTATTCCACCCAAAAATTCGATACCGAGATTTCACCGGAAATATATGTTTTGAGGCCCCCTGAATTAAAAAAAACATTTTTGTAAACATGTCCGTGTGTGTGTCTGTGTGTCTATCTGTGAACAGCATAACTCAGAAACGAACAATCGGATAAACACTAAACTTGGTATTTAGGTTCAATATCTTCCAGAGATGCGACACGAAGGTTTTCAAGAAAATCCCCCCACCCCAGATTATCCTTTACATGGAAAATTTTCCGAAAATGTTAATTTTCTCAAAAATGGCTCTAAAGATTAAAATATCATATGTTTAAGATATTTTCACAAATAAAATGTATATCTCGAATTTTATGGGAATGTCTCCAAAATGTGAACGACTTTTGCATAACTGGTAAACCATAAGAGATAGACAAAGTTTTACTACACAAAAAATTTAGATCGCGTTAAAATACACAATTTATGACTTATACATTTTTGTTGTTGGGTGAACCATTTTCGAGATATTGCTTGTTATTCCCTTAAGTTTTCCAATACTTATACTTTTTTCAAGTTTGTTATTCATTTTTTGTCCTAGTAGTGCAAAGAGAATGGAATACTCCACATAGCAACCACCTCTTAAAATATTTGACTATCGCTTAAAGCCTAGCAATTCCCCTTGCATTTACAAGAAAATTAGCAATAAGATTAACATCTCGATTAACGTGAAGCATATGGAGAATAAGCGTTTGTAAAAATAGTTTGTACTAGAGTAGAGAAAGTCATGTGAGTATAACACATCAGATTGTTTTGCTATGTATTCCGTTTTATTAGTTGCTGAATCATGACCATCTATATAGCATATGTTGGTTGGAATGAAATATCGGTAGCATTTGTCTTATTTTAATATATTTTCTATGGAGTGGCAACAACTAGTTTTCATTTCACGGCAATCTCAAAGTACTTGGGAAGTAATTTATTTTATACTTCCAATGCAATCATATTCCAGTACATAGGATTTTATATCCCTTTAATCCATAGGATTTTACATTAGGTATTTTATGGCCTACCTCTGTCAGAAGCACAAGGGTTTTTCAATGGTGAAAGGAGTGGTTGAGTAGTTTTCTAGATTACCCTACATATACAGATACATACAGGGGATACAGGAGGTTGAAGTGACAGTTAAATCTTTAAAAGCGGCTTGCTATATACTGGTGTCATATCGCGACAGCTTGATGCACATGACCTTAAGCCAGACAGGTGCTCTCAGTTGTAGTCGCCTAGATAGAGTTTTGTATTAGGAAGGTAGACTGCTAACTTGTGAGTATATATATTAAGTGTGTGATGGGCAGCGACTTAGTTGCGTATTTGTCTTTCTGTGGATAGCGTTTAGGTCATGATATTGAATATCTAATCCAAAATTTTCCTTACGAATGAATAAAACTACAAAGATATCTGATGTGATACATTCAATTCACTTTATCTATCCCATGTCGTTTATTAATGGAAATACGATCTGTTCTTACTAAACGTTTTTTATTTACTACATTTTTCATCCGAATAAACAGCTATATTACACATTTTTATAGATACAAAGAGAACAGCGATAGTCAAATGTTTAAGAATTGGACGCTATATGCTAGACTTAAAATTCCATACTATTTCCATGCAATCGCGAGAAACAAATGAATGTTGTTAGGACTTAAAGAGAATGACCAAGAATTCAACAATTTGAACCTTCAAGGATGGATATCTTAGAAATAGCTTATGTCAAAAAACTTATTTGAAATAAATTATGTGTTTTAAAGAGATGTGCATTTTTACTTTCTCTACTACATATAGTAAGTAGGGGAAGTATTGCATTCCACCCAAAAATTCGATACCGAGATTTCACCGGAAATACATGTTTTGAGACCTCCTGAATCCAAAAAAAGCATTTTTGGAAACATGTCCGTGTGTGTGTCTGTGTGTGTGTGTGTGTGTGTGTGTGTGTGTGTGTGTCTGTGTGTGTGTCTGTGAACAGCATAACTCAAAAACGAACAGTCGGATAAGCACCAAACTTGGTATTTAGGTTCAGTATCTTCCAGAGATGCGACACGAAGGTTTTCAAGAAAATCCCCCCACCCCAGACTACCTTTTACATGGAAGATTTTTCGAAAATTTTAATTTTCTCAAAAATAGCTCTAACGATTTTGATGAAAATATCATATGTTTAAGATAATGGCATGAGAAATGAAATGTATATCTTGAATTTTCTGGGAATGTCTCCAAAATTATTCTTCATTGTGAACGACTTTTGCATAACTGGTAAACCATAAGAGATAGACAAAATGTTACTACACAAAAAATGTAGATCGCGTTAAAATACACAACTTATGTCATATACATTTATTTTGTTAGTGAACCGTTTTCGAGATATTGCTTGTTAGTTCCTTAAATTTTCCAATACTTATACTTTTTCTCAAATGCGTTATTCATTTTTTTATGTCCTGGACATGCAAAGAGAATGGAATGCGCCACATAGCAACCAGCGTTAAAATATTTGACTATCGCTTAAAAGCTACCATATTTCCCTTGCATCTACAAGAAAATTACCAATAAGATTGACATCTCGATATCTCGATTAACATGAAGCATATGGAGAATAGGCGTTTGTAAAATTAGATTGTACAAGAGTAGAGAAAGTCATGTGAGTGTAACACATCAGATTTTTCATTTTTTTATGTCCTGGACATGCAAAGAGAATGGAATGCGCCACATAGCAACCAGCATTAAAATATTTGACTATCGCTTAAAAGCTACGATATTTCCCTTGCATCTACAAGAAAATTACCAATAAGATTGACATCTCGATATCTCGATTAACTTGAAGCATATGGAGAATAGGCGTTTGTAAAATTAGATTGTACAAGAGTAGAGAAAGTCATGTGAGTGTAACACATCAGATTTTTTAAAGTAGGTTTTCGTCAATCCCTTAATGTTTACCAGTTATACGCGATTATACAAAATTTCTTCCGAATGAAGTGGAATTCAAGATCTATTCCCAGAATGTTCAAGATATACATTTTACTTGTCATATAAATAAGTTTAATATATGGTATGTTAATCAAAATCGAGTGAGCCATTTTTTAGAAAAAAAATATATTCGAAAAATCTTTCATGTAAAGGGTTGTCTGAGGTAGGGGGATTTTCTTGAAAATCTTCGTGTCGCATATATGGAAGGTATAAAACCTAAATACCAAGTTTGGTAGTTATTCGACTTTCCGTTTTAAGTTATGCTGTTCACAGACACACACAAGACACACACACGGACCTTTTTCTAAAAGTGTTTATGTTTTGATTCGAGGGCTTCAAAACATATATTTATAGTGTAGAATTTTTGGGTGGAATGCAATACCTTCTCTACCAACTATGTACGTGGTGCAGAAAGTAAAAATGGAGGAAAGAAGAAGTCATTATACGTCAAAATATTATAATATTTGAACCCGCGAAAAACTAAACGCGTGCTGTAAATACTAAAGCCTGAGTTATCTTCCACACAAAATATATTATACGATGGGAGTATTGCGCTTTCTTTATAAATGCTTGCTCCATTTACTTTATTAATATTTGGAAGCCTTCGCCATTTTATACAGCTTTTAAGCTATTAAGTATGCACAGACCATTGGATTGTAAAATTACTTTAACTCCTCCGTTAGTTATAGATGCGCATATATTTTATCCTCTTAACGATATTTGATGCTTTAAATCTGATTTCTTTGCGGGGCTTTATATCTCGGGCGTATGCATTTCTTAATTTGCTTTCTAGATATTTATTATGTTTTCCTTCAATGTTTACGGTTTGGTAAATATCTGATATCACAGCAGAGTCAACTCTTGGATTTGAAGTTGATTTTTCTAGGTTTGCTAATCCCAAAACTCATTATTGTGAAATGTTAGATTCCGTGCAAGTCAGCTAAAATAATCCATTAATGTACAGTCGAATGCAAGGAAACGTAGCGAAAACTTTGGTTTCCTATAGTGTTTTTCTTTATTTAACGTTGGCGGAAACTCCTTATAGTCTGAATTCTAAACTAGCCCTGGGAGAGTCAATCTCTTATTGGTTTGAATTCAATTCCGACACATTCATTGGCCCATGAACACACGTTAGGCTTAGGAAGGTAGTTAAAAGGGAGGGGTAAGGAAACATTTCACCTAAGTGACAATAAGACATTCGTCGCAACGAGTTCGCCTCGTATTGGTTTCATGTCAAAGGTCTGGCACTCAAACATCAACATATAAACACAGTTCGGTTTCAGTCTTAGGAGCGAAGGAAGGTGGGGAGTATAGCATACATTAGATGGAGTGCTAGAACCAGTAAAGGCTGGGGTCTGAGACTGTCAGAGGCGGATCAGTATTTTCTTACAAACATAAGTCACTACCCATTATGTCGGTACGACTCCACGCACTTGACTGTAGATCCCCATTTTGAAACATACCGCGTCAATGCTCTCAAACCTATAGTAGGCGTATGCTTTCTGCTTATCTGTTTGACATGTGTACTCCATATTATTATTTTATAAATTTTTGAAATATATCAAATAATGTGTGTTATTGCTGATAATTCTGTTTATTGCAGGTATTACCTAACACACAAAATGATTTACAGGAAATAATAAATGATATCTCACATTTTAAAAGCGTTTCAAATATACATCACGTAAATGATCACTACACATTCACAGTTTACACTTATGGCACCACTTTCTGATAGCACGATCCTTTTTCCTTCCACATTCATGGCAATGGCTTTGGGAACATTCTTTTAGATCATCCAATGCCACTTCTTTTGGTTCGATACCCAGCAGAACACATGCACTTCTTAACTCAATGGGAATTTTAGGTATTGTTGACCTATAGTGAACTTGAGATTTTATCATATTCCAGGTCAATCTGTGCAAAACTGTGGTCTTTTTCACTGTTTTTGTGGCTACAGTGTTTGCGCTGTATAGGCATAATGAATTTATTGCAAACTGACTCAACAAACTGTAAAAACAACCATAGGCCACTTCCGGTGTTTTAGAAACGTCACATTTAGAATAAGTTGATCAAGTAAATCTACCCCAATTTTCGTCACGTTATACAATTAAATTACTTCTGGTTTCATGGCATCCCCAGATTCTTCATGAACAGAATTGTCATAATATAAGATAGATATAAGGAGGACTGCTTTGTTTACTTTAGGGTAGTAAGTAACCAGTGTGCAATCATTTTGTAAACCAAACAAAACAGAATGAAGTGGGCGATGATTTTGTCTAAAAACTCTTTGGGAATTTCTTTTTTGTTATTTCTCAGTGTACCAACACATGCAACTCCCTTTTCTAGGTAGATTAATAGCTAATGAGATGCTGCTAAAACCAGCTATCATCTATAACGTTTCGACGCTTCGCCCTCACTGGCACCACCAGTCTCTTCACAACATTTGCTGGAGATTGCTATGCTTGTAGAGACCTTCTGGCTGCGTGCCCATATTCGTTTCCAAATAACAAGTATATGCTGTTTTGGCATCTACTAAAGCAAAGGTTTTGATGCATATATGGCAGGTATTTGGGGGGAAGATACTGTCGGATTTGACATCGACCTCGAAAAGAAAGCAGCTGCTCATCAATTGTCAAGAATTCACTTGGAACATCATGTGCTTGGAAATTGTGAACAATGGGTTCAAAAATTTCTCTGATTGAAGATAATTTATGAATTTCTTTACGAGAGTATCTGTACCTTAGGTCATCAAAACCCAAACATCCATTAAGGAATCTAAACCTCTTCACATTCATTGTGAGATAACAAGATTCCAGGCCATTACTTTTAGAATTATCTCATCACGTGCTGGTATTTTTCTTAGAACAACCCATACTTCTAGTCAGGTAAAATAAAGCAATAAGAGCTTTTATCTCTATATCATCTGTAAGTCTGGCATCTCTGTTCCTCTGAAATATACTACTCAATTGTCTACGAATATAATTGTACAGTTGACAATAAACTTATAAATGTTACTTTCAAGAAATAAATCTAATAACTTATCTTCTGCAGCTATTGTTGAAACCTATGTTCTGTCCTGGAAGATGAGTAATAATGTCCTCTGATCTTTCCTACGTTTCTGCTTGGGGCATCTTTGACCATTTTGTTTTACCTCTTTAGCAAAACAATAATGAATGTTTTGGTAGTCACCGCTATTTGCATTGTCATCTTCTCCTGAGTGTTCTGATTCTGTATCATGTTTATTCTATGATACGATGTTATTTTCATCTTAATCTAATTCTTCAACATCTATTATTTCCATCTCATCGTTTTGTAAATCTTCTGCAAACCACCTCATCCAAACGTTAGGATTTGACGAGGCCTCTACTCTTTTCTTCTTTCGCCATGTATGTGTGAAATGTCAGTCTAGAACTGTAATGCAAAATGTCCCCAACTTAATGAATAAAACTAATGACTTAAATTGCTTAATTATATTCAGGCTAAAACATGGATTTGTTTTTAATTTGCAAAGCCTCATATACATGGAGCATACAAGGAACTTTATAGGCTAGAAATGTATTGTAAATCCCTAAACAGTAATTAATAAACTTAATTAATAAAATTGATAGATTTATTTACTTCAGTATAGAGGCAGAATAAATGGAAAATTTTTAAACATGCTAAAAGAAAAAGACGTGGCAAACTTCCTCACTTTGTTACATAAATGGGCGCGTTGGGGCAGTTGTCAACCAGCACACTTTAACATTGTACACTCGACCTATCACTTTGAAATTTCAAACCCAATGCCACACACAATGCTTCTCGAAAGGTGCTGTGAGCGGAAAAGTTTCAAGTTCAAAGATAACGGCAGTAATTACAATCAAACATCATTGAGCAACAGTGTCAACCAGGCGCCTACTGTAGGGTCAATGAAGAATTTCGCACTGGAGAAGCTCGGGCTTGATTCCTTCTGGACCTGGCATTCTAACCTTGGGCTTTTCGTGGATTTCTATGGTTTTTATGCAAATTATACTACGAATTTTCCAGTCCCTCATTTCCTCTCGTGTTGTTTCCCTCTGTCTTGCAGGGTTACAGGATAATAACCAGTGGACGGTAGTGTGCGGCGTATACGGTAGATGTGATTAAGGAGGGAACTGCGACTACCTTCGCATGTAAACATCTGCCCAAATTTGTACAAGAGATCAAGGGGACATTGAAGGGACGACCGAGGATGTTCAATCTGGAAACGTTAGGGTCTCCGCTGCGCTGTTCCTGCCACCGTCAGATCTGGACACCTTTAGGGCTTACTTCCTCCCTTGTGCAGATTTAGTAGGTGTCTATCTTCGACCAAAGTGTTGAAATTCTCCTCTGGAATATCCATATTCCAATCTATTTAATAGCTTTACTACTGATAGTAGTAAATAGTCAAATAGTCAATTATTTAAAAATGTGGTCGCTTTAAATTTTGTACTCTCTGCGAGAAACAACTAAGCTCTAGCCTAGGACTTCAAAAAATGTATGAAGAATTTCAAACGAATAGTGAATAATATCCCGAAAATGGTTGTCATAAAACATTTAACATAAACTGTGTGTTTCAACGAGCTTATCCTATAGTAAGTTATTTTCTCTGCTATTGTTTCTCAGTTATACTTAATACAAAATTCAGTAATTTTAAAGAATATTTCAAGGATATTCACATACAGTTCATGATATAAATTTTATTAGTTAAAACTTTTTACACGTATGGCATTTTAATAAAAATCGTTACAGAGGTTTTGAGAGACATTTGCACTGTGAGGCATTTTTGTCGCAAAGAGTAGTTTGGGCGAGGTTCTGTTCTTGAATATTTTATTCTGGCATAGTTAAATAACTTCTGACTTAAGAACGAAAATTGTTTTTTATCCTACCTTCGCAGTTAGGTTGTTCACAGGTACATACAGCCTTTTCTATAAACGTGTGAAGGATTCAGGGTAACTCAAAACGTGTATGTCCTGTGAAATCACGATATTGAAGTTTTGGTGAAATAAAAAATGTCTATGTACCACAGGAAGGAAGCAGAGGAAATGAAAATGATATAAGACGCTCCTCTAACCTTACTTTTACATATGTGAAGTTTTGCAGATTCTGTTTTAACTATTACCATATGCAAAAGCTTCTACTTGACCCACCGTTGACATACAGCATTTACTAAGACTGACTCTGTGGGTTAGTGGTTAGCACGCTAGCCTACAAATTTCCTACTGGAAGGTGTGGGATTTTTCTTTATTAGGATTATTCCCTGTTCTTCCTAACGTCTGAAAATGTGAATGAGAGTGTAACTACTATATGCGTGTGAGTTTAATGTATTAACCAAGGTAATACCAACCCAAAGATTAACATAACTTTACATGAGTTAATATAATTGCCGATGAGTAGCTATTCCAGAGTTAAAACACAACTGATATGATCTCAGATGTTGTTTCTAACGCTCCCATATAGCCTGACCTTCAGGGGATACCTCATTCCACCGAGTGATGACTGGATCCATTTCTGAGGTGGAGGCACCCATTGGGCGGAATCCGTTGCCCCCGACGTTAGTGTGATGATATGGATGGCGGTGGAATGAGAGACCTACAACTTTTACTGTGCACTCAAACTACGTTGACCTTAGGGATATTTCACATGAGAAATTCAGAGGTGAAGGCTTGGATACGGCAGGCTTAAAATCGCCACTGCATAGCCGGAAATTGAACCTTGGCCCTCAATATGAGAGCCGGAAATGAAAATACTGCGCTACCCCGGCGCCCTGACTGATTTTAAAGGCGGCATATACATGAAGCAAAAAAATGTATGAACTGTTTAAACTAATACGATATTTATCGTCATGTGTCGGGAAATGTAACGTAGTATCTAATAGAAGAAATATCTCTCTAACTGCTGAAAAACCAATAATTTCATCTTTCCCTATCACCTACTTATAGTAGGTAGAGGAAGTATTGCGTTTCTTCCAAAAAAATCGAGCAGTATTGAAATTTCACCCAAAAAGCATGTTTTGTGGTCTCCTTAAACATCCCAAAAGGATTTCTGGAGGAATGTCAGCGCGCGTGTCATAGATCAGCATTAAATCAATAAACGATGTCGGATAAATGCTAAAATTCGTGTTTAAGTCCATCCTTTCAAGCATACGACATGGGAAGTTTCAAGAAAATACCCAACACCATAGCAGTCTTTTCCAAGTTTATTTTTAATTTTCTCAAAAATAGTTGTTAATGATTTTTGTTAAAATTGCATTCGTGTATACAGGATGGACCATTTAAGTTGAGACTGTACAATATCTCCAAAACTAAGCGTTGTAGAAAAAAATGTCTTGAATAAAAGTAGCTCGATATTCTGGGGAAAAGTAAATGCCATTAGGTGTGTTTTATTTGGATGCCGTTATGATGGCCATTTTAGAATCAATTTAATGTTTTATTAGCGTATGACACAGATCTTAGAAAAACTTTGATATGTAGTTTGAAGCTGAGGAGGGTGAAAATGCATTTCTCTCACATAATATTACATGTTCCTTGTGTTTCGTTGAATTACAGGTTGTTTGGTGTGATGTTTTAAACTTCCTCTGAGCACTAATGTTACATGTGATAGTTTTGATATTTGGTGCTGAACTGTTCCTTGCCAAATTCCGCTACAAACGTTGATTATTGTGATTATGTTTTGAGGTATGAGCTCTTCTTTATTGTAGACATATTGCCACAGTTCTCCACTGGTCTGTACATGCATCGGATAAATAGAACAGTCGCAATGAAACCGTCTGTTGGGTTGGGGGGGGGGGAGAGTCATCACAATACCTTACGTCATCTATACTCCGTACGGTATTTCTATTGCTTTATTTACTTACTAAAACCTCCCTTCCTGATCATGAGTAACGGTTGTCTGGGTCGAGTTTAATCACGTACATTTGTTCGTTGAACATTTCACACCACTTTCTCCCATTTATTTCGTTCTATACCATGTCATTATACATTTCCTGCAGGTTTCAACATCCAAGCATTAAAAAATCCAATTACTCTCTCACATTTGGCGGAACTTTGTACACACAGTTCGTTTTGAACAATCACAGAAAGCACAATAACAACTTGTTTCGTCTAAAACTTACTCAACGATACCACTCGATCTTGGATAGAAACCCAGGTGCGATCTATGCAACGGAAATGCGCAAACGGTCCTTACTTTCTGGATTACCTCATACAAATAACACGTGTATCTTTATTTTATTTTTGCGAAGGGCCTTGTAGTCCATTTCATTCTGAATTAATTCTGAACAGTTTTCTGCAACTTTTAAATCATAAAAATAGATAAATATATACTTCTTGAAAAAAGTACATTTAATTAAAACACAGAATGATTTAGTCAAAGTTTATGGCATAAAACACCTCCGAAATTTTCGTTAGTTGTTTGAAATGTTAAGTAGCGTTTGTTTCTCTCGTGATCACGTAAAGAGTGTAAAATTTCAAAGCCATCACAAAGCAATCTGCTTTTTAAAGATGACATTCGCAATGTGTAATGAAACAGTTTATGCATATATTTATCTCGATTAACATGAAGGTAAAAAATCTTTAAGGATATTTTGTGGAAGCGTGGGTAGAGAAATGCATGTGCAAAAATCAGATTAAGTATATTGAATATCAGAAATCGACTGAAGATACTTAAATTTCGAGCGTTCTTTTGGATACAGCCCTTATAGTATGTGCATTTTATTCGAGAGTAAAGAGACCGCCAGCATTTATAATACCGTGAAGTGGACGCCTTTCTACAGTATTAATTCAGAATGTCATAAATGAGGGTTTATAAAACATTTCATGAACTCTTTGGAGGACATGATATAAATATACCTAACAGAGTATATTTTTAACCACATTTTCCTGAGATTCACTCCTAAAGATGGAACGATTTTGTGCGTTACAAAAAAAGGTCTGTCATATTCAGACTGTTATAGGAGCGCGTGTTGGTAACGTCGTTTTGCATGTCTGCCAGGAGCAGGTGATGCGCACGCACCTGGTAGGTAATGGCTGTTGTGCGTGCGAAGTTAACACAGCATGCTGCCTAGTTGGTCACAGTTGGACAAGATGATTACAGAGCTCTCTCTCGGCACTACAGGACATGACAGCTTCCCGTTAATGTATTGTATACCAACACAGATATATGCTGCTACTATTCTTCGTTGTTCGAGAGTTTTCACAGAAAATGCACATTTTTACCATGGTAGATGGAAGCAGTATTGTATTTCGACCGAAAGCTCTAGTTTTAAATTTCAATGGAAATATTCGAACTCCACTGAATCCAAAAGAGGATAAAAAGTGTATGTCTCTGTGTACAGTTATAACTAAAAAATCTCATGACTTTCTCTACCATCTATCAATTATTACTGATTATAAAAGTACCCTTAACATAGTTTATTTTTCTATCTGCTTCATTTTAATCGAGATAAACCTTTGCTCCGTTATACATACAAAAGAAATAGCGACAGTCAAATGTCTGGACGCTCTCTGCTGACCTTACTGTTTCCATACAATCGCGAGAAACAGCTGAATGTCAACAGGACTTCACAAGAATGACAAAATTCTTAAACAAATCCAACGACTAGTACAAATATCTCTGAAATGACCGATGTCAAAAAAATATATTTTAAATAAATTGTGTGTTTTAAAGAGATCTACATTTTTATGTACTGCATTTTCGTCTATTGCTTAACATTTACGAGTAATACAGGATTAATATTCCTTCCAATGAAGAAGACTTCAAGGCTATTCTCAGAAAATCAAGATATACATTTAATTCGTCATGTAAATATCTTTAATATATATGGTATTTTAATCAAAATCACCAGAGCCAGTTTTTTTAAAATAAAACATTTCGAAAAGTGTTCCTCGTAAAAGGTATTTGAGGTTGGCTGTATTTTCTTCAAAATCTTCATATAGTATATATGGATGATACTAAACATAAATGTCAAGTATGATATTTATCCGACACACACACGGATCTTCCTCTAAAAATGCTTGTTTTTGGATCCAGGAGTCCTCTAATCATGTATTTCTGGTGAAATCTCGGTATAGAATATTTGGTTCGTCTGCAATACTTTCACTACCTACTATCAATTCAACTCAATATTTATTGATGTAGAACTGCATCATAAGCAGTTATTAACATAAAGCAATAATACAATGTGATGATAATATGGAGCAGTAAACATAAACAATAAAAATACAAGAATATAAAACAGAACATCTCAACATACAATGCCAATATTCGCTTGAAAAAATTCATTAAAGCTATAAAATCGGTTTGCATCAAGCCATACTTTTAAGACAACTTTAAATCTATCTAGCCTAGATAGATGGGTAGCTCTTGGTAATCTGCAGAACATATTGTCGATGTTATTAGATTATTTCTTGGATTTAGTCAACCTTATTTTGTGTGTGACTATAAAATAATTATTCCTAGTATAATTTTCATGTTACTGAGGCTAATTATTCAAGTTATCTGAATAATTACTAAGCAATTATGTATATATTTATTTATATATTCATTAATTATGTTAAGATTTTAAAATGTTTAAATATAGGTCGACAATGGGCATCAAACGATGAACCAGATATAATTCTTAAGGCCTTTTTCCACATAGTCAATACGTTGTATATACTCGTATATTGGCACCATTACCCAAAATATGGATACCATAAGATATTATGTAATGAAAACAGGTAATATATGTGCTTAATTGGTGTCTGGGAATGTGATTTTTCAAATGACTCAATAAAAATAGTACACATGACAAATTTTTGTAGACACAGGAAATGTGACCAGCCGAAGTAAGCTAGTACGTGGTAGGAAAGGTACGAAAGTTGGATAAATAGTAAACCTCTAATTTAAGTGCAGTATCTTGCAATTTTGCAACACGATGATTTCCACAAAATTATCTCCGCCATAAGGCACTCTTTAGATGAAAAACGCGTTACTTACTGTGGTCTCAGTTAGTGGTTTTATGTAGCTTTATGGAATTAGGAAACCATTAAAGAAACACTACGTTTATTGCACCAAAATGGTGCTCGTTAAGGTACACCATTTGTGTCACATCATTTTTACTTTATCTAGGATATATTTATAGCAGGAAATGGAAGTATAGCATTCCAGCCAAAAATTAAACATCGAGATTTCATCGGAAATATATTTTTGAGGTCGAATGATCCAAAAAGAAGGAAAGAAAAAACAGATATACGTATACAAAGCGCCAGTGTGTGGACAGCGTAATTCAAAAACAAAAAATCGTATAAATATGAAAGATGTGGCACAAGCATTTGAAGAAAAATTCCCCACCTTAAAGTAACCTTTACATCGAATATTTTTACCTAGTTTTGCTTTCCTCAAAAGTGACTCAACGATTTTTATATTTCAATTGACTACTATAGTTGCCGAAAAATTAATGTGTATATTAGATTTCCTGTAGGTAGGCTGTGAAGTCGTCTTCATTTAGTGTAACTGACAAATAATAAGGGATAGACAAATATTTACTGCAATAACATAAACAACTCTTCGAAACACATTTGTGTCAAATTTTACTGTGGCATTAATCGCTTCCAAAATATTCGTGTCTATTGGTTTGAAACTTAACAATACTTTCTCTACGAAGTACTTAGTAGGTAGATCGATTATTGCATTCGATCCAAAAATTCCATATGGAAATTTCATCGGAAACACATGCTTTGAGGTGCCCTGAATGCAAATAAAGCATTTTTGGAAACTTCTTCGTGTGCGTGTCTGTGTGTGTCCACGGGTGTGAACAGTATAATTCAAAACGAAAAGTCGGATAAGTACCAAACATGGTATTTGAGTTTAGTATCCTCCAAGGATGCGACACGGAGATTTTCAAGAAAATTCCGCCACTCCCAACTACCCTTAACATGTAAAATGTTTCGAAAGTTTTGATTTTCTAAAACGTAGCTCCAAATATTTTGATTAAAATGCCATAGTTGAAAGATATTTACATGATAAATAAAATGCATAACTTGAATTTTCTGGGAATAGCCAATGAGATCCTCTTCATCCAGAAGGAATTTTGTATAATCCTTTATAACTTGTAAATGTTAAGGGACAAATGAAAACGCACCGAAAAATGTAGATCTCTTTAAAGCACACAATTTACTTAAAATATTTTTCTGTAGCATAAACCCTTTCCGAAATATCCTTCGTTAAAGGTTGGAATTATTCAATACTTGTCATTCTTTAAATCCCATCGATTTGCAGTTGCTTCTCGCGATTGCATGGTAACAGTATGGAATTTTAAGGCCAGCGAATAGCGTTCACTTCTTAAATATTTGATATCGCTTTCTCTTTGTATTTATAACGAAATGTATCACGCAGCAAACTAGGTTTATTTGGATTAAATGCATCAGATAGAAAATTAAGCTTTAGTAAGAATAGACTAAGAATAGAATAGATATCCACTAATAAAGATAGAGGGTAGAGAAAGTCATGTGAGTGTATCACAGAATTTTTTCAAATAAATTTTTGTGGTATTAACCATTTGAGGGCATCCATTATTATTTGTTTGAATTTGCCAAAGCGTCGTCATTCTTTTTAAGGTGGTTTCGCTATTCGGTTGTTTCTCGCGCATATGTTTCCTCCCTCCCATAGTATTTACAATGGAAAGTGTAATGAAATTATTTCTGCAAAGGTTTAACTCAATTCGCATGATGTATATGTAATTGTAAGAAATGTTTATAGGAGAATATAAAAATAAACGTTTGTGTGTACAGAAATCTACATGAATGAAATAAGATTGTTTTTTATTTTGTTGTTGTTTAAGTTCTGTCCTTACATGATTCTTACTGAGATGTGATGAAAGAATATGGAATTTCAAGACCAGCGTAAAGCGACACGCTTCTTTTATTATTTGACTATGTCTTTTGTCTCCTGCATCCTCTTGTACATCAACGAATTTTGTAATCTAACCATTTCTGTATACGTTTATCTCCATTAATATAAAGCAGACAGAAATATAAGGTTTTGTAAGAATAATTTATGGAAGAGACATATGCAGTGAAACGCATGTGACTGTATTAGATCAGGCTTTTCCAAGATCTATTTTGTATTTATAAAGAAGGGTAGAAATGCACGAAAATCTATTGCAGAGTTTTTTTTAAAGTTCCCTTGTTTTGGCCAGTTTATAATTGCTGCGTTTTTATTGTTTTAGTTACCGTTTATTATCGCAATTACACAACACAAAGACCCATGCTCATGGCGGTACTCGAACCCGCGACTCTCAGCTTGACGGAGCGCCGGAGCTATACACTCCAGCGACCACGGCTACGAGGGCCGGCAAAGTTAAAATTAGCAACCATTATACCAAATGCTTCCGTTCTCTTTTCGTTGCTTAATGGGCAATCGCCTTTTTAATATGCCTTAATAACGCCATAGACTGCTTTTATATTTTATGCAATAGAGGCAGAGGAAATACTGTATTCCAACCAAAAATTCGATACCGAGATTTCATCAGAAATGTAGATCTTGAGGTCCCCCGAATAAAAAAAGGTATTTTTAGAAAAATGTCCTGTGTGACTGTGATCAACATAACTCAAAAATGAAAAATCGGATAAATACCAAACTTGGTATTTAGGTTTAGTACCTTCAAAAGATGCGATACGAAAATGTTCAAGAAAATTTGCTAGCCTAAACTACCCTTTACACGGAACATTTTTCGAAATTTTTGATTTTCTAAAGAATGGCTGTAACGATTTTGACTAATATACCATATATTAAAGATATTTACATAAACAATAAATATTGTATCTTGAGTTTTCTGGAAATAGCCTATGAAGTCTTCATTCAGGAGGAGTTTTGTATAACATTGCATAACTGGTAGACGTTAAAGCATAGATGAAAACGTACTTCACAAAAAATGTAGATCTCATTCAAACACGCAGTTTATATCAAATAAGTTTCTTTTGTGACCTAAGCCATTTCTGAGATATCCGTTATTAAAGGTTCGAATTGCTCCTTACTCGATCATTCCTACCAACATTCAGTTGTTTCTCGCGATTGCATAGAACCAGCTCTTAAACGTTTGACCGTCACTCTCTTTGTATCTATAACGAAATGTGTAATGTAACTATTTCTGTATAGGTTTATTTGCATTAAAATGTAGTAGATAGAAAAATAAGGTATAGTAAGGGGGATTGTAGACCCTTTCTTATAAACAAAGAGGGTAGAGAAAGTCATGTGAATGTATCACATAAGAGTTTTTTCTCATGTTTCATTACTTTCTTCAAGAAACCTTATTACAGGGTTTCTAGCTAAGAATTCCGGTGAAAGGGACTGGGTGATAAAACATTACAGCAGCATAAGAAGATAAAAACGAAGAAGGTAATGAACAAGAGAAGTGTGAGAAGGAAGGAAGGCGCGTGGTGTAAAGCGGGAGATAAAGTTTGAGGCGCGATATCACGCGATGTAATGGGTAGCCGCCTCAAGGGCAATTGATCCATCATACTCCCACTAGAAACATTTTTATTGGGCAGGGGCTAAAACCCGCCTGTAACTGTTCCATTCTTGCAGGTCAGCCAAGCGAGAGATAGCAGTGATCCTGTCAGCTGGCGTTTCAATTCAGCTTCCGACAGTGAACCAGGTTTTCTAAGGGCTATGCAGTAAAGACAAAGGGTTTCTTTTAAAATTAGGAAACTTCTACTTTCTAGCTACCCCATGAATTTATTTTTATACACGGTGCAAAAGATACACGAACCCAAGTTTATACTTAAGACTTGGAATAAATATTCAGATAAAGCTGTCGTGTATTATTTTACAACAGACCATACGTGTTTTTACAATACATGGAATAATACAGCAAGATAGAAAAGAATACCGCTATTAGAAATCACCACTGCATGAAAAACGTAAGATAAACATATTCAAATATAGCATCTTAAAAGCAAACAACCCACAAAACAACAGTAAACCGTATTACGATATATTGTTATTCCCTAATACATTACCCAAGGAACAGTTAAGAAAGAAATCAAAGCAACAGCACCCAGTGGGTATGCTCTGCGTACACCTGCCTTTCCTGTTATCAGCCTTCTCATACCTTGAGGCAGTATTTTTAACACTTAAATGATTTCAGTCTAATTATATAATATATAAATTCAATAACAGCCCACCTTAAAGCAATATGTGTATGCAGCAATATATAAAAAGTGCATATTACGGTCATTGTTTATATTATTGTATACATGTAATAATGTTATGTGAATATATTACGTAATTCAATAATGTAGAAGCTGTGAGAATAATAGGTTAAAAGTTGCTAAAAGTGAGGTAACCTTGAGGCAATAATGAGTAAGTATGTTTAATAATGCTACTAGTCATTATTGGAGTAACAATAATGTAAATTTTGAGACAGTTTATAAAATAGCCAATTAACAACCAGAAAAAAGCTTAAGCTAAATAAAAGTATTTTGGATTAGAAATAGCCAATCAGAGACTTGAAATACAGAAATTTACAAATTTAGGCGGTAGATATCAAGTCAGTTGCTTGTAGACAGTGCTCATAACTGGACGCGTTGCGTACACAGTGTTCCTAACCGGACGCTAGATGCGTCCTCGAGAAATTTAATACGTATTTTGTGTGAGACAAAAATAGTTTGTGTTAAAAAGTGCAAGTAATTAATAAAAGCATATCAGTGAAGTGTTATTTAAATTGTGTCAAGGATTAATAAATGTAGTGAAGTAAGAATTATAACCTGTGTAAGCCTACATTCGCACCACAACCCTGCAAAGAGAAACATGTCTCTAAGAATAATACTGACGCAGCCGAGGCAAACATACATATATAATATTTAAAGAAACTGTCAAATTACAAAGTTACTCTTTTTAAACATTTTTGGGGGGGGGCAAAGGCCGCCGGAAAATACATTCGGGGCGAAGGCTACCGGAAACGTTTTACCATACGTACGGTTGCAACTACTTCAAGTTCGGTTCCCCAACAGTTGAACTACAATACAACTCCTACTTCAAATTGGCTTTCCATACGTGAAGCAACAAGTTACTTCAAACTTAATGTCTCGTCTGAAGTAGAGATTTGCCTATCCCATCCATGTTTTCCCTGCCTGCCTGTAGCATCGAACACGCCCTAACTCTCCATTTGAGGTGGTAAAGGATTGTAGTAATTACTTTTGGTTTCTATTCCTCCGTACCCCTACAGCTTGCCAAGATATGTACCCACGACTCCTCCTACTCCTTCTCGTAAATGCGGTAGACTCTCATACCATTTTCATAAGTGTTTTCCTCAAAACATAAGGTTCAAGCCGACACATATTTTTATAATTATAATTGCTTGTGCTAGACATAGGAAGTATTAATATTCCACTCCAAATCTCCATATACTTTGAGGTGAATATGAATCCAAAACCACAATTTTTGAAAAACCACAATGTTTAAGAACTGGACGCTATACGCTGCCTTAAAGCTCCATACTGTTTCCATGGTATCACGTGAAACAACTGAATGTTGACAGAACTTAAAGAGAATGACCAAGAAATTAACAATTCCAACCTTTAATAACATCTCAGAAATGGCTTGAATCGCAACAAATTTTTTGAAATAAATTGTGTCTTTTAAAGGGATCTACATTTTTCGTCTTTCCTTAACATTTACCAGTTGTACAAGATTATACAAAGTTTCTTCCAAATGAAGTGGACTTCACAGGCTATTCCCAGAAAAGGCAGGATTTTATTGGTCATATAAATATCTTAAATACATGGCGTTTTAATCAAAATCGTTTAATCAAAAGTCTTCCATGTAAAGGGTAATGTGGGATAGAATAATTTTCTTGAAACTCCTTGTGTCAAAGGTATTGAACCTTAATATCACGTTCGGTATTTATCGGACTTTTTTACTTTCTCTACTACGTATAGTAAGTAGGGAAAGTATTGCATTCCACCCAAAAATTCGATACCGAAATTTCACCGGAAATATATATTTTGAGGCCCCCTGAATCCAAAAAAAGAATTTTTGGAAACATGTCCGTGTGTGTGTCTGTGTGTCTGTCTGGGTGTGTGTGTCTGTGAACAGCATAATTCAGAAACGAACAGTCGGATATACACCAAACTTGGTATTTAGATTCAGTATCTTACAGAGATGCGAAACGAGGGTTTTCAAGAAAATCCCCCACCCCAGATTATCTTTTACATGGAACACTTTTAGAAAATTTTAATTTTCTAAAACATGGGTCTAACGATTGATTAAAATATCATATATTTAAGATATTTTCATGACAAATGAAATGTATATCTCGAATTTTCTGGGAATGTCTTCAAAAGTATTTTTGATTGTGAACGACTTTTGCATCACTGGTAAACCTAAGACATAGACAAAATTTTACTACACAAAAAATGTAGATCGCCTTAAAATACACAATTTATGGCATATACTTTTTTTTGTTGAGTGAACCATTTTCGAAATATTGCTTGTTATTCCCTTAAATTTTTCAATACTTTTTCTCAAATGGAAATTCGTTATTCATTTTTTTTGTCCTGGTAATGCAAAGAGAATAAAATACTCCACATAGCAACCAGCTCTTAAAATATTTGACTATCGCTTAAAGCCTACCAATTCCCTTGCACCTACAAGAAAACTAGCAATAAGTTTAACATCTCGATATCCCGATTAACATGAAGCATATGGAGAATAAGCGTTTGTAAAATAATTTTTACAAGAGTAGAGAAAGTCATGTGAGTGTAACACATCAGATTCTTTTTATCCTTATGCTGCATAGAGGGCATTCTTAACAATATAAGACCGAACTTCTATTTTGTTGTTTCCTCTTCTTTTTCTTTAATCCATTGAGATAAACGATTGTTGTATAAATCTTTTTCCTTGCTTTCAGTACATTTAGTTTCCAAAATAATGTTTTTTTGTTCAAGTGTAATATTTAGGAATATTCATATCTTTGGCTTCTTTATGGATTTTTTTAACTCAGAAGCCACAAAAGATGTATTTCCGGTGTTATTCCGACATGTAATTTTTGGATGCAATGCTATACTTCCCCTATTTACAATAGTAGTAGAGAAAGAAAAAATTCTATGTTGAGATTTCACCAAATTAGTCCTTTAAAATGCCTTTTAGAGAAAGTTCCGCGCGCAAGACCACCATTGATTTGAATTTATTTATAATTATAAAAAATGGGAGTGGGTTATATGTTCCCGTGACACTGAAACAGCTTTAAAAATCATCACTAACACACTAAAACAAAACTTAGTGCTATATTTAAGTTCAGAATGGTTCAAGAATATAAATCGACGATTTTTCACGAAATTGCGCTACCTCAAACTTTTCCTTACATGAATAAATTCGTTATTTTTTATTTTCTCTGAAAGAGTTTCAACAATTTAATTAAAATGTCATATGCAAGTAGGCACACTGCCCCCTGTATCCCCGGAGCAGACAACCTTCAAGACCAAGGATAACACCAGCAACTTCAGCGACACCACCATCGTCAACGACACTAGCTACCTCAGACGACCACTCGACGCAGCCCTCAGGGAGGGCTCAGGACCTGACCAGCGGCATCACTGATGAAGAGCACCGCGGACTTCAACGCCTCCTGTCAGCTATACAGGCAGGCATACAGGACCTCACCTCACAACTGGCTGAGCTGAGCCGTGCAACCTTCACGCGCCTTTCGGCCGTGGAGGCCAAGCAGCGAACTTCGGCCAGGGTGATAACTACGCTCACCAACAAGATCCACAAACTGCAGGACGAAGATGGGATTCTCGCGTCGGCCCAGCGCAAGCTGGGAAGAATCGAGTCCCACCTTGTAGAGCCCTACACCGACGGCAGCGACGACCGGTCCACGAGACTGGGCGCCCTCGGCGCCTCAGTCGAAGGGATTCGAGAGCTGCATACCAGCACCAGGAACTCCATCACAGAGAACTTCAAGGCGCTCAGCGCCAACTACGACCAGCTGCACGAAGGATACATCTTGATCCGCAACTTCCTTGAATCCCACGTAATGTCACACCCCTCCCAATCCTCTTCCCACCCACATCCTAACCGAAAATCCAAACGCCACTAACCTACATTACCACCAGGAATCCCAACTATCTTCTCCTTCACTTCGCTAGGGGGCAGGCTGGGCCTTGGTCAAGCCTGTCTCCTAGCACACATCCTTACTCCACTGGCGACCGCACTGCGGCCCAGTTCTAATCATCACCTCGGACTGCGCGGGTGCTTTAGGCGGTACCGCAGCAAACCTTTCCTTTGAATCCGGTGGAGGAGTTTTTAGTGGGTATGCCGACGCTCGGAGATTCCCACACTCCCAGTCCCGACTCCCATCGGGGCTGGGGTTAGTGATTAAATCATTTTCTCCTCCACTCGAAAAAAAAAAAAGAATATATAGGTATGACAAATGAACAGTGAATTTTATATACCTATGAAAGTATAATATGTAGGCAGAAATTTACGGCAAAAAGTGTAGTACTTGTAAAAATTTGCGGTACAAATGTACAATAGCTTCTTCTGTGGCATTAGACGCTTACGAGAACATTATGCTTCTTAAATGCCATGCTTTGTTTTCGATTCTCGTGAGCACAGAGTACACAACATCAGGATCAGTATATAACGACTTCTTCTTCTTCTTTAACTGATTACCCTCCTCTTTGTAAGAGGACTTACAACCCAATGCCTTGGGTGAGTAGCCTGTCGAGGAGCATACAATCTCTAAATCATAGCACATCCAGGTGATCAGCCCAATGCCTGGTATGGCGGTGAAGAAGGTAATGACATGTAGTGATGAAAGCGACTCTCTGAGCAAATTATCCAACCCAGCATTCGCTAGCGACCGAAGAAAACAGCGAAAAATCCTTCAGTCAGATTGATTCACCCCGGGAGTTTGAACCCGGGACCATCCGAATGCGAGTCGAACACGTTACGTCGACGCCACCTCGCTTGGTTAATGACTTCTTTTAAAACACTTTACTCACGCTCTCGAGCTCACTGTATGTTCCTGTGTACCTATAACAATTTGTATTAAAGTCATTTTAAACTGCATTTATGATGATAAATATGTAGCGTATGTGTGTGCATTGTCGCGTCGGACACATTGTAGCATGACATTGTTGAGCTAATTATTCTTTATTGGGGTGTGAATTCCGTCCGACGCGGCATCCATCCATCCATCCATCCATCCATCCATCCATCCATCCGTCCATCCATCCGTCCGTCCGTCCGTCCGTCCATCCATCCGTCCGTCCGTCCGTCCATCCGTCCATCCGTCCGTCCATCCATCCATCCATCTCTCTCTCCATCTCCTATTTAGTAGCGTGAGTCAGTCGTGTGTGTGTGTGTGTGTGTGTGTGTGTGTGTCTTCAGGCCGTGTGGTTGGGTGTAGGATTGCGTGTTTCCGTGTGAGTGTGGAGCATCTCCCTCCAATGTTTGTCCTGTAATCTGTTGTGAACGATGTAGGGGCACCATATCAATATTAGTAAACCACATGTAATGTGTTAAATGTGTATTTTGTTATGAATATCCCATGTCTGCTTTAAATTTGTGCAGCTAAGTTCCTGGTCCTCTCGCTGTCTTAGTGTCTACGTCCCCCAATGTTTATGCCGGGGTAATTAAGTTTAATATCTAGCTGCAAAACCTTTTGGCCTCACCCCGGTATATAACAATATGAAGTAGATATACAAACAGAATCCTTTATGAATAATTTATAGAAACTTTAAGGTAAAGAAAGTTTCTAATTATATGGTATCTCTTGTACGATATATGTTGTAAAAATGACAAAAAACCTCTGAAAGTAGTAGTTGCAAACTATAATATGAAGATATTTGGGATGTTATTTTATATGTGCGAAAAGAAACTATTCATTTTCATGATTCAGAACTTAATTATATGATTTACTGGAAATATGAAGCATTTAATCTTTCAAAAACTCATTTTTTACAATCACACGACTTCCTCTACCCATAGTAACTTATATTCGTATCTATTTTATAAAGTCATTCACATACATCATTTTTCTCCCAAATTTCCTATTAAGTACGACAAATGTTGAAAATATAGTTTAAATACATACTTTGTTGTATCTTAAAATATACAGGAGGTTAGGCCAAATATTGAAAGTATTTAAAAATGAAGATATAGCCAACTACATAAAAATTTGATGTGTTACATAACCTCCACCTTCTATGGACAATAACCGTTATTTTTATATGTATTATATAGACTATTCTTAAGGAAGCTTATGATTATACTACATATTTAATTTTAATGAGAAAAAGGCTTGTAGAAATGATTTCATCACCATTTCAAGGGGTATACGGGATACTGAAATGTGTTAATATAGGTATGGCGGCTTTGAAATTTCGTACAATTAAGAATGGTGACCAGTCGCTCAAACATATAAAGCTTTAGAACATTGCAGTAATAAATGTATCAAACATTAGAGGATTTAATATAGTTCATGCGCATACGTACAGTAAGGTAGACAAAACAGGCAGGTAGGTTATATTACCAGTATTCAATGCCGGATTTCAACTGCCCACCACGGCAATATGAACGGAAAGTAAATAAAAAATCGATGTGACGCACTCGCATAACTTCCTCTATCCCCTATCGCTTATTAGTGGATATACAAACTAATGTTACTAGAGCTTATTTTTCTATACGTTTAATTTTAATCCAAATAAATCCTTGCAGAAATAGTTACATTACACATTTCGTTACAGATAGAAAGGGAACATCAAAAGTCAATTGCTTAAGAATTGGACGCTATACACTGCCTTAAAATTCCATACTGTTTCCACGCAATCGCGAGAAAATGCTGAATGTAGACCGGACATTAAAAGAATGACGAGGTAATGAACAATTCGAACCATTAATAAGGGATATCTCAGAAACCTTTTTGACATAAATTATGTGTTTTAAAGAGCTCTACAATTTTTGTAAAGCACATTTTCGTTTATCACTTGATGTTTAGCGGTTATACAAGATTATACAAAATTTATTCCGAATCAAGAGGACTTAAGAGGTTGTTCCAATTAAATTCAAGATATGCATTTTATTTGCCAAGTAAGTATGTTTAATGCATGGAATTTAATAAAAATTGTTAAAGCCATTTTTTAGAAAATAAAAAATATCAAAGAATATTCCATGTGAAGTGTAGTTTGGGGTACGGAGATTTTCTTGAAAATCTTGGTGCCGCATCTTTGTAAGGTATTTAACCTAAATACCAAGATTGATGTATATCCGACTTTTCATTTTTGAGTTACGCTGTTCACAGACACACGCATAAACACACACACGGACCTATCTAAAAAGGCTTTTATTTGGATTGAGTGGACCTCAAAACATTTCAGTATCGAATTTTTGGGTGGAATGCAATACCTTCTCTACCTACTTTGTATGTGGTAGAGCAAGTAAAAACACTATCGTAGACAAAATCATATTTAGGATTCCCTGGTTCACTAAATATTCGATTAAGCCATGCACGTCCCGTTTCCTTTAGAATCGCGGTAATAGGAAACTGAAAAAGGTTTTCCTTAAAAGCTGTAGAGGTTAAGCAAATATAATCGTAATGATATTTATGCAATCTTAGCATTATTAACAGGTTATTGCTCTATTCAATACACTGCATAATTGGCTCATTATGACATGCATACCAATACTATCACTGACGTATTCTCTATAGCAGTGACATAATACCGTAATTCCAAATTATGTGCTTATAGAGAGAAGATGAAGCTGTTTTATGACATTCTTTTCTCTGTGCTACTAAGATGCAAAAACATATGTACACCATTAAATATAGAATAAATGAGTGAAGTGGTGCCGCGGTAACGCGTACGACTCCCATTGAGGTGGTTCCGAGATCAATTCCCGGCGACCCATGGTGTTTTTGGGGTCGTCAGACGAATGTTGCAGTGGTTTCTTTCTGGTCTCAAATTCTCTGGCATAATTTCATTCATCCTTCACCCCGTTAGGTCTGTTTCAGGTTGAAAGTGTCGGTGATGGTGTTTCGGTGCGGCGTGACAGGGTAAAATGATTCTCACTGTGGAACTTTCTCCGTTCCTCGGCTTTCAGCTGTTTGCGGGGGTAAAAGGACCGCACTTCTGAGCGGGGTGCTGGACACTGCGCGGAGCGTGAGTCTCCGGTCTGCCTGTCCGACTGTCGGGGCGTTTCAATTTGAAAATTGTAGGGACCCTTCATTGCTGTGCCGTCACTCTTGGTTCCACCCGCATGTCTCTGCTCCTCTTCCCTCCCGGGGGTGGGGCATAAGTACAATATCCTTACTGGAGCAGTACCGAGTCCCCTTTGATAATAGTTAGAAGGAAAATATATTGAATAACTAAGATATGAATTTAATTAATTACCATACTGTGCTGGTAATAGGCTACATCACAGTCCGCAACATCTGCTCACTTCTCTCCTAAGAAGCGAATGCATGCAAGTGGCTGTCTTGTTTATCGTTTCAACACGCCAGGCTATAACAAATCGAATGTAGGAAGAGAAGCTAGTGTCTCATTTCCGAACATATGAAGAAGCTCTCACGTATGGCAGTTATGGATGCCGAATTATTTCATTATTTGTTTCCTGTAATTTATAGTGCTAAGATTGTATACAGTTTTGCATCCAGCTCGTGGTAACGAAGGAGAGCGACAAATATTCACACGTGCAATAATCATCATCTAGATGATCTAGATCGTCCACTAGTTGCATAAAATAGCATCTATTATATATCAAAGTTCTTCTCACATTTCAATTGAAGTGTCACTGTCTGGTCGTTTGTATCCATGCTGTGTTGTAAAACAATCATTTGTTAAGAGGTGAAAATGGAGTTTGCTAGGCAATGTAAACAAGGTGAGAAGATGGATCGAAACTCGCGTGAGGCTGTCATGGCGTGTAATGAAGTTATGAGAGAGCCAAGTACACAAAGGCTATCGTAAATAACCCGAAAATGAGAGGCAGCTCCAAAAATATCTCCCTTATCACATCTAAGGCTTGACTTCACTCCCACGCTTCCCGGGTTTGTTTCCCGAGCATTTCAACTCTGTCTCGGAAACTGTTTTTTCTTACCTGATCAGGAGGAGCATATAACAGAGTATTTGATTGGGAAGATGTGTTCTGCCTATATTTAATACAGATTTCTTTTATGTTCGTCCCTAACAAAGGCATAGATATCAACTTTATTCACTAAAGACGCAGCATGCAAACTTAAATTTGTATTTTATATACCTAGCTACGTTAATATAATAGACTAGCGGTATTAAAAACTGGGTGGCTTTAAAAACCTCGATATTGGTTTTAAAATTCTCTGGAAATTTTTAATGGTAAATCCGTAACTTTAGCCCTTGGTATTAACAGAAATGCGCATGATATATCACCAGATGTATTTTAGATTTTTGAAAGGCACCCCCGGCGATCTTCCAAGTTTTAGAAATGTTGCACAGCCTATTGATGGGGTTCTTTTGTAACGAATTGTCGTAAATAGATCTACACACAATTCCTCGCCACTGGGTCTGCTGCTACGACTGATCTGATGCTATTGTGGTTGGTGCCAGCTAGCTATTGATGGGAGTACTTATTTGGATGGGAATTCAGGATAGAGCATCAGGATGAGGTTTCATCCGGTAAGATAAAAGTAAAGGTGCATTTTACGGAAGGGGCTCTAACCACCGGAGATTCCTCCCTGGTGGGGCCCGATCGACAAAGCGCACATCCTCCGCCCAGTCGCCAGGTTCTACAACCTTGAAACAGCCGACAATGCAGGAAATGATGGGTACACGAAATGAGGGACAGGGAAGTCGCGGTAGAATTGGAACAATCCCAGAATTCTCACGGGGAAAACCATGAAAAACCAATGGATCAGATTGGATCGAACCCAGGACCTCCTGAATGCGAGACGCAGGGCCATCTCGCTCGGTTTATTTGGAAGGCCAGTATATGGCGCAATTCATATAAGGATAACTTTAGTCTCGGCCGCGATAACAAAGCCAACTTCTGCTGCGTTTAGATTTACAGGGTGATCCGTTTGAGATGTCGGAAATGTAAAATGTTATATATAAGAGGTTAATGCACACATCTCTGAGCAGTTTGCTATAATATAAGCGGAAAGGATGGAAGTTAACAATGAGTGATGTTTAAAACTTCACCCTTGTGGCATGGCATCAACATGCCACATCAGCGCGCTCACTGTGTCACATGGCATGCGAACTTTTCAAAGGTAATACACTTTCAGACATCAGTATGCCCAATCAGAGGATGGATAGACAGTACTTTAAGATGTTTCCATACTGTATGCAGCAAAAGCTAGATTTGATGCACCGTAATTACGAAGTTCGTCTTAAGTTTGCTGTCAAGATGTGTGAAAGGCAGGAAGCGGATTATCAGTGGTTAATTTGATGGATATTCATGGACAAAGCCACATTTCATGTGAGTGGCCGAGTCAACAAGTATAACTGCATTATTTGAGAACTGAGAGCCCACATGTCTCATATGCCACATTTCACATGCCATGCGACACACTGAGCACGCTGTTGTAGCGTGACCACAATTTTGTCTCCTATGCACGATAGTGCTGCCATGCCACGCGGATGAAGTCTGAAACATCACTCATTTTAGCTTCCATCCTTCCCAAAGTTTTTGTACCTTGCAGAGGATGCAAGTTAGATGTCCTGACAGTATGTGTTTTGACTGCAATCTGTGCAACTTGCTTAATTATCCAAAGCAAAGTTCTCATATACGATGATATTTTATATTGTGACACTTCACTTAACTGTTTAATCTTCACTCACACATGCACAGTTTCAGTCCACGCCACCACTCTGTAATCATTAACGAGCCACCTCCATTGGCTACTAATTGGAATTTGCCCACGACGGCACACCGTCTACGTCAAGAATGTGGTAAAAATCTGTCCCGTTTCCAACAAATTCTTTCTTCTAACGAAATTTTTAAAAACTGTCACTTGAATTGCCTACACTACCTCCTTACTTGATATCGCGCCGATTACAAAATATATGGGTATTATTGGTTACACACCGTTTACGTGATCATAAGGATGGCTCAGGCGATAACGTCTGTGGCCCACATTGGGAAGGTCGTGGAGCGATTCACATGACCGACCTTCATGATCAGGTTTTTTTCCGGGTTTTCTCGGGCTTTCTCGGGTCGGAAAGGATAATCACGTCCCCCAAATTTCTTGTCCCTCCATTTCACCTCCATTCTCATTTCACTTCACCCTTCATCCGCTTGGTTTCTCTCTGGTTGTATGTGTCGGCGGGAGGTCTCGGCATGTGCATGGTAGGGGAAAAGGATGCCCTGTAAAAACCTTAGTCCCCGGAATGGGTACCATCTCCAGGTTCCACACAGGGGAACCCACACAGGGGGTGGGAGCCAGCTGCACCAGGGCTCATCCGGGGATTTTAACCTATAACTGGTAGGGACCCTGCCCTCTGCCTGTTGTGCCCCCTGGTCCAGCCGCCCTCTCCCTACTCTCATCTCATCCCTTTCTCCCATGGACGCCCCGTTTGGGCGTTAGTGCAATAGTTCTATGTAGGTTGACGCCTCCTCCGCGTGGAATCCTACTCCTAAAGACATTTTAGAGGTTACTTCATTCCGGTATATAACGGTACGTTCCTGCCCTATTACCCGGATAATGGGTGAATATAATTTATTCTCTGAGGCAGTATTTATAACACTTAAATGATTTCATCAAATTATATAATATATAAATTAAATAACAGCCCGCCTTAAAGTTGTGTATGTTACAGTCATTGTAGATGTTTATATTATTGTATCCATGTTTAATAATGTTATGTGAGTTTATTACGTAATTTAATAATGTAGGAGCTGTAAAAACAATAAGTTAAACGTTGCTAACAATGAGGTAACAATGAGGTAACCTTGAGGCAATAATGAGTTTGAGAGTTTAATAATGCTACTAGTCATTATTGGAGCAACAATAATGTAATTTTAGTGACAGTTTATGAAATAGCCAATCAACAACCAGAAAAAGCTTTAGTTAAATGAAGGTATTCTTTTGGATTAGGAATAGCCAATCAGAGACTTGAAATACAGAAATTTACAAGTTTAGACGGTTGAAATCAATTCAGTTGCCTGCAGACAGTGCTCATAACTGGATGCGGTGCTTGTGCGTCCTCGAGAGATTTAATATGTATTCGTGTGAGACGAAAAATAAGTTTTCGTGTTAAAAAGTGTAATTGATTAATAAAAAGAATCTCTCAGCTCTCTATATCAGTGAAGTGTTATTTAAATCGCATCAAGCATTAATAAAAGGAGTGAAGTAAAATTATAATCTGTGTAAGTCTACATTCTTGTCGCATCACAACCCTGCTAACAGAAACGTGTCTCTAACAATAATACTGACGCAGCCAAGGCAAACATAAATATATAATATATAAAGAAACAATCAAATTACAAAGTTAATATCTTTTTTTTAAACTTGGGGCAAAGGCCACCTGAAAGTAAATTTGGGGCGAAGGCTACCGGAAAGCGGGTACTATACGTGCGGTTGCAACTACTACAAGTTCGGTTCCCCAACGGTTGAAATATAATACTCCTTCAATACAAACTACTTCAAATTGACGTCCAAAGCATGGTGTAAATAACGTAACAAACCACTTTCTTCAAATTGGCTTCCATACGTGGAGCTAATAAATTATCATCTCACCTCCTAGCTATAACAAAGAATTCTCTGCGGCTATACATTTGTAAACACCTGACGTTTCAACAATTCTCAAGTTTGTTTCCGCTTATACTTACGCCCAAAAAATTATATATATATATGTGTGTGTGTGTGTGTGTGTGCGCGCGCGCGTGCGTCTGTGTGTCTTTAAGCGGTGGAAGAACTTTTTTACCTTTTCTGTAGTCCCGTCATTATTTAATTAAACAAAGGAATTATAGTTTTCACATAAGACAGAATCCTGTAATATCCACATACAACGAAATAAAGGTGAAACTAATGGATATAAATATTTCAATTCCCAGACTACCAATTCAATCATTTTGGAAATGGCTCTTGGTCTATAACCACCTAGAAAAAGCAATATTCAGTTTATTAACTATAAATATCAGTTGAGATATTTATGGTGTTACGCTACACACAAATGTTTCCACTTTATATACTTGCTAGCTAGATCAACCGACCGTACATGTGTGGATTTTTAAACCTCAAATTATGATTTAATTCAATTCACTTACTCCCGTAATACTTAACACCTTATTACTTTCCATACCACGTACGTGGTGGATAGAGAAGGTATAGTAATTCCTCCCAAAATACGATACCGAGATTTCACCGGAAATGCATGTTTTGAGGGCACCTGAAATAAAAAAACATTTTTGGAGAAAATTCGTGTGTATTTGTGTGTGTCTGTGAACAGCATTACTCAAAAAGGAAAAGTTGGATATGTACCAAACTTGATATTTAGGTTTAGTACCTTTCAAAGATGTGACAAGAAGATTTTCAAGAAAATCTTCCACCACAAACTACACTTTACATGGAACAGTTTTCTAAAGTTTTTATTTTCAAAACAATGACTCCAATGATTTTGATTAAAATGCCATATATTAGAGATATTTACATAACAAATAAAATGCATATCTTGAATTTTCTGGGAATATCCGGTGTAGTGCACTTCATTCAGAAGAAATTCTGTATAATCTTGTATAACTGATAAACGTTAAGCGACAGACGAAAACATACTACACAAAAAATGTAGAGCACTTTAAAACACACTATTTATTTTAAACAAGTGTTTTATAGCATTAATCGTTTGAGATATCCGTTATTAAATGTTCGAATTGTTAAGTACTTGTCATTCTTTATACGTCCCATCAATTTTCGGTTGTTTCTGGCAATTGCATAGAAACAGTTGAAATTTTAAGGTCAGCATGTAACATCCAGATCTTAAACATTTGACTGTGCCTGTTCTCTTTGTATATATAACGAAATGTGTAATGTAGCTATTTTTGCAAAGTTTTATTTGGATTCAAATGTAGCAGATAGAAAAAATAAGCTTTAGTAAGAAGAGTTTATTTACTCACTAATAAAGAAAGAGGGTAGATAAAATCATGTATCACATCACATTTTTATTCAGAGGCATTTAATGGTAGATAGCTTTTAGAACTTTAACTTTATAAACAGCTGTGAAAAATGCCATAATATTTAAACATTTCGAAACCTCCTTCCGTCAATCCTTCAAATTCTGGAAATGAGATTGTAAGTACCTATAAATGGTGAACAAGTCAATGTTTAGATAATCATAGTAGATAAAACTTTAAATTTTTGTACCTTCTGTTCGATCCTTTATTTATTTAATAACTTAAAGGCTCTACAGTTTTCGGTTAATATAGACACCCTTAAAACCAATACAAAACATAATAATTACGAAAATGGTGCATAAGAAATGTTTCCATTTGTAGACCACCTAGTTGATCATATTGGAAATGACAAATAGTTTGCAACCACCAGAAAAAAAAAATTATATTCTCAACGTTGAATTATAAAATATCGATAGATAAATTTCTGAGTTTACGCTGCACACGATTTCCTCTCCTCGTATAATTGTTTAGCACACACTAATAGTAAAATAAGAGGAAATATTGCAAAATTTTCCTACGCAAGGGTTATTAAATTATGTTGGCACAGGAATCGCAGCCATACCGTGCCATTACAAGGAGAACGGATTGTCTTTTGTGGTGTCTTCTACTTTGTAAATTCTAACCATATAACTCGGCTGCTACAGCTCGGACTCCAGCCAAAACAAAATAGTATCCGCACAACCGCCTCATGTTTTCATATAACAAACGCATACCTTATCATAAGGGATATCATAATGTCCTTCTCTATCTAGAACATTTGTGGCATCTTCTCAGGAAATTGAGGCTGAGTTTTATGTATGGATGGTTCTTAGCGTTCCATTCTATATTGGGCGTAAAAGAGGTAATTTTGCTTACAGACCTCTTTATCAGGCGTGAGGTTCTTTTACGTACCGCGAACCTACGAGACCGGACCACCGGCTTTACTACTCTTCTGAAGGAACCATGCTAGGGATTTTTACACCTCGGAAACTACACATTCTCGGAAATTTTTCCTTACACTCGAGAGTCCAATATCTGAAATTGAATGAATATTTCGCCTAATGTTTTCTTTTAGTTCGTTCAACTGTAACGCTCTGTTACCATTTTTGTAAAATTCTTGAAAAGCCGATTTAAATATAGTCAATGCATAGAATGCCACAATTTCTTTAAAAAAAATTAACTAAAAAGGTAAAATGCTGGGTCCATTGTAGAATGCATTAAGATAAAACATTCACCCAGAGTAATAATCTTTGTACTACAAAAAGTTAAAGGAAATGAACTACGGATTTAAAGCAGCTCTGAATAAAACTAATAATTCATGCAGCCCCAAAAGCACTGAATATATTCACATTCAAATGTAGAAACAGTAATAAATTACAATTGAAACACATAGCATTCTGCTTTGTCATTCTCACACAATATTTGTCATTTTAAATAGAATTTAACACGTGGTGATATTCCAATATAAGCTCGCTTCGATAAGACATAAGTGCTGCTTCAAACACTAAATCGAATTTAGAAATTTACTTACGCCGAAAAGTATATGCATAATTTAGACAAGGCCGAAGAGTGTGGAGACGGCCGCTCCCAGACACGAAGCTCAAGAAAGTCCTTGTTCGCTGGTCGTCGAGAACTGTCTTCACACTCTGTCTTCTTCGTTGGAACGCATCGCTCAAGGGGCATCGGGGAGGTCAGGCGATGATGACGTGGAGACTGCATAAGCGCTATCTATGCTGGCGGAGAGGACGCAACCTGGCGAGCGCTGTAGATACCTGGTGCAGCCGGCTACTGGCTGTTAATTGGGCTGCCAATGTAGTGACAAGCAGGGCCCGAAAATTGTAGTTCATCATTCCAGATACGTTAAGGAACTACGTTCATCTCTGCTAAAACAGGCACTCGTTGAAAGAAGCGTCATAATTGGCTCACAATGTATGGGGTTTGTTGCATACATTTTATTTTTCACTTTATCATCGGATTCGGGTAAATTTCTGTAATTGGATTTTGCGAAGAAATTCCACTTATAGAGTGACTCTCGCGTAACATTCTCCTCTGATGAAACATGGTACCATTTACATGGTTATGTTCCGTCGTAAAGTAACAGAAAGTAAAGTACAGAGAAACCCAATTTCA
Organism: Deroplatys truncata; assembly: GCA_030765065.1. Classification (NCBI taxonomy): domain Eukaryota; kingdom Metazoa; phylum Arthropoda; class Insecta; order Mantodea; family Mantidae; genus Deroplatys; species Deroplatys truncata. The sequence goes on along the minus strand of CM060984.1, from coordinate 167,776,842 downwards.
CACACGATATTCACCTGTATGACGCGAAAATTCGTGTGTGGTGTACAAGAACTGCATACGCAATAATAGGACCCGTATTTTCTGAACAAATAATAAACGCATAACGCCTATGAGTCATTACGTTTAATTCAGGAAATGTCTGAGGATAAGGTAATTAGTAGTGCAATCAATTTGATACTGGGCTCCCGAGAATAAATGAGAATTTCCTGATAAGATGCCAGATAACCCTTTTAAATCAGGCATTTTACGTTATCATTTAAAGAAATTTTTAATTCCTTTAAAAGTATTAATTATTTTAACAACTACAATTAACGTTAAGAATAAACAGGGGGCAATTAACATTGTGATAATATTAATTAACTTTAAATAAAATATAAATGAATTTAAATTAGAACCCAGAAATATTTGGATAGAGAAGGATAACATTTCCATAATCTCTTATGATAAAGGTACTTTATTATCATTGTACTTGTAACTAAATATGAAGTCGTGAGGCGAATGCGCGGATATTATAACTGTTTCGGCGGGAGTAGAATATGCGGCGGCCGGCACCCTACTCGTCGTGTGGTGGCCGCAGTGTGGAAGAAAGGCGCTGTATATAATCGCTTGGAAAGAAACATCTGCGGATTTGTGTTATTGTTACAGGCATTTTCTGTGGAATAATAATAATTTCCACTCCTGGCATCCTCAACCATCATTCAAAGCCATCTTTACCACAATATAGTTTGACAACTTCAACGTGTATATAGTACATAGACTTGTATATCCGTTTTAGTCTTTTATAGTCATTTATTGAAAGTAGATGCCTAATAGACTAAGCTCATGAAGAGCAATAGCGAAGAATTATCAAAATTGTCTGAGTGGTTTGTATGATTATCCTATATACATATACACACATTTTCTTTCTATAATACGAGTATTAACAGAGATTGTTATTATAACAATATTCTCAATGCTAAGTCCATAGCAGAGAATTGCGGATTTTAAGATGTTTCAACGTTTATATCTTAAATGCACTTAGATAACCCTGAGGTTGGCATTCAATTTTTAATATTACCTGTGCTTCATTTCTTACATTTCCCAAAATATTATTTACCTCGTATGTTCATTCGTTGATCCCTGCAGCACATGCTCTGTTTAAACCCACACACTTTCTCGCCTTTCGGTTCCTTGTTCGCCATTCAGGAAAGAGTCATTAAATTCATACGTTTCAGAAGAAAGTTTGCACAATGCTGTGATTATTATCCTTGTACAAGGTGCCCGCCTATTGTTCCGTCTTTATTGATTACTCACCACTTGGTAATGAAGTTCACCATGTAGTTGCCTGTCACAGTTTCCTTCCCGTGCTAATCATTCATTACAACTCTTTCTCGACACGTGACTGTTCCAAGATTAAACCTCTCTCGTGCACCACATAAAAGATTCCATTTAACTTTGATCAAGGACTGAAATCGAAAACACACTACGTTTTCTAAGCTTACCTTAATTCGAGGTGTTATTCTTGCTATCAAAGTTGAAACAATCATTTACTAACAATATCGAGGTTATCGTAGGTTGGCGCCGGACGGTCAGATAAGTAGCGCCCGCCAGCGTCTACAACGAAAGAGCTATTTTCAGATAACCAGAATATTCTGGAATTTTTCTGGGGGGAAGATAGGTGTACTGAATTTTAGTGGTGTAACAGGGAGAAGAAGGGAGAGAGATGTACTAAATGTAATGGAGTACATGACATTGGCAATATATTCTGGAATGCGATGATACGGATAAAGGAAGAGGAAATTTAATAGTAGAAAAATGGAAAATTTTATCAATAGAGATAAAAGTTAGGAAGATCTTTAATGTAAGATCAAATGAATGTATGGAGAAAGCAGGAAAACATTTAAGAACAATAAGGTTAAAATGGATAAAATAAATGTGTAGCAAATTGGGGAAAATACGGAAAAAGGGTAACAAGACAATAAAATAAATAGTGGATACATTATACTTCCCCATTATATATCTATACAACGGAATGTTAACTATAAGGGGAAGAGAAATATTAAGCAACTCCATTGTATACATTGTATGTAAAATTTAAAGCAGACAATAAATCATTCATTCATTGAAATCCCCGCTCCTCGAGAACATGTGTCCAGAAAGGTCTACAATGTTATGTGGAAGATTCCATTCGCGAGGAGCGTCAGTCAGTCAGTCAGTCAGTCAGTCAGTCAGTCAGTCAGTCAGTCAGTCAGTCAGTCAGTCAGTCAGTTAAGCGAGCCAGTGAGCAAGTTAGCGAGTGCGTTTCTGGTGCGGTTCTACGAGTGAGTTTATGCTGCAGTTGCTACACGAAGGGTTGAAGAAATCTTGTGCTCGACTCCCCAGCGAGTGAAGCGTCTGGAAGAAGTGGTAATGAGTACGTATCGTTACGCCAAGAAGGAAACTGAACTAGTTCAGATTAATGAAGTAACAATATGAACTAAATGAAGTCACAGTTCAAGTTAAACTAGATTAAAAGTAACAGTGAAAACAAGTGACGTGTCACTGGTGTTTCACCATGTTGAAGAAAAAAAAGCACTCGTTCTGCCAATCCCGATCAAGCATTCGTGTTCGCTCATGTTGTATATGCAAGTCACCACTGTGATGATAAAGATTGCCACAGGACTAATACCTGAATCAACCGGTTTAGTTGACTCTACCTGGCTGTTGAAAGAGACTAGTGGGGAGAAGAGGGAAGGTAAATTTACACCTGCAGTGTCTTTCTTCCCACCCCTGTTATAAGTCATGGATCCACATACTGTAAAATGTCAGTCTGATATCTTAAATGGTTTGAGATAATGGGTATTGAATTTAGTAGATTTAACATTGACGGCATATTACTTTTAATTTTTTTCATAAAATATTAAGGCATTATACCTTAGCTAGTTCTTTCCGCCTTATTCCTTTTAATCCGTTGGATATTTGGCGGAGAAATATTTTGTTTCCTAATCAAATACCAGAATGTGATGAGAGAGGTACATTTTCCAGTGAAATGTCGAAGTGTTTTAATTCTGATGCTATACAAGGCAATGTAAGGGTTTAGTTTAAATGACTACGAGCACACAGTAACACAGAGGTATATATCACTGATTTAATGTAATAATGGCGGACGATGATGTCTAAAAAGTTCTCGAACTGCCGTTTTAACAATAACTGAATAGAAAATCAATATTCGGCAAAAATATAGCATTTAAAAGCTGAGAGCTGTTACTACTGCACTTGACCGACCGCCCTAGGGTACTGTTACATGAAACAAAAATCTGTTTATGCGCGACTGCCTGGGGACAAATTTGCAATCGTGCTGTTTAACGCATTTTAATATCTTCCCTCGCCTCAGGAACACATCTGCTTGTTGCTTCAGGCCAGATGTTTTATTATGACGCATGGTAGCGTTGTTAATGTAATTAAATATTTTATGTTAGCACACAATCTGAATTAAAATATGCATTTTTGTACAAGTAATTATTTCTTTTTGTATGAATAAATCAATTAGTCAATTTTATTGTCATTAGAAAGTTTAACACATTAAAATAACATAACCATGTCTTGTTTTATTAAGTCTAAGTTGAGGAATTTCAACAATTTGGCAATTTTGATATTATAATTATGAATTTAGGATGTTTAATAAATATACAAATATACAAGTGTCAAAATATTATATATTCTACAGTGAGTTTAACCAAAGATGTTTTCCACAATTCTAATAGCTTTCTTTTGAAGAATTAATGGTATGTCTTGGATATAAAAACTGTTACTTCAAAGTAGGATCCCATAATTAATAATACTCTGAAAATATGCAAAATATGAAATACATACATACTCAAAGGGCATATAGTTAACTAAATTCCTCAACAAGAATACTATATTAACAACCTTCTACATAAAAATGTTATGCAATTAACCAAGTTAAAATCTGTCAAAAATGCCTAAGAGCTTTACATCAGTACAAAGCTGATATAACGCCAAGAGTATTAACAGCAAGAATAAAACTTTGCTGGAAATCATTGTGATTCATGGATATATTTTTGCACACCAGTGCAGATCAGGACACTTTATTGTCATGATTAAGCATTAAAATAGCACCATCAGAACATAATATTGTTTTAGTTATGTATTATATGATGCATCATTAGCCATAATAAATCATTAACCATAATAAGAAAAACCAACGCAGGTGATGAATACCACTTCGAACAAGGCTAGTGCACATTATAGCGCATCTTACTATCACTCGTAAGTAAATAACGTAGAAGTTACGGAACGAAAAAGCCTCAGTGTGATAGTGTGCAGAGTATGGATACGCGCCAACTGTGGCCTCGCCATAAAATGATCGCACTGTATTAAACCAGTATATTTTTCTACTGACTTCATATATACAGTAGGTAGGGGATTCCACACAATAATTCAATAAGAGAATTTTACTAGACAGAAAAGTGACCTCGGAACTGACGAGCAGAGAAACTGTTTTTAGAAATAACGTATGCGTGTGTCTGTTAACAGGGAAACTTAAATATGAAATGCTGGAAAGATAGCAAACTTGGTATTTATTTTATAAGGATGCAACACGAAGATTTTTAGGAACACCTTCCAGCCCAAACTTTCTTTTATACGAAATTGTATTGTTACTTTTGATTTTATTTAAACTAACGATTGTGATTTAAATGCCATATGTTTAAGTTTTACATGATTAATAATAAAACGTATATCCCGAATTTTCTACAAAAGGACTATCCAGTTCTCTTTATTTTGTATAATTTTCTGTAATTCTTAAAAAATAGGTGAGAGAAAAATTTTACTTAAAAAAATTTAGATCTCGTTTTAAGACACAATTTACACCAAATAAGTTGTATTGCTACATTTCTAAGGTTTTCGTTGCTTCTGGTTTGAATTTTCCAAACTTTATCACACATTTTTGAAGATTTAGTTCCTATATTTTTGTTTCTCGCTATGCTATGGAAAGATTATGAAATGTAAAAGCCAGCACATAGTGACCCAATTTTAAATAAATGACTGTTGCTTCAGCATGCTGAAACACCATTACACCTACAACGAAATATATAGAAACTTCTGCCAAGTTTCATCTCAATTAATAGATAAAAATAACTTTTTTTGTAAAAATAGTTTGCAGAAGATACCTACAAAGATAGTATGTAGAAAAAGTCACGTGAATATAATACATACAATTTTGAGAACAGCCTTCCAAATTACAAATACATACACAGGAATTAATCTAGGAGTAGGAGCGTGGATCATGGAGGGGCCCCCGAAATCGAGGCGAGTGCCCTTTTTTGCTTCTAACGTGAATCGGGAGGTAGGTATGAAGGGGAGACGCAAAGGCCGACCAGATCCGGGCGACGATGTGCCAAGTATGGACAGTTCCACATAAAACGCATCTGGACGCCGCCAGCCCTGCCCATAAGCCAACGTGGTCCCCCGTGGACCTCTAAGGTCTAGGGAGGGCTCGTCAGCAATCCAAAGAGCGCCATGGAGAAACCTTTCCAAAGCGCATTATTCATCGCCTAACCGTAACATACCACTCCTCTGATCCTATAACCCAGAAACAGATATAGTTGACCTCGTCCAGTTTTTCAACTGTACCCAGTTCTCAGTGTCGCATGTAGTTCACCTTCACTGGGAGTTCACTTCACCAAAGTCACTTCACTAAGGTGAACCAGTGCAATTCTACCTCATTTCCTTCGTGACGCAGCCTCTTCACGCCGGACGGTTCACTTAACATAAGGCCTTCACAACCATCGCTCCGCAGTAGCACTTGCTGCACGTCACAAAAGCCGTCACCAATTCGCTCGGAGAATTGCTCTTGATGTAGTACCAGAAACGTAGTCGCTAGCTCGCACACTAATTGCCCGCGAGAGCGCTCGCTGATACAGGCAGTGATATACTCCATAGAAGGCTCTTGAACATTCTATAACTATTTCGACACACTTTCTGGAAGAGGGGAGAGAAAAAGCTTCCAGAAAGTTTCAATTATCTCCCGATAGCGCACCCGGTGTTTACACTGACCAGCGGCCTTAACGCTGTTTACTCGAACCGCTCGGCCCCGATCTTCCGATAACCTTGAGTCATAGCCGTTGCGTCACAATAGGAACGGAAATTCGTGGTAGAAGAGGAACCACTCTAGTACTCACGTACCGACCCGAGGAAACTACGAAAACACCCATGGTCAGTGTGGTTGGCCCTACGGGAATCGAACCCAAGACCTCCTGAATACGAGCCTTAGATGTAACCAGGGAGTCATCTCGATCGGTACAATTTTATCTGTCAAAGAATTGTATTGCGGAATTAATATTCTATCTTTGAATGTATGAGAATTTAGTAATTAACCTGATAACATAGGAACTCTGTCTCTTTTACTTTAACGTGTACATTGAATCTGAGATTTTTTTTATTGAAAACTGTATCCCTGAATCTTTATTCTCTACCACTTCAAGAAGCGGCGTTATCAATGCCATCCGAACGATGAGACTGATAAGCAGGCATAGGAATTCAGCATGCAATTGGCTTCAAGTTATCAACACACAAACCATTCTCACTACAAAGAACGTGGACAACAGCAGTCAAGGGTCACTTATGAGCAGGTAAAAGCCGGTTTGACTTTATGACGATCAGTGAGGGTGGAGTGGTTACCTGAGATATTCTAGTAACAGTTCAACTTCATTTCCTTCCGTCCTGGCTTTAATGTTTAGAAATCCATATGCCTGCTGATAAGAGATATAAGGTATAGATAAAGAATTTGGCCAAACTCGTTAAAGCAAAGACTCATGGGAAGATCCAGGATTCAAATCCATCCATAATCGTCCTTCCTGACGGTTAGTTTTCCCAGTCCTCATAACTGAAAAATGCCAGGAAGATACAATAAACTTTGACTTGGAACGTTTCCTTCCCAAATTTTCTTTCTCAATAATTGTTCAATTTATGTATCACCAGTATAGTAATAACGGCCGTTAAACGTGTTAAAATAATATGAAGAGAGATAGCTGAGGCGGTAGCATATACCATTCCATTCGCAGATCCTTGGTTCGATTATGTTTGAATATGCCATGTTGCTCTTTACGAGTTAGGACATCGACTCGCAGTTAATCGTGAACAATTTCTAATTTTGTTTGGTTACGCACTTTGCTACTTTGTTTCTAAGTTTACAGTTACTAACGTATCACACGCTATACATACTTTATTGGAAGTACTAGAAAGCAAATCTCTCCTTCAATGTGCGCTACTCATTTCAGTTCTCCCCTGTAGTGCAAGCATTTTCCTATCCTATTTCACTTTTGTAAACCTGAGCGATTTTATCTAAAAATTGCTTACCAAGTTTTCTAGTTTTACTGCTCAGTGAATTACCCGATTGGTACATGCACTGGTAATATTTTATAACATCGCTCCAGAAGCTATAAACGAACAATATTTTTTGCTACACAATATATTTTATGTGTAGGTGTGAAGTGCTGTATACTTCAATAAAGTGATGTTAAAGAAAATTGGCTATAAAATTTATAACTCTTGTGTCTCTATACAGTATGCTTGAAAATGTAAATGCCCATGTAATCTTCGCAACGTTTCTGGAATTATGGCCTGGCCAAGTTATTCCTCAAATGTTTCTCAAAAAAATCTGAGTGTTGCACGCACATGAATTTCTCCACTTTTGTACAAACTATTTTTACAAACTCTTATTCTCCGTCTACTTCATGTTAATACAGATATAAATTTGCAGAAACTATCTTATTGTTAATTTTGTTGTAGATGAAAGAAGAATAAGGTAGGCTTTAAGCGATAGTCAAATCTTTTAAGAGCTGGTATACGTATTGAAAATTCAACTAAATAACAATGAATATCTCAGAAATCGTTCACTCCACAAAAAACTTGTATATGACGTACATTATGTGTTTCAACGACATCTACATTTTTTGTGTGGTAAACTTTTGTTTATCTCTTACGGTTTACCAGTTATGCAAAAGTTATTCAGAATGAAGAGGACTCTTGGGGACATTCCCAGAAAATTCAAGATATACGTTTAATTTGTCATGAAAATATCTTAAATTTAAGATATTTTAATCAAAACTTTTAGAGCCATTTTTGAGAAATTCAGAATTTTCGAAAAATGTTTCCAGTAAACAGTAGTCTGGGGTGAGGGGTTTCTTGAAAATCCTCGTTCCACATCTTTGAAAGATACTGGACCTAAACACCAGTTTGGTATTTATCCGACTTTTCGTTTCTGAGTTATGTTGTTCACAGACACAGAGACATACACACGGACCGTTTACTAAAAATGCTTTTTTTTGGATTCCGGTGAAATCTCGGTATCGAATTTTTGGCTGGAATGCAATACTTCCCCTACTTACTATACGTAGTAGTAGAGAAAGTAGTAAAAGGACTGACAGTCACATAGATTTATCTTCCATTACAAATAGCCTTATATCATTAGAGGTTACTCTATCCACGTTATGTTTTCAATGCATTTTAATCCAGAAATGGTTTCAAATTTAGCAATAAGTACTTAGTTATTTAATGCATGCTTAAACAACGTTAAAACGTGTAACGAAAGCACGAGGGAAACAAACAAGAAAAATAGGAGACTTTCAAGAATATTTGGTCAGGTGAAGCACTTACATTTGAAATACAGCACGAAATATTTCGAAAATGGATAAGGTTGCGAATAAATGATTTCTCATAAACTGGGTGTTTTAACGAGCTCTATACAGGGAGGACCATTTAAGTTGAGATGTACAATTTCTCCAAAACTAAGCGTTGTAGAAATAAATGTCTTTAACAAAGATTGCTTGATATTATGGGGAAAGTAAATGCCATTAGTCGTGTTTTATTTGGAGAACATTAAGATGTTCATTTTAGGGTAAATTTAATTGTTTTAATGAGAACCTATTTTTTATGGTGTTTACTCACTCCTCATAAAAAACTAAACATTTGTATAAAGCACTTTGCAATTGATTTTACACCAATGTAAATAACAAATATTCTGAATGGTTGTGTACGAAAAGCACAATGAAGTGTTGGGTCATCCATGGATGTCATTTGAGGGCCAAGTTACGTTTCGTAAGTGGAAACCAAAATTATTTATTTTTATTCCATTTTCCTCATCATAAAATAATTATAAACCATTTTACAATGAGAAAAAAACATATAAAATGTAGATTCCCATTTAAAAAAATTAAATTGTCCCTAAAATGACAATCATAACGTCCTCCGAACCAAACAAGACTAACGGTATTCAATGGATACCGATATTTCACCAGAATTACATATTTTTAGGCCTCTAAATAAAAATAGAGTACTTCTTGAAAAAGCGTTACGTGTTTGTGTGTGTGTGCAAACTGTGTAACTAAAAACGAAAACTCGGACAAAAACTAATCTTAGTATGTATGTTTCGGCATGGTGCAATAATTCTACTCGAAGATTCAAGAAAATCCTCCACCCTAAAATATCCTTTCCATGGACAGCTTTTGATTTTCTTAATAACGGCCAAACGATTTTTATTAATGAAATATATGTTTAGGATATTTACATGACCTAAATTGTTTATGTAGAATTTTTAGGGGGAATAGTCTGTGAAGTCCTCTTCATTTTGAATGAATACTTTAAAATAGCTGTTAAATAGTAAGAGAAAGACAACGATTTACTATAAAAAGTATAGATCACGTAAAACACACAATTTATACTCAATTTTTGTGTTGTTAAGCATTTCTGAGATATTATTGTTGTTTTTTAAAAAAGTTATACTTTTTTAAGTGTAAAGTCATTATTTGTTTATTTCTTTTGGCCACAATGAATCCAAAATGGTGTGGAATTTCAAGGGTAACATATAGTTACCAGGTTTTGTAAATATTTGACTATGGCTTCAGCCTCCTGTATCCCTCTTATAAACTATAATCGAATCTGTATTAAAACCTCTGATAGAAAGAAGACACAGGAAAGCGAAGTGATAGTGAAATGTTCCAAAGCGAATCGCTATATGCTACTCTTGAAATTTCATACTCTTTCCATAACGTTATGAGAAATAGGTGAATAGCGTCACAAAGTATTGAAAAGTTCAAACTAATAACAACGAATTTCTTGGAAATGGCTGATGCCATAAAACCGTCGTATAAAATGAATTGTGTGTTTTAAAGAGATCTCAACTTTTTGTGCAGTAAGTTTTTATCTAGGTCTTAGTGTTTATCGGTTATGCAAAATTCTAGGAAATCACTTGCAAATGAAGAGGATTTCACAGGATATTGGCAGAAAATTCAAGATAATATACACTATTTGCCATGTAAATAGTTTAAATGCCACATGTTTATCAAATTGTTAGAGCCACCTTTGAAGAGTTAAAAAAAATTCCAGACAAAGGGTAGTGTGGAGTGGGTGGATTTTCTAAAAACTCTTCATATCGCTGCTTTGGATAATTTTAACTTAAATAGGTACTTTGATATTTATCCAACATTTCATTTTTGCTTTCTTTACTACGTATAGTAAGCAGGGGGAGTATAAGCACTGTATTCCACCCAAAACTTCGATGTCGAGGTTTCACCGGAAATACATGTTTTGGGGCGCCCTGAACACATAAAAGGCATTTTTGGAAAACGGTCCGAGTGTCTGGCTGTGAACAGCCTAGTTCAAAAACAAAAATTGAGATAAATACCAAACTTGTTATATAAATTCTTTTTCTTTTCTGTCTCTGTTTAACCTCCTCTTATGTAGGACTTACACCCCCAAGACTTATAGGAGGGTGCCTGGGGTCAGAGACCCGTCGAAGAGCAGACACTCATGGATCAGACAGAATATCCAGGATGGGTGATCAGCCCGATGCCTGGTATGGGAGGAAGGAAGTAGATGAAACGAAATGTGGGTGAAATGGATGAAAGGAAAGGCGATGATGGAGCAGTTGGTGGAATGAATGGCGGGGTAACCGGGGAACCCGGAGAAAACCCGCTCAGACGCCGCTTTGTCCATGACAGATCCCACATGCAGGTCCCTGGGTGCCTCCGTGAGAGGCGAACGGTCTAATCACTCGGCCAAGGCGCCGCCTCTATATAAATTCAGTACAATCACACGAATACTTTCAAGAAAATCCCAAATAAGCATTACATGGAACATTTTTCGAAATTACACATTTTCTAAAAAATGTATAGATATATTAATGATACATATACACCTACATACATTAAATATATAATATTTTCTGGGAATAGACTGTGAAGTTTTCATTCGGAATTTGTATAATATTGCATAACTGATAAATGTTAAGCATAGATGCAAATGTACTAAAGAAAACACACTCTTTAAAGCACACAATTCTTTTTCAAATAAACTTTTTGCAGCATTAGCCATTTCCAGTTATTAATGGTTCAATTTGCTCAATACTTGGTCATTCTTTTAACTCCTGTCGATTTCCAGATATTTATCGTGATCTCATGGAAAGATTATGGAATTTTAAGGCCAGCAAGCATCTTCCAAATTCTAAAACATTTGACTATCGCTAGTCCCTTTGTATATAACGAAGTAAGTAATGCAACTATTTCCGGAAAGGTTTATCTGGATTAAAATGAAGTAGATAGGAAAATAAACGTTCGCAGGAATAAACTGATAAACGATAGAGGGTAGAGAAAGTCATGTTGAATGTAACATAAGGTATTTTAATCATAGTGCTCACACACAAAACACATATTTTCAATGAAATTTCCACATTAAAACGATTGAGTAGAATGCATTACTTAATTTACCTACTAGGCAAATGGTAGAGAAAGTAAAAATATATTGAGGTTCTCTTTTATGCTCTTGTAATACCAATGACGACGACCAAATGTCAGAGCCATCTACCTTCAAAGCTTACCGGAGAGTCTCAAGGACAATCTTTTCCCATAGATGCCAAGGTTATTTTATCCGCATCTTCGACTTCAACTTCACCTTAGCGGTTCTTGAAGCAACATACAGTACTAGCCACGATAAAACTAATACAATAACTCATGAATGTATTAAGATATCTAATTCACAGCTTCTCAGCATCAACACATTAATAATCCCTTTCTTTAATATTTTGTTCTGAGTTTTAGTGTTATGTATTTCCTTTGCTAATATTGTATGTATAATAATTAAGAGGATGTTAAAAACACATATATTCATAATGTACACATGGTAGAGAATAATTATATAACGTTATAACACATAAAATATAATATAAGGGGGAAGGCCATTATTAGCTATATAACTAGTAATATAAAATTACGAGAAATGCAGTAGTATCTACATAAGCCTGTAACGAACCTTGGATTCATAATTAAGATGATGGATGTCTGTAAACATATATATGTAACATAAAGTGTTATTGGATAGTAGCACCAATCACGTACATTGATACATGCTTATAATTCAAATACGTACGTTAAGAAGAACGGTTGGAAGGAACGCTAATAGAAGCTTGTGAGAGGAAGGCAGGAAGGCAGTATATAAGGAAATCTCTAAATAGACGCTAAAGTCTACCAGTTATATATATTTTAACATGATAAAGGTAATAATGAATTGTGAATATCATATGTGGTTTATATAGAATAAAAGTGAAATAATTAAGCATAATATGTGTCTGCAAATATATTTTAACATTCTCCATACCCAACCATGACAAGACATAAATGCTCTTCGACACGAATACAGCAGCCGTGGCACAATTATAAAATAATAATTACAATATACTAACACACACAAGAATACAGATACACGGTCACCAGATTCCAGTCTACGAGCGCCTCAAGAGAGTACGGGCATCAAGACGACCTACAGGTAGATAGATAGATATTTATTGCATGTATAGCAATGTCAGATCTTAAATATTACAATAATTCAATCTTATAAACTTTCTGGACCTTATAGAGAGGATTTTTTTTCAATATCATTAAAATCTGTCTTTTAAAAATGTGGTATGTAAGTGTCTTGATTTTATCGGTAAACTATTGAACAGATTAAGGGATGATACTTCAAAGCTATTTTGTGTTTTACTATACTTACATTTACCAAAATAAATATTGTTGCTACTTTGTGTCCGATAATTATGAACATTTTCACACAGATTATACTGTTGTAGATTCCTCTTAATGTACAATAGGCGATTCAAAATATTTACAAGGAAGAGTGAGGATTCCAAGTTCAATAAAATGTGGTTTACAATGTGTTTTTGGCGGAAATCCACATAGCATTCTTATTGCTCTCTTTTGTAAAATAAAAAGCTTATTAGCATAGGTATGCTTGCTCCAAAGTAAGACACCATAATTTAAAATGGAGTATATATTACTGTAATACAGTCATGACAGTAATGACTTTTTAATTATTGTTTGGCTCATTACACGTAGCATGAACAGTCCTTTACTCAGTTTCCCTGAGATGTAGTCTATGTGGGCCTTCCACCCTTAATTTAGATTCAAGATAAATGCCTAAGAATGTTGCTGTTGAAAGATTAGAATCGGCAGAACTGAGATCCACAGTCTTATCTTGATTAAGTATTAATCTGTTGAGTCACACCAGTGATTTACTCTTAAAGTTATATCTTTAAGTTTACTTGTGAGAGTATCATTGTTATTACAACATATATTCAATGCTAAATCATCAGCAAATAAAAACGTTTTTAGGCATTCATCTTGTATAGCTTCTGGAAGATCATTGATATACACCAAAAAGAAAACAGGTCCCAGCATCCATCACCATCAACGTAGTGGAGGCCTACCAAGGGGAACCGTTACATTCTTTAGCATTTCACGTATATGCACGGTATTTAACATCATAGTTTAGTCCTGGAAACATTAGGAGCCCCACTGCGCTATGCCTGCCAGATCTGGCCGCCCTTTCGTACTCTCTCCTCTCATCTCTTCCTCAAGGGGCAATAGGCCTGGCAATGGCCGCAGTGCTGAAATCCTTCTCCGATTCAAATCCCTATCTATATCCCTACAAGCTTTGCGAAGATCTATCTTGAGACTTGGTAGATTGCTAATTATTGACAAGGTTTGCCTGCCTTCCCCGAGGAAATGAGGATTGCCTGGCTATGTCAAACACTCATGCAGAATTCACGGCCGGCGTACACATTGCACCTCGTGATGATTTACGACGGCCTCGAAGGTGTGAAGCTCAAGACATCATAACCTTACAGTGATAAGAAGACCCCTAACAGTGAAGCACGGAATCCTAGAAATTAACTTCTCTGCACTGGCGGATAATAAATTTTCCTGCGCGAGATATATTCAGGCAGATAACCCCTGGAAACTTCTGTGCTGAATGTCCTTCTTCTTGTTTATTTTCTGTGTAAGCGTTACTAATTCTCCAGGTGTAACTTCTCCATTGGTATTCCTTGATTTATGTGCTACAAAACCCAAAACCGATAAAGCGGTCCTAATTTGCAAGGCTTTAATCGCGTTCCTCCGGCAAAACAACTGAGAACTCGCCTTGAATTAAGCAGATGCGCAAAATGGGTGTTCCAGTGTCTTGTCTCTAATGCAGAAGTGAGACCCAGTCATTTAACAGGGCTCTGGAAAACGTGTATTTTAATGTTTTTTTAATGTAGTTATATGATACCTTACCGAAAAAATGTGATTTGTTGCGCTTACATGGCCTTTTCTACTCTTGTACAAACTATTTTTACAAGCGCTTATTCTCCATCTACTTCATGTTAGCCGAGATAAACATTTGCAGAGAAATATGGTAGGCTTTAAGTGATAGTCAAATCTTTTAAGAGCTGATTGACCATTCCATTCTGTTTGCAGGTTAAAAAAATCCCATGAGAAAATGTATAAGTTTTGGAAAATTTAAGCAAATAACAAGGAATACCTCGGAAATGGCTCACCCGACAAAAAATGTATGACACAAATTGTGTGCTTTAACGAGATCTAAGTTTTTTGTGTAGTAAAATTTTGTCTATCCCTTACGGTTTACCAGTTATGCAAAAGTCATTCAGAATGAAGAGGGGACATTTCCATAACATTCAAGATATACATTTCATTTGCCACAAAAATACCTGAAACATATGATATTTTAATCAAAATCGTTAGAGCCATTTTTGAGAAAATCATAATTTTCGAAAAATTATCCCATTTAAAGGGTAATCTGGGATAGGAGATTTTCTTGAAAATCTTCATGGCGTATCCTTGGAAGATACTAAATTCAAATACCAAGTTTGGTATTTATCCGACTTTTCATTTTTGAGTTATGCTATTCATAAGCATACAGATACACACATAGACATGTTTCCATAAATTCTTTATGTGAATTCAGGTCACCTTAAAACATGCATTTCCTGTGAAATCTCGGTATCTAATTTTTGGATGAAATGCAATACTTCCCCTACTTATTATACGTAGTAGACAAAATAAAAAATTAAAAAATGGATTATACATTCACATAGATTTCTCCACGAAGTATCCTTACTTTTATATCTCTTATGCAAATAATTTTTAAAAAGCCTTATTTTTCTATTTAGTTCATGCTAAACAAGATAAGGGCTTGGAGAAATACATCCATTATACATTTCGTTGTAGGTGCAAGAGGAATATGGCAAGCTGAAATGATAATCCTATCTTTATATATTGGCGTTTAAATTCAGTATTGCTTCTATGGTATTGCCAAAAACAAACGAATCGTGACTTAAGATTTCATAAAGTGTATGATCAAATATACCGAAAAATACAAACCAATAGAAACGGATATCTCAGAAATGGCTAATGTCACACATTATTAATTTTACATAAGTTATATGCTTTAAAAAGATTTGCATCTTTCCTGCAGTAAGTCTTTCGTACATCTCTGATGGTTTACCAATTTTTTATAGAAAATGATACAACGTTTACTTAAATAAAGAGACTTAACATGATCTTCCCAGAAAATGTAGGATATATTTAGATAACATCACATAGTACATATATTAAACTTTGCTATTTCAATCAAAGTCGTTGGTGCCAGATTTTGAGAAAATCAAAAACGAAAAAAGAAATTGAGTGTAAAAGGTAATTTTTGGTGGGAGAATTTTCTTGAAAATCTTCGATTCGTAATCTCCGAGGAAGCCGAACTTTACACCAAGTTTTGTATTTGTCCGATGCTTCTTTTTTTAATTAAGCACTTCACATACATACACAAACACGCGCGAACATTTTTTTAAAAGTAATTTTTACTTTCTCTACTATGTAGAGTAAGTAGGGGAAGTATTGTATTCCACCCAAAAATTCGATACCGAGATTTCACCAGATATATATGTTTCGAGACCCCCTAAATCCAAAAAAAAGCATTTTTGGAAACATATCCGTGTGTGTGTGTGTGTGTTTGTGAACAGCATAACTCAGAAACGAACAGTCAGATAAACACCAATCTTTGTATTTAGGTTCAGTATCTTCCAGAGCTGCGACACGAAGCTTTTCAAGAAAATTCCTCCACCCCAGATTACCCTTTACATGGAACATTTTTCGAAAATTTTAATTTTCCCAAAAATGGCTCTAACGATTTTTATTAAAATATCATATGTTTAACATATTTTCATGACAAATAAAATGTATATCTTGAATTTTCTGGGAATATCCCCAAAAGTATTCTTCATTGTGAACGACTTTTGCATAACTGGTAAACCGTAAGAGATAGACGAAATTTTAATACACAAAAAATGTAGATCGCCTTAAAATACACAATTTATGTCATATACATTTTTTTTGAGTGAACCATTTTCGAGATATTCCTTGTTATTCCCTTAAATTTTTCATTACATATTTTCTAAAATGTGAATTCGTTATTCATTTTTTGTCTTGAATATGCAAAGAGTATTAATCTGTGGCAAAGAGAATGGTGCTGCACCAAGCAACCAGCTATTAAGAGATATGTCTATGCTTAAATGCTACTGTATTTCTATATTGCCCTTGCAAATGCAATACAAGGGGAACATAGTACGCCTTAAGCGATAGTCAAATATTTTTGGAACTGGTCGCTATGTGTAAAATGTAATTCTCTTTGCATGTCAAGTGTTCGTTTCTGCAAATGTTTATCTCGATTAATAATCGAGAATAAGAGTTTGTAAAATAGTTTGTACAAGAGTAGAGAAAGTCATGTGAGTGTAACACATCAGATTTCTTTATATTCAGGGGACCTCAAAAGGTGTATTTCGGGTGAAATTTCGATAATAAACTTTTTGGAAGGATATAATAGATAAAGTATGCTATGAATGTACGCATGCACACACGCGTAACTCCAGCACTCCAACACTTGGTATATTAGCATCATCCTAGGATGCCACCAAATTAATTGTTAAACAATGAAATTATTTCTACAAAGCTTTATCTCAATTAACGTGAAGCAGATACATTATTATACATTATACATTATTTTGTCGAGTGAACCTTTTCCTTGAAATTCTTTGAATTTGTTATTTCTTTGAATTTTCCAATACTTACACCTTTTCTCAATGGGAATTCGTTATACTTTTCTTTTTTCTTTTTATGTCCTGGACATTCAAATAGAATGTAATGCTCCACATAGCAACCAGGTATTAAAATATTTGACTATCGCTTAAAACCTACCGTATTCCCCTTGCATCTACAAGAAAATTAGCAATAAGATTAACATCTCGATTAACATTAAACTTATGGAGAATAAGCATTTGTAAGAATGGTTTGTACAAGAGTAGAGAAAGTAATGTGAGTGTAACACGTCATATTTTTAGTTATACCCTTCCTTGTGTAGAAGAGGGTTACAAAAAACTGAAGCGATTGTCAAGTCTTTAAAAAGCTATTGCTATATCCTATCTTTGAAATTCCATACTCTTTGCACTTTATCACGTGAAACAAAATAACGATACCTTTCCAGCTCAAAAAACGTAATTTAAACATTCAAACAAGTAGCAACGAATATCTCGTAAACAGTTTATGTTGACGTAAACTATGTGTTTTAATGAAATATGCTTTTTTGGCGTATTAAGCTTTGGTGCTTCTGTTATGGTTTACGAGTTATAAAAATTTATCACAGCCTATTCCCAAAAATTTCAGGATAGATATTTTGTTATCATTTAAGTTCCTTAACTTTTGGTATTTTAATCAAAATCTTTGCTGAAATTTTTAAAGATATAAAAAGGATAAAATAAACATTTTGTATACATCTGGTAATTGGTGATAAACGCTTGGAAGATGTTTGGAAGATGCTCAACTTAAGTTACTGCATCTGTGAAATTTGACAAAAAGTTATAAAAATTAAAACAATTAAAATTTTCATAATTAAATACCTTTAAAGATAGTTTTAAAAATGTTGTATGGTTTCACCTGCGCCTTTCTATGATAGCGGCAGACGACAACGAGCGCCGAGGACACGGACAGGAAAAATACCACGCAGCCGGTTCGTAGTTTTTTTGGCTCTCTCCGTATCTCACTATTGGAGCTGTCCAGAGAGGGCGACAGATGTGAGTAGCGCTGTCGGGAGACGTCTTTCGCCCATCTTCAGCTCAAAGTCGACTGGCGTCTCCTGAAAGCTCTACTCGCATAACACCAAGCGCAGATGTGAAGGGAATTTAAAAATAGCGACTCACCATAATTATAATATGATAACATCACAATTAATAATATTTCTGTCAATCACAATGTTACTCTCTGTTGTATACATGCTGTCGCTACTTGGAGAAGATGGGGAAGGCACCGGTGCCACTGAGTGCAGCACCGGTGTGACTACCAAACCTAGTAGTATAACTGAAGCATGAGATGGAAACGGAATGAAAGGGAAATGATGTTATTACTTTATTTTTTCTAATATTGTAGATTAGTGCAATCGATTTAAACTCCATAAATAAAGTTAATACTACTTTTTTTAGAACCATAGGGCTACACACGCAAAATTAGGATTACAAGATAGAACTTCCCCTTTAATATAACGATTTATATACTTTCATGACCATTCTATATTTATTATTACTATTATCGTAGGTAAAGTAATCGTAGTAGATGAGCAAGCACCGCAGAATTCGCCAACCGATCAGGAAACACCAGCAAAAACCCAAGACCAGAGTGGACGGACGACGGGAATCTAACGTGGGACCTCTCGAATGGAATAACTCACACGTTACCGCGGAGCCATCTCGTTCGGCCATGTTACATAAGTATGGGATATGAAGACTTTTTTCATATCCGTTCCCGGGGTAAATGGAGTGGGACTCCATTAGCATTATGTGTAGAAATATCGATATTTACTTCCTTAAGGCTACCTAAGCATTGTGAAGTAGCCATTAGACTCCAAATATGTTGTGAACGATATTGATTTAAGTAAATCGAAACAATATGGCACTTAAGTAACTCTTGCACTATTTCTGGAATCACCCTCATATAGATTGGAACCACACGACATATAACATGTGTTGCTTCATAGTGCAGCTTAGTTTCGCGAAACAATTGCTTCATTAAACATTTGGTGCCAGAACAGCGCCTCCTTAGTATGCTGCAACCCGTTGTATATTCAACACACTGGCTTTCCGATATTAATAAAACATTGGAGCGGATGATTTGCGTGTGGTTACATAACCCGGCAGACAGAAACGAAAGAAGAAGCAGAAGCAAATTCCGCTGCTTCTGCGGTAATAAAAGGGGGAACAGTGAGTAATTTCCAAGTTCGCCCTTATCTGTCAGATCGTGGGTAACGTTAGCGATAGTTTACTGCCTCCGCTGCTACGTCGATGTTTTCCTCGAAAACTGTCTCATGGAACACGCGTGGGTTTATAAGGGACCAGAGTGCATAGAGCAAAATAATGTGATATGAGCGCTCACATTACTTAATCTAGAAATGGTAAATTATACTAAAAAAAATCTGATGTGTTACACTCACATGACTTTCTCTACTCTTGTACAAACTATTTATACAAACGCTTATTCTCAATCTACTTCATGTTAATCGAGATAAACATTTGCAGACTCTATCTTATTGCTAATTTTCTTGTAGATGTAAGGGGAATATATATTTACAAGGCCAATTTGGAAATACAGTAGCCTTTAAGCACATACATATCTCTTAATAGCTGGTTGCTAGGTGCAGCACCATTCACTTTGCCACAGATTAATACTCTTTGCATATCCCAGACAAAAAATGAATAACGAATTCCCATTTAGGAAAATAAGTATTGAAAAATTTAAGGGAATAACAAGTAATACCTCGAAAATGGTTCACTCAACAAAAAAAGTGTATATGACATAAATTGTGTATTTTAACGCGATCTACATTTTTTATGGTAACATTTTGTCTATCTCTTATGGTTTACCAGTTATGCAAAAGTCGTTCACAATGAAGAATACTTTTGGAAACATTCCCAGAAAATTCAAGATATACAGTTTATTTGTCATAAAAATATCTTAAACATATGATATTTTAATCAAAGCCGTTAGAACCATTTTTGAGAAAATTAAAATTTTCGAAAAATCTTCCATGTAAAGTGTAATCTGGGGTGGGGTGATTTTCTTATAAATCTTCGTGTCGCATCCTTGGAAGATACTGAACCTAAATACCAAGTTTGCTGTTTATCCGACTGTTCGTTTCTGAGTTTGCTGTTCACAGACAGACACCCACACAGACAGACACACAGACACACACATGGACATGTATCCAAAAATGCTTTTTTTGGATTCAGGGGGTCTCAAAATATGTATTTCCGGTAAAATATCGGTATCGAATTTTTGGGTAGAATACAATACTTCCCCTACTTACTGTACGTAGTAGAGAAAGTAATATATATTGCAATCACACGACTTTCTCTACTCTTGTACAAACTATTTTTACAAACGCTTATTCTCCATATGCTTCATGTTAATCGAGATGTTAATCCTATTGCTAATTTTCTTGTAGGTGCAAGGGGAATTTAGTAGGGGTAGTAAAATCTTTTAAGAGCTGGTTGCTATGTGGAATATTTCATTTTCTTTGCATGTTCAGGATATAACAAAACGAACAACGAATTCCCATTTGAGAAAAGTATAAGTATTGGAAAATTCAAACAAATAACAAGGAATATCTCGAAAATGGATTACTCGACAAAAAATGTAAATGATATAAACTGTGTGCTTTAACGAGCTCTACAATTTTTATGTAAAAAGTTTTGACTATTTCTTACGGTTTATCAGTTATGCAAAAGCCATTCAGAAAGAAGAGGACTTTTGCAGACATTCCCAGAAAATTCAAGTTAGACATTTTATTCGTGATGAAAATATGTTAAATATATGATATTTTAACCAAAATAATTACAGAAATGTTTGATAAAATCAAAATTGCCGAACAATATTACTTATAAAGGATAGACTGGGGTGGGAGATTTTCTTGAAACTCTTATGTCTCAGCTTTGAAAGAGACTGAACCTAAATACTAGGCTTGGTATCTATACGACTTTTCGTTTTTGAGTTACTGTTCACATACACACACACATGGACATTTTTCTAAAAGAGCTTTTTTGGATTCAAGAGACTCAAAATATGTATTTTCGGTAAAAGCTCGACATCGAATTTTTGGGTGGAATGGACACCTTCCCTAGTTACTCTATGTAGTAGAGGAACTAAAATTCTGATGTAATACATTGTAGTCGTTGCAGCCCCACGTATGGGAGCCAAACTTGAAGGGGTTGTATTGTTGTAGTTGCACTACGTTATGGATGCCAAACTTGCGGGAGATATGTTCCTTGGAGTGTTCGCCTCACGTACAAACTTTTCAAAAATGCTTTTTTTGGATTCAGGGGGTTTCAAAACATGTATTTCCGGTGAAATACATGTGGGCCTTCGCCCCACGTTTAAAAATCAACTTTGTATTTTAATGTTTCTTTATTTATATATTATATATGTATGCCTCGGCTGCGTCAGTAGTAATTTGCCGAACACATATCTCTTAGCAGGACTGGTACGACTAAAGAATGTAGGCTTACACACATTATAATTGTATTTTACTTTGTTTATTAATCCTTCACACGATTAAATAACACTTCACTGAGATATCGTACTACAGAGCTGTGAGATTATTGTTATTTGAAATTTATATTATTCTCTCCGCAATAAATTTTCATGTCACACACTAAACCCGCACCGAACTGCTCGGGTACGCAATCTTGTAGCATCTACCGCCTGAATCTGTACGTTTCCTCTATTTCAAGTCTCTGATTTGCTAAGCCTACTCCAATAGAATACTTTTATTTAACTTAAGCTTTTTCTAATTTTTATTTATAAACTGTTTTAAATATTACATTATTGTTTTAAGAATTATCAGTAGTCTTATTAAACTTTCTAATTTATTATTGCCTCAAGGTTACCTCATTGTTAGCAACTTTTGGCTTTTTACTTTGTAATTCTGTTTGCTACGGAAGGCTGCTTGCTGCTGTTCTCACAGCTCCTACATTGTTAAACTACGTAATACTTTCACATAACATTATTATACATGTACATAATATAAACATAATACAATGACTGTTACATACACTTTATATATCATTACATACACATGCTGCTTTTAAGGCGGGCTGTTATTTTATTTTATATTATATAATTAAACTGATATCATTTAAGTGTTAAAAATACTGCCTTAAACTGCCTTTTAGAAACATTTAAAAATTATGTTCTTTTGGTTTTTGTCCTTTTTTAAAATGTTTAAATTTTTTCTGAAAGCCTTCTGAAAGAAAAAAAAAACATAACCTTTTTTATTATATTTTTCACTGCCATTAGTTATGTAACACTCACCGATTTTCACAACACTTGCGTAGCCGAATAATTCATTTTTGGTCTGCCATATATTTGATACTTTTAAGGTCAATGATCTGGTGTTCAATGGCCTGAGTAAAGTTTGTTTATTCACTAACACAGCCGCTAATGAGTATACTATTTACTAGACATTTAATACTTAATTAGACATGTTAACACTTGGTACCCTTTTTCTTAAACATATTTATATTTCTAACCATTTCTATCTTATACATTATAAATGTAGTTGCTATTCAGATTTCTTATGCTTTTCTCACTAACAGTAGATTTTCTTCTATTACATCATTTTATCTTTACTCACTTTTGTTATATTGACAATTGGTTACACTTGTTAAAGATATTTTAAATAGTACCTTGCTCTGACATATCCTGCATTTTTATAAGATAATCTGTAATTAAAAAGTTGTCATCTCTACTATATTGTGAATAACTTAGGCTTGCCCTAATCTTATGTTGCACAGTGGTATTCCAAAACGTATTCACAAATAAAACTGTAAATATCTCACAATTCATTTCACTGTCTGCTAGCATATGTAACCATTCCAAGGTTTTGTTATCCAAGCATTTTCTAATAAGGATCATTTTTAATGCTTCAGCACATTTTTCAATTTGAAATGTTGTACTAGAATAAATTGTACTGGAGTTGAAGGGTACAATAAAGTCAAGGTAATTCATCGAGTACAGTATGATAGTTTGACACTTGATTTGATATATGCACATGTGTGTCATCTTTACTGTTTTGTGTTTGAGAGGCTGATGCTATGGAGAAAGCAGTAGCGTCTCTTGTATTATTAGTTAACAAGGGTAATACACTTCTTTCAGCGCTTGTATTATTACCATGCATTTGACTAGCATTTACAGAACTAGTTACATTTGCATTTACCTTTGGTACACTGGCACTTAATGTTTCAAAACTATTTCTAAGATTATCTATTTCTTTCTTACTTTCTTGTACTTTGTCATTAATTTTGTATATCATTGACATTACTTGTCCTTGCCCTGTGTGTGCTTCTTTAAATGCATCTGCAGTTGTTTTAGCCATTTCATGCATTTTCCCTGTTAAATCTATTTGTATTTACACAGGATCTGCATTTGTATTATCCACCATTTTTTTAATTCTTCTCCCTGCTGATCTAACTTGTTACAAATACCCTGTTTAGTATTAGTAAGTTTCAGTTCCATTTCAGTTAGATTTTTATCAATATGACTTGAGAGGTTCTGTTCTAGCTGATTGCAACCTTTATTTACTTTTAAATCTATATCATTTTGAAGTGCTTTATAGATTGTTCAATTTTGATTTCTATTCTCCTACTTTCAACTTTACCTTCATTCATACAATTTTCTATTTGCTTAGCTAGATCAGTTTGGATACTAGATAGCTCTGTAGTAGTTTCAATTAGCTTATTATTTAAGTCTTTTTTCAGCTCTGTACTAGTTTCAATTAACTAATTCTTAACTTTTCTCAGCTCTGTATTAGTTTCAATTAACTTATTACTTAATTCTACTTTCAACTCTGTACTAGTTTATGTTAGATTATTATCAATTTCAGTTAGCTTATTACTTAAATCTTTTCTCAACTCTGCTTTCACTTCAGATATTGCTTTTAGAATAAACATTAAATTTTGCTGTAATAAATTTTCTTGCTCCTGTTGGCTAGATGTGTGAGGGATAGTGTTTCCTTCATTTGTTGTTCCCTGCACTAACATTAGTAAAGGTGATTGACCGTGCATGCACTGCTGTCTCTTTCTTTGCCTAATTGTAAATTTACAGATGACTGTTCTTCTATATCTAAACTATTTGTTTCCTCTAGCTCTGACTGAAAATTTACATTGTAATCTGTAATGGCTGACCTATCCTCTTCTACTTCCATATGTCCATTGTTTTCTGTTTCAATTTTAGTTTGAATATTTTCCATTGTTACTTTTACTTTGGAATTGCTGAATTTTAGTTTTCCACTTCCTAACAACATGTAATTATTTTAATAACAATATATTCGTAACTATCTTGACAATTATATACATATATAGTATTGGAATTTTCTGACCTTTTCTCTTCTTTTCACATGACTTTTTCTACTTGCTTATTTGTGGGTATACAGTTTACTTACAAAGTTTATTTCCTGTCACTTCATTTTAATCGAGATAAGCCTTTACAGAAATAGCTATATTAGGCATTTCGTTATGGATATAAGGGAATAGCGATAGTCGAATATTTTAGAACTGGACGCTACATGCTGGACTTAAAATTCTGTACTCTTCAATGAATTCGCGTGAAACAGCTGAAAATCGACAGCTCTTGAATGACACACATAGAAGAATTCGATCCACTACTAATGGATATCCCGAAAATTGCTGATGCCACAAGAAAAGTTATTTAAAGTATACTGTGTGTTTTAAAGAGATCTACATTTTTTGTGTAGCACGATTCGTCTATCGTTTACAGTTTACCAGTTATGCAAGATTATGTAAAATTCATTCCCAATGAAGAGGACTTCACAGGTTGTTCCAAAAAATTCAAGTTATATATATATATATATATATATATATATATATATCTTTAATATATGGTATTTTAATTCGAATTCCTAGATTCTGAGAAAGTCAAACAATTTTTAAAAATGTTCTATGTAAGAAATAATTGGGGTGGGGGGATTTTCTTAAAAGTATTCATTCATATCTTTGAAAGATACTGAACTTAAATACCAGGTATGGTATTTAACCAACTTTTCAGTTTTGAGTTATGCTGTTCACACACACACATGTGCCTTTTTTGGGTGGTGTACAACATTTTACCTACTTGCTATACGTAGTACAGAAATTTGAGGCAGAATTTTTAACACTTAAATAATTTCAGTCTAATTATATAATATATAAATTCAATAACAGCCCGCCTTAAAGCAATATGTGTATGTAACAAGATATAAAAAGGTGTATATTAGTCGTTGTATATGTTTATATTATTGTATACATGTGTAATAATGTTATGTGAATGTATTACGCAATTTAATAATGTAGGAGCTGTGAGAAAAATAGGTTAAAGGTTGCTAACAATGAGGTAACAATGAGGTAACCTTGAGGCAATAATGAATTAGAAAGTTTAAATGCTACTAGTAATTCCTGGAGCAACAATAATGTAATTTTGAGACAGTTTATAAATAGCCAATCAACAACGAGAAAAAAACTTAAGTTAAATAAAAGTATTATATTGGACTAGGATTAGCCAATCAAAAACTAAAATGGAGCAAAATTTACAAATTCAGAAGTCAGTTGCTAGCAGACAGTGTTTCTAACCGGATGCGAGATGCGTCCTGGAGAAATTTAATACGTAGTTTGTATGAGACAAAAATAGTTTACGTGCTAAAAAGTGCAAGTAATTAATAAAAGAATTTCACAGCTCTCTACATCAATGAAGTGTTATTTAAATCGTGTCAAGGATTAATAAATGTAGTGAAGCAAAAACTATAATCTGTGTAAGCCTACATTATTCAGCCGCACTACTCCTTGCAAAGAAATCCATGTCTCTAACAATAATACTGACGCAGCCGAGGCAAACATAAGTATAATGTTTAAAGAAACAGTCACATTACAAAGTTAATAGTTTTAATCTTGGGGCAAAGGCCACCGGAAAGTACATTTTTGTGGTGAAGGCTACCGGAAAGTTTTTACCATACGTGCGGTTGTAACTACTTCAAGTTCGGCTCCCCAACAGTTGAACTACAATACAACACATACTTCAAATTGGCTTTCCATACAACAAGCAACAACCTACTTAAAATTTGCTCCCAAACCGTGGGGCAAATATTAATATTATACAAACCATCTACTTCATATTGGGTCTCAAAGCGTGGGACAAATAACGTAAAAACAATATAACAAAATAACGTTCTTCACAGTAAAAAGCTATGTTTACAATATTCCAAGATAGAACGTCCGCATTATACGGTTTCATAATTCATTCTTTTGTAGCAACGTAACATTGCACTGTGCGTCCAGAAAATGTCATTTGCAGCGCAGATATAAATATCCTGGCAGTGAAATGAATTAAGCAATCGGCAACATTAAAACCGAGAGGTAAGCCACCGTGTGCAATAACAGAACTAAATTACTGTTGGACTAATCTTTTCAAGCCGGCAGGTAATACACTGCTGAGCGTGACAGCATAGACACAGTTCATATCCAACTTCATTTTATAGCTTAGTCACTGGTTTTGACGTAATTGCAGTGTATCACTCAGGTGTATACAAATTGTTTGTGGTCTAGCGGTTGGCTTACCAATGCTACACTAATTCAGGCCAATATTTGTTGACAGAATATTCATGCCTTTGAATTCGAGGGATGTAAAGATCATTAATAATAACAAGGTATTGTTAGCAATCACAATAGTCTTGTGCTACTATTTTACAACCAGAAACATTGCAATTCTAAGCAGCTTGTTTGCCCGGAGTTTCAAGGGCGCCATTATAGTTTCTTTACCCGCTACTTATAATGGGTAGAGGAAGTGTTTTATTTCACCCAATAATTCGATATCTTCTGCTTCTTTGTGAACACTGTAACTCAAAAACCAATAATCGGTTAAATACCAAACTTGGTGTTTAAGCTCTACAACTTTCAAGGATTCGACACAAAGCTTTTATATAAAATATCCGCACCCCTACTACCCTGAACATTAAAATGTTTCTTTTCCTTTTTATTTTCTCAAAAAACGACTAACGATTTTAATTACAACTTCAGACGTTTAATATATTGATACCAGAAATAAAAGGAATATTTTGAACTTTCTGTGAATATTGCCTGAACTTCCGTTTATTTTATTAAATTTGGTATAGTTTTCTATAAAAAGGAAGCCTTAACAGATATAGAAAAGCTTACTACAAGAAAATATAGGCTCATTACAGCATACAATTTGTGCAAAATCATTTTTTCGTAGCGTTAGCCGTTTACGATATATTTTATTTTGTAAGTTTAGCGTCACCTAAATGACATTTTCTTGGTCCCCATGCCTTTATTTTGTTTTCATCACAAGCCTGCTTTATATTACAGAATGTAAATCTCATGTTGATTATATCATACAACGAATGCAAGCAGTAAAAAACAGAGGGGCTCGTTACTTTTACCGGTTTTTAGCTTTAGAGTAGCACAAATGTATATCAAAATCAGTTGTTTATTTAATTTTAAAGATTACTACAGTGCCTTTCCTTCACACTGCGGCTACCGTCGAAGCTCGGTCTCCGTCGAATAAGTTATAAGAACCCGACAACTTCCTCACCTTCTTATAGTTACAATTACAACTACAATGATAATAAACATATGCCTTCTCATAAGAGTTGCTGGATATGTTGTCCTTACAAATTTCTGTCATCGTCTCAGGAAATTTTCATTCACAGTCGGGAGTTCAATAACCGAAAATGAGTGAATTTCTCGCCTGATATTTCCTTTTAGTTGTTCCAATGTATGGGGTTTATTCCAAACACCCATTATTCATGTGATCATCAGAGTCGGATAAATTTCTGTAACTGGATTTTGCGAAGTCATAGATTAATTTACCCTCGCTTTATATTCTTCTATGACGAAGTTTGGTACCATTTATATGGCTATGCTTCTTCGTCGCAAAATAACAGATATTGGAGTACAGAGAAACCCGATTTTAGACACGAGATTCCCCTGATTACGTTAAGATCTTCTTTATTTTTATTTTACTCTTTAAATTTTCATACAATATTTTACAAATTTCATCTCATCTACAACTCATTGTCATATAAAAATATTTATAAAGGTGTGGATAACTTTTATCTTACAAATTAAATAGAATACTTCTTATACTATTTTTACTATGTCATTTTTATTTGCATTGTTAATTTCTCTTCTGAATATATATAAATTTCCAAGTGTCTGTTTTATTTGTAGTTGGTTTACAGCTTATGTTTGATTGAGTATGTTGATCAAAGCACTAATAAAAGTTCCTAAGTACACTGCACTTTACTTTCACTGTTTTTTGCTTTCTTCAGTTTCAATAAACATTTTCTTGACTTTTTTTGCGACTATATTGGGAACACTTATTCGCAAGAAAAAATACATTTAAAATTAAAATTTTTCTTTACAATTGACCCTTCTTAAGCAGAGAGAATATCTAAATTGGGGCCGATCTAATTTGGTGTCTCTCGTTTTTTTTCTTTTTAGTCAGGTGGTCTGTCAGAAAATTCTCGAGACACTTGGAGGGGGATTCTGCAGCATATAATGGAGATACCCTATGAGAAGCCAGATTTGGGCGTTGAATCTGGGTATCTAGCCTGTAAGATGGTATTGGGGTTCTCCGCCATATTAAGATTGGTGTGCAGTAAACGCATACAGGGGCGCCACTGTGGCCGAGTGATTAGACCGCTCGCCTTTCATCAAAGCGGTCCGGGTTCAATCACTGAGACCCGCATGTGGGGTTTGTGGTGTACAAAGCACCTCTGGGCAGGTTTTCTCCGGGTTCTCCCGCAATGTTTCATTCTACCGGTGCTTTATCATTACCTTTTGTATCATTCATCTCTATCATTCATCATCCACCTCTCTCATCCGGCGTGTCACCCACCCTGGTCTCTCACTCTGATTCGTAGGTCCTCTGCCCCCCGCTAGGCGTCTGTCCTGGGCGTTGTCATATGTCCTGGGGAGTGTGATCCTCGGTTCAGGTGGGCGTTAAGGAGGGAAGGCCCTTGCCCAGTTGAGGAGTTTTCACCTTGTAGTTAAATGCATACAGAATAATAGGACCTCTGTTTTTAAACTATGAGGCAGTATTTTTAACTCTTAAATGATTTCAATCTAATTATATAATATATATTATTCCATAACAGCCCGCCTTAAAGTAATATGTGTATAAAATAATATATAAAATGTATGTAGCAGTCATTGTATATGTTTATATTATTTTATACATGTTTAATAATGTTATGTGAATGTATTGCGTAATTTAATAATGTAGAAGCTTTGAGAATAATAGGTTAAAAGTTGCTAACAATGAGGTAACCTTCAGGCAATAATGAATTAGAAAGTTTAAATGCTACTGGTAATTCTCGAAGCAACAATAATGTAATTTTTGCGACAGTTTAAAAAAATAGCCAATCAATAACCAGAAAAAGCTTTAGTAAAATGAAGGTATTCCATTGGACTAGGATTAGCCAATCAGAAACTAAAATGGAGCAAAATTTACAAATTCAGAAGTCCGTTGAGCTCCTAACCAGACGAGTTGCTTGTAGACAGTGTTCCTAACCGGACGCGAGATGCGTCCTTGAGAAATTTAATTCGTATTTTTTGTGTGGGACAAAAATAGTTTACGTGTTAAAAAGTGCAAGTAATTAATATAAAATCTCACAGCTCTCTCTCTCTCTCTCTATCAGTGAAGTGTTATTTATATCGTGTCAAGAATTAATAAAGGGAGTGAAGAAAAACTTAAAATCCGTGTAAGCCTACATTCTTCAGTCGCACCACTCCCAGCTAAGACATGCATGTCTCTAGAAAATATAAATACTGACGCAGCCGAGGCAAACATAAATATATAATGTTTAAAGAAACAGTCACAATTACAAAGTTAATATTTTTTTAAACACTTGGGGCAAAGGCTACCGGAAACTTTTTACCATACGTGCGGTTGCAACTACTTCAAGTTCGGCTCCCCAACAGTCGAAATATAATACATTTTCTTCAACCTGGCTTTCCATACGTAGCAGCAACAAACCTTCTTCAAATTGGATCCCAAAGCGTGGGGCAAATAAATATACAAAAAAATTAACTTCAACTAACAATAAATACAGACACAGGAATGTCATACTCACGCCAGTTTTTGAACAACTGACTGGCGTTGACTGTTTCCAACAAGACCTGCTACCACACAATCCCCTGATTTAACTGTATATGACATTTATCTACGGAGGAAATTGAAAAGTAAAGTGTATGCAAAACATCTCCATACATTGGAAAAACTAAAAGAAAAAATCAAGCGAGGAATTCCCTCAATTTCGGATATTTAACTCTCGGGTGCGAAGGTGAATGTTTTGAGAAGATTCCAAAAATATGTTGTCCAGGAGGGCAACATTTCCAACATCTGTTATGATAAGATATGTATTATTGTCATTGTAATTGTACCTATAACTACGAGAACGTGAAACGGTTGCGGAGATGTTATGCCTGTTTCGGCGGTAGACAAAGCCGAGGTGGCCGGCGCGCGAGATGCCGTGTGTGAGGGAAAAGCACTGTAGAAACATCTTGTGATAGTACATATAGGGTAAAAAATGTTGCTTGCTGTTTTCAGAATTTGCTTTCTTTGTGCTCTGGTTTGCATTTAGTCCTGCAATCTAGCCACTGATGTTTGGGACGACATTTCATAACATATCATCGATAACATACACTACGTGATCAAAAGTATCCGGACACTGGCTGAAAATGACGTACAAGTTCGTGGCGCCCTCCATCGGTAATGCTGCAAGTCAATATGGTGTTGGCCCACCCTTAGCCTTGATGACAGCGCTCACTCTCGCATGCATACTTTCAATCGGGTGCTGGAAGGTTTCTTGGGGAATGGCAGCCCATTCTTCACGGAGAGCGGAACTGAGGAGATGTATCGATGTAGGTCGGTGAGGCCTGGCACGAAGTGGGCGTCCCAAAACACCCCAAAGGTGTTCTATAGGCTTCAATTCAGGATTCTGTGCAAGCCAGTCCATTACAGGGATGTTATTGCCGTGTAACCACTCCGCCACAGCCCGTGCAGTATGAACAGATGCTCGATCGTGTTGAAAGAAGTAATCGCCATCCCCGAATTGCTCTTCAAAAGTGGGAAGCAAGAAGATGCTTAAAATATCAATGTGGCTCTGCGATGTGATCGCGCCTCGCAATACAAGGGGTGCAAGCCCCCTCAAGGAAAAACACGACCACACCATAACACCACCTCCGAATTTCACTGTTGGCCGTACATACGCTGGCAGTTGACGTTCACCTGGCATTCGCCATACTCACACCCTGCCATCGGATAGCCACATTTTTTACTGTGATTCGTCACTCCACACAACGTTTTGCCACTGTTCAATCGTGTAATGTTGACGCTCCTTATACCAAGCGAGGCGTCGTTTGGCATTTTGCTACGTGATGTGTGGCTTATGGGCAGCCGCTCGACCATGGAATCCAATGTTTCTCATCTCACGCTTAACTGCCATAGTACTTGGAGTGGATCCTGATGCAGTTTGGATTTCCTGTGTGCTGGTCTCGATAGATGTCTGCCTATTACTCTTTACGACCCTCTTCAAATGTCGGCGGTTTCTGTCAGTCAACAGACGAAGTCGCCCTGTAAACTTTTGTGCTGTACATGTCCCTTCACGTTTTCACTTCATTATCACATCAGAAACAATGGACCTAGGGATGTTTAGGAGTGTGGAAATCTCGCGTACAGACTTCTGACACAAGTGACACCCAATCACCTGACCACGTTCGAAGTCCGTGAGTTCCACGGAGCATCCCATTCTGCTGTTTTACGATGTCTAATGACTACTGAGGTCGCGGATAATGAGTACCAGGCAGTAGGTGGCAGCACAATGCACCTAAGATGAAAAACGTATGTTTGTGGGGTTTGATAACATAGTGTATATTCCAAGCCACTTCAGGAGATTCTGCATCATAGTTGAAACGGATTTCTATGTTGTGTGAGACGGTATGCGTATTTTGAAGGGGCTTGCTTTCCATAT
The DNA here is from genome assembly GCA_030765065.1 of Deroplatys truncata. NCBI lineage: Eukaryota > Metazoa > Arthropoda > Insecta > Mantodea > Mantidae > Deroplatys > Deroplatys truncata. Next base: position 167,744,400 of record CM060984.1, on the reverse strand, counting down.
TGTGCCTTAGTAGACCTTCAGTGTCACCTCATTTTTCTTTTGTTTACGTGTAGCGGTGTAATGAATCACACACAAAGCAGCCTCTTCTTCCTCCACTTCACTTCTCTCACACTCTGAGCAGCACTTACTGGGCATCACAACTAATTCACTCAAAAACACGTTGAATAGCCAGCAATGTGTGTCGTACCAACATCAAAATCTCGCTAACTCACCGCCACAAGCACGCTCGCCGATATTATAGTCGCAGGAGCTTCAAAAAGTTCGCGGGACGCAGGGAAGTAAATTCCAGAATTATCCTGTTGCGTCCCGAAGGCGTTCTACCTGGAGTTCACGTCAGAGAGAGCGCCGCCCTGCTTATGTCTCGGAGCAGGGAGAGATACCATAAGCTGCATTAGAAACTCTTAAGTATAACCTTTTCTCATAAATGTTGGGCTGCGTTTGCGATATTTGTTTGCCATTCTCTTTATGTTCGTTATGTTATGGCAATATATTCTACCTCCTTTTCTATATCTTTTTATCTTTACTATTGATATTAATTGTTTCATATCCATCTGGAGTTTCGTTCTTCTTCCTTCACTACTGCTAAATTTAATTAGCTAACATCACTGAATTCATAATTAAGCAAAATATGGCGCTAATATTACTAACGTTTCCTGAAAACCGAATAGAAACGGACTTAAATGAAACAAAAGATAACGAGAGCAGCGGTATTCTCGCACTCCTTTAAACACAGACTCACTAATAGGCTCCTTTCCAGAAATCTGTAGTGTGTACTTCTACAATAAATATCTATAACAGCAGTAAGGAACGTAACAAAGGTGAAGGAAAGCAAGAGTGCAGTCATGCAAAAACATTATTATAAGCTTGTAAATAAAATTGAGCTGCACCGGAAAATACAACGCCACTTCTTCAGACTTAACATGGTTTCTTATGATAATGTTTACTAATTAAAATTATTCCGTGCAAATACTAGGGAAAACAAACAACTCCATTCTTCTTTTTGTTCTTCATGGATGTAGGACTTTGGCGTGTTTCCATAACAAAAGATCTGTTCTCTCCATCTTAATAATTGTCGACCAACATTTCTTTTTCCTTTAGGTTGATAATGGTACTTATGGTAATATGTTGACTGGTATTCTTTAAATAAAATTTAAGCCAATTATGTCTTATGTATTGAATTCTTTCTCTGAAGTTGTAGGTGTTTAATTTCGTTTTTATTTCGTATTGTGCACCTTATTTATAAGAATTCGCAATAGGCTACAGAACTTTTGAACTTCATTTCAGCTGTTTATATTTTTAATTTCAAGTAGGGGAAGTATTGTATTCCACCTAAATATTTTATATCGGGATTTAACCCCAAGTACATGTTTTGAGGTCAACTGAATCCCAAAAAAATCACTTTTAGAAAAAGGTTCGCGCGCGTGTGTGTCTCTGTCTGTGAACAGCATAACTCAAAAGAGAAAAGTCGCATAAATACCAAAATTGGTATTTAGGTTCAGCACCTTCCAATGATGCCATACGAAGATTTTCAAAAAATCTTCCCAGGTCAGACTACCCTTTACAGAGAATATTTTTCAAATGTTTTTAATTTCTAAACAATGCCTCTAACTATTTTGATTAAAATACGGATATTTACATTGTAAATAAAATATAGTTTCTGGAAATGTCTATAAAATCCACCTCATTTGGAAGAAGTTTTGTAAAACCTTCATCACTAGCGAAGTTATACAAGATATTCACTAGTTATAACTCGTTAAGTAACACAATTCATGTCAAATACATATTTTAGTCAGCATGGCCTAAAACAAAACTTGTATTACAGAGTGCATAAGTTAAAAGCTCATTAAAAGTTCAGTATGATAACTTTAGTTTTAAGTTGAATCACATCGCAATTACCCTTTCTATTTGCACATGTTTAATAACTTTGATTAGGTTTTACTTTTCATTATGTCGTTTCACATGATTAATTTCTCATGTCTCTCACATTATCTGTTCGTAATACAAATCGTCATACTTCATTTATTTATCATAATAATTCGTTGTGAAGTTAACCTATACGTTATACTGGCAGCTTTCTTTGAACTAAAAGGTTACTCATTTATCTAACCTACAAAAAAGATTAAATGGCGGAAATTATGAATTTAGAAGAAACTTAAATGGAAGTGAAATCACAGAAGCAGCAGAAAGAATAGCACTAGAAGTATTTAGCCAAAACATCCAGAAAGCAATGCGATGTAGCATTTAATCGCTTCATTAAGATTGAGTTGTTTTATTTACGGACGCTCTTTAACTGCTGTGGTCCTTAGCGTCCCATTCTATATTGAGCGTTAAAGACCGGTAATTTTGCTCAGAGGCCTCTTTACCAGGCTTGAGGTTCTTTTACGTAAATATACGACACGGTACCACCGGCTTTACTTCCTTTCCGAAGGAAGCCATGCTAAGGATTTTTACGCCCGAAAAAAAATCCATCTTCCTCCGCAGGGTTTGAACCCGCGACCTCAGGAACTGTAGAATAGCATGGTAACCACTACACCACGGAGGACGGTAATCGCTTCATTGCCTGGTGTAAGGAAAAAACTGTTGAATATAGTTTAGCTGAAAATAACTGCCGGGGATTCACCAAAACATCTGACTTCTTGCTTTTTAATGTAATTTCTCTTGTATCAAGAACGTTTCTAAACGTAATATCTGTTAGTTTCAGAAACCAATATAATATTATTGATATTTTAGAAATTTGAGCGCTGTCTAAAATCTAGTGTGTAACACATGTGTTAAAAGTGGTTTTACTTTACCCATTGTATTATAATACACTATGTTTGTGTGTTAACTATTTTCGGGTTATTCTTAGTTATTGGTTTGAATTTTTAAAATCAGACCTTTTACAAATTGTGTGTACCTCTTTGGTTTCTCTTGTGGTCGGGCAAGGAGCATGGAATTTCAAAACCTTGACATACTGAATCGCTTTTTAAAAATCTGATATCGCTTTAGCCTACTTTATTACTTCTCTACCACGTATAGTAAGTAGGGGAAGTATTGTATTCCACCCAAAAATTCGATACCGAGATTTCACCGGAAATGTATGTTTTGAGGCCCCTGAATCCAAAAAAAGCATTTTTGGAAACATGTCCGTGTGTGCGACTGTGAACAGCATAACTCAGAAACGAACATCGGATAAGCACCAAACTTGGTATTTAGCTTCAGTATCTTCCAGAGATGCGACACGAAGGTTTTCAAGAAAATCCCCCCATCCCAGATTACCCTTGACATGGAACATTTTTCAAAAATTTTAATTTTCTCAAAAATGGATCTAACGATTTTGATTAACATATCATATGTTTGAGATATTTTCATGACAAATTAAATTTATATCTCGAATTTTCTGAGAATGTCTCCAAAAGTATTCTTCATTGTGAACGACTTTGCATAACCGGTAAACCATAAGAGATAGACAAAAGTTTACTACACAAAAATTGTAGATCGCGTTAAAATACACAATTTATGTCATATACAATTTTGTTGTTGAGTGAGTCGTTTTCGAGATATTGCTTGTTATTCCCTTAAATTTTCCAATACTTATACTTTTTCTCAAATGGGAATTCGTTATTAATTTTTTTTTGTCCTTGTAGTGCAAAGAGAATGGAATACTGCATTTAGCAACCAGCTCTTAAAATATTTGACTTTCCTTAAATCCTACCAATTCCCTTTCCATCTACAAGAAAATTAGCAATAAGATTAACATCTCGATTAACGTGAAGCATATGGAGAATAAGTGTTTGTAAAAATAGTTTGTACAAGAGTAGAGAAAGTCATGTGAGTGTAACACATAAGGTTTGTTTTTCTTACAACTACAATGAAATGTGTAAGATATCGTTGTAGGTATGAATATGTATTCTAATTAGCAAGAAGTAGTCGGAAGAATAAGTTTTCCTAAGAAAGGTTTGTAGAAGAGTGAGCAAGAAAGCCATGTGAATGCAACACATCAGTATTTTTTGCGTAACTTGAGTTGCTCTTGCATTGTGCATAGTTTGGAGAAAACAGGAACCATGTGGATGTTCGCGCGAGAGGGAATTTATCGTACTTGCCTGCGGAAATTTTATCTTGCCCGTTAATATTTGCATACTTATGCTCCTAGCGCAATCTGGTGGGAAGAAAATTCTCTCCGCTCTCACTTGCTATTCCGGAGTACTCTTGTTCCGTCTTGAACAGCAATTGTCTTGAATGAAAGGTGTAAAAGGAAACCCGGTGAAATGAAAACGGAAAGTTGCACAGAAATTCGCCTTTCCTAGTGTCCAAAAGCCTGATCTACATGTATCTATGTAGCTATATCATGCAACATAACCGCAACATAAGGACTGCAAGAAGGGAACATGACCCTAATCCCTCGTCTTTCCATGATTTTTTATCATCCTCAGATCTTTGCAATTCCGTTTACTTTTATTTTATTACTTCTTCTCCTCTTGTTCGTCTACAGGGATTACGCCCATTGCCCTGTTCCGTCTTCCAACTCCATGTCGTCTATCGGACATTTCTGTGTCCCTTTGCTTTGTATTCAAAAACTTGTTTAGTTATTCAGCCACTATTCATTCCTCTAATATGACGATGCCAAACTTGTTTCTGCTATTATATTCTTTCGGCAAGGTTGAATACGTTTATTTGTTGACTTATATCTTCATTTGTTTTATTATCTAACAGCTTAAGACCATGAATACGTCGAAGAACTTCATCCTATTGGTTAATATTTTTACTTTTAGCTGATCAGTTGAATTACCAATTTTCAGAGTCGCAGGTTAATAAAAGGGCAGATAAACTTTTAGTTGTCTTCACTGTTGCCTTTTATTTTTTAACGTTATTATTGTCCCACACATGTTGGAAACTATTATTTTAATATTGTTACATGCTGGGTAGATGGTCTAAAAGTTCACATGAACATTAAATTAATTTCTAATATCCAGCACACAGATTGAGGGGGCGTATACTCACTTGGCTGCGGAGGACCGAAACGTGGTGTGGAGTTTAAGAGGAAGGCGTGGATTTTTACTGTAAAAAATCCATAACACAAAACTACTCAACATTCCTAGATTTATTTTATAACCGTTTGGAATTCCTACATTATTAAAATGGAAGGTGGGAGGAAAGGTCCGCCGATCGAGAGCCCGGCTTACACACGCGGTCCGTTCCTCACGGAATCCTAATGGAAACTACGTTATCCCCACTACTCGTGGCTAGCAAAGCTACCAGCAAGAGTAACATAAAAACAATGTATCTGGTAATGACAATGCAGAATAATAATGCAATCCCCCAAACCAGTAATACGTCACATCTCCCCCCACTTGCACAGGACGTAATGTCACCAATTTTTCAATTACGCATAGAATTTGTTCTACAATACATTCCTAACTTAGCAGTAAGTTTACGTTAAGTCATATGACGCGCAGGCACTCCCTGCAAACAACACACAAATTAGAACTTAAGCATTAAATTAAGCATATATTGGAAACATAATAAAATACCGATATAACCCACAGGTATTGTTCAGGTTTCATGGGCAATACCAGCAACTAACATTTGACGCGCTCGCATGCAATGCATGCCAACCAAGTAGCGATTCACACACTAACCGGGGTGCTATGCGGGACCCGACTAAAGCATGCAAGAATGAATGCACGTTTTTACACAGCAATACGCAATTAATACTGGTAAGGTTTTTTAGTGGGTATTCCGCGCTTTGAGCGGCAAGTCCCACATATCCCCCCAGCCATTGCACACCGGCTGGGGGTCGAATGCAGTAATGCATTTTTCCCCCCACGAAAAAAATAACTTACGAAAATGAGGCGTTCCCGCTGAGGAAAAAAGAAAATCCAAAAATGCAAGTGAAATTGACATATGAGTCCTGATTAATTCCTCATTTGTACATCAAAAGAATTGAAACTGTACAATGAATTATTTGTAGAGCACCAGTGACCCCCCCCCGGCGCACAAAATCACTTCTAAATACTGGAGTGTGCATAAGGAATGTAGTCCATCAAAGAATGGCGAAGAAGATTTCTCATTGTTTGTGTATCACACCCGCAGAAGAAGTGATGCTGGTCCATGCAGAACTGAATATGTAATATGACATACCACTGTTTGTAGCACTGATACTAACAAGGCACCGATATGACGAAACACAGAGGAACCTGCTGCGCAATCCCATGTTACTTGTTCTGCGTCGACGGGCCTGTGTGAGTAGATTTATGTTACGGATTGCCTACAGTAAGAACCCAGCCTTCCTCTTAACCTCCACACCAGGTTTCCTCTGCAGCCAAGTAACTATATGTCTCCTCAGTGTGCGTGCTGGGTATTATAAATTAATTTATTTTTCATGTGAAATTTTAGGTCATCTACCCAGTATGTAACAATATCAATGTCTTAATTTTCCAAGCAGGATATTCTACAGCCTAAGTAATTAAATTGTGTGACTTGTACAATAATATTCTAATTTAAAGTTATTTTGACCATTCTATGATCCAGTCCTTTAAAACCCATTGTTTTTGTTTAGTCATACGACATTTTAAAGTTCTATCTGTCTACGAGCCAAAGCAGCTTTTCTTAACTTCTTAACATGTGCAAGTATGGGCGCGCTCCAACAATGTGCATCGCTAGGCAGTATTTTTAGCACTTAAATGATTTCAATCAAATTATATAATAAAAAATATAATAACAGTCTGCTTAAAGCAATATGTAAATGTAACAATATATAAAAAGTGTATATTACAATCATTGTATATGTTTATATTATTGTATCCATGTGTAATAATGTTATGTACCATAATGTGCAATTAATCCTAAAATGCAAAAGAATTTTGTTCACGCACGTGCAATGTAACACTAAGCGTACATAAAATGTGGTTCATAATGGAACGGAGCTGTTTATGACGGTACGGACAAAATCTAGGCCCGCCCCCCATCAGCGAGCACTGCCTCTGTTTTTCGGGCATAATAATTCTAGCCATTAGAGTGTCAGGGTACTTTACCTCCCCCAAAGTGTGGCCGAACTACCGAAGAGTAATGTTACAACTTAAGTCTTATATTTCATGCTACACTACCGTTTTCTTAACGCCGGTTTTCTTACCACCGTTTAATACCGCCAATAACTTTAACGTCCGTCTAAATGCCGCTGATGAAAGCTCTCATGTATATGTGGTAGTTGTCAAATTTAACGACATGCAAATAATTCTTCGCCCTTTGCTCTAGAAGGTGGAATTATATTGTAATTGGTTTAGCCTTTCCTTGTATGCTAAAAGTAGCGAAACTCTTTAATAGGGGTAGTATCCGATATACCCCTTCATTCCACATATATTAAATAACTGTTCATTGTTTAGTTTGTATGTCTCTGTATTTTTTTCAGGCCAGTCACGTACAAAACTGACACCGGCTGGGTGGAGTCAAAAGTTGGTTACTTTAGGGTGGAAACCTTACGGCGAGAAAAAACACTATGGCGATCTAGGAAAATGGGCCACCTTTTATCAACGGCAGTGTCCGGTAGTATCTTTTTTCACTTTTTATACGACTACTTATAGTAAGTACAGAAAGTATTGCATCCACCCAAAATTTGATACCGAGATTTCGCTTTAAATACACGTTTTGAGGCAAGCTGAAGGAAAAAAAAATGTTGGAAAAATGTCCGTGTTGTGTGTCTGTTTGTAAACAGCACAATTAAAAATGAAAAGTCAGTTAAACACCAATCTTCCAAGGAGGCGACACGAAGATTTTCAAGAAAATCCCCTCACCTCGAACTGTGCTTATGGAAAATGTTTTGCTATTTTGGTTTTTATTAAAAATGGTTATTACGCTTTTGGATTAAAATACTATATGTTTAAGATATTTGCATGGCAAATAAAATTTATATATTGAATTCTCTGGGATTAGTCTGCGACGTTCTCCTCATTCTGAAAGATTTTTGTATAATTGGTAAACTGTAAGCGATAGACAAAAAAGCTTACTACACAAAAATGTTGATCTCGGTAAAGCACAAAAGTTTACGTTAACCCTTTTCGAGATATTCATTGTTATTGGTTTGAATTAAAATATTTATACTACTTTAAGTGGTAGGTGGCTATTCGTTTTTTCTTGTGCTCATGCAAAAATTGCAAAGCCATTACATAGAAATTAGCTTTTTAAAAAGCTGACTGTCGATTTTACCTACAACAAAATGCATAAATGCGTAATGCAAATTTACCTCCATTAAAAAGAAATACAGGGATGAATAAGGTTTTATAAGAATAGTTTACAGGAGAGGGAGCAGAGAAGGTCATGTGAAAGCAAGCATCAGATGTCTTCTTAATAGTTTCATTTATATAAACCTTTTAGCTTCTATGGTTATATCGGGGCACTTACATGAGAAACAATGATGATGATGTTAGTATTTGAACTATAGAGTTTGTTTCACTACCACAGTCATACATCTAGACTTTGCGGATGATACAGAATGATTCTGGTTAAAGAAAAATTCCCCGCCACAGCCGGAATCGTACCTGCGACCTCTGAGTTGAGAAGCCAGAACGTTGACCACTCGAAGCAGAGGCAGTGATGTGGCAGTAATTTGTATCACAATAATGTAAATGCCAGAGTGATTGTAGTGTAAATAAGCATTATTGTATGACATTGATTTGAGATGTTTGTTAATTATATGCATTGTTAGGAAATAAGTTTACACGACCTCACTGAAACTGACAATAAGAGCGGATAACAATGAGCGAGGGAGTGAGTTGAATATTAATTAGAAGAGACAAACAAATGACGTCAGATTGGCGCGCTTTTCTTAGAAATAGCGGGAATATTTTCCCTAGAGCATTTGTGTTCGTAATTTTGATTGGATATAAAAATAGACGCTAAGGTTGGCGCGTTTTATTAACCAATAGCAGCTCGGTTATAATCTTTAGGCATATCGGGGTGTGGGAGTATAAAAAGCTAAAGTCAGAGGCAGATTTCGTCAGTCCAACAGAAGCATTCGCGTGTATTACGTCGATCAGTTCAACATAAGTGTTCGTGAGTTATACGTCACGTAGTTCAACGGAAGCATACATAAAGTACACGTTACGCAATTCTACAGAATCTCTCGCGTCTTAAAGTTTGTTATAAATGTGAAACACGCGAATTAATAATGTGTAGTAAATAAGTGATTATAGTGATATTAGAAAATATAACAGTTTCAGTCTGGCATGTATCAAGAGTCAATATGTGAACTTAATTAATTGTGACGGTAATAAAAGTGTAAAAACAAATTCTTTTATCAGTGTTATCTATGAGTAACAAATCCTTTCTGTTTACATACCCTGTTCAAGAGATTTGCTCGACCGAGGAATAATAGCTAGCCGGAGGACAATGAACCCAACATTCAAAGTAGTAATACAATAACAGGCGCCCAGCAAAAGATAACACGAAGTGACTGCGACAAATTGGCTTCTATACGTAATGCATATAAACGTGAAGTATCTTACTACCAACACAAATATTCTACTTCAGTGAAAATTATTTTATTTTGTTGAAAATACTGCTGGCGTTACATTTTATACTTCAGGAACTGTGCTGCATTAGTTTCCACTCATTGCATAATTCTCGGAGAAAGTCAGAGCCAGCGTGTTGCACAAACATGAAAAGTGGCATATCATGCAAATACAGAGGTATATGTTGTTCGTGATTACTGGAAACTCGCCTGTCATTATCTGTCCATATTCACTGCACGAAGAGGCAGCAGTTCTGTTGTGGCAGACAGATAGTGCAGTTCTCATCTAGGAGATAGGATAGTATTTTGGTTTATACTGACAGACGCGGAAGGAAATGTGCGTTCGACCGCAACATCGTGGTTTCTAGTGCAAAGGGGGATATAATCAATGCAGGATGCATTTAAGAGATGGATAGCAGACATATAAGCAATCAAAACCATCTGCCATGAAATAATAACGCTATTTTCTCTGTTAGTTGCCATTTAATATCGACTTTTCAAAGGATTTATGTAAATCGCAGTTTTGCATTAATTTAATGGGTATTCTTTCTGAATGAATAGATGTATACGAATGGCTTTCATTAGATAATACTATGCAGAAGGATAAGACAATAGTCAATAATTAAAATCGACATAAATGCACTGAATACATGATCTGGGAAAACGTAAACGTAGGACAGTGCAGTCAAGCGTCAAATTACTGAGGAGGAGAAACGAAATTATCTCGAATCGTAGGATTTTATTTTTATTAATCTGTAATAAATGACATTTACTAAAATTTAATTAACTTAATACATATAAAACTATCCACTGCTTACTTTAATTTAACCAAAATTTATTGTAGAAGCTTCAGTTCACATTTCTCTATCATTTATCGTTCATACCTATGGCTATTTTGCAAATTATTTATAGAAAACCTATTTTTTTTGACATCTTGTTTCTCATGATTGCTTCAATATTGTTACATGCGCATTTTTTAGATTGCGGTTAATTAATATTCTTTGCATAGACAAAATATGAATAAAACAGCGAATATAATATTTCAAAAATTATTGCTCAAAATATTGAAAAATTATAACTGAAAACATAAAATATATGGAAAAGACCAAATTTTGCAGGAAAGTAGTTTGATAAAACCTTTCTAATAAGTTCTACATGTTTACTTTCTCTACTACGTTTCTAAATCAGGCAGATGAAGTGCTGTATTCCACCTTAAGGCTATTTCATCGAAAATACATGTTTTGAGCCCCTTGAATCCAAAATTCATATTCAGAAAAAACGTTTGTTTGTGTGTTTATGAGAACAAAAATGAAATGCCAGTTAAATACCAGTATATAAATTCAGAAATTTCCAAGGGCGTGACACAGGATTAAAAAACGTTCCACCCCAAACTACTCTCTACATTGAAAATTGCTTTAATCCATTTTACTCTAAACAAACAAATATTTAGAAAATTGATGTTTTACTCAAACCGTCGAAGCAAGGGCAACATCGGGTATTTCTACTAGTAATTCCTATTTTGTGAACCAGAAACAATGCATGTGAATTTTAGTTAGTGCACTTCAGGAGAAGACATCCATCCAGGGGCAAATAATTTGGTAGAAGCGGGCGGCAATTGCTGCCTGGCTCTCTTCGTACAAACGTGCTCAAGAGACCGGAGCTCCTGCAATAACATGTTTAGGCTACACGCTACATTAAGTTGTCAGAAAAGTTGCCGCATTAAGATGGCTGAGAGCCAATTCTGTCTCGAAACAAATTTCTCACAAAGGAGGCTCTTCTCAAAAGAAAATACATAGCGTTAACATGCCATTATGTTATGGTTCATAAACAGCCGCCCTTATATGACCGTATGTCAAAGCTACTTACCGCGTTTAAAAGAGACGACTTTCATCAGAGCGTTACTGAAGCCAAGGGCAAGCCCTACTACCTTCTTTACCTTAGTAATTTAAATTAACAATAATAATAAACAAATTAGCCTGTTGCAATACATACACTATATATATACCGCATGAGTCTTCTCATCCAGCGGATTGGTAACTACTCTGTATTCACTCTTAGGTTGATCCCCGTCAAAACAAACCCCAGGTGACCAGTGCACCGCTATAATGTATCCTTCCGCCATTCGCACTAAAAATACTGTCACACTTTCAGACCTGGTGACGAATACAAGCGGCACATACTGCAAAAAAGAACAGAGTCCTTATTTCGATAACTGAAACGGTGACTAGCACATTCTGTTAAGGGCTAAAGGTGATAAGATTGATAGTTACAACAAAATAAACGTTTGCACATATAATAATAGTTAATTCTAAAATAAATGAGCGAAAAATAAAGCAACAGATATGCGATAACCTAATTTATTCGCTTTCTGGAAGCAGCACTTTATTAACTGTTGGCGGATCATTTTAAAAAAGAAATTGTGCACTGTTATGCGAATTGCATTCTTCTTAAAATCACTACATTCTTGCATCGCGTATTTCATATGCTTCCTTTATTTTCCGGGTGTAACCACGTTTCTCTTTTCAGATTTTTCTGTACAAGCACTGTTTATACTTGTAATCGAAACACCGGTGAACTCAGAAGTTAATTTCACCGTTTCTTTCGCGGAAAGTGTTGGATAATTCTCACATAACTTATAATAAAGATTCAACATTATTGTTTTTTTTCACCGCTAGTCAATGGTTTGCGCGGCTAATGCTTTACGTAATTCGACGAAAACGAAAGAGCGAATTCACCGTCCTCCATGATACTGAACACAACTGCTGGTTTCTGGCTGTAAACATAATTTGCGCCTACCCGGATGTCAGGTGACTCATACGAATTGCGTCACGGGACTTGTAGCTCTGTTTTACGGTATAAATAAATAAAACCTTAGGTATTTGTATAGAATATTATAGCGTTTAAGGATAAATTCATTCTAAAATTCAGAGATTAGCATATGACTACTTTCCTGGGCGCATTGCTACCGTGTTGCACCACGGTGTACTGACCACGTGGGTTTGTTTTGCCGCGGATCAACCTAAGAGCGAATATAGAGTAGGCAACCCTGAATTTTACAGACGATGCGAAATGCAGGTGCTGACACTGCATTCACCAGTCCGCTGATTAGAGCTACGGTGGTGCTCGTTAATGTGCTGTAGCAGCGCAATGGTTAATATGCTTGGAAAGTCATCGTAAAAAGCGGAAGTTCAAATCACGCCTGCGAATAAATGAGTTTTTTATTCATTTCTTGCATTTATTTATGATGTTAACATACTTTAACAATAACAATTTGTGTTTTAATGAAATTCACATATTTAAACCAATTAAGTGAATCGACACTTCCATGCCAAATTATCAATTCTCGTTAAATTTCCTAAACATAAAAAGTACCTTCAAGTGGCAGAATTTGAACCTGTGACCTTCACCACTGAAGGCCAACGCGGACACTGTTGCGCTACGAGTGCAAGTGAGTGCACACACAGTAGTCATTTCGGCCGAAATTGATACGACGCGGTGCAGGACAATGTTTACGTAGCCTGTGCTACGACGGGACTGCAAAACTTCTCAATCCGCAGGCTTAGAAGACTCATCCGGTATAGGTGTGTGTGTAGGTTAAGTTGGTGTTGGGAACGTCTTCTCGCAGCCTCCAACCAGTAGGTTGCATTTTTGGAGCATATCCTTACATAATTTTTGATAAGAATATTAATAATAATGTTCTGATATTCCAAATATATTGTCTTGTCCTTTTGTCGTCATAAAAGCGCAGTCCGCAAACGTGTTTGGAGTTTGTGAGTAATACAATATTTAGGAGGAGGTTTATCGTGTAACTCCCACTTTGGAGAACCAGGTTTGATTCTTTAGAGTCCTTGCTCTAAATGACTCCCTTCACTGTGGCTTTGGAGCTTCATTCCCCCTTATGTAATCCTGTGCTATGACCCGACCCCCCCGACCCCCCGAGCCAGAAGGACCTGTAGCTCGCGCGGTCAGGAGCCCTACTTCCTGAAGTGCAACTACCTCTTAGAGAGAGTTTCCAGCTGATGGGAGTTGACATTATAATCCTAATTTGATGCAGTAATTTGTATCACAAATTATTTAAATGTAAAGAATGATTACAGTATGAATATGCATTTTTATGTGACATTGAATTGAGATGTTTGTTGATTGTAATTATTGTTGAGAAGTAAGTTTATACTGCCTTACTGAAACTGACAATAATAGCGTGCAATAATGCAGCGAAGGGGTGAGCTGTTTATCATTATTGGAAACGAGGAAGTTACGTAATGTTGGCGCGTTTTTTCTTTAGAATTTTCTGGAACATTATACCTAAAGCATATGTATTCATAATTTTCATTGGATATAAAAATAGACGCGTTTTATTAGCCAATAGCAACTTAGTTATAATCTTTAGGCATATCGGGGTGTAGGAGTATAAAAAGGGCTAGGTTAGAGATAAACCCCGTCAGTTCGTCGAAAATATTTGTATGATACACGTCGCCTTCAGTCCGTCAGTTCAGCAGAAAATATTTGTAAAGTACACGTCGGCTATCGATTCACAAGTTACGCGTAGCAGAGTTAGAAAAATTCTCAAGTGTTGTAAAGTTAATTATACAAAAGGTTGAAGTACGCGAATTAAAAGTGATCAGTAAGAAGTTATTATAACAGTTTCAGTTTGGCGAGTGTCAAGATCAATGTGTAAATGTGATAGTGACTGTGTTCGACAATAAAAGTGTAAAACTAATTCCTTCATCAGTGTTATCTTTGGATAAAAGATTCCTTTCCGTTTACACAATCTGTATAAAGAGAAGTGCTCGACCGAAAATATCATAGCTAGCCGGAGGACAGTAAATTAAATAAAATAACAGTAGCATTCTTTCAAACGAACACTAATACCACCGCAAATTGCTAACACCAGATAGAGCTACAAACCTAACAAAGAATCACATCACAAAATGGCTTCACCACGTGAAGTAAACACACATACACAAACATTATAAGTAATACCACCGCAAATTGGCTCCCAAACGTGGGGCTCAACAAATTAAATAATATAACAGAAGTATACCACTCCAAATTATAACAAAATATAGGGATAAGTGGAGAAAACATGTGATGAACATGCCCGGAAACTGATATGCAAACGGTTGGAATACGTATGAAAAGATGATTGGAGCAAGACTAAAGGAGCGGAATAGACCAATAGGCTCAAGCCATGATGTTGATGATGATGATGATAATAATGATAATATGTAACGTTTGCTTTTACTAGTATTTTCTCCTAAAACAATATGATTTATTAATAACATACTACAAAAGGGAATATGTCATCTTAAGCTTCAGAGATTAGCACAGTGACCCTTTCCGGTCTTCTGCATAATTTTACCCACCTATCCATTATTTTAACTCATACTTCCGGATCTCAACATCTGTTGGATATTGTATTTTAGTGAGTTGTTTACTATACTGTTATATGGCCGCCTAGTTACATATTTCTTCCGTTTCTGTCTATACATCTCACTGGTTTCCAAATTGGTAGGTGGCTTCCCCAATTCACAAGATAAAAATCTGTTACTATATATTTATATGGCTTTCTTATTGATAAATTCACGTATATATTATACTAATTATACAAAACTGATTTTTCTACTGTCATTACATTGGTCGGAATATATTTTTGCCTAGGAATGAAGGATAATGTCCTGGTCTAGTTCTCGGCCAAGGAATTTGCTCGGGTATGACCTCACACATGGGGGCACGGATTTTAAGTTCCGGGTATAGGGCAGGTGCCCACTCAGCATTGTGAGGAACTGATAGGTAGGATCTGGCCACGGAGGCCAACCTCTAGCTGGGGGATGCGAGATGCCGGCCACATCCGCTAAGGTTGGATGATTTCCCCCTCTGGTGGGCCTCATGGCTGTAGCTCCACGGTATTATTATTCTTTTATTATTATTGTTATTATTAATGAAGGATAATGAACTTAGTCACTAAAACATGCAGAAACAGCTTTCAGTTTTATTTCTGGTAGCACGCTTTTGCAATGGAAAAGAAGAACGAAACACACAGAAATAAAGAACAACAGAAAGAAAGAAACAAACAAACAAAGAAATAACAAAAGAATGAAAAAAGCAAGTAAGGAAAAAAGAAAGAAACAAAGAAAGAATTGCAAAGTTTCAACTATGTCCGTTAGATGTCCGCTCCTGCAAACCTTTCCAACAGTAAATCTCTGTTTATCTCTTATATTTAATAGTCATACAAAGTTGTACAACATTTAACCAAGTGAAGAAGTCTTGACAGACTAATTATGAAAATCCAAGATACACACTTTATCACCTATACCAAAGTGTCAAACATAATCAAAATATTTAGAGCCGGTTTTGGGAAAATATAAAATAAGAAAAACGCCGTCATTGTGCTTCAGAAGAAGATTAAACTCACTCCTGCATCCTCTCCCTATAACCCCACATCTCTAATTCCTCTACATGTTCAAGTCTCTGATTATACAGTATTGAGCTAGTATGGCTCTCGTAATTTGCATCAATCGCAGATTAATTCATCAATGTATTATTTACGACTCCCTCCTTTGTTTCATATACAGTAGAGTAGAGTACGCCGAGGGACATTTATAGTTATTTTAATTCCATTAGTTCTTTACCAGTTCTTTAGAAATCCAATACTTCAGTTTTGCGTTGTGATATTTCTAAGTTACATTTTGTGACTGTTCGATTTAAACTATATACACCTTTTTGTAGACTACTTTCATATGATGCTATTACTACAGGGTGAGCCAAAAAACTACGAACCGGCTGCGCGGTGTTTTACCTGTCCGGCTCTCGGCGCTCGCTGTCGTCTGCCGATATCATAGAAAGGCGCGGATGAAACTATACAACATTTTTAAAACTACTTTTAAAAGCTTTACTTACCAACTTTATGAAAGGAAATGCTGAAACTGGCCACCGTCTTGGTCCATACATTTTTGGAACCTCTTTAGGAAACTATCCATCACTCGCCGTAGTTCACGTTAGAAATGCTGGCAGATATTTTGTTTTAATTCTTCCAGGGTGTGTGGGTTTCTCTTGTATACTTCGTTTTAAATTACCCCAGAGATAGAAATCGCAGGGGGTTAAGACGGGGGGTCACAAATCTGTACTAATAATTCTGTCCTCAAACACATTTTTAATTTTTCTCAACGAAGTATTGTACGTATAACACGTTGCAGAGACTTGTTAAGAAAGGCAAAATCACGCTCCCTGGCTGCTAGTTCTCTAAAAAGGGGGCATAATTGTATTCACATATGTACAGGCTTCCAACTGTTGACTCGAAAAAAATTGGCGAGTGATGGATATTTCCTAAAGAGGTACCCAAAATGTATGACAGCATCTCCTCTCATAAAGTTGGTAAATAAAGCCTTCAAAAGTAGTTTAAAAATGTTGTATGGTTTCATCCGCGCCTTTCCCTGATAGCGGTAGACGGCACCGATCGCCGAGGATACGGACAGGAAAAGCACCGCGCAGGCGGTTCGTGTTTTTTTGGCTCTCCCTGTATTTGTATACGTTGAAGATATAGATTGCAATTTTGGATACTACACACGGTTGCCGCAACATGTACCATCTCTTAGCCAGATAATCAAGGTCATTCGCCCCAGAGCTTTGACACTTTGGCTTTAAAGAAATGGAAAGTGGGTAGATGGGCTGAACAACAGAAACTGCATCGAATATTTGCAGTCAGCAGTATCCTTTTTACTCTCGCTGTGTTCATTAATTGGTCCATTATCGTTAGTTTGGGCAGATGGGGCCACACTCACCACAAGCAAATGACTTCCACGTGATTGTGTGTCATTTTAAAACTGAGGGAAACAAGCCTCGTGCTCGAATTACATGGAACGTTGTTGATTGCCCCTAATACAATTAGTTTGTGTTTACGTTACTTTTGTAATAGGAAGTCCTAAAATGAGTAGCGGAATAATTAAATCATTTTACGTATTGAATGGTACTTTTAAATGTTGCACAGAGTAATTTACATTAAATTGTGGCTAGTTCACTGTTATTAGCCTGCTAATTTTAGGCTGAAAAAGACCGTCTGCTGTAATCGCCTTTGTAAATATTTCAGTATACCATTACAAGCGTATATTATGGCCATATTAAATTACCGTAATTAAAGAGGTGAACATCCGATTCTTTGTAATTTGTTGTAATAAAATGGTCATATTCAACGGTTTCATATTCTTTCACAATCGTTAGTGAACTATATTTGCATGCAATTTAGATTGCGATAATAACAGGTATTTTTATCAACACCCGGTTCATAACACGAGAACAAATCTGATGCACAATACACACAAATTTCTTTTTCACTATAAATACATACTTACAGCAGTGATTTTTACTTTCTCTAGCGCGCAGCTAGACGGTATTGCATTCCCCTATAAATTCAATATTGATGGTTCACGGAAATACATGTTTTGAAGCCCCCTGAATCTGGAAAAAGCATTTTAGCAAAATGGTCGTGTATGTTTTTGAACAGCATAACCTAAAAATGCCACCTTGGTATTTAGGTTCAGTGTCTTTCAAAGATGCAACAGGAAGATCTTCAAGAAAATCCCTCCAATCCATGGGATTTTTTTCAATATTTTAGATTTTTTAAAAAATGACGAGGGAAAAACTATTATTTCATATTATTTATAAAACAAATCATTAATTTTACCCACAAATTTTAAGTATTATTATTATTTATATAAACCTCCTATTTTTACATGCATTTTATTCCAAGATTCCGTCTTTTTTCCTATCTATGGCTTTGACCTCCTTTTACTTTGCGTACTAGTTATAAGTAGGGGAAGTATTGCGTTCAGCCTAACAATTTGATACCGAGATTTCACCGGAAATACATGTTTTGAGGCACCCTGAATAATTTTTTTTAGGAAAACATCCGCGTGTGTCTGTTTGTCTGTGAATAGCATAGCTCATAAACGAAAAGAAGGATAAATACCAAGATTTGGTATTTAGGTTTAGTACTTTTAAAAAATGCAACACGGAGATTTTCAAGGAAATCCGCCCAATCTTTACATGAAACATTGTTCTAAAATTTTTATTTTCTCAAAAATGGCTGCAGCGATTTTGATTAAAGTACCACATATTTAAAATATTTTCTTGACAAATAAAATGCTTATCTTGAATTCTCTGGGAATGTCCCCAAAAATCCTCTTCTTTCTGAATGGCTTTTGCATAACTTGTAAACCGTAAGAAATGGACAAAGTTGTTCTACACAAAAATGTAGAGCTCGTTAAAACACACAATTTATGTCAGATGTGGACCATTTCCGAGATATTCCTTGTTATTTGTTTGAACTTTATAATATTCGTTTTTTTATGTCCTGGACATAAAGGAGAATGAAATGCTCCACATAGCAACCAGCTCTTAAAAGATTTGACTATCGCTTAAAGCCTACCATATTCCCATTGTATCTACAAGAAAATTAGCAATAAGATTAACATCTCGATATCTCGATTAACATGAAGTAGATGGGGAATAAGCGTTTGTAAAAATAGTTTGTAGGTACAAGAGTAGAGAAAGTCATGTGAGTGTAACACATAAGATATTTTTATATTTGTTATATCATTGTGGTCCTCCATTTTTTTTGAGTTTTATCATTTTTTGTATGTACATTTGCTTTTGTTTTTCACATCCAGTATTTCTGGTGTTATTCAATAGGTTCTTGGATACTTCTCTTCTTCCGCACCTTAGGCTTCTCCTGCAGAAGAATGAACGGAATCGTGTAGAAGTTCATACAATTGATATGCATCCCAAATGGAGAGTACTGAAGTTGATGGGTTACGCAGAAGTATAAGAGTATCTTGACTACAGCACATAATGTTATTAGAACAGGGATGAAAGCAAAATACACGGCGAGAAATAGTTGAACGGATATTGTAATGATAGGGACATGTACAAATAATGGAGGAGGAAAGATGGCCCAGATGAATCATTCATTGGTCTCCCACAGGAAGAACAAAAGAGGATGGGCTCATTTAAGTTCATGTAAACAGTGTAAAAAATCTGATGTGTTACACTCACAGTACTTTCTCTACTCTTGTACAAACTATTTTTACAAACGCTTATTCTTCATATACTTCATGTTAATCGAGATATTGAGATGTTAATCTCATTGCTAATTTCCTTGTAGATGCAAGGGAAATTGGTAGGCTCTAAGCTATAGTCAAATATTTTAAAAGCTGGTTGCTATGTGGAGTATTCCATTCTCTTTGCATTACCAGGACAAAAAAAATGAATAACGAATTTGAGAAAAAGTATAAGTATTGGAAAATTTAAGGGAGTAAATAGTTCACTCAACAAAAAAAATGTATATGACATAAATGGTGTATTTTAACGCTATCTACATTTTTGTGTAGTAAAAGTTTGTCTATCTCTTATGGTCTATCAGTTATGCAAAAGTTGTTCACAATGAAGAATACTTTTGGAGAACATTCTCAGAAAATTCAAGATATACATTTCATTTGTCATGAAAATATCTTAAACATATGATATTTTAATCAAAATCGTTAGTGCAATTTTTGAGAAAATTAAAATTTTCGAAAAATGTTCCATGTAAAGAGTAATCTGATGTGGGGAATTTTCTTGAAAACCTTCGTGTCGCATCTCTGGAAGATACTAAACCTAAATACCAAGTTTGGTGTTTATCCGACTGTTCGTTTCTGAGTTAAGCTGTTCACAGACACACAGACAGACACACACACACAGACACACACACACAGACACACACACACGAACATGTTTCCAAAAATGCTTTTTTTGTATTCAGGGGGTCTCAAAACATATATTTCCGGTGAAAACTCGGTATCGAATTTTTGGGTAAAATACAATACTTCCCCTACTTACTATACGTAGTAGAGAAAGTAAAAAGTAAAGAGTTAAATTTGGCTTAAAAGTCGGATCACTAAGGCGGGCAATTGAGTTAAAAATTATATATAAACCGCCTATTGCAGACAAAGTTTTATGTCAGTCTGATATAACTCTTAAGCATAACATACGTATTTGTATTAAGAGGAAAATAATCTGTGAATCCGGGATACGGCTTAAGATTAAATCAGAATGCCGAAAAAATCAATATGTGTTGCATATACCAAACTTTACTTCAATGTATGTAATGATCGTGCTTTTAATAGGCCTTGCCTTAAAATTATAATCAAAGTATACGAATAGCTATAAAAATGAAGATCTAGAATCCAGGTGAGATACTTCGATTTATTTACATACATTGTAGAAATATAAAAGTTTGCTGCATATTATTATGAAACGTTACTAGCAGAAGCAGGTTGAAGAAGAAAACACTTTCGCACAAGATATACAAGGATTCGCACTTTTAAAATCCAGTACACACACAGATATGCATATATAATACAGTTATTTGCTTGTTTTTAAACAAACATATACTATAATTTAAGATTGAGCAAAGTCGGGAGCAAACATAAATAATTTCGACGTCTATACTTAAATAAACTATTTAAGAAGAAAACATAAAACACTGCTGCTTTCTACGTAGTATTTAATTGAAATAGAGAAGTTAAAGAATAATTAGTTGTGTTAAGGACTAATAGAAATTAATTTGTTTGTGATTAATAAATAGTAGTAAGGATTATTATATGAAGCGTCGATATAAATACATAATTTGAGCTTTATAAATTAAAATTATTTCTTGACAAGTTAAAAATGCTCTTTCTATAACGTAATGTTATAACATTGTTATTTTTTGTCCAGCGAAGGAGTTTATCAGTGTGAACAAAAGATAAAATATCATATACATTAATAATTTCGATTTCATAAAGTTCTGCCAATTGACAGCAGCCAAGGCACATCATTTCGAGGCGGTATATCTGTTAAATGTGGTAAAAAATGAGAAACCATTCAATTTATTTTTGTTTTTTATATTTTTAATATCCGCGTTAGAGTTTAAACTCCATTTTTCTCAATTCCTTCTTATTTCAGCATTTTTCACTGTTGAAAATGTTCCTTAGATCACAGTTTATACATTATTAACCTGAAAGTTGATGCAGTATTTTTAACACTTAAATGATTTCAGTCAAATTATATAATATATAAATTCAATAACAGCCCGCCTTAAAGCAACATGTGTATGTAACAAGATATAAAAGGTGTATATTACAGTCATTGTATATGTTTATATTATTCTATACATGTGTAATAATGTTATGTGAATGTATTGCGTAATTTAATAATGTAGGAGCTGTGAGAATAATAGGTTAAAAGTTGCTATCAATCAGGTAACAATGAAGTAACCTCGGGGCAATAATGAATTATAAAGTTTAAATGCGCTTGTAATTCTTGGAGCAACAATAATGTAATTTTTGTGACAGTTTATAAAATAGCCAATCAACACCCGGAAAAAGCTTTAGTTAAATGAAGGTATTCCATTGGACTAGGATTAGCTAATCAGAAACTAAAATGGAGTAAAATTTTACAAATTCAGAATTCAGCTGCTTGTAAACAGCGTTCCTAAACGGACGCTAGATGCGTCCTCGAGTAATTTAATACGTATTTTGTGTGAGACAAAAATAGTTTACGTGTTAAAAAGTACAAGTAATTAATAAAAAAATCTCACAGTTCTCTATATCAGTGAAGTATTATTTAAATCGTGTCAAGCATTAATAAAAGGAGTGAAGTAAAATTATAATCTGTGTAAGCCTACATTCTTCAGTCACACCACTCCCTGCTAAGAATTCATGTCTCTAAAAAATATGAATACTGACGCAGCCGAGGCAAACATAAATATATAATATTTAAATAAACAGCCAAAATTACAAAGTTAATATTTTTTATACTTGGGGCAAAGGCCACCGGAAAGTACATTTGGGGCGAAGGCTACCGGAAACTTTTTACCATACGTGCGGTTGCAACTACTTCAAGTTCGGCTCCCCAGCAGTCAAATATAATACATCTTCAAACTGACTTTCCATACGTAGCAGCAACAAACCTTCTTCAAATTGACATCCATACCTGGGGCAGAAACTACCTTCTTCAAAGTTTCAGGTGGGCTTGAGCAATTACGGGTTTAAACGTTTATAGTGCACTGGTTATAAATATTCACATGTAATTCACATTGGAAAGGTTTATCCAAAAAAGTTTTTCTTTTAATTATAATATGTTTAAGCTTATATAGTAAGCTCAAATTAAAATTTTGGGAGCGATAAGATAAACTATTTGGTACAAGGAGCATTTCATATCACCATACAAAGAGTGATTAATTATGAATAAAAATAAGATATTAGCAATTGTTTGAAACAGCTCATTAATATGCTGTGTACAATTATATGTTTCAATGTTCTGAGTTAATGGTAAAAAAGTCAAAGAAATCCTAGGAAAACTGTAGATTTTCTCAAATATATTGCCTCAAAATCCTTCACCATTTTAAATTTCAATCAGTTTAATTATTCAGATCATAGTTGTACATAAACTGATGCCTCCGAGATATAGCTATTCGTAAGGTTTCGTTTGACTCCCTATCTCTTTAAGGTTGCACGAAACGCGGAGTAAAATCAAAGACGGCAGAAAGGGTGACGTTTATGCAGCGTGTTGTATCCTTGAGACATGCAGTTGCTCATTATTTATTTAAGGCAAACTCACATGCGCACTTTTCCAAAACAAAAATGCTCTTCCTGGGTTTACATTGCTGCAGCAGTAGCAGTAGTCCGTGGGAAGGCATTCTGCAGAGTTTCGCCTGCGGATGTACCGTTCTCGCTCGCTCACGCGTGCAGTTTACCGTATTATTTATTTAAGCCTTGGGCTTTTATACTATAGTTGCAGAGGAAAGCCTTCAGTGGCGGCTGGTGAAACCGAGCCGTATCAATCAAGCATTTCTCGCTTTTACATCTGTTGCATTTCTGAATAGCAAAAACTTTCATCTCCATCGTGTTTGTTTAGCCCTTTGAAAGTAGCGAGAAAGTTGCAGGCTTCCACTGTATAATAAATTAACAAAACAGAGAAAGGGGTTATTCCATGCCTAAAGGAAGAAAGTCAGAATTACGTATCAGAAATGAAGGTTAAACAGACCAGAAGCTGCTCATTGGTGCAAATGATGGTTATTCACTGAAACAAGACTAAAAATCTGACATGATGCAATCACACTGCCTTCTCTACCAGTGCCATATAAACACACATATTCATTATATAGCAGCATTCATATAAAACGTTATTCTATCCACGTTTGTTACTCACAGTATACACACTCTTTCAAAAGTCACTTCAAGCATTAAACCGCTATAAATGTTATAATATTTGAGAAAGGGAAAACAAAACATCACAGTGTTGGGTAAACAGTGAGGTTTACAAAACATTGTGAAAATACCCGATGTTTTCTTTTTCAATGTCTTTACGTTGGAATATTAGCAATTTCTTGCGAGGCGGCATCTTTCAGTTGCAGTGGGTGTTGCATGTGTCAAGAAAAACTCGTTCTTTAAGGTAACCCCTCAACCAAAAGTCGGCCGGATTGAGATCTGGAGATCGCGGAGGCCACATTGTTGGGAAGTGTTATGGGAAGACACGATCACCAAACATCTGCGTAATTAATTGTTTTGCAGGGGTGTAGATGTGGGATGGAGCGCAATTTTGCATGAAAATTATGTTTTCCGTACAGTGACTTTTAAATCATGAAGCCCTTGTTGAACTAGTCTGAGGATCATTTTCTTACCAAAGTCTGCAATTACGCGTTTTAACTCTACCATTAAGAAAAGAAAGTGTGCTTAGTCTGTCCAGCAAACGTTGTCCCACCAATCAGTATTAATTTCAGTCTCTGTTAGTACAAGTAAAGCAGAACCATTCTTACCACTTGTCACTTCGTTGCTTTTAGTTTACATGGATACTGTCAAAGATGTTTTCTTAGAATTCTCCAAACTGTGCTATTTCTCATCTGAAGTTGCCTGGACACCTGAGCAGCATCATTAATTCCTAATAATTATCTACTTATTAAATTATTTGCATGAAGCACCTCAGCAACAGTGACATCACTGATTACCTTTGGTCTTTCATATTTCTTAACAAAAGAACCAGTTTCTTCAAACTTCCTGATTAAATTCCCATAATTACGAATAGAACATGGGCTTGCTCTTAAATAGTTTAAGAGTTCTAAATTTTCTCAGACCTGCTTTCATAATAGCACTGAATCAGCTGTATTATAACATTTATTGGTAGATCCATGGTTTGAAACTTAAAATTCCTGTAGCAGTAGATAAAATCACAAATGTTAAATCAACAAAATAATAGCAACTGTGAAATACAAAAACAATAAATTAAAAAATCTGATGTGATACATACATATGACTTTCTCTACTCTTGTACAAACTATTTTTACAAACGCTTATTCTCCATATGCTTCATGATAATCGAGATGATAATCTTATTGCTAATTTTCTTGTAGATGCAGGGGGAATTGCTAGGCTTTAAGCGATAGTCAAATATTTTAAGAGCTGGTTGCTATGTGGAGCATTCCATTCTATTTGCATGTCCAGGACAAAAAAAAACAACAACGAAAAACGAATTCCCATTTGAGAAAAAAGTATAAGTATTGGAAAATTTAAGGGAATAACAAGCAATATCTCGAAAATGGTTCACTCAACAAGAAAAAAATGTATATGACATAAATTGTGTATTTTAACGCGATCTACATTTTTTGTGCAGTAAAATCTTGTCTACTTCTTATGGTTTACCAGTTATGCAAAAGTCGTTCACAATGAAGAATACTTTTGGAGACATTCCCAGAAAATTCGAGATATACATTTCATTATCATGAAAATATCTTAAACATATGATATTTTAATCAAAATCGTTAGAACCATTTTTAGGAAATTAAAATTTTCGAAAAATATTGCATGTAAAGGTTAATCTGGGGTGGGGGGATTTTCTTGGAAAACTTCGTGTCGCATTTCTGGACGATACTGAACCTAAAGTTGGTGTTTATCCCACTGTTCGTTTCTGAGTTATGCTGTTCACAGACAGACACACAGACACACACAGGGACATGTTTACAAAAATGGTTTTTTTGGATTCAGGGGGCCCGAAAACATATATTTCCGGTGAAATCTCGGTATCGAATTTTTGAGTGGAATACAATACTTCCCCTACTTATATACGTAGTAGAGAAAGTAAAAAATGAAAACCAAACCCCAGTGTTTGCCGAACATTGTATTTTTTTTGTTTTTTCCTATCTCAAATATAAGATTTATAACTCTTTATGTTTGAACTTACTTTTGAAGGAGTCTATAGTTTTGCCTAGGAGTAATTTAGAATTAAGCAGCGAGTGCTTAGCTAAAGAAAGCGGAAACAGAATTCAAATGCTTTTCGTACCAATAAACTCTTGGAGAAAAAAAATCTTGTGTACTACATATGACTTTCTCTACCCTCATATTATAAAACCTTATTCCTTTATCTACTGCTATTGTTTTACCTGCATAGTCCCCTTTAACTTTTATATCATATCAAGGGCCTTTACTCTAGAAACAACTAACTCGTTGTCTAGGTTTTTGCTGTTGAGTTTTACTTATCTTGAGGTTGTATTATTTGTCCAAGCAAATATAAGTTAAAGAAAAAACAATAACGTAAATATTATAAGAATGAAAAGGGAAGAAAAAATCTAAATAAACTAAGGTGAGAAAGAAACAAATAAAAATAGCAAAAGTGTAATATAAGCAGAATTTATAAATTAAACAGAAGAAATTTTAAATTATATGAGTAGCACGTATTGCAAAGAAGTAAAGTAAATTGCCAGGTAGAAGCAATACCCAGTTTTAGACAGCAGATGTCCAGCTAGGGAATAATTACAGGTAACTAGACAAAAGAATTGATGCAAGGAAGGCTGGAACCGTCTGGGAAATGCAAAGACGGGGAAAACCAAACGTGTAAAGTCAGCCAGCGCACAGAAACTGTATTCAGGCGAAAATAATGCGGCAATGGCAGACGCTAGAAATATGTACTTTCTAAAATATAACCACCAATAAATGTGTATTAAAAGTTGGCACATGACGCAATAAAATGAATAAAAACACGTGTCTAGAAAGTAAACGCAACGAAACTAGAAAATGGGAGTGAAACAGAACTTTTTCTAGGTCGTGTCTTATCATTGTCATGACAATCCAGAGCTCCGTGTTAGTAGTGTCGCGTATTAATTTGTACAAACATGTAAATGAAGGATTTCTTTGGTAACCAAAATTAAACATATGGGAAAATTGTTAAAATATGGGGATCAAAAGAGACGAGTTTGAGACAAGGAAATAGAAATGGCTTCAACGAGTTTTGTTTGATCGTGGAATAAAGTAAAATGTTTTTTTTAGTTCCATTTATACCTCGCATTTAACTACATAGGTCTTATCGAAGGCCTTTTCCTTTGGAACTTATTGCCTATTGGCAATGGTGTTAACTCGTACTCTCTTGCACTTTGGGTTTTTATCATTAGATCACACACATTCACACTCTCATTCATGCTTCCAGACTCTGGGGAAGTAAAATCTTATATGACGGAAACGAGGAAAAAAAATGATTTATTTGTCAGTGTTGAACAACACGTAAAGAGGGCAGTGACGGAGTAATGGGCAGTTCTCATTTATCTCCTTTCCACACATCCTGAGAGAAGAGTCTCTGCTTCCTCAAGATCACTTCTCCTGGCCGAACTAGCCGACAAATTTCACATCCTGTTATCATCCTCACTTATGTAAAAATACGAAGCAAGAAATTTAATATAAATTTTCATTAGGAAACACATTCGCATTCACGTCCACTTCATAGTTCCAGACTATGTGAAGAGTAGATAATGATTCTAATTAAATAAAATTCCCCCGCTTCCGCGAGGAATTGAACCCGGGATCTCTACGTTGAGAAACAGGAACACCGTCAACTCGACTACAAAATGTAGTCTTATATATTATTTATTGAGATAAACCTCCATTATAGATATAAGAGGGATGCAGTAGGCTAAAGCATTCCTTCTTAATCGTATTTATTATTCACATTATCAAAATGGTGGTGCTTAAAAAGTGTTCGAACCCAGGGTATGGGGTGACGGCAAGACCGATACAAGCTAACAGCACTGCCCCCAAAGCATTTATCAACATCAGTCAAATTCGGGTATACTGGGTTTAATTAACAAATGCTTGTCACAGGACAATACATATGATCATATCCAGCGTGTCACACAAAATTTCTATACTCTTAAGTTTTCAGAAACCATTACGACTACAGGAGTTCACACAAATAACGTAATTATTACTGAGGGAGAGATAAGATCAATTATCTTAATATAAATGCAAAACAGGTTTGCCGCATTGAGCTCGTTCACTACAGCTCTTCACCTCAGGTTGTCAAGCCATTGAACAAATCTACACGACTATAAAATAACTCAAGTGGTGCCGGAAAGTAAATCCTCACAAAATATACATAATACATAAACTTTGAACACACTAACAGTTTACATAAACTCTGAATAATCCAACAATTTAGGTAAAAGCTGGAAAATTAACAATTTAAATAAACTCCGAACAATTTAACAAATTGGGTAGAGCTTAACAACAACAAGAATTAAAAGTAATTAAATATTGGCTAAAGCGACCAAAGGAACCCGCACACTATATATAAATGGTCAAATGACCAGGCGAAAACAAAGACAATGATACAAAATTAAAATATAACATGGCAGTAACATAAGCATCTCGTAAAATGGCAATAGGCAAAGCAGGATGTATAATCCGGCCAGCAAGCCTTTTTATCACTTGAAATATTCGAGTTACTAAGTCATACAAGAAACTCACCAAGGGAGAGATGTGTCCATTTACACTGGCAGAATCGAATTCCTGGAGTTAGGTGAAGGACGACCGGACCCAGGCACGGAAAACAAGTGACACGCCACAGCTAAATAATTGAAATGGAGTCGGTAAACAATACCAACAGCAGCCATTGAAATTATTTAGAATTCTTTGACGCAGTAAGAAAAACCTAATGTGCAATCACAACAAACAATATTCAGATTTATTTTTAAAAAAGTTTTTGGGGGAGCTCGCAACACCTAGAAAAGTGCGTCCGCAGGTGGCGTATAGGGGAAAGCCCACACCGGTCTTAGTCCAGCGGGTAGGTAGGAAATAAAACACCACTCGCGGGCCATCAGGTGGTGTAGACCGGTGGTGTAGTGATAGCCAACCGTCTAGGAGAGAGAAAATCCTGGTCCTCCAGGTTGGGTATTTTGCGCTGGGCTGGAAACCCACCATGTAAAATAAAACTTCGCATTCGTCATAGAAATAAACTGTATGGACAAATACGACGAATGCAAGCAGATGAAATGACGTTTTTAGGATCAGTTAAGGACTGCATGAAAGAGAAACATGCTAAAAATGAGGAAATTAGAGAAGAGCTGAAAGCACAACCACTATTAGAAGAGATGGAGAATATAGAAATAAAAGGGTTGAACACCTCCACCGTATGCCGAAAGAAGGAATACCCAAACAAGTGTTTTGTTTGAAGTAAGTTGTTGCTTCACGTATGGAAAACCAATGTGAGAAGGTTGTTTATTTTAGGAGTTGTATTTCGACTGTTGGGGAGCCTATCTTGATGTAGTTGTAACCACGTATGGTACCAAGTTTCCAGTATACTTCGCTCCAAGTTTACTTTCCGGTGGTCTTTGCCCCAAGTTTAAGAATCAACTTTGCATTTTGAATGTTGCTTTAAATATTATATATTATGTTTGCTCGGCTGCGCTAGTATTTGTTTTTAAAGACATGAATTCCTTAACAGGGCGTGGTGCGGCTGAAGAATGTAGGCTTACACAGATTATAATTTTACTTCACTCCATTCATTAATGCTTGACACGATTTAAATAACACTTCACTGATACAGAGAGAGCCTTTTATTAATTACTTGCACTTTTTAACACGTAAACTATTTTCATCTCACACTGAATACGTATTAAACTTCTCGAGGACGCGTCTCGCGTCCGGTTAGGAACGCTGTCTGCTAGCAACTGACTTCTGAGTTTGTATAATTTGCGCTATTTCAGTTTCTGATTGGCTAATCCTACTCGAGTAGAATACTTTCATTTAACTCAAGCTTTACTGAGACTAAACTGTCTCAAAATTCACGTTATTGTTGCTCCAATAATAACAAGTAGCATTATTAAACTTTCTTACTCATTATTGCCTCAAAGTTACTTCATTGTTGCCTCATTATTAGCAACTTTTAACCTATTATTGTACATGTACATAATAATATAAACATTAACACTATGAAGGTTACATGCATTTTATATATTGTATTATACACATATTGCTTTAAGGCGGGCTGTTATTGAATTTAATATAATTAGACTGATATCATTTAAGTGTTAAAAATACTGTCTCATGTTACAAACCTAGGGGACAAAGACCAATTGGACTATCCTGAAAAAGATGGCTTCAACAAATATGAAACCGAAACCGACAAGTGCCTAAAGCGTGAAGGAAGAAGAAGATAGAGCTGCAGCAACAGTTTGTGGTTACCATGGCTTACGTTGGCGAAAGCGCCGAGCTGCACGTAGTTTGGAACAGCCGGCAGTGATTATAACAGTCGATGTAACGTAGCGTAGAGAGTTTCCCACGTATATAAGAGCGCGCTTGGAAGAGCACGCGTGCAGTAATGTAGTCAGCTGTTCAATCAGTCAGTCAGTTACTACGTCAGTTGGGTCACTACAGTTTCTTCACCGGCAACTGTACCTGTCTCCACTTCGGGTATTACAACATGTACAACATAAAGCTACAACATCAAAATGCCAGTTGATCCCTCACAGAACATCAGCCAAGCGACAAATCATCGGAGACACGCAGGTGATCTACTTAGCCAACTTCATGAACCAATCGAACGGAGCACTACATATAGAAAGAGGTAATTTCACCTCATTTAATTATTAGCAATAAATTGTTTGGCTACGAACTATGACTAAGATAGTGCTATGATTTTAAAGGTAGTGCTTACACAGTAAAAACTAAACTCAAGCATATCAACAGAGTGTTACAACACATAAATGTCTGTTTATTTATGGACGTTCTTTAACTGCTGTGGTCCTTAGCGTCCCATTCTATATTGGGCGTGAAAAATGGGTAATTTTGCTCAGAGGCCTCTTTATCAGGCTTGAGGCTGTTCTACATGCCGTAAATCTACGACACCAGACCACCGCCTTTACTTTCCTTCCGAAGAAAGTCATGCTAAGGATTTTTACACCCGAAAAAAATCCATCGCCCTCCACCGGGTTTGAACCCGCGACCTCGGGAACTAGAGACTAGCATGGCAACCACTACACCATGGAGGATGACTAAATACCTGCTGCATTTCAAAGTTTTAAGCATAATAAAGAACCATAGAATCCAGTATTAAAATTAAATGTATTAGGCCCGTCTTTTTTCTGTAAAGTTTTAAGGATTTTTAACGTTTGAGATTTTTAAGGACCTTTAAAGGCCATTCAAGGAAGGGCCACTTAAAAACGATGACATAGGCCAGAATTAGAAAGTTATAATTAAAGTGAGAAGATTGAAGAATATAGGGAAAATGGAGACAACACCTCAGATGGATGCATGAAAATAGAATTCCAGCCGTTGTAGGAAAGTATAAGCCCATAGGAAGAACAGATGTAGATAGGCCAGGAAAAACAAGGAGCTAATTCTGCGAGGTCCACACGGGCTTATTGCTTTGCTTTGAAGTGAAGAAGAAGAAGGTATTGCATCAACTCAGAATGCCAGTAACAAGGTCAGCTAGTTAAAGACAGATGGAGAAGAAAAGCTGGTTACTATCAGGCAGTATTGAAGAGATTGACAGGCTTTATTGTTGTAAGTGGAGTTTATACGCATTCTCTATAACACTGGTTATGTTTTCAAATATCTATAAAGGTCGGAACCATTTAAATTGAGAGTACAATGTCTCCAAAACTAAACGTTGTAGAAAGAAATGTCTTGAATAAAAGTTGTTTGATATTATGGTGGAAAGTAAATGCAATTAGTCGTGTTTTATTGGGAGGACAGATTATATTCAATGAGACAGATTTATGTTACGACGTTCCACGTTCCTCGTCCAACTAAGAAATTCTTGGTTAATGATATAATGGTAGCAGAATTGAAATGTTTTAGAAGTGGAAGTTATGATGCAGTGAAGGCAGATTGAAGGAAGAAGCAGCAAGCTGTTGTGACAACAAAGTTCGCCAATAGTAGGCTGCAGAGCGGAAGGGAAAAAATCTGATGTGTTGCACTCACATGACTTTCTCTACTCTTGTACAAACTATTTTACAAACCCTTATTCTCCATATGCTTCATGTTAATCGAGATGTTAATCTTATTGCTAATTTTCTTGTAGATGGAAGGGGAATTGGTAGGCTTTAAGAGATAGTCAAATATATTGAGAGCTGGTTTGCTATGTGGAGTATTTCATTCCCTTTGCATTAACAGGACAAAAAAAATGAATAACGAATTTCCCTTTGAGAAAAAGTATAAGTATTCGAAAATTTAAGGGAATAACAAGCAATATCTGGAAAATGGTTCACACAACAAAAAAATGTATATGACATAAATTGTGTATTTTAACGCGATCTACATTTTTGTGTACTAAAATTTTGTCTATCTCTTATGGTTTACCAGTTATGCAAAAGTCGTTTACAATGAAGAATACTTTTGGAGACATTCCAGAAAATTCGAGATATACATTTTATTTGTCATGAAAATATCTTAAACATATGATATTTTAACCAAAATAGAGCCAGTTTTGAGAAAATTACAATTTTCGAAAAATGTTCCATATAAAGGGTAATCTGGGGTGGGGGATTTTCTTGAAAACCTTCATGTCGCATCTCTGGAAGATACTGAACCTAAATACCAAGTTTAGTGTTTATCCGACTGTTCGTTTCTGAGTTATACTGTTCTTAGACACACACACAGACACACACACGAACATGTTTCTCAAAGCATATATTTCCTGTGAAATCTCGGTATCGAATTGTTGGGTGGACTACAATACTTCCCTTACTTACTATATGTAGTAGAGAAAGTAAAAAAATCCTTGTGTTACATTCACATGACTTTCTCTACTCTCTATCGCTATTAGTGAGTAAAAATTATTCTTACGAAAGTTTATTTATCTACGAGTATTTAACTCAGTTTGCTCAAGATAACCTTTTGCAACATTATACATTTCATTAAGGCACAAAGGGAACAGCGATAGTCAAATGTTTAAGAACTGGACTGCTGGCCTTAAAATTCCATACTGTTTCCATTCAATCCCGAGAAAAATTGACTGTCGACAGGACTTTAAAAGAATGACAAAGTATTGAACAGTTAGAACCATTAATAACGGATACCTCAGCTTATGCCACAAAAAATAAACTGATTATGTTTCAAGAGATCTGCATCTGTATAGTACATTTTCGTCTATCGTTTAAGGTCTATCAGTTACACAGGTTTGTATAACGTTGTTTCCGAGTCAATAGGGCTTTAAAGGCTACTCTCAAAAAATTCAAGGTATACGTTTTACTTTCCATGTAGATATCTTTAAGATATTGTATTTCAATCCAAACTTTAGAGCTATTTTTGAGAAAATGAAGTTTTTTTTCGAAAAAGTTTTCGGAGGTACTGAACTTAAATACCAAGTGTGGTATTCATCGGACTTTTCGTTTTTGAATTATGCTGTTCACACACATACATATACACAAACATATACACGGAACGTTTTTGTAAAAATGCTTTTTTTATTCAAGGGGCCTCAAAACATGTATTCCCGGTGAAATCTCGGTAGCGAAATTTTGGGTGGAATGCAATTACCTTCTCTACCTACTAAGTACATGGTAAAAAAAGTAAAAAGTTTTAAGTATTTGAAAATTCAACGCAATAAGAAAAAATATTTCGAAAAGCAAACTTTTATTTGATACAAATTATGTCCTTTAACAATATCTATACTGAAAGGGACGACACAGGTTATTCCAAGAATATTCAAGATGTACATTGTGTTTGTGATACAAATATCTTAATCACATTTTTTTTAATAAAAGTCGTTTGATTCATTGTTGGGAGATTAAGAAATATAGAAAGTTCTCCATGTAAAGGGTAGCTTTGGGTGAGCGGATTTTTATAAAAACCTGTGTGTCGCATGCTTGGAAGATGCTGAAAAGTCTGGTCTTTGACTCTTTTTGAGTTGTGCTGTTTACACACACACACACACACACACACACACACACAACCACAATCATTCATACAGACATACGTAGACGATTTTATAAAAATGATTTTTTGGATTCAAGGAGTCTCAAAATATGTATCACCGGTGAAATTCAATATCGAATTTTTGGGTGAAATGTAATCTTCCTTTATACAAGTAAGTAGCAGAAATATTAAAAATCCGCTTGAGATCTTATCAACCTTCAAACAATGTATAGGGCAAAGATCCCTAATTTGAACCGGCTCTTAAATTGAACCGCTCCGATATTTTCCAAACTGTTCCACAGATGGCACCATAATCCTAGCAGAAGCGTGGCGTGTACAGCTATGAATACTTGGAGTTGTTGACTTTGCATTCTGAGCTGTGGTTTCAGTTGTATGAAGTGTTGTGTCTTTTTGGTGCTTCAGAAATAATACTTGACTCATCTAGCTAAGCTTATACGATCAATTAGATAAGTTTGAGACGATCTATATATATTACATGTTATGAAGTGTTTATTTAGCAACAATATTCATGCACACGTTTTTTCAAGCAGCGTCTCTCCTTGTCACATGGATGCTAAAGCTTCCAAAATGGCGTGGCTCGTAAATTGAACCACTGTTTAAACCCTATATTTAACTGGTCCAATTTAGGAAACCTACTGAAGTTCTAGGATTACTCAACTGCGAATAGTATATCGTACGAATAAATATCTACATAATATTGCTAAGTTAAAAAAAATCATTTTAAAAATAGTGGATTACATGAATATGTGAATTGTGACTTGTCTGAAATGATGGACATGATCCAGTGTATGTGTTATAGCATATGGCTTCACCAAAAGTGTGCAGAATTTAGTGCCAAGAAGAAAGTGTTTTATTGTGAAAACTGTATATAATTGGACTGTATATATTGGACTGAGAGTGAAAATTAGTAAAAGCTCTATATTTGGAAATAATACCTATTCCAAAACCAAGTGATCATTATATAAAAATTGAAAATGTTCAAGGAAATTATTTTTCTTATTACAAATTTTGGACTCTACGTTTGTTGCTGATAGCATATTTGTTTTGAATGTGAAATAAAATGTGTATTGTGTATTAATAAAAGTACTTTTAAACTTAAAAGTATGTGGTTCATTTTAAGGTACGGGTGGCTCAATATAAGGACCCGTTCCTAATTTGAACCGATTTACACCATCTCACTTTTTAAATGTTATTTAATTGGTAATTGTATTAATTTTAAATTGTGTGGAGGATATTCATAGCGCAAGGATTTGTCACTTTAACGCTAGTGTTTCTGAAAATTTTGATTTGAAATTATAATAATTATTTACTATTTAGGCTCAAGTGGTTCAATATAGGGACCTTTCCCTTACATATGAAATAAACTGAGCAATAATTTAACTTGGAGAATACTTTAAAGTGACCAGAATAAGAAGAAAGGAAAAGTAAAAATAGCACTGGACATTAAAAAGGTCAGAAAGTTGCGATTTTACAATGGTTAAGTATTTATTTCAGGCACACTTTTAACAATCCTTTTTCTTTCAAAACGGTATCGAATATACAGTATCAAGTACCCTGGAAGTACCGGTGAAGCCTTGATAAGAAATGCGAAAGTTTTTTTAGTTTTTGTTTTTCATTTTTATCATACTTACAACTTTTACTTTCATGCTACATCATTAATGTTTTAATATAAAAAAATTTAAAGTCACAAATGATTATTTAATCAGTCCTTTATAAATTAGGTAAAACACTACATTGAACTTTGAACTCCATTTTTCTCATTTCGAGATGTTCCTTGGACTACAGTTTATAACTTATTAGTTTTAAACTTTCAGGACAGCTTCAAGAATTACTGATTCAAAAGTTGTTGTGCACTACGTAGTTAAAACTATTAAATACTTCGGTAGAAATTATTTATTTTCCATAACTCAGTATACAATTATTTGCAATTAAGAAATGCCTGTACAACAATTTCATTATATATATAAATATATGAACACATGTTCCATAATCCTTTGTTTTTCTCGTTAGGAGGTGTTCAATACAGTGGTACACTTATAACACACAAAACTCATAATAAATGCTCACAATGTCTTCCTCTTGCTTCTATGCATGCCTGTACTCGTCGAATCATGGAATGTCGCACCCTGTCAAAAACTCCGGGATAGTGTCGAATGGTTTTGCAGACTTCCATGACACGTCGATGAAGCGTTTCTGCATTCGGGATGGCTGTTCCATAAACCAATGATTTAAGATTCCCCCAGAGGTAAAAATCCACAGGATTGAGGTCGAGAGAACATGCAGGCCATGGAAGTGGTCCTCCTCTGCCTATCCATCGGTCATGGTAGATACAAGTCAGTGCATCTCAAATAATGTGACTAAAATTGCCGGAACTCCATCATGCATAAACCACATGTTTTTTTCTTATTTTCAGGGTCACATCTTCGTGAAGTAAGTCGGGAAGAGTGTGTTGGATAAAGTCCCTGTAGACAGCACCTGTAAGACGAGCTGGTAAAACGTATGGACCTACCAGACAGTCACCTAAAATGCGAGACCACACATTCAGACTAAACCGTTGCTGATGTCTAGCCTGAAGTACAGCATGAGGATTACGATCTGCTCATACGTGTAGGTTGTGGAAATTAGTAACTCCATCTCTCCTAAACGTTGCCTCGTCTGTAAACAAAACTGACGAGACAAACAATGGATTGGCTGTTTGTGCTACAAACCATCGGCAAAAGTTATCCCGTGGTGGATAATCGGCAGGCAAAATGCCCCGCACACGTTGAATATGATATGGATGTAAGAGCTGCTCGTGAAGTACCCTCCATGCTGTCACGTGTGATGTATCAGATGCCACAGCCAATTGTCTTGTACTATACCTGGATCGTCTTCGACGCACTTTAACATCTGTTCTTCGCGTTCTGGCGTACAAACACCTCTTGGTCTTCCTCGATCAATAGTCCATGGTGCAATGGTTCCTGTCTCAGCAAGGCGACGATATACAGCGACAAAGGTTGGATGACTCGGTTGTCTTCGGTCTGGAAACTCCATCTGATAGAGCCGTGCAGCCTCGCGTCCATTACCATTCGCGCGACCATACACAAACATCATGTCTGCTTGTTCACGAAATGAATATCCAGCCATGGTGGAACGAAACACGTGCAGTTAACTCACTACAAGTACACAACTGAAACATTGAAGACTGACTAATGACAAATGGCAAACGTAAACAGGTCTCCATGGCAACACTTCACCATCTATCGTATGTAGTACAATGGGTCAACGCCTTCTATGAATGCATAGAGAAATTAAGTTTTGAGGTTGGACCCCCAAGGCCGTTGACCTCACACTTTCATTGTGACAGGAATAACGCGAAAACCAAGGATGATGGCACACATGTTCATATGAACATATACTTTTGGTATGAGGAACCCACACCCAAAGTTTGTAAAAGTGTTTCTGAAACATCCTGTATATACACCTAATGAATTGTTGTATATATATAATAAGCTTAGAATAAACATTTGGGGAAAATACGATAAACCGCAAGGTCCAAGGAGCAATTCATATTATATTATCAAAAAGTGATTAATTATGAATAAACAATTGATATCTTATCAACGGTTTGACACAGCTCATTAAAATTTTGTGTATGGTAAAAGCTCAAGGTTATCAGAAGAAAACTATAGATTTTTAGATTTTTACAGATGCATTTCCTTAAAGAATCTGCGTTTATTATTAACACGAATACCCCTACCATTCTGTGTGCATTTCTCAATATATATAGTAGTAATGGAATGATACCACTGTTTCTTGATACTCGATACCAATACTCGATTTTGAGCACTAATACTCGAATCACTTGATAAAAAATATGATTTTTTGCGCTCACATGACTTTCTCTACTCTTCTACAAACTGTTTTTACAAACGCTTATTCTCCGTCTACTTCATGTTAATCGAGATAAAAATTTGCAGAAACTATCTTATTGCAAATTTTGTTGTAGGTGCAAGGGGGATATGGTAGGCTTTAAACGTCAGTCAAATCTTTTAAGAGTTGGTTGCTATGTGGAATATTCCATTCTTTTTACATATCCAGGACATTAAAAAAGGAATAACCAATTCCCATTCCAGAAAAAATATAAGTATTGGAAAATAACAGGAATATCTAGGAAATAATTCATTCAGCAAACAAAAAATGTATATGGCATAAATTGTGTGGTTTAACGAGATCTGCATTTTTTGAGCAGTAAAATTTTGTCAATCTCTTGCGGTTTTACCAGTTATTTGGAAGTCTTTCAAAATGAAAAGGGCTTTTGGGGACATTCCCAGAAAATTCTAGATATACATTTCATTTCCCATGAAAATATCTTATACATATATATTTTAGTCAAAATCGTTAGAGCCATTTTTGAGAAAAACAACGTTTTCGAAAAATGTTTCATGTAGTCTGCGTTAGGAGGATTTTCTAGAAAATCTTCGTGTCGTATCCTTGGAAGGTACTAAATACCAAGTTTGGTATTTATCTGATTTTAGTTTTTGAGTTATGCTGTTCACATACTAACAAATACACAGGCAGACAGTCAGACAGATAGACAGACGGACACACACACACACATACACACACTTTCACGGACATGTTTCCAAAATTGCTTTATTTGGATTCAGGACACCTCAAAATATATACTTACGGTGAAATCTCCGTATAGAATTTTTGGGTGGAATGCTATACTTCTCCTACTTACTATACGTACTAGAGAAAGCAAAAAACTGTAAAGGCCATAGATTGTTTGTTGAAGTATCTTATAACTAGTAGTTTTATGTAAATAAAAACATGTTAATATTGTATTGTATGCTAATTCCGAAATTGTTCCTGTTTGAAATTCTCCAATTGGCATCAATTTTTTTTATTTTGTTAATGCCACCGGTTCTATATATCCCCTATTGTTATTTAAGTCTAATGATATAATAATAATTTATTTGCTTCACCTTTTATTAACAATATTTCTTCTTGAAACCTTTCTCTTAAGGGGACAAGGTACTATGAAATGGCCAAAAATAACATTTTATTATTTTAAGCACTAATAAAATCTCTATTATTTCCAGAGTCAGAAAATGTATACTTTTTAGTGGTTGAGAGGTTTTTAAGACATTTAAAGCTGTCATGCAACGCCCCTTTTTGTCTCGCTGGATACGTGTTAAACTTCTCGAGGACGCGTCTCGCGTCCAGTTAGGAACACTGTCTACTAGCAACTGACTTCTGAATTTCTTTAATTTGCTCTATTTCAGTTTCTGATTGGCTAACCCTACTCCAATAGAATACTTTTATTTAACTTAATCTTTTTCTGGTTGTTGATTGGGTATTTATAAACTGTCTCAAAAATTACATTATTGTTGCTCCAAGAATTACTAGCAGCATTATTAAACTTTCCAATCATTATTGCCTGAAGGTTACCTCATTGTTTAGCAACTTTTGACCTATATTCTCACAGCTCCTATATTATTAAATTACGTAATACATTCGCATAACATTATTAAACATGTATACAAAATTATAAACAAATACAATGACTGTAATATACACTTTTTATATATTATTACACACACATATTGCTTTAAGGCAGACTGTTTTTGAATTTATATATTATATAATTAGACTGAAATCATTTAAGTGTTAAAAAAACTGCCTGACAATATAAAAAAGCTGTTCTACTTCATATTGGGCTGCATTAAAAATTAGCTTACAATGTTCAGGTTAACCCTACTCTTAAATGTTAGCTTCACAGACACTTCATTAGAATACAGCGATACTCATTGTTGTATCCCGTAACAGTTCCTAATTGTAACCAGAAATTCCATGAATGGTTTAGATACGTAACGAATAGCTGTGGTAACAAGATCAACACGCGATAATACGATAATGAATATGTAACCTGTTTGAACACTCATGAGATTATTTACAAACAAACACGTTTATTTCGCTTTAAATTGACTGACTAAAACAAATCATTGATCTTTATGAATGCTTTATGGCTATTCATTGGTTTAATAAACACAATTTGTGAGAGCAATGCTGGTGATAATACGATTTTTAACATTGAGGGATTATGCACGTTACGCATCGGATTAAATTCTGAATCATTAAGTCAGAAAGTGAAATATTTTGATTAACACAGTGAAATGTCAACATACTACAAGTGGGTTTTTGTACATTACTTTTTCATTTAGCTGGATTTACAAAACATACCCCAGAGGTGATGTATTATTTTTACCCATTTTAAAAATACTTCATGCTGAAGACCATTTTAAAGTAAAATTTATAAAAATTATATGATGTAAATTTTTAAACACCTTTACTCACTTGACAGCCGTGCAGTGATGATGCATGTACACTTACCTGAAAAAAGAAAGAAAAAAAATTAACATCATGAATCTTACTTACCGTTAGCAAAAACTGCTTTTACATGCATTAATATTAAAATACTCGCTTAATAACTGAAAAATATGGTTTAGTAGAAATCAAAATTCATACACAATAAATGTACACTGTTTAGAGACATAGCTTCAAGGTTCACTAGAAGCTTATAATTTGAAAATCACACCTAGGTTGGTATTTTTGCTTTCTCTACTACCTACATGGTTGGTAAAGAAGGTATTGCATTCCAACCAAAAATTTGATACCGAGATTTCACTGAAATACAAGTTTTGAGGATCTCTGAATCCTAAAAAGAGGAATTTTTGGAAACATGTGATTGTCTGTAAACAGCAAAACTCAAAAAGGAAAAGTCGGACAAATACAAAACTTGGCATTTGAGTTCAGTATCTTCCAAATATGTGACGCGACGATTTTCAAGAAAATCCTCCCACCCCGAACTACCCTTTACATGAAACATATTTCGGAAATTTTGATTTTCTAAAAAATGGCCCTAAATATTTTCATAAAATACCATATATGAAATATATTTAGATGAAAAAATTAATATCTTGTGTTTTTTGTGAATAGCCTAGGAAATCCTCTTCATTCGGAAGGAATTTTGTATAAGCTATATACGAGGGGCGTCCTACACAAATTGTGTTTTCCTATTTTATAGAAAAAAATTACACCCAATTGATCATGTTGAATTAATTTTATTTATATTGTACAATCATTCTGTTACTTTTCTACATAGTCAACATTTTTTCCAAGCACTTTTGTGGACGTGACATAAGATTTTCCAAGCCAGTGTTGTACCAGGTCGGGTCCTGTGCTCGCAAACAGCTGTTCACTGATTTGACTTCATCATCGGTTTTAAAAGTGCTTACTTTTGAGTTGGAGGAACATGTGAAAATCACTTGAGGCAAGCTCCGATAAATATGGAGGTTACGAGAAAACCTCCAAGTTGAATTTTGACCCAGGCGGAGCTCAGAAGATTCAACTGAGAAGTTTTCTCGCATCCTCCATATTCACCAGATCTTTTCTGAAGTGATCTTTACATGTTCCCCTGACTCAAAAATCATCATGGAGGTAAGCACTTTAACATCGTGACGAAGATAAATCAGAAGTGAATAACTGGTTACGAGCACAGTATCCTGGCAATTGGCAAACATTGAGCAATACAAAAAATGTAGATTTTAAAACACACAATTTACTTAGAAACGGTTTATGCCACAGAACACTTATTTTAAAGTATCCGTTATTCAGGTTCGAATTTTTCAATATTTTTCATTCTTTAAAGTCCCATCGATTTTCAGTTTTTTCTCGCGATTACATGATAATGGTGTGAAATTTTAAGACCAACATGTCTACAATTTTAAATACTTGACTATTTCAGTTCTCTTTGTATCTATAACGAAATGTGTAATGTAGATACTTCTGCAAAGGCTTATTTGAATTAAAATGTAGTAAATAAGCTTTAGTAAGAAAAGTTTGTGTACACACTAATAAAGATAGAGGGTAGAGAAGGTCATGTAAATGTATCATATCAGATTGTTTATATAATAAAAGCGTCCTACAATTGTAGGGTGCCTAATTTGACAAAGCATACCATGATGCAATAAAAACATAAGGAGTTCGAGCGGGATGGGTCAGGCGGTAATGTCTGTAACTCATGTCTGGGGGATCTCAGGATTAAATCCCGTGGGTCGACTAACCTCTTTGTTTTTTTTTCGTGGTTTCCCTCAGTGATCAAGGTAATACCGGATTGGATATTTAATACCAAGACCCAAACTTCCACTTTAGATCTAAAACAATAGATTTATTCTTCTTCTTCTCTGGTTTAAAAAATTAGTTCACTCCAGCTATCTGTTCC
This sequence comes from Deroplatys truncata, assembly GCA_030765065.1. Classification (NCBI taxonomy): domain Eukaryota; kingdom Metazoa; phylum Arthropoda; class Insecta; order Mantodea; family Mantidae; genus Deroplatys; species Deroplatys truncata. The sequence continues at coordinate 167,702,432 of CM060984.1, read as the reverse complement.
TTGATGTCCTAACAGTAGTAAAATGAAAATATATAGTAATAGCGAATGCTCTGCCATCTATCCACATTTAATGAAACCAGCTATGACTGGACGACACCCTAATGCCACCTGCCCAGCACGTGTAGAATCAGAGATAGGGCTGCTGTGCACTAAGATCTCTGAGAACATGTGTCGAAGCTGGCATCTGACCGTCACAGAATTAGAGGTACGGTTGCTATGATCTAAGGTCTCGGTGGACACGTGACGAAGCAAGATGGTGTGGTACAGAGTTGAGACTTAGAAGACTAAATGTCCACCACACACTAATCCACGAGGCATCTCCTAACAGATCCGCCACCATATGACCACGTATTTAAAGCGACGTAAAAATATATAAACATAGATAGATAAGGTATCTCTATTGTTTTAAAATTACTGAAGTTATTTCACAAGTATTTAGTGCATGGGTCATTGATCGTACATGCATATTTAAGATACAATAGGGTGACAAAATAAACAACAGAGAAAGAAAACACAACAAAAAGGAACAAGAAAAAGGGAAATAGAGATAAATTATCTTTGTCTAACTGTACAAATTTGACCTATCTTCGCGCACTTTAGCCAAAAATTGCCCATGTTTTGCCAGTTCCTCTGGTCAGCCAGTAGATCCCAACATGCCAATCTCTTTCTTGAGGGACTTAAGAATTTTTCTTTCAGTTTAATCGTTCGCTGGTTCTCCCACTACCTACACATTCCGCCAAAATATGTTCCCAGTCCTCATCCAAATCACAGAATGGGCAGATTCTCCTGCCAGAATCGTCTATATAAACATAGTGAATAGCTTGTGCAATATATGCAATGAATTTTGGTGAGAAAAGTTTTAATAAAATAGAATTATTATTAAGTTTAAATGAGATACAAGTTTAGGATTTATAAAGTTGGTTACGTATGACGAGCAATGAACCCTTAATGCCTTATGTAAGAAGATCCAAGTACATAGATTTTGGCATTTTTTTAAAAGAGGAAACCAAACGATTTAGGTATTGTCCCTCTTGTTCCTATGAACAGATATTATAAATTTCACGCTTTCCTTTGTCCACTCTCTAGTTGACTGGAGCTTGCTTTCAGATCTGATGATGGGATCCAAGGTGTATGAAGTCATCTTGTTCCAGCTAATAGTGATAATGTCTATTATTTTTCTTCCACCACTTCAGCGATACATGGAACCTCCTGATGTACCTCATAGGCTTTTCATGAAAAAGTAACCTCAATTCTTTCCCTGATTCTGTGATGTTTAGAATTTCGGAGCGGGTCTCGTGGATATGCGCCGAGAACATGGATAAGGGCTTTGGTTTCGTCGCAATGGCTGCAGTGGTTTCCATCTCGACTGCGTCCAGGAAGGGTTCTGTAGGGAACTACATTATACTGCGTTTTAAGTTATTGTTTCCATTCTGCAGTAGAAAAACCATTCAGGGTTCCAATCCATCTATTGGCTGGAGTATACTCCCGATGTAGGACGATTCCTTTGCCATGTGCCTTATCCACACCATTCTTCGGTTCTCAGAACACTTCGCAACGCTCTTGAAGCGAATCGTGTCTTCTCCATTAGATGCGATATTACTTCCCCCCAACATAGTAACGCAAAGCCGTATCTCTGCGTCAAAGTTGCAGAGAGGTAAGAGGTATAACAGATGGCAAAGAAAAAACCCCAGCGCTAATACATAAAACAGAAGTTGAAGAAGTTGTTTTTTTAGGAGGAGTTGTATTTTATTTCGAACTGTTGGGAGCCGAACTTGAAGTAGTTGCAATCGCACGTATGGTAAAATATTTCCGGTAGCCTTCGTCCCAAAAATGTTTAAAAAATATTAACTTTGTAATTTTGACTGTTTCTTTAAATATTATATATTTATGTTTGCCTCGGCTGCGTCAATATTATTGTTAGAGACATGAATTTTTTAACAGGGCGTGATGCGGCTGAGAATGTAGACTTACACAGATTATAATTTTTTAATTCACTCCTTTTTATTAATTCTTGACATGATTTTTAATAACACTTCACTGATATAGGGAGATGTGAGATTCTTTTGTTAATTACTTGCGCTTTTTAACAAGTAAACTATTTTTGTCTCACACTGAATGTATATTAAATTTATCGAGGAAACATCTCACGTCCAATAAGGAACACTGTCTGCAAACAACACGTCCAGTTATGAGCGCTGTCTACATGCAACTGACTTGATTTCTACCACTTAAATTTGTAAATTTCTGTATTTCAAGTCTCTGATTGGCTATTCCTGACCCAATAGAATACTTTTAGTTAACTTAAGCTTATATCTAGTTATTGATTGGTTATTTTATAAACTGTCACAAAATTACATTATTGTTGCTCCAAGAATTACCAGTAGTATTGTTAAACTTTCAAATTCATTATTGCCTCAAGTTACCTCATTGCTAGAACTTTTAATCTATTATTCTCACAGCTCCTACATTCTTAAGTTACGTAATACATACAGATAACATTATTACACATGTATACAATAATATAATCATATACAATGACTATAATATACACTTTTATATACTGTTACATATACATATTGCTTTAAGGCGGGCTGTTATAATATTTTTCATCATATAATTAGACTAAAATCATTTAAGTGTTAAAAATACTGCCCCAAAGTAAAATTCAACATCCGTATGTTGCTGAAAGGAACATAATCCTGCCTGTGAAGCGTACATACAACATTTTTAATCAATCAATTAATTTGTTTGTCCAACATCATAGTTATATAAGAAAGCGACATTATCAAAGAGCATAATCATACATAACTTAATATTCAATTACAGAATAATGACTAAAACCACTAATCGCGTAAAATGGCCTTTCCACTAGCCAATTAAAAAGCATTCTTTTATAAACGTCATGCTCAATGATCTAAATTTAATATCTTACTTATTATAGAATTCTACACCCTTAACATAATAAGTCTCCTTCGTCATAGTGAGTCTATAGTTAAGTATATTTAATTTATGTTTGTTTCAAGTATGAATATTATGAGTGTCTAGTCTTTAATTATAAGATGAAAATCGGAATGTACATATACCAAAACATAAAATATAAATAAATTAAAAACAGTAAGGATCTTCAGTTGAAAAAATCATGGTTTACTATGTTCATCTGGCTTCTTACTTAACATAAGCCTAATAACTATTTTTTGACACAACAATATTTTTTTAACATAGGGACTATTTCCTCATAAATGTATCCCATATATAATATGACTTTGAAACAGTGTAAAATACACATTTATTAATCCTTCTAGTGACATACAAGATTTTAATTTTCTAATTAATTAAGTGGCTCTTGACAACTTACCACATACATTATGTACATGCGCTTTCCATGAAAGCTTCGAGTCAAGTACAAATCCTAACAGATTTACAGTTTTAATCTCATCACCTGTAGTTTTTAATCCCAACTTCATTATTTGGGTTTTCTCTTGAATAAAACTAAACCATTTACATGAAACCAGTCCTTAGCAGCTGTAAAATTAGCCTGGGTTAAATTATTCAATTCATCAACATTTTCATTTCTATTCCTCAAAGAGGTGTCATCCACACATCTGGTACAGTATAAACAAGATCATTGATCATAATTATAAACAGTAGTGGACCTAATATCCAGCCCTGAGGTACTCCATTCGATACATGGTATTATCCATAAAAGCAAAGAAAACGTTCAATAAAATCAGATGTGTTTCACTCACATGACCTTCTCCGCCACTTTCCTCTAATTATGCTTAATGAACTTATTTCTTCGCTCTACTTTGTATTAATCCAAATAAACGTTAGCAGAAAAACTGTAATTACGTATTTCATTGTAAGCATAAAGGGATACAGGAATCTGAAACTTCAAGATAGGTGTATTGCATTTCGACTGTTGGGGAGCCGAACTTGAAGTAGTTGCAACCGCACGTATGGTAAAAAGTTTCCGGTGGCCTTCGCCCCAAAAATGTACTTTCCGGTGGACTTTGCCCCAAATGTTTAAAAAATATTAACGTTGTAATTTTTCTCTGTTTCTTTAAATATTACATATTTATGTTTGCCTCGGCTGCGTCAGTATTTATATTTTTTAGAGACATGAATGTCTTAGCAGGGAGTGGTGCGACTGAAGAATGTAGGCTTACACAGATTATAATTTTACTTCACTCCTTTTATTAATGCTTGACGCGATATAAATAAAACTTCACTGATATAGACAGCTGTGAGTTTTTTTTATTAATTACTTGCAATTTTTAACATATAAACTATTTTTGTCTCACACTGAATACGTATTGAATTTCTCGAGGATGCATCATGCGTTCGGTTAGAAACGCTGTCTGCTAGCAACTGACTTCTGAATTTGTAAACTTTGCTCCATTTTAGTTTATGATTGGCGATTCCTAGTCGAATAGGATACCTTCATTTAGCTAAAGCTTTTTCTGTTTGTTGATTGGCTATTTTATAAACTGTCACAAAAAATTACATTATTGTTGCTCCACGAATTACCAGTAGCATTTAAACTTTCTAATTCATTATTGAATCAAGGTTACCTCATTGTTACCTCATTGTTAGCAACTCTTAACCTATTATTCTCACAGCTCCTACATTATTAAATTACGTAATACATTCACATAACATTATTAAACATGTATACAATAATATCAACATATACAATGACTGTAATATACACTTTTTATATATTGTTACATACACATATTTCTTTAAGGTGGGCTGTTATAGAATTTATATATTATATAATTAGACTAAAATCATTTAAGTGTAAAAAATACTGCTTCAAACTTTAGAAAGCGAGTCGCTATATGCTGGCTTGGCATATATTGTCTGCAAGTTAAAACATACAACAGCGAATTTCATAAAGGTTAATGCAACAACTTTTTTGACATAAATCGTGTGCATTAGTTTATTTTTGTCTATCTCTTGCGATTTACTGGCTATGCAAATGTACCCAAAATTCATTCAGAATGAAGAGGATTACACACGGTATTTAAGAAAATTCAAGGTATGTATTTTACTTGTCATGCACATTTCTAAGCCATATGACATTTTAATAAAAATCGAACAAATAAATATTGCAACATTTTCGTGTGAAGAACGGTTAAGTCGGGACTTAAAGTAATACTAAATTGTAAATCGCCATTGGGGTACGTTATATCAAAACGAATTTGTGAACGCCTTGTTGCTTGCCGAAAAAGAATGCGAGTTGCTTGGAGAATTTAGTATAGTGCCGACATGTTGGCAAGGTACCTCAGTTGGTTAGAGCAGCGACACGATAAGCCGTAGATTCATCGTTCAAATCCTGGCTATGCCATTGAATTCTTCAGTCTAATTTTATATATCTGCAATAATTTAATCCAATTAACATGATATAGTGTAATAAGATTTCGTAAGAATAGTTTGTAAATGAGATATAAAGAAGACGATGGAAAAGTGAAATTTGTGAAAGTGATTAAGCGTGTTCTCTAAGAGCATAACAGCAATTTATGCCACAAATTGATAATTTAGTTTATTATGGCACGAGTTTCACAAATTGGATAAAAAATTCTATGCAAACTTAGCATTATAAATTGTACGAAGTAAATTATTCGACATCCATAGGTGACATTAGTAAGATCTTCTTATGTTCGTAAATGAGACCTTAGCTCCTCTCCTCGCATTTCATGTGTTATTACCTGGCGTGTTGAATCAATAAGCAATTTACACTTTCATGTATTCAATTCCTGGGAGAGAAGTGAGCAGGTGTTACGAACTGTGATGTAGCCTATTAACAGCACAGCATTGTAAGTAATTATACATCCGGATATTAATTATTTTATATTTAATAATGTACAGATATATTTTATGTCCTCGTTGCTCAGAGAAAAGATTATCACAAAATACTATCATTATAAGTCCAGGCACCTTATAAAGCAGTATTACATCATTGCTGTTGGAAACACGTAATTACTATTATTGGTACGCGTATATATATATGTGTGTGTGTGTGTGCTTCATGCAATAAATAAACATATATTGTATAAATATATTATATATCAAGTTTCATGATGAACAGGTAGGCATGAAAACGTAACATACACACAAATATATATAAAACATTTAAAACGCAAATTTTGTCTTACCTAAGTTAATATCAATTAATCATCAAAATTATCAGAAAATACTGGTTGCAGTTTATTGTATTTATAGATAAATTTCTATTAATTTTAATTACGTAATTAATATGATGAATCGTTATTAAGCAATTTGCATTGTTATGGTTCAGTTCTCATTTATATATAGCATCCTGTTTCTAAATGCAGCTGGAATTGCATAATTTGTACCAGCATGAAGCTATTCCTTCCCTTTCTCAATGCTTTGATATGCAGAGAATGTTACACCTAATATATGCCAACTAATGGCGGTTTTTAAATGTCTGGGAACGTTTATGATATATTCATCAGACTCTATTATGCCTTCTTTTGCAAAAGCTTCCTTAGATATGTCAGGTGAAATCCTGGACGTTCCATTTCGAACTTGAGAGAGGTAATGATCTTCATCGGGCAAGTGGCAGAGTTTAAATTTTTAATAAAACTCTTCGAAAAGGAAAGGCTGAATGAATTCTGTATGGCATTTTAGATGCGCACTAAGCGCAGAGCATCGCTTGGCTTTCTCGTAACTGATTCCAAGGAAGAAGCTTCTTGATAGATTTTCTCCATCTGATCGAACTAAAACAAAACAGCAAAAGAGATTTTCAACGTCAGCTGGCGTTAAGCCACATAAGACATTTGTGTTGCAGGGTCAAGAAGCGTCACTGTTTAATGGAATACTGCGGAGCACTTATTAGGGTCTGTCTGTCCGTCCGTCAATTCGCTTGAAAGACTCGTCATATTTGAAGAGCCTGAAGATTTGTCAATACATTTAAAATTCAGTTTGTAGCTGCATATTTCCTAAAGGAGGTTAAAGGCTTAGGATATTTACAACTAAAAGAAATCAAAATAACCATCCCGTTGAAATAGTCATTGTCTTTAGGAGTTTGCTGTTGGAGTTTGCACCACACGTTTTGGTAAGCCAATTTGAAGTGGATTGTTTATTGTTACACTCCAAGTTTAAAAAATATTTATTTAACTTTGTTATTAAACTGCTTCTATAGATAGTATTTATGTTTATCTTTGCCTCGGCTGCGTCAGTATTGTTTTAGAGTCACGTATCTCTTAATCAGGGCATGGTGCGACAACAATGTTGGCTTACACAGATTTTAAGTTTAAATTCACTTCTTTTTATTAATCCTTGACACAAATGATATAGCACTACACTGATGTTAAGAGCTGTGAGATTCTTTAATACTTGCACTTTGTTAACGCGTATACATAATTTTCGTTTTACACGAATATTTCTTTAGAGAACACATCTTCCATCCGGTCACTAACAAGGTCTGCAGGCAACTGAACATATTTCAACCGTTCAAACTCGTAAGCTTCTGTATTTAAGTCTTTGATTGCCTAATCCTAGTGCAATAGAATACCTGCATTTAAGTTAAGCTTTTTCTAGCTATTGATAGGCTAATTTTTACACTGTCATAAAATTTACATTATCGTTGCCCTAATCATGATAGTAACATTTAAACTCTCAAACTCATTATTGCCTCAAGGTTACCTCATTGTTACCTCACTGTTAACAACTTTAAACTTATTATTCTCACAGCTGTTATTATTAAAGTATGTAATGTATTCGCATAGCATTACTGAACATGTTTACAATAAGAATAAGCATTTGCTATGACTGTTACATACATTTTTGAAATTATTATATACATATTGCTTCAAGGCTGGCTGTTATTGAATTTACATAATTTATAATTTAATTGAAATTATTCAAGTATTAATATACTACCTCACCGTAGCGCTACAGCCCATTAAAGGCCTTACTCGTTAACCAACTTCCGACCTCACGCCCATGTACTCACGGCAGATGTGAGCGCTCATCCAAACCAAGCGGGATGACTCATGCAGCAACTTCTGTGGGCCGCATTCGGGAGGTCCAGGGTTTGATTCCCGATGACTGTCCACTCTGACCATGGGGTTTTTCGTAGATTTTCCCTGGTCGCTAAGGCAGATGCAAGACAAATGCAGTTCTCAGTTCTTCTACCTTTCAAGTCTCAGGAGTATTTCAGGTATTGCAGTGCTGGCGGTGCGTGGCAGTTGCCGTGGATGCATGCGATTAGGAAAGATTTCTCCCCGTGAACGCTAGAGTGAGCTGTTCCGCTAGTTAGGATCGCTGCATAGCCCTTTTGTGGCTTCCCTGCCCACTGGTGCGCGAGTGTTCAAACTGGAAATATTAGGCACTTCTGCACACCTCTGTGGCTGGCTGTCTGCCTGCGGCCTCCTCCGGCTCCTTCGCCTCATCCCTGCCTCTCCGGGGAGTGTGGCCACAACATATCTCGATGGTCGTTATACATGAGGTGTCCCCCTACAATAATCACATCTTACATCTTACGGGGAGGATGCATCGGAATGTTGGTCTCCGCGACCGGGAACGCTGCCTATCGCACCTCCTTTCTTTCCTCACGATACTCAGTAGGAAGCGGTTCTATACCCGGACCTCAAAATCCGCATCCCCAAGGTAGAATCGAACCTGAGCACATTCAGTGGCCGGAAAACACTAGGAAACTAGGCGAAATTATGACCTGTGGTGCTTAAGCAGCGACTCGGAGGCAGTGTTGAGAGGGAATGCATGAACAGGTGAAGAACAATTTGGAAAACGGAATTAATTGTTCTTCCACACAAGCCGTGTGTTGGACAGGGTTGGTAAGGTACAATCTGACAACTGTAAAATTAAAAGCATTTGAACAACGGATCTCGCGGTATCCGTCGGTGCTCTAACCGCTGAGCTACCATCGCAACTTGCTGGTACGAAATTAAATCCCACAACTGATTCATATTTTTCCCGGTAAACCACAAGGAGATCTCAAATTGTATTGAGATGACATACCCCAATGGAGACTTACATTTCTGCCTGGATTTGAACCATTTGAAGCCCGGGATTTAAAGTACTTACAACATTGTAAGTCGCCATTAGGTATGTCATCTCAATACAATTTGACTTCTCCTTATGGTTTACCAGAGAAACTACGAATCAGTTGGGGAATTTAATTTCGCAGCTAGTTTCCATGGTAGCTCAGTGGGTAGAGCAACCGGACGGAGACCGAGAGATTCGTGGTTCAACTCCCGGCTATGGCATTGCATTTTTCAGTCGTCTGATTCTACCTTTCCTATTTGGAAAACAATTTTTACTTTCTCTACTACGTATAGTAACTAGGGGAAGTATTGTATTCCACTCAAATATTCGATACCGAGATTTCACCGGAAATATATGTTTTGAGACCCCCTGAATCCAAAAAAAAGCATTTTTGGAAACATGTCCGTGTGTGTGTCTGTGTGTGTCTGTGAACATCATAACTCAGAAACGAACAGTCGGATAAACACCAAACTTGGTATTTAGGTTCAGTATCTTCCAGAGATGCGATACGAAGGTTTTCAAGAAAATCCTCCACCCTAGATTATCCTTTACATGGAACATTTTACGAAAATTTTAATTTTCTCAAAAATGGCTCTAACGATTTTGATTAAAGTATCACATGATTAAGATATTTTCATGACAAATGAAATGTATATCTCGAATTTTCTGCGAATGTCTCCAAAAGTATTCTTCATTGTGAACGACTTTTGCATAACTGCTAAACTATAAGAGATAGACAAAATTTTACTACACAAAAAATGTAGATCGCGTTAAAATACACAATTTGTGTCATATACATTTTTTTGTTGAGTGAACCATTTTCGAGATATTGCTTGTTATTCCCTTAAATTTTCCAATACTTTTTACTCAAATGGGAATTCGTTATTCATTTTTTTATATCCTGGACATACAAAGGGAATGGAATGCGCCACATAGCAACCAGCGCTTAAAGCCTACCATATTCCCCTTGCACCTACAAGAAAATTATCAATAACATTAACATCTCGATTTCCATGCAGTATATGGAGAATAAGCGTTTGTAAAAATAGTTTGTACAAGAGTAGAGAAAGTCATGTGAGTGTAACACATCAGATTTTTTTACTTCAAAACAGCTGAACACAAAACAAAATGCTATTATAATTTTTGTTTGCAATATCTCTATGAATTACATATTAGGAAGAATGCAGTAAGTTCTTTCCACACTGTATGGATTCTATGTCATCCGGCAAGCTCGATTTTAGGCACATTAATAAATAACAAAACTTAGCTCGCCTGGTTTAGTTGATGCAAGGAGTGTGTTTAACCTGGAAGCAGAACTGAGGGTTATCCACAGTCTGATAGATACAAGAGCAGCAGTAATATTCGTGACAGGTAGTGTGTTGACCGCACACATAGTATGCTTCATTAGAGTCTCTGTGAAACCACAGAATTAACTTTCCTGACTCGGTGGAAAACTTGGCTGGCATACGGTAAATAGGGATGTAATAAACTCCACCTCATGAAGAACGTGTGAGGGTATGTATTATTATGCCATAAGGGTGGGGTACCATCTCCTCTTCTGTTTTGGTTTACCTCCCCTTCCTCCGTTCTTAACACTCCAACAAGCCCGGTACAGTCCTAACAAATTTTAGTATTTATTCATTCCCAAAAGAGGGCAGAGTTGATAACGGTAACGGCTTATGAGCCTGGAAGAAGTGGAGAGCGGTAAACAATTCGAGATAAATAAATTAGTAAAATGTGTTATAATATCACAAAAACAAAGACTGTACTTAAATTTATGTATTTTTTCAAGAGTGTACAAGACAGCTTAGGAAGGTATTTAAGAATTAGTGTTGCTTATAATATATGGGGAAAGTCTACATTCCACCAGAAATGTCTGTATTTAGATTTCAACTGAAATACATATTTTTGAAACCAAGAAGGTATTTTTTGAAAAACTCATAAACCAAAATACCTGTCTCAATATATTCCCATATCCCAAACTACACATCACGTGGAAAATGTTTCGTTATTTTTTATTTTGCCAAAAATGTCGCCAAATAATTGTGATTGAAATACAAAATGTACTGATCAAAGGTATTTATTTAAATGTGTATTGCTCAGATTTACTTTAATTTCTCAGTAAACCAGAGTTTGCATCTCACCTGAGTAAGTATATGCCAGACAGATGGCCTTCTTTGTGTAGTCACCCTCCTGCATCATTACTTTCAGTGATATTACGTTTTCGCGATGTGTGGTCTGCTGGGTGTATGTGAATAAACGCTTAATCATTGTGTTGCTGGACATACGTCTAAGTTGTGTAGTCGCCTTTCTTTACGGCATGTTAAGGTAATTTGTTGATAAACGACCTTGGTTACATAGTGGATTCTGTGTCGTATATTTCTATTTCTTTTGTTCTGAATGTAGAACGCTGAAACTTGGTATTGAATATATAATCTGGTGTATACCTCGAACAAAGAACATAAGATTGGGCGGTAAACGGGATTTAAACTCACGACCTCCCGAAGGTGAGCCACAGACTCTAGCCTTAAGTCATCTCGCTTAGTATCTTGAAAATTTCTCTGAAATCCTGCTCATTCTGAATGAACCCTGTACACTTTTGTACTACATGGAAATCGTAAGAGATAGACTAAAACTAACTACGCGAAAATATGAACTTCGTTAGAATATTGTGCAATTTTTCACAATTTTTTACTTGCGCTAGGCGCGTATATGAAATATTACATGTTTCACGTTTACACTTTGCAGCGTACGTCATTTGGTGCATGTGCGTGACAGTTTGGTGTGTCTTCTTTTTTCTTTATATGTAACATCTTGTTGCCACGGTTGAGAGTTTGAATGCGTTTTCGATGACATAAAACTAAGCACCTATTGACTTGACTTAATATGTAGGTCAATCCTAGATAAAAACATATCCTGAAGAACGAAACTGGATAAAAGAATAACGTTTCGGAACATTTGAATGCTGTTTCCGAATATTTTATGTAATTTATTAATTAATATATTGTAACATAACCGTGCAGAGGATCCAAGATTCATATGAATATTATATTATATAAGGGATACATTAAAATTTGCATATAAAGAGTATCACGTAATCGCAGTTCATTAATTCATTTTCAGCCTCCAGTATCCCCTTTGTATTTACAAGGAATTTGTAATAAAACTGTTTCTGTATACGTTAATCTCCACTAATATTAAACGAATAGAAATAACTTTTGGTGAGTTACATTCACATAACCTTCTCTTCTGTCGTTTATTAGTGGGTATACAAACTGTTCTTACTAAAGCTAATTGTTATACTTACTTCATTCTAATCAAATAAACCTTTACAGAAACAGCTACATTACATATTTCGTTATAAATACAAAGGGAACAGTGATATTAAATGTATGGTGGCCTTAAAATTCCATGTAATTGCGAGAAACAACCGAGTGTCGACGAGACTTTAAAATAATGACAAACAAGGAACAATCCCACTATTAATAACACATATCTCAGGAATGGTTAATGCCACACAAACATTTTATTTGAAATTAAAAATGTGTTTTAAAGGGTGTACAATGTTTTGTGTAGTAGGTTTTCGTCTGTAACTTAAACAAGATTATAGGAATTCCTTCTGAATGAATAGTACTTCATAGCTATTTCCAGAAAGTTCAAGATATAAATTTTATTTGTCATGTAAGTAACTTTAATATATGATATTTTAATCAAAATCGTCGTAAGCAGTTCTTAAAAATAAAAAGTTTGGATAAATGTCCCATGTTAAGGGTAATTGGTGTGGGGGTACTTTCTTTAATAGATTCCAGTCTATATTTGAAAAACACTGAAATTAACTACCAAGTTTGGTGTTTATCCGACTTTTCGTTTTTGGGGTTATTCTGTTCATAGACACACACACAGTCGCAGAGACAGATCTTTTGTAAAAAGTTACTTTTCGGAGTTCATTGGGCCTCAAAACATATATTTGCAGCGAAATCTCGTCATATAATATTTGGGTGTAGTACAATATTTCCTATATTTACTATATATAGAAGAGAAAGTAATTAGCTCTTTTGTAAGAATAGCTTGAAAAATGTAAGAACTAAACGTTAATGAGTGGATGTGTTAATGTAACACATAGATGAAGGCATCGTAGAATTCTTTCCATTGTCCTAAATCCACAACTAGTATCTGACCTATGTTCCTTTCCTAAAAGAAGAAAGAACTGAACGAACAGCACATCTGAATATCGCTATACACATGGCAATTTATTGCCTTAACTGAGCTAACGCTGCAGATGTTTATCTGTTCATATAGAGATTGAACCTCTGCCAGCAATTCTTTTCTTTCTTCCAATTCCAATATTCACTCGCAATCAGTTTCTGCTTTCGTTTTCTATTTTTCCGTTTAAGAGTTCATTTCCAGAGTAGCGTATCAGCAATTTGGAACAAATACAAGTAAACGAAGGACGAGAACTATTCTCAGGGGTATAATATAGATGTGAGTTAGATAGTGGGATGTATACATATGTTTTCAAATGATATAGTAAACAAAGTGGGCAGGGTTAAAGGAAAGATAAAGAAAATATCGTAACATACCAGATTTGCCATGAATGAGCGACTGGGTGACCAACAGATCTAACTCATGGCAAGTATCGAGATGAGCGACCTCACTTCGCGATAGCCTAGTTTACGCACTTACGGAGTTTTAGGCATTTGAGGTTCAGTGTAATGCTGTTTAGCTTGGTGTACAATAGGAAGTTGTCTGTTGATTAGGTTAAAGGTGTGTTGTTTTTCTGCTGTATACTGCAGAAGAACGTGTGTTTATTGTGTTAAGTTTTACTCGAAAGAACCTACACGTGGAGTGCCAGTTAGTAATTAATGTCGTCGTAAGGCTCATGTGTCCTTTAGGCGGAATAGTATGTCTTTATCTGATTTATTTTCATGAAATGTTGGTGAAATAAATTTAAAACTGGCAATGGTACACTCGTTTAAATATAAGTATCAAATTATTCCTTTTCTTTAAGCTCATTGTCAGCAAGAATTCTGAACGTTTCAACATTTTGAAATATGTTTCACGACACAAAACTAAACTATTGAAAAAAAGAGCACGTCCAGATGTAAACCAAAAGAAGGTAGACGATGTAAGGAGTTTATATAAATTTTGAAGTGATTATATCAAGTTTTTATGTAGGTCCCCCCAAAAGTCTATTTTTATACATAAGGATGAGCGGCTATGGAATGGATGTATTTAATACATTTGCTATGCCATACTAAAATCACAAATCCAAAGGAGTGGGCAAGAATTCACACATGTGCATTTTGTGTCATAAATAATAATTGTTATTGCTTAAAAATACCATTTGTATAATAATATTGACATAAAACATTTATATTTCGCAAAAAGTAAATTAAAAATTTATTTTTTGTAAATGAGAGAAAGAAAAAGAAAAAGTAATAACGTCAAAAGTGATGATGATGATGATGATGATATGCGGTTTAAGGGCGCTAAACTGCTGAGGTCATCAGCGCCCTTACAATGTATAAAATATAAGGTCAAAATATAAATGACAGTTAAAAGAACCGCATAATTAAAAAACGGGACACAAACCCGCGATGTCAAAAGTTAAAAATAACAATGATAGAACAATAACAATAACGATAACAATAATAACAATAACAAAAAATAACAATAATAACAATAACAACAATTGTAACAATACAAATAACTGATAAAACCAACACACTAAAAACATAGCCAATAAAAGATTAAAACGTGTCAAGAACTGTAGAATGTCAGGGACACGAGCGCCAATGTCCATTGGGGAGGAGATGCCCCATTAAAAAACAAGAGAAAAGTATATAGTCAAAAGACGCTCAGCGCATCAAATGCGTCTGGTAAATCCAATGTCATTGATAAAACGTAAAAGACACTCTACAGCACGCGCGTCGTCTGCCAGAACGTTGGCTAGGCCAACAGGCAGACCAACACGGACGCGCAAAGGAGTTAAAACTTGACACTCTGCTAAAATGTGACGCACCGTTAAGGGCGCACCACACCGCCCACAGAGTGGTGCGGGGTCACCACTTAGCAAATACTTATGACTAAAAATGCAATGTCCGATACGAAGGCGTGTTAAAATTACCTCTTCCCGACGAGAAGCACGGGAAGAGGTAGCCCAGACTAACGGGAGAGGCTTAACCTCCCGCAACTTGTTCCCCCGGAGGGCCGTCCACTCATCGCTCCAAAGCGAGAGGATGCGGCGACGTAAAACAATAAACAAATCTGACGAGGGAACAACAGAGGTAAAACGTCTGGGCGATAAAATCGCCGACTTGGCAGCGACATCGGCAGACTCATTACCTGAGATGCCCACATGACCTGGAATCCACAAGAAGGAGACGCTGATGCCAGTGACATCAAGCGAGTGGAGCAGGTCATGAATGCGCTGTACGAGCGGGTGGTAACTGTACAGCGAGCTAATACTTTGAAGAGCACTCAGGGAGTCGGAACAAATAAAACAGTGCCGTAAGTCGTGCCGCTGAATATATAAAAGAGACTGATAAATGCTAAAAAGTTCGGCGGTAAAAATCGAACATTGCTCTGGTAAACGAAAGGTAAAACTATTTCCACCACAAAAAAAGGCACATCCTACTCCAGCATCAGTCTTAGATCCATCAGTGAAGATAAAAGGCAAGTCCCCGAATTGCGACTGAAGTTCTAAAAACGCTGATCTAAAGACTGAAGAAGGGGTCTCATTCTTCGGCATTGACGATAACCCAAGGTGACAGAGGGCCTCAACGCGCGACCATGGAGGAAAACGCGTTTCCCCCTTGGAAGGGCCGGCGCTGGCGTAACGTCCAAATGCCGAAGTAGCAGTCGAAATCGAACCCCTGGAGGGAGCAATGCAGAGGAGCGAACTAAATATTGCCGGTCAAGTGAATCCTCGAAAAATGCCGCGAAAGACGGGTGGTCAGGCAAGCTTGAGAGTCGACAGGCATAGCTGCACAAGAGCATCTCACGCCTGGAGGACAGCGGAGGCTCTGCAGCTTCAGCATAAAGACTGGGCACGGGGCTAGTTGGAAAGGCCCCTGTAGCGACTCTTATGCCACGATGGTGAATGGCATTCAATCGACGTAACACAGATGGACGTGCCGACGAATAAACAATACACCCGTAATCAAGTTTGGATCGGACCAAAGAGCGATATAGACGCAGAAGGGTGGTCCGATCAGCTCCCCAGGATGTGCCACTTAAAACACGTAAAAGATTCAGAGAACGGTCACACTTTGCTTTTAAAAAAGAAATGTGCGAGGTCCAACACAACTTTCTATCAAAGATCAACCCCAAGAATTTCGACTCGTCTGCAAACGGAAGCATCCCTGGCCCTAGATGGAGAGAGGGCGGAGGGAAATACTTCCGGCGCCAGAAGTTGATGCAGACGGATTTCTCGGCGGAGAAATTAAAGCCGTTGGCGTTACTCCAGGCGTAGAGACGGTCGATACAGCTCTGGAGACGGCGTTCGAGTAGACAGGTCCGCCGTGAACTGCAATAAATAGCGAAATCGTCAACAAAAAGGGACGATGAAATGCCAGGTGGAATACAATCAACAATGGGGTTGATAGCAATTGCAAAAAGTGTGACACTGAGTACAGAGCCCTGCGGTACTCCGTTCTCTTGAATAAAACGACGAGATAAAACCGAGCCCACACGTACACGAAAGACGCGGTCCGTCATGAACTCCCGAAGAAATATGGGAAGACGACCGCAGATATTCCATGCGTGAAGTGTACGTAAAATGCCGCCCCTCCAACAAGTGTCATAAGCTTTCTCCAGGTCAAAAAATACAGCCACGGTTTGACACTTTCTCAGAAATCCATTCAGAATATGTGTCGACAAGGACACCAGATGGTCGACGGTAGAGCGATAGCGACGAAACCCGCACTGAGCGTTCGCTAGAAGTTTCTGAGACTCAAGCCACCATGTCAACCGCCCGTTGATCATGCGCTCCATCACCTTGCAAATGCAACTGGTGAGGGAGATAGGGCGGTAGCTGGAAGGTAGTTGGCGATCCTTCCCAGGCTTAAGTATAGGGACAATGGTGGCTTCGCGCCAAACGGAAGGAAAAATGCCGTCTTGCCAAATACGGTTATAGACCTGTAAGAGAAATAGTTTACTGTCGGCTGAAAGGTTCTTTAACATCAGGACATGAATGCCGTCCGGCCCGGGAGCGGAGTGCCGAGAGCAATGAAGAGCGTGCTCCAGCTCCCTCATTGTGAATAGTTCGTTATAGCATTCATCATTAGCAGACCGAAAAGTATATGATGCGGAATCCTGCCGGTCTTTAATAGAGCGAAAGCCGGCGGAATAATGGTCTGAACTGGAAACCGCCTCAAAGGCAGAACCCAGAGTGTTAGCGATGGCAGCCGGATCCACTATGGTGGCATTAGAAACCTGAAGGCCAGAAACAGTACAATGTGACACTTTACCTGAGAAGCGACGAAGTTTATCCCAAACAACGGATGAAGGCGTAAAACGATTAAAAGACTCGACAAAACGAGCCCAAGATGCCTTCTTGCTATCCTGAATAATGCGACGAGCCCTGGCGCGCGATTGTTTAAAAGTCACCAAATTATCAAGTGTAGGGTGGCGCCGAAACACCCTAAGTGCAGTCCTACGGGCACGAACGGCGTCCCGACAATCCTCGTTCCACCACGGAACAGGTGGCCGCCGAGGTTGGGAGGATGAACGGGGTATTGCACGTTCGGCGGCTGAGAAAATAATAGACGTAAGGTGCTGCACTAGTTGATTAATGTCGGAGAAGGGCTGGTCGTCAAAATGCACGAGGCTGGAATACAAGCTCCAGTCGGCTTTTGCGAATGTCCAGGTAGGTACTCTGGAATGCTGTACGTGGTGCGACAGAAGAGAAACGATGCAGGGGAAATGGTCGCTGGAGTAGGTGCCAGCGACGACATTCCACTGAAGACGACGTGCAAGCTGGAGTGAGCAAATTGCAAGGTCCAGGTGAGAAAATGTACCAGAAGAATCAGAAATAAAAGTAGGTGCACCTGTATTGAGGATGGAAAGATTGAACTGATAAAAAATGTCGGAAAGAAGAGTTCCCCTCGCACAAGCCCTTGGCGAACCCCATAGTGGGTGATGGGCATTAAAATCTCCCAACAGAAGAAATGATGTTGGGAGAGCGGACAGGAGAGATCGAATGTCCGCGGGAGCGAGGGGAGACGATGGAGGTGTATACACAGAGCAAACAGAAAACAAAAAGCCGGGTAAGTGAAGGCGAACGGCAACAGCTTGCAAGTCAGATGTAAGTGTGACAGGTGAAAAATGAACGTCATTACGCACCAAAATCATGACACCGCCATGAGCAGGAGTACCCTCCTCCGGTTCAAGGTCGTAGCGAACCGGAGTATATCCTCGGAGATCAAAAGGATCGTGAGGGCGAAGCTTAGTCTCCTGCAAACATACGACCATAGGTGAATGGGAACGCAATAAAAGCTGCAGTTCCGCCCTATGCGATCGTACACCACGTACATTCCAGGTCAGGATAGCCATTAAAAATAAGGGGATAAACTATCTATTTAGAAGGGCGGCTTAAAATTACCTTTTGTTTAACCTTTGGGCTCGGGCTTTTTGTATGGAGTTGTTCAGACTCCATAGCTTCCTCGGAGGGAGGGCCCACGCGCTCAGTGCCAGAAACCGATTCAAGCGCCGTGAATCGGTTCTGGGTGGCGATGGGTGAAGGGTGCCGCTGAGCGCGGCTTGTCCCAGGACCTTCCTGGGACAGCGACCTCCGAGGAGGAGAAGGTGAACTTTTGTTACCGCGCGCACGCGGAGGGTCTTTCAAAAAATCTTCCCTACGTAGTTTCTGCTTGGGCTTCTTTTCAACGGCTTGCGACTTCATTGACTTGGGACCAGGTTTATACGGCTTGGTAACTGTAGCCTTAATAGACGGCCGGATGGTAGTGGCGGTTAATCCAGTCAAGGTCCAGGTCTGAGTTTCGGCATCTACTCGTGGTACTGGCGAGGCAACAACAGAACTAAATGTGCCAGATCGCAGGAGTGAAGGTTGGCGCGCATGGTAACGCCTCCGGGCTTCAGCGAAGGAGAGTTTTTCCTTTACCCGGATCTCCTGGATCGCCTTCTCGTCCAAGTACCGCGGACAGTCGGCAAACGAAGCAGAATGAGACCCTTTACAATTAACGCAGACGGGGGCTGTTGAACAGGTACCTTCGTGTGAGGGCTGGCTACAGGTTGCACAGATGTTAACGGCACTCTTACATGAGACTTGCGTATGCCCAAAACGTTGGCATTTAAAACAACGCAGAGGTCTAGGAATATAAGGCCTCACAGAAATCCGTTCGTACCCTGCGGAAATGCTCGTGGGCAGATCGACGCCAAATGTAATAAACAGGGTACGAGTGGGTACCAACACGCCGTCGCGTTTGGCCTGCACTCGATGAACCGCTGTCACCCTCTGGTCTGCAAGATATTCCACCAGGTCTTCGTCAGAGATACCATCGAGGCTGTGCGTGGTGACAACGCCTCGACAAGAATTCAAGGTGCGGTGCTTCTCAACACGGATAGGATAACCGTGGAGAAGCGTGGCGCTCAACAAGGACTTACTTTGTGCCTCGGATTTGCTTTGAACTAGCAACGAACCATTACGAAGCCGAGTGCAGGAAAGAACCGGACCAGCAATGGAGTCAATGCCCTTCTGGATAATAAAAGGGTTCACCTTCTCGAATGATTGTCCCTCCTCTGTACGGGTAATCACTAAGTAACAACCAGCTGTTGGCGGTGCTACTTCTGTTACTAAAACTTTGCGGCGCTTGTTGTTAACAATGGAGAAAGGGTGCTCCATAGCAAAAAAAATCCTCCACCATTGCAACCGTCTCCGACCTCGGGCTCTGACTTCCCGGGCGTTACCCCGGCTTGGGTGAGTGGCCTATCTATACCTAGCTCACCCCAGGGTCACACCTCCCAGAACATAGACAGAGGGACCCAATCGCCGTCGGAAGCCAGCAGCTCATGCAATGGCCCCCCCGCGGGACTGCAGTTGAACAGCGGATACGAACAACAACCCTACATGACGACCCCGGGTGGTGGGGATGACGCCATTACCCACTCACCCAGCTGCGCACGCGGTGCGCGGGTATCCGTCAGGCTGTGTCCACGGAGGATTTAAATAAAAAGATAAAAGAAACTAAAACTGTGTGGGCGTTTCGCACGCAAGGTAGGCCGGCGGGGAAGAAAAAGAGAGATATGCGAATGTCGTGGTGCGAAATGGCCGGAAAGTAATAAGGGAAGAAAGAAACGACGGTGAGGTGCGGTATGAATGGAATGTAAAGAACGCACGAGAGCCTACCTTGGGTCCACCGGTCACTTGAAGAACCCACCGCGACCGGATGGGGGTGAGGGGATGAATGTGGCGATGATTGGCTCGGGAACCCCCGGGTGCGCCAAAAACCCGTACTCACATAAGGTGAGCCCCTGAGGGGGAACGTCAAAAGTGAAATACGTTATAAAGAATAAGAAAATGTTGCATTAGCATTTAAATAAGTATTGTATAAACCTAATAAATATAAGAACAGAGAAAATCTGAACTTATATATGTTTTAAAAGGAGTTAGAATTCTAAATATGCTATTTTTATTACTTGTATGATTTGCTTAACTGCAAGAAACTGGAAATTAAATGTCTTACCTTACAAACACGAGAATATGCCCTAAAAAGTGAAGAAGTTAATTATTAGCCCCACGTTTGGCGCCAATTTGAAGAAGATTTGTTGCTGCTACGTATGGGAAGCCGATTTGAAGTAGGAGTTGTATTATATTTCAACTGTTGGGGAGCCGAACTTGTAGTTGCAGCCGCACGTATAGTAAACAGTTTCCGGTAGCCTTCGCCCCAAATGTACTTTTAGGTGTCCTTTGCCCCAAGTTTAAAAAATATTAACTTTGTAGTTTGACTGTTTCTTTAAGTGTTATATATTTATGTTTGCCTCGGCTGCGTCAGTATTATTGTTAGAGACCCGTTTCTCTTAGCAGGGTTTTGGTGTGACAAGAATGTAGGCTAACACAGATTATAATTTTACTTCACTCCTTTTATTAATACTTGATACGATTTAAATAACACTTCACTGATATACAGAGCTGTGAGATTCGTTTTTATTAATTAATTACACTTTTTAAAACGTAAACTTACTTTTCGTCTCACACGAATACATACTATATTTCTTGAGGACCCTTTTTGAGTCTGTTTAGTAAATCTGTCTGCAGGCGACTGACTTTTAGATTTGTAAATTTTGCTATATTTTAGTTTCTGATTGGCTAATCCTACTCCAACAGAATACCTTCATTTAACTAAAGCTTTTTCTGGTTGTTGATTGCCCATTTAATAAACTGTCACTAAAATTTACATTATTGTTGCTCCAATAATGACTAGTAGCATTATTAAACATTCTTACTCATTATTGCCTCACGGTTACCTCATTGTTAGCAACGTTTATCTTATTATTCTCACAGCTCCTACATTATTAAATTACGTAATACATTCACATAACATTATTACATGTATACAATAATACAAACATATACAATGACTGTTATATATACTCCTTATATATTGTTACATAAACATATTGCTTTAAGGCGGGCTGTTATTGAATTTATATATTATATAATTAGACTGAAATTATTTAAGTGTTAAAAATACTGCCTCAATAGGGGCCAATTGCTATAAACTGCGCTATGCATATTTAAATAATTTAAAATATACCGGAAAAATAAACTAAAGTATCATAAAAGTTACTACTCATAGCAAACGCTGAGTATATTCCAACAATAACTAAGTGACATTTCCACCAAAACTCAATTCTGCCAAGCCAGGTAGATGCGTATACTACTAACTGCTTCAATCACCGCGGTAAATTCAAATGGGGTATTTTAAAGTTACAGCATCCGTTACTACAGATCATCGAGAACTTCAATCCATCAACTTGGAGCTGAGAAAGAGGAAGGTAAACCATTCCAAGGACTAAATTTTATTTAAAACAATGCATTCCGAGCTAGTTTCTCAACTTTACCAAAAATAGTGTGCGTAAAAGGACTCGCAACTGTTGTCTTTTTTGGTTAAAATATTCCGGTATTGTTTTTATCTGAATATTTTGGCCGCGAATAAAAATGCAGCTAATAATAAATACCATAGCATACCAAACCAATGAAAACCAGAGAAATTATACACATAAATATTCCTTTCTATTTTTCTCCAAACACTGTTTTTTTCTTATGCGCCATTTTTACCTTCAGCGCCTCAATTTACACAGAGATTTCCTGGCGCCATCCTTTCTAAAAATGATAGTTCTTGGGTTTTATAGAAAATTATAAGCAGATTGAATGTGTTAGACAAAAAAAAAATCGCTGCCCAGCACTACAATTTCGTGGTTCAAATTCGGTCACGACCGTCCTCCTTGATAGAGGTTTTATTCATGCTTTCCTCAGTCCGCATAATTCGTCAATAATAACAATTATCATTTCATTTCACGCATTATCGTATATACAAAAGCAGTATCCAGCTGCGTTTTCCAATATTTTAGGTACAGAAATTCGTCAACTGTTGAGTAACGTGAAAGGCTTGTATAAATGCTGAGGGGCATCATTTATAACACTTTTTATGACGTAAGGTGAGTATCATATTCATCCTATATACTGTGTATTTTAGTGTTATCAAGGGGAGAAACAGTGGGCTACATGGATTCGTATAGCAATGCCAGAGTAGAAAATGAAGATCAATGCAAAACATCAATGCATCCACTATGCTTTATTACGTACATTCTCTACCACGTAATTAGTAGGTAGAGAAGGTATTGCATTCTACCCAAAAATTTGGATTCACCGGAAATTCATGTTTTGAGGCCCTTGACGCCCAAAAATTTTTTAGAATAAGGTGCATGTATGTGTGTCTGTGAAAAGCATAACTCAAAAACGAAAAATCGGATAAATATCAAACTTGGTAGATTTAATACCCATCAAAGATGCGACACGAATATTTTCATGAGGACCCCGACCCTGATCACCCTTTACATGTAACATATTTTTTAAGTTGTTATTTTTTGAGCAATGACTTCAATGATTTTTATTAAAATATCACATATTAAATACATTTACATTAAAAACAAAATTTATATTTTGAATTTTCTAGGAATGGCCTCTGAAGTTCTCTTCATTCGAAAGGTACTTTGTATAACTTTGTATAACTGGTAAACGTTAAGCGATAGACGAAACGTACTATACAAAAACGTAGATCTCTTTAAAGCACACAATTTATTTCAAATAACATTTTTTGTAGCATCAGCCATTTACGAGATATCTGTTATCAATAGTTCGAATTGTTCAATACTTAGCCATTCTTTTAAACTCCTGTCGATTTTCATTTGTTTCTCGCAATGCTCATGGAAAGAGTAGGAATTTTAAGGTCAGTGTACAGTGTCCAGTTCTAAAACATTTGACTGTCGCCATTCCCTCTGTGTATCTATAACGAAATGGATAATGCAGCTATTTCCGGAAAGGTTTATCTCGATTAAAATAAATTAGATGGGAAAATAAACTTTCATAAGAATAATTCCCAGCAATAAGTGACAGAGGATGCATAACGTTAGTGAATATAACACAATCTTTTTTATACAGCATCTACTCTTACAAAACTTTATTTTTCGATCTACTTCATGTTAATCATGATGTACGTTTGCGGAAATCATTCCATTGCACATTTCGTTGAAGGTACAACGGGGCTACAGGGGAGAGAAAGTGATAAGTCAATTGATTAAAAAAAGTGGGTAGCTATATGCTGACTTTGAAATTCCAGATTATTTCAATGACATCGCGAGAAGCAAGTGAATGGTGACAGGGCATCAAAAATGAGAAACTATTGAAACTTTCAAACTAATCACAACGGATATCTTGGAAGTGACCGATAGCATAATAGAGTGACTTAAAATAAGTTGTGTGCATTAAAGAGATGTATACTTTTATGTAGTAAGTTTTTGTCCCCTTTTATAACTTACCAGTGAAATAAAATTGCACATAATGCCTTCCAAATGAAGACTTCAGAGACTAATCTCGAAAAAATGGAGACTTGTAGTTTATTTGTAATATAAATATCTTAAATATATCGTATTTTAATGAAAATAGTTAAAGCCATGTTTGAGAGAAAGGAGTAACGAAACGGTTTATAAGCAAAGGGTAGTTTGGAGTGGGGATCGTGTCGCATCTTTGGAAGATACTGAACTTAAATACTATGTTTGTATTTGTCCAAATTTTCTTTTTTAAGTTATGCTGTTCACAGACAGACACACAGTCACATTTTCTTTCTTCTAAAAACGCTTTTTCTTATTCAAGGGCCTCAAAATATGTATTTCCGGTAAAATCCAGTGAAACTGAATTTTTGGATGATATGAAATATCTCCCCTACCTACTAGGCACGTGTGGTATTGTTTGTAAGGATTTTGTCAGTTAAGTGAGAGAGAGAGAGAGAGAGAGAGAGAAGGGGCCTGCAATAAGTGGAGCACAGCACCGCACTTAGGCCACAGTGGACTCTTTGTGCTTACAACATGATTCCTGGGAGAAATTGGGCGAAGGGCGACCAGATCCGGACGACAATGTGCGCTAGCCAGAATAGGATCCCTAACTTGGCACCAATCCTTTAGCCACTCCCAATCTGGTGATCCCGGGAATAAGCGAGACAACTCTCAGGAAGGAAGGGGGATCTCAGCAGTACTGCCAAGAGACAGGGAGAACTCTTTACATAGCGCAAATTCCAACACACCAGCCGCTGGCGCTTAGTTCTACAACCACCCCGAAATAGATTAAACGAAACAGATAAAGGAAATGGTGGGCATAGGAAATGACGTACAGGAAATTCGTGGTACAATGGGAATTATCCCAGCAGTGGCCTACTGACCGGGGGAAACCACAAAAAATCCCAAGGTCAAACGGTAGTCGAACCTAGAACCTCTCGAATGTGAGCCCCATACGTTACCGCGGAGCTATGTCGTTCGAAGAGAAAGAGAGAGAGAGAGAGAGAGAGAGAGGGGGGGAGAGAGAGAGAGGTCAAACGGTTCTTTGTCTATAAATATTTTGTTTTTATTTATTCAAGGAGTCTCAAAATATTAATAGTGCTAGTGGACAGCCCAGGATACTTGGGATTTACTATAGACAGTAGTAACCTGAGATATTATTAATGGCTTCAAATTTCTTTATGGACAACATTTCGAAGAAAGTAACTTTCTTAAAATTTAATCAAACATTGTGGAATGATTATACAATTGCGGTTTTGCCTTTATAATAATTTAAATGCTCAAACGTTGAGGCAGTATTTTTAACACTTAAATGATTTCAGTCAAATTATATAATATGTAAATTCAATAACAGCCCACCTTGAAGCAATATGTATGTAATAATTTGTAAAATGTATGTAACAGTCATTGCATATACTTATATTATTGTAAACATGTTCAATAATGTTATGTGAATGTATTACGTAATTTAATAATGTAGGAACTGTGAGAATAATAGGTTAAACGTTGCTAACAATGAGGTAACAATGAGGTAACCTTGAGGCAATAATGAGTTTCAGAGTTGTGATTCTTGGAAGCAATGAGTAATTTTAGTGAAAGTTTAACAAATAGCCAATCAACAACCAGAAAATGCTTTAGTTAAATGAAGGTATTCTATTGGAGTAGGATTAGCCAATCAGAAACTGAAAAGTAGAAAATTTTACTAATTTAGAGTTCAGTTGCCTGCAGACAGCGTTACTAACCACACGCAAAAATTGTCCTTAAGAAATATATGTATTCGTGTGAGACGAAAAATAAGTTTACGCGTTAAAAAGTGTAATTAATTAATAAAAAGAATCTCACAGTTCTCCATATCAATGAAGTGTTATTTAAATTGTGTCAAGGATTAATAAATGTAGTGAAGTAAAATTATAATCTGTGTAAGCCTACATTCTTTTCGCACCAAAACCCTGCTGAGAGAAACGTGTCTCTAACAAATACTGACGCAGCCGAGGCAAAAATAAATATATAATATTTAAAGAAACAGTAAAATTACAAAGTTAATATTTTTTTAAACTTGGGGCAAAGGCCACCTGAAAGTACATTTTGGGGCGAAGGCTACCGGAAACTGTTTACTATACGTGCGGTTGCAACTACTACAAGTTCGGCTCTCCAACAGTTGAAATATAATACAACTCCTTCAATACAAACTACTTCAAATTAACGCCCAAAGCGTGGTAAAAATAACGTAATAGAACCATATATTTTCAAATTGGCGTCCATACGTGGAGCTAATAAACCATATCCATTCAACGTGACGCGTATAAATGTCAGCAAGCAGCGGGCAAATTTTAAATTTTATTCAATGGTAGTGTTGTTACATTTTTGCCCTTTTAAAATACTCACAATAATACAATTCTGTAAATTTCCTTCAAATGTTTTATATGCTTTCTTTGAAGATGAACGAAGAGATATAAATAGATTTTCTTGATAGCAAGTATTAATACTTATTTAAAATTTTAAGAATTAAAACTATGATTGATTTTCAGAAAATTAAAGTGGTGCACTCTTTATTATTTTTGCAAGGTAAAGTTGTAGTATTCAGAGGCTTTAATCTTTGATTGAAAACATGCAAAGCTTAAAATATTTTTGTCTTATTTTCAAGCTTTCATTACGTGAGTCTTTTGACGTTAACTTTCAATTTTCACTTCTTTGAACGTTTTCTTTCAAATTAAAGTGCCTAAAGCAGTGAAAATGAATTTTCTGCTTTAATTATTTGGAAAACTAATGTCTATTAAAATATTTTAATTAAATTGGTTAAAACTTGTAGAATTTAGCAATTTCAGTGACGGGTACCCTAATGAAATCAACATAAGGAAGCTTTAATAGAAAAATCTGATGTCATATACGACTTTCTATAACCACTTTTGACAACTTCATATAATATGGTATATATTATACTAATCATATAATGAGTAATTCTTTTATTCACAACACGTTACAAAATATTCTCAGCTAAAATAATAACAAATTAAGCAATACAGATATGTGGGTGCCAGGACATATAGGTATACCAGGCAATGAGAAAGCAGATGAAGCAGCCAAGATTGGCAGTGAAATCCCATTTTTTGGTCCGGAGCCTGTACTGGGAGTGTCCTACAGACCAGTGAAACAGGCTATTAAGTGCTGGGCTCAAGCAGAACACAAGAACTACTGGAACTCCATTGAGGGTTGCAGACATTCCAAGTTGTTCATTACAGACCTGGATAACAGCCGGGCAAAATACTTGCGCGGTCTTAGTAGAAGAAGACTTGCATGGGCAACAGGATTCATTACAGGACACTGTGCCCTAAAGTTTAATCTATACAGAATGGGATTGTTTAACAACCCTATCTGTAGTAGATGTCTAGAAGGAGATGAGACTGTTACTCATCTACTATGTGATTGCCCTGCTCTTGCGAGTCAAAGAGCAAGTATTTTTGGCAGTCACTTTCCAAAGATAGATGAACTATCGAAAGCCTCAGTTAGCAGTCTGGTTAAGTTCATATCGAGCAACAGACTACTTAACTGATGAAAGGGGGGATGCGCAATAGATCTTTAAGGACGCAGTGCTTGGGCATAAAACCCACCCCTTTTCAAACTAGAACTAGAACTAGAAGCAATACAGAGTTATTTGTACGCACAATGAAGACAAGAGACACAGATGTTGGGAAAAATTAGTTGGGTTTTTTCTTTTTACTTTCTCTGCTATGTATAGTAAGTAGGGGAAATATTGTAATCCAACCAAAATTTCTTTACCGAGATTTCACGGGAAATGTGTGTTTTGAGGCATTCTGAATCCAAAATAATAAATTTTGGAAGCATGACCGTGTGTGTGTATGTGTGTGTGTGTCTGTCTGTCTGTCTGTGAACAGCATAAATCAGAAACGAACAGTCGGATAAACACCAAAATTGGCATTTATGTTCACTATCTTCCAGAGATGCGACACGAAGGTTTTCAAGAAATCCCCCCACCCCCGATTACCCTTTATATGGAACGTTTTTCGAAAATTTTAATTTTCTCAAAAATGGCTCTAAAGATTTTGATTAAAATACAATATATTTAAGATAGTTTTATGACAAATAAATTGTATATCTTGAATTTTCTGCGAATTTCTACACAAGTATTCTCGATTGTGAACGACTTTTGCATAAGTGGTAAACTATAAGAGATAGACAAAAATTTACTACAAAAATGAAGATCGCGTTCACATACGTTTTTGTTGAGTGAACCATTTTCGAGATATTGCTTGTTATTCTCTTAAATTTTTCAATACTTATACTTTTTCTTAAATGGGAAATCGTTATTCATTTTTTTGTTCTGGTAATGCAAAGAGAATGGACTACTCTGGATAACAACCAGCGCTTAAAATATTTAACTATCGCTTAAAGCCTACCAACTACCCTTGTATCTACAAGAAAATTAGCAATAAGATTAACATCTCGATATCCCGATTAACATGAAACATATGGAAAATAAGCGTTTGTAAAAATAGTTTGTACAAGAGTAGAGAAAGTCATGTGAGTGTAACACATCAGATTTTACTAATGAACTTATGCGAAAAAAAACTACCCTCCGTTATAGTACTTGACAGTGCTGGACTGCAAGGGACGAGAGGAATAGGGCAAGTTGATCTTTAGGCAGTTAGCCAGGACAGCCCACTTAGCTGTTATGAAGGTAAAGGATATAATATCACGTATAGAAAATGGGTTCCATAAAGTTTTTGTCCCCAATCTGTTGTTAGAATAGGATCCTGAAGAGTTAGCGTATAAATTGGACTCTGTGTACAAGAAGCAATAAAGATGTTTTATTACACTGTTTTAATGAAATTACCCATTCGGTTCATAAACATGCGATTAAATGAAAGTGATAAAACGAAAACTAAAATTGTGTAGAGTAACAGGTATAATCTGTTGAAAATTCTGATAGTCTTAAGATCGGTTGCTAGTCCATGAGCAAAATGTATATGAACATGTTCAAAATGATCACTGGTATAGATATTTAAATTCTATAGGAGATGGCAAGGCAAGAAATCGAAATGCACTGAGCATAGTAGTTATATGCAAACATCATGTTAGTGGTATAAATATAAAATGCTCTACATTTTGTGGAGTCAAATGGTGTTTGAAATAAGCTGAAAAGTTAAATTCACTCCTAGTTCTTCATGAGCTTATGCTTAAAACATTATTTTTTTCGAACAGTTATCTATATATCATATCATTTATTGCTTATTAGCTATACATTGTATAGATAAGCATTGTCAAATAATACCAACAAATTATATAAAACTTATTGTGTTTGCAACAATTCCTTAAGAGAATAAAAAGTTTTCTCATTCAAAAGGTATTTAAGTTTAGACTTAAAACAACTGAGATTATCTACATTTAATATTTTAGCTTGTAAATTATTAATAACTTGGCTGACGTTTTAACTTGTGATTTAGTACATCAAAACGTTGGTTATTTAAAAATGTGCATATCCCATTATTTTGAGATTCTGTAATTCTCAGTTACAAATGAACAGATCTTTTGTTATTAAACTAAAATAATGCATGTATACTAAGATTCTGTTGTAGCTAAAATATTATTATTTTTAAAACGCACTCTTAAGAACTCTGTTGATTCCCAAGATATTAAACGTTGCCTTTAATAAAATTCTTATTTATTTACAAATTTTCTACGACACTTTTTTCAAGAATCCCGGATTCTTGCGATGACAGTACGCTATTGAGATTGTCATCTCTAGTGGTCTATATGGGAAAACAACTTGAGTCAACTGGGGAATTCAAGTCCCACCGGCATGTTGTCACAGTGGCTCAATGTTTAGATCAACGGCACGGAGAGCGTGAGAACCGTGTTCAAATCCCGGCTGTGTCATTGACCAGGCTAAGGTCTCTAAAAAGTATAATTAATTTCAATTAAATATATACATAATAATTAAAAAAATTAATTGAAATGTTTGTCCGAAAAGATGGAGGTAATTAGGCAGTCAGATTAGACAGAGTCATCATGTGCCAAAGTAACAGGTACCTACTCATGTAATAAATTAGGATTCATATATTTGTGTATTACATATAATTAGATCTGTTCCTTTTGTACTAATAATTGTATTGTTGAAATGTTACCAATATTTTTTTATTGAAATGAAACGGTGAATAAATTTGAGTAACGTGCACATTAGCTTAAGGATTTCTGGGAATCAGTTGGGTTATAACTTCAGTACGTTACATAGGCATGTAGGTCAATTCTGGAAAAGAGAAAGGCATTTGCATTCTGAGAATTTAGCCAGCCTCAATTAGTAACAACGTAAGGGGCGTAAGAATGGAAGATTGGCTGCGCTTTAACAATTACATAGGTGGGGGAATAATATGTAGGCGGAACTAAAATTAATAAACGTTCGTGCATCTAGCTCCTAGGGTCACTTTATTCTGTGATACCGTAATTGGTACGCATCGACATTAATGCACACAGTTGTGCACGCATTAGTTACTCTTCTCTGGTGTCACCTGCGGTACTTGCTCATGTGATATTTTAAGCGCCCAGTGACGCACTTGTATGAGTAGCGGCTATCGCGAGGGATCTTGCCGGTGAACATTTTAGAGATTCACGGCGAGTTACGCGTCTAATATCTTTTATTGCGGA
The DNA here is from genome assembly GCA_030765065.1 of Deroplatys truncata. Classification (NCBI taxonomy): domain Eukaryota; kingdom Metazoa; phylum Arthropoda; class Insecta; order Mantodea; family Mantidae; genus Deroplatys; species Deroplatys truncata. The sequence goes on along the minus strand of CM060984.1, from coordinate 167,671,667 downwards.
AACAATTCTTCCTAACCATAACTTGGAAACTGCAGAAGTTAACCGGTATTGTTAAAATTTTATTCATTGTTAAAATTTCGAGTGCTACGAGCCATAATCAGCCTATTTCTTCATCTCGAAGAGTCGGCAATTCAGTTCAATAGCTCAAATATTAGCTTAAAATAAATGTCTTAGTCAATTTAAACTGATGTTGTCCATCACAATGCATCCACGCATACGCGGAGGAAAATACTCGTGCTCTACCATTGGAACAGCCGGCAGCAGAATCAACAACATATATTGCAGACAATGGGAGAATATAACAACTGAATTTCTGTACCAAATTGTCGCATCATTGATGCATCCCACATATTGCTTCAGAACTCACCCACATTTTACGAACAATGGCTGTTCTATTGCTCAATTGCTGAAATAAACGATAAATAAACGTATTACGAAAAGTGGATTAAGAGAAGCAATTAATGGAAAAAATGTGATTTTAGCAAATTCAATTTCAAAAGAATTAATTAGGGAGAATGACGAAAATCCATATTAGCTAGTTTATACCCAAAAGCTATTTTAAGGCCGTAAAACATCAATTTCAATTGTTTTATAAAACGAACAAGAAAAAATATTACTATCAGCACCATATCACTCGAATGACATAAGTACGTTATGGAGGTATAACGTTTAAAACGATTTGGACATTAACCAGTGCGGTGTCACCCGATGATTGTGTGTCGTCCGTCATTTGTTTCCATTTGCGGGAGTATAAAAACAAACTGAAATATTCAAGTTTGGCCAAGTATCATGCCTTCTATTATTTAGTTCTAAAAATAAATGTTCTACCAGATGGTTTATATTTTGCTTTCTTAATGTAACATTTTAAATTGCTTTTAAGGCATCATTAGCTATCATTATCATCATGATCACCGTCACGATAGTCCATCACTGATCTGTTTCGTCCTCTTGAAGAGAAGCCTGGTGTCTCCAACTTTGATATGGACGTCCAGCTCTTCTTTCCTCTTGGGTTATAGACTAATATCTTTTTTGGTATTCTTGAGCATTCCAATCTCAGTATATGTTCTTTCAAATTATTTTATTTTCTTCCTTTAAAGTATAAATTTTTGGCTCTTCTCTAATTTTCGTGTCTCTCTTTATCCATGTCCTCCAACTGCAATTAGGGATCGCATTTCAACTGCTTGTAACGTATTTCCTGTCCTTTTTTTCAATGTTCATATCTCAGCGCCACATAGAAGCATTGGTATTATTGCCATCACTTTGTAGAACTTCTTCGATCTCTCTTTCCTTGTCCTTTTATTTGCGTTTCTTCTTACTGTATAGCAATCTTGTTTAAATCTATTGAATTTTATTTCCAAATCCTCATTTCCTCTGAGTGTGATATTTTATCCCAAATAATTGAATTTCTTACTGTTCAACTGGTTTATTATTGATTATATTTTAAATATGTTATACTAATTGCCAATGAATGTTATTGTTTTTGCTTTGTTTAAGGACATACATGTAGATTATGCACCTTTATAACATGGTCATTTGCAAATGGAACTGTATTCAGAATAAAAGTCTTTGTCAGCTTGTTAGGTATTGTTTCATATTCAGAAATTGGCACAATGATTAATACGTGACGATTTCTTTTTAAACACAACGAAACCACAGATTATTTAATGTGTATGATTTTATAACAATAACAACGGCATGATGCATATTGACTTTTACTCGTCTTTAAGCTTAATCAGACCATTTATGCCATATATCAATCATATGATAATAGAAAGTGATAGACATCAACCAATTTTGGCTCTCCAGTTCAGGACTCTATTATCTCTATCCAAATATCCCATGTTCCTTTACGATCAGGTTTAACCAAAACGTCTACAGTGAAAACAAGTGTAAAAGTAAAACCTCTTCCTACCGAAAGAAGTTTGTGTTTCGGTTTTAGCTCTTCTTTTTCGCATAAACATATTGATAATTACATCTATGATAATATATTTTGTAATTGTGAAAGCTTATTTGATTTTAATTAAATTTATATGGCTTCCTAGATCCCTAGTCGAAGCGAAGCAGAGTTTATAGGAAAAATGAAGGTGAAAATAAAGAAATTAATGTAGGATACAAACTCAATTATTAGTTTTAGAGCCCCATGCTTTCCAACTATCGATTAAGTTCGTTTCGAATTCGTGAATGAGGCATCAATGAGACCGTACATTGGCTGAAGGGAGCTCCTGTGTAATTGCTTCAGTCTCTTATATTCTCCTTGCACCAACCACAAAATGCGCAATGAAACCATTTCCGCAAACACTTATCTCCATTAATATGGAGTAAACAAAACAAGCCTTTGTAAGAACAGTTTTGGGCTACCAGGTGGCCCAAATAAGTCGTCCTTTGCAATTCTAAGTTTCTTGCATACATAAGTGCAAAAGAAGAGGCCGCATCACTGTTGTTCAAAGGGGCAGTACAGGTACAAAGCAAACGTTCACTGAGGTGTGCTGCTCCCTGAAGGTGTTTATGTTGTAGTTTGGTACTGATAGGTGTCACGTGGTCGCCTGCATGCAGTTGGAGCTAGGACATTCAGACAAAAAGCTCTCCAATAACGAATACACAGGTACGATCTTGTGGAGACGCACCAAAATGCAGCTGAGGCTGGAAAGCTGTGTTCTGAACATTTTCAGACGCGACATCTAATCCTCTGTGCACTGTTTTGTATTGGACATACATAAATAATATTAAGAAATGATGGATCATTCCAGGTAGAACGTGGGCCTGAGAGGCCCTTACATCAATTCGTTCACCAAGACCGTCATGTTTTTGCACATGCGTATTATGTATAATGGACTAATAGAAACTAATTTAATTCTAATGCACCTTTAAGGAACATAAATATTACAAAAATAGAATTGCCACAAATTGGTGCTATATACATAATTAACTGGTTATAGATTAACTGTCATGGAAGTAAATGAATTAACACGTGAATTGAGGTTTGCGTCAAGTGTCAATCCTAAATTCTTGTTAATGAGTGAATTGCTTATTAAGTAACCGATAACACCCTACCAAACACACAAAGGCATTTTTACATTCAAACACCAGACTCTGTGCATATTGTGAAATATTTTTGTTTAAAAAGAACTTCATGGAGCCTAGCGGGGAATAGAACCAAAAACACCTCATATAACAGGCAGTTTTTCCACCGAATAAACTCTGGGTCTAGTAATATCAGTTAAAATTTTCATTTTCAAGCACTGGCCTTTCATTTAGCAGTGCCCTTTGCAGTTCTGTTTAGGCAAACCTTTTGGAATCCGCGCTATCCGGTATAAACTAACTTCAACTAAGGATGGCTTCTATGGGCTACCTGGTATAAATAAAGGTAAACGATGGCGTGTTGGAAAAAGTAATGTGAATGCACCACGCACACACACACATATATCATTTTATCAGGATACATATTGGTGACCTATATATGACATTAATTTACTACCACCCCACAGCACTACTACTACTACTGTATACAATGTAAACAAGTAGGCTGTGAAAGTGTAGAGGACCCCTAATTTGTCGACGACTGTACATTGCCTATTTCGCATCCTGCCTCGCTATCTCTCATTTAGCGCAAAAGTCTGTAAACTTCCTGCCCTCCAACCGTAACACAAAGGCATACAAACATTGCCGCGTGCTGCTGCTGTTTCCCTTAATAATTGCACAGCAAATATAAAGGACAGCTGCAACATTTTTATACAAACCTAGGGTACTCCCAAGTTCGACATGGTAACAGCTGGTAGAGAAAGTTATAGCCGCTTTCTTCCGGTTCGCCTGCAATTTCTCTCCGTTATTACATAATTTTCAAAATGGATATTCGAGATATATATTGAAAGATTTGACTGCTAGAGATAACCCCAGTCTCATCCGAGCTATAATTATTCCATTTAACCCCTGCCTTACCAATAAAAGTAGAGCTAAAACGCAGAAGGCACACATAAATTACGATGTACTGGTACCAATTATTTAAGATCCTACAGAGTGTTGCATTTGTGGCATTTTAAACACAGAATAATGATTTAATTAATTTAGTTTATTTCCAGTTGTCTTCTTTTGAAACTATTGTACAGTGATATAACATTTTTATATGTAAACACCTTCATCATCACTCCAACGATTAGGCAATAGCCCGTTCCAAGTTCACAAAACTTCAGCCCGACGCTTTCTAAGATGTCCAACCGTCGTCCTCTTGCTGATAGTTCCTAGATATTCTCCTTCAGTCGTAAGAAACACACATGTATGAGCAATACCGAGAAAGAGCTCCACGCACATGACCACAGTGAATGCTATTATTGGTTGAGAACGAAGTACTCAACTTAAGGACAGAAAATAGATCCATATTTTCTTAATTTCATTGCTTGTTCAATGCGCTAGTCGATACGTTTAATTGTAGCATTGCAGTACGTTGTATTTTTAGCGCTATTTGAAAATACAAATACGTCGGTTCGCAATAAATAGGCGGTTACTGTGGCGGGAGAAAAGCAAACAGAACGTCAGTAAGGAATGTCACAGCAAGCTTAAGGCTGGTGTAAATTCTGAGTGCCAAAATAAGTGTTCGGGATTATCAACAAAAAACACCCTAAGGTAAAGTATTAAAAACTGGCGGGAAGCATAGTGAACGGGAAAATAAGTTTACGCCACTGTTCCGCAATGCCCTCAGTTAGCCTTTGCTCCGAGAACATTCTTGCCTGTAAAGTGAGTCAACAATAAACTGTGAATCAACGCAAATCGTAGTGTTCATTCCAACGTGGTACGCCTAGTTACCCTGTAGTATAAGAGTTACTCAGCCTTACAACCAAAGCATGTTTTATAAAACGGCCGCTTTGTGCATGTCTGGGAATAGCATAGTTAAAAACAAAACGCGGTATAACAAATACTTGCCATTTAAATTCGGCATCTTAAGATGCGTTGCGAGAATTTTTAAGAAAATGCCCTCACCCCAAACTATCTTTACATGAATATTTTAAACGGTTTTTTTTTGTTTTCTGAATATAGTCAATGGTTCTGATTAAAATACAGCATGGTTAATATATTTGTATATAATAAACTATATTATAATTATATAATATGTATTATAATATATAATAAACCGTTTACCTTAATTTTCTGCGATTAGCCCAAGTGAATTCGTCTTCATTATGAATGACGTTTATACTTTTATATACTTTTCGTTAAGTAGTAAGAGATAGACAATGTCTTACTACACAAAAATCTGCTGTGTTACACTCACATGACTTTCTCTACTCTTGTACAAACTATTTATACAAACGCTTATTCTCCATCTACTTCATGTTCATCGAGATAAACATTTGCAGACTCTATCTTACTGCTAATTTTCTTGTAGATGTAAAGGGAATATATATTTACAAGGGCAATTTGGAATTACAGTAGCCTTTAAGCACATACATATCTCTTAATAGCTGGTTGCTAGGTGCAGCACCATTCCCTTTCCCACAGATTAATACTCTTTGCATATCCAAGACAAAATAATGAATAACGAATTCCCATTTGAGAAAATAAGTATTGAAAAATTTAAGGGAATAACAAGCAATATCTCGAAAATGGTTCACTCAACAAAAAAATGTATATGACATAAATTGTGTATTTTAACGCGATCTACATTTTTTGTATAGTAAAATTTTGTCTAGCTCTTATGGTTTACCAGTTATACAAAAGTCGTTCACAATGAAGATTACTTTTGGAGACATTCCCAGGAAATTCAAGATATACATTTTACTTGTCATAAAAATATCTTAAATATATGATATTTTAATCAAAATCGTTAGAGCCATTTTGGAGAAATTTAAAATTTTCGAAAAATCTTCCATGTAAAGGGTGATCTGGAATGGGGGGATTTTCTTGAAGACCTTCGTGTCGCATCCTTGAAAGATACTGAACCTAAATACCAAGTTTGGTGTTTATCTGACTGTTCGTTTCTGAGTAATGCTGTTCACAGACAGACACACACACAGACACACACACGGACATGTTTCCAAAAATGCTTTTTTTTGGATTCAGGGGATCTCAAAACATGTATTTCCGGTGAAACCTCGGTATCGAATTTTTGGGTGGAATACAATACTTCCCCTACTTACTATACGTAGTAGATTCATCCCAAAAATTCGATACCACGATTTCGCCGAGAATACATGTTTTGAATCCCCATGAGTAAAAAACACTTTTTAGAACATCATGACTCCAAAACGAAAAGTGCACTAAATACTAAACTTGATATTTAAGTTCAGTACCTTCCAAAGCTGCGACCCAAGATTTTCAATAAAAACCCCAACCCAACTACCCTTTAAATACAAAATTTTTCGAAAATTTTGATTTTATAAAAAGTGGCTCTAATATTTTGATTAAAATATTATATATTAAATATGTTTACTTTACAAATAAAGTGTACATCTGGGAATAGAAGTCCTCTTTATTCGGAAGCAATTTTGCGTAATCTGGAAAACGTAAGCAATAGAAGAAAACGTACTACAAAAAATGTAGATATCTTTAAAATACACAGTTTATTTCAAGATGTTTTGTGGCCATTTCTGAGATATCCGTTGTTAATGGGTCGAATTGTTCATTTCTTGGCCATTCTTTAAATCCTTTCAACATTCAGTTGTTTCTCGCGATGTTATGGAAAGAGTATTGAATTATAAGAACAGCATACAGCGTCCAGTTCTTAAACATTTGACTATCGCTGTACCCTTTGTATCTATAACGAAATGTGTAATATAGCTATTTCTGCAAAGGTTTATTTGGATTAAAACGTAGTAAATAGACAAATAAGCTTTAGTAAGAATAGTTTGTTGGAATACTCACTAATAAAGATAGAGGATAGAAAAAGTCATGTGAATGTAACACTAAAATTTATTTTTAAATGCGAAGGCACCATGTGTTTATTTCTCGTTATACAGGAGGAATGGAATTTAAAAGAAGCACGAAGTGACCCATGTTTAAAAATTTGATTATCGTTTCAGATCCTTCTTCCCCTTGTATTATGCCTATAATTGATCTAACCTTAGAACCAGACTTGATGTAAACAAAGTATTTTGTATCCCACCCCGATAGCCTCGTGTTTAGCTTATAGAGGCAGCCAAGTTTATCCTCTTACGAGTGCTCATCATTATCGTATGCATGTAGAAGAGGGGTGAATGACATCATACAGTATTCAACGGAAGCTACAGTCTTTTTTAGTTCATGTTATTTACATTTCCATTATAATCAATAGTTTGGTTTGGTTAAGATAATTGTTTTTAAACCCACAGAAATCGCGCATGTTTGAGATACAAGGGCAGTCCCAGAAGTACCGACCTGAAGTATATATAGCGGGTTTTGTTTCAAACAAATGACTACTGTAGAAAGTACCAACCTTATAAAGCTTAAGTTTTAAGTTTGACATTGCTACATTGTTTAGTAATTGGAAGCTATCAATAGTAAACTCTCTTAGCAAATTTGTAAACATGGATAAAACTGGCCATCGTTATGTGTTACAATACCTTGATTTGAAAAGTCTTAGTCCAACGAATATTAAAGCTGAGCTAGATTCTATTTTGGGGAGTCTGTTCTTCGTTTACAACAGTAAAATATTGGGTGGTAGAGTTTAAGCGAGGCCGTACGAGCTGCCAAGATGAAAATCGTAGTGGTCGACCAAATGAGGTGGAAACGCTAGAAATTGTGAAGACAATCCACAAAATGGTATTGGATGACTGTCGACTGAAAGTGCACGAGCTAGCATACATCGTAGCCATTTCAAAAAGTGCTGTACATCGCATACTAACTAAGAAAGCTGTGCACAAAATGGGTGACGGTAGAAAAGCAGCGTCGTGAGGATGTTTCAGTCGAGGGAGTTTTTGCGTCAATTCATAACTAAGATGAAACATGGGTGCATCACTTCACATCTGAGACGAAGGAACGGTCAAAACAATGCATTGAAAGGAGATAATCGGCTCCAAAGAACGCGAAGACAGTTCCATCTGCAGGCAAGGTCACAGCGTCAGTTTTTTGGGATGCGCGTGGGATAATTTTCACTGATTATCTTCAAAAAGGAAAAGCAATCAATGCCGCGTATTATGATGATATCAAGCAACAACGGCCGCATTTAGCGAGAAAGTTTTGTTTTATCAAGACAATGCACCAGTTCACACATCCATTATCGCCATGGCCAAAATCAATGAGTTAAAGTTCAAATTGCTTCCTTATGCACCCTATTTGCCAGATTTAGCTCCCTCTGATTATTTTGTTTCCAAATTGAAGAAATAGCTTGGTGGTAAAATATTTGTCAAAAATGAAGAGGTGGAGCTTGCAGTTGAAGGTTATTTTGCAGAACTCGACGGTTCTCACTATAAACAGGATATCGAAGCTATTGAACATCGCTGGAAAAAGTTTATCGAGCTGTAGGGAGCCTATGTAGAGAAATGAAGATGATTTTTCCCAACATTTTTGGGTTTTCTTTATTAGGTCGGGTACTTCTGGCATAGCACTCGTACTGTATGATTTGGTGTGCTTCCCGCTCATTGCGGGTTAGTTAATGTCGTTGTGTGTTTACTAAATGTTGAGTTCTAAAAATGAGGCGATTATACAACGAAACTTTAGATGAAACTATTTCTGAAAAGGTTTATGTCAATTAACCTGAAATTGAAAAATATGCTTTTGTTAGTTTAAAATATTTTGTGGAAGAATATGAAGAGGTCATACGAATTTAGCATATCAGATGTTTTATTTATCTTTACTATTACAGCATATAATACAACGAGGTTAAAGAGCAAAGTCCATAATAGATAGGAATAACGTTAGGAGAAGTTGTGCCTACTCCAGTAAGGTCTACCACCTCACAAGAAGTGCTTTTCCATGCATTTAGCAGAACGTTGAGTGGGATTCTCTGAGGGCAAAACGTAAATATGCTAGAACCGACATCACAACACACTTTGCGGCTAGCGCTCTGGTCCATTACTGAAATTAAATTGTACTCCCACTTAGGGTAAGGCCTAATTTGTGGTAACTGGACAAACTCGGCCCACACCAACCATCAAGGAATATTGACGCACAAGGAACTAATCCCATAAACCTTGTAATTAAAATCAAATAACTACGAAAACATTTGACTACGATATTATACGTCAATTTACTTTTCTTACATTAGTCATCATTTAATAGTGCAACGAGTTTATAAAACTTTTGTATGAAATGTCTTATCCTACTGATAAGAATGTCTTTTATTGGCTAGTTGTTCACATTATAATAACAGTATTCTTAATGTATTTCCTTAGAAAACTACAACACTACTGCCAACCTATTTATAGTTAAAACTTAATCAAACATCAAATTCGTGTACTAGTGACATTTTGATGTATTAAAATGTAATTTTTTCGAACATACAGCTTACCTAAACAATTTGCAATGTTGTGTCTCACACCATAAAAGTTGCGAGTCAGAGATTTTCTACGGCATTTCAGAATGTGCAGTGGAGTGCATGGAATCGTGCCAGTGTGATGTGCAGTAGTTTATATTGGTAAGGAAATATTAAGCTGCCCTTGCCACACCCATTCCCCGCCCCATACTTGGTTCTAGCAGTCCACTTAATCTTTGTTTTACTCGCCCTTTTCTTCGCTCCTGTTTCTAACACCGACATGTATTCATAGGTTAATGTTTATGTAACAGGTCTTTGACATCAAACCAATACGAGACGGACTCATCCAGGGTCTGGTGGGGACCGTCGTTGCCAGGCATGCCTTCCAGCCACTCAGATGGAATGTTTCCGGACTCCTTTCCTTTCGACGCTTACTTAGGCCTGACTTTTGTTCATACGCTAATGCTTGCGTGTCGGACTGAATTCAAGCCAATAAAAGATTGCCTCATCCATCATCATAGGTGGAACTAAGATGAAAAGGAGTTTCTGCCACATTAAGGAAAAACGCTGCGGGAAACCAAAAGCATCGTCACGTTTCAATTTACTAGACTGTATATGAATAACTTCAGAGAAGTTGAATGAAAATTCCATCGTGTGGAAGATTTTGAATGAGGAATCTGTGCAATAGATTCACACTTTTCTCCACCAATGACGAATTCATATATATATATATCCGTTATGTAATTGCTATTTTATTCACGTAAAAAGTAATTGTTTGGACGATATTACGCTACTCCGGATATATTACTTTTTTACTACGTATAGTAAGTAGGGGGAATACTGTATTCCACCCAAAAATTTGATATCAAGATTTCACTGGAAATATATGTTTTGAGACTCCCTGAATCCAAAAAAAGCATTTTTGTAAACATGTCCGTGTGTGCGGCTGTGAACAGCATAACTCAAAAACGAACAGTCGGATAAACACCAAACTTGGTATTTAGGTTCAGTATCTTCCAGAGATGCGACACGAAGGTTTTCAAGAAAATTCCCCTACCGCAGATTACCCTTTACATGGAACATTTTTCGAAAATTTTAATTTTCTCAAAAATGGCTCTAACGATTTTGATTAAAATATCATATTTTTAAGATATTTTCATGACAAATGAAATGTATATCTCAAATTTTCTGGGAATGTCGCCAAAAGTATTCTTCATTGTAAACAACTTTTGCATAACTGGTAAACCATAAGAGATAGCCAAAATTTTACTGCACAAAAATTTAGACTGCGTTAAAATACACAATTTATTTCATATACATTTTCTATGTTAAGGGAACCATTTCCGAGATATTGCTTGTTATTCCCATAAATTTTCTAATACTTTTTCTCAAATGGGAATTCGTTATTCATTTTTTTATGTCTTGGACATACAAAGAGAATACAATGCTCCACATAGCAACCAGCTCTTAAAGATTTGACTATCGCTTAAAGCCTACCATATTCCTCTTGCACCTACAAAAAATTAGAAATAAGATTAACATCTCGATATCTCGATTAACATGAAGCATATGGAGAACAAGCGTTTGTAAAAATAGATGTGAGTGTAACACATCAGATTTTTTAAAATTAGAAATTGCTTGTAATTAAACAAGACCTACCTAGTTACAACATGCTAGACAAGACAAGATGTTTATTTGTGGCAACAATCTCCTCACGGTGGAAAGAAAAGAAGGGGAAAATAGCAAAACACGTAAAATTACTTTCAAACATGTCCACTAGGCGACACCTAGTATGGAATATTTTAAAACAGACTAACGCTGAAAGAAAACTTTATTTGGCACAAATTTAGTATTTTAATAAACTTTACAGTTTTTATCTCTCTTTTGTACTTTTGTATTTTGTATAATTCAAAGTTATACAATATTCAAACAATTATAGGAAACTTCACAACATTTCAATTAAAATTTTTCCATGGATTTTTGAAAATCCATGTAAAATTCAATGCCAATAACAAGCTTTCCGTTTTTGACTTATACTGTACACAGATAAGTCGACGGACACACACGCACACACACCTTTTCTAAAGTTGCTTTTTTATTCAGGAATTCCAAACGTCTATTTACGGTGAAGCTTCGATATATAGGGAACTAATTGTTCTTCCACACAAGCCGTGTGTTGGACAATGTTGGAAAGGTAGAATCAGACGACTGAAAAATTCAATGCCATAGGTCGCCATTGGGGTATGTCATCTCAATACAATTTGAGATCTCCTTGTGGTTTACTGGGAAACATGCGAATCAGTTGGGGAATTTAATGTCCTAACGGCATGTTGCCATGGTAGCTCAGTGGTTAGAGCAACCGCACGGATACCGCGACATCCGTGGTTCAAATCCCGGCTAGGGCCTTGAATTTTTCAGTCGTTTGATTCTACCTTTCCAACTTCGATATATAATTTTAGGATGGAATTCAATACTTATACTTACCAAGAGAAGCCTAAGGAAAGTAGAAAGTACTAAGAAAACAAGTTTCCAATAATTAAATCTTTATAATTACAATAATTTTAATTCCAGAATGTTAACCTATAGTATACATCTATAATATCAAAAGTGGAACTAATTTGAAATCATAGCGTATGAATTTTGTTTATATGTTCAATTCATATATCCATTGTCCTGGTACGTCTCATATTTTAAAGGATGAAATTACAAATACGTAATTAATTAAGTTAATCTCTATTAATGTATTAAAAGGTAATAAATTGCCCCATGCATTTCCAGGTAACGTAGGCGAAATACCCTATACAGCGAGGTAAGGTATTCGTTACGAAGGTGGAAAGTTCTCTTGATCCAGTGCCTTGATCCTTACCTTCTTTCAGAAAGAAGAAAAGAAAGAAAGAGGAAGGAGATATATATCTTATCGAGCCACGTGAAAGAGCGTGTTTCAGGCTGTCTCAGATAATTGTTCCGATGATGAATTACATGATTAAGCGTTACAAAGTGTAACGGGGCCAACGTATAGGTGCTCAGTGAGCTTTAACCCAGTTTCACTGCAAGGTGAAAATCCAAACTTTCTTCTATTCAAACCTCGGCTTCTTTTATAAGCCGTCATTATAAGTGGTTAAACTGCACCTTTTTTTAATAATATAAGAACCTGAAAAGCAGTGGTGTTAAATTGCTTTAAAAGACGCAGAGTTGGTAATTACTGGGAGACACATTTTAAAAGTTTAATGTTCTTTTTCCTGAGAAGTTGCTGAATGCGGTTATAAAAGAAACACAAAATAAATTCTAAAGTTTAAAAGTGTGTATTTCTACCACAGATACTTTAAATGTAACACTTGCACGCAGCAATGGCTGTGACATAGAGGAAAAGGCTTTTCTTAGTATTAATCAAATAAAGGTTGATTAAAATTTAAAATATATGGAAACAAGCCTATAAAATTGTTGTATAAAATTTATTGAGATGAAAATAAAGCTTGATCCCTTATTAATTTTTCTCCCAATAAGTAGCTTAAATTCTTCATGAAGTTTATTGATAATTAAGTTTCAAATTATTATTTTGGGAGAAGGAATTAATCATAATGATGTTGGAATTAATAAAAGTTCAATAAGAGTTCTTGATTAGTTTATTAATAGATTTATTAAATTTCGGGGTGGAACATTTAAGTTGAGACTGTAAAATATCGCCAAAATTAAGCGTCGTAGAAAGAAATATATTGAATAAAAATTGCTTGATACTATGGAGAAAAGTAAATGCCGTTAGTCCTGTATTGTTTGGAGGAGTGATGGTAATTTTAGGGTGAATTGAATTTTTTTAAATGGGAACCTGCAATTAGGGTCAATTTAAATTGGCACTAAAATGACAATAACAACGTTATCCAAGTAAAACCGACCAATGGCATTTACTTTCTCCCATAATATCATAAGCTTTTATTCAAGACATTTCTTTTTACCACGCTTAGTTTTGGTCCACTCTGTGTATTACGTGCTTTAACTTTGTGGTCATATGGCAACAAATCTGTTAGGAGATACTCGTGGATTGGTGTGTAGCGGACAGTTAGCCTTCTAGGTCTCATCCCTCTACCATACTATTTTAATTCTTCACGTATCCACAAAGCCACTAGCGCTAGGCAACTGTGCCTCTGCTTCTACAGATGGCATGCCGTCCAATCTACCTGCTTTCCTTATCTATGGATAGATGGTAGAATATTCGCTATTACCATCTATTTTCATTTTTACTATTGATTTAGACTTAAGGTGAAACTTTGATATTAAGTATATAGCGCAGTATTTACCTTGGGACTAAAATTACTCAGTCAGATTTTTGACCCACGGATTTGAACCCAGGACCTCCCGAATGCTAGCCGTAGACGCTACCGCCTGAGCCATCCCGCTCGGTTTAAACAATAATACTAATAATAAACCACAACTATAAAACCTGGAGTATGATAGGGGTTCCCTCTTTCACCCATATGGAAATGAAATTATTATAATTTGACTCATATCGAAATCAACACAAGAAAGTTTCACAAATGACTTAACTCCAGACTTAGAACACAACCTACAAAAAGCAAGGTATAAAATAAATAATATCTCAAAGGAATATAACCTCCAAATATCTTTGGAAGAAGTAAACTATTGGAATTTCACACGACTATATCAATTTAACATACAGAAATGCTCCTGAATAATGCGATTCTTTATCAACTATATGATATTAATTATCCTGCATTAATTGTGTCATGTATTGACCAAAACGTAAAGGATAACCTAAGCAGATTTAAAGCTATATGTAGCACAATAAAAAAAAAACATTTAAGTTGTAAATTTAGCACCAATTAACGATTACAAACTGATGTCAACCTCAGCCCTGCTGTATGAATGTGAAAGGCTTATAAAATCTTTCACACAGCTTGCTCTATCCGCCATCGTTTATGTTTATATAGCCTCCACAAGCTTTTCTTTTAAAAATACACATTTTTCTATCTAATTTATGTTAATCGACATAGTCAAATGTTTAATCCTGGTATTTAAGTTTTCAGCATCTGCAAAAAAATACTCTATCCCTAACTAGGTTTTATGTAAAGAATATTTCGCTATATTTTATTTTCCCAAAAATGTTCCAATGATATTTAATAAAATATATAAGTTTAACGTATTTGCATGATTAATACGATTTTTATGGAAAATTGAATAAATAGAAAAAATTTACTACACAAAAATGACAGTGTTAAATCGCACAAATTATATCAAATTATTTCTTTGTGATATTAACGGTTTCCGAGATATTTGTTATTTGTTTAAATTTCAAATCACTGATCATTTTCTAAAGTGCTTAGCGACAATTCGTTTATTTCAGTGCTTGAGGGGTACCGCAGGAAGAAACCTTTACAGAGCGCAAACCACCGCCCAGCCGCAACTCGCAGAACACCATCGCCTGGTTCCACAACCTGGAACAGATGACGAGAAAGATATGGGTACAGGAATCCGGAGGAAGAAGAGTTGTGGTAGAAGATGAACCACCCCAGCATTCACCTGGCGACCGGGGGAAACTACGAAAAACCCGTGGGCCAGAGAGAGTGGTCACCAGGGATCGATCCCGTGACCTCCTGAATGCGGACCGCAGACACCTGAGCCTTCCCGCTCGGTTGGAAAAAATATGAGATTTTCTTGAAAATCCGAATGTTGCAAATTTGGAAATTTCTGAGCTTACATGCCAAGTTTGGTACTAGTCTGACAATTCGACATTTGGTTATAGTGTTCACAGGGACACACGTGCACATATATGGACTATTTTATTTTATAAAAAATTTATTTTTCAATTAAAGGATCTCAAAAGTTACACGGAAATCTCCACATAAAACGTATAGATGGAGTACAATGCTTCCTCTCTACCTACTATAAATAGGTGGTAGAGAAAAGTGAAATTAAACTTATACGTCGTAAAACGGATAATGGATAGGAAACCCCGTGTCACTTTCTCACATGAGTCTCAAATTAATAATTGGTACATATTTATTTATTTATTTATTTGTGCTAGCAATCTTACTTAGAATATGGCTATACATCAGCCCAAGCTGTTATCTTACCATATTCTACCCATATTACATTCTTTAATTATACATAAAATATAATAATAATAGTAATAATAATAATAATAATAATAAAATAATATTAGTAGTAATACCAAAGTAATAATCTAATAGTACTAAAATTATAATAATGATAATATAATAAGAGAACTTAACATCAGATGATGAAACTAATTCACATCTCTTTTTATTGCCCATAACCATTTCTTTTTTACTTTGGACAGGCACTCTCCTGTAGGGTACACAACGGAAGTGGACACCTGTCGTACTGTAGCCTATGGGAAGTCCATTGCATCTACCATCTCCAGGAGGAAAGTATGAAGTGAAGGAACCGCCGCTACAGGCCACAGAGACGTACAGAAGACCAGCTACACTTCTGAATCTGCCTAAAAAAGGCGATGAACGACCCGTTCAACCAAACAGCCCTCTAGTGTCCACTAGAAATACTCTTTCCTTTAAACTTGCATCTGCACCATTTGTCCGACACCGCCCCTCGCTACCAGACCCATAGCACACTTGAAATATAGAGTAGAAAGTTGAATCAAAGGGAAATAATGGAAAGGAAATTGTGGTAAACGAGAAACCACACCAGCTTTTGCCTACCGACCGGCAAAAACCACAAAAAAATACCAAAGGTCAGAATTGGCGGTCGACGGGAATTGAAACCGGGACCTCCGTTACCTCTGGCTCGGTTGAGTCTAAAATAAGATTCTATTTTCCCTTTTTGGAACACAAAAATGAAAGCATTTCAGTGGCGTATGAGCCATTCTTCACTCAAGACGGGTGTCTTATATTGTTTCCCTCAAATTCCTTTCTAAGAAACAATCCTTGTACAGGTTTTGTGGTTAAGGAAGGGTTGCTGCTCCTTTGGTTATAATTTTTAACAGGTGAGAGCAGGTGGTAATTTTCCCACGAACAACGATGCCCCATTCATAATGCAACCAGCTCCGCAGCTCCTGGTACTTAATCCTCGGGTAAACAAAACACACTCTGTTCTCACCAACCCACTGCATCACAGGTAAACAAAACTTTCCTTGTTTTAAATCCACCATCCAATTGCAAATGTTCCAGAACGCGGACACAGTGAACCAAGTTGGTAGCTCCAAGTTTTTGGGAACTCTTTGACAGTGTAACCTGATGTACTGTAGTTGCAAACAAAATTACTTCCGCAATCGATTCCGGAAAACTGAAATCTTTGTTGCTTACCAAATCAGAAATCTGTACCCAGCTTTTCCCTCTCTAGTCTTATCTATGAACTGCTGAATTATACTAAAACATTGGGGCAGTATTTTTAACACTTATTTGATTTCGGTCTAGTTATGTAATTTAAATTCAATAACAGCACAACTTAAAGTAATATGTGTATTTAACAATATATAAAAAGTGTATATTACAGTCATTATATATGATTATATTATTGTATACTATTGTATACATGTTCAATAATGTTATGTGAATGTATTACGCAATTTAATAATGTAGGGGCTATAAGAATAATAGGTTAAAAGTTACTAACATTGAGGTCACAATGAGGTAACTTTGAGGCAATAATGAGTTTGAGAGTTTAATAATGTTACTTGTGATTCTTGGAAGAAAATGTAATAAAAGTGACAGCTTATAAAAAAATAGCCAATCAACAACGAAAAAGCTTTAGTTAAATGAAGGTATTCTATTGGAGTAGGATTAGACAATCAGAGACTTGAAATACAGAAATTTACAAGCTTAGGCGGTTGAAATCAGTTCAGTTGCCTGCAAACAGTGTTCCTAACCAGACGCAAAACGTGTCCTCAAGAAATTTAATACGTATTCGTGTGAGACGAAAATAGTTTTACGTGTTAAAGAACAGATAATTATTTCTGTTTTTAATTACTTATTTTCACTTTACTGTGTTAAAATCGTAAACAGCTTTTAAAATTATAGTTATTTGGAATTTCAGAGAAATACAGCTTTTTATAATGCTTTAGAATAGGTATATTGACACACGATTGTAAGGAACTGCGGTTCAACACGGTTGTCAGTTAAGAAAATACTTTTATTCGGTATTGGAGATAGTAAGGAAGCATTTTAGGTCGATTTACTGATTCTTCTGTTATGCGATTCCTAAAACTAAACGAATAATGAATGATGGGAAAGGCCTGGAGGGCAACCAAATCTAGAAGGTGGTGCGCGCTGAGCCTAAGGTATGTCTCTGAGATTCCAGACTGTAAGTATCCCGACTTCGGCGATAGCCCACAGTAAAGGCTCACCTCCTTCGGAGAGCGCCGAACTAATCGGGTGCCAGGGAGATATTCTTATAGAGAGCGAATTCCATGCCTCTCTGCAGCGTATCAACCTCATCTTAATGACAAGAAAATGAAATAAAAGGTAGGAAAACTTGGTAGCATTGGCCTACCGATCTGGGAAAAGTACCAAAAGTCTCAGTTCAACTGGAGGAGTTAGAGAAGGAAGGCCTTAAGTAGCTGGAGCACATCATCGCATATATGCCATAGTGGGCTTTCTGTACTTCAAACTCAGGGGGAAAAGAGATGATGGGAAGACCCGAAGGGCCACCAAATCCTGAAGACAATGTGCGCTAGCAAGAACAGGTTCCACAACCTGGATGATCCGGGTGTACACGAGACAGCACCCAGGAAAGAAGGGGACCCCAGCAGTCCTGCCAAGCGCCACGGAGACATCCTCCTTGAGAACAAATTGCACCATCTTGCTGCAACACAGGTCCTACTACTCTAAAACAGATGAGATGAAACAGATAAAAGGAAATGATGGAAGCAGGAAAAAATAGTGGTAGACGAAGATCCAGACGAATATTGCCTACCGAGTCGGGGAAACGACGAAAAAACCCATGGCCACAGTGGAATCTTCCAAATTGTGGAAAATCCACGAAAAAGTCTTCCAGTTTCACACGTTATCTACCTCGTCAAGTTCAATAGAAATCGAGCCCGGGACCTCCCGAGCCAGCTAGCATGATGCCTCTAGACCACGGAGGAAGACGTACAACGTCGGGTAAGACAGCTAGTGCTACGTAAAGTTGTGGTAATTATGAAAATCTTTAATCTTCAATATCGTGGTTAACTTTTGTTGGAAGGGATCAGAAAACGCCCTTTTGAAAGTGTTTTCCAAGCGCCGCTATGACCTCCTTAAAAATGAATGAAATCGATATACGCTTTTCCCAACACAAGCAAAGACTGGAGCAAAGTTTGGTATCACGCACACTCAGGTCTTTTACAACTTCACAATAAGTTATTTGCTGCTTCACAATGGGCTATTTATGCTTATTCAGCGATGGAGAAAAACAAAATCGCAGCGTCGAGTAATATAAATGATAGTCGGATATGAAGTGAACGGCTTGGCGTGAAATGCTTCCCAATTCATTGAACAATGCAAAAGCAACTTGCATTGCTGTATACCACAATAGTAAATTGTACAGAATGAAAAGTATGGTCATTTGTTACGTACCATTTCTAAAATTTCCACCTCTATTTTACAAACACTTATTTTCCAAAGATTTGATATTTCCATTTAACTCTTTGGCACCTAATGATACACAAGTATTTCTATTATTTTCAATTATTCTAATACACCATATACATACTCGCGATTGTACGCCACCTTTCAATCTCCTCTCTTGTACAATTCTAGGCATTAGGTGTTACCTTACCCCCAACTTTCATCTGCTTGGTCTCTTTCAGAGTTGCAAGTGTCGGCGGGAGGTCTCGGAAACCGTCCTCCGGTGTTACCTTACCCTAGTTAGGAGCTGTCAGCGCTTTTTTATCACTGGGGTGAAATCAATGTAGTCATTATTCAATAATAATAAATTATTTATAATTAATTATTATTCTCCACAACCGTTTGTAGGGCAAGGTTGGAAACGTAGAATCATACTACTGAAAAATTCAATGCCATAGCCGGGATATGAACTATCGATCTTTCTGTCCTCGGTTCTATAACCAATTGAGTTACCATGGCGACATCCCGTACATCATTTGAAGTAGTATTGTTCTTGGAGTTTATTTATTTGTTTAGCTCCACGTATGGACGTCAATTTTGAAGTGGATTGTTTGTTACGTAATATTCTGCTACGTATGTAAAGCCGATTTTAAAGATGTATTTTTGTTGTTACGCTCCAAGCTTTTTTTTAAAAAAGTATTAACTATTAACTTTGTTATTAAACTGGTTTTATAAATATTATTTATGTTTATTTTTGCCTCGGCTGCTGCAATATTACTTTAGAGACATGTTTTTCTCAATCAGGGCGTGGTGCGACAAGTATGTAGGCTTTCACAGATTTTAAGATTAAATTCACTTCTTTTTATTAATCCTTGACACAAATTAAATGGCACTACACTGATATTAAGAGCGGTGAGATTCTTTTATTTAATAATTACACTTTGTTAACGCCTATACTTAATTTTCTTTTCACATGAATACGTAATATTTCCTTAGAGAACACATCTTCCATCCGGTCACTACCAAGATCCGCAGGCAACTGGACATATTTCAACCGTCCAAACCCGTAAACTTCTGTATTTCAAGTCTCTGATTGGCTAATCTTAGTCCAATAGAATACCTGCATTTTACTAAAGTTGTTTCTGGCTGTTGATTGACTATTTTTAAAGTGTCACAAAATTTACATTATTGCTGCCCTAGTCATGACTAGTAGCATTTAAACTCTCAAACTCATTATTGTCTCAAGGTTACCTCATTGTTAGGAACTTTAAACTTATTATTCACACAGCCCTTACATTATTAAATTACGTAATGCATTCACATAAGATTATTGAACATGTTTACAATAATACAAGCATATGCAATGACGGTTACATACATTTTACAAATTATTACATACATATTGTTTTAAGGCGGGCTGTTATTCAAATTACATACTATATAATTTAATTTAAAATTATTCAAATGTTAAAAATACTGCCTCACATTAAATTCCCCAACTGACTCGTATTATTTCCGGTATGCCAGAAGGGGAACTCAATCATTCTGGGATGACATACATAATGCTGACATAAAATTTCGTTAAGTACTTTAAGTCCCGGACTTCATACTTTAACGAACTATTAATCAACGGTAACTAATTGTTCCACACTAGCCGTGAGTAGGACAAGGTTGAAAAGGTAGAATCAGACGACTGAAAAATCAGTGCCATCGCTTGAATCTAGCACTCCAATAAATTATTTATTACGATGTAACTATTAAATCTATACCTTATACGAAATTTGTTATTGAAATTGACAAACATATCGAAATAAGCTCCGTGAACATTTTTCCTACAGCGGGATTCGGTTCTTCAAGGTATACTGTGAAGTAGATATTATCTTTACTTTATTTGCACCACGCTTTGGGCGTCAATTTGAAGTAGATAGTATCTTTACGTTATTTTGTTGTATTGTTATCTTTTTTACGTTGTTATTTGCCCCACGCTTTGGGCGTCAATTTGAAGTAGGTTGTATTGATAGAGTTGTATTATATTTAAACTGTTGGGAGCCGAAATTGAAGTAGTTGCAACCGCAGGTATGGTACCCGCTTTTCGGTAGCCTTCGCCCCAAATGTACCCTAGCACAGATACTCTACCGACTGAGCTACGGGGCCAGCCAACCTTCATCTTCATGTCGCTGATGAAAGCTCTCATGTATATGTTGTAGTTGTCATCCAGTCACATTTATCATTCCTTCATCTAAAAGATCGAATTAATTATGTTGTATTGGTTTAGCCTTTCCCTTTCCCTGTGTATCTTCTGTCATAGAGGCAGTAACCGAACCACTCCTTTATTTCATATGGACTGTAAATTGATTATTGATTTGTGTTTCGTCCGTGAATTGCTTTCAAACCAGAGAAGAGCTGATCCCGGCTGGTAACCTGTAGGTGGGAAACTACATCATCTAGCTTAGCAGTGCGGCAATGTCCTTTCTATATCTACTTCAGAAGAAACGTCATTGCTGTTTTGTATTTTAACGCTGTAATTAAATCATTTCACACCATTTCCTTCCACCACGAAGAGTGGTTAATCCAGGTTGCATTTGGCTAGTCAACCTCTGGTTGTTTACACCAATAGGTACAACATCAATTGAAGGAGGCTATTTCTTACATCTCTTTCGTTTCATACTGAATGCTGATTCATGGTATTTCTTTCAAGCCAGTCACAGTGGGAGGTGATAAAGGCTGGATAAATGTAGAAACCTTACGGAAGCAAATTACGATTGCAAGATAAGGAAATGGGACACTTTTTACACCCAAATGTGCATATTCAATGCGCTACTGATAAGTGCTAGAAGTGTATTCGCACCACATTGTCAAGGACGTTGTTACAGGATGGTCGGCTTAGTCCAAAGAATCCATGTGCTTTGATGTAATGAATGCCGTGAATGGTGCCAGCGTCTACCAAGGTTTCTGGAAAGAAGGAATGTTCTGCATGAGAAGACTGGTGTCAGTACTGAACATCAATAGAAAGGAGAACAGTTCGGTCAGTTGAGTGCCAAGTATGACTCGAGGCATGTGAAACCGAGTTGCCGGACCAGCAGCTAGATGTTAGGTGTGCTTCAGAATCGAGCCAGTTTAGTCACGTAAAACACTAGGAGACGGGATGACATACCATAATGGCGACTTAAAATTTCGTTAAGTACTTTAAGTCCCGGACTTCATACTTTAACGAACTATTAATCAACGGTAACTAATTGTTCCACAATAGCCGTGAGTAGCACAAGGTTGAAAAGGTAGAATCAGAGCAACAGAATTTAACCAACCGCACAATGTACTAAGCACAGAACTGAACATGGCGTTTAGCTACACTTCATAGGACTTGGAAATCATTCGTATAGGAGAAATCTATACTAGTAACAAAATTCAATCGGCAAAATTTTCTGAGTTACAGAGGATGGTATAGAAACAGTGATATAGGACGCCTATGATCTGTGACGACAAAATTTAAAATTAAGTGACAACTTTTCATTTCAATATTTATAACTATAAATGCAAATAAATATAGACAATTCGAATGCGGTGCTGATTGAAATTTTAAAATAGTTAATTCTTCTTACGCAAGCGAAAAAAAACTACCATTCCGGTGTTTTCAAAGTTATGACCTTTGCTTTCTATGGAAAAATGCTCCGTCACCAGGAGTCAGTGCACCACTGATAGCTTAAAGTTTGCATAGAGAAACATACTAGCAGAGAGAAACACAGCAGTTGTAGTAATAGCATAATAATTGTCGTGCTTGGCTGTCAGTGTGATGGTACTGAGTTCAAAACCTTAAAAATAGTTATTATCAAAAAGATGAATGCTTTTCGTTTGGAGTGAACCCAATTTTAACTCAGAAAGTTTTATCAGTGGCGTACTGGTTCATTATTGATTTTGATCAATTGCAAACCACCATGAACTCAAATACAATACATTTCCTATATCAAAGTGCTCATCTAACACTGCTCGTGACCCCTAAAGTTTTGTCGGATGAATTAAGTAACACCCTATATAAAATTTCATAATATGAAGATATATATATATATATATATATATATACATAAATACATACACTACGTGATCAAAAGTATCCGGACACCTGGCTGAAAATGACGTAAAAGTTCGTAACACTCTCCATCGTTAATGCTGGAAGTCAATATGGTGTTGGCCCATCTTTAGTCTTGATGACAGCGTTCACTGTCGCAGGTATACTTTCAAACAGGTGCTGGAAGGTTTCTTGGAGAATGGCAGCCCATTCTTCATGGAGTGAGGAACTGAGGAGAGGTATCGATGTAGGTCGGTGAGGCCTGGCACGAAGTCGGCGTTCTAAAACATCCCAAAGGTGTTCTATAGGATTCAAGTCCGAACTCTGTGCAGGCCAGTCCATTACAGGGATGTTATTGTCATGTAACCACTCCGCCACAGCCCGTGCAGTATGAACAGATGCTCGATCGTGTTAAAAGATGTAATGGCTATACCTGAATTCCTCTTCAACAGTGGGAAGCAAGAAGGTGCTTAAAATATCAATGTAGGTCTGCGCTGTGATCGTGCCACGCAAACCAACAAGGGGTGCAAGCCCCCTCCAGGAAAACACGACCACACCATAACACCACCACCTCCGAATTTCACTATTGGCACTACACACGCTGGCAGATGACGTTCACCGGGCATTCGCTATACCCATACCCTGCCATCGGATCATCATATTGTGTACCCTGATTTGTCACTCCACACAACGTTTTGTCACTGTTCAATCGTGTAATGTTGACGCTCCTTACACCAGGCAAGGTGTCGTTTGGCATTTTCCTGCATGATGTGTGGCTTATGAGCAGCCGTTCGACCATAGAATCCAGGGTTTCGCACCTCACGTCTGTCATAGTACTTGTAGTGGTTCCTGAAGCAGTTTGGAATTCCTGTGTGATGGTCTGGATAGATGTCTGCCTATTGCTCTATACGACCCCTTTTCAAATGTCGGCGGTCTCTGTCAGCCAACAGACGAAGTCGCCCTGTACGCTTTTGTGCTGTACATGTCCCTTCACGTTTCCACTTCACTATCACATCAGAAATAGGGGACCTAGAGATGTTTAGGAGTGTGGAAATCTCGCGTACAGACTTCTGACACAAGTGACACCCAATCACCTGACCACGTTCGAAGTCCGTGAGTTCCACGGAGCGTCCCATTCTGCTGTTTCACGATGTCTAGTGACTACTGAGGTCGCAGATAATGAGTACCAGGCAGTAGGTGGCAGCACAATGCACCTAAGATAAAAACGTATGTTTGTGGGTGTGTCCAGATACTTTTGATCACAAACAAAACCAAAAGATTGCTTCTAGACTTCTGTGACCGGAAATTCCGTGTTTTGGCCAATCCGGTTGCATTTTTTTATTGTCAACGGAAAATACAGCATTCCATACTTAATACTGTGGTCGGAGAATGCAGCCAGAGATTAAAATGGTTGGTTTTTGCATAAGCATGAGGTGTTTTGCTCATTGTCTGTGGAATGTAAATGTTGCAAGATGCTTGAGAAATCTTACCAATTCTCGGGTTGACTGACATGAATTCAAGAGTTTAAGCAGTGTTTATGAATTCCTGAATGATTAATATTCTGATTTATTTCTCATTTCTTTGAAATATTTTCCGGCTAAAACACGGTCCTTATGGTTTCAAGTAGTGCATGGTATCCTCGTAGCAGGTTACATAAAATGTCTCTGATTCTAGTAAGTTACAGCATCGGTTATATGAATGTTCTATTGTGCAGCCTATTAAGACACACCTCGTGGATTCTCTGAAGAAGCTGCAGATGCATCACTATCAGTGGTGTACTCCTACATTCTTCTTCGACCAGACTTCATATTAACTCCGACGTCCAGACATAAGTTTTGTGTATTGTTGCTATGTGTTGCATGAATATGATTATATGACCGTTTTAACTATGTTGCTTATCTGAAAACAGGTAAGCAGAGATAAGCTAAGCTCTTCTGTAACAATCTGCTAAACTGTATAAGGTCCTAGGTTTCTTTGTGGTTTTCCCTGGTTGTCAAAGGCGAATGCTGGAGTGATGTATTCTTTCATTTCCCTTTTATATTTCAGGTTGACTCCTCGGCTGTGGTTCGGTCGCTGTCGGGCAGATGGCATACCTTTTGGCTACCGCGCTAACCGGTACAAACTAACTTCAACTAAGAACGGCTTGTGTGGGCCACCTGGTATGCACAGGCCATTTTCTCTAAAAATTATTTAGAGGTAGTGAAAATACTTTTAGATTTTCTAATTTATATCAACAAGCATACACTAATCACAGCTTATTTTAGTCATTTTTAATTTTTCTGCTTGACTACTGGTTCTCATACTCATTGTAGCGTTTGTAATAAACTCATCTATTTTCTTCTTCTTCTTTAACAGATTAACCTCTTCTTTGAAGGACTTACAGCCTCAGGGGCTTATAAGCTAATGCTTGAGGAGCAAGCAAACTCTAGATCGTGGCATATCCAGGATGGGTGATCAACCCAATGTCTGGTATGGCGGTAAGGAAGAAGGAAATGAAATGAAATGAAATGTAGTAATGAAGCGGATGACAGGAAAATTCGCGGATTAAATTATCCAACCCAGCATTCACCTAACGACCAAGGAAAACTGCGGAAAAACATCTACGGGTTTGAACCCAGGACCTCTCGAACGGGAGCTGCATAGGTTAGCGCAGCGCCACCTTGCTCAGTGATCTATTTCCATGCAGCAAAACACACGAACACAGTAAAGTCACTCTTGCACGCATTACCTGGCAAATGAACACCGGTTTTTGGAAACATAAATTTAGAGTTCCACATTCAAGTCGAACTCTCGTATCTGATTTCTTGTCATGTACAACGATAAGTCTGTAAATAATAGGATTTCTGTGGACATAAGAATTCTCGGTGACGTCTACAGGCAACAAAAGGTGGACAGTAATGTGGACCTGTAATTGATGAAGGGTTTCTGTTATACGCTGCTGTACTTTTGACTGAGATTAGCTGATAAGGACTGAAGGGCATAAGGTGTTTCCCATTTTTAATATTTCACAAACATGCGAGGGATGACATAAAGCATACTCCGTCCTGTATGTGGATGTACATGTAATTGTTTCATGAAGGATATCTACGATACTGTGTATCTTCCAATGGGCTATTTCCTCTCCCTCTTCATCTTTTTCTCTCTCATTTAACCAGCTTAATGTACTTTGCAAGGAAATAAGTTCGATTTCGACAACAACTATCACTTTGAGTTTTTCGAGGTTTTCCCTAGTCAGCAGGCAAATGCTAAGGTAGTTTCTCATCTACCACCATTTCCTTTCCGTCATCTCCCTATCATTCCGTTTCTTTGTCATGTTAAGAGGCAAAAATTGAGTTTTATTTATGGACGCTCTTTAGCTGCTGTGGTCCTTAGCGTCCCATTCTGTATTAGGCGTGAAATACCAAAACGTTTGCTCAGAGGCCTCTTTATCAGGCATGAGGTTCTATTCCGTGCCTAAATCTACGACACGGAACCACTGACTTCACTTTCCTTCTGAAGAAGGAAGCCACGCTAAGGATTTTTACGCCTGAAGTAATCCATTGCCCTTCGTCGTGTTTGATCCCGCGATCTCAGGAACTAGAGGCTAGCATGGTACCCCGAGACCATGGAGGACGTCATCTTACAGGTGTATTTCTAGTTTTTTTGGATATGGCGGCGCGGACAGATGGCGCTGATGCTTACTCAAAGGAAAGAGTGGACACTAGAGGGCTGCCTGGTCGTCGGGTCGTTCGTAGTCTTCTCTAGGCAACTCCAGAGGGGGGACTGGTCCCGTGCCTGCAGGTATTAGGGACTTCCGCGCGATTGCGTGGTCTGTCTGCCTGCGACCTGTAGCCTCCTGTGGTTCCTTCATTTGAAACCTTCCTCCTGGAAGGATTTAGCCACAATAGATCTATATAGGTCTCATTGCGCGAGGTGTCCCCCTCCTATGTAATAAGCTATTCTACCTATAGAACAAAGGACCGCACGCTGTTAAAGAGCTATTAATGTAACTGCTGTTTCTTCGCAATTCATTGTATTTGCTACCCTTTACATTAAATTACAATTACAAAATGTTTAAATTGCTTAGCTTAGAGGAAGGTGACCAGTTTTGCCTCCATTTCTTTGTACACTGATGTTAGAAAACTGTAGAGCCCTTAGGTGACTCCTTCAAGGTGACTTTAAATATTAGAGACATCATACATCAAAGGCGATCTGTGCTATTGTACGTACTTAATTAAACAAGCTGTAAAGTTAACTACTATTAGGGTAAATTCTGTCTTGATAATTGTTCTTTCACACTAGCCAAGGTATGCGGTGTATTGGAAAGCTGTATCATACTTGACAAATTCAATATCACGGTCGGAAATCGCATCACGGATCTTCAGCTATCCGTGCCAATGGTCTTATGCTACCACGCATTAAACATTTTGATCTCAATCCCTTCCCATCGGGAGCTGTTCGGAGTGCGTTGGACTCGGCAGGGAGGTTGGGTACACCTAAGCAGCGATTTGCTAGAATATATCACCACCACCGAGGTTGTTCGGTACTCTTCCTTTTGGAGTCGACGCGCGTAGGTAATGTATCCACTTCCGTCCCTGAGCAAGCCGGGGAGCCCAATTAACCCTTTATTGCCGGAAATTTTTTGCTAGATGTGCTACTACTCCTCTAATTCCCGAATCAGTTTTCATATTCCTTTCACTGGCACCACCACCGAAGTGATTATCAGCCGTGATCGTTAAAGCGAGACAAAATGGACTGGTCATCCATTCAAAGGCAAATGTCGCGAGTTCGAGTCAAGTGACTGCAATGAAATGCGTTAGGAGTAAAGGACGGGTAGGCCCCAAGTAAAACAATCAGTGATGGAACCTTGGATGCTGACGGGTTTACAATTGAATAAATTTTGCTTCTTATTATTGAAAAAAACGAGATTTTCAATGGAAAATTAATACTTTTACGATATGAAACAACTATAAATATCTGTATTTTATTACTGAAGGTTAGCATAGTATGCGATTTGAAAAAAACAACCATTATAAAATCTAAAACCTTAAAAAAATCTTTATATTAAAGATGGTACAACAGGCTATAAGGTGTTAATTCTGATTTTATAGGAGCTTGGAAGTGAATGGGTGGGGTTACGCTTAAGCATATTCCCCTTGCATCTACAAGAAAATTAGCAATAAGATTAACATCTCGATTAACATGAAGCATATGGAGAATAAGCGTTTGTAAAAATAGTTTGTACAAGAGTAGAGCAAGTCATGTGAGTGTAACACATCAGATTTTTTTATAAGGAATATAAATATTTTAGAAATATCGTACCTTAATCAAAATTGTTATAGCTATGTTTGAGAAGACAAAAATGAACAATTATGTTCATGTAAAGGATAATACAGGGAGGAGGTATTTTATTGAAAATTTTGTGTCGTGTCCTTGGGAAGATATTAAACTCCAACACCATATTTGGTATTTATCCAACCTTTCAGTTTGGTTTATGCTGTTGAGGATATGCTCTCGGGCCTCCTGAAATCTCGAAATTGAATTTTTGGATGGAATACGATACTTTCTCCTACCTACTATAGACATATGGTAGAGAAAGTGAAAAATCACCCAGGGAATACTTGCTTGTATGTACAAAGCCCTAAATTACTGCGGAATGCCACAGCTATAGCACATTCTCTCATCGCTAGAAGTCCTCTGATCTTAAATGTCCTCTTGCAGCAATTTCCTCTGTGTCCCCTCGTTTATCTCCAGAAACCATGGTAACATGATTACACACGCGGTTAGGTACACACATACTACAGCACAGATTTCTGGAGCAGAGATGAATGATGGAATGATATGCGCTTGGGATAAACCCGGGATATTCTCCACTCTCTTCCTTCTGAGTAAAGGTAAAAGGGGAAAGAAAATGTCCACCTCCATTTCCTTCAAGCACTATATTCGAAAGTCCACAAAGCCGCCTTTAACCAGGGGTGCATAAAACGTCTAGTTTGTTACATTGCTTTACATTCTCATTTCAACTTCGGCCAACGCCTGCAG
The DNA here is from genome assembly GCA_030765065.1 of Deroplatys truncata. Taxonomy (NCBI): domain Eukaryota; kingdom Metazoa; phylum Arthropoda; class Insecta; order Mantodea; family Mantidae; genus Deroplatys; species Deroplatys truncata. The sequence goes on along the minus strand of CM060984.1, from coordinate 167,642,668 downwards.
CACGTTATACTTGCTACGCCAATAAAATGTGAGGTATTCACCATACTATAAAAAAATCTTATGAGATACACTTACATGAATTTCTGTACCCACTGTCGTTTATTTTTATGGAGCTACTACAAACTATTCTTAGAAATAATTTTGTTTTATTTAATTCTTGTTAGAGATAAACCTTTGCAGAAATAGTTTCATACCGATTTCGTTGTAGGTAAAGGGGAATAGAGAAAAGCGATTCAATAGTCAGATGTTTAAAAACCGGATCACTATGTGCTGACCTTAAAATGCCTACTATTTCCATTACATCGTGAGAAACAAGTGAAAAGCGACAGCAAAATATTGAACAATTCGAAACAATAATAATATATATCTCAGAAATGGCTGAAATTCCACAAAAATTATTGAAAATAAATTGTGTCTCTTAAAGATCTCTGCATATTTTGTAAAGTACTTCTTTGTCTATCTCCTATGGTTTATCCGTTGTACAAATATTTACAAAATTACTTTCCAACGGAGAGGACTTCATAGGCTATTGGCAGAAAATTAAAGGTATAGATTTTATTTAGCATGTGAATGTCTTAAAGATGGGATATTTTATGCTCAAAATCGCTAAAGTCATTTTGAGAAAATTAAAAATAAGGATAATTTATCCATGTAAAGTGTGGTTTGAGTTGGGGATTTTCTTGAAAATCATTGTGTCGAATTTCTGGAAGAGGGTTGAACTTAAAAACCAAATTTGGTATTTAGAGAGTTTTCAGTTATGCTGTTCACAGACACACAGGCGGATACACGCAAGCATCTTTTGCACAAACGTTTTTGTTTTTTCGGATTCGGGGAGCCGAAAAATTGTATAAAACTTTTGGATGGAATGCAACAGGTACTTACTATATGTAGGTAGTAGAGAAGGTAAAAATTTGACAAATTCAGATGTATCCCTTATATATTATACCATTCGTATAAAATGCGATTATTCCATCCACTCACCACATCCGTATATTTGCTTAGGAATGATGTTCAATTAAACAAGAAATGCTTATTACTACATGCAGAAACAGTATTAAATATTTATTCGTAGTAATACGCTGACACAATCTAAGGAAAGACGAAAATATCATAAGCTTTTGAACAAGTCATTTAGATGATGCACTTATACTGGCAAAGTAGCTATATAAACATGCAACAGAAACATCAAGAATGGCATGGTTCAGACTGGGGAGCTGGAGGGCACAGAAAATGACTGACGACTCTGGTAGGAGAATCTGTGGTTTGGATGAAGATTGGTACACATTTTGGCGAAATGCACAGTGAGGGAACCAGCGAACAATTAGGCCCAAAGAAAAATTCGTAAGTCCTGCTAGAAGGAGATTGGCATGTTGGGATTTACTGGCTGACCAGAGGAACTGGCAAAACATGGGCAATTTCTTGGCTAAAGTGCGCGAAGCTAGGTCAGATTTGTTTAGTTAGCCAAAGGCAATTTATCTCTATTTTTATTTTTCCTGTCTTTTTTTTTGTTTCTTTTGTGACCATACCTTGTATCTTAAAGTACGGGCAATGATCCATTCACTAAATACTTGTTTAATAACTTCAATAATTTTAAACTATTTAGACACCTATCTGCCTGTCTAACTTGCAACACGGGACATTTCAGAAGCGGCTAAAGTTTATTTGACCCAAAGCTTGTATTTTAATGAGCTCTACACCCTTCTTTAAGGCAGTTTTTGTCCATTTTTATGGTGTTATATTTATAGAAAATTATAAAAAAATCAACAAAATCAAGGAGATTTAAATAACATTACAGAAAATTCAAGATATACATTTTATGTATTATTTCAGTAGGTCAAATGCATATGATAGAGCCTTCTATAAGGAAATAAAATACATTGAAGCTTCCTGTCGATCCTTGGAAAATTCTGATCTTAAATACAAAGTTTGATAGTCATCCCACATTTCGTTTCTGTATTATGCTGCTCACACACACGCACACGCGCTCACGCGCGCTTTTCTGAGTAGTTAATATTTTTAATTCCGGATATTCCAAAATTGTATTTTCAGTGAAACCTACATGTAGAATTTTTGGGTGAAGCGTAATATTTCCTTTCCTTTATATAAGTAGGTGCTAAAAAAGGTAACAATGCATAAATTAAGAGTATAAATCATGGCAAAGGATGAAAATAACTCCGTAAAAGGCTAGCATTTAAACTGTCAAAATATTATATTATAATACAACTGATACAAGCGACACACGGACGGACAGACACAGATATTATAAACCTAGAAATACTTATCTTACCTTCAGTTTCATGCTTAAATGTCTGCAGGGTAAATTGAATAGTATTCCTAGTTGTTCTTTATTAAACGCTTACTCGTATATCTTAATATACCAAAACGTCGTACAACAATGAAAACCTTTGATTACCGTTCCTATAAGTTGTTTAATTTCTTACCAATCAAGATTAGAAATTTAGCTTTGATCACAATCAAAAGATCAATTACATTGTAATGTTCTTTATGGTGCTGACGAATGTTTTTAATATTAGATTTGTCGCGGTAACTTCGTGTTATCTTATTTACGAGCGCCTGTTATTGTATTACTAATTTGAATTTTGGGTTCTTTGTCCTCCGGCTAGCTATTATTATTACAAGTCGAGCAAATCTCTTGAACAGGGTGCGTAAACGGAAAGGAGTTGTTACTAAAAGATAACACTGATAAAAGAATTTGTTTTTACACTTTTATTGCCGTCATACTTTATTCATTTCACATAATTACTCTTGATACAAGCCCGACTGAAACTGTTGTTTTTTCGAATGTAACTATTATCACTTATTTGCCGCACATTATTAATTCGCATATTTCACATCTTTTAACTAACTTTACGACGCGAGAGATTCTGTAGAATTGCGGGACGTGTAACCCGTGAATGATTCTGTTGAACTGCGCGACGTTTGCCTTGTGAATTATTCTGTAGAACTGCGCGACGTATAACCCGCGAATGATTCTGTTGGATTGAACGTTACCCGTCTCTGGCTTTAGCTTTTTATACTCCCTCACCCCGATATGCCTAAACATTATAACAGAACTGCTATTGGTTAATAAAACGCGCCAACATTAGCGTCTATTTTATATCCAATCAAAATTACGAACACATATGCTCTAGGGAAGATATTCCCTCCATTTCTAAAGAAATGCACGCTACTCTGACGTCATTTGTTTGTCTCTTCTAATTGATAAACAACTCACCCCCTCGCTACATTGTTACCCGCTCCTATTGTCCGCTCCTATTGAGGTCGTGTATACTTATTTCCTAACAATGCTTATAATTAACAAACATCTCAAATCATTGTCATACAATAATGCTTATTTACACTACAATCACTCTATCATTTACAGTGTTGTGATATAAAATACTGCCACAGATTTTAATTGTTTAACTTCTCTTTATTGTTCCATATAAACCCCTCCTTTAACTGCAGCGTTCATATCGACGGCCTTTTACCTATGCAACATATTACCTAATGGCAGTTATACAGTTGTGGTTGAATTTATGGTATTCGTTGGTTTTTATACATCAGATCACATATGCATTTACATTCATACTTCCAGATTATGGAGAGGATATGGAATAATCTTTGCTAGAGAAAAATTCTCACCTCCAGCCGGTAATCGAACGCGGGATCTTTCGCACAGCGGGAAGGTGCTCTAACGACTGAGCTACGGGACTAACCCTTATTTAATGTTATGTGCAGTATTGAAATATCAGTCTGTACTATTGTATGGCAATGATACAGTACAAATCGATATAGGCATTACTCAAGACGTATATCTTTAGCGTTGTTTATTTGCGGATAACGCAGCAACACCTGTTGTGTATAGAGAGTAAAGGCTACTTGAATGTAAATAGGATAACAGTGTTATTACTTAATGTCCCGAGTAGGGAAATAACATTGGAATTCGTCATTTCTTCAGTGTGCAGTACTTTACATTATAAACAATGAAAATAATTCTCCCTTCTTTTTCAACATAGACAACTATTTATTTGTAATAATAAGGATGGATTTGTTGGTTTTACTACGGGAAAATTATGTATGAGTCATAGTTTTAGCCTTAGGCAGTTAAGTGATAAATCATATGTAAAAAGTCAGGACATCTTTGTGTGTTTCGATTTAGAAAATGCATATGATAAGTGCCTATTAACCAGCTATGGACTGCAATGGAAGAAATAAGAGTTGAATTTTCATTAATATTAACTATTAGGGGATTATATAAAGGATGCTAAGCATTAGTTAAAATAGTGAAAAAATATCTACGCCTTTTAAAACGATTAAAGGTCTCGAGAGGGTTGATTTACCTCTACCCTGCTTAAGATCTATATACAAGAAATATTGGAAAAGTGGAAAGAATCATGCAGGGGTATGGGAGTGTCAGTCAAACAGGAAAGTATACATTCCTTGTTTGCGGATGTCCAAGTATTAATAGACGCCGATACGACGTTAAATATATGATGAAGAAACCACTGGAGGCATTCGATGTAGGATGACTGAAGGTAAACATTGAAAAAACAGAATATTTAGTAGTGAATGGTGAAAGTACAGGTATTATCCTACCACAAGGGAACAACAATTTAAATACTTGGACTCGATTTTATATGAATCTGGTAGTTGTGGTAGTTGCAAAGCAGATATAGAATATTGTAGACGGCGGCGCCGTGGCCGAGTGGTTAGACCGCTCGCCTCTCACCGAGGTGGGTTCAATCCCAGGGACCCGCATGTGGGATTTGTGGTGGACAAAGCGGCGTCTGGGCGGGTTTTCTCCGGGTTCTCCGGTTTCCCCCGCCATTCATTCCACCGACTGCTCCATCGTCACCTTTCCTTTCATCCATTTCGCCATCATTTCGTTCCAACTACTTCCTTCATCCCATTCCAGGCATCGGGGTGATCACCCATCCTGGATATTCTGTCTGCTCCATGAGTGTCTGCTCCTCGACGAGCCTCTGATCCCAGGCACCCGCTAGTAAGTCCTGGGGGTGTAAGTCCTGCATAAGATGATGTTAAATAATGAATGAATGAATATTGCAGACAAGAAGGGCTATAAAAATATTGAATGGGATTTTATGCAGCAGTTATACCTAGAAAAATAAAACAACATAGTCTTACAATGGTAGTGGAAACTATGATATATGGAGCGAAGAGTAGGGCATTAGTTGAGAGTCGGAAAAGAAAAATTCAGGCACTGGAGATGGATGGGATATTAGAGGAGCCAGAGCATCTAGGTTGGAGAGAAAAATGAATGAAGAAGTAAGGCAGTTAATGGACGAACAGTTACAGACAGAATTGAAACAAGCTTTACAATGGAATTGCCATCTCCGAAGAATAATAGAACAAAGAAGGCCTAGAATGAGTTTGGAATGGGACTAGGAGTAGAGTAGGAAACGTGGAGCGAGCACATTAGAGAAATGATATAGTTAAGACGATGAGGAGTGGATATCCGGAGAAGGAAGGATGGCAGAATCGTGAAGAATGGAGAGTAGGAATAAAGGGTAACCATTGAAAAGTGGAAAAACCCTCAAAAGTAAAAAAACAAAAGTAAGTAAGGATGGATTTGCAATGTGCGTTCAGTCATATTATCTTTATTATCTAGCTGTCCATGTCTTATTTTGAATCATCACTCGGAATGTTACAGTTTTTTTAAAAACACTTTTATTAATTTCTCTACTATGTATAGTAAGTAGGGGAAGTATTGTATTCCACCCAAAAATTCAATACCGAGATTTCACCGGAAATATATGTTTTGAGACCCCCTGAATCATAAAAAAAGCATTTTTGGAAACATGTCCGTGTGTGTCTGTGTCGGATAAACATCAAACTTGGTATTTAGGTTCAGTATCTTCCAGAGATGTGAGACGAAGGCTTTCAAGAAAATCTCCCCACCCGAGATTACACTTTACATGGAACATTTTTCGAACTTATAATTTTCTCAAAAATGGCTCTACGATTTTGATTAAAGCATCATATGTTTAAGATATTTTCACGACAAATGCAATGTATATCTCGAATTTCATTGTGAACGACTTTTGCATAACTGGTAAACCATAAGAGATAGACAAAATTTTACTACACAAAAAATGTAGATCATGTTGAAATACACAATTTATGTCATATACATTTTTTTGTTGGGTGAACAATTTGAGAGGTATTGCTTGTTATTCCCTTAAATTTTCCAATACTTGTAGTTTTTCTCAGATTCGTTATTCATTTTTTATGTCCTGTACATACAAAGAGAATGGAATGCGCCACATAGCAACCAGCTCTTAAAAGATTTGACTATCACTTAAATACTACCGTATTCCCCTTGCACCTACAAGAAAATAAGCAATAAGATTAACATCTCGAGTAATATGAAGCATATGGAGAATAAGCGTTTGTAAAAATAGTTTGTACAAGAGTAGAGAAAGCCATGTGAGTGTGGCATATCAGATTTTTTAAAAACACTTTTATTTGTTATTGTTTCCGAAGTGACATTCATCAGTGCTCTTGTATTATTTATGTATATGATGGTGTGAAAGAGAAAAACCAATGGCCTCAACTCCATGAAATAAATAAATACATAAATAAGTTAGGCACGTGAGACACGATTTTAATTCTTTCAAAAATATGATCTTGGAAAATTAAACTGATTGTTCAACAACTTTATTGAATAATCTGTAATAATACTTTCAATTAAAATGGTTGAAATTTCTATAAATTTGCAGTTTCAGTCCCTGAAAATAAGAATAGGAAAAAATGGCCGATTACACACGTAGGAAGATTTGTAGACATTAGCTTATTTTATGAAACGTTGAACATATTTGCGTGGTCCTAGCAATTGCCTTTTCTTGTATGTTATTTTATAAAACATTTTCAGTACAAAAATACTTCAGCTGAAATTTCATTAGATAATCTTTAGATGCCAAATGTTTCCTTTTCATGATGAAACATATTGGGTTTGGGTCCCAAAAATAGTTTCTGTGAAAGGGGAAACCATGTGATATTTACGCTATTCTTTAATTAATTTGAAAGCAGCGCAGTCCAGCGCAAGAGCCCGATTTTCGCTTTCCGAAATGCAATCTGCTCTGATTATAAAATAAAACACTGGGAGCATCTGTGCGCGCAGCTCTGCGCTGTTTTCTATCATTTATTTACGAAACAAAACAAGATTAACGCGGCGTTTGCCTCTGAGACCCTTCATATTAAATTATTATTTTACAATGAGCCCCGTCACTGCGCATGGACAGTGACCGAAATAAAGGACGTAGTGGAGGGGGTAAAACTCGTTCCATTTGTGATGCAGGCAAACAAATCCCACATTAACCACTTCTTCCCTCCGTTGTTTTCCCTTTTTTTACTGTTCTTTTATTTCCTCTTTCTCCTCCTGGATAATAAATTCCATCCTCAAGGCACTTAGCTGAAAGTTCAGAATTGCAAACTCGCGAGCCCCTCAGAATTTCGGCTGCAATAAGGATTTCCTGACTTCGAGTTGGCTCAAGAATTTTAATTCTTTTATGAAAGGCAACGGCTCTTACATTTTAAGTTCTAAATTAGGCATGAACAATTTTACCTGTTCCATCTATTAATTTTATGTAAAGTTTCTTGTGACCTGGAATCCATCTCTCTCAGTTTAATTCAAGGCTTAGGTAACGAAAATGAATTTCCCAACAAGATTAAATTAATAATTTTGGGCCTTGCTTAGCTGTAATAAGAAATCTTGTAGCGTACTTCATTACCAAAGTCAAAGCTTTTAAACACGTATTTTGGTGACTACACTAAATTTTTCACAGAATCTTCATTGTAAATGCATGTTTATGTGTCCCTTTGAATTCAAGAAAAGGAGTGTAGAAAATGGACCATTAAGGTGTGTTTGGATGTACTGAAAGGCATAAGTGAAAACATGGTCAGATATACATCACATTTTAGCTCTTTAAATTAGTATACGATACTGCGTACACCGAAGTGCCAAAAATGAGGCCTTCATAGGAACAGAAAGGTTTAAGTTGGTACTGAAATCTTCAGGCCCACCCCTCCTCTCCAACTTCCCTATTGCCACTTGAACGACTAGTTGCTTACATCATCCCAAAAGAGGGGCGTGCCAGTGAATTGCCAATTCTCTTGCTGGTTAAGTAAGCAACATACATGATCGTATTAATAAGGATTACGATAATGGTCCATCCGTTTAATTATGCTTGTTGACTAATAGGTCATATCAGTGTCGTCATATACAATAATAATAAAAATAGTAATAATAATAATAACTAGTCTTTTGTATTGCTATTACCTATATTTACGAGTATTATATACAATTTATTGCACTCTCAGCCTACCAAGTTAACCGCTTTGAAAAGAACACATAGTCTGCGAACACCGAGAAAAATTATCTTCTCAATGCTAATTATAAAAAAAATATCGGTTGTGCAATTTATAATGTTAGAATGTTTCTCTCTTTATACAATTATTTAGCACACCCTGCTAAGGAATTTTATTATAGGGGAGTAAATAAATCAAAAATTTCTGATATGAGGCTTATTAGAAGGTATAGGTATCTAGAAATTTCAGTGTATACATCTATAGAATTAGAGTGAAGGTTATTCAGAGGTTTTATCATAGCTTCATTATATATACGTCTGCACTATTTGGTAAATGATTTTAAAGAAATAAATGTAACATAGGATTCGTATGTCGCTTTTTAAGCTCTAACTTCTGTTTAAATCATGGCCATCTATAATCACTCCACTCTTAGAACCCAACTTGATGTAAACACATGACGTCATTAACAGCGGGAAACCAAAGCACACCATAAAATATAATACTTTAAATATGCACGATTATCTGTGGGTTTCCAAAGAACTAATTTAATCAAACGTAGTTTGAAACTTTTGACTAATATAGAATAGTAAATGATATGAAATAAAGTTATTAGTACTGTGTGGTATTCTTTACCTCTATCCTGCATTCCTGCACAATTAAGAGCAATTGGTAAGAGAATAAACATGCGCTGAAAACGAGACTAACGCGGAGGGGTACAAAATAGGTTGTTTACATCAACTTTGGTTCTAAGGCTGGATGTATTATATGTGTATTTCTTTGTATAAAATGTGATTGACTTTGGTTTTTATACTCTTTGGAGTACACAACTATTTTCTACTCCATGAGATTCTCATCGAAGTCTTTGTAACTCCTTTTAGTATTTTAATTTATTTATAAATCAACATTAGGGCGGCGCCGTGGCCGAGTGGTTAGACCGCTCGCCTCCCACCGAGGCGGACCGGGTTCAATCCCAGGGACCTGCATGTGGGATTTGTGGTGGACGAAGCGGCGTCTGGGCGGGTTTTCTCCGGGTTTTCCGGTTTCCCCCGCCATTCATTCCACCAACTGCTCCATCATCACCTTTCCTTTCATCCATTTCACCAACATTTCGTTTCATCTACTTCCTTCATCCCATACCAGGCATCGGACTGATCACCCATCCTGGATATTCTGTCTGATCCATGAGTGTCTGCTCCTCGACGGGCCTCTGACCCCAGGCACCCGCCTGTAAGTCCTGGGGGGATATTACCACACACAAACACCCACATACACTCATACATATTTTTTCTCATCACAACTTAACTTCTTCCTAAGCAGAAGCAAGAAAATTATTTTAAAAATTCCTGAATACTTTGAGGCAATATTTTTAACACTTAAATGATTTTCAGTCTAATTATATAAATATAAATTCAATAACAGCCCGCCTTAAAGCAATATGTGTATGTAACAATATATAAAAAGTGTATATTACAATCATTGTATATGTTTATATTATTGTATACATGTAATAATGTTATGTGAATGTATTATGTAATTTAGATAATGTAGGAGCTGTGAGAAAAATAGGTTAAAAGTTACGAACAATGAGGTAACCTTAAGGCAATAATGAATTCGAAATTTTAACAATATACTTGTGATTCTTGGAAGCAATAATGTAATTTTAGTGAGAGTTTATACAATAGCCAATCAACAACCAGAAAAAAAGCTTTAGTTAAAAGAAGGTATTCTATTGGACTAGTATTAGCCAATCAGAAACTAAAAAGAAGAAAAAAATACACATTTAGAAGTCAGTTGCCTGTAAACAGTGTTCCTAACCGGACGCGAGACACGTCCTCAAGAAGTATAATACGTATTCGTGTGAGACGAAAATAATTTACGTGTTAAAAAGTGCAAGTACTTAATAAAAGAATCTCACAGCTCTCTATATCAGTGAAGTGGTATTTAAATTGTGTCAAGGATTAATAAATGTAGTGAAGTAAAATTATAATCTGTGTAAGCCTACATTCTTGTAGCACCACAACCCTGGCAAGACATCCATGTCTCTAACAATAATACTGACGCAGCCGAGGCAAACATAAATATATAATATTTAAAGAAAGTCAAATTACAAAGTTAATATTTTTTAAACTTGGGGCGAAGGCTACTGGAAACCGTTTACCATACGTGCGGTTACAAACAGTCCCAACAGTTTAACTACAATACAACTCCTACGACAAAATAACTTCTTCAAATTGACGCCCAAAGCGTGGTGCAAATAACGTAAAGATACTAACTTCTTAAAATTGGCACAAAACTTGGGGCAAACTATAACAATACAACCTTCTTCAAATTACATATATAATTTTAAATGTTGAGCGGTAATTTAACACAAAATCTGAAATACTTTGAAAATTATTGAATGCAGAATTGTGCATCGACAGATGTTTAACATACAGTGTAAATGTCTGAATATTTTTATATATATCACAGGGTTTAGAAATTTTATCTTAAAACCCGAACTCTATCGCAGACCTGTTGATGTAGCTTACATTATGTAGCTACATGATGGTTTCACAGATCCTCCTTGATGTCAGATAGCTCTCGACTCACAACACTACTGGCATCCATATTAAACTTCTGACAAATGTGGGAACATGCGGCAACTGCTGGTATGCAATATTGCGAGTAATAATGTCGCACCATTTTGTCTTCTTCCGTTGGCACTTTGTCAGTAGTGATGGCTTTGCAGAGGGAAATATTGCCTGTCAAACACTAAGCTATAAAGACATTTGAGCGAACACTCTCCTTAGATCCTTTAGCTTGATATGCTAGTATTCGGTAGTGGTTGCTCGTTAGCAATATTTAGGTTCCCAGCAATTCGAGTATCAGGGAACCGACTTTTAAGAGGCGATTAATATACTATCGTGCTAATGTTTAATTTATTAACTTTATTTTCCATTATCTCGGAAACTATATAAGATATCAGACTGAATTTTTACAAGATGTATATGCATGCATTTTGAGTTCACTGATCGACTTATATAAAGATCATTTTTTAAGGAAGACTTTTTTATCAAGAATACGCTTAATGTCGTGCCGGCATGTTGCATGTTGGTTAGAGCAACCGCACGATAAGGGAAGATCCGTGGTTCAGATCCCGGTTATGTCACTAAATATTTTAGTCTGATTATACCTTTCCAACATTGTTCTACCCAAGACTTGTGAAAGAACAATTAATTACCATATTATTATTAGTAAAATTAAACGGTAATTTTCTTCTTTTAAGAAATAGAAGTTTATTAACACACCAGACCATCAAAGACATTAAACTGATATTTGTATTCAACCTAAATTTTAATTTTGCTATATTCAATGGTATCTGAGAAAGCGGGAGAAAGAGAGAGAGAGAGAGGACAGCATCCAATAAAGACTGGACTTTCTGATGCTCAAAGCAGAGGTCTCAATGTGTTAGAATTGTTGTTTAGTTAGAATCATTCCCTAGCCCACGCAGAGTCTCTAACGTCATATGAGCGCGTTTCTTAACTGAAGTAATGAAATAAACCTATAAGCTGCAGATAATGGCTTCCAACGAATATACGTTGTTTCTTAAATGAAAATTCCGTCATAAACATATAAAATAAATGAAAAAACTGATATGATGCATTCACATTATTTCACTACCCTCTCTCGTTTATTAGTGGGTAGACAACTATTCCTACTGAAGCCTATTTTCCTATCTACTGTATTTTAATCCAAATAAACCTTTGCAGAAATAGCTACATTACACATTTCGTTATTGATGCAAAGGGAACAGCGACATTCAAATGTTTAAGAACTGGACACTATACGCTGATCTTAAAATTCCATACTGTTTCCATGCAATCGCGAGAAACAACTGAATGTTGAAAGGAGTTTAAAGAATGACCAACAAATGAACAATTCGAACCTTTAATAACGGATGAAATGACTAATGGCAAAGTAAAACTTATTTGAAATAAATTATGCATTTTAAACACATCTACATTTTTTTTGTAGAACATTTGCTTCTATCGTTCGCCAGTTCTACAAGATTATACTAAATTCCTTCCGAATCAGGACATATATATATATATATATATATATATATATATATATATATATATATTTTATGAATGTAAATGTCTTTAATATAAGATATTTTAGTCAAACTCTAACAGCCATTTTTTGGAAAATAAAAGATTTCAAAAAATATTCCATGAAAAGGATAGTTTAGGATGGAGGGATATACTTGAAGATCTTTGTAGAAGGTACTTCTTTGGAAGGTACTGAACCTATACACCAAGTTTGGTATTCATCCGACTTCTCGTTTTTGAATTAAGCTGTTCAGAATCTCACTCACACATACACACATGAACCTTTTTCTGAAAATGCCTTTTTGGATTTAGTGAGTCCCAAAACATGTATTTCCATTTAAATATCGTTAACAAATCCTTGGGTGGACTGCAGTATTTTCTCTACCTACTGCTCAGCATCCAAGGATGCAACACTAAGACTTTAAACAAAATCCCCACATACCAAGAGCCTTTCACATGAAACATATTATCCTTGTTTTCTTATACTCTTAAAAATATTTCTTTCGTTTTGATGGAAATAAAATATAAGATATTTACACAGTAGTTAAACTATAGTTCTTCAAAATTCTGCGAATAGTGTGTAAAGGCATATAGTTAAAACCTTATTAAAATGTATACACACCATTTGTGCCAAATACACTTTTTGTGGCATTATCCATTTCCGAGATATTGTTTGATTAGTTGTAATTTTCAAGTACTTCCTAGTTTTTAAAGTGGTCACTATTCCATTTTTTCTCGAGGTCATACAAGCTGTGGAATTTCAATTTCAGCATATAATGACCCACTTATTAAAGAACTGACTATCGCTTTAGCCTCTGTACTATGGTATGTATACAGCAAAATTTAAAACGAAACTATTTCGCAAACGTTTATCTCGATTAACATGCAGTAGATAGATGAATACAATTGTAAGAATAGTTTGCTGAACGGTAGATAGAGAAAGTCGTGTGAAATTTGCATCACTTCACAGTTAAAGGATCACATCTCCTGTAACTTTTGTAGTATATAGGTAAACCTCGTTTATCTAAAGTTTCTTTCTACAGATCTGTACCACTTTCGAAATCATGCTTTCTGTTTCTTTGATATGTATTTAAATTTTTTTTGTCTCTCTCTCCCTCTCTCTCGCCCATCTACGGAGAGATCGCTGTATGGTGGGGCCACTGTACGCGTATATGTATGCTCCGCCTGTATACCAATGACCTCGGTATTTTTTCACCGTGCACTAGTGGTGAATGGTCCGCTCAAGGCTACGTTTATCAACCGTGTTATACTGCTATTGAATCATTGTTACCTTCTGTTTGTGCTGTAAGCACTAGGGTTGATGCATTGTGCATCCCAAAGGTGAACGTTTATTGAAGACTTCTGTGATGTGTGTGATTTGCTTACGTGTGCTCTTGTTATTGTTGCTGTTCTTGTCTTTTATTAGTCCACTGAAATGACTACCAATAAATCCACGCCTCTATTTGTGGGGAACCCTAAAAAAATACAACTTATATAAACAATCCCAACACCATAAACGAACTTGATGACAATATAAGAACAAAAATTGTGTGAACTGGACATAACCTGATGTTAGATGGACATAATCTTCAATACCACGTTTTACAAGGTTAGTGCTCATTATAGTGCATGTACTATCACACGTAAGTAACGCGGAAGATTTAGAAGGGAACCCCCTCCCCACCCAGTTTAATAGTCCGCGGAGCATACATACTCATTATCCACGGCCCCGCAATATAGCGAACGCTCTGTATATACATATTTATATAACAATTCCAATTTTTTTATTAGGAGACCTCAAAGGGTATATTTTCACTGAAATCTCGATATGGAATTTCTGGGTGGAATATAATACCTCCTCTGTCTACCACTGGAAAGTGCTAGAAAAAGTAAAAACGACGGAAGAACGTTTCTGATTCGATGTTCTTTACGTTAACTAGAAACATTTAAATTCACTTCCTCCACTTTTTGCACGAGAGAAAGTGTATTCAACTGAGAGCGCTGGAATCATTTAAATTTTAAAACCTGCCCTAATTTATTTTCTCTGTTACGTATAAAAGCAATGTCGAAGATAGCGGTTCATAAGCGCAGAAAAGCAAGGTAGCAAATGTGTTGCCTGGTAACGATAGTCACATTTTATTCCAAGGTTCCACTTCTTGTGCATCAAATTTATTGCTCCCAGTACAACGCATACACTGACCTGTTGACTTGGGGCATATAACTCACCATTTCACGCGGAAATTGTGCGGATACTTCCTCTCGGCTATTTTTCACAGTCATTTAGAGCAAAAGTAAAAAGTGAATAGTATAATTCTTTCTCCGCTGAGATTTTAAACCAAACATAATTTGTAGGCAAGCCAGTTATCAGTTCAATAATGAAAGGGCACATAAAAAAAGCAAAATAAAAGGAAGGAAAAACAAAACGTCATTAATTTATCAGTTTTCTCTGGCCAATAAATAATGTTTTCAGTTTGTTAGCACAGGATATTATGAAATGATAATAATAATATACAGCGTGATGTTTACTATTTTATATGTATAATAAATTTCCCAATATCGTAATTATTTCACCATTGGAAAGTACTATTCTTCCCGAAGAAGATGGGCTATAAGGTACATAAGGCTACAAGGCACATAACTAAAAGAATAAAAAGGATATCCATAGTCTGTTTACTAAAATACGAACATCATAAAATAATATGCTTACCAAAAATACTTTCACTTTTCGTGGATATTGACATGGAGTAGAAAATAATAACTATTTATGTATCTAGCGCATAATCCTTAATTGCGGCACCAGAGTGTTCGTTTACGTTTATGCGAATGTTTACGAGTGATCACAATGAAGAAATTATGCACAAGTTAATGTGGGATCTTCAGACGTATTGGGCCGTTACCTCCATTGGGTTGTCTGCACATGACATCAATACTTTGAAGGGAGTTTCATCACACGATAGCGAAAGATGAATAAAATGGATGTCAACGGTTTCGAGGTCAACTTAGTGAAATGGGACTTATAACGCAACTTTCCAGTATTTACATTTGGAACTTCTTTCGGTTGCGTCTCGTAAACTTGCAATCTCAGCATGTATGCCGATAGATAACTCAAATAATGGGTCGTTTTTGTAGCGTAGAGTGTCTAGGCTTTAATAGCACAACTTTTCCATTATAAAACAGCTTGTTCATACACTTTACAGCATGTTTTGTGTCGGGAGTTGATAACATTCTGGGCAAGAACGGAGAAAATCATTTACACAGCGGCCAATAGGGTAACGATAGACTACCCGCGTATCCTTTCAGTTTGGAAGTAGCACTCAAACATGCAAATTCTGTGATCGGTAATCACTTGCATCTCGCGTGCAAAGAACGCACACAATATCCTAGTGAATAATAACGTCGCATTACATCAACGTGTTAACGAAATAGGAAACGCATCTGAGGATCAATTCCGAACTTCCCTTATGTGACAAGGGGCTCGCTGAAGTAATAATGACGTCATTCATTTAAACTGGATGGCGGTAAACGCGGAATAAATCTGAAGACCTATTATAAGCTTTTATACACTAGCTTGATTAACATATATAAAAGATATAAATTAGCTGACCTTAATTTTACAATTAATTTTACATGTAGTTCAAATGAGTATTACATATGATTAGAGTTGCTGATTTTTAACGTTTTGAAATAAGAAATTTAGTATTTTGATTTGTACATTTAGCATTTTGTAGTTTTCATACATTTGCAGTTCAGCAGTTTATAGCATTTTGAGGAAAAACATAACTGAGAAAGAGGTAATGTATTTTGGCACAATGTTAATGGAAGATTAAAATCATATTTGTAAAGGATTAATAGTAAACACAAATGCATAATGTAAGTTTCATATTGTTTTAAGTTAGTATAGGTAAAGCAACATAGACAAAATAGAATTTATACAAGCTAATCATATCACAAAAGAAATGAAAAGGAAAAAGCGAAGCTAATGCAAAATCGGAATAATAAAAGAAAACTCACAAAATTAATTCAAATCATGCAATTAATAAATCAGACACTGTTGAATTAAATAAAAAAAAATACCTCAAGATATTTTTCACCCAAATTACAATTAATTATAATTAGTGAAATATTTAGCAGCTTCTAGGCTATAGGTAGAATAGTTATGACGTTGAACGTCAAAACAGTATTCAAACCTACAAGACAATTAAACAGCCTACTGCGCTCTTCCAAAGACCCCCGAGACCCCCTGTCATCGGCCGGTGTTTACCGTATTCCCTGTTCGTGTGGTTCAGTGTACATTGGTACCACACAGCGGAGCGCTAACACCAGACTGAGCGAACACAAAAGGAACTGCCGCCTGGGCCATACAGAAAAATCGGCAGTCGCCGAACATGCCATTGAAGCCGAGGGCGAACACATCATTAGATTTCAGGACACCAACATTCTTTCCTCCATAAAGCATTACCATACCCGGCTACAACGCGAAGCAATAGAGATTTATAAACATCCCAATAATTTCAATAGGAAAGAAGAAGCATTGAAACTCAACAGTAGCTGGCATCTAGTCATCAAAAACAAGAAAGGTCATACAAAACCGAAAAACACTGCGAGCCAATCAGAAGAGAGCAACAACACAGCCGGCGCCAGCCCCCTCATACCAGCGGGCCAATCAGCAGAGAGCGCCCACACTATAAAGAGAGCGGCACTAACGGCCAACGCATCAGACGCTGCGATACTTTCACCGAGAAGACTTCGTCCGCGCCACTGAAGATGTCCACCGCAGTTGTGGACGAAACGTCTGGGAAATCTTTCTTCAGCAGACCACGGCATAACAGCCCGGAAAATCATATTAGTTATAATTGTGACACCGGCCGTGAAAACCTACGTTCTTACACGAGTTTCCGAGATATTCCTTGGTATTTGTTTGAATTTTCCAATACTTTACTTTTTCTCAAATAGGAGTTCTATATTCGGTTTTTTATGTCCTGGACATGCAAAAATTATGAAATGCTTCACACAGCAACCAGCTCTTAAGATATTTGACTATCGCTTAAAACCTACCATATTCCCCTTGCACCTATAAGAAAGTTAGCAATACATAATTTCTGTAAATCTTTATATCTATTAACATGAAGAGGGTGGAGAAAAGGGTTTGTAAAAATAGATTGTACAAGAGTAGAGAAAGTCATATAAGTGCAATACATCAGTCTTTTTTATGTCTTGGACATGCAAAGATAATGGAATGCCCCACATAGCAATCAGCTCTTAAAATATTTGGCTATCGCTTAAAGCCTACCATATTCCCCTTGCACCTACAAGGAAATTAGCAACACGATTGACATCTCGATATCTCGATTAACATGAAGCATATGGAGAATAACCGTTTTTAAAAATAGTTTGTACAAGAGTAGAGAAAGTCATGTGAGTGTAACACATCAGATTTTTGAACATTGGTATGCTTGTCAGGACAAAGATTCTAATTTTTTCTTTTAGATAAGTTGCATAAAGTTGTGTTATTAAGGCGGTAATGAAATCTTTGAATTGCTAGGTAATCTTTTATGGCACTAGTACAGGAATTGGTCAAACTGGAAACGATTTATTGAACCACAATATGGCTTTTTTAATGCTACACTTGCATAATATTGTTTTTAATTCATAGAAAATGCATGAAAAATGAAATAAAAGTGGTGAATGTACGATAGAATATACAAAGAATGCTACGATTTAACAAATGAGAAACCAGAAGACACAGAAAGAAAAAGCAATCGTACCTGCTTATAACCATGCAATAATTATGCCAAAATGTTTTAATAAACGTTGATATATACCAGAATTATATCAGCCTTTAATGAAAGTCAAAATCATTAATAAATTTATAAACTATGGCATTAGTTTATTAAAACTATCACAATAACGGTGACATAAAAATACGAACACGCACACTTTGTAGTAATTCCTTAGACAATATTAATTTCATTTTCCTTATTTGTTATAATTTTTTATAATAAAAGGCATGAATTCAGTTGTAATCTTATGAAAATCACTACTTTCATATCAAAATTGTTTCTGTATATCCTCTGCATGCTTTAGTCAAGTTCATTACCAGATATAATAAAGCAGAGAATTGTATCCAGTTTAACGTCAGAAATTACTCAACCGATATTTTATAAATCACAAGAAAGGATTATTTTTCTCTATTATTCCATTTCTAACATTCTTAACTTTGTGGCCTGGTAGAGGAGAATCTTCGTATTCACCAGTTATGTGCCTATTTCATTGTGTATTGATCTTAGGGGATTGTTATTGATCTGAATGATTCAATATTTAAGCATACATTTTTAAGTAGTAATTAAACATTCATTTCTTTCTCGTGGTGATGCAAAGAGTATGGAAGTCTAAACCTGGCACATATCGAACGTTTTTTTAAACATTTAACTATTGATTTAACCTCCTCTACGAGAGACAGTATTTATATTTTGAGGCTTGGCAAACCCGAATGTTGTAGGTGCCATCTGACGTTTCAATTGGAAAGTTTGACATCTTTGACCATAATATAGTTCAAAAATTTTGTCAATAGAGCGTCATGTGTTCTTTTTTACACTAACTTAAAATTGTGTGTCAACAAAAACATGGAATTAACTCGTGAAAAATGTTCGTGCAATGATTTATTACGACTTTCGACGTGGATTATCAAGACAAGAGCACATCGATCAACTAACTTCCACATTTGGCGACGAAGTTCCATCCTTTGCCACTGTGAAACGCTGGTATAATGAATTTAATCGTGGCCGCCGTTTGCTTAATGACGAAGTTCGTGAAGGTCATCCAAAATCAATTGTTGTGCCAGAAAACATTGATGCTGTGCAAAAAATAATAATGAAAGATCGTCATGCGACGTATTGTGAGATTGAGGTAACCATAGGCATTAGTTCCACCAGCATATATAAAATATTGCATGATTATTTAGCCGTGAAAAAGGTTTGCTCTCGTTGGATCCCACATAATTTGACGCACTCTCAAAACGATGCTCGTGTAGATTGGTGTACAAAAATGCTCAAGAAATACAATGGCGGTGCCTCAAAAGACGTATATAAGATTGATTGTAACAGGTGGCAAATCATGGATCTATGCGTATGAGCCGGAACGTAAACAGCAGTCAACTGTATGGATGTTTCAAGATGAAGCAAATCCAACAAAAGCTGTTCGCACTCGAAGCACTTCGAAGCAAATGGTCGCCAGCTTTTTCAGCAAAACTGGCCATGTAGCAACAGTGCCTTTAGAGGAACGTAAAGCGGCCAATGCCGAATGGTATACAACCATTTGTTTGCCGGAAGTCTTCGGTGAAGTAAGGAAAACCAAAAAGAACCGTAGGGTCGTTCTTCATCAAGACAATGCGAGCGCAAACCCATCTCGTCTAACAACAGAGTTTGAAGGCTCAAAAAATCGAATTGATGTGTCATCCGCCATACAGCCCTGATTTGGCACCCAAAGACTTCTTTTTGTTCCCGAACATCAAGCATAAATTGCGTGGACAACGATTTTCGTTTGCAGAAGAACCCGTTCATGTCTTCAAAAACTATGTTTTGGAGGTGTCTCAAGAAGACTGGAATAAATGCTTTGACAAATGGTTCAAACGGATGCAAAAGTGTATTGATCATAAAGGAAAATACTTTGAAAAACATAAATCAGTTTTCAATCAGAAATTACTTTGTTTTAATTATTAGCCTCAAAATATAAATAGTGTTCCTCGTATCCCTTTGTATTTATCACAATTTTTTTACCCATTTCTGCAAACTATTAGCTCAATTAACATTTAATAGACAGAAAAATAAGCCCCTTTAAGGAACAGTGTGTAGAAAACATAAATATAAACAACGGGGGATAGAAAACGCCATGTGAATATAACACATCAGATTTTTTTTTTATCAAACATTTTCTACTTTTAAAATGCTGACTTAAAGTGGGTTTTTACGCCAATTATATACAGTACATATAGGATAAAACATTAGCATGTAAAGGCGGAGAATGAAAATCCCAACTGGTTTTTATCAAACCTGCGATGTTATAGGTTGACGTTTTAGCGTGGGGTTTAATAAGAAAGAAGAGGGGACGGTATAGAACTTCCAGACTGTCAGATGTCAACTAGATAAGGTAGGGCGTTTAGATGAAACGAAATATTCTCTCTACCCTCGTGCACACGCAAGTTTGGAAAAGAAGATTGTAAAGAAACCCAAGAGGAACAGACCTTGTCATTTTTCCATCATCAGAAGACCTGAGAAGATAATGGTAATAATAATCCACAACTATTCCATGTTTATTAATACTACGTAGCAGTTCAGATAGCTGATACATTACATAATAATCTATCGGTTTTGAACAAACCCCACTTTTAGGGCTGGAATCCGTTGCCTTTTTTACCAACATTTTTGTCGTAAATGCATTTCATGGCCCTATTCAGAACAAGGACGAGTTCTAAGAATGTCTGTTGTTTATATTAGGCTTTACAATATACAAAATATTTCAATGAAGTAAACGGTGATCGACAGTCGAGCTACGATGTCCAATATAGATAGAGAGATAGATAGATAAGGTATCTTTATTGGTTTCAAATTATTGAAGTTATTTCACAAGTATTTAGTGCATGGGTCATTGACCGTACATGCATATTTAAGATACAACAGGGTGACAAAATAAACAACAGAGAAAGAAAATACAACAAAATGAAACAAGAAAAAGGGAAATAGAGATAATTTAACTCTGTCCAACTGAACAAATTTGACCTGGCTTCGCGCACCTTAGCCAAAAAGTTGCCCATGTTTTGCCAGTTCCTCTGGTCAGCCAGTAGATCCCAACATGCCAATCTCTTTCTTGAGGGACTTAAGAATTTTTCTTTCAGTTTAATCGTTCGCTGGTTCTCCCACTGTGTACATTCCGCTAAAATATGTACCCAGTCCTCATCCAAATCACAGAATGGGCAGACTCTCCTGCCAGAATCGTGAGTCATTTTCTGTGCCCTCCAGCCCCCCAACCCCCCAGTCTAAACCATGCCATTCCTGATCTTTCCTTTTCTCAAGTATATATGCCTCTTTATCCCAGTTCAATTTTATTTCATTTGCTAGACTTAGAGAAGTTTTAATTTTACAATCCGATTCTATTTCCTGTTGGTTGATGTCTCTTAGTCTTCTTTTAACACCTTTCCATATGTTTTTGTCATTTATTTCAGCTCTTAGCCATACTGACCCCATTCCTATTCTCCTCAAACCCCTTTCCAAATCAGCTGCGATGTCCAATATAAGGTGCGGAGTTGGAAGTAATGACGTCGTCTACCGATACGCAAAATGCAAACGGTTGGCCGGATGCGGGACACCTGAAGTAATTCAGCTACAAAATGAGAGTTATGAAAATTATTGTTTAGTTAGAGAACTTTCTGCACACTTCTGTGTCTTAAAAGTGTTTCTGTGCTTACATATAGGAGTTTTCCTATGTAACGCCTAAAACTGAAATTAAATAATTTAAAAAAGTCTTATGCTTTACATTCACAAGGCCTTATCAATCCATTATAGTTCATTGATACCACGTATTCCTACATAAACTTAAAATTAGAAAGCGAATCGCTATATGCTGGCTTTTGCATGATATCGCGAGAAACAAATGAACGGTGACAGCACTTCAAAAAATCTGGTGCGTTACATTCACAGGACTCTCTACCTATTATATTTTATATTTAAAAGCTTAATACTTTCCCTACTGGGTATACTACGAATACATATATTGTATTCCACCCAAAAATTCGATACCGAGAAACATGTCCGTTTGTGTCTATGTGTCTGTCTCTGTGATCACGTAACTCAAAAATGAAAAGTCGGATAAATGCCAAACTTGGTATTTAGGTTCAACATCTTCCAAAGTTGCAACCCAAGGATTTTCAACCCCACCCAAACTACCGTTTACATTTTTGATTTTCTAAAAAATGGCTCTAATGATTTTGATTAAAACACCATATACCTATGAAATCCTCTTCATTCGGAAGAATTTTGCATAATCTTATATAACTGGTAAATGTTAAGCGACAGCCAAAAACGTCTATACAAAGATATAGAGCTCTTTAAAACAATTTATTTAAAATAGGATTTTTTTTGCAACAGAAGCCATTTCTGAGATAAACGTTATTAAAGGTTCGAACTGTTCATTATTTGGTCATTCTCGTACAGTCCTTTTAACATTCAGTTGTTTCTGCAATGGGATTTTAAGGTCAGCTAGCATATAGGCCCTGTTCTTAAACATTTGACTGTCGCTCTTCTCTTTGTATCTATAACGAAATGTGTAATAAGCCATTTATGAAAAGGTTTATTTGGATTAAAACGTAGGTAGTAAAATAAGCTTGTATAAGAATAATTTCTATACCCACCATTAAATGATAGAGGGTAGAGAAAGGTATGTGAATGTATCAAATCAGATTTTTACACGTATGCCATCTTTGAGACATATTATACCCCAAGTAATTAAAATTATTTTCCTGTTGTATTGTTTGATTATTACTAGTTTGCAGCTCATGTGGTTCTTTCGCAAAAGGTCATTTTCGTTAATATCATTTGGTCGTCCGTATATAGAATAGCACCTAAAATACTTCCGTTTATCTTAAAATGACTTGTTTTAGCCTGCCATTCTTCGATGGCTGGCTAAGATATCGAACAAATCGTGCAGAAGACATAGGACATTCTTGTTAAACTTCTTGATTGGTTCTTAATTTCTGTTTACTAACTGTGCCTCCGTTGCCAATAACTACTTCCGCATTAAAATATAAACTTTGAAGAAGGGTGATTTTCGGAGTTGTATTGTATTCCGACTGTTGGGGAGCCGAACTTGAAGTAGTTGCAACTGCACGTATGGTAAAACGTTTCCGGTAGCTTTCGCCCCATGTTTAAGAATATTAATTTTGTAATTTGACTGTTTCTTTAAATATTATATATTTATGTTTGCCTCGGCTGCGTCAGTATTTATAGTTTTTTAGAGACATGAATGTCTAAGCAGGGAGTGGTGCGACTGAAGAATGTAGGCTTACACAGATTATAATTTTACTTCACTCCTTTTATTAATGTTTGACACGATTTAAATAACACTTCACTGATATAGAGAGAAAGCTGTGAGACTTTTTTTTTTATTAATTACTTGCACTTTTTAACACGTAAACTATTTTTGTCTTACACAAAATACGTATTAAATTTCTCGACGACGCATCTCGCGTCCGGTTAGGAACACTGTCTACAAGCAACTGACTTCTGAATTTGTAAATTTTGCTCTATTTTAGTTTCTGATTGGCTAATCCTAGTCCAATAGAATACCTTAATTTAACTAAAGCGTTTTCTGGTTGTTGATTGGCTACTTTATAAACTGTCACTAAAATTACACTATTGTTTACAAGAATTACAAGTATTATTGTTAAACTTTCAAATTCATTATTGCCTCAAGGTTACCTCATTGTTAGCAACATTTAACCCATTATTCTCACAGCTCCTATATAATTAAATTACGTAATACATTCATATAACATTATTACATGTATACAAGAATATAAACATACACAATGACTGTAATATACACTTTTATATGTTGTTTCACACACATATTGTTTTAAGGTGGGCTGTTATTGTATTTACATATTATATAATTAGACTGAAATCATTTAAATGTTAAAAATACTGCCTCAACTTTGCACTACATTTACCAAGTGTTCTGGGAATGTGTATTGAGAATCATTTCCCTCAGTTTTGTTCGCAACACTTTGTCAAAGGCTTTCTCATAGTCTAAAACAGTATATATAAGGAAATTGTCTACTCTTCTGTATTAATTTCTTTATAATTAATATACACCTCGAACATGACTGTCCTTTTCAGAATCCACACTGTTCTTCCGACACTAACTCTTCAAATATATTCAATATGGCTGTAGTGTTCTTAACATATAATATTTTATTATATTATATTTTTAGTAGACATATTCCTCTATAGTTATTACGGTCGTTTGTTTACCTTTATAAAAATAGAATATTACTACACGTTGGGTAGAGGCCTAAAAGTTCACATGAATATTAAATTAATTTCTAGTACCCAGCACATACATTAAGGGGACATATACTCACTTGGCTGCGGAGGACAGAAACGTGGTGTGGTGGTTAAGAGGAAGGCGTGGGTTTTTGACTGTACAAAATCCATAACACAAATCTACTTACATATTCCTAGATTTATTTCCCAACCGTTTGGGGTTCTTACATGATTAAATATGAAAGGTGAGGAGAGATGTTCACCGATCCAAAGGCCGACTTGCACGCGCGATCCACTTCTCTCGGAATTCCAAGAAAGGCAGACACTATCCCCAACACTCGTAGCTAGCAAAGCTACCAGCTAGGAGTGACGTCATCCCAGTCAACATGAAAGTAAAACAACAATATGTCTGGTAATGGCAACGAAACTGGCGCCGCCTTTTTCTTTGTTCATAATTTATGATAATGTTTTAACCATTCTATTGCCGTGATGCAATTTATTTTTGCAGTATTTTGCAGTATTTCTTTCACTAATTCAAGTGTTTCTCTATTTAGTTAGTTGCAAACAAATTAAAATCACCCAGCATGACTTAAGAAAAAGAGCAAAGTATGCGCCAGTAATACAACTCTCGATTCATGCTAGAAAACGGACGCCACTGACATTCGTCCATTTTTCTTCACTCCAACAACTGGGTACGTATCATCTCCCATTCTTATTCTCCCTCGCAGCAGGAGAAAGTATAGACCGTTTCTTTTTTTTTCGCTCTCTCCCTCCAGACTTTCCTCGTGCAGCTGATGTTGCTTCTTCTTCCGTTTCTGCTGCTGATCTTTCGCAAGAGTGAGACAGAGAATCCTGGCTTGCGGCTAACACCGGGTAGAGCGCAAAAAGATGGGTGGGGGTTGGATAAAGGTAGTTGGGATTCGGACTAAAAAATTCATTGGTTGACGTGACTTCACACAGCGCCTGACCTCGCTAAGGAAACACTATTCCGTTGTCGCTAGGGCAAGAAACACCGGTCCATAACAGTTAACCACAGCCGTGGATGTCATTTAGGTTGTATGACAGGCGCACTCAATGTGATCTGCAAGTATCTCATTCTTCTAACTAAAAGCTTAAAAATTTGAGTTATATTACTTTCTGTAATACGTATAGTAAGTAGGGGAAGTATTTTATTCCACCCAAAAATTCGATACCGAGATTTCACCGGAAATACAAGTTTTGAGACACTCTGAATCCAAAAAAAAGCATTTTTAGAAACATGTCCGCGTGTGTGTCTGTGTGGCTGTCGAACAGTCGATAAACACCAAAGTTGGTATTTAGGTTCGGTATCTTCCAGAAATGCGACACGAAGGTTTTCAAGAAAATTCCTCCACCCGAGATTACTCTTTACATGGAACATTTTTCGAAAATTTTAATTTTCTCAAAAATAGCTCTAACAATTTTGATTAAAATAGCATATGTTTATGATATTTTCATGACAAATGAAATGTATATCTCGAATTTTCTGGGAATGTCTCCAAAATCATTCTTCATTGTGAACGAGTTTGCATAACTGGTAAACCATAAGAGATAGACAAAGTTTTACTACAAAAAATGTAGATGGCGTTAAAATACACAATTTATGTCATATACATTTTTTTGAGTTAACCATTTTCGAGATATTGCTTGTTATTCGCTTAAATTTTCCAATACTTATACTTTTTCTCAAATTCGTTATTCAATTTTTTTTGTCCTGGTAATGTAAAGAAAATGGAATGTACATGCAACCAGCTCTTAAAACGTTTGACTATCGCTTAAAGCCTACCAATTCCCCTTGCATCTACAAGAAAATTAGCAATATGATTAACATCTCGATTAACATGAAGCATATGGAGAATAAGTGTTTGTAAAAATAGTTTGTACAAGGGTAGGGAAAGTCATGTGAGTGTAGCACATCAGATTTTTTTCTCTTCGACAGATCAAAATCATAGTTTTTTTACTAAGGCGGAACTGCGAGTGTCATTTGAAAAGTTCTTGGAACGACACACAGATTGCAGCAGCATTTCCGAAGCAATTTTGAATCTAGATCTAGAAAACTTTCATGGAAACATTTGCAGAATAGCACAGACATTGAAAGCTAGAGACAAATTAAAAATTCAATACTACAGCCGGAATTTGAACCACGGAATTTCTGGTTTCCGTCCGGTTGTTCTAACCAACTTAGCTACCATGGCAACATGCCAGTACGATATTAAGATCCCCAAATAAGTCACATTTTTTCCAGTAAACCACAATTCATTTAAAGATGACATACCCTAATGGCGACTTACAATGCTGTTAGTACTTTAAGTTTAACGATCTATTAGGTCAATTAATGAAATTAATTGTTCTTCCACACAAGCCGTGTGTAGCACAAGGTTGGAAAGCTAGAAACACACAACTGAAAAATTCAATGCTACAGGCGGGATTTGTGCTTTATACATTCGTTTTGTACAGTGAATTTTTCAATTGTCTGATTCTACCTTTCCAATCCTGTGCTGCACCTACACAGCTTGTGTGAAAGAACAATTAATTCCAACATAGAGATTGTTTAAAAAATCATAGCAGGCATAGCTGTTCATTACAGTATAGATTTGTGTGTATCGAACATTGTGCATGATTAAGTACTTCGTAAAGAAGGTATGATTGCAATAGAAATTCATACCGATTAGAGACTCCAGAGGATTCTGCATCATTATTTTGAACCATTTCCAATTGTACTACGGAGTTTAAACACTCGAGGATAACACTCGCAGAAGCAGCCGAGACCACAGAAATTATCAATATAGTACACGACATGGTTCTGCAAGATCACCGTACGAAGGTGTTCGAAATTAACGAAGCATTGGAAATTTCAGAGCAAGTATGTTTCACACTTTCAGAGAAGATTTGGACATGAAAAACTTTTCTGCAAAATGGATGGCGCGAATGCTGACTCCGGATCAAAAGCGAATCAAACTGCGTGTGTCTAAGTAAAGTTAGGCTCATTTTCAGAGAGTTCACAAAATTTATTCAGATTTGTAACAAATTATGAAACACGGATGCACTGCTGCACAACTGAAACAAATCAGTAATCTAAGCAATGGAAAGCAAGTGCCAGAAATCGGACGAAAAGATTATGGCGTCGGTTTTCTGGAATATTAACGGCGTGAGGCTAATTGATAATTATTCAAAAATCTTATATTAGATAAGTACCCTTTTATAGGAACAGTTATACGGTATTTTTTATTTATTAAAACGGCTAATGATTTTGTTTAAAATACCAAGGGTTTAAGATATTTTTGTACACACACACACACACATATTAAATTCTCTGCAAAAGTCGTTTTCATTCTGAATGAACTTTATACGACCGATAAACATTAGACAGTAAAAAATGTACTTCAGAAAAAATGTAGACCTAGATAAAACACATAACTTATTACAAATAATTCTTTTATACTAACCATTCCTGAGATATTCGTCCTTATTGGATGGAATTTTCTAATACCTACTTTATATATTTTTGAAGAGCTATCCACTTTTCGTTTGTTTCTGGTGATTACATGCAAAGAAGTGAAGTCAAAGCCAGAATGTAGAGTATGTTTTCAGCCTCCTGTATCTTAATTTCAGCTACAACGAAAGGTGTAGTGAACTATGATTATAAGGGTTCATGCAAAGTAGATAGAAAATTAAGCTTTTTAGGAATAGCTTGTAAAAGACAAATAAAAAAAATCTGTTCTGTTTCACTCATATAACTTTCTCAATTCTTGTACAAACTATTTTTACAAACGCTTATTCTCCACCTACTTAATGTTAATCGAGATAAACGTTTGCAGAAATTATCTTATTGCTAATTTTCTTGTAGGTTCAAGGGCATACGGTAGGCTTTAAGTGTAGCATTCCATTCTCTCTGCATGTCCAGGACATCGAATTCTCATTTGAGAAAAAACATAAGTATTGGAACATTCAAATAAATAAAATGGAATATCTTGGAAACGGTTCACTCCACAAAAAAATCTACATGACATAAATTATGTGTTTTAACCAGATCTATATTTTTATGTAGCAAAATGTTGTCTATCTCTTACGGTTTACCAGTTAGACGAAAGTCATTCAGAATGAAGAGTACTTTTGGGGACATTCCCAGAAAATTCAAGATATACATTTTATTTGCCATGAAAATATCTTGAACATCTGATATTTTAATCAAAATCGTTAGAGAAATTTTGAGAAAATAAACATTTTCGACAAATGATCCATGTAAAGGGTAGTCTAGGGTGGAGGATTTTCTTCAAAATCGTCGTGTCGCATTCCTGGAAGATACTAAACTCAAGTAACAAGTTTGGTATTTATCCGACTTTTCGTTTCTGAGCTATGCTCTTCTCAGACACACACACATGGACATTGGATTCAGGCGCCTCAAAAGATGTATTTCCAGTGGTCTTGCTATTGCGTTTTTGGGTGGAGTGCAATACTTCCCCTACTTACTACAGGTAGTAGAGAAAGTAATAAACGACATTGGGTGGGGAGACACATGTAAATTTAACACACCAGATTCTTCCCTGCTATTATTCCTGTGACAACTGTAGGACGAGAGAGAGAGAGAGAGAGAGAGAGAGAGAGAGTGAGAGTAAGACAGAGGGTGAAAAGTGGAGGAATGATACAGGGAAAGGTAGAGGATGAGGGAGGAAGTGAGAAAGGGGGAATGAAGAACCTCAGAAGTTAAAAACGCGAGCGTAGTTGCATGTTCTATTATTACCCACAAAAAACCTCCAATTGCTAAATTCTAAAATAAAATTGCTAAATTTATAGCTTCGTTGTGCTTAAAGGCACCAGTTTAGAACAAAATTTAATATTTAAGGCCTGCGTAAAGGTCATACATTTCATAAGAAGGCAACAAAGAGATGTCATTCATTTTCCAGACAAGTTTAGCAATCCGAGGTAGGCAGGGAGCGTACGAAGGGAAACAAATGACTTTCATTCCGAGAAGGGAACACTTCTTCGCCAGTGGTAAAGCACTACTTCAAGAAAACGAATATAAATAATGAAGGAGAAGTTTGATGGAGGAACGTTTGGATCCCTTCTGCTACAAATTCGAAGGAGAAGCGATTTTTAAGACAGCGGCCGAGTAAATGCTGCATCAAGGTTTAAGAAATTCTATTTCTGGGAAAGCGATTGGGTTTCCTGGCTTCGGTTTTATAGTGAAACAGGATATAGACAGTTGACCATCGTGGTTGCTGGATGATACAGCTTCTCTGTGTTGGTACAAATTTACTTACTAAAACGCAGCTAAATTTCAATTAAATAAATACTCTTGTAAAAATGAACAAAATAGTTTGTTACGCTTTTGTTATTTCCCCCACGTATTGAAGCCAATTTGAAGTAGGAGTTGTATTGTATTTCAACTGTTGGGGAACCGATTTTGAAATTCGTTGCAACCGCACGTATGGTACCCGCTTTCCGGTAGCCTGCGCCCTAAGTTTAAAAAAAATTAACTTTGTAATTTGACTGTTTCTTTAAATATTTACATTTGCCTCGGCTACTGCAGTGTTTATTTTAGAGACATGGAAGTCTTGGCAGGGTTGTGGTGCGACTAAGAATGTAGGCTTACACAGATTATAATTTTACTTCACTCTTTTTATTAATGCTTGACATGATTTAAATAACACTTCACTGATAGAGAGCTGTGATATTCTTTTATGAATTACTTGCACTTTCTTAACACATAAACTATTTTTCGTCTCACACGAAAACGTATAAAATCTCTCGAGGACGCATCTCTCATCCGGTTACTATCACTGTCTGCAGGCAACTAAATTGATTTCAACCGTCTAAACTTGTAAATTTCGGTATTTCAACTCTCTGATTGGCTATTCCTTATCCAATAGAATACCTTCATTTAACTAAGCTTTTTCTGGTTGTTGATTGGCTATTTTTATAAAATGTCATAATTTTATTAAATTACATTATTGCTTCCAAGACTCACAAGTAGCATTATTAAACTCTGAAACTGCCTCAAGGTTACCTCATTGTTAGCAACTTTTAACCTATTATTATCACAGCTCCTATATAATTACATTTTAGAATAATGTAATACATTCACATAACATTATTACACATGGATAACACAAACATATACAATGACTGTTACATACATTTTTTATATATTGTTACATACATATATTGCTTTAAGGCGGGCTGTTATTGTATTTATATATAATATAACTAGACGGAAATGATGTTAGTGTTAAAAACACTACCTCAAAAATATGAACTCATGAAAACCATTTTAAATAAAATCATATTAGATGCACTTGCAGCATTTTGTATTTTTCTGTTCATTGATAATTTTAGAAAACAGTTCCAAAATCTTACATTTTTATCAGCCTCCTCATACAGCTACCTTTAAATATGAATAAATAAAAAAGACGACTGATGAGTTACAGTCACATGAGTTTCTCTACCCTCTATTGTTTATTTTATATAGCTTCTAGCAGCTAGTTCTGAAGCTTATATTCCTATTTACTTCATATTAACTTTTACAGGATTAGTTTCACAACACATTTTGTTGTAGATACACGTGGGAGACAGAAACCTAAGCGTGGTCAAATATTTAAATGCGAGCCACTATATGCTGGCCTTGGAATTGCATAAACCTTAAAAATATCACAAATAATTAAGTAATTCAAACCATAATAAAGATATCGCAGAAATTGCTAATGTCAATAAAAAGTTGAAATAAATTGTCTGTTTTAAATGAATTTGAAGCTTTCGTGTAGTTTTTTTTATCTCTTATATGGTTTAATAGTTGCACATAATTATATACAATCCTTGTAAATGAAAAGGACTTCACAGGTGTTCCCAGAAAATTCAAGGTATACATTTTATTTAACATAAGCTATTTTTAGCAAAATCATTGGAGCCATTTCTAAGATAATTCAGTTTCATGTAGAACGTAGTTTTGGATGACGGAATTTTCATGTGTCGCATCTTTGGAAGACGCTGAACCAACACCAAGTTTGGTACTTAGCAGACATTTCGTTTTTGGAATATGCAGTTCACATGCAAGCACACTGACATACGCACAGAAACACACAGGGACCTTTTTCTAAAAATGTTTGCTTCAGAGGGGATTCAAAACATGTATTTCCGGTGAAATCTCGTTATAAATTCTTATATAATATACAATATTTTTATGCATACTATAAATAAGTAGCAGATATTGCAAACCACACAATGCATTGAAAATTTAAAACTAAGTAATAATGGTATTTCAGAAACGGCTGATATCACAACAACTCTGATGTGTTACACTCACATGACTTTCTCTCCTCTTGTACAAACTATTTTTACAAACCCTTTCTTCTCCATATGCTTCATGTTAATCGAGATGTTAATCTTATTGCTAATTTTCTTGTAAATGCAGGGGGAATATGGTAGTATTTAAGCGACAGTCAAATATTTTAAGAGCTGGTTGTTATGTGGCGCATTCCACTGTGTTTGTATGTCCAGGACATAACAAAAATGAATAAGGAATTCCCATTTGAGAAAAAGTATTGTAAAATTTAATGGAATAACACGCAATATCTCGAAAATGGTTCACTCTACAAACAAAAATGTATATGACATAAATTGTGTATTTTAACGCGATCTACATTTTTGTGTAGTAAAATTTTGTCTATCTCTTATGGTTTACCAGTTATGCAAAAGTCGTTCACAATGAAGAATATTTTTGGAGACATTCCCCAGAAAATTCGAGATATACATTTCATTTGACATGAAAATATCTTAAACATATGATATTTTGAACAAAATCATTAGCTATTTTTGAGAAAATTATAATTTTCGAAAAATTTTCCATGTAAAGGGTAATCTGGGGTGGGGGGATTTTCTTGAAAACCTTCGTGTCGCATCTCTGGAAGATACTGAACCTAAATGCCAAGTTTGGTGTTTTTCCGACGGCTCGTTTCTGAGTTATGCTGTTCACAGACACACACACAGACGGACACACACATACACACGGACATGTTTCTAAAAATGATTTTTTAGATTCCGGGTGTCTCAAAACATGTATTTCCGGTGAAATCTCGGTATCGAACTTTTGGGTGGAATACAATACTTCCCCTACTTACTATACGTAGTAGAGAAAGTAAAAAGTTATTTGAAATAAATATTTGTGTATTTTAAAGATACTATGTTTTGGTGAAGTATATTTATCCCTTATGGCTAAGCAGTAATACAACATTATACAAAATTCCTTCTAATGAAGAGGAATTCATATGCCATTCTCAGAAAATTCAAGATATAGATTTTATTCGGCCTGTAAATATCTTAAAAATACGTTCGATATTTTTTCCGTATAAAAGCGGTGGAAGGCATTTTTGAGAATCTTGGTGTCGTACCTTTGAAAGGTAATGAACCTAATTACCGAGTTTGGAATTTATCGAAAAATTTATTTTAGAGTTATATTCTTCACAGATACACATGCGAATCCATTTCTTATGATGCTTTTTTACTTTCTCTACTACGTACAGTAAGTAGGGGAAGTATTGCATTCCACCCAAAAATTCGATACCGAGATTTCACCGGAAATACATGTTTTGAGACCTCCTGAATCCAAAAAAAGCATTTTTGGAAACATGTCCGTGTGTGTGTCTGTGTGTGTGTGTGTCTGTGTGTGTGTGTGTCTGTGTGTCTGTGTGTGTGTGAACAGCATAACTCAAAAACGAACAGTCGGATAAACACCAAACTTGGTATTTAGGTTCAGTATCTTCCAGAGATGCGACACGAAGGTTTTCAAGAAAATCCCCCCACCCCAGACTACCCTTTACATGGAACATTTTTCGAAAATTTTAATTTTCTCAAAAATGGCTCTAACGATTTTGATGAAAATATCATATGTTTAAGATAATATCATGAGAAATGAAATGTATATCTCGAATTTTCTGGGAATGTCTCCAAAAGTATTCTTCATTCTGAACGACTTTTGCATAACTGGTAAACTATAAGAGATAGACAAAATTTTACTACACAAAAAATATAGATCGCGTTAAAATACACAACTTATGTCATATACATTTCTTTTGTTGAGTGAACCGTTTTCGAGATATTCCTTGTTATTTCCTTAAATTTTGCAATACTTATACTTTTTCTCAAATTCGTTATTCATTTTTTTATGTCCTGGACATGCAAAGAGAATGGAATGCGCCACATAGCAACCAGCGTTAAATATTTGACTATCGCTTAAAAGCTACCATATTCCCCTTGCATCTACAAGAAAATTACCAATAAGATTGACATTTCGATATCTCGATTAACATGAAGCATATGGAGAATAGGCGTTTGTAAAATTAGATTGTACAAGAGTAGAGAAAGTCATGTGAGTGTAACACATCAGATTTTTGAATTTCAGGTCCTCAAAATGCGTATTTCCGGTGAAATCTATGTATAGAATTTTTGTGTGGGATTCAATACTCTTTACCTAGTATAGGAAAGTGACAGAAAAAGTAAGATTCACTCCATGAACATTCGCTTATAATTTAACATTGTTTACTTACATCTTTACTTGTTTTCTTGCCATTTAAACATACCAACACAACCTGTATAATATTTTACAGGGTATTACAGGGTATAAGGTGATCTGTAATGAATAGAACAAAAATCTTAGAGCAGTTTTGCTGTTTTTAAAGTTGCTTTTGATAAAAAAAACGAAAATTGTTATATATTAACTGCGTTTTAAATGAAGATTTTACGAAAATTAAATACTTTTGAAGTATTTCATAGAGGAGATTGAAGAACAAATATTTTCTGCATGTTTTAATACATTTTGGATTGAAACAATTCGCCCTCTTACTATTATTATAAGTTTTGAAGTTAGTCACGAGATTGCACACGACAACACTGTGAGATAAAAAGAAACGCACTTAAGCTATTTGTTTATAAAGAAACGCACTTTAGCTGCTGTTTATTGGGCTTATGGTTTGTTTTCGGAACAAATGGATGATCAGTTATAAAATGGTTCACTTTACTAATGCAGAGTATCTTAAAACACATCGTAATGCGGTAAGAACTCACGGAGAAAGATTCCGAAATAGACGAGCACCACATCATAGGACATTTGTTTTCATCTTTCAAAGAGTTCTTGCTATAAGAAGCGTATCTCCTCATATTGAAGGAATTGGTCAAAGAAACGTTGCACAAGAAGAAGAAATCCTTCACTGGTTGGAAGAAGATCCTGGAAGCAGCCGTGGTATAGCTCACACCATTGATGTATCTCATTTGACTGTTTTGAGAACAGTAAATGAAGAATTGCCACGTCCTTATTATACTCAGCGGATCCAGTATCTCTCTGAAGCAAGGGTAGTATTTTGCGAATGGTTTCTTCAACAAGGATGGGACTTCCCTCTTAATACACTTGCAATGGATGAAACAAAGTTTACCATAAATGGAGTAACTAATTACCATAACCCACACTCAAGACAACACAGCTTTCACCATAGATTTTCTGTAAATGTTTGGGCAGGAATACCGAGAGGAATGGCTCAGGCGGTTACGTCTGTGGCCCGCATTCGGACATAACACTGCCTAGATGTGTGGGTAAGGAGCGTATTAAAATACATAGATACAAAATAACCTAACTTCTCCGGCAGTCCTTCGTTAACAGCAACTTCACATTTAGCTTACTCTTCGCCCTGTGTTTCTCAGAGAGTTCTAAGCTGAAAGCCGGGAACGCGAATAGGCTTGCTCTCTAACGTCATACAGCATTCAGTTGGCTGATACTGACGTAGAACATTATTGTCATAGTACAGTAATGGGCAATGGACTGTGATTTGCGAAATCGGGGCTGCTACTTTGCCGTCAATATTCCTGCAATTGGTCCTCAAGGACCTCACGAGGATGAGGAAAAAAAATTGCCGGTAGAGAAAATTAAACTCAGATTCCCTTTCAGAGTGATGTTTTCAGCGGATTCTGTGGATTCCTGCAAATTTGTAGTTTGTAAGAATATTGATATGTGAATTCATGCACTTTGATATATGAATTATTACAAAGACAAAACTGTACCTTCCGCTTAGCACAGTGTATGAAACAGAGGACTACATATCTGTTTGGGAAGTGCATTCTTTGCTTGCACATGTGTCCAGAATATAACCATAAAATTATTCTAATATTTGATCCTGAGGCTTGACAGACATCAAGTCACACTTCCATTGTAATGACTTTAACCTCTAAGTAATTTGTTGCTGGTGAGAGTGAAATAGGAAAGGTGTTGACGTACTTGCTTGGATTGCCCTTTCTTGATGAAGAAGTTGTTGATAATCGTAACTTAATATATTAATTTTGAATTTATTTTACCAAGACTTGGATTGGCTAGCTATTTCATAGTGTTATAATTTTAAACTAAAACACAAAGATAGCATTTTTAACCACGCCAAGATTATGAAATGCTCTCAGCTACCTGAATCAATAGCCTTGAATTGCTCTTAGCTATCTGAACTGAGAGCCTTGAATTGCTCACAGCAATCTGGATTTATAACCTTGAAATTCTCTCAGCTAGCTGGATTGATAACCTCGAAATGCTCTCAGCTATCATGATTGATAGCCTTGAAACGTTCTCAGTTTTCTGGGTTGATAGCCTTGAAATGCTCTCAGCTAGCTGGATTGATAGCCTTGAAATGCTCTCAGCTACCTGGATTGATAACCTTGATATGCTCTCAGCTACCTAGATTGATAGCCTTGAAATGCTCTCAGCTATCTAGATTGACAGCCTTGAAATGCTCTCAGCTAGCTGGATTACAGCCTTGAAATGCTCTCAGATACCTGGATTGATAGCCTTGAAATGCTCTCAGCCATCTGGATTACAGCCTTGAAGTGCTTTCAGCTATCTGGATTGATAGCCTTGAAATGCTCTCAGCTACTGGATTGATAGCCTTTAGACTGAGATTTTAAGGATAGTGATTGATAAGGAGCCGAACTAGGTCTCACTGAAGGAGAACAGGAGGTGTGTTTGGGTGGATTGAGAGATTAAGTCCAATGAAAAAGAAAAGAATAATAATAATATTTATTAAACAAACGGGCGTAGTGTCCTGTAGACCTCTCTTGATGCGAGTCCCCTGCACTTGCTGTTTTAGGGCTATTTATACAAATTGGAAGGAGAGGGCTGAGGGTGTTGGTTTTGGCAACAGATAGATGCATAGCTACATACATTTGAGAATAATGTTACATAATATTTCCTTTATAAGGACATACACGTACATGTGGACACACACATACATTCACAGCTCATTCAAATTCTTCGACCTCTTGACCTGTGATATTTTCCTTGCCAAGAGAACAGATTTCGTAACACTGGTTCACTTTATACAGAATTACAAAATCTCTTTTCATTACAATTTGTGACACACATTACATATACTTGTTATATTGTATTCATAAATGAAGCACACATACATGTTACAGAACTCCGATGCTTGAAGCTTCAATAACCTACAGAATTATAGGAACTAACATATCCCATTTTCCCGATATTATAGGAGTTTAAATCCCTCTTTCCTAATAGCTTTCTACCTTCTATGAGTTTTTAGAAATTCACAGCGACCCGTTTCCTACACATCTTCATGGGCTATGACCTTCCGGCACCTCGGTCCCTTAAACAATGATTGGATCCATCCAGCTGGCGATGTTTGTTACCTCCAATGATGACAATTCGGATGGCGATGGAACGCCTGCAGTACCTGCAGTTTCCAGAATATTTCACATAGGTTAAGGCCTAGATAGCGACTGCCAAACGAACACGGATTCTCAGTACGAGAGCCGCTATATTGAGCTAGTCGAGCTCCACTATTCAGAAATACATATATTCGAAAAAAAGCTAATTCGAAAAAACGGCCAGGAATGCTGTGCTGTTCTGCCCTGAGTATACACTTTTGTCAGGGACTGTAGTCTTCGTATATGTTCTCTAGGATGATTGCAAATATGGGGTATATCCATGGACCGTAAATCGAGTATTCATTTGCTTTTGTAACCGAAAATTAACTTTATGGATTTAAACTGCATTTGTAAGCACACAAACGTTACCTAGCTTTCCCATGGCGCAAAACTTTTCACGTATTACACACTAATAATTGCATTTACGGCACACAGAATATAAGCTTTTGCGGTCCCAAAACTAAAATAAACACACCTAACCAAACAAAGTAAGTTACACCTCTTAATTAATGGACAAACTCTCCTATAGGTATGTACAATGCGGTATGGATTTATATTTAACGCTTGGCTCTTTCACTAACGCATGGATTAGTTGCACTGTATCATCCAATGTGGAAATAAACAGCCGTTAATTAAAGGAATTATGGCGATATCAGCAACGAGCTACTAATTACATTGCTATCTTCCTATATTGAAGTTGGACAGAAAACAAGCAAACTGTATGCACGTCAGTCAAACAGGGGGTAAGAAAAGAGCTGACTAATGGTCTGTTGTTTCAACAGAGAGCGTGGGGATTACGTCAGCTTGATGAAGAGAAACATAAACAGTTGGAGCTGACCAAACAAAGGGATCAAGGAGCGAGGCAAACCTCACCAACGCCGGCTTTTAAGAAGTTTTACCTTCCATTAGAAATTAACGATCTGGAGCAATCAGTGCAGTTGACCGTAACTGAAGTGAAGTTCATCCCTTTGTCAGCAAAGACGTGTTAGTCATAACTGTTTGGATAAGTGGTCCTTCATGTCTGCGAACGCACTAATCGGGGGAACCGCTAGTAGAATTTGTTTATTGTATTCGTTGTTTACGATTGGGTCATTAAAGGCAATTAAATGAAGCCTCTGCTTCGATCATAATTCCAGCCGAATTGCCATATTTTGGTAACATAAGAAGCTAGTTTTCCATGTTCTCACTATGGAGAGCTGCTAAGTAAATGCTTCGTTTAATTTTGGCGCATAAATGGAATACGAGGGCGGATCGAAAAGTAACGCACAATAATTTTTTTCTGTCTTGGTATTGCAGCTGGAATGTTGCAATTTCACACCGATATAGTTTTGAAGTTTTCACTACACAGGGTATTTTTGTTTCATGTGCAGCTCTAACGAGAGAAGCGTGAACTACGCAACAAAGATGGCGCGCATGTTACTGCCGTCCACTTGTGAAGAGCAGGGAGGTGTGGTTCGATATTTGTGGACCAAAGACAAAACCAAGTGAGATTCACAGGGACCTGCGTGGCGTGTATGGGGATGATGTATGGACCGAGCAATGTCTCTAGGAGGTGTGCATTCCTCCTAGAGGGCCGTGTGAACCTTAGTGATTTGCCACGCTCCGGGAGGCCGGTAAAAGCTGTAACCCCGCAGAATGTCAGAGACATTGAGGCGATAATTTTGAACGACCGGCGTGTGCAACTGCGAACCTTATCGCAACAGTTCAACACTTCCTATGGTGCAGTGTACGATATTGCTCATGATACGCTGAAATTTCGTAAAGTTAGTGTTCGTTGGGTGCCTAAGAACCTGACAGACAACCACAAGGGCCAGCGAATGATGACGAGCTTGGATCACCTAACGTGGTACACTGCAGAAGAGCATAGCTTTCTAAAAGGAATCGTCACCGGTGGTGAGTCGTGGGCATACCACTACAGGCCCAAAACCAAGCAGACAAGTATGGAGTGGAAACAATGCTGATTCCCCAGTGAAGAAAAAATTCATAGTGACTCAATCTGCTAGGAAAGCGCTTGTGGCGGTGTTCTCGGATATGCATGGCGTTGTATTGGTGGACTTTGCTGAACACGGGATCACTGTGAATACTGCAGTCTACATGAAAACTTTGGTGAAGTTGCGTCGTGCCCTTCGTGACAAACGCCACAACATGATGCTGACGATGTCAGAATTCTTCATGACAATGTTCCCCCCCATGTTTGGTTGGGAGGTGCTCCAGTATCCACCATACAGTCTGAACCTTGCACCGTCGGACTTTCATCTGTTTGGTCCCATGAAGAAATTCCCGGCTGGCCAACACTTTGCGACAGATGAGGAAGTGACATCAGCAGTCCGTAGAGGATATACTCCAAGGAAACGGACTTCTACGAACAGGGCATATTGAAAGTGATATCACGATGGAAGAAATGTGTTGGGAAACTCGGTGACTATATCGAAAAGTAGGTAAAAGTTGTAAGTTAATTTTTGATTTTTGTTGTTGTTTTAACTGTTAAACGTTTTTGTAACGTAATTATTGTGCGTTACTTTTCGACCCGCCCTCGTATAATAATATAACACGTAGAAATAAATGGGAAACTCAAGAACTTTTTGTTGTTTGTTGTTTTAATACACTTAAACGTTGTACTTTCATGCTACTCTACCTTAATGTCGGTTTTCTTATTGCTGTTCCATGGCAGCAATAGCTTTAAACTTCGTCCCCTCCTCACTGATGAAAGCTCTCATCAGTAGTTGTCCAGTTTAACCTCTTGACACAAAAACCCGAATATATATCGCTGGTTTTAATTTTGGCCAAATAACAAATGTCGAGTATACTTGGCCTACCATTTCTGACCGTCATTATAAGAGACCGAATGGAGTTCTATATCTTTTTGGTAGTTCCTTGATACTTCCTCCAGATTTCGCTGTGATCCCATGTTTGGCACATATCGCTAACAGCTGTCTGTAAATTAGCCAGTTCAGTTAAATTTTCTTTCAGCGTGTTTTATTGGCTGATCTTGATTCATCGGCTCTTGCAGTTTGTCGTGTGTTACTTCCTCGAGCATTATGAGAATGGAGAATGAACGAGTTCAGTATTGACTTTAATATTTGGTAGTGGTAGTGGGGCTTTATTCGCCGAGGTAATTTGCACCCTGAGTATTTAGTGTTTCAGTTCATTTCTTGTTATATTTTTAATAATTCAATGCCCGGTATTGACTTTGTATACGTTAAGTTGAGAAAAAAACAAGATTTAAGCATATGGCAAGCATATTCGGATGTTATCTAAGGTATATTCACAGAGGCGGCGCCGTGGGCGAGTGGCGGCCCGGGTTCAATTCCCAGGCAGCTATATGTGGGATTTATAGTGAACGAAACGGCATCTGATGGGGTTTTCTACGGTTCTGCAGTTTCCGTTGCCGTTCACTTCACTAGCTGCTCCATCTATTTTTTCACCCATTTTACCGTCATTTCACATCATCCCCTTCCCTGCTCTCATTCCAGGCACCGGGCTGATCATTCATCCTGGCCATTCTATCCAATTCAAATAGCTTGTCTGCCTCCCGACAGGCGTCTGACCCAGGCATTGACTTGTAAGTTCTGGGGGGTGCAAGTCTCCAAACGGAGAGGATAAACAGGGAAAGAAGAAGAAGAAGAACCAATGGTATATTCAGAGACTGAAATGTCTATTCTTAAGTTCTTGAAACGAGCTTCATTTTTACTATCACTATTATGCATAATTGAATATTTCATTTTGTCAGTAAACATAAGTGATCTGATGTGTTACACTCACATGACTTTCTCTACTCTTGTACAAACTATTTTTACAAACTCTTACACTCAATCTATTTCATATTAATCGAGATAAACATTTGCAGAAACGATCTTTTGACATGCAAGGAGAATTACATTTTACACATAGCGACCAGTTCTAAAAATATTTGACTATCGCTTAAGCCGTACTGTGCTTCCCTTGTTTTATAATTGCAAGGGCAATATAGAAATACAGTAGCCTTTAAGCATAGACATCTCTCTTAATAGCTGGTTGCTATGTGCAGCACCATTATCTTTACCACAGATTAATACTCTTTGCATATCCAAAACAAAAAAATGAATAACGAATTCCCATTTGAGAAAATAAGTATTGGAAATTTAAGGGAATAAAAAGCAATATCTCAAAAATGGTTCACTCAAAAAAAATGTATATGTCATAAATAGTGTATTTTAACGCAATCTACATTTTTTGTAGTAAAATTTTTTCTATCTCTTAACGTTTATCAGTTATGCAAAAGTTGTTCACAATGAAGAATACTTTTGGAGACATTCCCAGAAAATTCAAGATATACATTTTATTTGTCATAAAAATATCTTAAACATATGATATTTTAATCAAAATCGTTAGAGCCATTTTTGAGAAAATTGAAATTTTCGAAAAATGTTCCATGTAAAGGCTAATCTGGGGTGGGGGGATTTTCTTGAAAACCTTCGTGTCGCATCTCTGGAAGATACTGAACCTAAATACCAAGTTGGTGTTTGTCCGACTGTTCGTTTCTGAGTTATGCTGTTCAAAGACAGACACACAGACACACACACTGACATGTTTCTAAAAATGCTTCTTTTAGATTCAGGGGTCTCAAAACATATATTTCCGGTGAAATCTCGGTATTGAATTTTTGGGTGGAATACAATACTTCCCCTACTTACTATACGTAGTAGAGAAAGTAAACAGAAAAATCTCTAAATGTGTATACTAAGAGGTTAACGACACCTGCAAATATTTTTCAACCCTTCCTCTAGAAGGCATATTATGTTGTAGGGGTTTAGGCTTTCTTTGTGTACTAGTGGTACTGCAACCCTTTTGTGGAGGTGGTATCTGTATCACCCTTCATTTCAATCTATTATAACATCACTTATTATATTTCTGAATTGTTTTTCAGTTCAGTTACATAGAGAACTAATACCGACTGGGTGGAGTCAAATGTTGGTTTCTTGAACGTGGAAACCTTTTGGAGTGAAAGAAACCAATGGGAATGCCTACTAGCCTTGATGTTCACTCGTTTACTATCGTGTTAATCTATGGATTTGTTTATTTTGGCTTTTCTATTTACACATTACAAAATTACACTCTACTCATACACCCAGACTCTTGGGAGGATGAAGAATAATTCTGATTAAAGAAACATTCCCATCCTCCATTTAGGAATCGAACCCGGGACCTCTGCATTTACAAGCTAGCATGATAACTACCAGACGACAGAGTCTTACTTTTATTGAAGCATTCAATGAAATGAAATAAAAATGGCGTGCAATATTGGCAAGAATGGTTTTACCAAGCATGCAATAACCATAGCCCTGTGAGGGTGTGTGCGTGTGGGGGTGGTCAATTACTCAGTCGCTGTTGCGACGTCTTAACTACAGTGTAAATTACAAAATGAAAGTATTAAAGTTGGTAAACGAGGTGCCAAGGAATCAATTAAGAAAACAAAAGGTGTGAATTACTTACTTTCTATATGGATGAATGACTCTCGATTGAGCCGTTCAGTATGTCAATCATAATGCGGAAAACACATTTTCTCTGCGAAATAAGCGTTTGCAGACAAAAATTGTAGCATAATTATTTGCTAAGTAAGTAGATATTAGGCCATCGTATAGGACGAAGTTTTACTTTAAAAATCGGTAGCACTGTTAAGTATGGCAGTTTCCGTGCGCCCAAGCCAAGTGGTTACCCTTTTTTTCAAGTATATGCAAGTTTGTTTTCTGCATTTTTGCTTTGAACAGCTTTTCCCGTAAATGACGTTTTGTAATATAAAATGACCCGTTTACTCAAGAACCATTGAAGGTAGTTAAATAGAGGCAGTATTTTATATCATAACATGCTGTGAATGCCAGAGTGATTGTAGTGTAAATTAATATTATTATATGACAATAACTTTAGATGTTTGTTAGCCATAAGTATTGTTAGGAAATAAGTTTACACGGCCTCACTGAAACTGACAATAGAAGTGAGTAACAATAAACCAAAGGGGGTGAGTTGTTTATCACTAAGAAGAGACAAACAAATGACCTCAGATTAGCGTGCCGTTTTTAGAAATGGAGGAATATCTTTCCTAGATTATATATGTTAGTAGTAGTGATTGGCTGACCAAAACAGACGCTAAAGTGGGCGCAATTTGGTAACCAATAGCAGCTATATTATAATGTTTAGGCAATTCGAGGTGAAGGAGTATATATTCTCGAGCCATAAGCAAGTGTCACGGAGTTTTGAAGACTCTTTCACGAGGTACACGTCGCACAGTTCTGAAGAATCTCTCACGAGGTGCACGTTACAGAGTTAGTTACAAAAATGTAAAGTACGCGAAGTAATTGGTGCGCGGCAACTAAACGAATGTACTTACATTCAGAAATATCACAGTTTCAGTCAGGCATGTATAAAGATTAAACACATGAATTATTAATTGTGACAGCAATAAAAGTGTAGAAACTAATTATTTTATCAGTGTTATCTTTTAGCAACAACTCCTTTCCGTTTACACGCCCTGCTTAGAGACACTTGCTCGACTGAGTTATCATAGCTAGCCGGAGGACAAAGAACCCAAATTTAAAACAATAAAACACGAGGCGCCCAACAAATAAGATAACACGAGGCATGAGAACTGCGACAAAATTAAATTTCAGGACGATCACAGG
The DNA here is from genome assembly GCA_030765065.1 of Deroplatys truncata. Lineage (NCBI taxonomy): Eukaryota > Metazoa > Arthropoda > Insecta > Mantodea > Mantidae > Deroplatys > Deroplatys truncata. The sequence goes on along the minus strand of CM060984.1, from coordinate 167,598,850 downwards.
ACCTCTACAAGTGCTATTATGCGTCTTCTTTGCTATAATTAATATGTTTGGTTATTGTTTAAAATGCTTTGTGATACATTCACATGACCTTCTCTACCCTCTATTGTATATTAGTGGGTTATAAAAACTATTCTTAATAAACTTTCTACTAAATCTTTGCAGAAATAGCTACATTTTGTTAGCGTACATATAGAACGCCGATAGTCAAAAGTTTAAGAACTGGACGCTATATGTTAGTTTTAAAATTCCGTACCGTTTCCATGAAATTGCGAGAGTCAACTGAATGTTGAAAGGACTTTAAAGAATGAGCAAGAAACGAACAACTCGAACCATTAATAACGCATATCTCAGAAATGGCTTATGCCACATAAAAGCTTATTTGAAATAAATTGTGTGTTTTAAATAGATCTAAATTTATTGCGTAGTACGTTTCCGTCTATTGCTTAATGTTTACAAAATGTACAAGATTATAAAGAATTCCTTTCGAATGAAAAGGATTTCAAAGGCTATTCTCCGAAATTTGAAGATAAACATTTTATTTTTCATGCAAATATCTTTAATATATGGTATTTTAATCAAAATCGTTAGAGCCATGTTTTAGAAAATCAAAATTTTCAAAAAATGTTCCATATAGAGGATAGTTGGGGATGGGGGATACCTTTTGAAAATCTTTGTGTAGCATCCTAGGAGGATACTAAACAGTTTGGTAGTTGCCCGACGTTTTATTTTTGAGTTACCGTTCGCAGACACACAGATGAATTATTTGGATTCAGGAGGCTTTAAAGCATATATTTCTGGTAAAATTTCGATATAAAATTTTTGGTTGGAATGCAATACCCCCTACTTATTTTATGTAGTGGAGAAAGTGGCAATTACTGATACTTTTTGATCACAATATGGTATATTTTGAAGTAGTATTGTTCTTGGAGTTTGTTTATTTATTTAGCTCCACATATGGACGTCAATTTGAAGAAAGTGTTTTGTTGTTGAAGTTGTTATTTAAGGAGGTTGCACCACGCTTTGGGCGTTAATTTGAAGAAGATTGTTTGTTACGTAATATGCTGCTACGTATGTAAGGCCTATTTGAAGATGTATTTTTGTTGTTACGCTCCAAGTTTAAAAAATAATATTAACTTTGTAAATTAAACTGCTTATATAGATAGTACTTATGTTTATGTTTGCCTCGGCTGCGTCAGTCTTACTTTAGAGACACGTTTCTCTTAATCAGGCGTGGTGCGACAAGAATTTAGAATCACAGATTTTAAGTTTAAATTTACTTCTTTTTTTTAATCCTTGACACAAATTAAATAGCACTACACCGATATTAAGAGATGTGAGATTATTTTATTTAATACATGTACTATGTTAACGCGTATACTTAATTTTCGTTACACACTAATACATCTTTAGAGGACACATCTTCCATCCGGTTACTACCAAGGTCTGCACGCAACTGAACATATTTCAACCGTCAAAACCCGTAAGCTTCTGTATTTAAATTCTCTGATTGGCTAATCCTAGTCAAATAGAATACCTGCATTTAATTAAGCTTTCTCTAGCTGTTGATTTGATAAGTTCAAAAAGGTCACAGAATTTACGTTATCATTGCTCTAATAATGACTAGTAATATTTAAACTCTCAAAATCATTATTGCCTCAAGGTTACCCCATTGTTACCTGATTGTTAGCAACGTTAAACTTATTATTCTCACAGCTACTACACAATCAAATTACATAACGCATTCACACAACACTATTAAACATGTTTACAATAACAAAAGCATACGCAATGACTGTTACATACACTTTCTTTTAAAATAATTACATACATATTGTTTCAAGGCGGGCTGTTATTGAATTTACATATTATATAATTTAATTGAAATTATTCATGTATTAAAAATACTGCCACAATTTAAGAACATAAACAAATTTTTGGGATAAAAGCAGACCAGTGCTTTTAGGTCTGCTTATATATCCTGTGAAAATACCAGTCTGATATATTAAATGGTTTCTGAAATAATGGGTCATGAATTTAGAAAATTTAACATTGGTGGGATAGGAGTTTTAGTCCCTCTCAAATTGTTTCTCCTATGGCAGTCGAACCAGCTACCTTGTTTTCACGTGTACCGAGGTAATTTATTACGTGGTGCAATCAAGCGTGATTAACTGAAGTTAATAGGGGAATAAAATTGTCTTTAATATTTGAAGAGAGTCCTATAATATTCAATAGGCAAGACAGGAAGCTTCACGGAAGATCAAACATCTCACTGACCGTGTCAACTGGTGGATGCGTTAATCACACGGCATTATGCATAATGACATCGCACCGGAGCAAATAGCCAATAGAGTGCGATGCGGTCTCTTCATGTCACTCGTGTGCAACTGTTCGGAAAACATTACCTCTCCCTTTGAGACTTTATTCGCACTCAGAGTAATTTGCCATTATAAAGAGCAAACACCCGTCCCACCAACAGCTCTGCCAATCAATGCATGCGCCGAGTCCTTGTTTTATCACCATGCTGTCACTGAAGGAAAAACTCTCACTATAATAACCAACCTGGCAAAATAATAGGTTGTATTAAAACCTTACAGCTTGAATATTATTTAGAATACATTTTATTCAGCGATTAAAAGTATTCGCAGCTTCCCACGTCTTGTTGTGTTAAGGGTAAGCATAAGTGAAAACTGATAAACAAAATCTGATGCGTTACGCTCACATGACTTTCTCTATTCTTGTACAAATTATTTTTACAAACGCTTATTCTCCGTATGCTTCATGTTAATCGAAATATAGAAATGTTAATCTTATTGCTAATTTTCTTGTAGATGCAAGGGGAATTGCTAGGCTTTAAGCAATAGTCAAATATTTTAAGAGCTGGTTGCTATGTGGAGTATTCCATTCTCTTTGCATTACCAGGACAAAAAAAAAGAATAATGAATTTGAGAAAAAGTACAAGTATTGGAAAATTTAAGAGAATAACTAGCAATATCTCGAAAATGGTTCACCCAACCAAAACCAAATGTATATGACATAAATTGTGTATTTTAACGCGATCTACATTGTTTATTTAGTAAAAGTTTGTCTATCTGTTATGGTTTACCAGTTATGCAAAAGACGTTCACAATGAAGAATACTTTTGGAGACATTCCCAGAATATTCAAGATATACATTTTATTTGTCATAAAAATATCTTAAACATTGATATTTTAATCAAAATCGTTACAGCCATTTTTGAGAAAATTAAAATTTTCGAAAAATGTTCCATGTAAAGGGTAATCTGGAGTAGGGGATTTTCTTGAAAACCTTAGCGTCGCATCCCTGGAAGATACTGAACCTAAATACCAAGTTTGGTGTTTATCCGACTGTTCGTTTCTGAGTTATGCTGTTCACAGACTCTCAGATACACAGACACACACACGGACATGCTTCCAAAAATGTTTTTTTTGGATTCAGGGGGTCTCAAAACATGTATTACCGGTGAAATGTTGGTATTGAATTCTTGGGTGGAATACAATACTTCCCCTACTTATTATACGTAGTAGAGAAAGTAAATTATTAAGATGCATTTTTTATTTTCTTCGCCATGTACATAGATAAGGCAATGCATTCCACTCAAAAATTCTATATAGAGATTTAACCGAAAATACAAGTTCTGAGACCCCCTGAATTCAAAAAAAGTATTTTTAGTAAAAGGTCCCTTGTGCGTTTATCTATGAACAGCATAACTCAAAAACGAAATGTTTTATAAATACCAAACTCAGTATTTGGGTTCAGCACTTTCCAAAGATTCGAAGATGTTCAAGAAAATCCCCCCTCCGCGAACTACGCTTTACATGGAACATTTTTTGAAATTTTGGATTTTCTAAACAATACTCTAACGAGTTTGATTAAAATAACATATACTTCAGCTATTTACATGACAAATAAAATGTACATTTTAAATTTTCTGGGAATGGCCCGCAAAGTCCTCTTTATTCGGAAGGAAGTTTGTATAATTTTGTACAACTAGTAAACTTAAGAGACAGACGAAAACGTACTGCACAAAAGAATCAGTATTTCCTAGATATCGTTATTAATGGTTCGATTTGTTCAATATTTTTTCATTCTTTTCAAGTGTCGTCGATTTTTTGTTGTTTCTCGCATTAAATAAATATTATATTGAAGTAATAACATTTAATAGCAAAATTCTAAATCAAAGAAAAATTATTTAAATCATGACTGAAGAATATAAAGAAATATACAGAATAGAATATATTCGTACTGCACACCAGTCACACCAGCACGCTTTATTGCCGGATACCGTATATAATATTATATCTATAATAAATAGTTTAGTTAGGAGCAGTAGCTGGTTTACAATTATTTGTTTTTGCTAGAAATTAGTTAAAAAATGGGTACCTTATTTTATAAGTTTGTTTTGTTTTTACCTAGTTGAAAGTGAAATTTATAAAACGATAATGCATATGTCATGTTTTTTGGTAAACTGGAATAAAGTATAAAGGTTTACTATGCACGTTCCAAAACCAGGACACCAGGTATTTCAGATTTTTATTGATTTACTTATTTCTGTTTGTTTCTCACCAATTGCGTGGAAAGAGTATGCAATTTTAAGGCCAACATAATATAGCGACCAGTTCTTAAACATGTGACTATCGCTATTCCCTTTGTACTGTAACGCACTGTGTAACGTAGCTATTTCTGCAGCGGTTTATCTCAATTAAAACTAGGTAGATAAACAAATTAACTTTCGTAGGAATAATTTGTATGCCCACTAATAAACGATGGAGGTAGAGAGGGTTATGTGAATGTAACACATCACATTTTTTTATTTTTTATTTATAATCATTTTTAAACATTCTGGTTTAATAAACTGTGTTTTTAGTCGGTGAACAATGCGAAAAAATGGTGTAATGTAACTTTAAAGATCCCTGTGCACGTGGATGAGTTGCCCTTTTAAAACTTCAAAGCTGATTTTTTCAATTTCTGTTTTTCTACCATTTTTGAGATTCAAAATGCTCCACACATTGCAATGTTTGTTCAATTTATTTAAAATTTTAAGAAAACGTTTAAAACGTAGAGTCAAAAAAATTTTGGAAGTATTTCTTAAATGCTCATGTATATGAGAATATTAATTATTACATTCAATTAGCATCCTAAAAATACCCAAAAATTATTTCTACAAGGTTAATCTTTCTGACAAACTAAAGGATAACGAAACATCTGTTTCCAACGCTTTTGTATAGAGTTAAGCTTTTTTGGTATCAATATAACCTTGATTGTTTATCGAATGGAGCGTTTCTAATTTATGGTTAATAATTGCCTCAAAAATTAGTAACTTCAAAACTACTGACGATATTGCAATAAAATTTGATATGAACAGCATTATTTGAATGTATAATGCATGGTAAGGAAATAAACACGTAATTATGGAAATTAGCAATTTCACCTATGTGCACCCTTAAGTGTGGATATATTCCTCTCCCCCTTCATCTGTCACTCTCTCTGTCTTTCTCCATCTCCCTTGCTCTCTACCTCATTCTCAACCCACTCTTTCTCCCTCTCGCCCTCAAAATTACAAGTATCTCTTTTTCTCTCTTATATTCTCTGCCTTTATCTTTCCTCTATCACTGCGTCTCCCTCTGCTTCTCTCCCCCATTCTACCTCTCTCGTCCTCTCCCATTCCGCTATTTTGAAAATCAATAATAAAATGTTTTTCTAACATAAAATGAAGAAAATATCTAGAAATCGATTGCGCTTCTTTTACATGAATATTCTCTAACATCATTATAGCTTTTACAAAGCATTATTACAAAATTTTATTACATTCGCTAGCACCTACCTATAGTAGGTAGAGGAAGCATAGCATGCAAAAAATTCGTTATTAAGATTTCATGTCTTGAGACTCCCTAAATCCAAAAAAAAAAAAAAAAAAACATTTTTAGAAAAAGGTCAGTGTGTATCTGTGAAAACACAACTCATAGAAGAAATCCCAAACGTTTTATTTAAACTCAACATCTTGAGAAGTTGCTACATGAATATTTTCAAGAATACACCCTAAAATACACTATTAACGAAACCTTTTAGTAATTTTTGCTTTTCCCAAAAATGGCTCTAATGGTTTGGATTAAAGTACGATATGTGACATTTGAATTAATATTAAATATATTTGCAGTAGATAGTATCTTTACGTTATTTGCAACACGCTTTGGGCGTCAATTAGAAGTAGGTTGTATTGAAGGAGTTGTATTATATTTCAACTGTTGGAGAGCCGAACTTGAAGTACCGCACGTATGGTAAGAAGTTTCCGGTAGTCTTCGCCACAAAATGGTAAAAAAATATTAACTTTGTAATTTGACTGTTTCTTTAAATATTATATATTTATGTTTGCCTCGGCTGCATCAGTATTTTTGTTAGAGACATGTTTCTCTTTTCAGGGTTGTGGTGCGACTGAGGAATGTAGGCTTACACAGATTATAATTTTACTTCATTCCTTTTATTAATGCTTGACGCTATTCAAATAACACTTCACTGATATAGAGAAAGAGAGCTGTGAGTTTTTTTTTATTAATTACTTGCACTTTTTAACACGTAAACTATTTTGTCTCACACAAAATACGTATTATATTTCTCGAGGACGTGTCTCGCATCCGGTCAGGAACACTGTCTACATTCAACGCGTCCAGTTATGAGCACTGCCTACAAGCAACTGACTTGATTTCTACTGCCTAAATTTGTTAATTTCTGTATTTCAAGTCTCTGATTGGCCATTCCTTATTCAATAGAAGACTTTTATTTAACTAAAGTTTTTTCTGGTTGTTGATTGGCTATTTTATAAACTGTCACTAAAATTACATTATTGTTTCCAAGAATTACAAGCAGTATTGTCAAACTTTCAAATTCATTATTGCCTCAAGGTTACCGCATTGCTACCTCATTGTTAGCAACTTTTTACCTATTATTCTGACAGCTCCTACATTATTAAATTACGTAATACATTCACATAACATTCTTACATGCATACAATAATATAAACATATACAATGACTGTAATATACACTTTTTAGATATTGTTACATATACATATTGCTTTAAGGTATGCTGTTATTGAATTTATATATTATAATTAGGCTGAAATCATTTAAGTGTTAAAAATACTGCCTCAATATTAAATTTTCTGCTAGTAGTCTTTGGAGTCCCCTTCATCCGGAATTAATAGCGTACAATTTTACATAATTAGTAAACTGTAAGAGGTGTAGAAAGTTCTACTAAACGTATAATGTAGAGCTCTTTAAAGCGTACAATTTATGTGAATTACGTGTTTTGATGTATTAACCATTTTCATTGTTATTGACAAAAACTTTAATATTAATTATTAATTTTTTCTCATAACCATGTAAGAATAGAAACTTTAAAGCCACCGCATAGCGAGCCGCTTTTAAAAGATTTGAATCGCTTTAGCCTACATTATCCTTCTTATCTACAACGAAATGTGTAATAAAATCATTCCTGCAAACGTTTAAAATTAAGTAGATCGAATAATAAATCTTTATAAGAATATTTTGTAAAAAAGTGGACAGAGAAAGGCATGATATCAATAGTTTCATTACGAATTTCGTTATAGGAAAAGAGCGATACGGAAGCCTAAGGCGACAGTCAAGTATTTAAAAAAACGGATCGATAGAATTAATTATACTGGCTTTGAAATTTCATATTCCGTGTAAAACTCTCGAAGTGACTTAGTACTTCAAAAAATCTGATATGATATATTCACAGGACTTTTTCTAACCCTAGCCTTATTAGTGAATATACAAATTATTCTTACGAAAGATTATTTGCCTGTTTCTTTTAAATGTGGATAAACTTTCTTTTCGGAAATAGTTACATTAAACGTTTCGTTATAAATATAAAGGCAGCAACCATAATCAAATGTAAAAACTGGATGCTATGTACTGGCTTTATGATTCCATGCTCTTTTCGTGCAATTTGAGAAGCAACTGAATATCGAAAGGACTTGAAAAGAATGAAAAGCTTTTGAAGAATTCGAACCATTAATAGCGGAGATCTCGGAAGTGGCTGATGCCACAAAATAACTTATTTGGAAGAGCTGTGTGTTTTAAAGACATCTCCATTTTTGTATAGTACGTTTTTCTCTGTCGCTTAGCGTTTGCCAATTATACAAGTTGATATAACATTTCTTCCGAATGAAGTGGACTTCACAGGCTATTTCCAGAAAATTAAAAGTATGGATTTTATTTGTAATGTAAATTCTTTAATGTACAGTATTTTATTAAAATCGTAAAGTCATTTTTAAGAAAATTAAAAAAGAATCGAGAAATGTCTTACGTATAGAGTAATTTGGGGTGGGGGATTTTTTTTAAATCTTTGCGTCGTATATTTGGAAGGTACTGAACGTAAATAGAAAGTTTGGTATTTCTCCAATTTTTGTTTTTGAGTTGTACTGAATAAAAACACCAGACACACACACATACACACGCACCGTTTCCTAAAATGCTTTATTTGGATTCAGGGAGCCTCAAAACATACATTTCCTGTGGATTTCGGTGTAAAATTTTTGGGTAGAACACTTTCTCTATGTGGTAGAGAAAGTAAATATGTATTATAAAACATGGGAAAATTCGGACTAATAGCAGCTTATTTCTCTAATTCTATTCGGTACGAATTGTGTGTTTAAATGAGATATGTATTTTTCCTGCGTTAAGCTTTTGTTTCGTTCTTACTATGATTTTCCAGTTAAACATAATTATGCAAAATTCAATCCGAATGAACAGTTCTTCAGAAGTTAATCACAGAAAATTCAAGATATACTTTTAACTAGTGACGCGAGAATCAACATATAATGTATTAAACAAAATCATTAGAAAAAAATCTGAGTATTACACTCACATGACATTCTCCACCCTCTATCACTTGTTAGTGGGTGTACATATTATTCTTATGAAAGCTGATTATCAATTTTATTCATTTTAATCCAGATAAATATTTTCGGAAATAGCTACATTACACATTTCGTTATAGATACAAAGCAAATACAGAGTCAAATGCTTTAAAACTGGACGATATACCTGGCCTTAAAATTCTATACTCTTTCCACGACATCGAGAGAAAAAATTGAAAACTTGCAGGAAAAGAAAGAATTTAACATTAATAACGTGAATATCTCGGAAACGGCTAATGCCACAAAATTATTTGAAATAAACCGTGTGTTATAAAGAGATAAACATCTACGTGTGGTACATTTTCGTCTATCGTTTAACATTTACCAGTTATATAAAATTATACAAAATTCCTTCCGAATGACTTTATAGGTTATTTCCAGCAAATTCAAGATTATATACTTTATTTTTTATGTAAATATTTTTAATATAGATATTTTAACCTAAATCGTTAGAGCCATTTTATAAAAAATCAAAATTTGGAAAAATGTTCCGTATAAACGCTAGTTTAGGGTGGGGATTTTCTTGAAAATCTTTGTGTCGCATCTTTGGAAGATACTGAAGTAAATACCAAATTTAGTATTTATCCGAATTTTTTGAGTTAGTATTTTCACACACCCACCCACACACACACACACACACGCACCTCTTTCTAAAAGTTTATTTTTTGGAAAAAAGGTGCCTCAAAACATGTATTTCCAAAGAAATCTCGGTAATGAATTTTTGGGTGGAATTCAATATCTTCTTCACCTACTATACACACAGTAGATAAAGTAAACATTTGAGAAAAGCTAATATTTTCAGTGTAAATGTAGTTTGGGGTAGGGAAATTGTCATTAAATCCTTCGTGTCGCAGTCTAGAAATATGCCTTACTCAAATACCAACTTTGATATTTATCAGCGATTTTGTTTTTAAATTATCTTGTTTGCACGTATACACAGACACGCACTCTCTCCACTCGTAAATTTCTACATATGGGTATTTTGGAGGAAGATTTGGAGGAAGAAGATCTGAGCAGCATACGTATCAAGTAAGTCCTGATAACGAATTTTAGGATTGAATATATTTTCTCTGCCCACATACACTATGTGATCAAAAGTATCCGGACACCCCACAAACATACGTTTTTCATCTTAGGTGCATTGTGCTGCCACCTACTACCTGGAACTCATTATCCGCGACCTCAGTAGTCATTAGACATCGTGAAACAGCAGAATGGGACGCTCCGTGGAACTCACGGATTTCAAACGTGGTCAGGTGATTGGGTGTCACTTGTGTCAGAAGTCTGTACACGAGATTTCCACACTCCTAAACATCCTTAGGTCCACTGTTTCTGATGTGATAGTGAAGTGGAAACGTGAACGGGCATGTACAGCACAAAAGCGTACAGGCCGACCTCGTCTGTTGACTGACAGAGACCGCCGACATTTGAAGAGGGTCGCAAAGAGTAATAGGCAGACATCTTCCAGACCATCACACAGGAATTCCAAACTGCATCGGATCCACTCCAAGTACTATGACAGTTAGGCGTGAGGTGAGAAACCTTGGATTCCATGGTCGAGCGGCTGCTTATAAGCCACACATCACACAGGAAAATGACAAATGACGCTCGCTTGGTGTAAGGAGCGTCAACATTACACGATTGAACAGTGGCAAAACGTTTTGTGGCGTGACGAATCACGGTACACAATGTGGCGATCCGATGGCAGGGTGTAGGTATGGCGAATGCCCGGTGAACGTCATCTGCCAGCGTATGTAGTGCCAACAGTGAAATTTGGAGGTGGTGGTTTTATGGTGTGGTCGTGTTTTTTCTGGAGGGGGCTTGCACCCCTTGTTGTTTTGCGTGGCACGATCACAGCGCAGACCTACATTGATATTTTAAGCACCTTCTTGTTTTCCACTGTTGAAGAGCAATTCGGGGATGGCGATTGCATCTTTCAACACGATCGAGCATCTGTTCATACTGCACGGACTGTGGCGGAGTGGTTACACAATAACATCCCTGTAATGGGCTGACCTGAACAGAGTCCTGACTTAAATCCTATAGAACACCTTTGGGATGTTTTGGAACGCCGACTTCGTGCCAAACCTCACCAACCTACATCGATACCTCTCCTCAGTCCCTCACTCCGTGAAGAATGAGCTGCCATTCCCCAAAAACCTTCCAGAACCTGATTGAAAGTATGCCTGCGAGAGTGAACGTTGTCATCAAGGCTGAGGGTGGGCCAAAACCAGTTGACTTCCAGCATTACCGATGGAGGGGGCTAAGAACTTGTACGTAATTTTCAGCCAGGTGTCCAGATACTTTTGATCACGCAGTGTAGGTAACTAGCAGATCAAGTAAAAAATAAACATTTACAAAACTCGTGACTTTTTTTAGAAATATGAAAGTATAACTCACAGTTACAATGTAGAATTTCTGCTGATCTGTTGCACATGAAATAGGTAACATTGCCTTAAAAATACGAATGTCTAGAGATAAGTTTTGTTTCCCTGTTTCAAGCATAAACATGCTGAAGCCATATCTGTATCGTATTTTTCCCCGCTGTGAAGAGCCCCAGCATTGATTCTGTGGCAGCAGTCGCCAAGCTAATTAAAATGAAATGCTTTGTGAGCAGGGTTTCACTAACGAGTACTGCATGATGCAAACGGACAGTCATTCCTCCTTTTTCTGCCCCGTAACCTAAGCTTCTGTTATCATGCATGGCTGCACTCGCAAGCAAAAGGGCTTTGTATGGTCTTTGATGCGTCTAAAGATTAAAGTTTTTTCTCTAAGCTATTATACAACAGAGAAAACTTACCCTCATAAACTGCTACACGGACGTTGCGTTGTTAAGCTATCAGCAATTTTATTTTAAGAAATTCTGGTTAGTATTAATATTGTAGCATATAGGGATTATTAAGGGTGGGAATATTATTTTCTAGTGTAGTATTATGTTAAGTTGCCTACAACCATTAGAGAGAAAGAAGTTTCCAGAAAGGTCCATGTGTGCCTCGTTGGACAAATCCCGCTCAATAAAGTATCATGTGGCGGCTGTGGGGACAAAGTCGCGGCTTGACTGCAGCTATTATAAGGACTTGGACAATGCCAGCACAAGATCTATGAGTGTCGGTTAACGTTAAATTAAGAAATGCAGTAAGTATGGAAAGGAACATCTTCCTACCTCCGGAATGCCATTCTTTACACTACATAATAGATGTATGTATAATACAGTGCCTTCGTTTTATGCCAAGGCCAGAACCGCCTTATATGCATATCTGCCGAGACGGCAGTGATCTCGGTATTATACCACTGCGCAGCAGCGGCGTAGGACATGTCAAGGGTACGTTTATCAGCAGTGAGCTGTCCCAGTCGTTGCTTTGTCTTGTTATCTGAAGTGTTTCGACAATACGTGTGATGTGGGTGATTTCCTTAGGAATATTGTTCTCTTATTAGCCCACGGAATTGCTTGCCAAACAAATTCACGTTTAAACAGCGTATTTTATTTACGATACATACGTGAAAACTTAATCATGTTGAGAATTTCAGCAGCAATTTCCTGATTATCCAATTTCGGAGTGCCGGTAGAGACACTGTGAGAAGGTTGGTCAATAAATTTAGAACAACGGGAGCGCTACACGCTAAAAAATAAAGTTTATAGGAATAATCCCTAAGTAGTATTAGTCCCGGATGAGCCAATTGATTTAACGATAATCCTGCCGCTAGGGGCGCTGGTGTCGCTAGTGTCGGTGCGTGCGACGGCGGCGGCGGTGTGTTTGAAAAGCGCCCTGAGCGGTAGGATTATCGTTAAATCGGTTGGCTCATCCGGGACGAGTTGAAAGAATTGAGGAAGTGACGTGGAGTGTTTTTGATTGGTTCGTTAATTTGGGGTGGGAGATGGAGGAAGGGAGATGGAGGAGTATGGAGGTCGCGTGATGGAGAGGAGCTGGGTGGCGAGGTGTTGTCTGTGCGGAGGTCGGTACTGAAAGAGGGGTAAAGATGGGTAGCGAGGGATAAAAAGTGTAACAGAAAGTGACGTGTGAAGTTGTGATTGGTGGGAATAAGAAGTGATTTTATTGGTGGAAAGGAACAAATGAGAGTTGTTGATTGGTAGGAATAAGAGGGATTATGATTGGTGGAAAAGAAAAAGTTGTGGGAGTGGGGTATGTTGGAGGTGGTGGGAAAGGTGAGTTTTGCTAGCAGCAAGATTTGCAAAAGCCTGTCTTGAACTGATCAGCAATTTTTGAACGTCGGATGGTAGTTTTCTTGAGTGGATAGAGAGATGGGGGCGATATGAGATGCGGTGGCGAAAATGGGGACTAGACAAGGTTGTTGAGACAAGAGGTTTAAGGACGAGGAAATTTGGAGGTTAGTGGTGAACACGGCGGTCGCAAGAGGTGGGGGTAAGGAGATGCAGTGGTGAGAATGGGAACTAAAAGAAGATGGGGGTAGCAAGAGTTTTAGAAGAGTAGATTTTGAGGTTAAAATAGTGGGAACTAAAAATGGCGGAGGGTCTACGACAAGGAGATGCGGTGAGAACTAAACAAGATGGCGGTCGCAAGAGGAGGGTAAGGAGATTTGAGGTTACAGTACGAAAACACGAAAGGATATATTCCTACGCCAAGCAGGTCCGAAAAATAATTATGCGTGTGGTACTTACCTGTTACCGGTGTGGATGCGTCACCAAAAGCGCGGCACGCGAGGCGGAAAAATAAAAGCAAACTGTTTTTGAAAATGCTTAACCAGCTTTAAGATCAACCAACATCACTACGCACTGATATACCTAGGTTTTTAAAGCGGTACAGACACCCTTTGCAGAGGCGTAATTTAACTATACCAAAAACCTGGTACTGGACCATCGTGATGGTCGCTAGCGTACGTAGGAGCAGGGTTCTCAAGCCGGTCGAAAGCGGTCAAAAACGTGTACGACGTAGGTGTTCGCAGTAGCTGCTGTCGAGTCAACCGTCGAGGTGTGAATAAACGAGATCTGTTCTCGCCGGCAATTTGGTTCGGAGATGTGAGCAGCGGCGAGGTGTTGTGTGTGCGGAGGTCGGGACTGAAAGAGGGAAAAGATGGGGAGCGAGGGATAAAAAGTGTAACAGAAAGTGACGTGTGAAGTTGTGATTGGTGGGAATAAGAAGTGATTTTATTGGTGGAAAGGAGCAAATGAAAGTTGCTGATTGGTAAGAATAAGAGAGGTTATGATTGGTGGAAAGAAAAAGGAATGGGGTATGTTGGAGGTGATGGGAAAGGTAAGTTTTGCTAGCAACAAGATTTGCAAAAGCCTGTCGTGAACTGATCAGCAATTTTTGAACGTTGGATGGTAGTTTTCTTGAGTGGATAGAGAGATGGGGCGATATGAGATGCGGTGGCGAAAATGGGAACTAAACAAGGTGGTTGAGACAAGAGGTTTAAGGACGAGGAAATTTGGAGGTTAGTGGTGAACATGGCGGTCGCAAGAGGTGGGGGTAAGGAGACGCGGTGGTGAGAATGGGAACTAAAAGAAGATGGCGGTAGCAAGAGGTTAGAAGAGTAGATTTTGAGGTTAAAATAGCGGGAACTAAAAATGGCGGAGGGTCTGCGACAAGGAGATGCGGTGAGAACTAAACAAGATGGCGGACGCAAGAGGAGGGTAAGGAGGTTTGAGGTTACAGTACCAAAACACGAAAGGATATATTCCTACGCCAAGCAGGTCCGAAAAATAATTATGCGTGTGTTACTTACCTGTTACCGGTGTGGATGCGTCACCAAAAGCGCGGCACGCGAGGCGGAAAAATAAAAGCAAACTGTTTTTGAAAATGCTTAACCAGCTTTAAGATCAACCAACATCACTACGCACTGATATACCTAGGTTTTTAAAGCGGTACAGACACCCTTTGCAGAGGCGTAATTTAACTATACCAAAACCTGGTACTGGACCATCGTGATGGTCGCTAGCGTACGTAGGAGCAGGGTTCTCAAGCCGGTCGAAAGCGGTCAAAAACGTGTACGACGTAGGTGTTGGCAGTAGCTGCTGCCGAGGCAACCGTCGAGGTGCGAATGAACGAGATCTGTTCTTGCAGGCAATCTGGTTGAGAGATGAGAGGCGCGGTGGTAAAAATGTGAACTAAATAAGATGGCGGAGGCACGAAGTTGAGGTTAAGGAGCGGCGAGGTGTTGACTGTGCGGTGGTTGGGGTCTGAAAGAGGGGGAAAGATGGCGAACGAGGGATAAAAAGTATAACAGAAAGTGACGTGTGAAGTTGTCATTGGTGGGAATAAGAAGTGATGTTATTGGTGGAAAGGAACAAATGAAAGTTGCTGATTGGCGAGAATAAGAGAGATTATGATTGGTGGAAAGAAAAAAAGGTGTGGGAGTGGGGTATGTTGGAGGTGATGGAAAAGGCAAGTTTTGCTACCAACAACATTTGCAAAAGCCTATCCAGAACTCATCAGCAATTTTAAATAACTAGTGTTTCGGGGGTTTTCTCTGGTTGGTAGACGAATGCAAGCTGTTTCTACCATACTTATATTATTGGTCTTTTTCCTTTTTTTTTTTAAAATGACTAGTTTTTTTTTTTTTTTTTTTTTTTGGGAGTTTTCTGCGGATGGTAAACAAATGCAAGCTCTTTCTGCTTTTTCATAGGTTTTCCCTGGTTGGTAGGCGTTTTCTGTACTGGTTGACGAAGGCGTTTCTAATTTTGGAGGTTTTCTCAGGTTTTTAGCGGTTGTCCCTGCCGGTAGGCAAATGATGAAGTTTTACCTTGTCGGCGCACGGATACTAGGCACGTACTGGCGCGCACACACACACATACACACAGAGAGACAGACAGACACACAGACAGGCACACACACACGGACATGTTTCCAAAAATGTTTTTTTTTTTTTTTTTTTTTTTTTTTTTGATTCAGGAGGTCTCAAAACGTGTATTTCCGGTGAAATCTCGGTATCGAATTTTTGGGCGGAATGCAATACTTCCCCTACTTACTATACGTAGTAGAGAAAGTAAAAAAGTATTCAAAAATTTAAGGAAATAACAAGCAATATCTCAAAAGTGTACTATCTTGTTTTCAAGGGTTTTCCAGATCGGTAAGCGTTAGAATACTCTTAGAGCTTTTTTCAGGTTTTTTAGCGGTTGTCCCTGGCCGGTAGGCAATTGATAAAGTTTTTCTATAACGTCGTCGTTTTGGCTTGTGGCGCACGGTTCCTAGGCACGTACTCGCGCGCGCGCACACACACACACACACACACACACACACACACACACTAAAATAGTAGCGTATAAAAAAAACTGATTTGTTACACTCACATAACTTTCTCTACTCTTGTACAATCTAATTGGTAGCTTTTAAGCGATAGTCAAATATTTTAACGCTGGTTGCTATGTGGCGAATTCCATTCTGTTTGCATGTTCAGGACATAAAAAAAATGAATAAACGAATTTGAGAAAAAGTATAAGTATTGGAAAATTTAAGGAAATAACAAGCAATATCTCGAAAACGGTTCACTCAACAAAAGAAACGTATATGACATAAGTTGTGTATTTTAACGCGATCTACATTTTTTGTGTAGTAAAATTTTGTCTATCTCTTATGGTTTACCAGTTATGCAAAAAAGTCGTTCACAATGAAGAATATTTTTGGAGACATTCCCAGAAAATTCGAGATATACATTTTATTTGACATGACAATATCTTAAACATATGATGTTTTAATCAAAATCGTTAGAGCCGTTTTTGAGAAAATTAAAATTTTCGAAAAATGTTCCATGTAAAGGGTAGTCTGGGGTGGGGGGATTTTCTTGAAAACCTTCGTGTCGCATCTCTGGAAGATACTGAACCTAAATACCAAGTTTGGTGTTTATCCGACTGTTCGTTTTCGAGTTATGCTGTTCACAGACACACAGACACACAGACAGACACACACACGGACATGTTTCCAAAAATGCTTTTTTTTTTTTGGATTCAGAGATTCTCAAAACATGTATTTCCAGTGAAATCTCGGTAACGAATTTTTGGGTGGAATGCAATACTTCCCCTACTTACTATACGTAGTAGAGAAAGTAAAAATGAATAACGCATTTGAGAAAAAGTATAAGTATTGGAAAATTTAAAGGAAATAACAAGCAATATCTCGAAAAACGGTTCACTCAACAAAATAAATGTATATGGCATAAGTTGTGTATTTTAACGCGATCTACATTTTTTGTGTAGCAAACTTTTGTCTATCTCTTACGGTTTATCAGTTATGAAAAAGTCGTTCACAATGAAGAATTCTTTTGGAGACATTCCCAGAAAATTCGAGATATACATTTCATTTCTCTCGACATTATCTTAAATATATATTATTTTCATCAAAATCGTTAGAGCCATTTTTTAATACAAAGAGAACGGGATTTCACAAGTGAAACAGTACTGTGATAACGATACCACTGAAACAAAAAAAAAATCTGATGTGTAACACTCACATGACTTTCTCAACTCTTGTACAAAGTATTTTTACAAACGCTTATTCCCCATCTAGTTCATGTTAATCGAGATAAACATTTGCAAAATCTATTTTATTGCTAATTTTCTTGTATAAAAAAAAAATCTGATGTGTAACACTCACATGACGTTCTCTACTCTTGTACAAAGTATTTTTACAAACGCTTATGCTCCATCTAGTTCATGTTAATCGAGATAAACATTTGCAAACTCTATTTTATTGCTAATTTTCTTGTAGATGTAGGGGAAAATATATTTACAAGGGGAATATAGAAAAACAGTAGCCTTTAAGCACATACATATCTCTTAATAGCTGGTTGCTATGTGCAACACCATTCTTTTTGCCACAGATTAATACTGTTTGCATATCAAAGACAAAAAAAAAATGAATAACGAAGTCCCATTTGAGAAAATAAATATTGGAAAATTAACAAACAATATCTCGAAAACGGTTCACTCAACAACAAAAATGTATATTACATAAGATGTGTATTTTAACGCGATCTACATTTTTTGTGTAGTAAAATTTTGTCTATCTCTTACGGTTTTTCAGTTATGAAAAAGACGTTCACAATGAAGAATACTTTTGGAGACATTCCCAGAAAATTCGAGATATACATTTCATTTCTCACGACATTATATTAAACATACGATATTTTTCATCAAAATCGTTAGAGCCATTTTTTTTAATACAAAGAGAACGGGATTTCACAAGTGAAACAGTACTGTGATAACGATACCAACAAAACTAATTATTATTCACCCACTGAAACACATAAAAAAAATCTGATGTGTAACACTCACATGACTTTTCTCATCTCTTGTACAAAGTATTTTTACAAACGCTTATTCCCCATCTAGTTCATGTTAATCGAGATAAACATTTGCAAACTCTGTTTTATTGCTAATTTTGTTGTAGATGTAGGGAAAATATATTTACAAGGGGAATATAGAAAAACAGTAGCCTTTAAGCACATACATATCTCTTAATAGCTGGTTGCTAT
The DNA here is from genome assembly GCA_030765065.1 of Deroplatys truncata. NCBI lineage: Eukaryota > Metazoa > Arthropoda > Insecta > Mantodea > Mantidae > Deroplatys > Deroplatys truncata. The sequence continues at coordinate 167,580,444 of CM060984.1, read as the reverse complement.
GTGCAGTACCATTCTTTTTGCCACAGATTAATACTCTTTGCATATCAAAGACAAAAAAAAAAAATGAATAACGAATTCCCATTTGAGAAAATAACTATTGGAAAATTGAAGTAAATAACAAGCAATATCTCGAAAACGGTTCACTCAACAATAAAGATGTATATGACATAAGTTGTGTATTTTAACGCGATCTACATACTTTCGTACTCACCTATAAGATATAGAGGGTAGAGGTCGTACGAACGTAGCACTTTGAGAATCTATATTCAACAGTTGGTGTTACTCCTTAGAAAGGAAGTATCTGCTGATTTTTATTTAATTCTTTACATTTTACATAACACGTATGCACTGGCACAACACAAAAGCACTACACACAATACTCAGTTTTAATATTTGCACTAATAACATCAGGAATAACTGAAGTCTGCAAACAGTCATTTCCCATGTGCAGCCTTACGTACAGAAAACGTGTGTGGCTGATCTATGTGTAAAAAGAGCCTGAGAGCGGATGTACGTCAGCGGTAAAATCTTTTAAATGCATTTTTATTGGCGATGGTAGAAATCGTGCAGTGGTGGATCGTGAAAATTCATATAAATGGATGTATCACCTCATAATAAGCCTCTATATACCAAGAATATTGAGTTTTTAAAAAGTCAGCAACTGTACCTGTGTTTCTATACGTGAACGTCAGATGGCAGCTTCGATACGTGTCCACGGAGACCTTAGTGCTAGGCAACTGTACCTCTGTTTCTATACGTGAACGGCAGATTGCAGCTTCGATACGTGTCCACGGAGACCTTAGTGCTAGGCAACTGTACCTCTGTTTCTATACGTGAACGGCAGATTGCAGCTTCGATACGTGTCCACGGAGACCTTAGTGCTAGGCAACTGCACCTCTGTTTCTATACGTGAACGGCAGATTGCAGCTTCGATACGTGTCCACGGAGACCTTAGCGCTAGGCAACTGCACCTCTGTTTCTATACGTGAACGGCAGATTGCAGCTTCGATACGTGTCCACGGAGACCTTAGTGCTAGGCAACTGTACCTCTGTTTCTATACGTGAACGGCAGATTGCAGCTTCGATACGTGTCCACGGAGACCTTAGTGCTAGGCAACTGTACCTCTGTTTCTATACGTGAACGGCAGATTGCAGCTTCGATACGTGTCCACGGAGACCTTAGTGCTAGGCAACTGCACCTCTGTTTCTATACGTGAACGGCAGATTGCAGCTTCGATACGTATCCACGGAGACCTTAGTGCTAGGCAACTGCACCTCTGTTTCTATACGTGAACGGCAGATTGCAGCTTCAATACGTGTCCACGGAGACCTTAGTGCTAGGCAACTGTACCTCTGTTTCTATACGTGAACGGGAGATGGCAGCTTCGATACGTGTCCACGGAGACCTTAGTGCTAGGCAACTGCACCTCTGTTTCTATACGTGAACGTCAGATTGCAGCTTCGATACGTGTCCACGGAGACCTTAGTGCTAGGCAACTGCACCTCTGTTTCTATACGTGAACGGCAGATTGCAGCTTCGATACGTATCCACGGGGACCTTAGTGCTAGGGAACTGCACCTCTGTTTGTATACGTGAACGGCAGATTGCAGCTTCAATACGTGTACACGGAGACCTTAGTGCTAGGCAGCTGTACCTCTGTTTCTATACGTGAACGGCAGATTGCAGCTTCGATACGTGTCCACGGAGATCTTAGTGCTAGGCAGCTATACCTGTTTCTATACGTCAACGGCAGATTGCAGCTTCGATACGTGTTCACGGAGACCTTAGTGCTAGGCAACTGTACCTGTGTTTCTATACGTGTCCACGGAGACCTTAGTGCTAGACAACTGTACCTCTGTTTCTATACGTGAACGGCAGATTGCAGCTTCAATACGTGTCCACGGAGACCTTAGTGCTAGTGCTAGGCAACTATACCTCTGTTTCTATACGTGAACGGCAGATTGCAGGTTCGATACGTGTCCACGGAGATCTTAGTGCTAGGCAACTATACCTGTTTCTATACGTGAACGGCAGATTGCAGCTTCGATACGTGTCCACGGAGACCTTAGTGCTAGGCAACTGTACCTGTGTTTCTATACGTGAACGTCAGATGGCAGCTTCGATACGTGTCCACGGAGACCTTAGTGTTAGGCAACTGTACCTCTGTTTCTATACGTGAACGGCAGATTGCAGCTTCGATACGTGTCCACGGAGACCTTTCGCTTCAGGTGACAAAATAACACTAGGCACTTGTGTGCCGTGGTGTAAGCCGCAATCACGGTATTGGTAGCGTGGATCTCCTTGGGGCTCTCCTCGGAGTTACCTCAACACCACGTACATGACCTGGTTCGTCACGGGTACGCAGGTCTGCACTACCACTTCCTCGGCGTTGAGCAGGCCCAGGAGGCGATCGTACCGGTACACCAGCTAGCACGTGGACATGTTATCGCGCTGTGGTGTTGCGTGTGCGAGGTATGGAAACTCAAGGACGCAAAACATGCACGACCGAGGGTTAAAAAGCAGAACAAGTAGTGACGTGGAGCGTTGTGATTGGTGTAAATAAGACGATCTCTGATAGGTGGACAAATTGAAATAACGTGATGTGATAGGCGAAAATAAAATCAAAGGTGATTGGATGAAAAATGACGAGAAGGAATTAGCGGTGAATTTGTGAACTAAGATGGCGAAGATTTTTTTTTTTTTAAAAAAAAGGATAATATAAGTACGGCAACTGTAACGGTTTACGGCAAACGCGCGCCGCGCAATGCGTCACGCCCGGGCAATAAAACAAAAATCATATTGAGCAAGATGCCCGGCGTGACGCATTGCGCGGCGCGCGTTTGCCGTAAACCGTTACAGTTGCCGTACTTATATTATCCTTTTTTTTAAAAAAAAAAAAATCTTCGCCATCTTAGTTCACAAATTCACCGCTAATTCCTTCTCGTCATTTTTCATCCAATCACCTTTGATTTTATTTTCGCCTATCACATCACGTTATTTCAATTTGTCCACCTATCAGAGATCGTCTTATTTACACCAATCACAACGCTCCACGTCACTACTTGTTCTGCTTTTTAACCCTCGGTCGTGCATGTTTTGCGTCCTTGAGTTTCCATACCTCGCACACGCAACACCACAGCGCGATAACATGTCCACGTGCTAGCTGGTGTACCGGTACGATCGCCTCCTGGGCCTGCTCAACGCCGAGGAAGTGGTAGTGCAGACCTGCGTACCCGTGACGAACCAGGTCATGTACGTGGTGTTGAGGTAACTCCGAGGAGAGCCCCAAGGAGATCCACGCTACCAATACCGTGATTGCGGCTTACACCACGGCACACAAGTGCCTAGTGTTATTTTGTCACCTGAAGCGAAAGGTCTCCGTGGACACGTATCGAAGCTGCAATCTGCCGTTCACGTATAGAAACAGAGGTACAGTTGCCTAACACTAAGGTCTCCGTGGACACGTATCGAAGCTGCCATCTGACGTTCACGTATAGAAACACAGGTACAGTTGCCTAGCACTAAGGTCTCCGTGGACACGTATCGAAGCTGCAATCTGCCGTTCACGTATAGAAACAGGTATAGTTGCCTAGCACTAAGATCTCCGTGGACACGTATCGAACCTGCAATCTGCCGTTCACGTATAGAAACAGAGGTATAGTTGCCTAGCACTAGCACTAAGGTCTCCGTGGACACGTATTGAAGCTGCAATCTGCCGTTCACGTATAGAAACAGAGGTACAGTTGTCTAGCACTAAGGTCTCCGTGGACACGTATAGAAACACAGGTACAGTTGCCTAGCACTAAGGTCTCCGTGAACACGTATCGAAGCTGCAATCTGCCGTTGACGTATAGAAACAGGTATAGCTGCCTAGCACTAAGATCTCCGTGGACACGTATCGAAGCTGCAATCTGCCGTTCACGTATAGAAACAGAGGTACAGCTGCCTAGCACTAAGGTCTCCGTGTACACGTATTGAAGCTGCAATCTGCCGTTCACGTATACAAACAGAGGTGCAGTTCCCTAGCACTAAGGTCCCCGTGGATACGTATCGAAGCTGCAATCTGCCGTTCACGTATAGAAACAGAGGTGCAGTTGCCTAGCACTAAGGTCTCCGTGGACACGTATCGAAGCTGCAATCTGACGTTCACGTATAGAAACAGAGGTGCAGTTGCCTAGCACTAAGGTCTCCGTGGACACGTATCGAAGCTGCCATCTCCCGTTCACGTATAGAAACAGAGGTACAGTTGCCTAGCACTAAGGTCTCCGTGGACACGTATTGAAGCTGCAATCTGCCGTTCACGTATAGAAACAGAGGTGCAGTTGCCTAGCACTAAGGTCTCCGTGGATACGTATCGAAGCTGCAATCTGCCGTTCACGTATAGAAACAGAGGTGCAGTTGCCTAGCACTAAGGTCTCCGTGGACACGTATCGAAGCTGCAATCTGCCGTTCACGTATAGAAACAGAGGTACAGTTGCCTAGCACTAAGGTCTCCGTGGACACGTATCGAAGCTGCAATCTGCCGTTCACGTATAGAAACAGAGGTACAGTTGCCTAGCACTAAGGTCTCCGTGGACACGTATCGAAGCTGCAATCTGCCGTTCACGTATAGAAACAGAGGTGCAGTTGCCTAGCGCTAAGGTCTCCGTGGACACGTATCGAAGCTGCAATCTGCCGTTCACGTATAGAAACAGAGGTGCAGTTGCCTAGCACTAAGGTCTCCGTGGACACGTATCGAAGCTGCAATCTGCCGTTCACGTATAGAAACAGAGGTACAGTTGCCTAGCACTAAGGTCTCCGTGGACACGTATCGAAGCTGCAATCTGCCGTTCACGTATAGAAACAGAGGTACAGTTGCCTAGCACTAAGGTCTCCGTGGACACGTATCGAAGCTGCCATCTGACGTTCACGTATAGAAACACAGGTACAGTTGCTGACTTTTTAAAAACTCAATATTCTTGGTATATAGAGGCTTATTATGAGGTGATACATCCATTTATATGAATTTTCACGATCCACCACTGCACGATTTCTACCATCGCCAATAAAAATGCATTTAAAAGATTTTACCGCTGACGTACATCCGCTCTCAGGCTCTTTTTACACATAGATCAGCCACACACGTTTTCTGTACGTAAGGCTGCACATGGGAAATGACTGTTTGCAGACTTCAGTTATTCCTGATGTTATTAGTGCAAATATTAAAACTGAGTATTGTGTGTAGTGCTTTTGTGTTGTGCCAGTGCATACGTGTTATGTAAAATGTAAAGAATTAAATAAAAATCAGCAGATACTTCCTTTCTAAGGAGTAACACCAACTGTTGAATATAGATTCTCAAAGTGCTACGTTCGTACGACCTCTACCCTCTATATCTTATAGGTGAGTACGAAAGTATGTAGATCGCGTTAAAATACACAACTTATGTCATATACATCTTTATTGTTGAGTGAACCGTTTTCGAGATATTGCTTGTTATTTACTTCAATTTTCCAATAGTTATTTTCTCAAATGGGAATTCGTTATTCATTTTTTTTTTGTCTTTGATATGCAAAGAGTATTAATCTGTGGCAAAAAGAATGGTACTGCACATAGCAACCAGCTATTAAGAGATATGTATGTGCTTAAAGGCTACTGTTTTTCTATATTCCCCTTGTAAATATATTTTCCCTACATCTACAACAAAATTAGCAATAAAACAGAGTTTGCAAATGTTTATCTCGATTAACATGAACTAGATGGGGAATAAGCGTTTGTAAAAATACTTTGTACAAGAGATGAGAAAAGTCATGTGAGTGTTACACATCAGATTTTTTTTATGTGTTTCAGTGGGTGAATAATAATTAGTTTTGTTGGTATCGTTATCACAGTACTGTTTCACTTGTGAAATCCCGTTCTCTTTGTATTAAAAAAAATGGCTCTAACGATTTTGATGAAAAATATCGTATGTTTAATATAATGTCGTGAGAAATGAAATGTATATCTCGAATTTTCTGGGAATGTCTCCAAAAGTATTCTTCATTGTGAACGTCTTTTTCATAACTGAAAAACCGTAAGAGATAGACAAAATTTTACTACACAAAAAATGTAGATCGCGTTAAAATACACATCTTATGTAATATACATTTTTGTTGTTGAGTGAACCGTTTTCGAGATATTGTTTGTTAATTTTCCAATATTTATTTTCTCAAATGGGACTTCGTTATTCATTTTTTTTTTGTCTTTGATATGCAAACAGTATTAATCTGTGGCAAAAAGAATGGTGTTGCACATAGCAACCAGCTATTAAGAGATATGTATGTGCTTAAAGGCTACTGTTTTTCTATATTCCCCTTGTAAATATATTTTCCCCTACATCTACAAGAAAATTAGCAATAAAATAGAGTTTGCAAATGTTTATCTCGATTAACATGAACTAGATGGAGCATAAGCGTTTGTAAAAATACTTTGTACAAGAGTAGAGAACGTCATGTGAGTGTTACACATCAGATTTTTTTTTTTATACAAGAAAATTAGCAATAAAATAGATTTTGCAAATGTTTATCTCGATTAACATGAACTAGATGGGGAATAAGCGTTTGTAAAAATACTTTGTACAAGAGTTGAGAAAGTCATGTGAGTGTTACACATCAGATTTTTTTTTTGTTTCAGTGGTATCGTTATCACAGTACTGTTTCACTTGTGAAATCCCGTTCTCTTTGTATTAAAAAATGGCTCTAACGATTTTGATGAAAATAATATATATTTAAGATAATGTCGAGAGAAATGAAATGTATATCTCGAATTTTCTGGGAATGTCTCCAAAAGAATTCTTCATTGTGAACGACTTTTTCATAACTGATAAACCGTAAGAGATAGACAAAAGTTTGCTACACAAAAAATGTAGATCGCGTTAAAATACACAACTTATGCCATATACATTTATTTTGTTGAGTGAACCGTTTTTCGAGATATTGCTTGTTATTTCCTTTAAATTTTCCAATACTTATACTTTTTCTCAAATGCGTTATTCATTTTTACTTTCTCTACTACGTATAGTAAGTAGGGGAAGTATTGCATTCCACCCAAAAATTCGTTACCGAGATTTCACTGGAAATACATGTTTTGAGAATCTCTGAATCCAAAAAAAAAAAAGCATTTTTGGAAACATGTCCGTGTGTGTGTCTGTCTGTGTGTCTGTGTGTCTGTGAACAGCATAACTCGAAAACGAACAGTCGGATAAACACCAAACTTGGTATTTAGGTTCAGTATCTTCCAGAGATGCGACACGAAGGTTTTCAAGAAAATCCCCCCACCCCAGACTACCCTTTACATGGAACATTTTTCGAAAATTTTAATTTTCTCAAAAACGGCTCTAACGATTTTGATTAAAACATCATATGTTTAAGATATTGTCATGTCAAATAAAATGTATATCTCGAATTTTCTGGGAATGTCTCCAAAAATATTCTTCATTGTGAACGACTTTTTTGCATAACTGGTAAACCATAAGAGATAGACAAAATTTTACTACACAAAAAATGTAGATCGCGTTAAAATACACAACTTATGTCATATACGTTTCTTTTGTTGAGTGAACCGTTTTCGAGATATTGCTTGTTATTTCCTTAAATTTTCCAATACTTATACTTTTTCTCAAATTCGTTTATTCATTTTTTTTATGTCCTGAACATGCAAACAGAATGGAATTCGCCACATAGCAACCAGCGTTAAAATATTTGACTATCGCTTAAAAGCTACCAATTAGATTGTACAAGAGTAGAGAAAGTTATGTGAGTGTAACAAATCAGTTTTTTTTATACGCTACTATTTTAGTGTGTGTGTGTGTGTGTGTGTGTGTGCGCGCGCGCGAGTACGTGCCTAGGAACCGTGCGCCACAAGCCAAAACGACGACGTTATAGAAAAACTTTATCAATTGCCTACCGGCCAGGGACAACCGCTAAAAAACCTGAAAAAAGCTCTAAGAGTATTCTAACGCTTACCGATCTGGAAAACCCTTGAAAACAAGATAGTACACTTTTGAGATATTGCTTGTTATTTCCTTAAATTTTTGAATACTTTTTTACTTTCTCTACTACGTATAGTAAGTAGGGGAAGTATTGCATTCCGCCCAAAAATTCGATACCGAGATTTCACCGGAAATACACGTTTTGAGACCTCCTGAATCAAAAAAAAAAAAAAAAAAAACATTTTTGGAAACATGTCCGTGTGTGTGTGCCTGTCTGTGTGTCTGTCTGTCTCTCTGTGTGTATGTGTGTGTGTGCGCGCCAGTACGTGCCTAGTATCCGTGCGCCGACAAGGTAAAACTTCATCATTTGCCTACCGGCAGGGACAACCGCTAAAAACCTGAGAAAACCTCCAAAATTAGAAACGCCTTCGTCAACCAGTACAGAAAACGCCTACCAACCAGGGAAAACCTATGAAAAAGCAGAAAGAGCTTGCATTTGTTTACCATCCGCAGAAAACTCCCAAAAAAAAAAAAAAAAAAAAAACTAGTCATTTTAAAAAAAAAAAAGGAAAAAGACCAATAATATAAGTATGGTAGAAACAGCTTGCATTCGTCTACCAACCAGAGAAAACCCCCGAAACACTAGTTATTTAAAATTGCTGATGAGTTCTGGATAGGCTTTTGCAAATGTTGTTGGTAGCAAAACTTGCCTTTTCCATCACCTCCAACATACCCCACTCCCACACCTTTTTTTCTTTCCACCAATCATAATCTCTCTTATTCTCGCCAATCAGCAACTTTCATTTGTTCCTTTCCACCAATAACATCACTTCTTATTCCCACCAATGACAACTTCACACGTCACTTTCTGTTATACTTTTTATCCCTCGTTCGCCATCTTTCCCCCTCTTTCAGACCCCAACCACCGCACAGTCAACACCTCGCCGCTCCTTAACCTCAACTTCGTGCCTCCGCCATCTTATTTAGTTCACATTTTTACCACCGCGCCTCTCATCTCTCAACCAGATTGCCTGCAAGAACAGATCTCGTTCATTCGCACCTCGACGGTTGCCTCGGCAGCAGCTACTGCCAACACCTACGTCGTACACGTTTTTGACCGCTTTCGACCGGCTTGAGAACCCTGCTCCTACGTACGCTAGCGACCATCACGATGGTCCAGTACCAGGTTTTGGTATAGTTAAATTACGCCTCTGCAAAGGGTGTCTGTACCGCTTTAAAAACCTAGGTATATCAGTGCGTAGTGATGTTGGTTGATCTTAAAGCTGGTTAAGCATTTTCAAAAACAGTTTGCTTTTATTTTTCCGCCTCGCGTGCCGCGCTTTTGGTGACGCATCCACACCGGTAACAGGTAAGTAACACACGCATAATTATTTTTCGGACCTGCTTGGCGTAGGAATATATCCTTTCGTGTTTTGGTACTGTAACCTCAAACCTCCTTACCCTCCTCTTGCGTCCGCCATCTTGTTTAGTTCTCACCGCATCTCCTTGTCGCAGACCCTCCGCCATTTTTAGTTCCCGCTATTTTAACCTCAAAATCTACTCTTCTAACCTCTTGCTACCGCCATCTTCTTTTAGTTCCCATTCTCACCACCGCGTCTCCTTACCCCCACCTCTTGCGACCGCCATGTTCACCACTAACCTCCAAATTTCCTCGTCCTTAAACCTCTTGTCTCAACCACCTTGTTTAGTTCCCATTTTCGCCACCGCATCTCATATCGCCCCATCTCTCTATCCACTCAAGAAAACTACCATCCAACGTTCAAAAATTGCTGATCAGTTCACGACAGGCTTTTGCAAATCTTGTTGCTAGCAAAACTTACCTTTCCCATCACCTCCAACATACCCCATTCCTTTTTCTTTCCACCAATCATAACCTCTCTTATTCTTACCAATCAGCAACTTTCATTTGCTCCTTTCCACCAATAAAATCACTTCTTATTCCCACCAATCACAACTTCACACGTCACTTTCTGTTACACTTTTTATCCCTCGCTCCCCATCTTTTCCCTCTTTCAGTCCCGACCTCCGCACACACAACACCTCGCCGCTGCTCACATCTCCGAACCAAATTGCCGGCGAGAACAGATCTCGTTTATTCACACCTCGACGGTTGACTCGACAGCAGCTACTGCGAACACCTACGTCGTACACGTTTTTGACCGCTTTCGACCGGCTTGAGAACCCTGCTCCTACGTACGCTAGCGACCATCACGATGGTCCAGTACCAGGTTTTTGGTATAGTTAAATTACGCCTCTGCAAAGGGTGTCTGTACCGCTTTAAAAACCTAGGTATATCAGTGCGTAGTGATGTTGGTTGATCTTAAAGCTGGTTAAGCATTTTCAAAAACAGTTTGCTTTTATTTTTCCGCCTCGCGTGCCGCGCTTTTGGTGACGCATCCACACCGGTAACAGGTAAGTACCACACGCATAATTATTTTTCGGACCTGCTTGGCGTAGGAATATATCCTTTCGTGTTTTCGTACTGTAACCTCAAATCTCCTTACCCTCCTCTTGCGACCGCCATCTTGTTTAGTTCTCACCGCATCTCCTTGTCGTAGACCCTCCGCCATTTTTAGTTCCCACTATTTTAACCTCAAAATCTACTCTTCTAAAACTCTTGCTACCCCCATCTTCTTTTAGTTCCCATTCTCACCACTGCATCTCCTTACCCCCACCTCTTGCGACCGCCGTGTTCACCACTAACCTCCAAATTTCCTCGTCCTTAAACCTCTTGTCTCAACAACCTTGTCTAGTCCCCATTTTCGCCACCGCATCTCATATCGCCCCCATCTCTCTATCCACTCAAGAAAACTACCATCCGACGTTCAAAAATTGCTGATCAGTTCAAGACAGGCTTTTGCAAATCTTGCTGCTAGCAAAACTCACCTTTCCCACCACCTCCAACATACCCCACTCCCACAACTTTTTCTTTTCCACCAATCATAATCCCTCTTATTCCTACCAATCAACAACTCTCATTTGTTCCTTTCCACCAATAAAATCACTTCTTATTCCCACCAATCACAACTTCACACGTCACTTTCTGTTACACTTTTTATCCCTCGCTACCCATCTTTACCCCTCTTTCAGTACCGACCTCCGCACAGACAACACCTCGCCACCCAGCTCCTCTCCATCACGCGACCTCCATACTCCTCCATCTCCCTTCCTCCATCTCCCACCCCAAATTAACGAACCAATCAAAAACACTCCACGTCACTTCCTCAATTCTTTCAACTCGTCCCGGATGAGCCAACCGATTTAACGATAATCCTACCGCTCAGGGCGCTTTTCAAACACACCGCCGCCGCCGTCGCACGCACCGACACTAGCGACACCAGCGCCCCTAGCGGCAGGATTATCGTTAAATCAATTGGCTCATCCGGGACTAATACTACTTCCCTACACCATAGACGAACTTAAGCATAATATAAAAGCAGAAATTATGAACATTACGCAAGAAGGACTTACGCGAATGAATGGTAATTTCATCCGACGATGTCAAGAATGTCTTCGCGCAGATGGACGCCACTCCCAACAACACTTATAACAAGGTTAGTACTAATTAAATATATGTCACTAAAACTCGTGAGTAAGTAACGCGGGAGTTATGGAACGGACAACCCGCAAGTTAGTAGACTGTGTGAGGAGCACGCATTCGCTCGACCCGCGGCCTTAGCTTACAATGAAGGTACTATACTAAATTAAATGTTTCAGTAACTTTGTTAATATTCCCCTGTGTTCAACTTTTGTTCGCAGGCCTCTCCCTGCCTAGCATATGCTCATAACATAGTAGACTTTCCTTTGAACGCCCCGTAACAGGATATCTTCGAGAGCGTGCTACAGTATACAGCGGTTTTATAACATTGTAGTCAGTGCCGGGATTCGAATCATAGATGTTCAACCTTCTCTCCGACGCCCTTAACAGTGTTTGCTTCCTCTAATTTTGTATACCCCTAAGAAAGATTTTTCGAGGCAGTATATTTAACACTTAAATGATATAAGTCTAATTATGTAATATAAAAAATAATACCAGCCCGCCTTAAAGCAGTATGTGTATAATATAATATATAAAGTATATATTACTGTCATTGTATTACGTTTATTTTATTATGTACGTGTACAAAAAGTTTATGTGAATGTATTACGTAGTTTAACAACAGAAGCAAGCTGCCTTCCATAGCAAACAGGATTACAAAGTAGAAGCCGAAAGTTGCTAACAACGAGGTAACCTTGAAACAACAATAAATTATAAAGTTTAAAAAGGCTACTAATAGTTCTAGGAACAATAATAATGTAATGCTTAAAACAGTTTATAAATAGCCAATAAAAAATTCGAAAAGCTAAAAATTAGATAAAGATATTCTATTGGAGTAGGATTAGGCAATCAGAGATTTGAAATAGAGAAAATGTACGAATTCAGGCGGTAGACGCTACAAGAAAGCGTGCCCAAGCAGTTCGGTGTGGTACAGGTTGTGTGGGACAAAAATTAATTGCGGTGAGAATAATATAAATTTTACGTGTTAAAAGTGCAAATAACAATAATCTCACAAATATATAGTAGAATACAGCAGTGAAGTGTTATTTAATCGTATGAAGGATTAATAAAAATGTACAATACAAGTATAACTTGTGTCAGCCTTGTTCTTTAGCCGTACCAGCCCTGTTAAGAGATACGTGCTCTACAAATTACTAATAACGCATACGATATATATTGATTCTTAAACGTGGGGCGAAGGCCACCGGAAAGTTTTTACCGTACTGGGGCGAACCCTCCTAGAAACATATATCCCGCAAATTGGCATCCATTATGTGTGTGGTGCAACAACAATTAAACCCCTGCAGTTTACATTAAAGACCCATTAAAGCCTCGAGCACATTTGCCCGGGAAATAGAACCAGAACGAAAACGTAACGGGAAGATGAAAATGCTTTGAACAATCAATCGAGAACGGAAAACCGAAATTCTAACTTGAATTTGATCATTGGAATCTCTCCGTGTCTAAGGTTGTTCAACAAAAATCGGAAATGGGAACCTGAAAGAGAAGAAAAAACTGGCATGTGCATTTTGGGCTTTTAGTAATTCACAAACGAGAAAATATGTCGATATGCATATCCATAACAACATGCAAAATCGATTTTAAGCATTCAGATACCAACTGATACTAACCAAATTTCAGTTTTTCTGCCATCTAACCCAGCTATATAATATGTAGAGGAAGTATTACATTCTAAATCAAATATTCGATAAAATAATACACTGCATTTTAGAAAACGTTTGTATGTATGTGTGGGTATGTTTGCAGCAGTGAGTATCATAACTGCAAGCACAAATGTGAACATATACCAACGTGGTGTTTAATTTCTGCGTTCAAATATGCGACATGAAAATACTAAAGTAAAAACAACACTAACCTATTCTTTATATGAAAAGGTCGTGTAATTTATGTTTGTGTGTAAAATTTCTGTAACGATTTGAATTAAAATGTCATATATTTAAGATAATTGCAAGACTAATGTTATGCACATCTGGAATTTTTGAAATGGCCTATAAAGTAGCTTCCATTCTGAATGAAGTTTGAATAGTTTTGTTTCCTAGCAAAGAAAGGAGATGGACAAAACTTACTTTACGGAAAAAATTATATCTCGTTTAAATACACTTGGTCAGAAATTATTATTTTATGTTAAACATTTCCTGTCCTGATAGTGGCTCTATTTTCAATAGTTGATACAGTTTTGAAATGCTGAAGTCACACAATACTTGTTCTACGTTCTCCTAATGTCATGCAAATAATGGAATTTCAAAGCCAGTGTAAAACGGCCCGCTTTTAAAGGATTTGACTAACGGTTCGGTCTCCTGTATTCCCTTGTATCTATAATGAATGTGTAATGAAACTATTTATTTTAATGTTTATCTCAATTAACATTAAGCATATACAAAAATAAACTTCTCTAGGAGTAACTTGTAGAAGATATATATATACAAATACAAAGGGTAGAGAAACGTAGAGAGTGTAATACATACCTACTTTTTATACATTAAAGACGCGATGCATTGCTTCATATTTGCAGACTCTAGTGAGGATTGGGTGTAATTTGGCTGACGGGAATTCAAACCAAGATTTGGAAGCTAACACACTAACCGCCAAAGCGAGCCAATGTTAATGAAAGGTGGAGTATTTTCGGCACACTTTCCTGGAGTGGGTTAAGTATTCAAGGGCACACGTGCTGAACTTTGGAATATGTATTTGCACATTTGCATATTCTTTTCCATTCTCTACAGAATAAAGAAAATGGACAATTTTTTCTGTCAGAAGTGTGAGTGATCAGTATACAGAAAGTCAGACGTGTACTGGTTGTTCATTTTGAAGCATGGCCTGATATGCTGTATGATACCACTTGTCTAGAAGTTAGCTTAGAATTCAAACCGCCTAGTATTTCCGCAGAGGGGTATGACAGTTATCTCAGAGAAGTTGCCTATAAAGCACGGCGTTTGATAAGCTTTCACGTCTTAGCAAAAGTTGGCGATCTTATGGTACGTGTCCTTCCAAAACCTCTTTTGTCTTTATCGAGGATCCGAGAAAGCTGTAAGCGGGGTCTTGTTATCGTTAGCGTAAGGCAACATGAATGTGTCAACAGTGAGTGTTACAATTCTCTTCTGCCAGCGTAAACAAAACACTATCTGTGCGGAATGAATCGACGTGGGTAGAGTTATGCAAGAAAGATCAACGTGTTTGATTGTAAGGCAGTTATTTGCTCAACGTTTTATGATTAATACCGTTACCGCAATAATAACACTGGGGAACAAAGAATTGTTTTGTGATGCCTTGAATTTTCCAATGGGTATTTTGATGCTGCTGATTCCAAAAATGTCTTCCATTTCATCCTAGCAGCTCTAGTTTATGAGATGCTGATATTCTTATAAATTTCTCTTATGACTAATTTGTTTTACAGCACCATTTGTAACTTAATTATATTATTTGTATCATACAAATTTATTTTATCCAAGGTCTATTCATGTTGTTTGCAGATGTACTTTAGCTATTCTGACATTTATGTCTCCTTTTCATAGACACTGATATGGCATCATCACGAAGAAAATGTGTGAATAATCCTGATGTGTTTTGTTTTATCTGTGGGGAATACACACTCATCCAGCAAAGAAAAACCATAACCGATTTTGTAAAAAGAGCTTATTTGGCCTATTTCAAAGTAAAACTTGGAGACCAAGATAAGCTTGGGCACCTCACACCGTATGTAGAACATGCACATATCATCTGCGACACTGGAAAAATGGGAAGCGGATATGCTTCGAATCTGGGGAACCAATGATATGACGAGAACCAATAAACCACATTTGTTCAGTAAATGTAAAGGGCATCAATAGCAAAAACTGGAATACGTAGAAATATCCCGATCTACGCTCCGCAAGACGTCCCGTTCCACATTCAGAGGAGATACCTGTTCCAGTATATCTGTCTTCCAGAGTCATCAAAAGAATTGAATGAATCAGGTGAAAGCTATGCTGAGCAGAATGACTGATTTCGCAGGACCTTCATCAGTTGTGTCTGGTTTCAATCAAGCAGAATTGAATGACCTCATTAGAGATCTTAGACTTCCAAAGGAGACGTCAGAATTGTTGGCTTCTAGGCTGGCAGGGAAACAATGTCTGTTACCGGGAACAAAAGTGACAGTCTATCGCAAAAGAGAACAAGATTTCCTGTCGTTCTTCACAGCAGAAAACCAGTTTGTTATTTGCATCAATGTTGAAGCACTGTTAATGAAACTGGGTATAAGAAAATACTCACCAATAGAGTGGCAGTTATTTATTGATAGTTCCAAACGTAAAATGTGTTCTTTTGCATAGTGGGAACAAATACAGGTTAATTAAAATTGGTCACTCAATTAGTATGCATGAAAATCAAGCTACAATAGCTGCAGTTCTAGAGATCTCATATCGTGATGACCAATGGGTTATCTGTGTCGACATAAATATGATGAACTTATTCCTAGGACAACAAGGTGGGAACACCAAATACTCATGCTTTATATGCCTATGGAACTCTAGAGATAAATATCAACGTTGGGTGACAAAACAGTGGCCTCTTAAAGAAAGCATGATCGTTGGAGGAAAAAAAAAACTTCACAGAACCTTTGGTTGATAGAAACAAGGAGGAAATCAAATAAACGAGAATTCAGCGACCTGATAGAAGAAAATCAATCAACCTAATGCGACTAGTGTATAAATATATTATGGTAGTTAATAGAAAGCTGCTTCATGAAAAATAATGTGCTTGATCCATCCAAATGTATTCTTTATTTAATTGTGTGCAAGTAATATAATTGTATATGCGAACCATTAGGTTAAATTTGTGTATAATGTGAATCAGCTGTATCTCAAAAAGTAGGGCTGATAGGGCAAACTGAGAGCATTTTTGGAATCGGTGACTCAAATATAGTCAGAATGTGTCAGAATTGCAAGGCAACAAAGTCACTGTTCCCCAGTGTAATCTTTGCATTGAACGCCGCGCTAGCTAGGCAATGTCTCCGTCGTACGGAACTATGCTGCTTGCTTCCCTTAACAGTTGACAGTCACTTCAAAAATTGATTCAACATAATGACGTCATCACACACTTTGAAATGATCACTCAGTATTTATTCTTATTATAATGTATTATTTCCTGCGCCGTGGCGCAGTGGGCTGGAGCGTGATGCTCTGTTCACCGGCAACGGCATACGCCCGGGTTCGATCCCATCCACTGGGATGGGATTTAAGTCCTGGGTATAGGACCGGTGTCCACTCAGCATCGTGAGGGTAGTGAGGAGCTGCGATAATCAGCGGTCCTAGCCTCGTGAACCAACTTTCCGGCTGGGGAATGTGTGAAGCTGGTTACAAAACCTCCGCGTATCTCCCTTCTCTGCCGTTCGCAGTGGGCGGGAGGCCGACAGTTGGATTGACCGGCCCAAGCCTTTTACGGGCTGTGGCAGTACAGGATTTATTTATAATGTATTAGTAACTCATTTATCACCCTTCAAGAAATGTAGTTTCCAAAGTAACGAACTGTAATAGGTGCAATTTAGGGGGCACAAGGGATGCACTTCCAATCCAATATTTTCAACAACATTTTTGTATTTTGTATTACTTTATGTATAAACATAAACTTTCATTTTATATTTAATTTAAAATTTTTCTTAAATATCTGTACGTTTTTTCACAATTATCCTATAATGGTAAACGGACTGACTGACCTTGAGGGTTCAGTTTCTAATTTGTTTTTATACTCAGCTGTCAATTGTCTGGGAGCAAGAAAGATATAAGCTGCTTTAGTCATGTAGTAATACGTTTTTTTTTTTAACGATAGTGATTTTTGATCGATTTCCCATTTATGTCGCCATGATGGAAAGTTGAACTTCCTGCTTTCAGTGCTGGTCATCTAACTCACCTTCGTGTTCTGCCTGTTTTACTGTACGTATGTGCATGAACTTATTAAACCTCTTTTATATATTTATCATTGCGACGTGGAATATAATCATATTTATGGTTTAAGTTTTTCAATGTATATAAAACCTGGGTCTTTCAATTTTCTTTTTATTTGTAATACGTAATTATGATTTAATTCATGCAGCAAGCAAGCATAAGTTGCAAGTTATTATTTCTTTAAGATCAGCAACTGGAACCACCATTTTCGACGGGTGTTAATAATGAACTTTATTTTCGCTTAGGTGTTTTTCCTATTATTCACTATAATTGAAAAAGTAGTATGCATTAAACATACGCTAAGTGCATTGGAGAATCTCGGGAGTAGAAAGTACTCGACCTCTTCTCGGATTTTCAAACTGTTGCCGTTCTCCAATGGTGCCTTCATCACGCTATTAACGGAGAACCATTATCGTAGTGGAGGTAAGTAAGGCTGCAGACCAACGGTTAGCATTCACTTCCTTTGTCATTAGCTCAAGCAAAGCATTTGTAATAACAGGGCTATCATTAGCTTTAGCAATAAATCTAAAGAAAATCATGCAACTTTTAAAAAATGGAATTTTTATAAGAATGCCAATGGAAGAAGTAGATAAGATTTGATAATCAGACTAAATATTTTGACCGCGCGCGCGAAGCTACCTATCGGCCGCTGGTGAGCGTATCCCGGCTTGGCACCTGCGAGGGGGACCTTCCACTAGCCTTTCAACAACAATTGCGGAGCAGCTCATTGTGTGCCGCTTCCCGCAGTTTAGGTTATTATTGCTTCAGAAAATTTCCTTGGCAGTTTCGGCTTTCCTGAATTACTTTATTCTTCATTGAAAACGTTAATAAAAACTAAAGGAAAATGAATAAATTACCTTAGGAGTGGGCTTTAGGAGTAGTTGTTGTATGTTCTATAGGTGATGCTCACCTGACCGCCCGTTTTAGGTGTTTTACTTTTATAGCAAAATTATGGCGTGAAGACAAACGTGGGCACCTTGTCGCTACTGTACATGCGCAAAGGGAACTATCAACCGAAATTAGAAGTGAAATACGCGGAATAAGGGATGTTTTCTTACTTCTTCTGTTTCAGTTTCTTTTCCCGCTGATATAAATGCAATGCTCGTTATTAATAGTGCATTACAGGAAACAAAATGGGTTGCGGAGAATGTGAAAATATAATACACACGGTATGAGAGAGCAATTAGATGTGGAGAACTTACAGCTGCATTAGTAACCTAAGCTTATATACATAAAAACTAACCCTAACCTAACCTCCCATGAATCAGTAACCTAACTTACATAAAAAAGCGAAAACTAACCTAATCTCCCGTGAATCAGTAACCTAAGCTTATATAAAAAACGAAAACTAACCTAACCTCCCGTGAATCAGTAACCTAAGCTTATATAAAAAACGAAAACTAACCTAACCTCCCGTAAATCAGTAATCTAAGCTTATATAAAAAACGAAAACTAACCTAACCTCCCGTGAATCAGTAAAATTAAATTTATATAAAAAACGAATACTAACCTAACCTACCGCGAATTAGTAACCTAAGCATATATTAAAAAAACTAAACTTAATCTAATCTAACCTCCCGTGAATCAGGAACCTAAGCTTATATATAAAACTAAACCTAACCTAACCTAACCTAACCTAACCTAACCTAACCTCCCTTAAACTAGAAACTAAGCTTATCTTTTAAAAAAACCAAACCTTACCTAACCTCCCGGAAATCAGAAACATATAAAACTAATAAACCTAAAATAAAATGTAATTAGGAACGCACGCTACGAGCGTTGGCGATATTATTTGTTACTCATATGTTGCCAGCATTGTGTTGGAGCTAGAGTATGACATAAGGTGGCATCTGCAGGAGATATAGGAAATCAGTTTCATCGCTTTTGAAGACCAACATAATGTAAATTACCCGCAGTTCTAGTGACTCTTTTTCGAGAACGTTCCCCTTTGTATTCTGGGAGTGAAAAGTGGACAGTGCGGAATGCAGTTCAGTTGTGATTCGATTCGACGGATCAGTTGTGTGCTGTCTTGAGGGTGTGTCAGTTTGTGCACTTAAGTGACAAATAAAACGTGTTTAGCAACAATATGTTTTAATATTGTATAGAATTGTTATTATTATGATGATTATTAATCTTTTAAAAGCTCTGCGCTTTGTTTCCCTTAAGAGTTTACGATACCTGCTTTTAAAACTACTTTATGGTGCGTTTTTATGTAGATTCCGATTTCCTTTGCGCATAAAAACTGGCTCCCATGCTGATGTGAAGTGTTCCAGAGCGGCCGAGGGTCACTGTGCTGCATCGTGCTTTAGAAATATGTTAAAATTTTTCTGTATTATGCCACTTTGCTGTGGCGGCATAGCGTACTTGATCGCCTTAACTCCATGCGGATAAATAAATAATGATTGCTTTCAAGCAAATTAAATACGAGACTACTCACAGTGACGCAAGTACATTAGTAGATGAAACGAGTCGAAATAAACGCTCTTAAAGCTTCACTAGGTAATCACCTCAATTAATGAAGCTATATACACTGCCCTTTGCTTCGTCGTTACTCACAATCTAAATGCTGGTTTTAATCACAGTAGTGAATTAAAACGTCTAAATCGATTTCTACGTTCTTTTATTTAATTTCTGAAGCTAGACTTCAAGTAATAATCATTAACATAAATCGTTAAATAATAAATAATTGATTCATATCACGTCATCATTTTTAACATATGATCGCAATAACGATGGTTAGCTTTTAAAGTATCTTTTCAATTTACACTTATACTATCTGCCATAAATTTCAAGTTATTTATATCCAATATCTTCAAAACAACCAGCATTGGTGCTAGTATGTTGCCATTCAGCAATGATAAATAAGCATGTTTTTTTATTGTAGGTACCGATAATTTTTTAAAAATAACAGAATGAAGTAAATACTTTTGTTATCATTAATAATGTTATACCTTCTTACACTACTTCTCCACAAACTCATCGCCGTTATTCAGGCTCTTATCGGGAAACCAGTTTTTATATACCTTTGTCAAAGAATGATGCCGCCAGTGATGAAAGACAAGTCTACACTTCTTGTTTTACAACATCATCGTTGTTGAAATGTTTTCCACCAATGGATTTCTTTAGATGAAGAAACACATGAAAATCACTTGGTGCCAAATCCGGACTGTAGGGAGGGTGATCGCATTGTTTCCAACGAAATGGTACCATCATATCTTGAATTTGTTTGGCTGTGTGTGGCCGGGCATTGTCACTCATTATTGTTTCCCCATAAACCTAAAAGTGATAAATGTTTGCTGGCATAACACTACTCGCTTTCAAAAAACGAATCACTGATCTGCCTTCACAGTCGGTGTGCCGTTCGATTGTTTTGAACATTTCGAAACGCCCCCAACATCAGGAAAACACAAAGTGAAGATTATTCACAGCTGCGGATTGGAGGAAGTAATCGCGTGCTCAAAATCGCGAATGCAGCGCTGCAGTGCCAAAATATTAAAACTTACGCCTCGTTTTAGTGGCAGATAAAATATTGTATGCCTCAAGAGACTAAAAATATTTAAAATTTATTTAAAATTACACTCTCGGTTCAAGCATACTGGAAATGAAAATGATCAATTTGGTTGTGGCTTCATGGTATATGCAAACAACTTTGAAATATTTTTAAAGAACACAAACTCTCTTGAAATTCTTCGGTTTTTCTAGCTGAACTTTGGGCCATTAAGTCAGTACTAGAGTGGTGCAGAAACAATAATGCAAAATTGTACGGTCATTCACAAGCAGCTTTGAACTCAAAACATGAATAATACAATACAAACCCAATATAAAATTGGTAGCTCAACGGCCTCTACAACTTCTCTCCTGGGGTCCCGGACACTCAGGTACTATCGGAAATAAAAAAGCAGAAGAAGCTGCAAAACGTTTGATGGAAGTTTCATACAACAGAGCTCATATATGTACCTGAAAATGAAAATTAGAAATCATACGAATCTCCAATGGAACATCTGGACCACAATCCAGGAAGGATGCGTTACAAAAGAAATAGTTTCTCCCGAGATCCAGCAACTACTCCAGAGCAAGAAGTTTCTGGCGAAATTTGTGCTTAGTCAATTCCTAACTAGGTATGGTAAACTTAAGTCATATTTTGAGCAAGTTAAGATCAATGTCCAAGTTGGTTATTCATGCTTCTGTGGATCCCACAAACTGTACAAAATCTGATTTGTGAGTGTCCTGTATTTGGAAGATCTCGATGCACTCTGGAAAATCGCCTAATTTTGTGGCAATGAAAATGCAAATCCTCTATTTGTATATTCAAAATCCAATTATGTTATTCTTATTTTATAACATTTATTCATCGCATCTTTAATAAGCTTTCATCATAATGTTCACTCTGTTTGTTAATAGTACCTGGTTGTCAAACTACAAATCTATCCTGCTCTGCATAATGGGGTTTCTTTTCTGTTTTCTGGAAATTAAATAATAATAATAATAATAATAATAATAATAATAATAATCACCCTCGACAAGTCACGAGCATTTAATGTTTAACTCTATGTGATATTACTTTAATATTTTACACCATAAACAAATAATATTTCGATTTTATCCTAATCATGTATATGTCCATTTCCATACGAAATTTGTGACTGATAGGTACTAAACACGCATGCGCGTATCCGTAAATTCACCGCTGAAGGAACAATAAGCTCCAGACTAACTTACTTTCTAGATACACATACACGGATGTAAATTTGAAATACGCTTTTAGGAGATTGCAGAGCAGGGAATTTAAGCAAATAATCAAGTAAAGTGTTTCTCTACCATCAATACCAACTCCAGTAATTAGTAATTATTGTATTACGTTCGGCAGTGGCTGATATAACAAGCGTAATTGTATCTGTTACGGTTCGCTGAACTTATGTATATATACAGTGGTTGTTCCAGGAAAATCTGGGCTGTGGACTTCCCGAGAACCGCACAAAGGAGAAGATGGGGACAGGGCAAAATGTGAAATTTAATATTCTAAACAATACTTACTAACATTATAACAAGTATTTTGAAGTTGTGCTGTATATATAATTCAATGCACAAGGCAAAGAAATAATATTTAATAATGTTTTCCTAACACTTTCATATTTTGCAAGAATTGCGACTTTTTGCTTATAAAATAATTTCCCTTAACACGGAAGCAGGCTTTACAAATATTCTGTTTGAGCAGTTTTCTGTGAAATACATTCAGAAAATCCAAGCCACTCTAGGGTCTGGAAAATCCCACACCATTCTTTCCAACAGTCGAGAAAAATGTTCGCATTTCCTCTATGTGATCTCGCATGCAAAATTAAACGTCCTTCATTCTTGAAGAGCTTTTATTTCCGCGAATGGAATCTTTTAGAGTTTAAAGGCGGGTTGCGCAGTAGCGTTCCTCTGAGTCACATGACCTAATAGAATAGAATGAAAGAAAGAGCGTACTATCTCTGTCTCTGTCTCTCTCTTTCTCTGTCCAATAGCTTTACCAATTCGTGGCATAATTTGGCAAAACATTAATATTTTGCCAAATTTTCTTCATATTTTCCTGCCTGTACTTATGGCCTGCGTGTACTACAAGCCATTATGACAACCTTTTTCTTTCACCAAATGAATCTTCCTTAAAGGTTATAACAACTGGCCAGAACATGTTAGCCAGTGGGGAGGGAGAGGTTAATTGCACGCGATATTTCTTGCCCATTTGTGTAAATATCACTAGACCTTTCATACGTTATTGCCGAGCAAGATAGCTTCGCGGTAATGTGAGAGGCTCGTATTTGAAAAGTCCTGGTTTGGATTCCAGAGGATCCTCACCATGGCTTTATCGTGGTTTTCCTGTTGGAAAGAAGCACGCTGGTGTTGTTTTATCTTCTAACACGAATTTTATTTCCCTAATATTCTAACATTTCGCTTCCCTTTTTGTTTCAGGCCGGATTAGGACCAGTGTCGGTCGTTGCCGGACAGATGGTACGGATGCTTGCTTGTTTTCTCAGATGGCAGCCTTCTCTGAATCGCCTCAGGGAAGCCTTCTTTGAGCAGCACGCTGTTGTGACAGGGTTCTGAAGCTTGGAATCGTTAGAGACTTCTGCGCATCTCTGACAATGGGCTTACTTGGCGCCACTTGCCTCCTGCGGTCCCTTCATTCATCCGTAAGCACAAGAGATCGCGCTAGCTCGAGGTGTCCCCTACGTTCCCTGGTCATATTATTCATACGTTGCTGGGAATAACACGCTATTTTATGAAAATATAGTCCATATAGTAAAGGGGAGTATTTAGCATTAAAACTTTCGAGACTATTATTCAAGATATGCATAAAGAATACTAAAGGAATTAAATTAAATGAAGTAAGCCATGATTTGAGGTACAAAACCCCATGCAAAACAGCTGGTTATTACATAATCGAATTTGATGCAGTAATTTGTATCATAAATTATTTAAATGTAAAGAGTGATTATAGTATGAATATGCATTTTTGTGTGACATTGATTTGAGATGTTTGTTGATTGTAATTATTGTTGAGAAGTAAGCTTATACTGCCTTACTGAAACTGACAATAATAGCGTGCAATAATGCAGCGAGGGGGTGAGCTGTTTATCATTATTGGAAACGAGGAAGTTACGTAATGTTGGCGTGTTTAGAATCTTCTGGAACATTTCCCTAGAGCATATGTATTCATAATTTTCATTGGATATAAAAATAGACGCTAAAGTTGGCTCGTTTTATTAGCCAATAGCAGCTCAGTTATAATCTTTAGGAATATCGAGGTGTGTGAGTATAAAAAGGGCTAGGTTAGAGATAGACCCGTCAGTTCATCGAAAATCTTTGTACACTACACGTCGTCTTCAGTCTGTCAGTTCGTCGAAAATATTTGTAGGCTACACGTCGCCTTCAGTCCAGCAGAAATATTACACGTCGGCTATCGATTCACAAGTTACGCGTATCAGAGTTATGAAAAATCTCAAGTATTGTAAAGTTAATGATACAAAAAGTTGAAGTACGTGAATTAAAAGTGATCAGTAAATAAGTTGTTATAATAGTTTCAGTTTGGCGAGTGTCAAGATCAATGTGTAAATGTGATAGTGACTGTGTTCGACAATAAAAGTGTAAAACAAATTTCTTCATCAGTGTTATCTTTGGATAAAAGACTCCTCTCCGTTTACACAACCTGTATAAAGAGATGTGCTCGACCAAAAAGATCATAGCTAGCCGGAGGACAGTGAAACAAAATTAAATAAAATAACAGTAGCATTCTTTCAAACAAAAACTAATACTGCCGCAAATTGCTAACACCAGATGGAGCTACAAACCTAACAAAGAATCACGTCACAAAATGGCTTCACCACGTTGAGTAAACACACATACACAAACATTATAAGTAATACCGTCGGAAATTGGCTACCACAACGTGGGGCTAAAATAATATTAAATAAATAAGTATAAAAGAATGTAACCATCGCAAATTAGCTTGTGTTCTTCCAATAGTTAACCTTCTTATGATTCTTTTAGTTTACAAAATTGTACAGATTTTAAGTGCAATGAAGAGGAGTTGACAGATTATTCATAAAACAATCAAGCTAAACATCTATTATTCTTATCATTATACAATACACAAATCAAAATCGATAAAAGTGCTTCTTAGAAAATAATAAGCAAGGATAAATGCAAAGGATAGTTAGGATGGGGGATTTCCCTGAAAATGTTCATTTCATATAAGATTGTTTTGATATTCTCCGAATTTTCCTTTTACTTTCTCTACCTAGTACATAGTAGGTAGACAATATATTGCATTCCACACAAAAATTGGATACCAAGATTTCATCGCAAAGGCATGTTTTGAGCCACATGAATATAAAAAAAGCATTTTTAGGAATATTTCTATGTGTGTGTCTCAAAAACTGAAAGTCGGATAAACACTTAACTTGGTATTTAGTTACATTACAAAGATTTCAAGAAAATCCCCCATTCCAAACTACCCTTCATAAGCTATATTGTTCGAAATGCTTTAATTTCTAAAAAATGGTTCTAATGATTTTGATTAAAATATCCCATATTAAAGATATTTTCATGACTGATAAAATGTATATGTTGAATTTTGTGGGAATAGCCTGTGGAGTTCCTTCATTCGGATAAATTCTGTATAATCTTGTATGATTGGTAAACGTTAAGTGATAGACAAAAACGTACCACACAAAAAATGTAGATCTCTTTAAGGCACAGAATTTATTTCAAATAACGTTTTCCTGGCATCAGCCATTTTTGAGATATTCATTATTAATGGTCGAATCGTTCAATATTAGCCATTCTTTTCAAGTCCTGTATATTTCCAATTGTTAAGGAAAGAGTGTGGAATTTTAAGGCCAGCGATTAGCGTCCAGTTCTAAAACATTTGACCATTGTTATTCCCTATGTGTGTATAAGGAAACGTGTAGTGCAGCTGTTTCTGGAAGATTTATCTCGATTAAAATTAAGTAGATAGGTAAATAAAGTTTTGTAATAACAATCTGTATAAGCGATAGAGGATGGAGAATGTCATGTGAACATAGCATATCAGATTTTCTAAACATGTGGCTAACAAATCTGAGGCAACAGCGCCTGACGTAGGTGCGCTCCGTCCTGCAATAAGACTGCAGGTCACGTGCTCCATGATTTACATGCAGATTGAATTACTCTCCAGGGAAAGAGACACGGGACCGCCATGGAGGAGATGCTAGCTCATGTTACAAGAGACCTGTGGGTAGCAGGGAAGGTCTATTTACGTTGGTCATCTTCTTCCTCTGTTAGCCTACTAACACACTGCGTAAGGGACGAGTGATGTTTTTGTCTTTATATAACAGCTTTGAATGCCTGCTGCTATAAAACATTCTGTCGCTACTTATAACTTCTACTTTATTAAATCTTTCATATTCTAAACCGGTTTTATTGTTAATATTATCTTACATATTATTTATTTATTATTATTATTATTATTATTATTAATTATAAGGTCTTTAAAATGTAACGAACATACAGTAATCATTTTGGTCATTCACTGACCAATATCACTTTCCCTACCACGTAGATAATATGTAGAGAAGGCACTACATTCCACCTAAAAAATACATTCCGAGATTTTACCGGAAACACATGCTTTGATGCATCTGAATAAAAAAGATAACTTTTAGAAAAGGCCCTTTGGTGTGTCTGTGTGCCTCTGTATGAGTGGGTCTATGAACAGCATAACTCAAAAACGGAAAGGTGAATAAATACTATACTTGGTACTTAGGTTCAATATCTTCCAAAGATATAACATGAAGATTTTCAATAAAATCCCCTGACCACAAACTACCCTTTACATGAAACATTTTTCAAAATATTTTATTTTATAAAAACGAGCTCTATCGATATTGATGAAAATAACATATATTAATTATATTAACATGACAAATAAAATGTGTATCTTGAATCTTCTGGGAATAGTGTGTGAAGGTCATTTGGAAGGCATTTTTGTATAATCTTATATAACTGGTAAACGCTAAGCGATAGACGAAAACGTACTATACGAAAGTATAGATCTCTCCAAAACACACAATTCATTTCAAATAAGTTTTTTTTTGTGGATTCAGCTATTACCGAAATATTCGTTATCAATGGTTCTAATTGTTCAATACATAGCCATTCTCTTCAAGTTCTGTTAATTGTCAGCTGTTTCTCCAATTTGCATGGAAAGAGTATGGATGGAATCTTATGGCCAGCATTTAGCATACTAAAATATTTGACTATCGCTATTCTGTAACAAAATCTGGAATGTAAATATTTTTGCAAAGTTTATTTGGATTAGAATGAAGTACATAGAAATATAAGCTTTAGAAAAAAAAATTGTTTGTATACCCACTATTAACAGATAGAGGGTAGGGAAAGTAATGTGAATATAACACATCATGTAAGGCGTCAGCATACCGGTATCATCGAGTAACCGAGTCACCTCGATGTTTTTAAGAGTGAGACGGCGCGGTCTGTGTTTCTCAGCCAGGTCTGCTATCTCCTCTTCGACTGTCTTGATGTTAAGATCAAGATGATGATGATGATGATGATGATTCCTTGTCATGTAGCATGGTGCATCAACGGTGTATCACAAAAGTTTGTTTTGGAACTTCTGAATCTTCTTAATATGGGTCTTTTTTTCACAGTCCGCAATTGTGCCTCATATAAGCACACTGGTTTCAGTACTTGTTTGTATATCAATCATTTATTATAAAGGTATGCTTGAGATTGCGGATCCAATAACAAGTATATTTTAACAAATCTGTGATCCAGTTATTTTCTATTGATATTGTGGCGTATCAGTAAACTTGTCATACCAGACGCATTATTGTGTCGCATTGTCCACAGTATTATTGGGTGACTGAGTATTTCTTTCGGCCAAACGACCTTGAACAGATAAACGCCAGAGGGGGAAGGCTTTGCTTTGAAGTTCCCGTCTGGTATGATACTGACCCTGGCTGGCTAGCATGCCTAGGCAGGATTGGAGAGGGGGGATGTATAGTTAGCTTTACTTGAATGTGTTAGCGTCACTTTTGTGTGTGAGTGTGTAAGAAGCAGGTCGCGTGTGGCCAGTACTCGACTGCGAGGCATCTCCCCTCAGTCCTTTGTTCCTCTGAGGTAATGTAGATTCGCCAAGTGTCTTATCAATGAATTACAGGTAATATATTTGATGTGATATCTGTGTATTTTGTCAAAAAACCTCATGCCTTCTTCTGAACATAGATACCAAGGTTCTGGTCCTCTTGCAGTGACTGAGCTATCCTTCCCCATGTGCGTGTTGGGGTGATCAAAATTTAATAATTTTCTGAAAATCTTTTGGCCCTCACCATAGCATGTAACAGTATTTACGTTTTTCTTCAGGCATAACTTTGAAACCATGCCATCCGTAAATCCTTTGCTGCATGTGCTACTGGAAGGACCTCACTCTTAATAAATACTGGGAGTTTGACACATTTATTTTAAAACTTAAAGCCTAAAAGACTATTTAATCGATTTAATCTACCTTCCTGGAGTTTGTTATGCCATTACAGTATGCAATTGTCCAGAAGACTTCGTTTTGAATCCTTCCCTCTACCCCTTAGAACTTTAATCTCAATGAATTCCCGCAATATTCCAAATATAAGACAAAAATGTCTTAACATTAATGGGAAGGCAGTCTGGAAATGTAATAGAGTCCTAACTATTTTTGACGTCAAAAAACTTACCGGAATAGTCAGACACTTTCAGATAATCACAGTAGATGAAAATTTGGAACTCTCTACTTTTTCCTTGACCCAGTATAGACATAACTACAGAGGTTTCATATAATACAGAACCCCTGACGGTAATCAAAGACATAGGGGGGGGGGACTGGTGAATATGAGGATTCCTCAACCAGGTCAATAATTTAAACGTTTTAGAAATCGAACAGAGTACGTAATCATGACGAAGTGATCTCAATTGTTTATTAAAACATCCGTTGTGTACTTTCTGATGATAATGCTGCAAACAATTTTCTCGGTTTATTTAATTATTTAGCATAAGATGAAACACACCAAAACTTTCTTACATAAAGGCATTAAAATTCTTGACGACTAGAAAATGTACTACATATTTTTTGAATTGGAGTATTACTTATCGTCATGTTTTATAGCTGCACAATATACCGTATGTTAATAAAATGTTAATTTAAGTAATAAAAATTACGTATACAAATACTGCACCATTATAAACAGGATCCAATTGTCTTTTGTGTTTCGTTGTGTCTTGTTTTCTCAGCTGCCAAAAAGTGACTATGTACAATAGTTATGGCTTTATTTAAATAGTTATCCTTGTGATATGTCGCCAATATATTTTTACTGTCTCTACCATGTACATAGTAGGTAGATAAGGTATTGCATTCCATTCAGAAAAGCAATTTTAAAAAAAGTTTCGTGTGTGTGTCTGTTCTGTAAACAACATAACCCAAAAACGAAAAGTGGGATAAACACCTAACTTGGTATTTAAATTCAGAATCCTCCAAAGATTCCACACGAGTTTTTAAGAAAACTCCACCACCAACTACCCTCTACATGGAACATTTTTTAAATTATTTATTTTATAAAAAATATATCTAACGATTTTGATTAAACTACGGTATATTAAAGATATTTAAATGACAAATAAAATGACTATCTTGAAATTTTTGAGAATAACCTGTGAAGTCCTTGCTTCTAACTATTGCGCAGAAAGAGTGGGGCTAGCATATAGTCTCTAGTTCTCAAACATTTGACTATCGCTATTCCCTTTGTAAGAAATGGTGTAATGTAACTATTTCTGCAAAGGTTTATCTTGATGGATAGAAAAATAAGCTTTCGGAAGAATAGCTATTATACCGATTAATAAATTATAGAGTATAGAGAGAGTCATGTAAATGTAACACATCAGATTTTTATTCCAGCATATAGGTATTTTAAAACCTGTTTAGTATTTTTAATAACTTAGGAGCCATAATTATAAGTTGTCTCGTATCCTATGTTCGCCAAAAAGAACGGAGCTTTACAATGGTGAAAGAATTACCAATATCAGTACCCCAGACTACCCTTCCCAACCGACAATATTTATCTCGTTATTCTGTATAATATTGAAATAGACATATATAATGAATTACTCAGAATTTTATTACTCCTGTACCTATATAATTTTAAAGGTAGTAAACATTCTTGGCGAAAATTAAACATATTTATATTGCTTTTATAAATTGTTATAGGTACTATGCAAAAATTTCGGGGCAACTTCAGCGGACATAAATAAAGAACCAGTTTTTGAAATATGAACTGACAAAGACTGAAAGTAAACCACAAGAAGTATGATGTCAACATTGATAATCGAACACAAAATAAAAACTTATACATCTTTGAAATTTGACGAATATGATACTGCTTCAAAGTAGAATACATTCTGAATTTTCAAATTCGGCCGCGAATATGTTAGTTTATTTTGAAAATGATATTTTTGCTACTAATAATTAATTCCCAATTCGCACATTTTCAGGTACATTTTAAATGATTAATGGAAGTAACTAAAATTGAAACGTACTTTAACTTTAGATGAAAGTAAATACATTTTGTAAGATTTGCGATAACGTCGCAGATAAGATCTGCGACAAAATCTTAAACGCAGATAACGCCGTTCATAGCCTGCGATAAGAAGATTGTCTGCGAGGTGGGTTCAGGTGTAGAAATTGGGACGTCTTTACTTCAGCCTAAACTAGGACTTATATGCCAAAAAAACAACAACAACAACAAAAACCAAAAACCAAATAAACAAAACTGTGCTTAAGAAAGGTATTTAAGAAGGAAAGGTACTTGAATTTATATCATATACTTCAACCATTATGTAATGAACGCTTAAGAAAAATGAGCAAAACCTATTTTTATCGACGTTAAGTGTTTTGTTTTCAACTCATTTCCCGCTCATGCTATGATGCTTCGAAAGTTAATATTTCTGCACTCGTGCGTTTGTATTGTTACTGCAGATGCTAATAACATGTATTTAATCCTCAAAGTATTGATAAGTATATTTACTAGTGCAGACAAGCAATATAATCATATTTGTTATTTGAAATTTACAACTTAAATCTTACTACCTTTACATTCTTTTTTTTGTTAACCTTACTTACGATTAAATTTTGACGGAGGCAATCATCTCAGCTTCAGTTATTTACTTGCTTGATCAACACTACCAGACTTGACTAATCGATCACTAATTCGCGGAGGCTAGCGCGGTCGAACTTGATACTGCTTTTGAACAGCTGACATAATTAATTTTATTTTCGCGCAAGACACACACGTTAAGTGCTTTGCAGAAACCCTTCCTCGTTCTGTAAAGATGCAGTTACCGCACTTGTATGCAATATACCATTATATGTTGAAATATGTGTTCAAAAGCTAAGTTAAAGTAATTTTTATTCGTCTGCATGCGTAAAATTTCCAACGAAGAGGATTTTTATAACATCTTCATCGGGTATATTACAAGAATTAAATTCAAAGTTAGCGATAAAACAACGTCACGGCAAACATCCAAACAATTCTATGACCATTAACTTCGGGAAAATTCTTCATAAAAACAGATGATTCTCGCTTTGGGACTGTCTTTGTAGTCAGGTGGTTTATAGGCATTTATAACACAGTCACGAACACAATCTGTGTGAAGCTGTATCTGGACACAGCGCAGTGTTCTTTTGTGTTCTTTTATTTTCTTTCAACAACTATAATACAAGATAAAACGTCGAAACCTATACTGCATTTTTATAAAGTCTTCATATGAACTAACGCTTCATATGAACTTAATAATTTCGCTAATAATTCGCGAATTAAGCATATGGAAATCTGAGAATATGCTCTCATCTTTAAAATGAATAGGTGAACTTAAGATATTAATGACCTGGTAAAGTAAGCGATGGCTTTCATTATGAGCGAGGTGTTTAGGATTATCTCATAGGTGAAGTTTGGAATAAGGAAGTAAAAATTTATAAACTGTTCCGCAATATATGAATATTTTACTTATTTTAGTTATGTAATATGAAACATACCGTTTTAACACAAAGTAATACAGCGCATTTTATCATAAAGTGTGTGGTAAAGACCGTTGTTGCAATACTTTCTTTACAGCACTAGGCAAAATGTTATACAAATTCAAATAAAATCACGAAATTATTTCAATAGTAGATTATTATACAAGGGGTAAAAGTAGGGTTTTTTACGAGCAGGAATGTTTGCAAAACGAAGGACGTAGGCCGAGCCGATATAAGCCGATGAGTATTGGCAAACTTTGCATTTCCGGGCGGAGGCCGATGGACATGAGACATTTGAAATATAGTCTTAATTCGAGCACTGTTGAACTAAAAAGCCTAGTTATGTCATTCAGTTAAGTTACAGAAAACTCAAAATAGGCGTAAAGCATTTAAGGCCGAATAAGGTAAATTACAATTTTAATATCCGGTGTGCAATCAAGCCCGCTTCCGCTTGACAAGCGAGAGTACAAAAATTACACTGCAAATCAACTGTTTGGAATAGGAGTCTATAAAAGCGTTAAAGCGTTTCAGTTACCATTATATTGCTTTACTAATGTGTATCAAGTAAAATAGATATAGAAATTAGCGCATTTATTTCCCCCGCCGTCAATTACGTATATTTCATTTCAGTATTTCTTTTAATCAGCAAAGTTTCAAATCATTTGACATCGGTTCGGGAGCACTGGATTCTTTTGAAGAAGTTATTTTTTTACGTTATTTGCACCACGCTTTGGGCGTCAATTTGAAGTAGTTTGTATTGAAGGAGTGGTATTATATTTCAACTGTTGGGGAGCCGAACTTGAAGTTTGTTAGCAATCGCATGTATGGTACCCGGTTTCCGGTAGCCTTCGCCCCAAGTGTACTTTCAGGTGGCCTTTACCCATGTTAAAAAAATATAATCTTTGTAATTTGACTGTTTCTTTAAATATTATATATTTATGTTTGCCTCGGCTGCGTCAGTATTATTGTTAGAGACACGTTTCTCTTAGTAGGCTTGGGTGCAACTAAGAATGTAGGCTTACACAGATTATAATTTACTTCACTCCTTTTATTAATGCTTGATATGATTTAAATAACAGTTAACATATATAGAGAGCTAAGAGATTCTTTTTATTAATTAATTACACTTTTTAACACGTAAACTTATTTTTCGTCTCACACGAATACATATTAAATCTCTCGAGGACATTTTTTGCGTCTGGTTAGTAATGCTGTCTGCAGGCAACTGAACTCTAAATTTGTAAAATTTTCTCCTTTTCAGTTTCTAATTGGCTAATCCTACTCCAATAGAATACCTTCATTTAACTAAAGCGTTTTCTGGTTGTTGATTGACTATTTTATAAACTGTCGCTAAAATTACATTATTGTTGCTCCAATAATGACTAGTAGCATTATTGAACATTCTTACTCATTATTGCCTCAAGGTTACCTCATTGTTAGCAACTTTTTACCTATTTCTCACAGCTCCTGCATTATTAAATTACGTAATACATTCACATAACATAATTAAACATGGATACAATAATATAAACATTTACAATGACTGTAATATACACTTTTATATGTTGTTACATACACATATTGCTTTAAGGTGGGCTGTTATTGAATTATTATTATACAATTAGACTGAAATTATTTAAGTGTTAAAAATACTACCTCACATTGTCTTAACTATCTTTAACCTTGTATCGATTGAAATCGGTAGAAAACAAGACGGAGTATTAAGTTAGGAACATTGGTGGCATGGACACTGCTTTCTGCTTTCAAGTAATAGTAGAAAAGAGAGAAGATAAACTGAAAAATATAGAATAAATATACTAATGAAATTATATAGTATGAAGTTCTGTAGAAAAACCGAAAGTAAATGGCTTTCAAAGACCCTTACACAGTTCGGTATAAAACAGTATTAGAAAATAATATTATTGAACAAATATATCTTTCTAGACATAATAAGAACGTTATAACAAAAATATAGTTAAATTTAATTACATAAATAGATCAATAAGCCAAACACCAAAAGATAAGGCTAGAATCGATTCAATAATAAAGCTGTTTAGAGCAATGTCTCTTCCTACTATAAACTAACATACAACTACAGAGGGTTGTTTCCAACCTAGTTACGAAATTAAGACCCTTACCTTATGAAAAACCACGCCTCCACCAGCAGTGATGTTCTATCTGGCAGCTTATAGCTTGAGCTATCAATCTACAGCACAGCTCCACTGGAGCAAACTGCTACAAAATACAGGGTAATCCAGTTTATTGCATCGTCCTGGCAGATTTCCAGACACTCCCCAAGGTTCGCGGCCGTCTGCTTCCAGGGGTTGTTTTCAGTAACTCAAATGCACAAAACTCCATCAGTGATGCATCAGATGACTTAACATGTAAGTTGCTGAAAGGTATGGAATATATTCCTATTTCTCTATGTTCTCCAAACATTTGTAGGTTGAAGCAGACAATGGCTTGATGCCTTATCCTCATGCGACCAGACTTTATTTATATCTGTACCACAGAGAGCAGGGATTTCTGTATGGAAAATTGGTATCAGGAGGTTAGTCTGATAAATGCCGAGTTGATTTTCACATTTTTATGTACGTGACGAACGTTAATTTGCCATTATAAGTGTACCTTGCTATTACCATGAAACCACTGGGCAAATTTTCGTTTGTTTCGTTATACCAACTTTCAAATTTTTTTTATCCCTTTGGTCTCACCCAGGGTTTGTTGCAGACACTTAGATAAATACATGCCTCATCTAAAAACACAACAAACATCCACCAGTTAGGTATCGTTCATACAGCTTTCTGCAGTTAGTGGCACGTTCTGCAATGTGATTAGGCAACAGTTTATATCCCCGGCTCTTATGGAACTTTTCTAGATTCAAATCCTGGTTGATTATGGTGTTCACAGTAGTAACAGAGATCCCTAATTACAGTGCAATGGCCCTCAGAGTTGCAGGATTTGGTCCATAGGCATGTGCCTTCACCTTCAAAATTATCTCCGGGGTGTGACTGGTGGCCGGTCGTGGATTTCCCTGTTTCTTGCCCTTTGGAATAAGTCCTGGTATGGCCATACCTTTTTTGTTGAGTGCACATAGATCACTTTCTTGGATATAGTAAAACCACGCCTCCTGCACTGCTTAATAATCTTAGAATACAAGTATATTGCATCGGAAAGGGCAATAATGTACCCTTATCAGAATTGTTCTATTTTAGACGCCATTTGATGCAGCAAGAATAAGAGCACACGACTGAGTAAACACAGTGATACACTCACACTGCTGAACTTTCATTCGGTTCCACATGTTTCAGCGCGGAGCTATTGTGCTCGTCTGATAGTGTTACCATAGATCGTGAACAACCCTCCGTAAAATACAATCTAGATGTGATAGAAAACAAAAGAGTAAAATAAGACAAGCATTGACGAAATAAACATTATAGTTATAAAATATAGGCCATACTGAAAACAACACATAAAGAATGACTGATAGACATCGGATTTGTATGCGTTAAAATATATAAAATATTCATATATTTGCTATACATAAAGACAAAGTCTTTAAAATGTGCTCTATGATTTCGAAAGTAGCACTTAACATTCACTAAAATTATTAACCATAAGCCTTTTGGTTCTTGCAATGTACATTCTTCCTTAGACATAATTCCGGTCACTGTAATTTGATTTACAGTATACGATGACCACCTTCTTCAAATGTTCAGGTGTAAGTTAATGATGTTTATTGGTTAACACAAGGTTGCATGCTGGGAAGTATCTTTCCACGTATTCAGGTGATATTGGGCAACATTTTAAAATACTAATCTTGGGAAATTTCTTCAATAAGCGCTACGTTTTTTTCGAAAATATTTATCCACAGAAGACAAAACCTTAATTTCAGGATTTCTCTCTAAAGCATTGCTCAATTTACAGCTTAATTGTCCTACATACTTTAAAGGAGTACTCCTAAGGGACTCACTGAAAAATGATATAGGTGTCTCCATAGTAAGGACTTTTATTTTGTCATTATATCACTTTTAAAATTAAACCTTAAGAATACCTGTATTATATACTCGATGCATGAAAAAAGTGATCAGCTATGCCTCAACATAGAATATATGTAATTATATGCACTACAAAATTTTCTATATGAAGCAGATATTAACAAAATGTTTGGAAATCATTTTTAAACTTGCTAACCAAAGAAAAAACTGAAATCCAATGGAGTGGATAAGAATTTCATGTATTATATAATTATGAATGCACTGTGTATCATAATTATTAGTTATTATTGTTTTAAAACACCATTTATTTTATAACATTTTCCTAAAGCATTTTTATGCTTTAAATAATTAATTAATTGTATTTATGGCTACTGAGAAAGAAAACGAAGAGCTGAATAACGTTAAAGAGAATGAACGAAAAATATTCAATTCGTAATAAAATAAATATTGTAAAAGCGTAAAATACATAACAAAGAAAACTTCAAGCACATACGTGTTTTATTTGTAACTACTAGGTCAGTAAATATGTTATTTTTACTAAAATGTAATTTATTTGAAAGAATTGTTAAATTAAACCAGGCAAAATCTTCAGAAAACAACTTTCAATTTTTTTAATTGTTAGAACGATTTTCACAGACAAGGAGACGCTTAAAAGTGAAGTGAAAAACTTACGAAATTAGTAGTATTGGAAGCAAGTATTAAATAATTAATTCTTGTACAATAAAGAAAGTCAACAAATGTTCAAATTAAGTACCTAAGTCAAATATATATGTATATATATACATATATATATATATAGTTCGTCAAGCACATTCAGAAGTGAAATAAAAGTTAATGTATTAAATTTGCTATTTAAATGAATATATTTCCTTCCAAACACGAAAAGAACCTGAGATAAAAATCGTCATAGCTAGTAGTTTTTAAATATCTCAAAATACAAAGGACGAAAACAAACCTTAATAAATTTGCTACGCGTGACACTGCTACACTTCAAATATTACTGAATAAGAAATATCCGCCAAGAAAATCATTCTTCCACGCCAGGTAAAAAATGTATTACCAAACGCTTGAGCAGTGCGGTAAGCTAAAATCGAGCAATGCAAATTTCACAGCCTGCCTATAATACCATTGCAGTTAAATTCGGGGTATAAATGAAACTTAAAAAAAGTTCACAGCATCCGCGTCTACAAGATCTTCGAGAGCTTCGATCAGGATCCAGAGCACCAGGACACAGCAGAGCATCCTAAACCAATATAAATTACAATTCAACCTTGACGTCACTATCCAACCCTTATTAAAGTTACTACACATACATGCACATAAGAACATGAAACATATTGCAAACCTTAATTTCATATCTCAACTAAAAACGTGATGGAGAGGATTTGAATCAAATTTGAAAAGTGTTGAAAATTTCATTTGTACTTGTACTGTTCGTCTAAAAATCAAAAATGTATAGGAAACTCTCCATGGAAACCAGCCTTATAATTTTGTATCATAAGATTGTTCTATATTTCAAAGAAAGACAATATTAGGAGTAGGTTAAGAAACGCGGAAGGTAGGCTATGACTTCTCTGTGTTGTATAGTGTCACTTCGTATTCTGTTTTATCTCCTCGGACGGTCCTTTAAAACCCACCTCGTTACAGCACACCCAAGGAACGGTCGGTGACAATAAGATGGGGGTAGTTGTGCTGACATCGGATCTGGATGCCAGAGCTACACAGTCTGAATTTCAACTAGCAGACAAAGGGACACCAGCCTCATTAAAGGAAATTACATTGCATTTCCAAGACATCATCAGCTGTTAGCGTTTTGGAGAAGCTGCCTGCAGATGTCTTTGGTTTGGATTACGCAAATTGGTTTCTGGGTTGAGTGAAAGAGAAGCGCTTTAAAGCTGTTTCCAGTCTTTGGCTCATATTTGAATATCCGTACGGTGCAAGTATCACAGAATGTAGGTGTCTTGTCAAATATTTACGAAGTGCGTCATTTTAAGTGCGCTCTTCGACATTTTAAACATTTCTGATGCGTTACATTATTATAGCCATCTCTACCCACATAGTTTAATTTATATAGATTTTAATATTCTTACAAAACTTTATCTATTTTTCTTTCTATGCCATGTTAATCGAGACAAACCTTTCCAGAAATAGTATTGTTGTTGTCGACCTAATGTGCAGGATTTTGATCCATCAATTTTTCCCTTGCTAGCCAATATAAATTGTGTATCTTCCCATCTGGTACAGCTTTCCTCAATTCTGGGCATTCTAGTAGATGTTCTCCATTTAAAATCTTGTCAGCATTGCAAATTTTACATGCTTTGTCATTCATAAAACCAAATCTATGTAGATGTTCCGCAGACAGTCATGTCTAGTGGCTAATCTGAAGTGAGCAACGGCTTCTTTCTTTGGGACATTTTGTATTTTTTGTACTATTTCTTTTATGTTGGATAATTTTTCTTAGTAATTTTCTTTTGAATATTATATTGGAATGTTTGTTGTATATTAATTTTCACATTTTCTGGTTTCATATCTAGTCCACAAGAATTTATAGGTTTAGAATATAGCACTGTAATCTTTTTGGCCAGAAAGTCTGCTGTCTCGTTACCATTCACTCCAATGTGTGCTGGTATCCACAGTAATATTATCAGTTAAAATTTTGTTTGTAGTAATCTATAATAAGATCTCACATCCTTAATATTATACGATTCATCTGAATTATCATATCGTTCTCTTGCTTGAACGGCAGAAACTTGAGTCTGTGAGAACAACTACTTTATTTTCTTTTATATCAGTCCTGTAGTATATCGTTCTAATGCTCGTTGCATTGTATCAACTTCACCATCATAATTTGTATTGTCTAGGCAACGTAAAATAATGTGAAAAGTATTTACAGTATATACCACCTCCCACATTATTTCTCGATTTATCTGCAGAACCATCTGTATAATTTCTAAGCCACTCTGTTTCCAGGAATTGATTATGTAGATGTTCAAGTGTAGTAATTCTGCATACTTCTGGTGAGTCTTCTTGTCTATTTAGTTGTTCTATCAGCTCTTTATTTGTTAGTATCTTGATAAAATCAATTGAATTAGATCTAGGAGGATGAGGAGTGCATTTTTCTGATAAATTTAGGTAATTATAATTCTTCTCTAAAAAGGATTTTTTGTAATCTGTGGTTTTAGCGTGTATTCCCTAGGTAGTTGTTGAAACCATTAAAGTTTGCTTGTGTTTGTTTTTAATTTTACATATTTTAATTTTATTTTCCAGAAATAGTAGTATTACACATTTCGTTTGTGATACAAGGGGGATTCAAGATACCAAATCCGTAGTCAGATGTTTAAAAGCTACTGGCTATATGCTGTCCTTGAAATTCCATATACTCTTTTCATGACACTACTGAAGAGCGACAGTACTTTAAAAATTGACAAATTAGCAAAGCTTCAAACCAATAATAAAGAATATCTCGGAAATTGCTGCCACAAAAGTTCATTTGAAATAAACTGTGTGTTTTAAATACATGTACATTTTTATGTGAGAAGTGTTCATCCATCACTAACGGTTTACCCATTATACAAAATTGTACATAATTACACAAAATTCCTTCCGAAAGAAGAGGACTTCGTAGGCTTTTCCCTGAAAATTCAAGATATAGATTTCATTTGTCCATGTAAATATATTAATTGTGTGGTATTTTGATCAAATTTTAGAACAACTTATGAGAAAATGAAAAATATTAACGAATTTTCAATGTAAACGATAGTTTGGGGTTTGGAAACTTTCTGAAAATCTTCGTGTCGCATCTGAACTTAAATACCAAGTTTGAAATGTATCGAATATTTATTTTTTGAGTTATGTTATTCACACTCACACAAAACACACACAAACAGAGATTTTTCTAAAATGCCTTTTCTGGATTCAGGGGGTCTCAAAGTATGTGTTTCTGGTGAAATATCAAGTATCGAATTTTTGGATGAAATACAATACATCCTCTATTTAATGTAGGTAAGCGGTATAGAAAGTAAGAATCGAACAATGCTTTAGCACTTTAAAAAATATAGTGTGTTTCAAACTTTAAACCAATAAATACGAACATCTCATAAGTGCTAAATGTTGCAAAATCAAATAACAAAAGAATAAAATGAAAATTAGGTATTATTTGACAAAAATTGTATTTTTTAATGAAATTTGTATTTCTTGTGTGATATGCTTTTGTTTCTCTCTGACGGTTTACAAGTTGTGCAAACTTATAGAAAGTATATTGAGAACGAATAGGATTCTGTAAGTTATTTGCAAAAAATTCAAGATACACATTTTATTTGTCATACAAATATCTAAAATATATGTTATTGTAATCAAACTCGACAAAGTCTTTTTGATAAAATAAAAAATAAGGAAAAATGTTCATTTAAGGGTGGTTTGTTGTGAACTGTGGAGGATATTGTCGAGAATGTTTGTGGCTCATCCAACATAATTTGAAATAAATCAGTATTTTTGTGCAGAAAGTTTTTTCTCTCTCTTACAGTTTACTAGTTATACAAGAGTATGCAAAATTCATTAAGAACGAAGAGAACTTCGCGGGCTATTTGCAGAAAATCCAGCTCTGCATTTTACTCGTCATGAAAATTACTAAAGGTAGTATTTTAATCAACGTCCTTGGAGCCATTTTTGAGAAAATCGAAACTACGAAAATAAGTTCATATAAAGGATAGTTTGGTGTGTGGGATTTTCTGGAACGTCTTCGTGTCATATCTTTGTAGGATGCTACACTTAATACCAAATTTGGTGCTTATCCGACATTTCGTTATTGAATTATGATGTTCAGGCGACGCCGCGGCCAAGTGGTTAGACCGCTCGCCTCTCACCGACGAGGGTGCCCAGGTTCAATCCCAGGGACCCGCATGTGGAATTTGTGGACAAAGCGCGTGTGGGCGGGTTTTCTCCGGGTTCTCCGGTTTCCCCCGCCATTCATTCCACCAACTGCTCCATCATCACCTTTCCTTTCATCTACTTCCTTTCTCCCATACAAGGCATCGGGCTTATCACCCATCCTGGATATTCTGTCTGATCCATGAGTGTCTGCTCCTCGACGGGCCTCTGACCCCAGCACCCGCCTGTAAGTCCTGGGGGGTGTAAGTCTTACATAAGAGGAGGTTAACAGAGAATGAATGAATGAATGAATGATGATGTTCAAACAGCACATACAGGCGTTTTTCTAAATATACCGTTGTTATTCAAGTGACGTCAAAACATTATTTCGGTGAAATCTTTGAATTGAGTTTTTGGGTGAAATTCAATACTTCTGATAAAGTAAAATCAACAAAATTAACTGAAAATAGTTTAAAGAAATGTATCATTGTTCACTAAAATGTTGAGATATTCTAAAACTGCTTTGCATCACACTTTCCAGACAGAACATAACATAAAACTGCAAAGTTTTACAAGCACCTGGGAGATCTCCTTTACAACTCAACTTGCAGTATTGGAGTGGAGGTGCGCAACTAAGAGCTGTACAATTCCCCGGTTAGTGCAGCTGAAGCTTTCTGAAGAATTCCATTTGTCCAGGGCAATCAGAAGGAAAGGAAGGTTATTGATGTCTTCTTGGAAAACTCTAAGGTGAGAAGGAAACGCTGGTAGACGTTCCCATCAAATGGAAAAAAGAAAAGTTTGGAGCATCGCGCCAGCTACATGCAAAGCTTACGAAATCTTTTCGAGTTCGCGTTATGAATAGATAACATTGTGCATTGGATTTATTTCTCAGCGGTGAACCCATGTCTGCCAGTAGCATCAGTACAATAAAACTGTGCTGACTCAGACAACAAACTTACTGAATGAAAAAATATGTCAACAAACTTGTGAATATGTCAACAAAACATGCGTGCATCAACTGATAAAACTACACAAGTGTGTATTCTGTACATACTATAAAGCTATAACACACAATTCGGTGGTAACTTTCGATCTAATTAGAATAACCGATATTAGTGATGGGATTCAATGCTGTTTTCAACCTTAAAATTTTAAACTAACAGTAATAGTCCTGTAAACACAGGATGTAGTCAGTGACACCGCGCCTGTTAGTATGCACAAATGTTACTTCCCCCTTAACATGTCCGATCCGTATATTCCGTTCATTATTTCTAACTGGTAGGCGCCACAAAACAATAATAACTCCTTTCCTCTTGCATTTAGGACTGAGTCCTTGCTGTTTCTACCGGGCTTTGAGGCAGTATTTTAACACTTAAATGATTTCAGTCTAATTATATAAAATATAAATTCAATAACAGCCCGCCTTAAAGAAATTTGTGTAAGTAACAATACATAGAAAGTGTATATTACAATCATTGTATATGTTTATATTATTGTATCCACGTGTAATAATGTTATGTGAATGTATTACGTAATTTAATAATGTAGGAGCTGTGATAAATAGGTCAAAAGTTGCTAACAATGAGGTAACAATGAGGTAACCTTGAGGCAATAATGAGTTTGAGAGTTTAATAATGTTACTTGTGATTTTTGGAAGCAATAATGTAAATTTTGAGACAGTTTAAAAATAGCCAATCAACAACCAGAAAAACTTTAGTTAAATGAAGGTATTCTATTGGATTAGGAGACTTGAAATACAGAAATTTACAGGTTTAGGCAGTTGAAATCAATTCAGTTGCCTTTAAACAGTGTTCCTAACCGGACGCCAGACACGTCCTCGAGAAGTATAATACGTATTTTGTGTGAGAAAATAGTTAACGTGTTTAAAAGTGCAAGTAATTAACAAAAGAATCTCACAGCTCTCTATATCAGTGAAGTGTTATTTAAAATGGAGTGAAAAAATTAAAATCTGTGTAAGCCTACATTCTTCAGTCGCACCACCCCCTGCCAAGACATCCATGTCTCTAACAATAATACTGACGCAGCCGAGGCAAACATAAATATATAATATTTAAAGAAACAGTTAAATTACAAATTTAATATATTTTTTAAACTTGGGGCAAAGGCCACCTGAAAGTACATTTGGGGCGAAGGCTACCGGAAACTGTTTACTATACGTCCGGTTGCAACTACTACAAGTTCGGTTCCCCAACAGTTCAAATATAATACATCATCTTTAAATTGGTTTTCCGTACGTAGCAGCAACAAATCCACTTCAAATTGACGCCCAAAACGTGTTGCAAACAAGTTACGACAAAAATCCTTCTTCATTTTCTGCTATCTACGTCCCATATTTTAATCGTAATATTTTCTTTTCCTATCCTAGCAGTCAGATCACCCATTATTATTAGCTTTACATCCTGATATTCGTCCCCGATTTCTACAATTGTTTTCCCTAACTTGTAAAGAATTCTGGCTCAGCATACTGGGACGTAACCGGCTGGCGAAATATAGTTATAACAACGATATTATATTAGCTATATTACAATATATACACGTCGTTCCCCTCAGATGACTCTGTATTTCCCTAATAGAATGTTTAGAGAACTATGTAGCTCTTAAAGAAAGTAGCAACGCCCCCAAGATATCTCCCCCTTCTACCTCTCACTTCTAAACCACTACAAACATCAGGAATTCACTTATGTATATATAATGGGGCAATATTAAACTAATTCGTATTTGTAAAGCTTGTGTCTATACTCATTATTGAATATGCCAACTATAATAATAATAATAATAATAATAATTATTATTATTATTATTATTATTATAAAACTTGGTATAACAAATTGTAACGTCCAAGGATTGAAACGAACCCCAGAAGGCAACACTCGTGAAAATATGAAATCAGTATACGTGGTGAATCTAGATTAACAGAACGTGTCGCGGTATCGTTCGTGTTATCTTATTGGCTGAGCGCCTGTTATTGTTTTACTATTTTGAATTTTGGGTTCTTTGTCCTCCGGCTAGCTATTATTACTCAGTCGAGCAAATCTCTTGAACAGGGTGTGTAAACGGAAAGGAATTGTTAATAAAAGATAACACTGATAAAAGAATTTGTTTTTACACTTTTATTGCTGTCACACTTCATTAATTTCACATATTTACACGCCCGACTGAAACTTTTATGTTT
This sequence comes from Deroplatys truncata, assembly GCA_030765065.1. NCBI lineage: Eukaryota > Metazoa > Arthropoda > Insecta > Mantodea > Mantidae > Deroplatys > Deroplatys truncata. Next base: position 167,536,367 of record CM060984.1, on the reverse strand, counting down.
TCGAATGTAACTATGATTACTTATTTGCCGCACATTATTAATTCGAGTATTTCACATTTTGTAACTAACTTTACGACGCGAGAGATTCTGTAGAATTGCGTAACGTGTATTTCGTGAATGCTTCTGCTGAACTGCGCGACGTGTAACTCGTGAATGATTCTGTTAAACTGCGCGTTAACTGTCTTTGGCTTCATAATTTATACTCCCTCACCCCGATATGCCTAAACAGTATAACAGAGCTGCTATTGGTTAACATTAGCGCGCCAACATTAGCGTCTATTTTTATATCCAATCAAAATTACGAACACATATGCTCTAGGGAAGATATTCTCTCCATTTCTAAAGAAAGGCGCGCTACTCTGACTGTCATTTGTTTGCCTCTTCTAATTGATAAACAACTCACCCCCTCGTTTCATTGTTACCCGCTCCTATTGTCAGTTTCAATGAGGCCGTGTAAACTTATTTCCTAACAATGCTTATAATTAAAAAACATCTAAAATCATTGTCATACAATAATGTTAATTTACACTACAATCACTCTGGCATTTACAGTGTTGTGATATAAAATACTGCCTCAAACGCTGACGCCTCACAGGATATTTCCTGACCGGATTAAGATCAAACGGGAGACTACCTCAAGACCCGATAGGGAACATCTCTGCGCTGGCCGAACTCCCGACGAGTCTTTTTGTAATTTGTGTTTAAGACACAAATTCACCATCAGCCAGGTATGTAACAAGGTACTTGCAGACTGGGCCGTAGGCCCTTACGCTAGAATAAAAGCGCCCAAGGCAAAGACAGGTGCGTTACTCGGAGTTTTCTTTGCCACTGCAACCAGTACTCCCTTTTGGAGCGCTCATGCCCTCTAGGGGGGGTAACTGTACGAACGAGGGTCCTCAGTAATCGGGGAGGAGAGCCCCAATTAGGCCGCAACGGCCCTCTTTTCTTCTATCGTGCCCCCTTGTAGGAAGAAATGTATGTGATTGTTGATAAATAAATAAATAAATATTCTATTCTATTAGCTATACGAAATTACGTAAAACTTACTCAGAATGAAGAAGACTTTAACTGGTATCTACAGGCAATTAGGTGTGTTACTTTATTTAAGTAAATATCTTACACATATGGCACTTTAATCAAAATCATTAGTCATTTTTAAGAAAATCAAAAAGGAATGTTTCCATATAAATAGTACTTTGGGGGTGGCTGGATGGATGCATTTTCTTGAAAATCTTACTATGTATTCTTGAAAATTCCTGAACTTAAATATTAAGTTGGTTTTTGAGTTATGCTTTTATCCCATCTTTCTTCCCCTCTTTCTCCATACACATTTCCGAAAAGTGCTATTTTATATTTACGGAACTCAAAATACTTATTTACGTTAAAAAGCTCCTTATCTAATGTTTTGGTTATGTGCAATATTTCCTCTATCTTCTATAGATCGATAGTAGAGAAGGCATTGCATCCTAACAAAAACGTCGATACGAGTTTTCCCCAGAAGTGCAATTTTTGAGGCCCTCTGAACCCCAAAAAAATTTTTAGAAGGAAGGTCCATGATATGTCCGTGTGTGTCTGTAAACAGTGTGACTAAAAACGAAAAGTCGGATCAACACCAAACTCGGAGAAGTACAGTACCTTCCCAAGATACGATACAAAGATTTGTAAGAAAAAGAGCTCACCCCAAACTACACTTTATATGGAACACTTTTCGAAATGTGTTATTTTCTAAAAATGGCTCTAACGATTTTATTAAATACCATATATTTAATATAATTACATGAAAAATAAAATGATACAAACTATTTGTATTTGTATTGAATTTTCTGGGAATAGGCTCTTCATTTGGAAGCAATTTTATATGTATTGTATAACTAGTAAACGTTAATCGATATACGAAACGTACTACACAAGGAACATTCATTCATTATCTGTTTACCCTCCTCTTATGTAGGACTTACACCCCCCAGGACTTACAGGCGGGTGCCTGGGGTCAGAGGCCCGTCGAGGAGCAGACACTCATGGATCAGACAGAATATCCAGGATGGGGGATCAGCCCGATGCCTGGTATGGAATGAAGGAAGTAGACGAAGCGAAATGTTGGTGAAATGGATGAAAGGAAAGGTGATGATGGAGCAGTTGGTGGAATGAATGGCGGGGGAAACCGGAGAACCCGGAGAAAACCCGCCCAGACGCCGCTTCGTCCACCACAAATCCCACATGCAGGTCCCTGGGATTGAACCCGGTCCGCCTCGGTGGGAGGCGAGCGGTCTAAGCACTTGGCCACGGCGCCGCCTACACAAGGAACAGATCTCTTTAAAACACTCAATTTATTCCCATATAACTTTTTTGTGGCATAAGCCATTTCCGAGATATCAGTTATTAATGGCTTAAATTGTTCAGTACTTAGCCTTTTTTTAAAGTCCTGTCGATTTTCAATAGTTTCTCGCGACGTAAGGAAAGTGTATGGATTTTTAAGGCCAACGTGTAGCGTCCAGTTTTAAAACATTTGACTATCGCTGTTCCGTTTGTATTTATAACGAAATGTGTAATGAAACTTCCGGAAAGGTTTATCTCGGTTAAAGCAAAGAAGGAAAATAAACTTTTGTAAGAATAGTTTGTATACCCACTAATAAACAACAGAGGGTAGAGAAAGTCATGTAACACACATGATTTTTTCCAATGTCGTTACTGTTACTATAGGTAGGTTTGCCCCGTTATATTAAAACGTAGGTGTTATAACAGCTTTTAAATAGTTACTAAACTGAACTTTGATAGATTTCCATCATTATGGGATAAGTCACTAGAATGGTGATATTTGTGTTGTTAGGTTCTAATCATAACCGAAAATTGTTCCGCAAATACGCACCTGTTACATGTATTGGTAAAGTTAGCTATATTGTGTCTGTTACGTTGGTGCCCTGTTTTTATATTCGCAGGTGTTCAACAATGCACGCCGACTATTTAGTCACCAACTATCACACTAATTATACGAGCATTTAGTTGTTTATTATTAGGTTAGATTATTATGCTAGTAGTTAGATATTATTACTTATTACAACTTACCTTTGCAGTTAACTAGAAATTAAAATTGTTTTGCAACTTTTGGTAAATGAGTTGTCTGACATTGTGGGGTTTTATTGCTTGAGGCAGTATTTTTAACACTTAAATAATTTCAGTCTAATTATGTAACATATATATATATATATAAATTCAATAACAGCCCGCCTTAAAGCAATATGTGTATGTAACAATATATAAAAAGTGTATATTACATCATTGTATATGTTTATATTATTGTATACATGTGTAATAAGTTATGTGAATGTATTACGTAATTTAATAATGTAGGAGCTCCGAGAATAATAGATTTAAAGTTGCTAACAATGAGGTAACCTTGAGGCAATAATGAGTAAGAATGTTTAATAATGTTACTAGTCATTCTAGGAGCAACAATAATGTAATTTTGGTGACAGTTTATAAAATAGCCAATCAAAACCAGCAAAAAAACTTAAGTTAAATAAAAGTATTCTATTGGATTATAAATATCCAATCAGAGACTTTAAATACAGAAATTTACAAATTTAGGCGGTAGAAATCAAGTCAGTTGCTTGTAGACAGTGCTTATAACTGGACGCGTTGCTTGAAGACAGTGTTCCTGACGCGAGATGTGTCCTCGAGAAATTTAATACGTATTTTGTATGAGAAAATAATTTACGTGTTCAAAAAGTGCAAGTATTTAATAAAAGAATCTTACAGCTCTCTCTATATCAGTGAAGTGTTATTTAATCGTGTCAAGGATTAATAAAAGGAGTGAAATAAAAATTATAATCTGTGTAAGCCTACATTCTTCAGTCGCACCACAACCCTGCAAAGAGAAACATGTCTCTAACAATAATACTGACGCAGCCGAGGCAAACATAAATTTAAATATTTAAAAAAAACAGTCAAAATTACAAAGCTAATATTTTTTAAACATTTTTGGGACAAAGGCTACCGGGTACCATACGTGCGGTTGCAACTACTTCAAGTTCTGCTCCCCAACAGTCGAAATATAATACATCTTCAAACTGACTTTCCATACGTAGCAGCAACAAACCTTCTTCAAATTGCCTCCCAAAGCGTGGGGCAAATAAGAATACAAAAAATAACGTCTGTGTAGAAGAAAACAAAGAAACTTAATTGTTTGTCTTAGGTAAATAGGATTAGTTGTAGGAGATATAATAGGATTAAATATTTGAGAATTCTATATAACTTTTGGTTTAATAATTGCTCATGGTTTATGTTCATCGGTTCTAATTTAAATTAATTTGTATGTTATTTAAAACTAATTTGTAATACTTAACTAAGCTGAAATCATATTAAAATCTCACTATAAATTTTCTTCACACTGTCACAAAACAGTAATTTGCAACGTTTAATAACATACGTATATTATACAAATTAACTCCGTTGCACAGTTCGGTGCTCAATTTGACATTTAAGGTGCATCCACATAATAGGTAAACAGTGATTATGGCGGAGAAGGAAGCTGATGGCTAAAAGTTTACAGCGAAGAAAAGAATATTACAGAGCAATATATATGCTATTAAATTGATTTATAATACTAGCAGAAGACCGAAATAGTGCGTCTTTTGTAAATAAGCTATCTGATTTTTACTTTCTCTACCACGTACATAATAGATAGAGAAGGAACGGCATTCTACCAAAAAATTCTATATAGAAATTTCACCGGAAATGCATGTTTAGAGGCCCCCGAATACAAAAAAGCATTTTTAGAAAAAGGTCCGCGTGTGTGTCTATCTGTATGTGTGCCTGCGAACAGCATAACTAAAAAAAAAGATGGTATAAATGCCAAAACTTGATATTTAGGTTCAGTATTTTACAAAGATGCGACACAAAGATTTTCAAGAAAATCCTCCACCCTATCTACCCTTTACATAGCAAATGTTTCGAAAATTTTGTTTTCTAAAAGCATTACTGTAATGATTTTGATTAAAATACCGTATATTAAACATATTCACATAAGAAATAAAAGTGTATATATTAAATTTTCTGGGAAGAACCTCTGTAGTCTGCTTTATTCGGAAAGAATTTTATATAGTCTTTTATAACTGGTAAACAAGCGATTGACGAAAACATACTACACACAAAACGTAAATCTCTTAAAAACACATTTATTTTAAATAACTCTACGATATCCATTATTAAAGGTTCAAAACGAAATGTGTAATGTAGCTGTTTCTGTAAAGGTATATTTAGATTAAATTTTTTAGTAGCTAGAAAAATAAGCTTTAGTAAGAACAGCTTGTATATCCACTAATAAAGATAGAGGGTAGAGAAAGTCATCTGAATACATCACTTATGATTTTTTGTTATATATAGTGAATCAAGTTAGAACGTTGATTGCCGTCGCATGCAGTATTATCCATTTTTACTTTTTCTACTACGTATAGTAAGTAGGGGAAGTATTGCATTCCACCCAAAAATTCGATACCAAGATTTCACCGGAAATACATGTTTTGAGACCCTCTGAATCCAAAAAAAGGCATTTTTGGAAACATGTCCGTGTGTGGTCTATGTGTGTGTGTCTGTGAACAGTATAACTCAGAAACGAAAAGTCGGATAAACACCAAACTTGGTATTTAGGTTCAGTATCTTCCAGAGATGCGACACGAAGGTTTTCAAGAAAATTCCCCCACCCCAGATTACCCTTTATATGGAACATTTTTCGAAAAATTTAATTTTCTTAAAAATGGCTCTAGCGATTTTGATTAAAATATCATATGTTTAAGATACTTTTATGACAAACAAAATGAATATCTTGAATTTTCTGGGAATGTCTCCAAAAGTATTCTTCATTGTGAACGACTTTTGCATAACTAGTAAACCATAAGAGATAGATAAAATTTTACTACACAAAAAATGTAGATCGCGTTAAAATACACAATTTATGTCATATACATTTTTTTGTTGAGTGAACCATTTTCGAGATATTGCTTGTTATTACCTTAAATTTTCCAATACTTATACTTTTTCTCAAATTCGTTATTCATTTTTACTTTCTCTACTACGTATAGTAAGTAGGGGAAGTATTGCGTTCCACCCAAAAATTCGATACCGAGATTTCACCGGAAATACTTGTTTTGAGACCTCCTGAATCCAAAAAAAGCATTTTTGGAAACATGTCCGTGTGTGTGTCTGTGTGTGTGTGTGTGTGTGTCTGTGAACAGCATAACTCAAAAACGAACAGTCGGATAAGCACCAAACTTGGTATTTAGGTTCAGTATCTTCCAGAGATGCGACACGAAGGTTTTCAAGAAAATCCCCCCACCCCAGACTACCCTTTACATGGAACATTTTTCGAAAATTTTAATTTTCTCGCGGTATAATACACAACTTATGTCATATACATTTCTTTTGTTGAGTGAACCGTTTTCAAGATATTGCTTGTTATTTCCTTAAATTTTACAATACTTATACTTTTTCTCAAATTCGTTATTCATTTTTTTTATGTCCTGGACATGCAAAGAGAATGGAATGCGTCACATAACAACCAGCGTTAAAGTATTTGACTATCGCTTAAAAGCTACCATATTTCCCTTGCATCTACAAGAAAATTACCAATAAGATTGACATCTCGATATCTCGATTAACATGAAGCATATGGAGAATAAGCGTTTGTAAAATTAGATTGTACAAGAGTAGAGAAGGTCATGTGAGTGTAACACATCATTTTTTTTCCTGGTAATGCGAAGAGAATGGAATACTCCACATAGCAACCAGCTCTTAAAAATTTGACTATAACTTGAAGCCTACCAATCCCCCTTGCATCTACAAGAAAATTAGCAATACGATTAACAACTCAATATCTTGATTAACATGAAGCATATGGAGAATAAGCGTTTGTAAGAATAGTTTCTACAAGAGTAGAGAAATTCATGTGAATATAACACATCAGATTTTTGTATTTTGGCAACCTAAGTTAGGCTACGTCTCGTATAGGTTAAGAAATCAGCCACTATGTTTTGTCCTGGGGTTACGTCACTCACCGTGTATTCATCTTTCTTGCATGGGGAATCTCAACAAAATATCATGGTTCGGTCACGCTCTAGGAAATACAGTTAATGTTTCAGTTAATGCTCTTTATGCAGCGATCGGGGTTTTGCCAGCTATTGAAACTCCTCGCCCTTGTGAGTAATTAAAACCTAGCGGCACCAGAAGTTGTCTGTCAATGTCCGGGGCGAGGCACGTCAAAGCTATCCAAAGAGTTTCCATTACAAGCCTTGACATTTGCTCCTTCTGTGTTAGTCGCGCTTTCAATCCTATGTATCTATAGATAATTACCCTGCTCCGCGCAACAGTTTTCGACAAAATTACCCGCTGATATCTGACAGTAACTACTCGATGAATTACAATATTGTATTAAAACACCATTAAGGACTTTATCCTCCAATGAATAGTGAAGTGCCATTCAATGTTGCAAAATGAGTGGCAGAATTCTCCTGAGCGGAAAAGTTGGCGGTTCTTTAACTCTCTGTAATGGTTCATGAATTCTTTAGCAACGAATAACGGATTAAACTGCGGGTAGTGACGACCGCGACAGCAGTTGCCAGAGCCAGCATTGATTTACCTACCGTAAATTATACGAGTGTTACCAGAATGGTCTGATTCGTTCCTTTTCTGTAATACAAATTCTAGCATACTGTAATGCAGTCACTATTACCCAAGGTTTTCGGGAGGTCGGCGCCAGGCGGTCGGAGGTAAAGAAAGATAAATCGCGCTCTCGCCCTGTGTAAACAGATCGAATCGTCAGATAACCAGAATCTTCTGGAAGTTTCTTTTACCTTGCCTTCAGAGTGCGTCCAGATAGTTCTAGAACGTTCCATTGGCGATATAGTTGAGCGTTCTTGCGGAAGGAGTAGTTGAATTGGTCAGTGAGTGAGTAAGCGAGTTGGTGAGCGCGTTTCTGCTACGACATCAAGTGCGGTTCTCCGAGCGAGTTGGAGACGACTCCTGAGACGTGCAGCAAGAGATTGTGGAAGTCTTGTGTGCAGCTCCCCAGCGAGTGAACTGTACAGAAGAATAGGCTACGCCACGAAGAAAGTGGCAGGGAAAATGAACTAGTTCACTTACTGAAGTGACAGTTTGAACTAAATGAAGTACCCAGTGAAAGTTGAAGCAGAAGAAAACAGTGAGAACTGAGAGACATGACAGTTGAAAAGCTGGATGAAGTACACAAAATAGTTGCTTTTGCTCAGTTCCTTAGCGTTATTGAATTCTTCAAGAAATTATGATGATTGAGTGTTTAAATCTTCCACTCCTATCTTTGGAAAACCCTGCTGACGACGTAAGGACTTCAGGCTTTCCACTCATATAAAATGTTAATGAAAATATCCTCAAAGATTATTGGCTGAATTTTCAGTTGCCTAAAAATGGCATCTTAATCAAAATCGCTAAAGCCATTTTAAAATACAGAACCATTTTCCATGCGAAGGGGTGGTTTGGAGTGAGGGATTTTCTTGCAAATCTGTGTATCGCATCTTTACAACGTGCTAAACCTTTCGTTTATGAGTTTTGGTCTTTACCCTCTCTCTCACACATAAACATACAGACACACCTTACAAGACCGAAGCGGTTGAAGGAGCTCGTTAAAGACAGACTTGTGAGCGGGATCCGCGGTTTAAATCCCACCAGGGCCATCCTCCTAGACAGGCTTTTCCAGGTCCTCATAACTGGAAAATGCCATGGAAGTACCTGGAACACTTCCTTTGCTAATGTGCTTTCATGTGAAAGTAGTGTCCACCGCCTGTGGTGCCGCATTCAGTAAGTATGGCCGTCAAACCCTAAAAAATTATATACCTATAAATGAAATGTGTAAATTTACAATGTAAGTTTATGTGATGCACAAAAAGTGGACAGAAGAATAAGCTTATAAGAATAATTTGCAGAAGAGTTAAATGTGAAGTTCACGTGAGTGCAAAAATCTGATTTTTACTTTCTCTATCACGCACATAGTACGTAACAAGTGATAGAGGGAAGAGAAAGTCATGCGAATGTAACACATCGATTTTCACTTTATCTACCACCTACGTAAAGAAGTTAAAGGAAGTATTGTGTTCGACATCATGAATTTACCAGAAATTAACTCTTGAGGACCCCTGAAACACTCTTTAGAAAGATCCTCGTGTGCGAGCGTGCATGTACGTTTGTGTGTTGTGTATATATAAGCATTATTAATCAAAAATGAAACGTTCATCTTACGCCAAACTTATTGTTTAAGTTCATTTATTATTTATATGATACGACGGTTGTCAAGAAAAGCTTCCCTTTAAGGACACTTGGTAGAGATTGCAGGATATTTTTACGTTTTTTCGCAATTTTACAATTGAAAGAAAACCAGTTTTCTCTAAAATTACACCATCTAGGATAATTAAGTTTTTATATCTTATTAAAGAAGGTTCTTGAGAATACTAGTATCAAAATTTATAGCTAGCTTTGGATATTTTAATTATAAAAATATTTAAATATCTTAAAATAATTTCTATAAAGGCTTTACTTTCTTTTATAGGTACAATGTTCTCTGAAAATAAAGATAATAACTCGACTAATATGTTTCTTCTGAGTTCTTATAAGTAGCTTAAGATATCCGGCTAACTATTTCTCCATTTGAGGGACTAATTTATTAAAAAAATAACCACAAGAAAATAACTTTTGGTGTACTTTTTATATTTAAAAGCTTTTACTTTCTCTACTACGTACAGTAAGTAGGGCAAGCATTGCATTCCACCTAAAAATTCGATACTGAGATTTTACCGGAAATACATGTTTTGAGGTCCCCTGAATAAAACAAACACTTTTAGAAAAACGTCCGTTTGAGTGCGTGTTTGTGAACAGATAACTAAAAAACGAAAAGTCGGATAAATACCAAACGTGGCATTTACGTTCGTATCTTTCAAAGATGCGACATGAAGATTTTCAACAAAATCTCCGCACTCCAGATTACCCTTTACATGAAACGTTTTTCGAAAATTTTAATTAACCATTTTGATTAAAATACCATATATTTAAAATATTTTCGTGACAAATAAAATGCATTACTAGAATTGTCTTGGAATAACCTCCAAAAATCCTCTTCTTACTGAATGGCTTTTGCATAACTGGTAAACCGTAATACATCGACAAAATTTTACTACACAAAAAATGTAGAGCTCATTGAAATACGCAAGCTGTGTATCATGCATTTTTTTGTGGAGTGAACCATTCCGAGATATTGAATTATCCAATACTTCTACTTTTTCTCAAATGGGGATTTGTTATTCGCTTTCTTATATCCTAGACATGCAAAGAGAATCCACATAGCAACCAGCTCTTAAAAGCTTTGACTATCCCTTAAAGCCTATCATGTTCTCCTTGCACCTACAAGAAAATTAGCAAGAAGAGTTTCTGCAAATGTTTACTTCGATTAACATTAAGTAGATGGAGAAGAAGCGTTTTTTAAAATAGTTTGTACAAGAGGAGAGAAGGTCACGTGAGTGTAACACATCAGATTATTTTTCATGGAAACCATGTAATGTAGGATCACAAGCTTTAAGCTTCTAAATGCAACTAAACATTATGTAAAACCACAAAAAACTTCAAACTTAAATATATTTTGAGAGAAGTGTAGTTTGAAATATAAAACTTATGGGAAATGGGAAAAAACAGAGCAAAACAAACTGGAGACATTGTAACATACTGTTACATGCTGGGGTGAGGGCCAGCACTCACATGAGGAGCGCAACTCGCTACAGCAAGAAGACCGGGACCTTGGTGTGTAGATTTAGAGGAAGGCGTGGGGTTTTATATTACACAAAAACATTACATAACACACATTACCTGGAATTTATTAACAAACGTTTGGCTTCTCTACATTATGAACTAGACGAAGAGACGATGGAGGGAGATGCCTTGAAGCCATGGACTGACCACACGCACGTCTTGCTACAACGACCACTCAAGGTGACGTTATCTATATCCCACCTCCAACCGTGTCTAGCCCGCCAGCCAGGGTTGGCGTCATACCAGACGAATTAGAAACAGAGCCCTCCCTTTGGCGTGGTCCGCAACAAAAGGAGGGATTTTTAAGCAGAAAAATCACAGAAATCCAATGATGCTATGTCTAGTAGAGACAATGCAACACAACAGTGCGTCTGGTAATGACAATGAACTTACTGATACGTCACATCTCCCTCCACTTACAAAAATTTAGAATCACATTCTTTAACCTACTAAATGAAGCTAAACATTATGTACAACCACAAAAATTTCAAACTTCTTAGTTAAATAGATTCTGAGAGAAGTGTACCTATAGTTTGAAATATAAAACTTATAGGAAATGAAAAAAAAAGCTGAGCACATTGTTACATACCAATATACTGTAACATCTCTGGACCATAAGAGCAATTTAAAGGTCCAAATAACAAAAACAAAATTATATAGGAATGCCCCCTATGCCATTTATAATCCATTACAACAAAAAATAAATTCTTTGTACCCAAATATCAACCTAGTGTCTTTCATTATTTTTTATTTTCTCAAAATAGCTCTAAATATTTTAATTAAAATACTATGCATACAATTATATGCGAATTGCTTCTGATTCCCCTTCAACATGAATGCATTTTGTATACGTTTGTATAACTGATTAATTGTAAGAGATGGACAAAAGCTTAGTGTACAAAGCATTAGAACTCTGAAAACACACAATTTTCTGTCACATTAAGCATTCACTGTTACTGGTTCGAATTTTCAGATATTTTTATTTGTTCGATATGCTGTCACCGTACGTTTTTTCTCGTGGTCATCCAAAAGGTGCAATTTCAAATCCAGCACATTGCGATCAAATATATTTCTATTGCTTGAGCCTGCTGTACCCCCGTTCTAACTATATACAAGTGTATAATCAAAGCATTGATTCACATATACAGGGTGGACCATTTAAGTTGAGACTGTACAATGGTCATTTTAGGGTCAATTTAATTTTTTTAAATGGGAACTTACAATTAGGGTCAGCTTAAATTGACCCCAAAATAACCATCGCAACGTACTTCGCATAAAACACGACAAATGGCATTTAGTTTACCCCATAATATCAAGTAACTTCTTTTTACAAACTTAGTTTTGGAGATATTGTGCAATCTCAACTTAAATGGTCCACTCTGGATTTATCTCGATTAATATGAAGAGAAAGAAAAACAAGATTTCGTATGCATAGTTTGTAGAAAAGTGCGATTCATAAGATTTTTGTTTCTCTACCACGTACGTAGTAGGTAGAGATGGTGGTACATTCAAAAAGTTCTATATCGAGACTTTACCGAAAATACATCTTTTGAGGCCGCTTGAGTCCAAAAAAGCATTTCTAGAAAAAGGTCCGTGCGCGTTTGTGCGCCTGGGTGTGTGTGTCTGCGAAGTGCATAACTCAAAAAAGTGGATGAATACCAAACTTCGTATTTTTAAAATCAGTATCTTCTAAACATATGAAACGAAAATTATCTAAGAAAATTCCCCACCCCGAATTGCCCAATACATTAAGATTTTTCGAAATTTTTTATATTCTGAAAAATGGCTCTAACGACTTTTATCAAAGTACTGTACATTAAAGATATTTACATGACAAATAAAACGTATATTTTGAATTTTATAGGCCGTGAAGTCCACTTCATTCGGAAGGAATTTTAGATAATCTTGAATAACTGAGCGATAGACGATAACGTAGCACATAAAAATGTGGGTGTCTTTAAAACACACAAACTGTTTCAAATAATAATTTTTTTGTAGCAGAAGCCATTTTCCAGATATCCGTTATTAACGTTGCTCAATACTTTATCGTTCTTTTTAAGTCCTATCGACATTCAGTTGTTTCTCGCAATATCAGGGAAATGATATGGAATTTTAAGGGTATGGTTCTATGCTTTATATTTATAACGAAACGTAATTTACCTATTTCTGCAAGGTTTTTCTCGATTAAAATGAAGTGGATAGAAAAATAAGCTTTCGTAAGAATAATTTGTGCATACCCACTAATAAATGATACAGGGTGAAGAAAATCAGGTGAAAGTAGCACATTATATATTTTGTTTTGTTGCATATCACAACCATGTTTTTAAAGAATGGTTTTTAATCCATGTCAAATATTTGTTAGATTTATAATTCCTTCCTATATTCGGATACGTTTGTAAGTAGGCAGTGAATTTATATACTTATATATTATTAAAAAGAGATAAGTCCACACTAAAGTCACGTTAATAAATAAGTTGAAAGCGGTCCAGATAGCGAACATCTTTTGTCTTCTGCTCGCTTTCCAATACTGGATCCGCAGTGCAAAAGTTCCCTCAATAGCCCAAGTTTGCAGGGTGAGACCGGATTATTAGTAGCTGCTCCTGGTGCTGAAGTCTCCCCCACCCTCTGAAACGTGACCTGTTGTGTCAGGAAGACATTCCATTGCCATTCACGCCTGTACTCGGCCTCCATTACTCATGGCAGGCCGACAGGTTGCGTTTTATTTTAGCTTGAGATCATGCCGGAATTATCTTGCCCATCGAGGTCCATTATTCACTACCTCCTCTGCCTTTTGTCGACGTCGTCTACCCTCCCCCTAGAATCGACAAGATTCTCTCTCCGTCCCATTTGAATACGGGTTTCATTAACTTGTTTTATTTATTGCTCCATTTCCGCTTGTCAGGCCCTCTACGGCTTCATTGTCCTCGAGCTACGTGGAGGAGTCGTGCGCAATTAGCTGGCCCGAGATTCTGCCTAAAACCATCTCGGATAAGCACACCACACTCGGATGTGAGGCAGGCCACACATGCGCCAGGATCGAATAGCCACTACTGCAGAGCACCTACTAGCGTTCCTTTGTGTGTCTGCACTAGTCATGCCTGCGCTGAACGTACGCAGTTAGTTTCCTATATAACCTTTTGAAGAAAATTTGTAGAATAATTTTCAGATTTTACGTGGCAATTTAAGCGATGTGATTGGTGAAACCTTTGTCATTCTTAGACACAATATAAACTTTGCACTCGCCGCAAAACTTAGAAAAATCCGATATGATACATTCACATCACTTTATCTACTCTCTATCGTTAATTATTAAAGCTTATTTTACCATATACTACATTTTTAAGCACATAAATCTTTGCATAAATGGTTGCACTACACATTTCTAATGAAGCCAAACTCGGTGTCAACTTTTAAGGTCGTCTCCAATATCTGATTTTTGCTGCCGCCTGCTACAGTGTTTGGCTACGAGATCCTTCTCTCAGGGTACGCGTGGGTGTGGTGTGAAAGGATAACACAGTTTAAATTGACTTAGAAATTTAATGTGATCTAATACTTGAGCTATTGATCCGAGTTGTTGGCCATTTGAAGATAAAGAATGAAACTGATTATGAGTCGTAGCATTGAAAACTGAAACAATTGAATTATTATACATGATAACTTCTGCAGTATCAATGTTTGAAATACGCGTTTCCGCAATAAAAGAAACTAAAAGCATAATTTGCCGTGAGTCGCTAAAATGCTTACCGGCATAACCTCTTGCGGCTACCGCTAAGTAACTGATAATCCAGTACGGTCTTACACGCTACGAACTGGCGATCACCATAAAATGTGTAAGCTCCTAAGACTGTACGCGAAAGAAAAGAATGAAAAGACGCTAATTTTAGCAATGCACACTATTTTATTAACTTAAGTCCAACCTACCCCACCAAAGTTACTACATTATACGTTGCCAAATCTTACACATCTGAAACACAACTCCTACTCTTTGACTACCAAATTCTAAGAAGTATTTTTCTCTATCATTGTTTCGAACTGGCCTATGTGCAAGTTCATACATCTCTTATTACTTAACATCTTGAATTCTAGGTACCCGAACCTTCAGCTAATGGGTTTCTAGTTGATTTAAGTTCGCCGGAACGCTTAATTACCTTAGCTGCTCTACATGTCAACTAATTACTTTTCCTGAACCCGCAATCTCCTGGTACTGACTTCCTTATTCGCCCACAAAGTTGCAACCCTTTCTTCTTTCATTATGCATTAATTCAATATATGGAAATTATTTATTGCAATTATTTACCTATCTTACTATTATTTCTTTAATTAATTATTTATATCCTCTTGTCAATAATTACGATATCACATTATAGATAGTCAAATGTTTATGAACTGGACGCTATATGCTGGCCTAAGAGCGAAATATTCGAAACTCGTCAAAGTGATATACAAACAAAATATAAGATTCCATACTGTTTCTATGAAATCGCGAGTAACAACTGAATGTTGACAGGACTTTAAGAGAGTGACAAGAAATGAGCAATTCGAACCTTTAATAACGGATATCTCAGAAATGCCTTACATAAAAAATAACTTATTTCAAATAAATTCTGTGTTACACTTTTTGTGCGGTACGTTTTCGTCTATCGTTTAACGTTTACCAATTTTACAAGACAGTGCTATTTCTAGAAAATTCAAGATATACATTTTATTTTTATATAAACATATTTAATATATTTTAATCAAAGTTGTTAACAGCCATTTTTAGTAATTAAAAAAATTTAAAAAAATGTTCCATGTAAAGTTTAGTTTGGGATGTGAAATTTTCTTGAAAATCTTCGCGTCGCATCTTTGAAAGACACTGAACGTAAATACCAAGTTTAGTATCTGTCTGATTTTTCCTTTTCAAGTTTCACTGTTGATAAACACACTCATATATTCGCATTGACAGTTTTCTAAAAATGCTTTATTTGGATTCAAGGTGTCTCAAAACATGTATTTCCGGTGTAATCTCGATATTAAATTTTTGGGTGGAAAGCGATTCCTTCACCACCTATTAGGTGCGTAGTGGAGAAAGCAATAATTGAGATTTCACTCATGTTTTGAGGCACAATGAATACAAAAAGACCACTTTTAGAAAAATCGGATGTATTACATTCACATGACCTTCTGTATTCTATATCACTTATTAATGGGTATACAGATTATTCCTACGAAAGTTCATCTTCTTATCTACTTCATTTTAATCTAGATAACCCTTTCCGGAAATAATTGAATTCTTGTAGTGAAGAAGGTTTGTTGCTGCTACGTATGGAAAGCCATTTTGAAGAATATCTATTACATTTCGACTGTTGGGGAGCCGAACTTGAAGTAGTTGCAACCGCATGTATGGTAAACAAGTTTCCGGTAACTTTCGCCCCAAATGTTTAAAAATATTATTAACATTGTAATTTTTTACTCTCTCTTTAAATGTTATATATTTATGTTTACCTCGGTTGCGTCAGTATTTATTTTTAGAGAAATGAATGTCTTAGCAGGGAGTGGTGCAACTGAAGAAGGTAGCTTACACAGGTTATAATTTTACTTCTCTCCTTTTATTAATGCTTGACACGATTTAAATTACACTTCACTGATATAGAGAGAGTTGTGAGATTTTTTATTAATTCCTTGCAATTTTTAACACGTAAAACAAAATACGTATTAAATTTCTCGAGGACGAATCTCGAGTCCGGTTAGGAACACTGCCTACAAGCAACTGACTTCTGAATTTGTAAATTTTGGTCCATTTATTTTCTGATTGGCTAATCCTAGTCCAATAGAATACCTTCATTTAACTAAAACTTTTTTTCTGGTTGTTGATTGGCTATTTTATAACTGTCACAAAAATTACATTATTGCTTCCAAGAATCACAAGTAGCATTATTAAACTTTCAAATTCATTATTGCCTCAAGGTTATCTCATTGTTACCTCATTGTTAGCAACTTTTGTCCTATTTCTCACAGCTCCTACATTATTAAATTACGTAATACATTTACATAACATTATTTATACAATAATATAAGCATATACAATTACTGTAATGTACACTATTTATATATTATCTTATACACATATTGTTTTAAGGAGGGCTGTTATTATATTTTATATCATATAATTAGACTGAAATCCTTTAAGTGTTAAAATACTGCCTCAATACATACAAAAGGTTCAGCGACAGTCAAATGTTTTTGAACTTGACGCTAAACGTTGGCCTTAAAACTCCACACTCTCACCATGACAACGTGAGGAACACCAGAAAATCGAAAAGACTTTAAAGGAATGGCTAAGTATTAAACATTTCTAACCATTTATAACGTATAACTCGGAATTGGCTGCTGCTACAAAATCGCTTAACCAGTTTTACAAGATATACAAAATTAATTCCAAATGCAGTAAAATTTACAGACTATTCCCAAAATTCAAGATATATATTTTATTTTTCATGTAAATATCTTTAATACCAGATACGGTATTATAAACAAAATCGTTAGAGAAATCTTTCAAAAATAAAAAATTGGGAAAGTGCTCCATGTAAAGGAAGTTTGAGGTGGGAAGTTTTCTTGAAAAATCTTCGTGTCGTGGCTTTGGAAGATACTCAGCTAAATACCAAGTTTGGTGTTTATCCGAGTTTTCATTTTCGAGTTATACAGATCAGGCACACACCTAAATATAGTTTTTTGTGTTCAAGGCGCAGCAAAATATGTAAATTTCGGTATAATCTTGGTTTTGAATTTTTGGGTGGAATGCAATACCTTCTCTACCTACTACGAGTGTATGTACGTGATACAGAAAGTAAAAATGTATAATAACAATAATAATAATAATAGTTACATACACTTTAGTTTGAATCGTGGTCGCAGGAGCTTTGGAATTAAATTAAAACCATGATTTACATAAACAGATTACTCAGAATTGCAGTCCTTACATTAATGAAATGAAATAATTATTGAATGTTCATTTTCTAAAGGGCTAAATAAAGTTGGATTTGTAGCAATTTTTACTTCAAAATTTCATCAAAAATAAAAATTATAGAAAGTAAGGATTAACAAAGTAAAATAATTAATTTTATCCATTGTTAGCAATTAGCTCGGTATAGCCTGTTCGACGAATGTAGGATGAAAAGCTACTGCGACGGATTATGAAAATGGATATCAGCAGGAAGAAATTCAAATTAAATTGTGTTTTATTTATGGACGCTCTTTAACTGCTGTGGTCCTTAGTGTCCCATTTTATACCGAGCGTGAAAGACCGGTAATTTTGCTCAGAGGCCTCTTCATCAGGCTTGAGGTTCTTTTACGTGCGGTAAATTTACGACACGGGACCACCGGCTTTAATTCCCTTCAGAAGGAAGCCATGTTGAGAATTTTAACGCCCGAAAAAATCCATCGCCCTCCACCAGGTTTGAAACCCGCGACCTAGGGATCTAGAGGCTAGCATGGTAACCATTACACCACGGAGGACGACATCAGCGGGAAGAGGGAAACAGAGGAAGACCAACGGTTACATGGTTGAAGGAAGTCGTCAAAAATGCGAAAGAAAGGATTAGATGATGGAATGGAAGACAAGAACATGGAGAAGATGCATCAGCATTATAAACCTGTTCGTATAATAATAGTAATAATAATATGGCTTCTACATATCCTAACATTCGTTTCTCTGTAGTGTTTAAGTGCCAATATCACTTTCGTGTGGATTTGCTTTTTATCGGTCTACAGAAGACTGCGATCTAGCAAATGAGCGTTCTCTCCTGGAAAGTGAATTCCAAGAAGAGACATGAACGCCAATCGTCTTCTGGTTTATTCAACTGGAAGCACTGTTAATGAAAGTAAATAACCGCACATAAGTCACGCGTGGGGTTTAATACCAGAAACTTGGCGGCGAGGAAATGCTTATAGGGGGTCATTTGTTATTTTCCCGGCGACGACCCTTTTCACTTTACTTTTGAAGAGGGAGGGGGGTGCGGCACTTAAGTAATGATCTTGGCTTTACCTTCACCACTCCCGTTAATGAAATGATTCAGAAATGTCGCACGGAAGATGTGGCAGACTAGAAAATGTTGCAACATTGTGTTACAGCGCATTCCCCCGATACTAACGCACTAAAATAATTTTTCCTACATTCGAAATGCTTCTTTTAAGGTATCGCATTTGTTGAATTTGGATAAAAGTTATAAAATATTGAATTTATAAAATATGTTATATTATATATTAATGTGGTTAATTTAATACCCTATTTTTACTTCTTTACCATTTACCATGGTATGCAAAAGAAGTATAACAAAAACTTCATATCGAAATTTCACTAGAGATATATTTTAAGGTTGCCTGAGCACTCCACAGAAAAGTCAGTGAAAAGTCCATGCGTGCGTTTTGCAAGCGTAACATCATAACTCAAAACCGAAAAGTCGAATAAATGACAAACTTGGAATTTAGTTTGACACCTTCCAAGCATACGTCACGAATATTTTCAATGGAATTTCCCATTCCAAACTATGCTTATTGCGGAAAAGTTTTGGTTATTTTTATTTTCTCAAGTCTTACTCCAACGATTTTAATTCAAAGGCCATATGTTTCCCATATTGACATGAGGAACAAAATATACAGTGTGGACCATTTAAGTTGAGATGCTACAATATATCCAAAAATAAGCGTTGTAGAAAGAACGATATTATGGGGGAAAGTAGATGCCATTAGTCGTGTTTTGTTTTTAGGTCGCTGAGATGGTCATTTTAGGATCAATTTAAATTTATCTTAATTATTGGTTCCTATTTAAGAATTAAATTGACCCTAAAATGACCTCATAACGTCCTCTAAACAAAATTGGCATTTACATTCCCCCATAACATCAAAGACATTTCTTTCTACAACGCTTAGTTTTGTAGATATTGTAAAGTGTCACCTTAAATGGTTCACACTGTATATTTCTAATTGCGAATAGCCTGTGAAGAACCCTTCTCTCTGGTACACTTTCATCTAAGCTGAAACAATACGAGATAGACGAAAGCGTCAGAATGTGTCAGTCTATATCACTAGTCTGCATGATATCGGATGACTGAAAACTAATATGTGATTCTGACTCACTTTTTTATGCTGATTTCAGAACTGATTTTAGTTTTTTCTATTACGTACAGTTGTTTCACAATTTCACTTCAAGAATATAGAGATATAAAGATATTGCTTCCGCCACTACACATAAAATTGGGCTTGATGAAGCAATTTGTAAGGTTTCTACCACCGGATGGACCCTGCTTCAGGTACATTTCCAAGAAAGACAGGTCAAATTAAAGGCTGGTATTTTTTTGGTCCTCAAATAAAGAAATTGATGAAGGATGAAGATTTGGAGGAGACAATAAATCAGAGAGAAATAGAAGCATGGACCGCCTTCCGATCAGTTACTGAAAACTTCCTAAGCAATAACAAAGATGGAAACAATGTTGGGAATATTTAAGAAAATGGTTTGTAACATGAGTGTAAAGGTGTATTTTCTACATTCACATATCGACTACTTTCCAGAAAATCTGGGACATTATAGTGAAGAGCAGGGTGAAAGTTTAAACCAAGATATTAAGGAAATGGAGAGGAGGTTCCAGGGGAGATGGAATGAAACTATGATGGTCGGCTACTGTTGGATGTTGAGGAGGGACTGTCATCTTGAAGGATCTGCAAGGAAGTCAAAGAAGAGAAAGTTTTAAAAAACTAAATGAAACACTTTGGCTTCTTGTTTTGTTAGAATGTAGTCAAGAGATAAATTAGGGGAGTTCTTGAGAGTATTCTTAAAATGTTTCTTGAATAAAAACTTACCTTGTGTGAAATGGTATTTGAATACTTTTCTACGCTCATTAGTAAAATTGTCAAAACATTACTTGTTATTTTAGTAAAAACCAGACGTGATAGACAAAAACGGAAGTTTTTCTGGAATCAGCATAAAATCTTGATTCAAGAACATATACTTTTAACAAATCATCTGACAAACAGTTTGAAAATGCAGACTAGTGTAATCTTTGCCTGACTGTAATTATTAGCTTACTTAAGTTGACTATGATTATTGTACTGGTCCACACACAGAAGGAGGTGGACCCCATCTTTCTTTTGATGAGACAAGCTCAAATTGCCGTGTACAGCTAGCGGAGTTTGTTGGGTGTTTTTAGTGTAACTAACATCCTTCTAAATCCTAAATGATTGTTTGTGAACATGGAAATTCTGATTCAAATGTGGTAATCATATAAGCATATGTGCAAACCACTGAAGAATGTTGGTATAATGGGATATTCCAGCTTGGTGAAATAGTTCTTGTAATAATGTGTTGTCACCTTTTCAATGTTAAAGGATCAACCTTTTAGAGGAAAGCTTTAATGTGTATTTATTTAGCTTCATTTAATATTCTTATTTTGTTAGAGCGTAGCGCGATTAGGTGATTCTAATATTCTAATAACTTTTTCAAAGATCGGTATTGTTAAATATAATATATATTCAATTTTATTGAATATTTTTATTTATTTTAATTCCTTAATTTAATTAAATACTATCAAAGGCATTCCCTGTTTCACATTATGCTTTTCTAGGTTAGTATTTATTTGGAGCCATATGTTTAATTGAGGACGGTACAGATCAACAGGCCTATGCCTTGTATAAGAAGAAGATGGATAGTATTTATGCCATACTAATTCAAAGCGTTTGCAAAATAATAACTAAGATAGTTAATGGGAATAAAGAGGGAAGGAAATATAACAAATATATTTACATTTACCAAAGAGAAAAGCAACAATAAAAACATTTAGGGACATTAAAATGCATATAATTTATGCTAAATTGCTCTTAACAAACTATTGTTGCTTAAAATATTGCTCAATAACAAAATGTCTGTTGAAATAGTTTCTGTGATTAACAATTAGGAAATAAAAAGCTTTTGTTATGAGTAACTTGCAGAATAATATCAAATTATAGGGTGTTTCCTTCTGAAAGTATTTCTGTAATATACGTTTCGAGGTTAAAAAGAATCGGTAGAATAATACGACCTATAAATGGCTATAAAAATTACAAAATCACCATGAAGGGTTAATGGCTGAAGAAATTTCTGTGAAAATAATCTAATTCCGATTAATTTTTCTCTTTGTCTCATTCGTAATATTCTCGGTCGGATATCAACGAGAGACTATTGTTACAAAGCGTGCTCAATAATTTTTAATCCCAATAACCTTCTTAAAACCTCTGCCAGTTTATAAACTTGATAAAATCTGATTACGATAGGGCGGTGTTTAAATTACGTCCTCTGCAGCTTTTGAAACCGCTCCTTTGAAAATATCGAAATCAATTTCAAACGCAGAGGCGGTGGAAGCTCTACATATGTCGGCCAAGGGTATGTCGGGGGTGGGGGCGGAATAGCAGAAGGCAGCCGGTGGTGGAATTTATGTCCCTTTGTCCGCCCTCGTGTCAAAAATTCATAGCCCATCCAGTGAACTATAATACAAGCCGCAATTACGGCTCCAATATATGCGATACTTGATACAAAATCCATATTGCTGTATTAACTAAGGTCTTGTATGTACTTATTCCATCACTGGACCAGTGTTTCCACAACAAAGGCTATTATGGGCCATGAAAACGAACGGGATGAGAATTTATACCACTGGATGGCGTTACCTCACGTTATAACACAGAAAAAATAGAAATGCCCATTGCGTTGCAAATCATTGATCCAGTATTGTAAGCTACAGTCCGAAAAACAGATGACTCGGTAATAATCATTTTCGATAATAAAATGAAGCTACTTACCAATTGGTGGCAGAATGTGGATATACTCAGGTGTCTTTAAAGACCACTGGAGTTGTAAGGAAGCTCAGTAAGTAAATTAAAAACAAACAGTATGTACATGCTTAGGCTTTCACGGCCGCTATTAATCCAATAGAATGTAGTTTCTGGCTTTTAGACTGTGGTCCAGTAGATGAATTATCATCCGCATCCCTCGTTCCCTGATTTAACACCCTGAGATTCTTATTTCTGGTGGCACTAAAGGAAAAGTCTACAAAACAAATCCACACAGTAATGCATGAACTTAAAAAAAATCTAATGTGTTACACTCATATGACTTTCTCTACTCTTGTAAAAACTATTTTTATAAACGCTCATTCTCCATATGGTTCATGTTAATGGAGATGTTAATTTTATTGCCAATATGGTAGGCTTTAAGCGATAGTCAAATATTTTAAGAGCTGGTTGCTATGTGGCACATTCCATTCTCTTTGCATGTCCAGGACATAAAAAAAATGAATAACGAATTCCCAGTTGAGAAAAAGTATAATTATTGGCAAATGTAAGGCAATAACAAGCAATATCTCGAAAATGGTTCACTCAATAAAAAACTGTGTATGACATAAATTGTGTATTTTAACGCGATCTGCATTTTTTGTGTAGTAAAATTTTGTCTATTTCTTATGGTTTACCAGTTATGTAAAAATGGTTCACAATGAAGAATACTTTTGGAGACATTCCTAGAAAATTCGAGATATACATTTAATTTGCATGAAAATATCTTAAACCTATGATGTTTTAATCAAAATCGTTAGAGCCATTTTTGAGAAAATTAAAATTTTCGAAAAATGTTGCATGTAAAGATTAATCTGGGGTGGGGGGTTTTCTTGAAAACCTTCGTGTCGCATCTCTGGAAGATACTGAACCTAAATACCAAGTTTGGTATTTATCCGACTGTTCGTTTCTGAGTTATGCTGTTCACACACACACACAGACACACGGACATGTTTTATTTTGGTTCAGTGGGTCTCAAAACATGTATTTCCGGTGAAATTTCAGTATCGAATTTTTGGGTGGAATACAATGCTTCCCCTACTTACTATACGTAGTAGAGAAAGTAATAAAACACTAAGAAAATGCTATCATTTTTCAGAGGGAAGTGCAGAATTTAATGGGCAAAGTGGAAATAGGAGGGAAAAAAGACGAGGAAATGAAGAATTAAAAAGCGAATAATGGGAATAAAAGGCAGAAATTGCAACGAAAGACACATGTCAGAGAAAAGGAGTGACATGAAGGTATGTCGAGGTACGTACCAATCGTATCAATAATACACAGCTAATAGTAGTTATTGATTATTGACGCACGTTGGTTAACATTTCGCAAGGAAACGTGGCCATGTTGAGTAAAAAAGTCACGAACTCAGTGGATCAATAAACGGAAGAGGGTATTGGATCATTCCAAAGCAATGGATCATGAACCCCTCCACTGAAGGAAAACACCCTCAAGGATTTTCTGCACTTCTTATAATTTTTCTTCTTGTTTGTTTTATTACACCCGGCTTACTTCATCATCACCTCCATCACATTTAACCCTCAAGGTAAGCTTTCCTCCCCCGTCACTGCAGTATCTTTTCTATGCGCTCGCCCACTCACATCCGCCCTTTTATATTGTTTTTTATATCTTTCCTTTTTTCCTTCAGCCTTCCACCGCTTCCCTTTGCAGTATATAACATGTGTCTTCCCTCGATGGATACCGGTTTTTATTCCGGAATTCGTACTCTGCGGTCCGTCAGAATGTTCCTTATTCTCTACGGTATTACTGGCTGGAAACATGCCTTGGTGCTTCGTCTGCACCGACGTATATAATTCTCTTAGGTGCGTTTCCTTAGGTAACGTCACATCACACTCAAAATGATAATACTCTTTTTACTTTCTCTGCCAGTAGAGAAGTACATAGTAGGTAAAAGAAGTATTCCATTCCACAGAAAAAAGTCGATGTTTTACACTCACATGACTTTCTCTACTCTTGTACAAACTATTCTTACAAACGCTTATTCTCCATATGCTTCATATTAATCGAGATATCGAGATTTGTCTACTTACCCTTCTACAAACTATTCATAAAAACGTTTGTTTTTGTGTAGGGATGGGATCTCGATACCGTCGATACCTCAGTACTCATTGGTATAATATTTTGAGATAAACCTTTTAAATTATTGCATTATTGAAAGTTGTTGTGTTAAAGTTTATGCTAGATAAGGATTGAAAGGAGTCGAGACTTCACGTTATAGCTTCGTAGGCGTCACCAAAGAGTTGGACTATAGCTCTTGATAGACCTTGCTGCATTTCCTGTGGATTGAATCACTGCGACATTCCATAGGTTATTGTGTATAATGAAAACATACAAAATGGGGGAAGGAGTGGAGATACTCGTGTAACATGTAATGCTAACTGAGTTGTAAATGAACCTGATTTAGTTGACGTTTCTGCAATAGCCTAGCTCACTTCTAATACATTTATCTATTCCGGTGACCAAAATCTGTAAATCCAGCAGAAATAAATCAGAAATTATAACGTGAGGTAATACAACGCATGGAAATATTTAAGATTTCCTTCCATCTGTTACTTTGCGTTTAGTAAAACAAACTTGTGTCACATGCGTAGCTTACTGGTATACCATAATATTATTTTCCATAATACGAATAGAAAATCCTTTAGAAACGTTTTCAGCACAAACTATAGCTACATAAAAAGAGAAGCAAATACATTATTATTATTATTATTATTATTATTATTATTATTATTGCTATACTCGAGTACATTATTATCTCGATTATGCCACAGGTTATGTATTCCATAAACTCCTACCAATTGGAGAATGTGAAAAAGGAACAGTTTCGGAATCAGCATACAATACAAAATAGGTTCATTACGTTTATACACATAATTCAGTGAACAAGCTATCGCCTTTAAGTTTTTACTTCCTTTATTACGTATAGTAAGTAGGGGAAGTTTTGCATTCCACCCAAAAATTCGATACCGAAATTTCATCGGAAATACACGTTCTTTTAGGCCTCCTGAATGCAAAAAATGTATTTTTCGAAACATGCATTTTTCAGTCCGTGTGTGTCAGTCTGTCTGTCTGTGTGTGAACAGCATAACTCGGAAACGGTCGGATAAACACCAAACTTGGTACTTAGGTTCAGTATCTTCCAGAGATGCGACACGAAGGTTTTCAAGAAAATCCCCCTACTCCAGATTACCCTTTACATGGAACATTTTTTGAAAATTTTAATTTTCTCAAAAATGGCTCTAAGGATTTTGATTAAAATATTATATATTTAAGATACTTTCATGACAAATAAAATGTACATCTTGAATTTTCTGGGAATGTCTCCAAAAGTGTTCTTCATTGTGAACGACTTTTGCATAACTGGTAAACCATAAGAGATAGACAAAAATTTACTACACAAAAATGTAGATCGCGTTAAAATACACAGTTTATGTCATATAAATTTTTAATGAACCATTTTCAAGGTGTTGCTTGTTATTCCCTTAAATTTTCCAATACTTTTTCTCAAATGGGAATTCGTTATTCATTTTTTTTGTCCTGGTAATGCAAAGAGAATGGAATACTCCACATAGCAACCAGCTCTTAAAATATTTGACTATCGCTTAAACCCTACCAATTCCCCTTGCATCTACAAGAAAATTAGCAATAAGAATAACATATCGATTTCTCGATTAACATGAAGCATATGGAGAATAAGCGTTTGTAAAAATAGTTTGTACAAGAGTAGAGAATGTCATGTGAGTGTAACACATCCGATTTTTTATAAAGTGAGTATCGAGAATCGAGTATCGATGCTCGAAAGTCAGTATCGGTATTGAGTTACGAATATCGAGAAATGGTGGTATCGTCTCAACAGTGTTTATAAGTCTACTTCATGTTAATTTGGATAAACATTTGGAGAAATGCTTTCATTACGTTCTTTCGCTGTATGTAAAGGGTCTTTCAACAAGAGTGTCCTTCTTTAACATGTGACAGCTACCGTTGTTATTAATTACAGCTGTCATTTTTTTCATGTGGTTACAGTTGTTATTGACAAATAACCATAGAACGTTACAGAATTCAGATACGCGTAGAAATTGCGAAAAGTTATTATCAAAGTGAATTATTCGTTCGCCAAACCTTCCATGTATTGCGTGAAGTTTAGGTTTGCATAATCGTCCCTGCGAGAGAACGATTCGGCGTTTGATCGATAAATTTGTGAGAAGTTCTGTCAGCGATCAAAGCACACCTGTACGTAATCGACGTAAGCGCTCCAACGAAAACATAGACGCCGTTCGTGAGAGTGTACGCGAGAACGGAACAAATCAACTGCTCGTCGAACGCAAGAATTGGCGAATTCTGCATTTGGACTTGAAATTTCACGCTTACAAAATGATGTTAATTCAAGAACTAAAGTCCAACGACCATAGGTTGCGCCGTGTATTCGCTGATTGGGCTATGGAGCAAATTGGAAGCTGACCCGGATTTTTGTCGAAAAATCATCTTCAGCGACGAAGCCCACTTTTGAATGGATGGTTGTGTTAATAAACAAAATTGAAACTATTGGAGAAATCTCAACCCAATGCAGATTCAGGAACGACCACTTCATCCCCAAAAGGTTACTGTGTGGTGTGAATTTTGGTATGGTGGAATCATTGATACATATTTTTTCCAAGATGAAGATGGAGAAACTCTAACTGATGGAGAAAGATGCGGGCTCTTATAGGGGACTATTTTTGGCCTCAATTGTATGGTATGGATCTCAACATCTGGTTCCAACAAGATGGTGCCACATGTCATACTGCTCTTGAAACCATCGATCTTTTGAAGGAGAAGTTCAGAGGTTTCATCATTTCCCGTGGTGGTGTTGTTAACTGGCTCCCGAGGTCATGCGATTTAACGCCGTTGGATTACTTCTTGTGGGGTTATGTTAAATCTCGAGTTTATTTCAAGAAACCAGAAACAGCAAATGATCTTATGAATAACATCACGCGTGTTATTTCGTGAAGTTGGACCTACTTTACGTTCTTCTGTCATTGAAAATTAGGTAATCGTATACGCGCAACCCAACGAAGTCGCGGCAGTCACTTAACTGATGTTCTCTTCCACACGTAATGACATTAATTATGTTCCAAAATAAAAAACAAATAAACCTCTATAATTTACATAATGTGTTTTATTAAGTTCAAAGTTAGGACACTCTTATTGAAAGACGCTATACAAGGGGTATACAAGAGGCTGAAACGATGGCCAACCCTTTAAAAGGCGAGAAACAAAAAATGCTGACTTAGCATTTCAAAAACCCGATGAAGCATTGTACCACTGATACAGATAAACACGATTATCTTAGAACTGGTTAATGATATAATTTTATTTGAGGTAAATTGTGTATCTTAATGAGGTTAGGATTTTTGTGTAGTAAGTTTTTGTCTATCCTTTTATTGTTTAATAGTTTTACAAAATTATACACAATTCATTTCGAATAAAGAGAAGCTTAGAGGCTATTGTAAAAACAATTAAGAATGTGGATTTTATTCTATATGCAGAATTCTTATACGTATTATATTTTAATCATAATCGTAGATAATTTTTTGAGAAAATAAAAACAACTATTGATGTCCATGTGAAGATTGGTTTGGGGCATGAAGGTGTTCTGGAAGGTTTTGTATTACATCTTTGAAATATGCTGAGCTTAAATAGCAAGTTTTATATTTATCCAAACTTTTCTCTCTCCTGCCTCTGCATCTGTCTCTGTGTCTCTCATACACTCACACACATGGAACCTTTTAAAATATGCGATGTTTATTCAGGAGGCCTTAAGCATGTACTTCCAGTTAAATGACTAAATGAATTCTTGGGTGGAATGCAATTACTTCCTCTACCTAAACAATGGGCGGAATATTCTCCCTATTGTAATGCACATCATACTTTTACTTTCTCTGCCACCTACCTGTAGTAGGTAAGAGGAAATGTTGTATTCCACCCAAAAATTATATGTCAAGATTTTGCCAGAAATAAATGTTTTGACGCCCCATGTATCCAAAAAGATAATTTGCAGAAAAAAGTCTGTAGGTCTGTGAACAGCATAATTAAAATCTAAAATAACGCGTAAATACAAAATTGGTGTTTAGATCCAGTATCTTCAAAAGATACGACACAAAGATTTTCAAGAAATTTCACATCCCAAAGTGACATTTACATGAAAATTTTTTTGAAAAATTAGATCTAACTAATTGATTAATTTAAAATATTTATTCAACATATAAAATAAAGTCAGGATGGTCATTTTAGAGCCAATTTAAAGTCACTCTAATTGTAAGTTCCCATTTAAAAAGTTGAAATTAACCATAAAATGACCATCATTACGTCCTCCAAACAAAATGCGGCTAATGGATTTACCTTCCCCCATAATATCAAGCAACTTTTATTAAAAACATTTCTTTCTACAACGCTTAGTTTTGGAGATATTGTGGAGTCTCAGTTTAAATGACCCCTTGTGTGTAATTTATTATAACGGTTAAACCATAAGATATAGACGTAAGCTTACTACACCAAAAATGTAGAGGTCTTTAAAACACAATTTATCTCCTATTTTTTTTTTCTAATGTGCCATTTCCAAGATATCCGTAATTATTAGTTTGAGTTTTTTTAAAAAAAGGTCTCATTTTTTAATTTCTTGTCTCTAGTTGTACCTACAACGAATTATGTAATAAAACTATTTCTGTAAAGGGTTATTTCGATTAATGTGAAGTAGATAGAAAAAATCTGATGTGTTACCTTCACATGATTTTGTTCAGTCTCTATCGATTATTATTGTGGGTACAACTTAGTTTTACGAAAGTTTATCTTCCTACCTACTTCATTTTAATCGAGATAAACTTTTTCGAAAATAGCTCATTACACATTTCATTATACAAAGCGAATAGCAATAGTCAAATGTTTTAAAACTGGAGGCTATACGCTGGTCGTAAAATTCCATACTTGTTCCATGACATCGCGAGGAACAACTGAAAATTAACAGGAATTTAAAAGAATGGCTAAATATTGAACAATTCGAACCACTAATAACGTATGTCTCGAAGTAGCTGATGCCATAACAACTTAAATAAATTGTGTACTTTAAAGAGATCTATATTTTTTGTGTAGTACGTTTTCATCTATCACTTAACGTTTACCAGTTATACAAGGTTATACAAAATTTCTTCCGAATGAAGATGACTTCGCAGGCTATTCCTAGTAAAATCTAGATATACATTTCATTTGCTATTTAAATATCTTTAATATATTCTATTTGAATTATAGTGCCTAGAGCCATTTTTTAGAAAATCAAACATTTTGAAAAATGTCCCATGTAAAGGGTTGATTGCAGTGGGGGGATTTTGTTGAAAATCTTGGTGTCACATTTTTATAAGATACTGGACTTAAATACCAAGTTTGGTATCCATCCTAATTTTCGTTTTTGAGTTATGCTGTTCACAGGCACACACACATACACATGGATTTTTTCTAAAAATGTTTTTTTATTCAGGGGCTTCAAAACATATTTCTGGTGAAATCTGGGTATCGAATTTTTGTTGGAATGCAATACCTTCTATACCTACTATGTATGTGCTTACGTGGTAGAGAAGTGGGTAAGATAGTGAGTAGAGAAAGCCATGTGGATGTAACACATTTTTTCTCTCTCCAAGGATCGGCCGCTTTCAGAGTTGGAAGCCATCTGGTAGTCTGTACAACCCTACATCATTATTCCCGTCTCTAACCGCCGCACTCCCGCTGCGTGCGCATACCGTCCCTTCCCGTTCCTCCCTATCCATGTAGATGAAAGAACAAATGAGTTGGGATGATGCTATGTGTAACATGGAATGTTTCTAATTTTCTGTACTGCGCCACTGCATAACAACAATAGCTACACAAACCACTTGGTCCTCTAACAATTAGCCATGTAAATATAAATAAATAAAGAAAATAATTTTGTTTCCCCCACCCCTACATAATTACTCTCCGGCTTCTAAACAGCATTATTTCATAAAGCCAGGCTCTGAAAGCCTGTTAGCATATTGTGTGACAAATTTGTTTATTTAAACGCTTGAGTACTTCACTGCATGTGATTGAGTCAGCTGTTTGCGTAATGTTTAGGTAGTTCAAGAAATAAAATGCATTATGGGAGTAGTCTAGCTTCTATGACGTATTTTAAGGATTGCTTTCTGTGACGTAGTAGTTACTAGTTACTAATCTCAGCTCTCATGGTCTCGGTTTCAACGCTGGCGAAGGACGCTGCGTTTTTTTTTTTCGTTTTTATTTGCATTATCCCTACCATATCTTCTTTCGGAGGAGATCTAATGTCATTGTTTCTGTGCTGAATTTATTAGAGAACTTTGTAGTCTGTTAAAGTTCTTTGAGCAAAATTATGGTCCATTTCCACACACAAATGCACCAAATGCCTGTCTGAGTTTAATGGGCTTTGAATTCATCACTTCGGATTTAGCGTAGTTCTTAAAGGTTGAATGATTACATAAAACTTCCCCGGAGGTCCCTATGTGTCCGAATGGCAATTCTCTACTCCACTTACACGTATTTGTAGAATCAACAAACGATATACAAGGTAGACTACGGCTCGGATTCCTACGTATCAACAAGGCACTAGTGAACACTCATGATCAGGCAGAGGGGTTTTAGTAAGTAAACAGAGGAATCGTGTTACCATACAGAGTACTGTGACGGACACTCAGCTCCCCAACCCAACAGACGGTTTCGTTGCGACTGTTCCATTTATTCGATGCATGTTATATAGACCAGTGGAGAACTGTGGCAATACGTCTAAAGTAATGAAGAGTTAATGCATCACAACAATAAGCAGTGTTTTTAGCGAAATTTGACATGAAACACATACAAATGGCGAAATCATCAGATGTAACATGTGGTAGTTTTAATGTTATTTATTTGTTAGCCCCACGTTGTGGTATCCATTTTGTGAGGGTATTAATGTTGATAGTTGGAAGATGTTTCATTTTTATCTGCCGCACGTATGAAAGACAATTTGTCGCGGTCACTTCGTGTTATCTTTTACTGAGCGCCTGTTATTGTATTTAATTTTGGGTTCACTGTCCTCCGGCTAGCTATTATTTTTCGGTCAAGCACTTATCTTATACAGGTGTGTAAACGGAAAGGAGTTAGATAACACTGATAAAAGAATTTGTTTTACACTTTTATTGTCGTGACACATTATTCACTTTCACATATTAATCTTGACACTCGCCAAACTGAAACTGTTATAATAACTTATTTACTGCACATTATTAATTCGCGTACTTCAACTTCTTATGTAATTAACTTTACGACACGAGAGATTTTTCATAACTTTGCGACGCGTAACCTTGAACTGTGTGCGATGCATACTCCATGAATGCCTCCGTTGAACTACATGAAACTTAACCCTGACACTGAATTTATACTTCCTCGCCCCAATATGCCTAAAGATTATAACCGAGCTGCTATTGGTTAATAAAACGCACCAACATTAGCGTCTATATTTATATCCAATGAAAATTACGAAAACTTATGCTCTGGGGAAAAATGTTCCAGAAAATTCTAAAAAAAACGCGCCACTCTGACGTCATTTGCTCGTCTCTAATAATGATAAACTGCTCACCCCCTCGCTACATTATTGCACGCTATTATTGTCAGCTTCAGTAACGCCGTATAAACCCACTTCTCGACAATGCTTACATTCAACAAACATCTCAAATCAATGTCACACAACAATGCATATTCATACTACAATCACTCTGACATTTACATAATTTGTGATACAGATTAATGCGTCAAACATTAGAGCTTAAAGAACGCTTAAAACCTCGTGTTAATCTGTAATTCGATGAAACACAAGGAAATGTGACGTTATTATAAAGGAACAATGAGAAAAGCGCACTTACAATCTCCTCATTCTTAGGCTATGGATCGCAATTTAACGAGGATCTGTCATAGCTAATAAGAGCGGATATTGCTTTAAAATATTTACAGCTTCTGGTGTAAAAGAAAAGGCAATGTGATACAGAATTCGATGCTTTGATTAAATCATGTGACAACTTTATTAAAAACTATCAATAGCTAAACTTCAGTGCTGTCTTTTTTCCTTCTAATACTCCTTAATTCTGGTCTACCTGCTATTGAAGTAGGGTGCTCTACCTTCAAGCTATACATCATTTGTTTACAGAGAATATTGCAAGGTCATGAGCGTTTCCACCTTCTCTCGCTACCAATCCTCGGCGTTTTCCTAACTTGATGGTTTACTTATTAAAACTCCTGTGCTCATGATACATGAAAATAAATGATATTTAGAAATGGAAATTTCGGAAGAAAACGTTTCATACCTAAGTTTAGGGTATATCGTTGGTATTTGCCAGGTATAAGGACTAGGGATGGGCAAACAATAAGTTAACGGCTATCTTAATGTAACGAATACAAAGTAACTAGACGGTTAACGAGCCTGGATGACATCATTCACTGCATATGCGCGGCAGTAGTATCGCTTATCGGGAACTAGTTACCCCAATATTCGTTTGCAACCTGAGTCAACTGGGCACGGAGTTGCAAGTACATATTTGTTTATTACAGCATGTTGCTTGTCGCTTTCAATATAGGTCACAGGACACAGATGTGACAGATCAGTCAGCACTCAGGCAGCAAAGATGCATGCATTGCAGCAATATGGTTATTCACATACGATTATAGGTACACGATATTTTATACCTCGCTGGTAGAGGGACATAAATAAACAATTAATGCTGTTTGGTAGTAAAATATGAATGGGCTGAAGAGGTTAAACAACATCGTTCATATTGAAACGTTCTTACATATAATCGTTACTGGTAACCATTAATGTAATGTAATTGAGAAAGTATTAACATGAAAACAAGTTAATCGTTACTGGCAACTGCTACATTTAACCGTTAATGGTATTTATAACCGTTATTCGAAAATAGCTAATAAGGACGAGGATCAGCTGGAACAAAACTGTCAGAACGGACAATCCTGGAGGAATTTGAACCACCGTCCTCTTGTTCACTAGTCGATGCCATAACGACAAGGACCCTGTGAATTCCCATTCATTCCTAAATAAATTTTTACAACTGGTAAATCATAAAAGTAAAACACTTACCCTACAAATTTGTAATTCACTTTAAAATATCTTGTTTTCATGCACCAGCCATTTCCGAGATATTCGTTGTTACGTTTCAATTTTCAAACAGTTTTTTTGAAGTGTTAAGTCATAATTTGTTTCTGATGGACATGCGACGTGTACGGAATTTCAAAGCCAGTACGTAATGACCCACATTATTTGACCTTCCCTTTAGCATGCTATATCCCCTTTTTTACCCATAAAACGAAATCTATAGAATGAAACCATATCTGCAAATGTTCCTCAATCTACATGAAACAGATAGAAAAAAATCTGATGTGTTATACTCACTTGACTTTCTCTACTCTTGTACAAACTATTTTTACAAACGCTTATTCTTCATATGCTTCATGCTAATCGAGATGTTAATCTTATTGCTAATTTTTTTGTAGATGCAAGGGGAATTGGTAGCCTTTAAGCGATAGCTAAATATTTTAAGAGCTGGTTGTTATGTGGGG
The DNA here is from genome assembly GCA_030765065.1 of Deroplatys truncata. NCBI lineage: Eukaryota > Metazoa > Arthropoda > Insecta > Mantodea > Mantidae > Deroplatys > Deroplatys truncata. Next base: position 167,502,080 of record CM060984.1, on the reverse strand, counting down.
TATTCCATTCTCTTTGCATTACCAGGACAAAATAAATGAATAACGAATTCCCATTTGAGAAAAAGTTTAAGTATTGGAAAATTTAAGGGAATAACAAGAAATATCTCGAAAATGTTTCACTTAAAAAATGTATATGACATAAATTGTGTATTTTAACGCGATCCACATTTTTTGTGTAATAAGATTTTGTCTATCTCTTATGGTTTACCAGTTATGTAAAAGTCGTTCACAATGAAGAATACTTTTGGAGACATTCCCAGAAAATTCGAGGTATACAAATCATTTGCCATAAAAATATGTTAAACTTTTGGTATGTTATTCAAAATCGTTAGAGCCATTTTTGAGAAAATTTAAATTTTCGAAAAATGTTCCATGAAAAGGGTAATCTGTGGTGGGGAATTTTCTTAAAAACCTTCGTGTCGCATCTCTGGAAGATACTGAAACTAAATACCAAGTTTGGTGTTTATCCGACTGTTCGTTTATGAGTTATGCTGTTCACAGACAGACACGCACACGGACATGTTTCGAAAAATGCTTTATATGCATTCAGTGCACCTCAAAAGATGTATTTCCTGTGAAATCTCGGTATCGAATTTTGGGTGGAATGCTATACTTCCCCTGCGTACGATACGTAGTAGAGAAAGTAGTATGCTTTTGTCAAAATAGCTAGTGATTGTAACATGTCGCAGTTTTTCCTTTTTTTTCTTTTAGCCACCAAGAGCTTTTTGGGGTAAATTAATGTCGTGCTAGCATGTAGTTACAGTAGCTTACAACAACAACACGGCAAGTCGAAGATCCGTGGTTCTAGTGCCAGCTATAGCATTGAATTTTTCAGTCTAATACTACGTTTCTTATGTTCACCTTTATTCAGTTAACTTCATCTCTGGTGGGTGGAGTCTGATCTGAGCTAGACAGCTGTAGCTATTTTATCGAGAAAAAACATATTCCTACGATCTAGAGATTTTTTCAAGTAGCTGTAAACGTTTACGACGAACAAACTAGTTTTATTTCTTCTCATCTTCAAGAATGTCCTTAATGCGAGAGAACAAAGGAGAGAGTTACAAAAATGGCTGGACAGGTCAGAAACACGTCACTAATAATTCTGATGGACAGGAAATGGTGATTACCGCCAGGGCTGCGATGACATTCACGTAGTAATTTGCAAGGTACATGCCAGTAATTGGCTACAGCGTCCGCCTCCCCCCCCCCTCAGGCAACTACCCACATCAGAGGATGCCTTGTTTTCACACCGCCCAGATTCATATACAGTCCTGTGCAAATTTACTGCATCGCTTGTCATAACTTTACATGTGTTATAGCTTCATGCCTTTTGAACCAGTGAAGGGTCATCGTCAATTCTGACAGATGTGTATGTCTCCTCGCTGCAGACTTCAACTGGAAATTGAAAACTGTCATTGTGAAACAAAAAGTTAGTAATAGCATAGAGTAAACGGTACACTGTACATAAGGGTAATAAAATACAATTTTTTTGCGAAAAACATCAAGCATTTACTTCCAAATTTAAAAGGAGATCATATGGTGAAAACTTCCAAAAATGAATGGAAACATTTTTAGTTTTTTTGTACACTCTTATTAATTGGAATTTACTCTTTAATTATGTATATATTTTATCACTCTAAGCACAGTACTTATATTTTAAACATTTATTTTAACAAAATGATATGGATTTTGCCATTTTTACTTGAAGTTTCAGTATTTCATTTCAGAGCAGTAAGTTAAACTTAAGTTTAAACTTTCAGGGGAAATTTTGCCCTAAAAAGTGGTGCTACTGCTACGTATGGCAGATTATGTGTGCTGAAGCCATTAGGTTAATTTAGTTGCAAATATATGCGAGTTTGTTTTCTGACAATGCCAATTTCTATTATAAATGACCCCCTTCCTCAGCAACTATTGAAGATGACTAAATAATATGCATATTTATCTTACGGTCCTGGTAATCAACGGCTTTCTGCTGATAATCTAAGGCTTCCTGTTACTGTTGCTGACGCAAATTCAGTTGCCGGTTTCAATGTTAAAATTCGCATTGAAACATATCTCCGCGCATAACTTCTTTGACGAAACTGTCGATACAGCAACAAATTAACGAACAGCATCATTCGAGAATAACCAACAAATTGCGAAATCCAGAGCCCACAAGAGTATGTACATCAATATTTTCCACTTTAATTTCGAATAACAGTGCACCTGTTGTTTCCAAAAAGAAAGATATTCCATCAACTTTTAATTTAAATAATTTTAGGTTTTAAAGTCCATCATTAAATGTTGTCCAATGAAGCTCGCTTCTCATTATTTTAGTGAATAATACAGCAGAAATTCATTCATTCATTATCTGTTTACCCTCCTTACACCTCCCAGGACTTACAGGCGGGTGCCTGGGGTCAGAGGCCCGTCGAGGAGCAGACACTCATGGATCAGATAGAACAACCAGGATGGGTGATCAGCCCGATGCCTGGTATGGGATGAAGGAAGTAGATGAAACGAAATGTTGGTGAAATGAATGAAAGGAAAGGATGGAGCAGTTGGTGGAATGAATGGCGGGGGAAACCGGAGAACCCGGAGAAAACCCGCCCAGACGCCGCTTCGTCCACCACAAATCCCACATGCAGGTCCCTGGGATTGAACCCGGGCCGCCTCGGTGGGAGGCGAGCGGTCTATCCACTCGGCCACGGCGCCGCCAACACAGTAGAAATAAATCCGGAAATTCTATTGAACCCTAGCCATGAACAACAAGGAATTGAAAGCAGCTTACTTCGAGTGACGTCACATATATCTACACTAGAAGTGAAATACACAGGTTTTACCACCGTATTTGTAATAGGAAAGGCTTTCAGGAAATGTCCAGTGACTGTGCGTGTGAAATCTGTGGTCAACATTATTAATTACATTACCTGTATGGGTGCACACTAAGAACACTACCACTTTGTCACGATGTAAACGATAAAACTTTTGTGTTGATTTGAACTATTCAGTCAGCCGGTACACATATTGCGTTTATTAAAATATATTAGAAAACTTAGTGAATAACACAAGAGCAGTAGCTGAAAATAAATATAAAAACTAACTACTTACGATTATATTACACACCATTTGTAGAAGGATATGAAAATGAATGATTAGATGTAGAGAAAGTCGGCTGCACCACATAAGATCTTTTGCATTTAAATCCTTAAAGGATTAATATCACGTAATATGTTTTCCTCAAGGGTGGGGATAAACAACTTATTGTATTTATGAAGAATAATAAAAAATGGAACATTCGTTAAAACACATATTTTTCAGAGATTTCACTTCAAAAATGACTGCAGATAGCAAACAGGTCACTTTGAAAACAGCAAACTTAACGCAGCAAAAGAATGCTCAGAAAAACCTACATCGTAGGCTTATTAAGAAGAAATTGCAAGTGTGTTAAAGCGAATGACATATTATAGACATCTAAGCTTTAATCTGGTATTAAGAAAATTCCATTTAGCTCCCCATTTTTCCCCTTAAATACATCTTTCATTGCAGTAATTACGCATTTCTAATAAGTTTTATGCAGAGTTAAAAATAGAACAGAATTTAAAATTTAATTAGAGTTCATTCTATATTTTGAATTAACAATTGCAATTATGATGGTAATTATTAGAGAACGCCAATAATAATTGTCATGCATAACTGCAAAAAGTTGCCGTACGATCAAAAAAGTACAACTATTCCTTTACAAAAACTAAGTTTAAATCAGATTGTATTAATCTGAAATATGTTTTATGAAAAATATTAAAGTTTAGGAGGGTTAATAGTGAATTAGTTTTAAAACAGTATAGATGGTTTACCATTAAAACTTCCCAGAATAATCAAATTAATGTTAAGTCGAATATATAATTCTATATGTTCTATATGGCATCATTGTGTTCTCAGGGTACCAGTGTCGTTTCCCTCCTGTTAGCACTTCTATTTGAATAGATGCACTAAGAAGGATTTTGTGCCAGTATAAGGGAGACCCTTCCATCTTCAAATATCATCTTTGCCGTACTTTAATATCGCTGGAAACGACCATATTTCGAGAGATTTATGGAAAACTTCATATGTGGAACTGTTTATTCTTCTTGTGTGAGAAGTCATAAAAAAGGATAACGTTTGAAAGCTATCGCTATATTTGTAAAAGCGAGACAGAAAACTCGAAAGTTTTATTATGCATTTCAGTTGCATATATGGAAATTGCGCTCTCCAAAATATGTAACTCTCTGTGCAGCTTCTGCTGCATGGTTGACCTGGAATATCTGAAGTCAGCTGTTTGATTCCGCTTACGAATAATGAAAACTTCCATATGTTTCCTGCGTACCACAGTTTCAAAGTGTACATTTGCCTTTGTTTTTATTCCAGTGTACATGTTTTGGCTTAAAAATTGTAATACACGATACTGAAAGGATATGTTATTTACTGTGCAGCAGGCATCCCACTTTGAAAAAAACAAAAATCTAATGCGTCATCTCAAACAAATCTACACCCGCCACAGTTTCACATAATCTTTTATACATGAAACTTTTGTAATTAGAATATAAAGTATGCACGAAAATATTCGAATTATCCTAGAATTCAAGTTAAAAAATCCTTTTTGGATACAGAAAGTCTCAAAACATGAATTTCAGATAGAATCTCAGTGTCGAATGTTTAGGTAGAACACAATATTCGCTCTACACACCATATACATCGTAAAGAAAATAAAAATGTTATAGGCAATTTATATAACTTGTATTTTGAAGTCAGCAGAGTGTATTATACAGTATTACGATAAAATACAATACATCAGTATTAATGGTACTACACCTTGAGTATCAGAGCGCTGCATTCGTTTAGAATGTGTTTACTGGAGCAGCGTACAGCAAATAATCGAATACAAATGGAACACTCTGAACCTGCGTATCTTGATATAAAAAATTACGTGATTATTTATGCGTAACTGCAATTATATAGGGTTATCTCACAAGTTCGTTCGCTTTTCGTTACGTTTCAATCACTATGAACGCCTGGGAGCACACCTCACCCGCAGCATAGCTACGACAGCGTAGTTGCCGAACTTTCCATTTACAAACTTTAAACACAAGGTAGTTAGGTTTTGTAAACAAACTATTTATTTCCTGCAGTATACACCATTATTGTCAACAATACATTGCCAAGTTCCTGGCTCCAGTAGCACGAGATAAATTGAGCTCCAATGCCGACACCCGAGTTGTAATTCGTGGATTGTTGACTATCGTTTCATGAATTCTTTCCACGTCCATACCCATTGGCCGTCCAGACCGAGGTTAGTCTTTTAGGGAGAAATTCCCAGCTCGAAATCGATTAAACCACATTTGACATGCTCGCTTCGTTATTGCATCTTCCCCGTAGACAGCACACATTTTCTGTCGGCATTGTGAGGCGGTTTTACACTTACGACAGTAAAACGGCATAAGATGTCGGAAATGTTCCTTTTTGCTTTCCATAGTTTGTAAGCATACGTTCACGCTAACACACCTTGGGGTTATCCTCAGCCTACTAATACGTCGTCGTCGTCAGAGAGGCCTGTGAGTCAAAATAACTCGCGAGTCACGTTTTCGCCACCTCAGCGAGTCTAGTTGTTGTTCTCTAAACCGTAGGGGTGGTTAGGCAACTAGGATAATTTGAGTGTACAGAGGGTTCAGGGTTTTCAGGCGCTATAGATGGAATTTGCAGGCTAAACGAACGAACTTATGAGACAACCCAATACCAACAGATACTACAAAACATAAATGGTAAATGCATTTTATATCTACGTAATTATTTATTTATAATAAACTAAACATTATTTTATGCAATTTACATTACGGAAAAAACAAACCAAGGATATGAAATTAGTCACTACGCTTTTGTTATTTAGAAGGTAACAGTCTCTGTGATATACGTACCGCAAGGTAACAACTAACTTTCTGGAGTGCGATCCATCGTACAACTAGAATAACTTCTAAGGAGATGATTTACTCAAGTGGCAAGATCACAATACCAAGCATTGCATCAGCAGAATCCGTTGAACGGCCACTGAAAAATGGATCACTATTTCAATATCTTAGTGGTACGCCTTTATCCACAGTGGGCGCTGTACAATCAAGGCACACCCACTATTAAATGACGGTTTATTGAATTTTGGCGTAAACTACGTCTCATATATCTCAATTAACATACATAATAGCTTATTCCATTTAAATAAGGATGTTAAAACGTCCAACAAAGGATTAAAGATGCCTTAAAAGGCTATAATATATTATAAAGTCGCGAGGTGACACTGGCATGGCACCTGGCAAGCAAGCTCTAACGTTAAACCCAGAATTTGCTCTCAACTAGCGCCCAACTAGCTGAGTGGAATTCTGACTATGCTATGCGCCAATCGCCGGTAACATGGGCTCGCGTTTAGGCGTTTTCCCCTTGTTTTGTTTTAACATTTATTTAGTCATTAAAACCAATACGGGTTGATATTATAAAAATACATTTCTATGCGCTGGATAAAAGAACCAAAATCATGAAACTATTGAAATTTCCGACTAAACTGTGATATGTAATTTCCTTTTGGCTTAGATCAAATGTGTATATTCTGACTTCATCTCCATCAAATGTATCAAATGTCGCGTTTAAACAGATACCTACATTAGTTTATCAATAAATAAACACTAACAATAATAACTTGTTAGATGGAAATAAAATAATTGCAAAGTAAAATGGTCGTAACAGTGTTAAACATAATGCTAGTTTAAACAAAGTGTATTTATGAATATTACAACACAATAAATAGTTTTGTACACGCAGCTGACCGGAGCTATACTGCAGATGAATTATTTATTACAAACCGCACGCTCGTTCCAATTGAGCTATCTAGAAACATGAGAGATACATAGTTAATTTAACATAATATGTAGTATTTACTTGTGACAGTATACATTTTCATTTGTCTAAATGTTAGCTGTCTAATTACGAGTGTATTCAAAGGCGATGCTACAACATCGGTTATATTAGTAATTTCATCGAGTGTGCAACCAAAGACATCCATGTTACACACTTTGGGCAGCTCCTGCCATAGGAGATGTTTTCATGCTGGAGTATACATTACGCAGTGCATAAAACTGCTAAAGTAGGGGCGGCTGACTAATCTGGTATACAAATTAACTATTGTATCAATATAAGAGTACCCAAAATAATCAATAAAAAATTAAATAAGTAAAATTTCCCAAATATAGTTTTTTTTCTAAAAAAAAGGAATCTGTCTAGTTGTAAGAAAATTCTTTAGTATATAATAACAAATTTAATAATATATATTACTTTCTCTACTACGTATAGTAAGTAGGGGAAGTATTGTATTCCACCCAAAATTTCGATACCGAGATTTCACCGGAAATACATGTTTTGAGACTCACTGAATCCAAAAAAAGCATTTTTGGAAACATGTCCGTGTGTGTGTCTGTCTGTGTGTCTGTCTGTGTGTCTGTGAACAGCATAACTCAAAAACGAAGAGTCGGATAAACACCAAACTTGGTATTTAGGTTCAGTATCTTTCAGAGATGCGACACGAAGGTTTTCAAGAAAATCCCCCCACCCCAGACTACCCTTTACATGGAACATTTTTCGAAAATTTTAATTTTCTCAAAAACGGCTCTAACGATTTTGATTAAAATATCATATGTTTAAGATATGGTCATGATAAATACAATGTATATCTCGAATATTCTGGGAATGTCTCCAAAAGTATTCTTCGTTATGAACGACTTTTTCATAACTGGTAAACCATAAGAGATAGACAAAATTTTACTACACGAAAAATGTAGATCGCGTTAAAATACACAATTTATGTCATATACATTTCTTTTGTTGAGTGAACCGTTTGCGAGATATTGCTTGTTATTCCCTTAAATTTTCCAATACTTATACTTTTTCTCAAATTCGTTATTCATTTTTTTTACGTCCTGGACATGCAAAGAGAATGGAATGCGCCACATAGCAACCAGTGTTAAAATATTTGACTATCGCTTATAACCTACCATATTCCCCTTGCATCTACAAGAAAATTATCAATAAGATTGACATCTCGATATCTCCATTAACATGAAGCATATGGAGAATAAGCGTTTGTAAAAATAGTTTGTACAAGAGTAGAGAAAGTCATGTGAGTGTAACACATCAGATTTTTTTCTTATTGAGTTAACTAAAAATAATTGGAATACAGGTACATATGTATTTATCATTAAGACCTTTATAATTTTCCCCCTATACGTTATTATACCTTATATAAATATAGATGTTAATTAATACGAATAATGTAAGTAAATCTTCTTGATAAGGTCTTATATATTTAAAAGGTTATATATTAAATTAAGTTCTTATTATACTTTGAGCAGGAATGTTACTTAATTATATTTATATATAATTAATCCATTAAAATAGTATTTATCCAATGAATTTAAAATTTCTTTAAATGAAAAAAAAAAGTAAAATGCCTGATTCAAAAGGAATATCTTGATAGGATAAATCATGTAAATTATTACTTTTAGTACTTTACATAAAACAGAATTAAACTGTATCTTAAAATATCAAAATATTTTGTTGATCATACACTAAAATGTAGAAAAGTAAGCTATATATAAATCCTATGACGCTACAGTCTGCGAAGAGTATGGGCCTGCCAATCCGATTGCAGGCCTCACGACCACGCACGCACGGCAGAGGTGGACGATCATCCAAACAATACGAGGAGGTGATGTGGCCAGCATCACGCTTCCCCAGCCGCAAAGTTGGCTCACGAGTCCAGGACCGCTGCCTATCGAACTCCTCACTTCCTCACGATATTGAGTGGGCAACGGTCCTATATCCGGGACTGAACATCCACACCCCCATGGGTGGGTTCGAACTCGGACACTTTCCGTAGCCGGGAAACAGAGCTGCGTGCTCTAGTCAACAGCGCCACGGCGCTAGAGCTGGTGTTTACATATAATTCCAATTTACAAGGCATAAAACACCAAAAGGTGTCATTATTTCCAATTTTTGGTATTTAATCTCCGCTAGAGATAAAAAAAGATATTTCGAAAACAGCTAAAGCTTCTTCAAAAAGTTGTTTGACATTTTTGCGTATAAATAGGTTAGCTAGTTATATAAAATTATAAAACGATCATACAGAAAGAAGACTCCATAGGCTTTTCGCAACAAATTCAGTATCATGGAAATATCTTCAGTATACGGTACTTCAATCAAAATAACCTATTATTGTTTAGAAAGTTAAGAAACCTTTTCCCGCAAAAAATAGTTTAGGGTAGAAGAGATTAACTTTTGAAAGCTTTCACTTGGCATGCTTAAAGAATGTCTGAAGTTAGTATGGAACTTATCTGTACTGTACTTATCTGACTTTTCAATGTTTGAGTTAAGCTTACCAAACATACAGACAGACAGACTCGCGTACGCAAGGACATGCGCATATATTTGTGTACATACACGGAGCTTTATGTTAAAATACTTTTTCTTGATACGGGGGCCTCAAAACGTGAAATCTCAATATGAGTTTTTGGGTATAATGCAACACTTCCTCTACCTGCCATAGATAAGTGCCAGAGAAAGGAAAAAATGAAATAAAGGACATAAAAGGGCAGGAAGAGCCTCAATATCAGACAAAAGTCTGGCTGAAAAGTACAAAATAAAATACAGAGAAGAGGAAATCTAATCTGGGGCTCACGGAAATGAGATTTTCGTTTCGTAGATGGCACAAGACATTATTCATACATGGGCTTGATTCTCATCACTACCAGCGTCTGAAAAAAAATAATAATTCAAAGCAAATTCGTTGTAAAGCTTTTTAAAATGATGACACTATCAAGTTCTCGTAATGAGTTGCATGAATAATATCATCATAATGAAAAACAGCGTTTTCCCTATTCATTAGAATAAAACTGCTGGGTTCTTATCTTTCGGCTTTGGTTTGCAGAATGAGATACTTCCAAACATGTTCAGTATAATATCCTCTTTATTCTGTATTTCACCGCAGTTGGGGTTAAACGGGGTGCTCAGCCCGGAAAATATAAATAATCTCCCTCTAATTGCCTCCCCGGTAAAGCAAGGATATATGGAGTAAAATCCATTCGAATCTACATCAAGCGACATCCACTTTAGGTTCCTCTTCGAGCTTAAATTTTACCTGTGCTTTGACTAAGCTAAAATGAAGATAAAACATGATGCACGTGTTATTCATCTTGGAAAACATTTCAAAAGCGGTTTAAATTTGAAATAGTTTGAAGTCTCCAGAGTCTTTCTTGATATGTTCAGCCCCAGAGTATGCTTTATACGTTTTCTGTGGCTGCCATGTTAAAAGAGTAAGCTCTTAAAACTTGCCCTCAACTTGCATCTCAACCTCGAATGGTAGAAAAGTGGTCAGAGGAATTTAGAGACTCACACAGTCTATACGCGAGTTCGCGCAGTAACTTTCCGCGACCATATTTCGCAGACAAATTGGAAACAAATATTTAAGGTTTAATTATTTTTAAGTTATACCCGCAAAAATAAACGAATAAATATCGCGGTTTCCTCTGCAGTTGAAGATGATGTGGCACTGAAAAGGAGGGAAGATGGAACAGGAGCAAATTAACCTTTAATCAGGTAACCGGGGAATCTTGCTAGGATATTATCAGCAGTAGTCTCGTAAGTGTCATGTGCCAAATCGTGATGTTATATCGTGACTTTTCAATATATATAAATTGAGAACTATGAAACTTGGAACATAGTTTCAAAAACCTTTTGTCTCCAATTTGGTCTAGGGAGTTAGTACATATATTCGCGGACACTGTATATTTACCAGGTGAGAAGGGAAAATACACCTTTTAAACCAGAGATAGATCTTTATGGTTAACATTTTATTCGATATATCTGTAGCAAAATACTATGAAACGTATTATAAGAGCACCTTTCATCGTAAGTGCCTAGGAAAAAATCGTACTTACAGGTAAAGTCATGCTCACTACAGAATCGATGTGCGCACTATCTTCGATGTCGCTGCAACTTCGATTCAAAAACACTGTCTATAACGATTTCAACCAAATTCGAGATGTATAAATAGACTTTCTTCAAACTCGTATGTATTAAGTCTCAATAGTAGTGTATGCACATATTGTTCTAGAAGGCTTTGGGATTAGATTAGACTAAAGGGGTGATAATATTATAAGTATATGCTTGAATTAGATAAAATGTAAAATCTTCAACTCCTGTGCAGCATAAAACGGAATTGGGTGTAGTTAATATTTCTATATTATTGCGAACAATCATATTATTGAGAGTTTTAGGATTTTAGATTCATTCTGCTATTTGGAAAATTATTACTGAAGCCTGAACTTCCAGTTTCCTTACTGTTTTTTCATTCAAACAATATTATTTCAACACAGTATTGAGCAATAGTTTTATCATATCAGTATTCTAATATGAGGTTACGAAATAATTGAATATCTTTTAAATGTAAATTTTTAATACCGGCTGCATATGTTTTCCTCTAGTTTACATATACATGTAGAGTGCTATGTACGAGATATGAAATTTTTTTTACTTTCTCTATTATGTATAGTAAGTAGGGGAAGTATTGTATTCCACCCAAAAATTATATCAAGATTTCACCGGATATATTTTGAGGCCGCCTGAATCCAAAAAAAGCATTTTAAGTAAAAGGTCTGTGTATCGCACTTGGTACTTAGGTTCAGCATCTTTACAAATGAGACTAGAAGCCCTTCAGAAACATTCTCCTACCCCAGACTACTCTTTACATGGAAAATTGTTCGAAAATTTTGATTTTCTCAAAAATGGCTATAACGATTTTGATTAAAATATCATATGTTTAAGATATTCTTATAACAAATAAAATTTATATCTTGAATTTTCTTGGAATGTACCCAATTGTCCTCTTTGTTCTTAATAGCTTTTGCATAACGGTTAAACCGTAAGAGATAGACAAAACTTTCCTACATAGAAAATATAGAGCTTGTTAAAAACACAATTTATGTCACATACATTTTTTCTTTTTCCCAGGGAACCGTTTCGGAGATACCCCTTGTTATTTTATTTAATTTTCCAATACTTATACTTTTTCTCAAATGAGAATTCGTTATTCGTTTTTTTATGTCCTGGAACATAGCAACCAGCTCTTAAAAGATTTGACTATAGCTTAAAGCCTACCATATTCCCCTTGTACCTACAAGAAAATTAGCAATGAGATTAACATCTCGATGTCTCGGTTAACATGAAGTAGATGGGGAATAAGCGTTTGTAAAAATAGTTTGTACACGAGTAGAGAAAGTCACTTGAGTATAACACATTAGATTTTTTGTTTCTTAAATTGACAATACGAAACACATATTTAGACATTTAATTCCTCAAGTAACTTCTGGAGGTTTAGTACCATTTATACTTTTTATTGAAACAATATTATTTTCTAGTAATCCATGATCACTTCATGTAATAGTAATTCCTGAAACTAATAGTAATTAGTATTGGTATTATTTGTGTATCAAGGTAGGATAAATGTTCGTAAAGTGCGTGATAGTAAATTTTTAGCTAATGCTGTTGTTAATTTATTAATATCTAATACCAAAACAGTCACGACAGTAATAAAGAGGTAAATATGATTAATTTAAAGATAAGGACAAAAAGTGATCAATTAACATGACTTTCTCTAATACTATCGTTTA